>CM068477.1:1975000-3281666 GCA_034769265.1 Remorina albescens
CACGTTCCTCAGAATAAAGTCACCAATCACTAGAATCGGATTTTCAGCGTGTGTGTCGCTGAGTGGGGAGAACCTGTTGGAAATGGGAACTGGTTGGTGGTGAACTGGGGGCTGCTGCCTACGACTATGCCTCTTGTCTCGGACAGTCACCCAGCCGCCCTGACTAGATCCCGGCTGCCTGGGAGTCGCTGGGGGGGAGGAAACTCTCTTGGCTGCCGTAGGAGCTGGTGTAGGTCGGGCCGCACTGGCTACAGGGGGGGCGACTAGCTACACTAGCATAAGTTGGGCTAGCTAATGTACAGAGCAGCGACTCTAACTCACTTACTCTCTCCTCCATTTCTACCATCATCCTGCATCCATGAAAAGAAGTACTATCATAAAAGGAGGCAGAGGAGTAAGTAGACATGTAGCACACAGGACAGGAGAGAAGAGGAGAGGGAGAAGGAGAAGGAGGAAGAGAGAGTGGAGAGAGAGAGCTAGAGGCCATTGCTAATTGTTTAGTTCGATTAGCGGAGCTACAATATCGTCTATAACAGGGATCGGGAATCTATGGCTCTTTTGATGACTGCATCTGGCTCGCAGATAAGATAAAAACTTTATCGATCCCCCAGGGGAAATTTTTCTTAGCTGACATTTCTTAACACAATAAGTAATGAATAATTCCGCTCTACTCTATTTTTATTGGATAATGCGGTAGCCTACATGGGTCATTGTGAGGTCAAGAAGTAAAGTTCCCTCCTTCTAATCAAATAGTCAGCTAGCTAATTTATGCGGAGCAAACTCTTTTGATGAAGAAGATGGCAAAAAGGAAAAAAGATGAGGAGTAGCATACATTTCAGCATGAATGGACAGAAGAATTTGCCTTTGTGGAGAGACCAGGTTCTGCGGTGTGTCTAATATGCAGTGATAAAATTTCATCAATGAAACGGTCAAATATAAAGCGGCACTTCGACACGCCATGCTACATCGAAATATCCAGCGGGGGACAGCAGGAAGAAGGCATGCCAAGAGCTACTGTCCAGACTGCATGCTAGTCGGCAGCAACTCCATGTATGGACCCGACAAGGTGGCTGGAATTTGGCTAGCTTTGCTGGTTCTTTAGCAATAGTGAGGAACGGAATGCCATTCACAGATGGTGAGCATGCTAAAACATTCATGCTTGATGTGGCCAATGAACTTTGACGACTTTTCAGATAAAGATAAGATACTCAAATGAATAAAAGACATGCCTTTGTCAGCAAGAACTGTTCACGATTGCACCATCATGATGGCAAATCAAGTGGAGGAAACACAATTGAAGGACATAATGCTGCGCTATACTTTTTCCTCACTTTGGATGAGTCAACAAACATAAGCCATTTATCCCAGTTCAGTGTGATTGCAAGGTATGCTGCCAGTGACATACTGCGTGAGGAAAGTCTTGCTGTTTTGCCAATGAAAGGGTCAACAAGAGGGGAGGATTTATTCAAGTCTTTCATTGAGTTCGCTAAAGAAAAAAATCTACTGATGGATAAACTTATTTTGGTGTGTACTGATGGTGCTCTTTGTATGATGGGGAAAAACAAAGGATTTGTAGCGCTTTTTCGTGAACATGAAAATAGACCCATCCTAAGTTTTCATTGCATTCTACATCAGGAGGCGCTTTGTGCTCAAATGTGTGGCGAGCAGCTTGGTGAGGTGATGTCGCTGGTCATTCGGGTAGTTAACTTTATTGTTGCCTGAGCTTTAAATGATCGCCAGTTTAAAACACTGCTGGATGAAGTTGGGAATAATTATCCTGGTCTGCTTTTGCATAGCAATGTGCGTTGGTTGTCAAGAGGGAAGGTGCTCAGCTGTTTTGCGGCTTGTCTGAGCGAAATCCGTATTTTTCTTGAAATGAAAAACGTCGAGCATCCTGAGCTAGCCAACACTGAGTGGCTCCTGAAGTTTTACTATCTTGTGGAAATGACTGAACATCTGAACCAGCTCAATGTAAAAATGCAAAGCATTGGAAATACAGTCTTATCCCTTCAACAAGCAGTGTTTGCATTTGAAAACAAGCTGGAACTCTTTATCGTGGATATTGAAACAGGTCGTTTACTACACTTTGAAAAACTGAGAGAATTTAAAGATGTGTGCACAGCAAGTGACCCTGCTCAACATTTTGATCTCCAGCAGTTAGCTGGCTTCACATCTAATCTCCTGCAGTCATTCAAAGCACGCTTTGGAGAATTTCGTGAGCACACTCGTCTTTTTAAGTTCATCACCCATCCACACGAGTGTGCAGTAGACAAAGCCGACCTGGGTTACATCCCTGGTGTCTCCATCAGAGATTTTGAGGTAGAAGTTGCTGATCTGAAGGCCTCAGACATGTGGGTGAATAGGTTCAAGTCACTGAATGAAGATTTGGAAAGACTTGCATGACAGCAAGCAGAGCTGGCGAGCAAACACAAGTGGACAGAAATGAAAAAACTTCAACCCGCAGACCAGTTGATTGTCAAAACTTGGAACGCGCTTCCTCTCACATACCACACACTGCAGCGTGAGTATTGCCGTATTGACCATGTTTGGCTCTACGTATGCATGTGAGCAGTCATTCTCACATCTAAAAAACATCAACACCAACCTACGATCATGTTTAACGGATGGAAGCCTCAACGCCTGCATGAAGCTTAACCTCACCATGTATCAACCAGACTACAAAGCCATCAGCACCAGAAGTCGCATTAATGGTAAAAGTATTTTATTTATTATTGGTTAGCTTCAGTATAACAACGTTATTAAAAAGAACAAATTCAGAGACTTATTATACTCTAAAATTGTTGGTCTTACTTAAAGATGCACACATTTACTTGTATTCAGTGTTAAAAAATATTACATGGCTCCCAAGGAAAGACATTTTAAAATAAGTGGCTTTCATGGCTCTCTCAGCCAAAAAGGTTCCTGACCCCTGGTCTATAAGCTTAGGAAAGGGGAGAGAGATTAAGTTCTATGCTAGTATAAGTTTGATAACAGTTTGCTGTCGATTAATCAGCTGAATAGCAAACAATAGCAGAGACAGCACACGAGGTAACACAGAGCAAAACCACTAGTGACCAGAAAAGGCGTAACATGCTTACTGCAACACTTGCGCAGAGCAGCAGAACATGGAGCAAAGATGCACCTGTAGGAAGGTTACAGGAAGAGAGAGGACATAAGGGACAAAACACAGTCTATGGGAAGAAACAAAGTTAGGGGAGGGAGAGAAAGAGGCAGAGAGAGAGAGGTGCTGAGTACTTCTCCTGGCATTCTAGGCCAATAGCAGCATAACTAAGAGAAAAACAATAATTAAACCTTAAATTTTAACTGTAGGCTTTGGCACAAAGGACGGTTTTAAGCCAAACCACAAGTAAACCTATATCCAGAGAGTGAAGTGACCTACTGGGACAATATGGGGATCGACCGATTATCGGCCAGGCCGATTGTCAGCACTGATATTCGGCATTTTGACGCATATTGGCATCGGCGTTTTTTTTTATTCCGACGGCCGATAAAAGATCAATTTAAAACGGTGTTATTTTGGCTCTGATGCAGCCGCGCCTCCCTGTCTGCTGTCACTACTCTGTCTTCAGCATTGTCCCACCCACAGCACCATCTGATTGGTTATACGCAGAGCCACGGCACGGGTAACAGCCAATCAGCAGTAAAAGCTGTGCATGCACAGTGCTCACACACAGTGGAGAGTAGAAAAAGTATTGCCGAATGGAGAAGGTCCGGAGAGCAGATAGATGTTTCGTACATGGATGTATAAAGAGAACTGGATACAGCGTCGGAGGCAGGGCCCGTTCATTCCTACGGACTTTGCTCTGTGGCGCGTGATGCCAAAAAAGTTTGTTTTGCAGGTGTCATGGCGGAAAATTATTTAAATTTTCAGTTAACTTTATAAGAGATGCTGCTGACCCTGGGAACACCCTGCACTTTTTGTTTTTGTTTGAACTTAAAACAAATATAAGTGAAAGATTAACATTTCAGTTATATTGAAAATTTGGAAAACTTTATTTACTGTAGAAAGCTTTAGGGAGCTATTTATTTGTTTAAGTTTTCAATTAACTTTATAAGACATGCTGCTGAGCCTGGGAGCTCCCTGCACTTTTTGTTAGAATTTAAAAACAAAGATGTCTATTGCCTAACATAAAAATAAAACCTTTATTAAATAGCTTATTAGATTTGCAACATGTTAAACATATGCTTAAAGGCATTTAAACGAAGTTAAGTGTTGGAGTTTGTATTATTCAAAATTTTGACGCCAATATTTTCCCTTTTACTGCAAATGAATATCAGCTCCAAATATCAATTATCAGCCTCCTTGACTACTAATAATCGGTATAAGTAATGGCCCTGAAAAAACCATATCGGTCTATCCCTACAATATGGAACTATGAACTCTCTGAGATATGATGGAGCTTGGTCATTGAGAGCTTTATATGCTAGGAGAACAACTTTGAATTCTATTCTGAATTTAACTGGGAGCCAATGAAGAGAAGCTACAACAGGAGAAATGTGTTCTCTTTTTTTAGTTCTTATTAATATTCTAGTTCCTAATATTCCTTCACGCACTAGTTTTTCTGCATCCCCTTGAGACAGGATTTTTCAGATTTTTTCAAAATTGCGTTGGTGAAAGAAGGCTATTTTTATATGAAGGACAAAGGACATGCACTGATCAAAAATTACTCCAAGATTCCTAACAGTAAAACTGGAGACAATTAATGTCTTAATTTTTGTCTGAATTCAGAAGTAAAAAGTTGCAGGTCATACAGGCCTTTATTGACAAGTATAACTGAGTATCATTTGCATAACTGTGAAAATTGATGCTGTGCTTCCAGATAATATTGCCTAAAGGAAGCATATATAGGGTGAAAAGCATTGGTCCAAGGACAGAACCCTGTGGAACTCAATGATTAACTAAAGTGATTGAGGAAAAGCCTTTGGTAACATGAACAAAATTATATCTGTCTGATAATATGATTTAAACCAGTGTAGTGCGGTTCCTTTGATCTCAATTTCAGGTTTCAGCCTTTGTAATAGAATATTATGGTCAATGATGTCAAAAGCAGCACTAAGATCTAACAGGACAAGTATGGAGGCCAGTCCATTGTGTGAAGCCATTAGAATGTCATTGGTAACTTTTGCCAGTGCTGTGTCTGTGCTACGATGTACTCTTAAACCTGACTCTTCAAACAAGCCACTCCTATTGAAATGTTAACATAATTGGCTTGCAACTGCTTTTTCAAGAATTTTGGAGATGAAAGGGAGGTTAGATACGAGTCTATAATTAGCCAAAACATCTGGATATAGATTAGTTTTTTTGAGGTTAGGTTTAATAATGGCAATCTTGGAAGGCTGTGGTACATAACGTAAGAGATAAACTCACATTGATCCAATTGAGAATATACATGTTAATTAGTGGAAAGGCATCTTTAAATAGTCTAGTAGGTATGAGTTATAAAAGAAAAGTTGATGGATTAGATCAGACATGTCAAACTGAATGGACATGCCTGATCAAACACAAATTCACGGGACAATTCTGTCCAGCCCGCAAGATAATATTTTTTCATTTATTTATTTTATATTATTTTATATATCAGAATTGGCCTGCAGGTATTTTGCATATGCACCATTGATATTACAAACCCCAGACTCCATTGCAATAGCTGACTGTCACAGGGTTGCCCATGCCCTCTGAAGTGACATGCATTAAAAATATAAGAAACAGAAACTAGTTTCAAAACATTTATTTTAGTTTTCAAGGAGCCAATTGTTGGTAACCTGTTCTGTGGTGGTGGTTTTGCATGCCTCTGAGATGTAAAACTGCCAAACCATACTGGAGGGTACCAATGGGTTTTAAAGGGGTTTTCCCCAAAGGAAAGTGCCAAGAATGGTAGAACTGGAGGGGTGTTTTCTGTGTGTGAGTGTGAGTGTCTAAAGCTATTTTTAATTTATATGGAACATGGTACGTAACTAAAATGGGGGTTGAATCTGTTTTTATGTAATTGTAAATGTTATTATGTATTGTGGGCCAGGTGTTAGTCTCTTGTGAGATAATTGATTTCCAGTAATTTCTAATTAATGTCTCTTAGTAGGACCCAGAGGAGATAGAGGAGGAGGCTGGAGATAAGGAGTTTTGTTTTTTTTTGCCAGCTTGTCTGAAGCTGGTGTGGTGACCTGTCGGGACCCCAGAGTTAAATGGGGGTTATAGCCTAGTGCAGAGTGGAGTTTTTCTGTTTTCCATAGTTTTTGCATTTAGTTAACCCTTCTGTTTCTCAGTATTGTTTGGTTTTCTTTTTCTTTTATTTTTACTTTTTGCCAGGCCTGCACTGTACATACTGCTGCACCCTTCTTGCTGGGGGCCTCTGTAAATAAATTTCACCTGGACTGCATACAGGATTTTTGGTCTGTCCTTTGTAACAACCACTCGGCCAACCTAACACTGACCTTTTGGCATCAGGGAGGTATGGCAATCAGCTCCTATGCCCAACTTTATTGACCAACTCATCAGAGTCTCATGATCACCATGTCTGGTTCAACTTTGAGCTAATGCTAAGCCCCAAAACATGGCCAAAAGAAAGATGGACTCTGACAGAGGATTTCACGACAGATGGGAAGCGGAGTATCTGTAGCATAACGAGAGAACTTGTTTGTCTTTTATGCAGCGCTGATGTGGCTGTCTTTAAAGAATATAACTTAAGACGGCACTATACAACGAAACACGCGGACAGGTACAAGGATCTGAATATACAGCAGAAGCGTCAGACGGTAGAATAATTAAAAAGAAATTTGGTGTCACAGCAGACTAAGTTATAAAAAGTAAAATGTCAAAGTGAGCCTGCTGTTAAAGCTAGTTTTATTTTGGCAAAAGAAAGTGCTAAATCAGCCCAGCCATTTAAAGGGGGAGAGTTTGGGAAAGACTGCATAAGTAAAGTATGTGAGGTCGTCTGTCCGGACAATAAGCTAGCGTTTTCAAATTTAGCCTTAGCAGAAACACAGTTGCCGACTGGACATGCGTGTCTTGTTCCCTTGCTGTGGATGAAAACAGCAATATAACAGATCCTCCCCAGCTGTCAAGCTTCATGGACTGGACTCTGATTTATTGTCAGGAACGTAGCACAGGGAAGGCAGGACTCAAATGCATGACAGGGACTGGTTACAGAGAACAATAGGCAGTTTATTTCCAGGCAGAGGTCAATACTTGGGAAGGCAGTCAGATCAGGCAGAGGTATCCAGAAAACATGAGGCAAAAAGGCAAGGTCAAAAAACAAGCAAGGTTCAGTAACAACAAGGCTATGGCTATGGCTATGGCTGAGAAAAAGTGCTGGAACATGAGCATCAACGAACTGGCAACAAAACAAGACCCAAGGGGGAAATATATACAGGACTAATGAGGTGATTGGATGCAGGTGCGCGAGACACAATCAGGAATCAGGTGCACACAGACGGGGAGGGGACAGAGCAGACAGAAACCTGGAACAGAGACAGGTGACTGATCACCAAAATAAAACAGGAAGTACAAGACAAAAAACATGAACGAGCAAAATAAAACATTAAACAGACAGTGACACATGACATTTATGCATCACAGAGGAACTTTTGGGAATTAAGGCAGTACACTGCACAACCACGGGAAAGACATATTCGAAGAAGTGTCTAATTCTGTGAATGACATAAAGCTGCATTGAACCAAACTTGTGGGACTAACGACAGATGGATCACCTGCAATGTGCGGTGAAAAGAATGGATTAGTGGGCGTGTTGCAGGAGAAGATGCGGCAGAAGAATTGTGCAAGTTTGCTGACAGTCTAACACTGTATCATACACCAAGAAACACAGTGTGACAAAGCACTGAAAATGGAGCAGCAGAGCAACTGGCACAACTGCCAGTTTAAGGCTATTATTGAGGAGCTATTCACACACTGGGAAAAGACAATAGAGTCCAGTAATGACTTAAATGAAGAACTAAGCCTGTCACTGACAATGTCTACATGATAATTAAAATCACCCACTATAATGATTTTATCCATAATCTATTTTGTCTTTATCTTAACCAAAGCTGGAGAAAAACCCCAGATTCAGGCAAAATCAACAACAGGCCTCCTCCACACAGCCTCTGATTGACAGCTGATCTGGGAAAACTGCTGACATTGCCACAGCACATTGCGACAATTTATCTCCGTCCAGACATGATCATCACCTCAGAGGCCCAAAAACACCTGTTTGTGCTGGAACTGACAATGCCTTGGGAAGAGCGCATTGAGGAAGCCAATGAGAGGAAACCCGCCAAGTACCAGGAACTAGTGGAGGAGTGCAGGGGAAGAGGCTAGAAAACATTCTACGAGCCTATAGCAGCTGGCTGTAGAGGATTTGCACAACATTCTTTCTGCAAGGTCCTAACAAGGTTGGGCGTCACAGGAGCAGCCAAGAAGAGGGACAATCAATCTACCATTGAGGCTGCAGAAAAAGCCACTAGATGGCTTTGGTTAAACAGGGCTGATCCATGGGTAGCTGCTGGGACGCAAGTCTGGGCCTGATCAACCCTTGCTTGGTCACTTGGGCGAGGGTATATGTTGTGAGACCCGAAACACCTTATGACCCCAAGTCACAGCACTGATGATGCGTCCCAGTTTCTTTAGTGCTAAGCACTAACTGGTAGGAACTAAGACAACTCCAATAGAAATTGGTTTTTTAATTTTCCAGTTTGAATGGGAGAGACTGAGGATAAGGCTTTCAAAAGGTCTATAACCAGATTTTGGTCTAGGATTGTTGAATAGGCTGGAATTAAATATCGCAGCCACCCTTCCTCCTCAACCTATGGTACAAGCAATATGAAAGTTAACATGAGTCAGGGGTGTAGCTTCATTTATCCTAACATACCAGGTTTCAGTGATATAAGATAAATCCATAATATGATCAGTCATCAGATCATTAGCAGGGATTTGGATGATAGTGATCTAATATTCAATACTTCACATTTAATTTTGTAATATTTAGAACCAAACGGGATATAGTTTTAATTTCAATCAAGTTCTTGATTTTAGCTCCTCCTCTGTTTACCTTTGGTTGAATAGATTTAATAAATATAGGCAGCTGGGGGAACGACACAGTTTCTGAAGACATTGCTTCTATTCTATTCTGGAGAGACAACCACTCTGACTGAGGTGCAGAGAAGAGTTTTAAATTGCAGATCTTGCCTCCTGGTCTGGAATCGGGAATGTCATGGTTTTAACTTTCTAGTAAATTCGGTCAGCTTTCTAGATATGAGAGTGGCACCCTCCATGGAGGAATGGACACCATCTCTCCTAATCAGACCGGGTCTCCCCCAGAAAGTCTTCCAGTTATCTCAGTAGCCCACATTGTTTTCTGGAAACCACCTTGACAGCCAGTGGTGGAATGGTGCCATGCGGCTATACATGTCATCACTTGTCAGATTGGGCAGGGGTCCAGAGAAAACTATGGTGTCCGACATCATTTGTGCAAAATTACACACTGACTCCATATTAATATTTGTGACCCCCAACTGGCGTAGGCAGGTGTCGTTACTGCAGACTTGAATTCCAACTTTACCATAATTACACTTATCCTTAGCCAGCACTTTCAGATAAGACTGGATGTTGCCTGCTCTGGTCCAAGGGATGCACTTAACTATGGCCGCTGGAGTCGCTAATTATACGTTCCTTAGAATAGAATCACCAATAACTAGAGTCGGTTTCTCAGCGTGTGGATGGCAGAGTGGGTCAAACATGTTGGAAATGTGAACTGGTTTGTGGCAAACCAGAGGCTGCAGCCTATGGGTATGTCTCTTTTCTCGGTCAGTCACCCAGCTGCCCTGACTAGATCCCAGCTGCTCAGGAACTGCTTGGGGGGGAACTCTCTGAGCTGCTCTAGGAGCCACTCTAGGTCAGCCCGCGCCAACTACAGGGGACCGGCTAGCTACAGTGACAGGCCGCGCCTCCAACCCCTTAAGTTTCTCCTCCATATCTGTAAACAACCTGAATTTAAGACATGGACCATCAATCAGTACCAACAGTGATTGGAAATGAAGCAGCATGCAGGTTGACAAATGGGAAAATTCCCCTCTCTTGCTCCCCGTTTCCTATCGGCCCCTCTGCTGATTACTAATTAAAAAGCAGAGGCACCAAAAGCCATAAAAAGAATATATAAAAAAGAGAAATCCACCCTTTCAGGAAGTAAGAAACAACTAACTTCAGCTCATGACGGGCTAGGTCACCAGTTGGCTTAAGTGTGGATCTTGTTTGTCATCCCATTGACAGACTTTGACTTGATCATGTCACTGTGGCCTGCTGCCAACATTCTGTTTCTTCAATTTTGTGGTTAAGTGGGTCTAGCTATTTCTAATGGCCAATGTGAAGCTAACATGGCTAGCTTTGCTCTGAGTGATGTGTTGTCAGAAGAGGGAAACCTCAGACCATGACAGTCAGCTTCCTCCCATGATGCAGTGCAGTGTAGTTTGAATCAGGATGATCATGATTGGCTGTGGTTCACTATGAACTGCAGCCAGAGTCTTAGGTCTTTGAATTTGTATGATAATGAAGATAGAGAATAGATAGAGAAAGACATCAGGTCGATGCCTCTTTCCATTTCTGTTCAGTCAATTTGTGCTTGATAAAAGTTTCCTGCTTGGTACTGGCCTACTCTTCCCATCACTGTTAGCTAGCTAGCTATGGCAGTTAAGTGTACATGATTTCCATGCCCACTCTTCATATATTATATTTTAGCAATTGCTCACAACAGACCATGGTACGCACATATTACAGCTAAGGGTTGAACTCTTTATAATAATATAATAAGCACATATCATGGACTGAAGTCAGCTACTGCTTTTATAAAAAGGTTAGTAAGTATGGCAAAAAAAGTAAAAAATATAAGTTATACACACACTACTTAATTTGTAAAGTAGGAGGTCCTGGAACATACAGAGGGGACTGTTCCAAACGTAAACAACAACCATTTCATCAAAAACAGACCATTTATTGACTTTCAGAGCATTAACATTATTTAGCAAAAGGATGACCTGGAAGTTTTTATTTCTAAACTCAGAAAAAACTGAAGTTATTGTACTTGGACCTAAGCACCTTAGAGAAGCATTATCTAACCATCTAACCACTCTGGACGGCATTACCTTGGCCTCCAGCTCCACTGTTAGGAATCTTGGAGTCAGGTTTTACGACATGTCCTTTGTCCCTCATATAAAACAAATCTCTAGGATAGCTTTGCTTGACCTACACAATCTTGTGAAGATCAGAAATGCATTTGTTACCTCTAGATTGGACTACTGTAATTCATTATTATCAGGATATCCCAACAATTCTCTGAAAAGCCTTCAGTTGATTCAAAATCCTGCTGCACAAAGACTTAGAAGAACTAGAAAAAAGGAAAAAGAGGTCCCATTTCTCCTGGGATAGCTTCTCTTCCTTGGTTCCCCATAAAATTCAGAATAGAATTTAAAATCCTTCTCCTAACATACAATGCTCTAATGACCGAGCTTCATCATATCTTAGAGAGTTCATTGTTCCTTATTATCCCAGTAGATTACAGGAGGACTCTCTTGCAGCTTTCAAGATCAGGCTTAACACCTTCTCATATGACAAAGCATACAGTTGAAAATTTCACATTCAAGTACTGTTTCTTTAGTTATGCTGCTATAGGCCTAGACTGCTGGGGGTTGCACTGATAATCCCTCTCTCTGTCTGTTTATCTCTCTCTCTCTCTCTCCCTCATGTGCTCAGCGTAAATGAGTACACCCCCTTCGAAAAGTAACATTTTAAACATTATCTCAATGAACACAAAAACAATTTCCAAAATGTTGACAAGATTAAGTTTTATATAACATCTTTTTAACTTATAACATGAAAGTAAGGTTTCCGTCCACGGAAGTTAACACCTCGACAGGAGCGTCTTCTGATGAGAAGGCTTGAAGAAAATCGGCATGCAAGTTCACTGCAGTTATCTTATTACCTTATGTGGGGTTGCATGAGTGCAGCTGGTGTTGGGGAGCTGCATTTCATTGATGTCATCATGAATTCAGATTTATTGCTCTATACCAGGGGTCGGGAACCTTTTTGGTTGAGAGAGCCATGAAAGCCACTTATTTTAAAATGTCTTTCCTTGAGAGCCATATAATATTTTTTAACACCAAATTCAAGTAAATGTGTGCATCTTTAAGTAAGACCAACAATTTTAGAGTATAAGTCTCAGAATTTGTTCTTTTTAATAACGTTGTTATACTGAAGATAACCAATAATAAATAAAATACTTTTACCATTAATGCAACTTCTGGTGCTACATGGTTTTGCTGATGGCTTTGTAGTCTGGCTGATACATGGTGAGGTTAAGCTTCATGCAGGCGTTGAGGCTTCCATCCGTTAAACGTGATCGTAGGTTGGTGTTGATGATTTTTAGATGTGAGAACAACTGCTCACATGCATACGTAGAGCCAAACATGGTCAATACGGAGATACTCACACGCTGCAGTGTGTGGTACGTGACAGGAAGCGCGTTCCAAGTTTTGACAATCAACTGGCCTGCGGGTTGAGGTTTTTTCATTTCTGTCCACTTGTGTTTGCTCGCCAGCTCTGCTTGCTGTCGTGCAAGTCTTTCCAAATCTTCATTCAGTGACTTGAACCTATTCACCCACATGTCTGAGGCCTTCAGATCAGCAACTTCTACCTCAAAATCTCTGATGGAGACACCAGGGATGTAACCCAGGTCGGCTTTGTCTACTGCACACTCGTGTGGATGGGTGATGAACTTAAAAAGAAAAGTGTGCTCACGAAATTCTCCAAAGCGTGCTTTGAATGACTGCAGGAGATTAGATGTGAAGCCAGCTAGCTGCTGGAGATCAAAATGTTGAGCAGGGTCACTTGCTGTGCACACATCTTTAAATTCTCTCAGTTTTTCAAAGTGTAGTAAACGACCTGTTTCAATATCCACGATAAAGAGTTCCAGCTTGTTTTCAAATGCAAACACTGCTTGTTGAAGGGATAAGACTGTATTTCCAATGCCTTGCATTTTCACATTGAGCTGGTTCAGATGTTCAGTCATTTCCACAAGATAGTAAAACTTCAGGAGCCACTCAGTGTTGGCTAGCTCAGGATGCTCGACGTTTTTCATTTCAAGAAAAATCCGGATTTCACTCAGACAAGCCGCAAAACAGCTGAGCACCTTCCCTCTTGACAACCAACGCACATTGCTATGCAAAAGCAGACCGGGATAATTATTCCCAACTTCATCCAGCAGTGTTTTAAACTGGCAATCATTTAAAGCTCAGGCAACAATAAAGTTAACCACCTGAATGACCAGCGACATCACCTCACCAAGGTGCTCACCATACATTTGAGCACAAAGCGCCTCCTGATGTAGAATGCAATGAAAACTTAGGATGGGTCTATTTTCATGTTCACGAAAAAGCGCTACAAATCCTTTGTTTTTCCCCACCATACACGGAGCACCATCAGTACACACCGAAATAAGTTTATCCATTGGTAGATTTTTTTCTTTAGCGAACTCAATGAAAGACTTGAATAAATCCTCCCCTCTTGTTGACCCTTTCATTGGCAAAACAGCAAGACTTTCCTCACACAGTATGTCACTGGCAGCATACCTTGCAATCACACTGAACTGGGATAAATGGCTTACGTCTGTTGACTCATCCAAAGCGAGGAAAAAGTAAAGCGTAGCATTTATGTCCTTCACTTGTGATTCCTCCACTTGATTTGCCATCATGATGGTGCAATCGTGAACAGTTATTGCTGATAAAGGCATGTCTTTTATTCATTTGAGTATCTTATCTTTATCTGAGCAGTCGTCAAAGTTCATTGGCCACATCAAGCATGAATGTTTTAGCATACTCGCCATCTGTGAATGGCTTTCCGTTCCTCACTATTGCTAAAGAACCAGCAAAGCTAGCTGAAATCCAGTCACCTTGTCGGGTCCATACATGGAGTTGCTGCTGACTAGCTTGCACTCTGGACAGTAGCTCTTGGCATGCCTTCTTCCTGCTGTCCCTCCCTTGGATATTTCGATGTAGCATGGCGTGTGTCGAAGTGCCACTTTATATTTGACCGTTTCATTGATGAAATTTTATCACTGCATATTAGACACACCGCAGAACCTGCTCTCTCCACAAAGGCAAATTCCTCTGTCCATTCGTGCTGAAATGTATGCTACTCCTCATCTTTTTTCCTTTTTGCCATCTTCTTTGTCAAAAGGGTTTGCTCCGCATAAATTAGCTAGCTGACTATTTGATTAGAAGGAGGGAAGTTTACTTCTTGACCTCACAATGACCCGTGTAGGCTACCGCATTATCCAATAAAAATAGAGTAGAGCGGAATTATTCATTGCTTATTGTGTTAAGAAATGTCAGCTAAGAAAAATTTCCCCCCATGGGGGATCGATAAAGTTTTTATCTTATCTGCGAGCCAGATGCAGTCATCAAAAGAGCCATATCTGGCTCACGAGCCATAGGTTCCCGACCCCTGCTCTATACTGAAAGAGAAGATGTTACCATCACTCCGTGCCCTTGGCCGTGGTGCACTTTTCCAACATGACAATGATCCTAAACACACATCTAAGGCCACTGTTGGATTTCTGAAGAACAACAGGGTGAAAGAGATTCAATGGCCAAGTATGTCTCCTGATCTGAACCCAATCGAACACCTATTGATAATTCTGAAGAGACAAGTTGAGCATCACTTTCCATCCAGCATCCAGTCTCTAAAAGAGGTCATTCTTGAAAAATGGAAAAAGATTGATGTTGCTAAATGTCGCCAACTTGTTCATTCCATACAAGAGTTGGTGCTGTCATTAAAAATCATGGAGGCCATACAAAGTACTACATGTACAGTTTTTGTTGTGGGGTGTATTCATTTTTGCATCACCCTAATTGGAGTAAAACTGAAAAATGTGTAATCTAAGTTATATTATTAACCTTACTTTCACGTTATAAGTTAAACAGATGTTATATTAAACTTATTCTTGTCAACATTTTGGAAATACTTTTTGTCTTCATTCAAATATTGTTTAAAATGTTACTTTTCGAAGGGGGTGTACCCAATTACGCTGAGCACTGTATATCACATTACATGTTACAAATTTTTTCCTTCCTGTAGTCTGTTTGTCCATCCTGTCCTCTCTCTTCCTGTCCCCGTTTTACAGGTGCTGAATTATCTTTGCCCCATATTCCTGTTCAATACCTGTTGCTCCAATACTTACGAATAGTTTTCATTACATACTAATCATTCCCATTTTTATTTATTTTGCCAAAGACCCAGTTTCCACCTACTGCTAATATTTAACAGTGCACATTTCGTGGTAGCAGGCTTCATACACTACTTACTGTATATTTTGCTTACATTTTTTATGGCTTTTTTATACTCCCACACCCACTACCTTTCCTCTCATTGACTCTCTCTCTCTTTGTCTCTGCCTCTCTTACACTCTCTTCCTCTTTTTCTCCCTTCCTCTTTCTCAATCCAACCAGTCCAGGCAGATGGCTGCCCTCCCTGATCCTGGTTCTGCCTGAAGTTTCTGCCTCTTCAAGGAAGTTTTTCCTTGCCACTGTCGCCAAGGGCTTGCTCTTATTGAGTCTGTTCAACAACTCACTGAAGAGTTTGTTCTAGACCTGCTTTAGATGTAAATATCCTTCATGTAACTCTGTTATGATCTGGTGCTATATAAATAAATTTGATTTGATTTGAACTGGGCGGCATAGTGGTTACCGCTGTTGCCCTACAATAAGAATGTTGTGGGTTCGGTTCCCGGGCCTGGGGCCTTTCCGTGTGGAATTTGCATGTTCTCCCCATGCCTGCGTGGGTTTCCTCCCACCGTCCAAAGACATGCATGTCTAGGTTAACTGGTGACTCTAAATTGTCTGTAGGTCTGAATGCGAGCGTGAGTGGTCGTTTGTCTCTGTTTGTCTCTGTTTGTCTCTGCGTGTTGGCTCTGTGATTGACTGGCGACCTGTCCAGGGTGTACCCTACCCCCGCCCGGAACGTTGGCTGGGATTGGCTCCAGCACCCCCCGCAACCTGGAAACGGAAAAGCGGTAGAAGATGGATGGATGGGCGGCATAGTGGTTAGCGCTGTTGCCCCACAATAAGAAGGTTGTGGGTTCAGTTCCTGGGCCTGGGGCATTTCTGTGTGGAGTTTGCATTTTCTCCTCGTCCCTGCATGGGTTTTCTCCGGGTACTCCGGTTTCCCCCCACCGTCCAAAGACATGCATGTTTGGGTTAATTGGTGATTCTAAACTGCCTGTAGGTCTGAGTGTGAATGTGAGTGTGAGTGGTTGTTTGTCTCTGTCTGTTTCTGTGTGTTGGCCCTGTGATGGACTGGCAACCTGTCCAGGGTGTACCCCACCCTCACCCAGTATGAGCTGGGATTGGCTCCAGCACCCCACAACCCAGAAACGGATAAGTGGTTGAAGATGATTGAATGAATGAATGATTTGAACTGATAAGCCCCTTGAGGTGTGTTCTGATCTAAATTACTAGAACTAACAGTTCCTGGTAATTTTCCTCAAGGAACTAAAAGGTTCTTGCCCATTTTTTGTTGCATCCTGACTATTCCTGAAATCCCCGCAAGATTATGCAAATCAATTTAATGATTAATGGAAAAGTAATCAAAGTAACTACTACAAAACCACCAGTTCTATAGGCAGCAGTAGGAAGAAAATGAAGGCCATATGATAATAGTGATGATGCCATGTAAACAAAAGTTAAAACCTAGTTTTCGGTCCATCCATCAGAGGTTAAATTGAATTCAGCTCTGTCTTCTTTAGTATCAAATTGTCACACACAACTTTTATTATTTCTCATCTCCCGATATGCATAAAGGCATAAGAGACTGATCAATTGGCAAGACTAATGGATATAGGTATAATTCATGTCACTTTATAATGTTACTAATGTTAATGTTGTAATTATCAGACTTACTAATAATACAGCAGTCACCAAGTGAAGGGAAACTCTCTGGTTGTGTTGGAGCCTCCATGCTCCAGTCAGAGACATTTAAATTGGTTAAATTAGCTCTAGGGTTCAGCTCCCCCTCCTTACAAAAGCCAATTTAACCACTGTCGATGGTCATATGTCTGCTTGTCTTCTTCCATCTTCAAGCGAAAATTCTTGATCACGGAAAACAAATTAAACACCATGTAAAAGTAGCAAGCACACCGCTGCAGACTGGGGCAGGTAAAATAAAAAGCTGTGGGTGCTCACCAATCAGCAGTGCAGGCTGTGGCCCCAATGTTCCTGGGTCATTGGAAAGTACCACCCCTCGAGCAGGCACTTTTTTGGGGTAAAGGGACTTAATTTTTGCCTGGGTTCCACCGGGTGGAGCATACAGGCTTCATCAAAAGGTTCCTGGTCAGGGGGTAAAGTTGCAGTCAGAATGCAGCTTTGAATGAGGTGAAACATCCTGAAAAATCTACAACCAAATCCAGTTGCCCTCAATAAAACTTTCTCAGATAACCTTAAGGTGATTAGTGGATCTGCACTGAGGTTGGTGTTTTGTTGCATCTGTTGTGTTCCTTCAGACACAGTTGTCTCCAGTGATGTACTGTGCCTTTTTTGACAGGATATGTCTGTAAGGATGGAAATGGATATCAGTGGTGTATCCCGGGCACATGTCTCCATTCTCCCCACCGCTGAGATCAAGGCCACATTGAAATCGGAAACAGAAAGACCTCGTTGTGCCAGCACACCATGTTCTCCCATCAGAGGAACTGTTGCAGGATACCAGATCCTGCACATGGACTCAAACTATCTGGTGGGCTTTACCACTGGTGAGGAGCTACTCAAACTGGCCCACAAGTGGTCAGAGGGCAGCCCAGAGAAGGACTCTGTATCAGAGGCTCTGTCCACCTCCATCCAAAGTCCTGTCCCTAAATCTGTGGACCTGGGCATCCACCGGTCTTCACGAGTCTTCAAAGGCAAAAGTCGTCACTATCAACCCTATGACATCCCTGCTGCCAATGGGCGGAGGCGGCGGCGAATGCCCAGCTCCAGTGACACCTTCCTAAGGTCTCTGGCACACGGGGAGGCTGGGAGGGGTCTGCATGCTCCAATACCCCTATGTCTACTTAAAGGAAAGGCGGCCCAGTCCAAATCTCTGGACTACCTTAATCTGGACAGAATAAGCATCAAAGAGTCATCAGACACTGAGGTGTTACAGTACCAGCTGCAGCATCTCAACCTGCGAGGAGATCGTGTCTTCACCAGGAACAAGACATGAGCACAGTGGAGACCTGTTCAGGTGTCTGTCACCCTCTGGGGTTTAGGTGCTATTTCCAGCCTGATATCTTTCTTCTCAGTTTAAGAATGCCTCTTTAAAAAGACAGTCCGATAATCCTGTTACATCATTACCTGGGGGTTGAGGGGAAAAAAATATCTAAGTTAGCTCTCACCTGGAAAGTTGGGGTTAAAACAATGTGAACTACAGTGCATTCAGGAAGTCCTCAGACACCCCAGTCTAGCTTCACATCTTGTAATATAGCAGCCTCTTGATTAAACACTTTCAATTAATTTTTATAGATAAATGTAGAGTTCAAACATTTCTATAATTCAGTTTTGACTGGAGAATGTATTGAAATTATTTTAACATAAAGCTGTGGCATAAAAAGTGAAACCAGAGCAGGAGTCTGAGGACTTTATGAGTACACTGTATATAACTAAGCAATAATCAGTGAATCTATTTATTGACAGTGTTGTGTGTTTGTACTGGTCACAGAGACAATAATATATAAGTTAATAGCTGAGAGAAGCACATATCACATACTGTCACAGCTTTAAATGCACTGTTGCTACCAAAACAATAATAACTCTACTGCTTATCTGTGAGGAATTGTGTCAATGGACATTTAGCAACAAATCAGCAGATACTGATGAAACTTTTAATATATTGCTAATTTATTTATTGCTATCAATATGTTTTTAAACTTCTTAACCACCAGGTGGAAAAAAAGCATTGAAGCCCTATTTAGTCTGTTTATGTGCAGGTAAAGGTGTGCCGATTAAAGGTCCATAATTTAACTTAACTTTAATTTAACTTAGTTTTTTATATGAAGGGTTGATCTTCATAAGAAGATGGTTTTAAGAACCACAACCAGGACGGTGTAGTTTTCATCTCTTTCAAGGCTTCTCTTCCAGGAACAATAGGTAAATCAGCGCATTAGATTATATCTAATTATCATTAAAAAAAAAAACCAACAAAAAAAAACATAGCAGATTTCAAGTAAACAATCAGAGAAAACAAATCCTGTAAGTTTGGGTAGTGGATCCAAGTGGATTGTGGTTGGGACTGTGTCTGGGAGTGGTCACTACCTTGTTGTGATATCACAAAGTTTCAGAAGTCATCAAAGCTGATTTTGAGGCTCAGTTTCTGAAAAGGGACTGTGAGAATTCCCCTGTTTACAGAGACCTTTGATACTTTCACTGTATTAATATAGAATATAATGATATTGGTATGAATATACACCCTATGGACCTTTAAAGTATTTTCATACGTCACTTAGAGTCCATGGTTGATGTGATTCTGGAAATCAAACTGATACTTTTATGGTCTAGCTGAATTAGTTTTATTCCATCTAGGATTGAAAAATGCTCTCTCTTTCAACAACAAAGGAGTAGATGAATAAATCTCAGTGCTGATGAGATGTAGAATGACACCTGAGCTATTGATCTGATGGATATGAAAAAACAGCTATTTGTACTCCAATTGTGGAGAAACACAGATGTTATAGTGGCGCATCACGTCAGTCTCTGGAATCATCATTCGTCGTGGGGAGATATGTTACTTTAGAAAACCATGTTGATACATCTAGTTTTGTTGGTGGGTGAACAACCACAGAGTGTACAGGTGTGTCTATTTAATGTGTGTGCATTTTGCTTACAACTGGTAATGGGTGTTTTTTCAATGCCTCCATTACAGAAACAGAACATATGAACAGTTGAAATTCTGCAGAAAAATCTGTACACCCCTTGAGTTTATGTAGTTTGTTGTGTTGCTGTGAGAGGACATTGTGATCTCTCTGCATCACTTCTTCAGTGTTTGATGTGAACATCTGATGCCTCTGTGTTGTGATGATGTAAGTGTGTTACTTTGAGCCCTTTCATCTCAAGATGAGAGAGATGACATTTCAAGTCAAAATCCAAATCAATGATATCATAAATATGTTTGGACAATTATATGTCTTTGAAAAGGGTCCAACACACATGGACTTAATGGTTTAATGTTTGAATCAGTGTGAAGATGGTGGCTGTGGATTACTTCCACTCAAGATAAGGATGTTATCTATGATGTTTATTTGACAGCATGTGAAAGATACTGCAGTTGCCTGTTTTTATGGACATTTTTGATTTGACCCAGATAAGTACAAATCATGCAAATAAGAAACAAAAAGTAAGTAAAAATATAAAAATACAGTAAAAATATCACAAAGGGAACAGTTGGTTAGGTGGAGGAAGTTGATACATTGAAGTTGTTATATGCCTCACATGAAGCATGTGACTTGTAAATTTATGTAAGTTTAGTTATATCAACATAGCCAGCATTTGCAATGACAACTGTTTACTTACCAGTCTTGACAAAAGATGGAGAGGTTACAATGCTGAATACCACAGTGACCGAGTATGACAAAGTGATGTGACAGTCCAACTGAGGCATGTCTAGTGGGATAGCATGCTAACTTCAGCAGAGGAAAGAAAGTGATACAAATAGAGGCAAACCAAACATTAACATTGTGATTGTTTCAACTGCTGGAGAAAGAAGTTGGTGACTAAAACAATTATGTTTGATGATAAACTCAGACTGGTAAGACTGGTAATTACACAGCTGCTATTTAGTATTACCTATGTAGCAATAGGGAATATATAGCAACTTTAAATGCACTGTTCAGCTCTTCTGTAGAGTTGAAAACATTACCTATGTGTGGCACAATGATGATGGAACTACAGCACTTGTCACACATGAAACAGGCATGTCAGATCTTCATCATGTTTTCCACCTGTTTTTAACTGCAGCTCTTTTAATCATTGACTTCTTTTGCAGAGTGGTTTAATGACACCAAATATTTATTTTAATGGGACACATACATGAGACAACAATAGCAAATTCATATTTTGCTTGGAGGATTTTGGGATCTCTTCAGTAACTGACCATATAAAATGTCACTCAGCATAACTGGCTGCAGACTGACTGAAGATGTTGGCGCAAAATGTGTTTTTCCCTTTATTGTGCTTCATTATATTTTAGTTTTTTAGATAATAAATAAATTATTTAAAGCTATTTTCTACTTGTGTAACCTCATCCAGGGCACAGCTGTGCTTCATGGCTTTAGGTCCTGTTAATGATGATAGAAAGCAGGACAAACAGTAGCTTGTTATTGATGCGATTCAATTGATGTTTGTGTGTGTTGGGGCCATTTATTAGCACACATATGAATATACATGAAAGGAGAAAGAAGATTAAACTTTTATATCAGGCGTTAATTCATATGAAAAACTGTTGTTAATTTACATGAAATCAACAGTAACCTAAGGAGGCCACAGCTGCCAGAAAAGGAAATATGAATAGTTATATTTTCATGCTGGAACTTTGGATTCCAAATCCAAGGGTTGTCCAAACTTTCCCTGTAAACTGTATGCACTTGGGCACTTTTATTGATTCCTGAAGTCAGAGTGTGTGCACAAGATGTTAACCAATGACTGGTAGATGATTAAATGTCCGAGCTCTGACTCTCTCAATCAGCCACTTATCACAATAAAATATGCACAATACTGACAAGAAGACTTCTCTTTAAAGCTACAAATAGTATTTATTAACTTCCACAAGAATTAACAAAGCCAACTATTGTTTCAATCTTCTTCTTCTTCTTCTTCTTCTTCTTCTCCTTTCGGCTTTTCCCTTCAGGGGTCGTCATAGCGAATCAGTTGCCTCCATCTAAGCCTGTCTTCTGCATCCTCTTCTCTCACACCAACCACCTTCATGTCCTCTTTCACTACATCTATAAACCTACTATTTGGTCTTCCTCTAGGCCTCCTGCCTGGCAGTACAAAACTCAGCATCCTTCTACCAATATATTCACTATCTCTCCTCTGGACATGTCTGAACCATCTCAGTCTGGCCTCCCTGACTTTATCTCCAAAACCTCTAACATGTGCTGTCCCGCTGATGTACTCATTCCTGACCCTATCCAACCTGGTCACTACCAAAGAGAACCTCAGCATCTTCATCTCTTTTCCTCAGTGACACTGTCTCTAGACCAAACAACATCGCTGGTCTCATCACAGTTTTGTACACCTTTCCTTTCATTTTAGCTGAAACTCTTCTATCGCACATCACACCTGACACTTTTCTCCACCCGTTCCAGCCTGCCTGCACACGCTTCTTCACCTCTTTTCCACACTCTCCATTGCTCTGGACTGTTGACCCTAAGTACTTAAAATGCTCCACCTTCTTTATCTGTTCTCCCTGTAACCTCACTCTTCCACTTGGGTCCCTCTCATTCACACACACATATACTCCGTCTTGCTGTGGCTAACCTTCATTCCTCTCCTTTCCAGGGCAAACCTCCACCACTCTAGCTTCTCCTCCACCTGTACCCTGCTCTCACTACAGATCACAATGTCATCTGCAAACATCATAGTCCATGGAGATTCCTGTCTAATCTCATCTGTCAGGCTGTCCATCACCATAGCGAACAAGAAGGGGCTCAGAACTGATCCCTGATGCAGTCCCACCTCGCCCTTGAACTCCTCTGTCACACCTACAGCACAACTCACCACCGTCTTACAGTCCTCATACATGACCTGCACCGCTCTAACATACTTCTCTGCCACTCCAGACTTCCTCATACAATACCAAAACTATTGTTTCAATCAATAAATACTATTCTACCAACTAATGCTAAGCAAAACACAAAAAGACAACAGTGGTGTAAAGACAAAACAGGTGAACTACAGCGTGTGTGTGTGTGTCAAGATGGCGCGGCTCCCGGGGGAAGCAATATTACAAATCTTACTATGGCTACGCCAAGACCTGCCTTACCCGCCTTATTCTGCCTCTGATTGGGTTGTCACGATGCGTCCTACTCCCCCTCTGATTGGCCTCTTCACACATAAGGTTTGACAGTTCTTTCTGTTGCCGTTTTGACAATGGCAATAGTAGGATTCATAAAATCATGTATAACCCAAACATTTCAAATCTGCCCCACTTTATGGGGTTAAAATGTAGTTGGTGGATGTACGTTAGGCTTGGTATGCTTCAGCTCTTACAGTTAGCCTTGGTAAGTTTCAGCTCCTACAGTTAGCCTTGCCAATATAGCAATCTTAACTTAGAGTTGAAAAGAATGAATGCACATAGCTTTATTACCTTTTTATTAGCTGTATAAAATTTAACATTACATCCCTTATGTTACAAAATATTCTAATAAAAGCTTGGCATGAGAACAGTATCCAGTGAGGGCTAATTGCTTGTTATTTATCTTCCTTTTTGTTCGGAATATACACTCACACAACAATGAGAAATTATACATCTTTGGATGTCGATAACTCTTTTTGTAAGTGGATGGATCCAAGTTGTGTACCACCGTAAACCAGCCAAATCTGACTGCCCGGTCTTCAAGGCTGATGTGTAGCCAATGACGGCGCCTCTCGTCTTACTGACCTGTGTCCACTTCTCTCATCTTAAAGGCTCATTTTTTCTGTTTGGCAGCTTATAAAAACTTAGATCAGGGTTCTTTACCCTGTTAGTAGTGCACCCTACCACAAAGCAGTTTTTGGGCATTTGTTTATGTTTGTTGGCAAACGGAGAGTGACAAGAGACACCTTCACACAATACAAAATAAATGGAGAGCTCTTCATTGTTTTCCCCTCCGACGTGGGTGGGGCTTAAACAGAAATTACGTGAGGCTTGGAGAGCTCAGCCAATCAGAGGCAGAGTAAGGCGGGTCTTGGCGTGGCCATAGTAGAATTCGTAAAATCGCCTCGGGGAAAGCCACGTCACACGTAAACAACCTGCGGAGCTGCCGCCAGGCTCCGGTTAACAATGGCAGACAGCGCCAACAGGTGGCCGGAGGCGTTTCTGCACACACACAAATGGTGATGGTGGATAACAAAGGGATAAGGCGGCGCTATACCCGCGTTATCTGACGACCGGATGTGCGGAACGAGCCGTGCGCGATTGAATGGATGTGTAGGTGTGCGTGGGTAGTGTGTGTTAGTAAAAGAGGGAGGGAAGCGAGAAGAAGGGAGACCGGCTCTCGGTCCTCCGACTGTGAGAGGCAGGGGCGGGAGGTTTCCCGAACGGCCGGTCTGTTCCCGGCCGGTGGCCGTTACTGTTATTTTTTTATTTTATTTATTTATTTATTTTATTTTATTTTTTTAACCGAACGCTGCCGTGGTTAACTGCAGCAGCCTGCCCTCACAGCTCGCAGCCACAGGGGTGGGGGGAGGGGCGAGCGGCCCCTCCCACTTTGGGCATATTCTGTTATTAAAAAAAAAAAAAAAAAAAGAAGAGGAGAGGAGCGATAATAAGTGAACATGTCCAAAAGAAAGGCAGAAAAAGAGATGGGTGGAGCAGAGAAGTTGAGGGCCAAAAAGAAAAAAAAGCTCATGGGGGATGCAACCAAATGTGCCAAATTAACGGACCTTTTCCGTGGCGGAGGGGTTGTCAGCCAAGCTAGTGAGGCAGGTGACAGTGAGGACACGGGAGCGAGCAGCAGTATGGCAGGTAGCACGCACTGTCTATATGGCAGTGAATGCTAATGCTAGTCACCCGGCCATCGACCGGCCGGGTGATTAGCATTAGCATTCGCGTTATCGTTCGCGGTACACATCATAACAGACGGCTAAATTAAGCTAATAAATATACTATATACGACAACAGTATGGTGGTGTTTAGTTCAAAAATTTACATGTATAGCTTGAAAAGTTATTTTATTATTATTTCAGGAGAGAGCCAGTATTTAAAGCTAAAATAGATACTGTTAGGGGTGTAGAGTGGCACAGGAGGTTAAGCGCGCTTCCCATGTACAGAGGCTTTGTTCCTCGACACAGCTGGCCTCGGTTCGAATCCCGCTCCGCACGGCCCTCTCCTAAATGTCATTCTCTCTCTTTCTCTCTGCCTCCCCAAAAAAAGATACTATTGATTATTAGGCTGTTTTCCTGTTCTGTTTCTACAGTACATTTTACCAGCTCAAGAAAAATACAGAAATACAGATATAAATACAATACAGAAAATACATTAAAGTGATTAATTAATGTACAGTGTGTGTGTGTGTGTGTGTGCGTGCGTGCGTGCATGCATGCGTCTCTGTGAATGTATGGTGCTTTTCTTATGTTGATTTTTATATTGTATTTGTGTGCTAACACTGAATTATTTTCAAAAGTGCTATAACGTTTTCACTGTTGCTGTTATTGTTATTAGCTGACAAGGCCAGTTGGAGTGAGAAGGAGGAGACAGATGAGGAGGAACAGGAGAAGGAGATGGAAAAGGTGGAGGAGATGGAAAGTGGAGCTGGAACCACGGGTACAGGGACAGGACAATGTACAGGACTGGGTTGGCAATAGGTTTCTGTATATAATTACTTCAAGATGTGATGTCATATGTTGATGCTCCAACTCCAGTAAGAAACAATAAGCCTATACTACTGCAGTTATATCAGTGGCTTTCTGAATTAGATATTTATTTTTTAGCAATTTGCTAATCTTTGTTATTACTGATGTTCTGTTCATGCAGATATAGCAGATGCACAAGAAAAGGCAGGGTCCAGTACAAGGGAAACTGAGCCAGGGATACAGCCAGATGAAGATGAGGGCTTTGATTTTTATGCACGTCCAGCCTCCAAAGATTTAGATCTGTTTTTTTCTTACCATCCTCAACAACCCCCCAGAAAAGGGATGAGTATTTATCAAACCAAAGATGGTATTAAGAGAAAGTGGCTTACCTAGTGTGAGAAAGAAAACTCACTATACTGCACAGTATGTTTGGCGTATCCAAAGCCATCTGCAAGTGACAGTGCATTTATTAAAGGTGGAATGAAAGCATGGAAGCATGTACACCAACGAATAGAAGAGCATGAAAGAAACCAGGTGCATCGAGATAGTGCTGAAGCATATTTTATGAAGGCCAACAAAGCAGACATAGCAAGTCTACTAGGAGGAAAACAAATGTCACTTCATCGTGAACAGGTCAAGAAAAAACGACAAGTCATGGGCCGTGTCATAGAAGTGATAAAGGTCATTGGAAAGTGTGGTCTTAGCTACAGGGGCACTAATTGTGAGGCTGCATACACATGGGAAAACATGGCTCTTGACCATGGAAACTTCTTGGAGATGATCCTGCTGTTAAGCAAATTTGATGTTTCTCTACAAGAACATGTTAGTGAATGCATAAAGACAAGCAAGAGTCTAAAAGAAACTGGGGCTAAAGGAAGAGGATCCCTTGTTACACTGCTCTCTAACACATCTGTCAACAAAATAATTTACATCATCAGCCACTTGATCAAACAAAACATTTCGAGGGAAGTAAGGGAGGCAGGAATGTATTCTGTGCAGATTGATACGACACAGGATGTTACCTCCAGAGACCAGTGTGCTGTTGTCCTGAGGTATGTGACTGATACAGTCCATGGAAAGCTCATCAGTGTCATTTCATGTGAGTCATCAACAGGGGAGTATTTTGTGCAACTACTCAAGGAAACTCTGGCAAAGGTTGAGATTGATATCCAAAACTGTGTTGGTAACTCGACAGATGGAGCTGCAAATATGCAAGGCCAGTACAAGGGGTACCTCACTTTACTGTCGTCAGAGTCCCCTAACCAAGTGCACATCTGGTGCTATGCACATGTGCTCAATCTTGTTCTGGGAGACACCACAGGGGTTGTGATTGAAAGTGCATCCCTTTTCTCCATTGTGAATGACATTGCCGTATTTATCAAGGACTCATACAAGCGTATGAGTATGCGGGAAAAACTGAGTGAAGACAGACGTCACAGACGGCTGTCTCCCATCGGGGAGAACAGGTGGTGGGCAAAGGACCAAGCCCTGAGCAAGATATTTGGCTGTTTTGGTAACCCAGACAATGCCTTGTTTGTTGATTTGGTCATCACATTGAAAAGGATATTGGAAGATATGTCAATGAAAGCACATGTCAGAGCAAGAGCTAAAGACTACATTGAGTCCCTACTGAAGTATGAGACAGTGCTTACAGCACAGATATTCTTGAGGATCTTTGAGATCACCTCACCACTCTCCAGATACCTTCAGACTAGCAATATGGACCTAATCACTGCTCATCGCCTTGTAATGGGGGCTTTAGACAGCCTAAAAACATGCACCAGAGACATGGATGGTGTCACAAAAGCAGCAAATGTATTTGCTGAGTGGGCAAACAAGAAGCTGGAGGAGAGCGGATCCAAAGAGGTGGTTCAGGTGGCTCTACCTGAAATAAAGATCAGAAAGAGGAAGACCATGCCAGGTGATGTAGCAGAGGAACAGCATGAGTGCAGTGCGGAGGATCAGTACAGGGTCAAAGTGCACATATTAATTTGGACACGGTCATTCAGACTCGCTTTTCAGCAAATGGAGCTCTATATGATGATTTTGCATGTCTCGATCCAAGAAATTATGGTACGCTAAGAGACAGGGGGCTTCCACCTAAATCACTCCAACAGCTCAGTAAGTGCCTTCTTGGGTTTGATGACTGAGCCACACCTGGAAGACTGAAAGCTGAGCTCTGTAGTCTTGCCAGCCACTGGGAGAGACTTAAGTTGGCACATTTGGAGTCATACACTGTCCGGACTGCAGAAGAGACAGAAAAGGAGGAAAACTTGGAGCTCACAAACACCAGTTGCACCTCCTGTAAAAACTGCAATTTGTGCTTATCACATACTCTCCAAATACAATCTATTGACTGATGCCTATCATGTCATCGGACTAGCCTATAAGTCCCTGCTGACACTGTCTTTCAGTCAAGTGGCCTGTGAGATATGTAAAGTGCCTTGATGTAACTTTGTTATGATTTGGCGCTATACAAATAAATCTGATTTTGATTTGATTTGATTTGATTTGAGAGAACTTTCTCCACACTGAAGTTCGTCAAGAACAGACTGAGGACCACACTGACACAGGAGCATCTTGAGGCATTTATGCTAATGTCTACAGAAAAAGAGACCCAGATTGCATTAGACAATGATGCAGTCATAGACAGAGTGGCTGAGACCAGTATACTGCTCAAACGCTTGCTGATGATGTGAGCGAGTCAGTAGAGTCAGTTGAAATTAGTAGTGAGTTTAAGTCAATAGTCAGTAGAAAATCAGTAGAAGTCAATAGAGTAAGTTGCTTATACCATTAAACATGTTTGTATGTTTAGATTTACTACCAATAAACTATTTGTGTTAAAATTACAGTTCCACTTGTGTCCTTTGTGCGATCAGATAAAAGGCATCTCCAAGCCAAGCTCCCAGGCTGAATTTCAACCCCAGCCTGCCCCTGGTGAGAGGAGAGCAGCGGTTGCTTTGTCTACAGAGAGCGAGTGTACGGACGGTAGTCTGTAGCCCGGTGTCTGGTTGTGGACTGACAAAGCAACTTACTTTTCACCCACAGTGGTGCATACACAAAAATAACAATGATCCCGAATAGGATAACACAAACAGTTTAGCGTGGTGAACACAAACTAAACAGGCAGCAACTTAAAAATACTCCTCAGACTACAGCAGAGGGCGGACCCGGCGGTCAGTTAAAGCACACAACAATAACGAGCACTAAGCTCATAAAACACACAAATCTAACGTCTCTGCCCAGACAACCTCTTACTTGTGTCGCTCTCCTGAGCGAGCCAGTGTGTGTGTAAGTCCGTCAGTTTGATCCAGCAGCGGGTCGTCTGGTGCGTGGTACTAACGGCGCCGTCCTTGTTCCTCAAGACTGACGGCTCTGGTTTCTCAGCGGGGCAGTGATGAAACACCGGGTGGTCAACTCAATCGGTAGACAACGGGGCGTAGAAGAAACTGTTTCTTCCTTCTGTAGGTAATAGCTGAGAGGTCAGTGGGTTGCAAACAGCTGACTCTCACGGATCCGGAAAAAGTGCTCAGGTGAACACGGGTTGGGTCTCATCTCATCCAGCGAGGGTGAAACTCCAAAGAAGGGGGAATAAGCACACATGTACAGGTCACTTTCATCTAGCTGATCGAAAAGGCAAACCTTCTCCTGAGCAAGAATACCAGAAAGAGAACAAGATAAGTTCCCAGCCCGTATTTAAAGGAGGAGTGACATCACGGCCCATTATCTCGGCTCCCTGTGTTGTAGATATGTCTCTGCCAATCAGAGATGAGAACCTTCCACCTCCTGGTGAGTTAGCATCTAGGTATAAACTGCAAGGGATGAGTGGAATTGGAGTCTGTGGATGGATTCTTTTGTTTCCAGAGAACAAAGGGACAGAGGTGACCTCGTGGTCAGGCCTCAGGGTTTACATGTAGGCCTTTCTTTGTCTGACCTCGTGGTCAGGCCTCAGGGTTTGCATGTAGGCCTTTCTTTGTCTGACCTCATGATGGAGGCCCAACATTTCAAACTGAAAATCCAAAAGCTCAGTTTTTATATGTTGTCTGATGAAACACTGCAGCCTTCAGTCAAAACTTTGAACAGTTTAAAAAACATTACAATTCGTACAAGGCTTTTTGATCAGAGATAGGAAAAAACAACCACAACACAGTGAAATGAAAGTGAGTGAAACTGATGGATTTATCACATTATGTGAGCCTGAATGGTTGTAGGAGACTGTATAACAGTAAATTTCAAATGATTTTAGCAGTAGTTTTTAGATACGACAGTCATGGCCAAAAATATTGGTACCCTTACATTTCTGTCAGATAATGCAGCACTTCTCCCAGAAAATCATGGCACTATGTATATATTACATATTTTTTTTGTATTATGTACAAAAAAAACCTGTATTAATTTCTAAGCAAAATCAAGTTTACCTGTGGACACATGGTACAACCGTGTCGGCAGTTTGTGTCAGCTTGCATCTCTGGCACTGGATGCCTTGAATGTGTGAGTGGCATCATGAAATCTGACCAAATAATTTTGGGGTGCAATGTAAAGCTCAGTGTCAGAAAGCTGGATCTCCATCAGCGGTTGTGAGTCTTTTACAGGAGAAGACCCAAAACGTACCTTAAACTGCCCTTGGAAATGGTTAAAGACAAAGCACTGGAGAGTTTGAATATGGCCAACAATGAGTTCAGACCCGATCCCATACAACACCTGCAGAGACATTTCAAGAAAGCATTTTGAAGAAGGCCACATTCTTGTGTAATTTCAGTTATCAAATCAAATCAAATCATATTTTTTATGTAGCACCAAATCATAACAGAGTTATATCAAAACACTTCACATAACTAAACAAGCTAACCTTCAACGCCAATCTACAGAGTTTGAATCCTCAAATCCTCAGAACTACGGAAACAATTTTCACTTCTCTCATCCACCAACAATCCTCATCAATAAAATCTGGAAGAAGAAACTGTGGAAAGCCTGCAGGAGTACGTCAATGAGTGCTGCACCGTTTCGTCATGTGGAAGAACGGTAACATGGGGACCCCATCTTCCAAAAGAAGCCGACCGTCCAGCAAGCCTTCATCACCCAGTAAGGACTTCGGGGACATCCTGAACTCAATTGACAGGAAATTAACAAGTTTCAATGCCAGACTCGCTCTAGTGGAAATCCTCTCCTTGAGTCTCTGGAATTCAGCCAGCAACAGGTGGCTTCACTGGCCGCTGAAAACCAAGCTCTTAAAACCTCTATTAAATCACTTAGCGAGGGGGTGACAAAGATCACGGCGTAGAACAAACTGAAGAATGAGGCTATCCTTGACATCAAGGTTCGGAGCATGCGGGACAACCTGGTATTTTCCGGCATACCAGAGAAGGCGGAGGAAGACCCCGAGATGTCCATCAAAGACTTCCTCCAGAAACAGCTGAAACTTCTGATAGAGACTGTGAAGAACATCGCCTTGGAGGGAAGAGACCGGACAACCTGTGCCCCAGACCCATCATTGCGAATGATTAATTCCCTAAGGAGATGCTGGAGCGCCGCAAATGCCTGTCATCGCTGTGGACAAACTATGTCAATGGCCAGCTGTTCTGTGTTCCAGAGATTACCCCTTGGCTTTATTAAAGCGCGTATCCTCGCTCCATACGAGGTTCAGTGGAGTCACCAGATTCCATACTCGGGTGAGTATGTTAATAGTATGGTTAAGGTAACGGATGAAGGTAACATCAATTTCTCTCATTCATTTTTTCTTTCAAGCCTGTGTTATGTGAATATATTTTGTCTAATACTTGTGAATATACACTGCTCAAAAAAATAAAGGGAACACTTAGACAACACAATGTAACTCCAAGTCAGTCACACCTCTGTGAAATCAAACTGTCCACTTAGGAAGCAACACTGATTGACAATCAATTTCACATGCTGTTGTGCAAATGGAATAGACAACAGGTGGAAATTATAGGCAATTAGCAAAACACCCCCAAAAAAGGAGTGGTTCTGCAAGTGGTGACCACAGACCAATTCTCAGTTCCTATGCTTTCTGGCTGATGTTTTGGTCACTTTTGAATGCTGGCGGTGCTTTCGCCCTAGTAGTAGCATGAGACGGAGTCTACAACCCACACAAGTGGCTCAGGTAATGCAGCTAATCCAGGATAGCACATCAATGCGATCTGTGGCAAGAAGGTTTGCTGTGTCTGTCAGCGTAGTGTCCAGAGCAAGGAGGCGCTACCAGGAGACAGGCCAGTACATCAGGAGACGTGGAGGAGGCCGTAGGAGGGCAACAACCCAGCAGCAGGACCGTTACCTCCGCCTTTGTGCAAGGAGGAACAGGAGGAGCACTGCCAGAGCCCTGCAAAATGACCTCCAGCAGGCCACAAATGTGCATGTGTCTGCTCAAACGGTCAGAAACAGACTCCATGAGGGTGGTATGAGGGCCCAACGTCCACAGGTGGGGGTTGTGCTTACAGCCCAACACCGTGCAGGACGTTTGGCATTTGCCAGAGAACACCAAGATTGGCAAATTCGCCACTGGCGCCCTATGCTTTTCACAGATGAAGGCAGGTTCACACTGAGCACATGTGACACACATGACAGAGTCAGGAGACGCCGTGGAGAACGTTCTGCTGCCTGCAACATCCTCCAGCATGACCAGTTTGGCAGTGGTTCAGTAATGGCGTGGGGTGGCATTTCTTTGGGGGGCCGCACAGCCCTCCATGTGCTCGCCAGAGGTAGCCTGACTGCCATTAGGTACCGAGATGAGATCCTCAGACCCATTGTGACACCATATGCTGGTGCGGTTGGCCCTGGGTTCCTCCTAATGCAAGACAATGCTAGACCTTATGTGGCTGGAGTGTGTCAGCAGTTCCTGCAAGACGAAGGCATTGATGCTATGGACTGGCCCGCCCGTTCCCCAGACCTGAATCCAATTGAGCACATCTGGGATATCATGTCTCGCTCCATCCACCAACGCCACGTTGCACCACAGACTGTCCATGAGTTGGCGGATGCTTTAGTCCAGGTCTGGGAGGAGATCCCTCAGGAGACCATCCGCCACCTCATCAGGAGCATGCCCAGGCGTTGTAGGGAGGTCATACGGGCACGTGGAGGCCACACACACTACTGAGCCTCATTTTGACTTGTTTTAAGGACATTACATCAAAGTTGGATCAGCCTGTAGTGTGTTTTTCCACTTTAATTTTGAGTGTGACTCCAAATCCAGACCTCCATGGGTTAATAAATTTGATTTCCATTGATAATTTTTGTGTGATTTTGTTGTCAGCACATTCAACTATGTAAAGAACAAAGTATTTAATTAGAATATTTCATTCATTCAGATCTAGATAGATAGATATATAGATAGATAGATAGATAGATAGATACTTTATTAATCCCCGAAGGGAAATTCAAATTGTCCATAGCTCATCCAAGATATAAGTGCTTTTTTTTTTTTTGTCCATAGTTCATTCAACTGTAACAAAACAAAACAAAAAACAATAACAAAAACTTTCTAGTCAATTCAAGTGGTGAAGAGTCTAATTGCTGTGGGGACGAAGGACCTCCTGAATCGCTCTGTTCTGCAGCACAAAGAGAGGAGCCAACTGCTGCAACTACTCCTCTGTTGTTCCAGGAGGCTGTGGAGAGGGTGTCTGCTATTATTCATTATAGCATTCAGTTTGTTCAATGTGCCGCTCTCCACCACCGATCTTAGAGGGTCCAGTCTCCTGCCCATCACTGAGCCCGCTTTTTTGACCAGCTTGTCTAATCGCGTGGTGTTTTTGTCTGTAAGGCTGCCTCCCCAGCACACTGCAGCAAAAAAGAGTGCACTGGCCACCACCGTGTGATAGAACATGGTCATTATCTCCACACATACATCGAAATGTCAAGATGTATGTGTGGAGATACATACATCTATAAAAATACAAAACAAACAATACAACAAACACATACATAGGATGTGTTATTTTAGTGTTCCCTTTATTTTTTTGAGCAGTGTATTTAGTTTACTGCTGACATGTGAATATATTTTGTTTACTTCTGAAAATGTGAATATACTGTATATTTTGTTTACTGCTCATTGTGGAATAGTGTAGACTCATGAACAATGAGGGTTTAATACTCCAGACATCAGTTTGACCTTGAAGGCTCTGTATGTACAAGGAGGGTAACACGACATACCAGAAAGGATACAGCTTGATATGAAACTGCTTACACTCAAATATTACTCTTACAATAGTTGCCTTTGATGACTGCACTCAAGAAGCAGATGCTGCCTAGCCAATGACAACAGAAGATAATAACTACTGTCCACAGCTGATTCACTTCACCCAGCCCATGTCTCAGTGAAGAATACCCCTGATGAAGAAGTAGAGAACCATGCCCTAAGAAGATACAGTGATACAGGGATAGTGACCACAGCTGTGTTGCTACTTCTCATGCAATAAACTGTTTAACTTGAGACTGTCCAGATTCAAGTTTCATCTTCCGATGCAGGAATTTTACCTCAACCCACATCAGCGCAGAAAGCAGAGATCATAGCTGTCACCCAAGCGTGTAAACATGCTCAAAAGAAGCTTGGTTCCTAGAGTCTCCAAGAGTAAATCAGGAGGCAGATCTTTCAGTTATCAGGCTCCTCTTCTATGGAACCAACTTCCAGTATCGGTCCGGGGGGCAGACTCTTTAGCAATTTTCAAGACCAGGCTTAAAACTTTTCTGTATGACAGAGCTTATAGTTAAAAAGTTAAAGTTCATTTACTCTTTAGCTATGCTGCTACAGGCCTAGACTGCTGGGGGAAGGACTGAACACCTCTCTCTCTCTCTCCCTCTCCCTTTCCCCTCTCTCTCTCTCTCTCTCTCTCTCTCTCTCTCTCTCTCTCCCCCTCTCCCTCTTCCCTCTCCCTCTCTCTCTCTCCCCCTCTTCCCTCTCCCTCTCTCTCTCCCCCCCTCGCATGCGCCGTCATACCAACAACCTGCTTCTCCGAAATCCCAGTTTCTCTCAGTTCCAAGCATGTGCATTGCATTTACTAACCATGTTTTCCCGAAGTCTCCGTCTCCCCCAGCTCCTCTCCTCTCTCTCTCCCAGCTCCTCTCCTCTCTCTCCCTGTCCTCATCCTGCAGGTGATGAATCATCACCATCCCATGTTCCTGCAATGCCTGCTGCTCCCACATCTTCAAGAATTCCATACAGCATCATTCCTACGAACCTCATGCAGCATCATGTTCCTGCCTACACCTGTTTGAATATCCCCTCCTCCTGCTCTCTTTCTCTCCCTACTCTACCCAACTTTGCCCCCCCCCTCCCCCGTGCCTCTCTCTCTCTCTCTCTCTCCCTCTCTCAACCCAACCGGTCGAGGCAGATGGCCGCCCCCCCTGAACCTGGTTCTGCCCGAGGTTTCTGCCTCTTAAAGGAAGTTTTTCCTTGCCACTGTCGCCAAGTGCTTGCTCATCGGGGGATCTGTTGGGTCTCTTTAAATAATTTTATAAAGAGTTTGGTCTAGACCTGCTCTATATGTAAAGTGCCTTGATGTAACTTTGTTATGATTTGGCGCTATACAAATAAATCTGATTTGATTTGATTTGAAGGGAAATCAACTAACATTTACATTGTCTCAGCTTACACACATCAGGCTGCCATCCCACACTGGCTGAGAAAAGGTTTTGTTACGTCCACAGGAATACCAATCAAACACATAATAGAAATGATGGCACTGACCAAGAAAGTGAAGCTCCCCAAGGAGGTAGTTAAGTGGAGAGGACACCAGAAAGGAAACAGTCAAGTAGTGAGAGGAAATGTTGCAGCCTATGAAGCTGCAAAGAAGGTAGCAGACTACCTCATTATGAGACTATTGCATAAACAGATGGTAGCGAAGAATGTAAATGTACAGGAAGTGAAGCTAAGTAAGGAAAAGATTGTAGAAATACAGACCAAAGCAAGTGACTACGAAAAGAACAGGTGGCTACACAAAGGTGCAACAAAGGGAAATGATTCCCTATGGAGAAGTGCATATGGTAGATCAATAGCTCCAGCTGGACTACTACAAATGTTGTACCAAGAAGCTCACTACAGGGGACACATTTCTACAAGGAAAATGTGCTCCCTCATCGAAAACTATTGGAGGTATTCTAGCCTAACAGACATAACTACCTTGATAGTACAAGAGTTTGAAGCATACAAAAAATTCAATCCTAAAAGAGCTCTAAAAGCAACTGTAGGGGCCTTTCCCCCACCCATAGGCCCTTGGAAGGAAATTGTAATCGATTTCACTGATATGGGCCCTGAAAACAAGTTGTGATGCCCCAGGTCCCTTGTCTGTGTCATCTATGTTTGTCTGTGTGTTGGCTGGTGTGCGTGTCCTTGTGTCTGTGTGTCTCTCTCTCTCCTGCAGGTGCAGGGATTTCCTTAGCACACCTGGGCCCTGTGTGGCTGAGGTGATTTAAGCCCCTGCAGTCACTCAGTTTCTCTCTCTCTTCTCCTCCAGGCACACCGTGTAGGTTCTGTTGGTTTGTTTGGCTATGTTGGTTTCATTTCCTTTTTGTTTGGTTCACACAGACAACACCAGCACACATGCACTCTACACACGCACCTACACACCTTACACTACTGATCCTACTCATTTTCCACATCTCATTTTTGTAAATAGTTCCTTTGTAATTGTAATTCGGTCTGATTTGGTTTAATTTGGTTTAATAAATACCTTTGTTTGTAATGTTACCATGGTTTGGTCTCCCTTTTTGTTGTGACCGTTGAGCCAGGTCATGACAAAGTACAATGGGTACAGATACATTCTAGTATGTGTTGACACTTTTACAAGGGTAGAAGCCATACCAACAAAGTCAGTCAGCAAAATAAGTTGTAAAATGAACATCGCACTCTCAGCACAGCTGAACATCATCATCAACCGCCTCCAGCATCTGGAGCAGAGGTTAGTGACAGACCCACCAGCTACTGAACAAGCCACAGCCTTCAGTGCAGCCTCACAGTTAACACCTGCTCCTCACACGATCCCAGTCGAAGCTCCTCATCTGTGCCTGTCAAGTCCAGAGTGGTTCTCCGGTGAGTCAGTGGATTGTTGTCCTTCCTCGCTCAGTGTGGCCTCCAGTTCGAGTTCTAAGCCTCCACCTTTCCCTCAGACCAAGCTAAAGTGGCCTAATTCATCTCCCATTTAATGGACCGGGCTAAGGCTTGGGCTACGGCAGCATGGAGCCGCCAGTCAGCCATTTGTGACTCTCTGCCCCTGTTCACAAAGGCTTTTGAAACTGTATTTCACTCGGCCACGCTAGGTCAAGACATAGCTAAAGCTCTAGTAGCCCTGAAGCAAGGCAAAAGAACTGTTTTAGATTACACGCTAGAGTTATGCACACTCTCCGCAGAGAGTGGCTGGAACCAGGTCACCCTAGTAGATGCCTTTTTCAACGGTTTATCAGAAACCTTAAAGGAACATTTGACCCCCCTTGATCTTCCTTCAGAACTGGATGCCCTGGTGTACCTTGCTTCACACATCGACAAACGGATGACGGAGCGTCCTCTCCACAGTGTCACCAAGACTGCAGATCACCGATCTGGGGAACCTTCCAGTCTTGTAGAGAAAACTCATCTGCTGATGGCACCCACGTGGCTGACCACCAAGAACCCACGCAGATCAGCAATGCAGAATGCCAACGCCAGGTAAAGGAGAGAAGGTGCATCTACTGCGGTCAAAAAAGTCACTTCATCGCTTCCTGTCCGGCCACAGACGCTCAAACATTAGGCCACCTGGACCTAATCGACTCAGGTGCTGATGTGAATCTGATTAACTACAGGCTAGCAGAGAGGCTCCATCTCACCCTTAAACCCCTGAAAGAACCCCTGTCCGCTACGACCCTCGATGGCCATGTGCTGTGTCTAGTCACACACCACACCCCTCCTCTAACCCTAACCTTTAAAGACGGTCATACTGAATAAATGTTTTTCTACCTATACCACTCGTCTCACCATCCTCTCATCTTAGGGTACCCATGGCTGAAGCAACATACCCCAGGCATCACTGGCCCACTGGAAGGGTCCTAGGCTGGGTAAAGGATTGCAAATTTAACTGCATGTTGAAACCCTCAGACACTGCGCCTGGATCCAAGGATGCTGGAAATCCAGACCTCACAGGGGTATCCGAGTGCTACTGGGACTCAAAGGAGGTCTTCAATAAATCCCAGGCCATGTCTCTTCCCCCACACTGAGATTATGACTGCGCTATTGACCTTCTCCCAGGTGCCCCTATTCCTAAGGGGCAGCTGTACTCAGTATCTTCTCCTGAAAACTGCGCCATGGAGGAATATATACACTCCTCCCTCCAGGCAGGTATCATTCAGGCCTCTTCCTCTCTTGTAGGTGCTGGTTTCTTCTTTGTGGAGAAAAAAGATATGACTCTCTGTCCCTGCATTGATTACATTTGGTGTAAAATTACATCCCCATTAAGAACAGGTACCCCCTTCCCTTAATGACTACTGCCTTTGACCAACTTCAAGGTGCCCGGGTATTCACCAAATTTGACCTGAGAAATGCCTACCACCTAGTAAGAATAAGGGAAAGGGACAAGTGGAAAACAACTGTCAACACCCCAATTGGTCATTATGAGTACCTTTCCATCTTTCCAATGCTCCAGCTGTTTTTCAGGCCCTCATAAATGAAGTTCTCAGGGATATGATCAATCATTCTGTCTACCTGTACCTTGATGATATATTCATCTTTTCCCCTGATTTGTCCACCCACAAACAGGTGGTCAGAAGTCCTGCTATGCATGCTGAGAAACAAGCTGTTTGTGAAAGCGGAGAAGTGTGAGTTACATTCTCCCACAGTAGCCTTCCTGGGATATGTTATCTCCGAAGGACAGATGGAAATTACCCAAGCAAAATCCAGGTGATTCAGAATTGGCCCACTCCATCCTCAAGGAAGGAGGTGCAGCGCTTTATGGGGTTTGCCATCTTCTATAGAAAGTTTATAAGAAATTTTAGCTCCATAGCAGCCCCCATCCATGCTCTCACCTCAGGAAGCGACCAGAATCTGAGCCTGTGGCGCACAAGCACGGACCAAGGAAAAAAGAACAAATCACTCACTGAGATGACTTGTTACTCCCGAGTCATACAAAAGAATAGTTCAAAATGAACGAATCGTTCACCGACACATCATTAGTCACAAGAATAACTACTCCTGATGAAAAAGTAGAGAATTATGTTAGAGGGAGCGGAGGCCCTAAGAAGATGTAAATCATCCCGGAAGTCGGGGCTCTTCTCTGTGATACAGGGATAGAGACCACAGCTGTGTTGCTACTTCTCATGCAATCAAGTGTTAAACTTGAGACCATTCAGATTCAAGTCTCTTCTTCCTCAGATTCCATTTGAACATGCATGGTCAAGCTGAACTGAAACTCGACAGTTAATCATGTAAAAATATACAAACGCACATCCTATGCGGTATAACATGCTGTTCTCACTCATGAACAATGCGTAATTATGTCACTCTGTTGTTTTGTGTTACTCTTTATTTATGAATGTGATGTTTCTGTGGTTCGCAGTGCAGTTATATAATATGCAGTTACATTTGCCACCAACCCAGTCTCATGGGAAATTGAAAAACCTTGACAACAACTGAATACAACATTTTAATCATCAGATATTCCTCGTATATCATATTTCATATCGTATATCTAAGTTGGTCTTTTTCTTTTTTGTCATGTCAAGGCTATAGGCTACATTTAAGAATCCAGTGCTACATTCTGCATCATATCGACCCATATTTATGATCTATTGCTTTTACTCTTATTTTGCTGCAAGATTCAGGCATTTTGTGATTAGAAAACTCATTTATGGTTATTTTTAATATCTGCTTCCTGCTTTTTTTCTGTACAATATAGCTAGAATGTCCGCATTTATTTTTCATATATCTACAAGGTAACTTTTTTTAATCGTATTGTAACGACCTGGGCATGTTACTGTTTATTTGTTCTTGGTTAAACATGAGTTTAGGCCCATATTGTTCGTTAGATGTTAGTGTTGGGTTATCCGAGGGTCTGTGAACACACCTTGAGGAAGTAGCAGCAACGTGTGTATAGAGTGTGGCTCTCCTCTAAAGAATAAGAAAGACGGCAGCGCTTGTCAACTGTTTCCTTTTTGTGTTATTTTGGCATTGGCTACGGCCCACAGTAGCCTGTGTTAGCGTGAGGAATAAAGTACCAGCTAAACCGGCTAACGTCTTGGCGTGTGGTTTATGAGAGACGTTACATTGGTGTCAGAAGAAAACTGCTAACAAATGTTGCCTTCGGAGTACCAGACCGTCCGCCATCTTGACAATAACGACCGGTAACGGCATGAACCTGCTGCCGACGGTATGTCCGAAAGTAAAGCAGGTGAGGGGTGACGAACTGGGTCACTTTCCCGCTGCCGGAGCTTCAGGAGCAACAGGACAAAGAGAGTGGGTGAGGGACATGACTCTGTCAATGAGCAATGGCTGCTCAGGCGGGCTTTGGCCTGGCGGGCCGCCCGGAGGAGGGTTGGGGCGCACATGGGAGTACAGTGGCACCCGGGGCTGTACGTGTGGAGCCGCGTGCCGAGCTGCCCTCCATGACCCCCAAGTATGATGGCAAGGCTGATTGGGAGGCTTTTCATGCCCAGTTTGAACTTTTAGCTCAAGCCTGCAAGTGGTCCACTGAAGTGAAAGCCCTGCAACTATCTATGTGCCTGAGTGGTGATGCCTTGTCGAGCCTCCTGCTACTAAGTCCTGATGAAAGAAGCGATTATGATGCCTTAGTGGGTGTGCTAAAAAGGCGTTTTGGACTTTGCTCAGTGGCCAGCCTGCTCCACTCTGAGCTGTGCAGCTGACAACTATGACCGGGGGAGCCGTTGAGGGATCTCGCCAACGACATTGAGGGTCTAGTTCACCGCACCTATGCCCACATGCCCCCCCCCATCCAAAGTGAATTGGCGCGGGACCACTTCCTCCAGGCGCTGCTGCCAGCCAACCTACGTGTCCAGACGCTGCTGGCTCACCCCAGATCCCTCCAGGAAGCCTTGGAGCTGGCCTCAGAGAGAGAAATAATGTGTGTTGGTCCTCTCGAGGCCGCAGTGGACTATCCACCAAAGGTGAGAGCGGCGAGGGGGGCTGACATGGATGTGACAACACCCGCCTGGGCGCAGGAACTGACACAGCTGGTCCGTGCAGTCTCACTTCAGGGAGGACGGCATTCTACGCCACGCCCGAGGACCTGCTGGGGATGCAGGCAACCAGGCCATCTGATCAGAGAGTGTCCACATGCACCTGCGAACCAGGGAAAAGAGACAGGGACCGCATAGTCGGGACGATGTGGATCCCTAGGACGGTGTCCCGACCTGACACAAACAGAGATACAGCGCTCCTCAATCAAAGAGAGACATCATGGCTGGCGGCTGATGTGGACGGTCAGTTGGAGCAACTTGTATTACTGGGGCGAACCTGGGTCGGGGACTGCTGGTACACACCAATGACTGTCGAGTGGAGTCTTGAACTGCGGACCGATATGCCATTAGTACAAGGGGAACATGGTTATCCCAGTCTTGTTGATGTTTCGCAGTCACTATCGCCAGCTGTTGTGTCAGTGTACGGTTAAATCTCTCCACTAACCCGTCACTCTGTGGATGGAGGGGTGTAGTGCGGGTCTTGTGGGAGGGGAGAGAGTGTTGGCGTATCACAGCAGGACATTCAACACTACTGAACGTCGCTACTGTGTCACCAGGAGGGAGTTACTCGCTGTGGTCAGCGCTATCCGACACTTCAGGTATTACCTGGGGGGCCTCTACTTCACAGTCAGGACTGATCACTCAGCTTTGTAGTGGCTAATGACTTTCAAAGAACCAGAAGGCCAGCTGGCACGCTGGATTGAAGAGCTGCAGGCATACAACTTCACTGTGGTCTACAGACTAGGCGCTCAACACGAAAATGCAGATGCACTTTCCCGCCGGCCCTGCATCACTGACGGCTGCCATTACTGTGAGAAAAGGTACGGGAGGATGAGCAGCTGCAACCGGTGGTGAAATGTGCAGCAGGGATACCTGAGGAGCCGGCAACTGAGCAAGGGGCGATAACTGTGGATTCGGCTGAGTGGGGGCGCAAGCAGGAGGAGGACAGTGACATCAGTCCGGTCCGCTCATGGGTGGCAGCACAACACAGACCCTCCTGGCAAGAGGTTGGCATGTGTTCTCGTGCCAGTAAAGGACTATGGTCAATGGTTTTGAAGTCCTGCGGCTACAGGAAGGGGTGTTGCAGCGAGGATGGAAAGAACCAGCAACGGGCGAAACACAGTGGCAGGTAGTGGTGCCAAAAACCCTATGGGGTGTGGTGCTCCAGGCGGTGCACTGAGGCCCAGGATTGGGACACTTCGGGGTCAGTAAAACACTCCGCCGTCTCCGCCAGGGATTCTACTGGGGCCAACATAGGCGAGATGTGGAAGACTACTGCCGCTGATGTGATAGCTGCACACAACAGACCAAACTCATGCCCAACTCCAGCAGTTTCCAGTGGGGGGCCCTATGGAGAGAGTGGGTATTGATGTCCTTGGGCCATTTCCCCGCACAGAGCAAGGGAACCGCTACATCCTGACTGCTATGGACTACTTTACCAAGTGGCCCGAAGCCTACTGTTTGCCAGACCAGGAGGCGGAAACTATAGTTGACGCACTGGTGGAGGGAATGTTCAGTAGAGTCAGAGCGGCTGAAATAATCCACACAGATCAGGGCAGGAACTTCGAGTCTCGGGTGTTTGCAGCCATGTGTGAAAGACTTGGCTCCCACAAGACCCGCACTACACCCCTCCATCCACAGAGTGACGGGTTAGTGGAGAGATTTAACCGTACACTGACACAACAGCTGGCGATAGTGACTGCGAAACATCAACAAGACTGGGATAACCATGTTCCCCTTGTACTAATGGCATATCGGTCCGCAGTTCAAGACTCCACCTCCTGCTCCCCTGCCCTTCTCATGTTAGGCTGGGAGATCCGGACTCCGGCTGAGAAGATGGTGGGCAAGCCACCTAACTCCCTTGCAGACCCTCCAGGTCCTGAGTACGCCAGGAAACTCCAGGACCGCTTGGAGTTCGCCCATGAGTTCGCCAGAGACCAGCTGCGAAGTGCAGGGGCAAAACAAAAAAGACACTATGGCATACAGACCAAGGGATGCCACTTCTTGGCTGGAGAGCTGGTCTGGGTGTACAACCCTCAGAGGAAAAAAGGCAGATGCCCGAAGCTGGAGAGTGACTGGATGGGGCTCTGCATGGTCCTGGAGAGACTGGGAGAAGTTGTATACAGGGTCCAGTTGCCGCCAAAGGGAAGAAAAGTTGCCTTGCATAGGGATAGGCTGGCACCCTACCACAGAACGGCCACCTCATCAGAGCCGGACCCTCAGGCAAGTGGAGTCCTGGACAGTGTGCCGAATTCCCCACAGGGTCACCCTTTGGACGTGAGTTCCCTGCCCACCCCTTCCCCAAATGGACTGTTGCCCTCTGCCCTGGCCCCCTCTCTTCCCTCCCCAGTTCGCAGGCAGCCCCGGAGAAACCGCAGGCCCCCTGGACACTTGAGAGACTTAGTTTGTCCCCTCGGGGACGAGGGACTTTCAAGGGGGGGGGGGGGGGGGGGGGGGGGGTAGTGTAACAACCTGGGCATGTTACTGTTTATGTGTTCTTGGTTAAACATGAGTTTAGGCCCATATTGTTCGTTAGATGTTAGTGTTGGGATATCCGAGAGTCCGTGAACACACCTTGAGGAAGTAGCAGCAGCGTGTGTATAGAGTGTGGCTCTCCTCTAAAGAATAAGATAGACGGCAGCGGTTGTCAACTGTTTCCTTTTTGTGTTATTTTGGCGTTGGCTACGACCCACAGTAGCCTGTGTTAGCGTGAGGAATAAAGTACCAGCTAAACCGGCTAACGTCTTGGCATATGGTTTATGTTATATTACAGTATATCTAACTTGGTCTTTTTTTTTTCCGGTTTTTTAATGTAACGTCAAGCCAGTACATTTAAGAATCCACTGCTATATTCTGCGTCATATCGTCCCATATTTATGATCTAATGCTTTTACTCTTCTTTTTTGCTGCAGAATTCAGGTATTTTGTGATTAGAAAACTCTTTTACGGTTATTTTGTTTTGTAGGAAAAAGCAGAAAACAAATATATCTGTTTCCTGCTTTTTCATTTACGGCAATTAACATTACGTTTTTTGTCGTTGTTGTTTTTTTGTTTTTTGTTTTTTTTAAGGTACCACAGACAATGTCATCTGATATTATTTTAATATAGTTTTTTCTTACTATTATTGTGGAAGTGTCCTATATTTCTCTAGTCCCTCCCCCCGCAACTCCACTTGCTGTCGGGAAAGCAGATTTTGCCTTTCTCCCGCTTACCCTCCTGCAGGTAAGACTTGTGTGTCTGCGGGGTGTTTAGTGAGCTGATGCCTCACTTTGCCATTATTCACATGGTTTACATATTGAAGCAATGATTAACAATGGTTTCATTGCTAAACACAAGACTGAAAACAATCTTCTAACTTGCGAGGGAAAAAATAGCCATATATTGTAACTTTTGTCTAGCTAGCTTAAGTCAACTATATTCAAGCTAATAGTTACTGTATTCCCCCAATTGGGCGCTCTATTTAAACTGCATTGGCTGGCCATCTGCTTCTGCTGATTCCTCAGCTTGATGCTTTACAACCCAGCTCCTCCTTCTCATTTTGTTCTGACCTTCAAATGTCATAATTGTGTCGTTGGTGCTTGCTTTGTTCTGGGGGTCTTGCTGACTCTGCTCTCCCTGCCTCATGCCTTCCACACAGGGGTGCAGCTACCAGTGTCAGGGGGGTATGCAGCAACAATTTTGGCACCCCCCCCCCCCAAAAAAAAGAAAAAAAAGTAATAATAAATAAACAAGTCTGCCAGACATCATCATGTATGGGCTTTAAATAATTAGGGTTTCTCTCCTTTTCCCTCTTCCTTCTTCTATTTTTAGCCCCTGACAGCTTTTTTGCTTTATCCATCTTTTCCCATGGACCTCAACTCACTACTAGCGCCTGCTCGCTCAGCACTCCCGGCACCCCTGCTCCCTCTTCTACGTCAAAATTCTATGATGGAATCTTATGAGATAGGGCGCCCTTCTCTAGCATGTTAGTCCTCTAAAGTGTTATATAACCTTAAGGAAATACAGCAACTATTTAGAAATGCACAACAGCAGAAACATAAAGAAAATATGAATTTTATTTTATTATTATTATTATTAATATTATTTTTTACCATCGCTTTGGTGCCCCCCCTGATGTGGCGCCCCTATGCATCGCATATAGTACATACCCACTTTTTGCGCCACTGCTTCCACATAGGCACATGGAAGGGCAGGGAGGTCCTAGAAAAGAGCCACGCCGCCAAAATTAAATTTTGCAATTGTAATTAAGTTTCTTTGACTGAAGTGGTCCTGGCTGAAGTACATGTAATCACAGGGGTTGATGCTTTCATCATTTTCCCCACGTTATTTGCCTAATAGTTGTAAGTTTTTATGAGAGATGATTTTTAACAGAAAACACAGGAAATCTATCAAGCTTAATATGTTTAATTTTACCAAATAACTTTTGTAGCTAAGATATTGATAAAATGCTAAGCATTAACCATTCTTGCTTGCATACCACTCAAGTCTTGTAGGTTTTTTGGATTAGGAGCAAAAAAAAGAAAACAGCTATGTATGTTCACAGATTGCCTTTACCACGCTCATCTTGAGACTTTCCCCATCAGGAGAGTAAAGAGAGAGTGAGTGAGAAAGGTTAGACAGGGTAGACAGACACCCATTCTTTATAGGGCAAAACAGAGATATTGGTGGAGTGGGAGCCCTGTCCAGTTTGGTATGTATTCTGCAATTTTGCTTAATCTCTCCCTCTATAGGCCTCTGCATTAATACTTGTAGTTTATTACTGCTTCATTATGTATTCAGTTGTTTAGAATGATTTCTATGTTCAAAATAGCAGTGGTATTTAATAAGTGGAGATGAAATAGTTAGACATGGAATATTCTAGGGGTGTCCTCAACTAAGGATTTTCATAGTTCAATCAGATTTGCTATATAGTTGACTAATAGTTGAATCAGGTTGTTTTTTCCGTCATTGATTCATGATCTCATTTGCGTCTTTTTCCACTCCAGCGATAAGAGCTAAAACACCTGAATAAACAAATGTAATTCTTCAGTTTGTATAAAATTGCAATAACAGGACATTCTCCATCCATCTTTTTCCTGATCTCACTCATTATGCTACGTGCATGACATCACTGTCTCTCCTTTTGGGGATGGTGTAGCGATGACAAGTACGAGTGTGTGCTGTAAATTAACGAGTGTGTGTGGAGAATGAAAATGTTAAGTCCCATCATTGTGTGGCCATGATATGTACATCAGTGCTTGTCGCCGGTTCATGGGTTGAGTGTCAGAGCACCACGGATAGCGCTGTTGTGTGTGTGTGTGTGTGTGTAGGTGCTGCGCGATCGATAGAAACAGAACATGTCCCTTCAGTTTAATCTTGTAAATAGAACTTTAGGTCCGAAATTTATTTTCAGGAAACAACATCAGGTGGTGAGAGAGAGAGAGGCTATATTATAAGAAACATTCTATGTAAAATCAGATGTTCAGGAGTAGGGAGCACCCCTATTTATTCAGAATGGTACAATCTTTTTTTCATAACCACATTTTCCAACAATTGGACGACAAGGTTGATAGTCGACGATTCGATTTGGAGAGGTCTGATTCGACTATTTGAGGTCACCCCTAGAATATTCTGTAGGGTCTGTGCTTGACACGTTAAAAGGAGAAATGTTATTTTTGTTACTGGTGCTTGCTGTTTTCAGTGGCAAGGAGTGGGCCGATTCCTGGCAGCCAAAGGATTCTCTTTAAATTGTTTAAAAATAAAAATGTGTAATGTGAATATTTTTGTTTCAGTGTGAATATTTTTGTTTCAGCATATATGTTATCAAGTTTCTATCCTGTATTTAAGGTAATGTTTATTTCAAGTTGAGATAAGATGGAGAACTCCACATACACTTCACTTTTATTATATCACTGCTGACATATTACTTGATTTCATGTTCTTGACATTTTATTGCCTTTTTAAAGTGAGTTACTTTCACAATATTGAAAAACACAAGTTGTTAACTTTGACAAAAAGTTGTGGCTATACATCAAGATATAAACATCATTAACAAATGGAAAAGGATGATTTGAGGCTATTTGTTTGACCTTCACTGATGTCATAGTAAAGAATTTCTATTATATTTCTCACTGTTTTGTCATTTTTGGTAAGGCGAATGCTGCAGTACCTGAGGCACTGTTGCTATAGAGACACCCACGCCAGAAGTTGCCATAGTTTCATAGGTTTTCTCCTTTCCTCTTTGACAGACGGGGTTCCACCTCGCTCCTTTCTCACAACACACACACGCACTCCACCCTTCTCCCAGTTCAGCTCCGTCCACAGCTCTGCTGACATCCAGCCCATGCTGACATCAACATCCTTTAGCGGACCTGTTGGTCCAAGTGGCCCTGCTCCGAGTGGTCCTGCTGGCTTGACTCTTGCCACACTGTTCCAGCCTCCACCCGAAGAAGTCAGACAGTAACACATATGACACAGTTATACCGTGAATACACTGAGGTCTGCTACTTAACTCTGCAAACAGTGAATGCAAACCCTTGGCGTGGGACCAATGCACACCGGCAGATCCACAAATGATCATCTCCTATAAATGAAGCTTTGCGCAAATTCATGCAGGACACTGAAGTCACAAGTGCCCCCCAGCTGTTGTCAGCTGACAGCCATCTGATTAGTCTCTACCCAATTGCATTCATTCTGGAGTGGAGCCTTCAGTGCCAAGTCTAACTGTATAACATTTGTTGCAATAAATGTTTTAAATCCATGACGAGAGTGTTCCTGAATGCTCACCACAGTCAACTACAGTGGATATAAAGAGTCTACACACCCCTGTTCAAATGCCAGGTTTTCGTGATGTAAAAAAATGACAGCAAGAAGAAAAATAATTTCAAAACTTTTTCCACCTTTAATGTGACCTACAACCTGTACAATGCAATTGAAAAGAAAATGAAACCTTTAAAAGGGGAAAAATATAAAATAAAAAACTTAAAATAACATGGTTGCATAAATATGCACACCCTTAAACTAATACTTTGTTGCAGCACCTTTTGGCTTTTATTACAGCACTCAGTCTTCTTGGGTAGGAGCCTATCAGCGTGGCACAACTTGATGTGGCAATATTTATAATATATACATATATATTTATTACGGTTTAGTAGACGTCTCTCAGACGTGGCTTCAGATAGTTATGCTTGACTGACGGAGCTGCGTTCAGTGGCGTTAGGATTTTGTCTTTTTTTCAAAACGGTTAGGTCTCGCTCCGCGCCCCCCCCCCCCCCCCCCACACACACACAACATCACCCTTTGCTACAAAAACGAATGAGGAATTATTAGCCTTCTCAACAGTATTTCAATTTCGTGGAATTTGTGCGTTTTTATTTTCATAGCTATAACATTCATTTATATTCTGATCGAGAGTGAGCGAGTGAACAAGCTCGAGAGAAACACCGGGTGCACACCGGCAAAAACTGAAATGAAACGGATGAAGAAAGAAAAAAAATCCACAGAATATACACAGACCTATGCCTTATATGTACCAGAGTCCCGTCCTCACATGAGTGAGTGAGGATCGGATGGTGGCCCACGTTTAATGATGGGGAAACTGTCACTGTCAGCTGTGATCTGTCAGCACTGTGCGCCAAACAGGCACTTCACCAACTTTAAATTGTAAGGACAGATTAGATGTTGACTTTGTAAACACTGACATGTTGGATATAAACACTAAGCACCATTTACTCACCCTCATTAATAATGATTATTAAATTATAACCTAACGTCATAAATCTGTCGGCTGCTATCCAGTCCGGTACAATCGCCAGTCTCCCCCCTCCCCAAGGTGGGGTTTGAAAATTGCCCTTTGTCCAAAGTGGGGGATGACAGGAAGAGTTTCAGTGATAGTTGTAGTTATAGGTGCGTATTATTTGGTCTCATAGTGTCATGTTTTAGTGTCTGTGTTCATTTTTCATTGAACAGAGCTGCCTGTGGATGCAAAACCAATTTTATCTAATAAAGTTGTATCAATTGTATAATAGGGAATGTACATGTATTGTACATTGGTAAGTTAAATGTTTCATAATACATTGTAAGACAGGCTTATGATATTCAATAAGTAACACACAGAAACAATACATGACCTCCCTTCATGTGCACACAGTGGTTTTTATTTCTGAACACTATAGACACTGCCTTGGACACAGTATATAACTTAACAATATAGTAAAACGCAGATATAGGCCAACATCTTGAGGACAGTGGGGCAACTGCTTTTTTATAGGTTTTAGCTCTGCTTTTAACATGCTTCAGACACATCTCTTAATTCAGAAACCGAAACAACTGGCTGTCAGCCCCTCAGTTATAAGATTGTATCACTCCTTTTCATCAAACAGAACTAATCTAGTTAAGGTCAAATTGTGTTTTTTAGGTAAAAACCATAAGCATGGGAGCTCCACAGGGGTGAGTCAAATCACCAGTTCTGTTCACACTGTTCACAAATGAGTGCTCAGCAAGTCACTCACAGAATTATATTTTCAAATACTCTGATGACTCTGCAGTGCTGAGCTTACTTCAGGTACATGACAACACTAACATTTATCATTCTGAAGTGGAAAGGTTTGTTGAGTGGTGTGTGTGATACCAATCATCTCACAATCAATGTTAAAAAGACAGAGATTATTTTTGTTCCCAAGGCAGTCGGTGATCACAGCAAAGTTGTCATCCATATCCAATTGCACAAGTCCAGTCCTACAAGTACCTTGTTGTCCACATAGACAGAACTTTAACCTGGACCACCCATGTAGACTGGGTGTGTTAGACTCCTCCAAAGATTGTACTTTCTAAGGAGACTGCAAGTGTACAGAGTTGAGCAGAGAATTATGTTTTTGTTTTATCAGAGCACGTAATCAGATACGGTATGACTGTGTGGTTTGGAAACCTCCCTGTTTCAGCTAAATCACAGCTACTGCACCTGATTCAAACAGCTATGGAAATTATTGGCCTTAAAGATCATTGCAATCTATAATTTCTGAAAGGTGTGTACTGAAACAGGTGAAGAGAATCCTGGAGGACCCATCCCATATTCTACACTCACAGTATGAACTGTTACCATCAGGCAGGCAATACCGAGCTCAGCAGTCCAGATTATACCAGTACAAGAACTCCTTTGTGCCTCTGTAAATTGGTGTTCTGCATTGGAGTTTAAAATAGCACTACAACTTTTATGATCTTACTGTGTTTTTTGTAATTCTTATTGTGTGCTTTCTAACGTGTTTTTATGTGTATGTGGGTATGTGGCTGATGGGTCTGGCGGCACTGAGTCCAGTCCGTCATACAGCATCAATCTAGGGGAAAAAAAAACAAAAACATGGTAAGATAAGGTTAAGTCTAGAATGAACAAGCTGTATAAATCATTTACAGGTATAGGTTTGCAAAACAAACACTAGTACTCAAATACTTGAGTAAATTACGTAAATTGTGATATCCTCTTCATCTTCACTGCTGTCTGAGGGCACTTTGATCCTCCTCCTCTAAGTGAAGATGGACAGAGGCCTCAGGACCTAAAGCAGTCTTGTGCTGTTGGAGGACCACTTGCAACTGCTCTGACTCCTGGAAAAGTTGTTTTTTTAAGAGACAGCAAAGTCCTTCGTTGCCCTGGTCTACATTTCAAAGGACACAAGACATCACATTATAGATGCACTACACAGTAAAAATGTCTGTTTCATCTTACCATTCTCAGCCACCTTGTTCTTAAGCTCCTCTGCCTGCTTCTGCAACCATGTGCAATGTTGCACCATCTCCAGATAGATAGAAGATGGCTCTTAAAAGTGCCTTTGGGTTTATATATATAGATGCAGGGTCAGTGTTCGGGGATGGGTTGACAGAAACTACAAGGAGAACAGAGAGAAATGTTAGAATTTTAGGCTAGCTATAGTCTAGCTGTGTTTCTATTTATACAGAAAGGTTTAAAAAGTGTACGCAACTGATTGAACCATGATTTCCCCATCTTTTGAATGAATACAAAAGGTCACGTTTAAGGGTGCCTAATGAGACATTATGCTCCAGCACCCCTAAAATGAAACTTAGCACCCCCAAAAGTTGTATTTTAAAAAAATTATTTTTTTTTCAATTTAATTCGTCTTTGGTAAGCCCAAATAATGTCCACGACGGAGTCAGAAGTTTGTGGGTTAAACATAATATTTTGAGAATTAAATTGAATACGCCACCCCCCCCACCCCTCGCAAATGCTACGATCCTCTTCTCACACGCTCTCCCTGTAAGGTACCTGCACCGCGCGCTCTGAAGCCTGTCAGCCAGCCCGACGCACGCGCACAGCTGTTAAAACAGTAAACGGTGGATCATCCGGTAAGTAGCTCAATGAAAATATCTCACACTTTTTCACTTTATCTCTCTCATTACCAACACGTTATAATTACTAGCAGTTCTCATTTTGCCAATTGTTTGAATCGGAGAGAAAGAGGTTGTTGTTGTTTACATCACAGTTAACTAACTAGAAGACAGGGATGAAATGTATGATTGATGATAGCTGTTGGTGCTAAATATGATTCTCTTTTCTCGAAAATGTCAGAATGTTAATTCAAAATAATATAACAATGTACAGTTTTTTTGTTTTTGTATGAAAAAGGGTGTGTGGACTGGTAAGTGGTGGTGATTGGGCTCATTGGGTGCTCAGCACCCCTAGAGCTCTGATCTTAGAATCGCCCCTGTCAGATGACATTGTCAGTGGTACCTCAAAAAAAAAAAAAAAAAACAACCACAAAAAACGTAATGTTAACTTGCCGTACAAAGCAAAATAACCATAAAAGAGTTTTCCAATCACAAAATGCCTGAATCCTGCAGCAAAAAAGAAGAGTAAAAGCATTAGATCATAAATATGGGACGATATGACGCAGAATATAGCAGTGGATTCTTAAATGTAGCCTACAGACTTGACATGACATAAAAAAAACTGAAAAAAGACCAATTTCGATATACGAGGAATATCTGATGATTAAAATGTTGTTGTCAAGGTTCAAAAATTAAATTAAGTCAAATCCCTTCTGTGCGCCGTGCCATATGACTATCGTGCTTGTACGCACGAAATGAATTTCGTATGTAATTTGAAATACATTAGTTTGAAAAACGTTCTGGCTATCACGAAAAAAAATGAGGAAATCGTGCTGGCACGCACGAAACAATAGATTATAAAACGTGACAGTTTCACGATTTCCCATGAGACTGGGTTGTTGCCACACACATGCACTCTCTTCCTGTCTGGCTCTGCCACACACATGCACGCACGCACACACGCGTACACACACACACACACACACACACACACACAGGTAAGCGTGTTACGTCATTTCCGGTCACTAGTGGTTGTGCTGTGTGTCACTTCGTGTGCTATCTCTGCTACTCACTGCTATTCACTTTGATTAATCGACAGTAAACTGTCATCAAACTTACTGTAGGAGCCATATGTAAGTTTTTGTGTTAATGGGCTTGATTTGTGTGTATGCACACTGCATTGGCGCACAGGTGAGGGGTGTGTCACCGTGGGGGTGTGATCCGTGGTTATTTGTAATTGCACTCAGCTGGTCTCCTCAGGTGGCGTTTTGAACATGGCGTGGGGTGAGCGTCGGGAGTGAAACTTTCTGTCGACCGCAGCACTATTGCATCACATTGTGCTTCTTGTGTGCTTACCTTATTATCTTTGCATGGACGACTGTAAGTATTGAAGCTTCTGTACTGTCGTGAGATGAAAATAAAGGAGCAAGAAGCGAGAATGGAGTTTGGGGTGCGTGTCAACAATTTTCTCCCGTGTTCAGCCCACCGCGGCTGATTGTTTTTATTGGTTCCAGTTAGCCGTAATACTTATACTTAGCTGAGAACTCAACCTCTTTTACCTCTCGTAAATAAAGATTCTGTAGCTCCGCCAATCTAATGAAACAATTAGCAATGCCCTCTAGCTCTCTCTCTCTCCACTCTCTCACCCTCCTTCTCCCTCTCCCTCTCCAACTCGCCCTCTCCTCTCCTGTCCTGTTTGCTACATGTCTAGTTACTCCTCAGCCTCCTTTGATGATAGTAGTTGTCATAGATGCAGGATGATGGCAGAAATGGAGGCGAGAATTAGTGAGTTAGAGTCGCGGCTCCGCACATTAGCTAGCCCAGCTTATGCTAGTGTAGATAGCCGCCCGCCTGTAGCTGGTGCGGGGCGACCTAAACCAGCTCCTACAGCAGCCCAGAGAGTTTCATCCCCCCCAGCAGCTCCCGAGCAGCCAGGATCTAGTCAGGGTGGCTGGGTGACTGTCGAGACAAGAGGCATAGTCGTAGGCAGCAGCCCCCGGTTCACCACCAACAGGTTCACATTTCCAACAGGTTCTCCCCACTCAGCGAGACACCCGCTGAAAAACTGACTCTTTGATAGGCGTTTCTATTCTGAGGAACGTGAAGTTAGTGACACCGACGGCCATAGTTAAGTGTATCCCGGGGGCCAGAGCAGGCGACATCCAGTCTTACCTGAAACTGCTGGCTAAGGATAAGCATAAATATGGTAAAATTGGTATTCACGTCGGCAGTAACGACACCTGACTTCGCCAGTCGGAGGTCACAAAGAGTATTGTGGAATCGGTGTGTAAATTTGCTAAAACAATGTCGGACACTGTATTTTTCTCCGGCCCCCTCCCCAATTGGACCAGTGATGACATGTATAGCCGCATGTCGTCATACAACTGCTGGCTGTTGAGGTGGTGTCTCGAAAACAATGTGGGCTACATAGATAACTGGAAGACTTTCTGGGGGAAACCTGGTTTGATTAGGAGAGATGGTGTCCATCCCACCGTGGGTGGTGCTGCTCTCATATCTAAGAATATGGCCGAGTTTATTAGAAAGCTAAAACCTTGACAACCCCGAGTCGAGACCAGGAGGCAGAGCCGCAGTTTAACACGCTCCTCTGCGCCTCAGTCAGAGTGTCTCTGTCTATGTCTAGGTCTATAGAAACTGTATGTCCCCTGACCAACTAAATTTAGAAAAGTTACTAAACCTAAATTAAACAGAAGAGGAGCTAAAAACAAAAACTTAACTGAAACCAAAACAGCCACAAATTCAGTTTCAAATAATACTACAGTTAAATGTGGACTGTTGAATATTCGATCACTATCATCAAAATCTCTACTAGTCAATGATCTCATAACTTATCATCATATTGATTTAGTTTGTATAACTGAAACCTGGCTGCAGCAGGATGAGTATGTTAGTATTAATGAATCTACACCCCCCACTCATGTTAATTTTCATATCCCTCGTACCATAGGTCGAGTGCGGGTTGGCTGCGATATTTCAGACAAGCTTTTTAATCAACCCTAGACCAAAATCTGGCTATAGGTCTTTTGAAAGCCTCACTCTTAGTCTTTCCCACTTTAACTGGAAAGTTGAAAAAATAGTTCTGTTAGTTACAGTATACCGTCCACCTGGTCTGTACTCAGAATTCCTATCAGAGTTTTCTGAGTTTATATCAGAGTTAGTACTTTGTACAGATAAAATCATTATACTGGGAGATTTCAGTATTCATGTAGATGTAGAAAGTGACAGCCTTAGTGCTGGGTTTCTTTCCTTACTAGACTCAATTGGCTTTTCCGAGCATGTGAATGAACCCACTCACTGCTTCAATCATATCCTTGATCTTGTTCTAACATATGGCATTGAAATTGACAAGTTAACAATATTTCCTCAAAACTCTTTTGACTGACCATTACCTCATTACGTTTGAATTTACTTTAATTGACTGCACAGCATCAAGGAATAAATTCGGCTATAGAAGATGTTTATCTGAAGATGCTGTGGCCAAATTTAAAGAAAACATTCAGTCATCATTTGCAGCAATGTCATATCTAAATTCAAATGAGGATTTCTCCCATACACAGGTTGATGACCTTGTGATTAGCACTATGGCCACACTGTGAATGAATTTTGAGAGGGGCAGCATCATCAAGATTTGAACAAAGTAAACACAAGAAACTTGTCCTACAAAAAATGGACCAGACTCAGTGACTAACTCCCTAAACCTAACAACAACCTTGCGACCTGCCCTACGTGCCCTAAAGATAACTATGTCTAGCTAGCCCAGTGAGCAGTGATAACTAACATGTCTTTGGGGTCATCAGGTGGGAACCTCCTTTCACCAGTGTTTCGTCTAGTTGGTCCCAGGAGGCTACACAGTGATCACTGGCGTCCCAGAGTCACCCCCCTAATGCCAGCTATCACCGCTCCTCACACCAAGACAATTGAAACAACAAAAGAAAGTAATAAAACAGAGGAGGCTGGCTCCGTGGTATAATTCTCACATTCGTACCTTAAAGCAGATGTCATGGAAATTAGAAAGAAATTGGCGTTCCAGCAACTCGTAAGAGCTTCACTTAGCCTGGAAAGAAAGCTTAAAAACTTATAAAAAAGCTCTCCGCAGTGCTAGAAGCTCATATTATTCAGCACTAATAGGAAAAAACAACAACAACCCCAGGTTTCTCTTTAGCACTGTAGCCAGGCTGACAGCAATAGCTCAATTGAACCAGTGATCCTCTTAGCTCTCAGCAGCAATGATTTTATGGGTTTTTTTTACAGATAAAATTGTAACAATCAGAAAAAGAATTCATCAGCTCTTACCTACATTAGACAGTAATCTTGTACTGAATCTGTTGGATCTCTTTAAATAATTTTTTTAAAATTTTGGTCTAGACCTGCTCTATATGTAAAGTGCCTTGATGTAACTTTGTTATGATTTGGCACTATTTAAATAAATTATTACAATTTACACTCAGTAGATCAGTTTAGATATGAACAGATCAAGGTTTGTCACTTGGAATGCTCGCGGAATCGGCTCATGTGAAAAACGGCTAAAAAATTTAACACACCTACACAATTTACAAGCAGACATTGTCCTACTACAGGAAACCCATCTACCCAAAGTAGGAAATTATACATTAAGCTAATCACAGTTTCTGCACACATACACAGCTAGTTATAACACCAAACAAAGAGGCGTAGCCATTCTAATTATTGAAAACATTAGGTTCACTTGTAAGAACATAATTGTAGACCCAGAAGGTAGGTTTATTATAGTAGGTTTATATATCCACACACAACACAGAGGTACGTATTGCCAATATATATGGTCCATGACCCCTCCCTCTTCCACGGCTTCTTCACAGCACTTTTGACCCACTCGGACACACCACTTATAGTATGAGGGGACTTCGACTGGTGAGTAGCAGACCAAAGTCCCTCATATACTGCTGGTTCTGTCCACTTGTGGGTTGAATACTAAGTTGACCACTCTTCTTCCCATTTAGATGACTTTTTAATCAGTAACTCAATTGTGAAGGATGTCTTTGACACCAAGATCCTCCCCATTGCCAACAGCGACCATGCACCAGTCACTCTGACACTCACAAAAAAAAACTAAAACACCACCTTCTTTACAATGGAGATTTCATATATCATTGCTTAAGGACCCCAATTTTATTAAATTCTTTAAGGAGGAATGAACAATATTATGTGAAAAAAATGACCAGCCTGATGTCTCAGCCTGTGTGCTATGGCAGGCAGCAAAAGCATTCCTGCGGGGCAAAATAATATTTTATTCTTCATATAAGAGAAAAAACAGGAGAAAGCTTTCGAAACAGAATTAAACTAAAAAATTAAAGCTTTGGAGACAGCTCATGCCGCCTCCCAAGAGGAACATCTACTGAGAGAACTAAGGGAATTAAAACTAAAACTAAATGATTCACTCACCATCAAAATACAATTTCAACTGCAGAGATTATGCATGGAGAACTTTGAACATAGCAATAAATCGATCAGATTTCTAGATAACCAACTAAAGCAGAACAAAGAAAGAGCAACAATATCTTCCATAAAGGACTCCACTGGTAAAATAACCTATGACCCAGAAGAAATAAATTACATTTTTAGAGAATTCAATAAAAAAATCTTTATTCATCTGAGAGTAACCCCTCCAAATCCGGCATTGAAAATTTTCTGATCACAGTTTGTCATGTCCTGTCAGGCTTCTCATTCCTGCTCAACATTTCCTGTTTTATTTTGTCTACTCTGGTCTTGTTTTAGATTACTTTCTGTCAGTTTCTCTCCAGTTTGATTACCTGTGTAGGGTAGTTCGGCTTGAGGGCCTAGGAAGGTGGTAGGTAGACAGACTCGGCAGACTCTGAGTTCCCAAATCCGGATGCCAATTTATTGAAAATTGGTGGCAAACATATGCAAATTAGGCAAAATATGAACAAAAATATTTACAAAAAACAATTAACAAAAACTCCAAAGCAAATAACTATAAACTTAAACTAATTACCCAAATCAAACTAACGGCACATGTTCACCACAGCATGGCCTAGCTTCTCTCTCCAGCTTCTTCTTCTTCCTGTGAGAGGAGAGTGAGTGGAGGAGCAGAGTGGGAGAGAGAGTTTTTGACTTCTTTTCCTTTTTTCTATCCTTTTTTTCTCTTTATTCTTTTGGTGGTGGTAGGAGTTTTTGTTTGCACGGGTTTAGTTTGGGGTTAGTTAGTCTTTGTAATAGTATGTTTTTCCCGCCGGCCTGAGGCTGGTCGGGAGCCGCCATGGCGGCTGACGTCCTGTCCAAGCTGTCCCGGAGACACGGCGTTAAGGTGGGCGCCGGCTTCCTGTGCAGCGTGGATGATGTGGCGCTGGCTGTAGGGGAGGTGGTGGGGCACAGCTCTGTGAAATCCGCCGCCCGCATGAACAAGGCAGTGGTGCTGTTTTTAGAGAAGGTGGCGCAGGCGAACAGGCTGGTGGAGACGCGGATCAAGGTGAACGGGCTGTTCGAGCCGGTGCTGCCGCTCACGCAGCCCGCGACCCGGATCACTTTGTCCAACGTGCCGCCGTTCATTAGTGATAGTTTCCTGACCAATGAGCTCTCCCGCCATGGGAAAGTGGTGTCTCCCATGAGAAAGATTCTGTCTGGGTGTAAGTCCCCACTACTGAAACACGTAGTGTCGCACCGCAGACAGGTCTTAATGATATTAAACAACAAGGAGGAGGAGTTTAATTATAAGTTCATGGTGCGGGTGGACGGCTATGATTACCCGCTGTTCGCTACTTCCTCCCTGTTGAAGTGCTTCGGCTGCGGGGAGGAAGGACACCAGGTCCGGGCCTGTCCGAACCGGGCTGGCTCGGCCGAGGCAGGGCCCGCCCCGCAGGGACCGGGGCCGGGGGAGGCCGCGGCTGCCGCCGCGGGTAGACAGGGTAGACCCGTACCTGCGGCACGGCGCCAGACTCTCTGCTCCGTCTACCCTCCGCATTGCTGTGGCGGGAGAGAGGCAGCTGGAGCAGAGCGAGCACAGGGAGGTGAGTGAGAATGGGAAGAAAGGTGACACAGGTGAGGTGTTGGGGGCAGTGGCGGATCTAGAAAAATATTTATGGGGTGGCGAGAGGGGGGCAGGAATTTTTGAGGGGTGGCAGCATATGGCAGAATTATATACTGAATTTAATCACAGTTTGATAAGAAATAGTAGACAGAAGAATATAATTTGCCCGCAAGTATTTCTGCTTGCAGGACTTTATACATTACTTAGAATATATATCCCACATGTGGATATATGTTCATACTACATAAGGACACAGGCTTCCATGATGAGTGGCAAGTGTGTGAGAGGGGAAGCAAACAGTTTTTGACTGTGTCAGAGTGGCAGTGTCGCAGGCAGCATTTGTCCAAAAGAAACTATTACATAAAGACTTACCCATGAAGATCTATGGACTGAGCTGTACTAAGGTGAACATACTGTAAATACACTGTGTGGAAATAATGGGTCATGGCACTCAAGCAAGGTACTGGACACTGGTTTTATTATTTACTCAGAACACATCCAAATAAGTGCTCCCTATCTGCCCTTCGGTAGTTTGAATAAATGTTTTTTTTTTTTTTAAAGCAAAAGATTGTACACCACTTATACACACACGTATACAAACATATCAGGTCATCATTTTGACAGTTTTTTAAAGGCTCACTAGCAACCACAACATGAAGTTGTCCTGCCTATAACAGCTGAATGCGGCGATTTCCATGTTGCTCAGCAAAACGCTTCAAATGTATCTAGATCTAAAGCTTTTGTGCGTTTTGAATCAATGCTGAGTACAGCCAAACTCGCTAGTCTCATTTTTTGTCATAGTAGACCGCAAATAGGTCTTTATGAGCCTGAGAGTTGAAAAACTTCGTTCACAGGATGCACTGCTCACAGGTAAAACAACTGCTATTTTACACAACCTGAACAACTCATAAAAAACATCCTGGTATGGGTCCAAAAATTGAGTGAACTCCATTAGAGTGGAAGGACTCTCCTTTCCCCCCTTTTTTCTGTCTATACTCTCCTTGTCTGATGTAACTCATGTTTGAGATCCTCAATATTTGAATCATAAGCTTCAGCCAATAAAAGAGCCTCCTCTCTCAAAAAAGTTGGACTTGATGGATTTACTGCCTGGACACCTTGCATAATGTTACAATTTGTGTTAGAAAATCTTCTTCCTATTTCTCCAATCATGTTATCCAGAACTGGATAGTACACAAAGACACAAAAACTGTGTTTGCTATCTGGAACTACATGCTGTCCCAAGGTGGAGTGGATGACAGTATCCTGAAGCACCTTTGTTGTCTGTCTTGACCTTTCTGGTTTTTGCTGAGTTGTATCAATGTTACTACGTTGACATAAATCAAGTGTTTCACTCCACATTTCCTCAAAAGAGGCTTGACTATGGTACTGGACCAGTGTCTCTTTAAGTGCTTCAATAAGTTCAACAGCCTTAGCATAATCCACTGTTTTAGACTGGAGCATGTCTGATAAAAATTTGGAGTCATTCAAGACCTTTTGGAACAGAACAAGAGATCCAGCAAAATTCAGATCAATCTGAGCCAATATCCCTCTTGCTTCAACAGCTCTTTGTGGGTGGTTCTCAGATGCAATCTCTTCAAGCACCTGTACTATTGCAGGCAACCTGTCCATAACATTGCGACATGCTATGTACCTACAGGCCCAACGTGTATCACTAAGCTGTTGGAGCTCCCTTGGTGCACCATCAAACATCTCCCGCTGCACTTCCAGCCATCTGTTATGTACATAAGACCCAGATATGAATACATACATTCGTTCTAAAAATGAGAAGAAGTTTCCTGCATCTGCCACACTTTTTACAGAGTCTACTATGACTAAGTTTAAGCAGTGTACACTACAGTGAACATAGAAGGCATGTTTGGCTACTTCTTTTATTTTTGCTTGGACACCTGCATGTGCCCCATGCATCACTGCAGCGCCATCGTAGCCTTGGCCTAGAAGATTTTCCTTGTACTCCAGCCCATGCTTCTCAAGAAAGCATATAATCTTGTCACTTAAGGTGGCAGCATCCAGGTGTTCTGCCACTTCAAACTCCAGAAATCTCTCATGAACCACACCATTGTAAAAATATCTCAGAACAAATGATATTTGCTCTTTTTTCTGAAAATCTTTAGTTTCATCTACAATCACTGAAAACTGCTTGCTCTTTTTAACATCTTGGATGATTTCTTCTTTAACCATTGCAGCCAAGCATTCAAGTATTTCATTTTGTATTGTTTTACTGGTGTATTTTGCATTTCTAGCTTGTTGTTCAAGTCTTTTTTTAATGATGGGGTTATGGTTACCCAGCAAATCTAACATAGCTAGAAAAACACCCTTTTTTTCTGAGTCAGGAGACTCCCTGTGACCCCGCTGGACTGTGTTTTCTGTGGCTGTTAGAACTAGAATCTCAGCTAGTGTTTTAATGTAGTACTGATTTTCAGTCACCTGTTTCTTATTTTGCTCATCCAATAGTCCAAACATTGAGAAATTTTTGTCTATAATTTTCTTGTTCTCTGTCCATGCAAGCATTGCATTTACATGGCTTTCAGATCTGGCATGAGAACAGAAACCACTGTCTTTCATTGTGGCCTTTTTCCAGTTACAATAGCCCTCGAATGAGGTGAAAACAGTCCTTGGAGCATCGGGGAGGGAAAAATGCCTACAGGCGAAACAGTAAGCTGCATCTTTTGACTGCGAGTACTCCAACCATGGATTAGATTTGTACCAGTCGCTGCAGAAGCTTCTCCTGGCTCCTCCCTGGAAGGTCTTAGGGAAACTTTCTCACTTTGGCTGTGCTGGCCCCTCACACCTGGACTTGGATACGTCTAGTAGATGGAGAAGAGGAAAGATTCAAACTGAAATACAGCTGAACTAATTATACAATATAACAACTAGTAGAAACACAATTTGGAACTGTCATTGATTAGTTATAACCATCAGGCTGTGTTAACACACATAGCGTAACATTTTGGCCTGGGAGGGAATTTTTCAGGTTAATTTGTTTAATTTCTTAATTTAACCTGAGCAATAGATCTAAAATACTTTGTACACAAAATACTAAAACTCTCTCCCCACCTCCTCGCACTCACAAATTTCCGAATTATTCATATTTAAGCAAACATAATAATTAGGATGAATATAACTATTTATTTGAAGAAGTCTAAGCAATGTCTCTTAAATGCACCTTATAGCAAAATGTCCATTTTTGTCATTTGTTGTTCTTATTCAGATGTAACCTAATATGCAGTAACAATTTCCATACCATGTGGACCAGCTCGACTGGAGATCACTGGTGATGGCTCAGGCACTCTCCCTTTCACTGTCTGAGCCCTGCACATTGTCTTGTCTCTCGCTTTCTCCCTCCTCATCTTGGTGATGCTCTCCCTCTTCCATCTCTTCACTGCTGTGGTGTTCTCCCACCTCCTCCTGTCCCTGATCACTTTGGTCTTTTCTATCTCTGTCACGTTTCTGTTGCCCTTCTGTCTCTCCTTCCACCTCCTCTTCTTTCTCTCCTTCCACCTCATCTCCTCCGTCTACCTTGCTCAGTTGTTCAGTTTTTATTTCTCTCACCTTACTCTTTGGTGAGAAAAAACTACAGATGCTACCTTTCCTCTTCATTTCTGTAAAATCCAAAAGTAACTTTACAATGTTTTCCTTGACAAATGTTTAACCAATATTAGCATTTGTGCATTACGTTACACTGAACTAACGTCAGACCTACTGTAGCTAACATTACATGTACAGTTGGCGAAATAACATTGTTCAACCTGATTTTTTTCGTCTCAAAATCAGCATCAGGATTCTATTAGCACTGTGCTTTCATTATTATTTAATTTCTTGATAGATAGTTAATCAGTCTTTACCTCTTTCCTCCCGGGCTGCTGTCTTCTTTCCTTGCGGCCCCCTCGCAGCTCCCTCGCTTCATGCCCCTCAGTTTTCAAAACAAAGCAGTCTCGGGCCGCTGTCGTGTGATCTCGTGCTGTGTTCAGGCAGTCGGACATTGGAGATTCACGCTTGTAAACGTCCGATTAGCAATAACTTTTCTTTGAATTCGTTGCTGCCAACTGGGGTGGCAGCCGGGGTGGCAAGGCTTTGTTTTAGGGTGGCAATTGCCACCCTATGCCACCCCAGTAGATCCGCCCCTGGTTGGGGAGACTGGTGATGTGTTGGGGGAGACAAGTGAGGTGGTGGGGGAGACAGGTGAGGTGGTGGAGATGACAGGTGAGTCAGGTGAGATGATTGGTGATGAGAGCGAGGTAGGTGAAATAGCAGATAAACAGCTTAAGGCTGTTGTTGATATTGTGAACCCAGGCTTAACTGAGAGTGCGTCAGAGAATATGTGTGTGTCTGAAAGTGCGTGTGCGTCTGAGAGTGTGTGTGCATTAGAAAGTGTGTCAGTGAGTACGCCCACTCCTGCACAGAGGCGCAGTAAGCGTAAGAGCTCACTGTCTGCAGTGGGGGGCTGTAAGACCAGGCGGCTGGAGGCCGCAGCAGCCACCACCAATGCAGACAGCGACAGTGACACTGACACATATCTGTCTGACTGCAGTGATGTGTCAAACGTCACTGCAATTCAGGAAAACAAAATGTACTCTGAAAAAATGTTGAAGTTGTTTCTACAACAAACAAAGGGCATAAAAGGACTGAACATAGAGAAACATTTTCCAGATAAGCTGCTGTTCCTCAATTCAGCTAAAAATTTTATTAAAAATAAAGCCACCTCTGATCTTACGAATCAGGAGGTCTTTAGATTAAAAAAACTGATGGTAAAAGTGAGAAAAGAACTTGATTTTTAATAACATGGCTGCCTTGATTTTATTTTTTTTTCTTTTTAGTGCCTGTGCTTTTAACCTCTCCATCATGAATTCTTTTAGAGTGGGGACGTTGAATGTAAATGGTGCCAGGGTGGCAGAGAAACGAGCTTTGGTGTTTGACACAGCAAGGAGGAAAAACATTGATATATTATTTTTACAAGAGACACACAGTGATGTGGGCAATGCACCTGACTGGGACAGAGAATGGGAGGGACAGGTGGCCCTGAGCCACCATAGGTCTGCAAGTGGGGGGGTGGGACTCCTGCTGACAAGATCCTTCACCCCTTCGTTGCTGGAGGTGGAGCATGTCGTACCAGGGATGTCTTTTAGTAAAGGCACATTTTAATGACCAAACTCTGGTTTTTATCAATATTTATGCCCCAACTAACGGAACAGAGAGGAAGAACTTTTTAGAAAGAGTTAGTATAAAACTGAACAGCTGTGGCTCAGAGGATTATTTAATCTTGGGTGGGGATTTTAACTGTACAGAAAATGATTTTTTAGATAGAAACCATACAGAGCCCCATCCAGGGTCCCAACACGCACTGAAGCAGCTGGTCCACTCCCACGGCCTCGTGGATGTGTGGAGGCGGATGCATGCAGACTGCCGGCAGTATACATGGTCCCACCTAGGAGAAGGAAGGATTTCTATGGCTAGGCTAGACCGTTTTTATGTTTTTAAGAATCATTTTAACGTTTGTAAAGGCTGCAGCATCACGCCAGCTGGTTTTACTGATCATTCTCTAGTTTTATGTAATGTTTTTATGAAAAATATTTTAACAAAAAGCACCTACTGGCATTTTAATTAAGTTTTAACTTTTGATAAAGGTTTTAGAGAGGCTTTTATTTATTTCTGGGCTAGTTTTAGACATAGGAAAACTGATTTTACATGTCTAAGGCAGTGGTGGGACCATGGTAAGACAAAAATCAAATTCCTGTGTCAGCAATATACTCTCAATGTCACACGCGATGCCTGCAGATCTATTAGAGAGCTGGAGAGTGAGATTGTGGACCTTGAAACATTAAGTGCGTCCACAGAAAATCGAGGATATGTTGAAATCCTCAAGTCTAAAAAATTGGCCTTAAGAGATCTGCTGGGTACTAAAGTACAAGGTGCATTGGTCCGGTCAGGGGTCCAGAACATCACAGAGATGGATGCCCCCTCCAGTTTCTTCTTCAGCCTAGAGAAGCAGCATGCACAGAAAGTATATGCACTCTCTCCTGTCTGACACGGGGCAGGAGCTGACAGAGCCTGGCCAACTCAGAAAGCACGCCACGAGGTTCTACTCGTCCCTCTACTCGAGTGAGTACGAGGAGAGGAGGGACCTGTTTGAGGAGTTTTGTGGCGGACTACCTCAGGTCTCAGAGGCGACGAGCGACCTTCTCGACAGGCCGCTCCAAGAACCAGAGCTGCACGCCGCCCTGCTGAAACTGCAGGGACAGCGGGCTCCCGGCATTGACGGCCTTACTGTCAAATTTTACAAGGCCTTCTTGGACATTTTATCAACTGATATCTCAGAGGTTTTTAATTAAAGCTTGGCTTCAGGGTCATTACCAGTGTCCTGCCGCAGGGCAGTCGTAACCCTCCTGCCAAAGAAAGGAAATCCGCAGGACATAAAGAACTGGCGCCCCGTGTCACTCCTCTGTACAGATTATAAGATTTTATCAAAAGTGCTGGCTACCAGGCTGAGGGAGGCTATGGAGGAGGTCATCCACCGTGACCAGACCTACTGTGTACCCGGCAGGTCTATGGTGGACAATGTCCACTTAATTCGGGATGTTTTGGACATCTCCAGCCTTTTGTGGCTTAACACAGGGCTGATTTCACTAGACCAGGAAAAGGCATTTGACCGTGTTGAACACCGATTCCTGTGGAAAACCATGGAGAGGTTTGGATTCTGCACGAGTTTTATTGCCAAGATCCAGGCATTGTACGGAAGCACTGAGTCTATACTAAAGCTGAATGGTAGTCTGTGTGCTCTCTTCAGGGCGTGTAGAGGAGTCCGGCAGGGCTGCGCTCTTTCCGGCAGGCTCTATGCACTCTCCCTCGAACCCCTCCTCTGCAAAATACGCTCAAGCATTGCTGGTTTGTTTTTACCTGCGTTTAATAGGAACATTGTTTTATCTGCTTATGCCGACGATCTTATAGTCATGATAAAAAATCAAAAAGATGTTAACATTTTAAATAAATTAGTTGACTCTTTCAATATTTTATCTGCTGCGAGGGTAAACTGGACTAAAAGCGAAGCCCTTGCTGTCGGCCAGTGGAGTCGGGGTCTCCCAGTGCTACCTCAGAACCTGCTATGGAAGAGGTCAGGAATTATATATTTAGGAGTTTTTCTGGGAGACAAAAAAGAAGTTCAAAAAAACTGGGAAGATATACAGCAAAGATTGAGAGCAGGATAAAAAAAATGGAAATGGTTACGCCCCCAAATGTCATATAGAGGTCGTGTCCTGGTGGCTAACAACATTGTAGCGTCGACACTGTGGCACCGATTAATGTGTCTGGAGCCGCCACCGGGACTACTAGACAAGATCCAAAAGTTATTAGTGGACTTTTTCTGGGACAATAAACACTGGGTCCCAAAAGGGGTTTTATCTTTGCAGAGAGAGGAGGGGGCACAGGGCCTCATCCACTTGGCCAGCAGAACTGCCACCTTCAGAGTTCAGTTTGTTCGAAGGTTTTTAACAGGTCCGGCAGATCTGATGTGGAGAGAACTGGCCAGCTGCATGTTCAGACGTGAATAATCTGGGACTGGATGCTGCTCTGTTTTTAATTGATTTTAAATTTATAAATTTTAATGGGGTTCATCCGTTTTATAAAAGTGTTTTTAAAGCATGGGGCCTTTTTAAGAACTATTCAGGTAAGAGCTCTAACTCTCTGTTCTGGCTTTTAAACCAACCTGTCTTCTATGGTGCCAGACTAGACATCTCCCCTGAGGCCATGCCAGACCTGACAACAGCACTGCTCCGCTCCAGGACGCTGCAGCTAAAACAGGTGGTAGACGCAGCCGGACCAGCACTGAAGAACGCAGAGGCATTGGCGATACACCTGGGGGTCCGGTCTGCCGGGAATATACAGGGGGTCCTTGAACTGTGGGAAAAGAGGTTAACGGACACAGAAAAACTTCTCCTGATAAAATACAGCAGAGGGACAGAACCCAACCAAGGAAATCTGTTTCCCTGATCTCCATCTGACCCCCCAGCTGGGTGAAGCATCCGGCCCGCTGCTGGAGAAGGCCACAACAATAACACTCCACACGGACAACAAAAAGACACTATACAACAACTGCGTGAAGGTGATCTGCACGAGAGACTTTGAAAAGAGGGTACTATGTGCATGGAGTAACAGGCCGGTGATGGAGCAGCTCCATGTTGGGAAGTCCGCTACACCCCCCCCCCATCAAAAAACAGACTGCAGCCCTAGCATGGAGGGTTTTACACGGTGCCATTGCCTGCAACGCTGTTGTCTCTGTTTTTAACCCGGCAGTGTCAAACGCCTGCCCGTTCTGTGGTCACCCTGAGACACTTTTTCATCTTTTTATTGAGTGTGAAAGACTTTCCAGTTTCCACACTCTTTTAACTCAAGTTTTTAACTCTTGTAATGTGCAGTTCTCTGAGAAAATGTTCATTTATGGCACTATAGAGAAAAAAAAAAGCAAAAAGAAATGGCAGCTCCTCAACTTTGTTTCTGGCACAGCGAAGCTGACCATCTACGTGTCCAGAAGAAACAAATTTGAGGAGCGGTCGGGTCAGGACGCAGCCTCAATCTGGTGCTGTAACGTCAGGTGCAGACTGAGGCTGGAGTTTGGGTTTTATGAAATGTCCGGTGATCTACAAACTTTTATCAATACATGGTGTCATAATGATATTTTATGCACTGTTGAAAATAACAACATTTTACACTTTACTCGGTTTTTAAAAAACTAAATTATTGAAAAATTGTAGAAAAATAAGTGTTTTAAATGTGTTGTTTTAATAGTGCTTTTAACTTTGAGAACTGTACAGTGTTATGTATCAAATAAAGGTGAGTTGAAAAAAAAAAAAAAAAATCTTTTTCTTCTTCTTCTTCTTCTTCGATTGGCAAAAAACATTATGATGCATTACCGCCACCGACTGGTATGAAGTGTGGATCGAGATTATTACTTAGTTGTACTAGCTAAGGAAACTTATGCAATTAAATAAAGCAAAATTATATTCTTTTAATCAATCCAGTTCATCTAAGATATTGTAACAGAGCGTCATAACATTTTTCACTCGAAACTCTCTGTAGCATTTCATTTAAATCTTGGATAAGATCTTGCTGTCTCTCTTGTGATTCCAACTCTTCTTTGAATTCTATAAAACCATCTGCCTGTTCTTTCTTCTTCCCATTGCTTTTGCCACCTTTCTTTTAACTTATGCTTAATTTTGGTTTTCATTTCGGTTTTACTAAATGGAACTTGAATGTCGATGTGATTATTTCTTGTTGCTTCTTTTGCCCACCTGTCTGCTGTTTCATTCCCAGTTATTCCTATATGAGCAGGTATCGACACTAGTGTTATGTTCAGTCCCATCATTTGGATTCTGAATAGTGTTTGTTGAATTTCCAAAAATATATCTTTTCAGCTGTCTGATTGTGCATATTTTACGCTCATCAGAGATGAGCTGGAGTCAGAGAACACTACTGTTTTCCCAGGTCTCACCTCTTCAACCCACTGGACTGCCACTAACAATGCCATCATCTCTCCTATATATACTGATAATTCATCATTGATTCTCTTGCATCCTTTAATGTTAAATTTTGGAATTATAAATGAAATACCTATTTTGTTGTCTGAATTTTTTGATGCATCTGTATATATTTGAATGTGATCATTGTAGTTACTTCCTATATAATCCTTTATTAACTGTGGTTGTAGATTAAATCCCTTATCTTTATGCTTTTTGTTTAACAGATTGAGGTCCACGCTAGGTTCAGGAAGTATCCAAGGTTGTGTCACTGAGAGTGGAACTGTTGGACTGGTGTTTATTGCTGTTATATCAAGTTCTTTAGCTTTTCCCTCTATTGTCCACCCAAAGCTTTTTGTTTCTCTCCTCTCCTTTTCCCAACACGGTTTCAGTACTTCTTGTGTTGGGTGATCTTTATTATGCCCTTTTAAATTCACCCAGTAACTTAGAGCAAGCCGTACTCTCCTTAATTCTAAAGGCATTTCTCCCATTTCCACTTGTAATGCTGAAGTCAGGGTTGTTTTAACTGCACCTGTACACAATCTTAATGCCTGATATTGTATGTTGTCCAGTTTTTTTAAAGTTGTCTGTGCTGCAGATCCAAATGCGATGCTCCCATAATCTAATATAGGTCTTACTACTCCTGTGTAAATGGTCTTTAATGCTGTTCTGTCTGACCCCCATTCACTTCCAACAAGACATCTCATAACATTTAAAACTTTCTTACACTTGTCAATTATTTTCTGAATATGCACCGTCCATGTTTTTTCTCATCTAGCCACAATCCTAGAAATTTAAATTGTTTCACTCTTTCTTGTTGGTATAATTTTAGTTTTATGTTACTGTCAACTCTTTTCCTTGTAAAGAACATTGTCTTTTTTTTCTCTGCTGGGAATTTAAATCCCCACCTAAACGACCATTCTTCCATTTTATCCATAGCTTCTTGTATTTTCTTCACAATAAATTTTATTTTCCCTCCTCTCTTCCAAATTGCCCCATCATCTGCAAAAAGAGAAAATCCCATCCCCTTCTCCAAACTCAAGAAAACATCATTTATCATGATAGAAAATAAAAACAGACTTACTGTCAGGCCGGAACTCAAACAGGACTCAGATGCAGAGACTTACAATACCAAATGACTTTATTTGAAACACAAGGACCTCAAACCGGAATGACAAAGCAAGAGGGCTATGTAACCTTAACTAGTAGAGATCGTCACTATACTCTAAGGTCTAAATAAAAATCACTCCCAGAGGAGGAAACCTGACTAAAAAACCAAAAGAATCAACTCATGCAAAAGGCGGAGGATATGAAATAATCTAAAAAATTACAGAAATCAAAATCACTCTTATCGAGGAAAAACAAAAGGGCTGTGAAAACTAACTATGATATACACTAAATACAAAAGGTAACAAACAGAAAATCATTTGTAACGAGGAGAAACAAAAGGGCTATGAAAACAAGCTGATCAAATAATCAAAAATGATTATCAAAATTACAAACAAAAATCACTCAATTCGAGGAACAAGGCTTACAAAGTAGTCAAAGGCTGTGGGCATGAAGGAGAGCTCTGGTGCAGGACGAGGACGAAGACACACTGGCACAAGACAAGGGGAGCACAGACTATTTAAACACATGAAGGGAAATGGGAAACAGGTGGAGACAATCGGTAATCAGGGAGACGCACGGTTGACACATGAGGAAGGGCAAGTGCTCTGAAACGAGAGGAGAGTTAAACTTTCAAAATAAAACATGAAATGATGGGACAAAAACCAGGACAAGACAATCTCACCACAGTGTGACAGAACCCCCCCCCTCCTAGGACCGGCTTCCAGACGGTCCAGGCTGTTCAGGGTGGTTGCATTCAAAGTCTTTGATGAGGCTATGGTCTATGATGAACCGTGAAGGGATCCACTGTCTTTCCTCCGGGCCGTACCCCTCCCAATCCACCAGGTACTGTTTGCCCCGGCCCCTGTTGCGAACAGCCAGCAGCCGTTTGACCTTATAGATGGGACCCCCGTCTATCATCTCAGGAGGAGGAGGGGGCGGGAGGGGCGGAACCAAGGGACTCTTCTTGGCTGGCTTGACCTGGCTGACGTGGAAGGTGGGGTGAACACGGAGGGAGCGAGGCAGGCGGAGACGGACAGCTGCAAGACCGATGACCTTGGTGATGGGGAAGGGACCCACAAACCACGGAGCCAGTTTTTTGGAGGGAGGTGACGATTCTTGGCAGAGAGCCACACTCTCTGACCCGGCTGGTAAGTAGGCGCAGGCCGTCTCTTGCGGTCTGCCGCTTTCTTGGTCCAGTCCCCTTGGCGGATAAGCACCTGCCGTGCAGCAGCCCAGATACGTCGGCAACAGCGGATCATGGCGTGGGCGGATGGAACCATCACTTCGGGCTCCTGGGCAGCGAACACCGGAGGTTCATAACCATAGACGCATTTGAAGGGCGAAAAACCTGTTGCAGAGGTGGGCAGGGAGTTGATGGCGTACTCGACTCAGACCAGGTGTTTGTTCCATGTCGAGGGGTTCTGGGACACAAGACATCGGAGGCCGGTTTCCAACTGTTGGTTCAGAATCAAATCAAATCAAATCAAATCAGATTTATTTGTATAGCGCCAAATCATAACAAAGTTACATCAAGGCACTTTACATATAGAGCAGGTCTAGACCAAACTCTTTATAAAATTATTTAAAGAGACCCAACAGATCCCCCGATGAGCAAGCACTTGGCGACAGTGGCAAGGAAAAACTTCCTTTAAGAGGCAGAAACCTCGGGCAGAACCAGGCTCAGGGGGGGCGGCCATCTGCCTCGACCGGTTGGGTTGAGAGAGGGAGAGAGAGAGAGAGAGAGAAAGGCACAGGGGGGGGGCAAAGTTGGGTAGAGTAGGGAGAGAAAGAGAGCAGGAGGAGGGGATATTCAAACAGGTGTAGGCAGGAACATGATGCTGCATGAGGTTCGTAGGAATGATGCTGTATGGAATTCTTGAAGATGTGGGAGCAGCAGGCATTGCAGGAACATGGGATGGTGATGATTCATCACCTGCAGGATGAGGACAGGGAGAGAGAGGAGAGGAGCTGGGAGAGAGAGAGGAGAGGAGCTGGGGGAGACGGAGACTTCGGGAAAACATGGTTAGTAAATGCAATGCACATGCTTGGAACTGAGAGAAACTGGGATTTCGGAGAAGCAGGTTGTTGGTATGACGGCGCATGCGAGGGGGGGAGAGAGAGAGGGAGAGGGAAGAGGGGGAGAGAGAGAGAGGGAGAGGGAAGAGGGAGAGGGGGAGAGAGAGAGAGAGAGAGAGAGAGAGGGGAAAGGGAGAGGGAGAGAGAGAGAGAGGTGCTCAGTCCTTCCCCCAGCAGTCTAGGCCTGTAGCAGCATAGCTAAAGAGTAAATGAACTTTAACTTTTTAACTATAAGCTCTGTCATACAGAAAAGTTGTAAGCCTGGTCTTGAAAATTGCTAAAGAGTCCGCCCCCCGGACCGATACTGGAAGTTGGTTCCATAGAAGAGGAGCCTGATAACTGAAAGATCTGCCTCCTGATTTACTCTTGGAGACTCTAGGAACCACAAGTAAACCTCCATCTAGAGAGCGGAGTGGCCTACTAGGACAGTAAGGAACTATGAGCTCTCTGAGGTATGACGGAGCTTGGCCAGTAAGAGCTTTATATGTTAACAGAAGGATTTTAAATTCTATTCTGGATTTTACCGGCAGCCAATGAAGAGCAGCTAACACAGGAGAGATGTGATCCCTTTTTCTAGTTCCTGTTAATATTCGTGCAGCAGCATTCTGAATTAACTGAAGGCCTTTCAGAGATTTGTTTGGACATCCAGATAATAATGAGTTACAGTAGTCCAGCCTAGAAGTTACGAATGCGTGGACTAGTTTTTCTGCATCCTCTTGAGAGAGGATATTTCTGATTTTCCTAATGTTTCTCAGGTGGAAGAAAGCTGCCCTACTGACTTGTTTTATGTGAGGGACAAAGGACATGTCCTGGTCAAAGGTTACTCCAAGGTTTTTTACAGTGGAGTTGGAAGCCAAAGTAATGCCATCCAGACTGATTAATTGATTAGATAGGGTTTCTCTAAGGTGCTTAGGGCCGAGTACAATAACTTCAGTTTTGTCAGAATTTAGAAGTAAAAAATTATGGGTCATCCAGACTTTTATGTCTTCAAGACATGTCTGCAGTCTGACTATCTGACTAACTTCATTTGGCTTCATTGATAAATACAGCTGAGTGTCGTCTGCATAACAGTGGAAATTGATGCTGTGTTTCCTGATAATGTTGCCTAAAGGAAGCAGATAAAGAGTGAAGAGGATTGGTCCAAGCACCGAACCCTGTGGGACTCCATAACTGGCTATAGTGCGTGAGGAGGAGCTATTGTTAACATGTACAAACTGATATCTATCCGATAAATAGGATTTGAACCACCTTAGAGCAGTTCCTTTAATGCCAGGTGTTCTTCAATGTTCAGGCATTCGGTCTGGCAGTTGGCCTCCGGGTGGTGGCCCGAAGTCAGGCTGGCCTTGGCTCCAATGAGCCGGCAAAACTCCCTCCAGAAACGCGACACGAACTGGGGTCCCCGGTCCGAGACGATGTCCTTGGGAAAACCGTGAATCTTAAACACATGATCAATCATAATTTCAGCCGTTTCCTTGGCTGAAGGCAGTTTTGGCAGGGCAATAAATCTAGCCATCTTGGAGAATCTGTCTACCACGGTAAATACCGTGGTGTTTCCTTGAGAGACCGGGAGCCCCGTGACGAAGTCCATAGATATGTCAGCCCATGGTCTGGAGGGGATGGGAAGCGGGTGCAGAAGCCCCATACGTGATCCGGAAGACATATTGTTCCTGACGCAGACCGAACATGCCTCGACGTACTCCCGGACCTCCGATTCCATGGATGGCCACAAGAACCTCCGGGAGATTGCGAACATTGTCCGCTGAACTCCTGGATGACAGGAAAGCAGCGAGGAGTGGGCCCAATGAATCACCTGGGGGCGCAGATCGACAGGGACGAACAGTCGATTCTTGGGGCACCCCCTAGGTGGCGGAGCCTCACCATTAGCTTGCTTAACCTCACTTTCTATCTGCCAAGTCCCCGCTCCAACCACACAGGTCAGTGGGAGGATAGGCTCTGGTTCTTTGGCAACAGGCTCAGGGTCGTAGAGACGTGACAGGGCGTCCGGTTTGATGTTCCGGGACCCTGGCCTGTAGGAGAGAGAAAAGGAGAAGCGGTTAAAGAACAGCGCCCACCTGGCCTGGCGAGAATTGAGTCTCTTTGCCTTGCGAATATATTCCAGGTTCTTATGATCAGTCCAGACGATGAATGGGTGCTCAGCTCCCTCCAACCAGTGTCTCCACTCCTCCAGAGCCACCTTAACTGCCAGCAGCTCCCGGTTGCCGACATCATAGTTCCGCTCTGCCTTGGATAATTGCTGCGACAGGAAGGCGCAGGGATGCATCTTCCCATCCTGCTCCGACCGCTGTAAGAGAATGGCCCCGATCCCCTCGCTGGACGCATCCACCTCCACCATGAACTGCTGCCTGGGGTCCGCCATCGTGAGGATCGGTGCCGTGGTGAAGCGGGACTTCAGGTTCTGGAAGGCGGCCTCTGCCTCTGGTGACCAAAAGAAGTGCACCTTCGAGGAGGTGAGTGTGTGCAAAGGAGCCGCTATTGCGCTGAAGCCTCTGATGAACCGCCTGTAAAAGTTAGCAAAACCGAGGAATTGCTGAACTTTTTTGCGGTTATCATGTGTGGGCCATTCGGCCACAGCGCTAACTTTAGCCGGATCCATCTGCACTCTTCCAGGGGCTACGATGAAGCCCAGGAAGGAGATGGTGTCAGCGTGAAACTCGCATTTTTCAGCTTTGACATACAGTCCGTGGTCTAGTAGTCGCTGTAATACAGCTGTTACATGTTTCTTATGAGTGGCTAGATCGGGTGAGTAAATATGAATGTCATCTAGGTAAACATACACAAAATGGTCAAGGAAGTCCCTCAGTACATCATTTATCATGGCCTGGAATACCGCCGGGGCATTGGTGAGCCCAAACGGCATGACCAAGTATTCATAGTGTCTGACATGAGGGGTAATGGGTAACAATTCTTGATTGTAATGTCATTGAGGGGGCTATAGTCAATGCATGGCCTTAGGGACCCATCCTTTTTGGTAACAAAAAAAAAGCCAGCTCCAGCAGCTGACGAAGAAGGGCGAATAAGCCCCGCCTTTAGTGAGGTTTCAATGTACTCGTTCATGGCCGCTCTCTCCGGTTCGGAGACCGAGTATAGACAGCCCTTGGGGATGCTGGAACCAGGGATCAGGTCTATGGCGCAGTCATAAGGTCTGTGAGGTGGCAGTGACGTAGCCTTGGATTTGCTGAAAACCTGCCGGAGGTGGTGGTAGCAGTAGGGCACGGATTTCAAGTCAGTCTCTGTGGCAACATGGAGAGAAACATGGTTAATGGCAGTCGGGTTATTTCCCTGGTTCGAGTTGTACTCCAAATGCATAGCACATTCGTTCCCCCATCCTACGATCTCTCCGGTTCTCCAGATAATGTGTGGGTTGTGAATGCTTAACCAGGGAATTAGTGGTTGAGATGGTGACCGACAAAGGTAAAAGCTTATGTGCTCTTTATGTCCGTGAATGTACAGTTCCAGGGTTTCAGTGGTGTGAGTTATTGTGAATAGTTCTTTGCCATTTAGTGCTCGAGCTTTGATTGGCTTGGCCAACGGCTCTGAATTGAACTTCAATTTGGCTGCCAAACCCCAGTCCATCAGGCTCTCATCGGCCCCTGAGTCTATGAGTACTTTAAGACTGGTGGTGATGGTGTGGTGAGTTAACGTCACAGACATGAGGACGCGCAGAGCGCGACCAGGAAACATGGGTGGACTCACCAGCTTGGTTTTTTTGGCAAGGCAGGCGGCGACGAGGTGATCAGATTCCCCGCAGTAAAAGCATCGGCCCTCCTGCTGTCGTCGTCGTTGCTCTTCTGGCGTCAGCCGTGTCAATCCCAGCTGCATGGGTTCGGCCGTCCCCACCGCAGGTAAGAGAGTGGGTCGTTCGTAAACCGACCCTCTGACTTCCGGCCCATCCGTAACCCATGATTGCTGATACCTCTCCAATGATGGTCGGCCTCCCCTACACTGCTGGAATTCATGAACCCAGTTATTTGTCCGGATGGCTAGAGCGATGAGGGAGTCCAGATCCGCTGGCAGGTCCAAAGGCACCAAAAGCTCCCGTTTGGGAGCACACAGTCCATTCAGGAACACATCATACAGGGCTGTGGTGTTCCAGCCGCTCTCCGCCGCCAGAGTGCGGAAGCAGATGGCGTAGTCACATACCGAACCTCCACCCTGCATCAGCCCGCTTAATTCTCTGGCCTTTTCTCTATCCATGGACACCGGATCGAAAGTTCTTTGGAGAGCGGCTTGGAAATCATGGAGAGAGTGACAGAGTGCTACATACCCTTTGCTTTCTATAAAATATGTTAATCTTTCATTTATTATCCTCTCCATTATCTTGCAAATATTACATGTTAGGGCAATAGGCCTATAGTTTCTATAGTATATCTTTTCCTGGTTTAGGTATCGGCATAACCACTGCTTCCTATCATATCTGTGGCAATTCTCTCTTTTCCTACACTTTGTTGTATAATTCCAATAAGGTATTTTTAGATGATTCACTGAGCTGCTTTATCATAATGTAACATATCTGATCTTTTCCAGGTGCTGACAACTTAGTTTTCCTGACAGCAAGATTGAGTTCTTTTTAACACTTTAAATGCTTTATTTCGAGATTTTAATGCATTCTGACATTCCTTCATCCACCATGGCACGATTTTCTTTTTACTCTTACCTCCTTTCATTTGAATTGCTTGCTTTGCTGCCCCTAGGTTGGTTCACAGAGAGGTTTAACTCTTCAACGTCTTGATTAATATCAATGTATTGCATTTCTTTATCACATATCTGCCTAAATTTTTCCCAGTCAGCACTCCTGAAAGCCCATCTATCTAATCTATCATTTCCATTCTCGTTTACCTCCATTCCTACTTCACTTATTATTGGATAGTGGTCACTTCCTATTTTTGTATCTCTTATAATTTCCCAATTGCAGTTACCTGCCATTGTCTCTGATACTAAAGTAAGATCAATAGCTGATTCTGTATTATTTCAGTATTTCTGTATTTATTGATTCTTGTACCATATCCATCATTCAGGCACACTAGGTTTTTGATTTCCATTAGCTCTTCAATCACTTCCCCATTTCCATCATTATAACTACCCCATAATGTGCTATGAGCATTAAAATCTCCACAACAAACTTTTCCATCTAAATGTACTGCTACTTCCTCCATTAATTCTAATGAAAGCTTCTTACAGGGGTTGTAGAAATTTACTATTTTAACAATGCCATTTTTTGTCCACGCTTCAATAACAATCATTTCATGGTCTTTCCCTTTCTCCAATATTTTATTCTGCATTCCTTGTTTTACAAATATTATGCACCCTCCCCCACTTCCCGCCGTTCTATCTCTGCGTATGCTATTATAACCTTTTATCACAAAATCTAATGCTGGCTTCAGCCACGTCTCTTGAATGCACATAATCATTTTTTTTCCGGAGACCATAAATCCTTCGAATTCCTGTCCATTTGCTATTAAACTCCTTGCATTCCACTGAACAATAATCATTGGTTCCTATCCCCAGTGACTCCGGGTTTCCCATCTGCGTCAAGCCTTTTGTTGATCTGCTCCCAAGATACATCTTTCAAAGCAAAAAAATTTTCAGCTCCTCTCACAATTATTTTTATTTTCTCTGTTTTGTGTTTGACTTGATCTGCACAGTTAATTACATAAGCAATGAACAAAATCAACTTACCCACGTTCAGTTCTTTATTAGCTTGCATTCTTTGAGGTCCTCCTCATCTTGAATTTTGACTGTTGTTGTCTGTTTCCTCCATCCCCTTTTGTACTTGTACTCTCTTCACTGCTTCAGAGTAGCTTATGTTGTAAACCGTTTTCACCTGTTGAATTTCCACTGCTCTTTTCCTGACCTCACAGCCACCATATGTCTCACTGTGCTGGCCACCACAATTACAACATTTAGCCTGTACATTCTCTCAGCAGTCCTCCAATCTATGCTCACCTCCGCACTTAGCACACCTTTGGTTCCCATTGCAAGCTTTCGCGATATGCCCGTACCTCTGGCACTTGTACATCAAAGTGGAGGGGTACATAAGGTCTGACTGGGAAACTCATATAGCCTATACTTTTATTTTCTCCGGAAGTGCCGAGCACTGAAACTCTATCAGCACTGACAAACTGTCAACTCTCTCACCATTTATTGTTTTCATCAGTCTCTTCATTCTCTTCACATCACTGCCCTGAATACTCCGTTGGAGTTTTTCCAGATCCTCACCAAGGGGGATACCTGTTATCACTCCCCAAGTAACCTTGCTCTCACCCAGCACTCGTCTTTCATTTACTACCTTTTTACATATATTTTCAATGAGTAAAGCTTTATTTTTCTGTTCTTGATTTTTACACTTTATCAATAAGGCACCGTCTCAAAGAGTCTTAGCCATTTCTATGTCCCCTACCTTCTTTCGCAACTCCCTAGATAGCGCAATGGGTCTTAGATTAACCTTCTCATCTTCCTTCCTGAACTTAATTATTATTTTAAATTCCTCCCTTTCCACCTTCCTGCGAACAATCCGGTTTTCGTCATCTGAACTGTTTCCTTCTAACTCTCTTTTGTTTCCCTGGTTAGCATACCAGTTCGCTCTTACCTCCTTGTCCTGCCTCCCGTTTGTTATACCTCGCACTTTTTCACTCACAACAGGAGCCCTGTGATCAAAGTCCATTTCATCCTTGTTATCTACTACCTGTGATGTCACCCCGATCCAGTCACAAACCAGTTTATGCCAACCGCCTCCTCTCCAGCCTCTCCCCTGATCTTTTATACAGCCCTCAATCAGTCCACTCCAGCCCATACAACCAACACAGATTACCTCTCTCTATACCCATGATACTGCATTAAAAAAAAAAAACAACAAAACATAATTACCTTCATATTGTTTGCTCCACTATATAATTCCTGTAAAGTAAATAACCACATTCTCAGTCTACGACCAACACCCTAAATACTAAAACAAAAGGAAAACCCCTCCACATGGTTCAGCCTTGATGATGTCAGCCATGACATCACTCCTATAAAACCCAGGAAGGAACCTTGCAGTCCCTCGCCTTCTCCCTGTGAACCCTATGTGTGGAATGAGGAGGCACTTCAAGAGGCTTTTTCTAACACTCTCAGTGACCCTATTAAGGATGAGTTGGCTTCCCCAGAAGAGCCTGAAGATCTCGATAAGCTCATTGACCGTCATCAGGGTGAACAACTGCCTCTGTGAGTTACGTAGGGAGAAGATGGGTGAGATTACACCTGTTAACACATTGTCATCCACCTTACCTCGTTCTTCTCCCCTTTCTGCTTCTGTCTGTCAGCCACCTCCAGAACCCATGCAGCTTGGCCAAGCCAAACTTACCCCAGAGGAGAGTCAACGTCGTTTAACCACCTGTATTGTCTGTATTGTGGTCAGACTTGCCAATTTTTTTGTCCGCCTGCCTGCTTCGTCCAGTAAAAAAGGTGGCTCAACAGTAGTGGGAGAGATTGTGTTGGACCAGACTGCCAATCCCTCTCCTTGCAGAATACCGCTAGGGGTTTCCATTTTGTGGCAGAACCAGACCCCTCAGGTTCCAGCTCTTGTCGATTCGGGGGCAGATGAGAACTTTTTGGACTCCTGCTCAACCTGTTCACTGCCATACCCACAGTCCATGCCTTGGTCCCTGTGTTTCCCCAGCCAAGGAGCCGCAGCCATTCCTCCCTGCCCTAGTCTGCTTCAGAAATAAAATCCTTTCACCGTTTCCTGTGTCTGCGTTTGAGTCCTTTAGCGAGTCCGTAACAATGTCTGTTTTTTTTTATTGTTGTCTCGGGTGTTTTTTATTCAGAACAGAAAAAAACACTTACAAAAGCCGTCAGTAGGGGGCAGTATAACATCTTCTCAACACTGTGTCAAATTACCTCTTTTACAACACTCCCACTTAATTTTATACTGGCATTTAAGCACTTAAGCAATTTCCATAACTAAGATCAGTGCTCAACCTCACAAATAATGTCAAAATAATAAATCCTTCTAAACTTGCACAAGTTTTTTTTTGTTATTATTTTTACTCTTATTCCCTGTTACCTTGCTTACAGTTTTCATAACATATTGAACAATAGACAGTACAGTAAGCATATTAAACAGATTTAAACGGGGTAAAGCCCGATCTCTCTCCTAAGGTACTCAAACCTTTGTCTTGTCAGTGGCTTGGTCAAGATATCTGCCTTCATATCAACTGTTGGACAATACTGTACTTGTATTTGCCCATTCTGCACACATTCACGAATGTAATGGTAGCGAATGTCTATGTGTTTAGTTCTTGAATGATTGACTGGATTCTTTGCGATTGCGATGGCTCCTTGATTGTCCTCCAGGATCACTGTAGGCGAATCACTCATTCCAAGTTCAGTCAGTAATCGCTTAAGCCAGGTACCTTCTTGAGCTACTTGGCTGAGTGCAATATACTCGGCTTCTGCTGTTGACAGTGCAACTGTTGCCTGTTTCTTGCTGAACCAACTCACTGCTCTTCCACTCAGGAAAAACATATTTCCAGTTGTTGAGCGACGGTCATCCTGATCTCCGACCCAATCAGCATCTGAGAAACCAATCAAAGTTCCTGATTCTGACTGCTCATACTTGAGGGCAAGGTTCACTGTACCCTTCAAGAATTCTTTTCACAGCCGTCAGATGTGCAGTGTTGGATTTGCATTGAACTTTGACACAACACTCACTGTTCGTGCTATGTCTGGCCGTGTGGCCATTGCTGCATACAACAAACTACCTACCATGGACTGATAAGTACTTGGGTTCACAGGTTTACTGACACCATCATCTTTTCTTAACTTTACATTTGCATCAGCAGGGGTTGCAATGGGATTAGCATTGCTCATTCCATACTTCTGGAGAATGGTTTCAATGTAATGCTTCTGATGAAGAAATACACACTTCTTTGCTCTGTCTTGAACAACAGAGATGCCCAGGATATAGGACAGCTCCCCCATGTCCTTCATGTAGCGCCTTTTGAGAGTTTGTTTCAACTCATCCATGCTTTCTGTTGTTTCTGTGATCAAAATCAGATCATCAACATACACAGCTAGCATCTCTAGCTCCTGTCGATATCTCACAAACACACATGGGTCTGATGTGCTCTGTTTAAAGCCAATGTCTTTCATGAACTCTGTGAAAGCCTTGCTCCAACAGCGAGGAGACTGTTTCAGCCCATATATTGACTTCTTCAGTTTGCACACAAGATGTTCCTGTCCTGGTTTGATGTATCCCTCTGGTTGCTCCATGTAGATTTCTTCCTCCAAGTGTCCATTTAGGAATGCAGTTACTACATCCATCTGGTGTACATGTAGATTATTCTGGACAGCAAAAGACAGTAATGTACGAATCGAGCTGAATCGTACAACAGATGAAAAAGTTTCATCATAGTCAGCACCATACATGTGTGAGTAGCCTTTAGCAACGAGTCTACACTTGTGTCTCTCCACTCATCCGTCACTGTGATGCTTGACTTTGAACACCCACCTTGATCCTGTTGCCTTGCGATCCTTTGATAAATCCACTAAGTCCCACGTCTCATTTTCTAGCAGTGACTCATATTCCAAGTCAGCCACCTCCTGCCATTCCTTTGCATTAGGACTCATTGATTTTAGTGTGCTTGACTCTGTAATACAACACGCATTGACAATATAATCAACAGTTACTTTGTCAGCAAACTCATCATATCCATATCTCTTTGGAGGCTTCCTGATTCTGCTGCTTTCTCTAGCAGATTCACTGACAGTGGCCTCATCAGATGGTGTTTCCCATTCATCTGTATTGATGGATATTTCCTTCTCTGAACAGGATACTTCCACTTCTTGTTTCCAGCCAAAGTCAGATTCATTGAAGATGACATCTCGACTAGTGAGAATCCTCCTTTTTTTCTTAATCTAAGAGACGGTAGCCCTTTGCATTGTTTGTGTATCCCATGAAGCGAAGCTTCACAGCTTTCTTGTCCAGTTTTCTTCTTTCTGTGTCTGGGACATGTGCATAAGCAACACAGCCAAATACTCTCATGTGACTCATGTCCGGCTTTTTGCCACTCCATCTCTGGTAGGGTGTCCCTTTCGTCAGAACAGATGTGGGCAACCTGTTCTGTATATATGCTGCAGTTGCTACAGCCTCTGCCCAGTACATTTTTGGCAACTTAGCATGAGACAGCATACTTCTTGCTGCTTTAATCAGTGTTCTGTTTTTCCTTTCAGCAACACCATTTTGCTGAGGTGTGTGAGGTACAGTCATCTCATGGTGGATACCTTGAGCTTTCAAGTATTCTTGAAATCCACTGGATATGTATTCCCCACCATTATCTGTTCTCAGCCTTGTGAGTTTCTGTCCACACTCATTGGAGAATGTTTTTTCAAATTCCTTGAATTTGCTAAGGACCTCACTTTTTTGTTTCAGGAAATGGACCTTGCAACATCTGGAATAATCATCAATAAAAGTCACAAAAGTACTTTGCTTCACCTATTGACTCAGTCTGCATGGGACCACAGACATCACTATGGATCAACTGCAACTTATGTTTGGAGCGAATCTCTCCCACTGGCTTGTGTGGTTTTCTAGACAGCTTGCCCTCCGCACAGGCTTCACAGAAGGTAGCTTTTTTCTGTGTAGTAAAATCCACTCCATTTACCAGATTTTTGAGTTCCTTTAATTTGCTGGTGTGACCCAGGTGCTGATGCCACAGGCTGGCTGTTACTGATGCACTTGATGCACCGTGACACACAGGCAAAGTTCCTTCGACGTCCAGCTGATATAGCCGTTCAGATCTTTGTGGTTCCATCCCACGGAGAGTTCCATCTTTCCCACGTATGTAGCAGCGAGACTTCTTGAACGCACTGTATTTCCTTTTCTGATAGCAGCTCCCACTGAGAAAAAGATTTCCGGATAACTTGGAAACATACAGCACATCATACATTTTGACATTTTTTACATCACTGACTTTGAATGTCATTCTGAGTTTGATGTTGCCAAGTCTTAGTGCATCCACCACCCTGCCGTCACCAAGTTTTACAGACAGTGGTTGATTGACTCCGGAGCTTCGAAGCACATGACTTGCTATAAAGAATGCAAGACTATCAACAGTTTTCAGAACCACAGAGCCTGTTGTGACATCTCATTCTGATTAGTCTCTTTAACTACAAAAGCACTCTCAGATGACTCTTCAGTATCTTCACACATAATGCTTCTGGCCTTGTGGGTTTTAGTTTTCTTTTTTTCTCTTGGACAGTCACGCTTTATATGACCTTCTTTTCCACATTTGTAACATCTCCATGAGCTGGATCTGTCAGCTCCCACTGCCTTAGAATTAGGCTAAGAATCGCCACGAACTTGCGTTGACATGGCTGAGGCACCACCCGATGCAGCTCCATTATCATCTGATTGCACTCTCTTTTGTTCTTCATTTATTAATGCTTGCTGAACAAACTGCAGGGTCAAGTTGTCCATCTTTGTTTCTAATGCAGTGACAATTGTAGCATAGCTTGATGGCAAACTACCCAGGAGAGTTACAATCTGGTCTTCCTCTTCAATTATAGCACCTATTGCTCCAAGCTTGTCAGTCAGTTCCTTCATTCATTTTAAATGTTAAGTTAAACTTTCTCCTTCCTTCATTTCACATCTGAAGTATTTTTTCTTTAGGAACAGTTTATTTGCAAGAGTGTCTCTCTCAAAATCTCCTCTGAGCGTATCCCACGCTTCTTTTGGGGTCTGACAGCTTGTTATCAGGTACAGCTGGGGTGCACTTACATTCAGCACCAAGATGGAAAATGCCTTTTCTTTCCATCGTTGAAACTTGTGCTTGTGCAACAGCATTAGCTCCTGCTGCTAGCACATCCGTTTCCATTACCATGCCCCACAGTCCTTTTGCCTTCAGCAAGTGCTCCATCTGAAATTTCCATGTTGCCCAGTTCTCTGGTCTGCTCAGCTTGTCAATAAACAGCTTATCTTCCATTGTGAATCCCACAACACTGTTTATATCACAATACGGCTTTTCAGCAACGCTCTGGGCCCATAACCTATTGTTGTTTCACGTGTTTTTTATTCAGAACAGAAAAAAACACTTACAAAAGCCGTCAGTAGGGGACAGTATAACATCTTCTCAACACTGTGTCAAATTACCTTTTTTACAACAGTTTTACCTAGCTATGTTAACATGCTCCTAATACTATCCAGTGTTGGTGGGTTGAACACAAATCCACTCATTTTAATTAGGCTTTAATTCGGCTTAAAGCCTGGTTCTGGGTGGGCTATCAGAGATGGTGAAGTGAGTTAGCTATGACTCGGTCATACTTTTTCAGACAACTTCCCAGATAGCAGCTGACTCTGCGACGGATCCGCCTCCAAACCGGCAGATCCGCACAACAGTCACATCCGCGTTACTGCCGCGACACAGACATCGTTCCGGGCTCAGGGTTCCAGGAGTGGGAATTATGTTGGGAGCAGTCTGTCAGCAGAGTCCAGCCGGATGTGGCACGGAACTAGAGGGATGAGCGCGCAAATTCTTTCTCTTGGTTTTCCATAACTGAAGGCTCCACACGTACATTTCTTCTGGAAGGTAAGTCACACAATGTGAGGGAACTATTTCATAATTAACGTTACTATTGATTTATTTTGAGATTTAGTGTTAAAGCTCTTAAAATGTTTGAACTTAGTTAGGCTATGCAGCTTTTTTTGCCTGTAACTTCATCGGTAAGGCAAATGAAAAGTCGTAGCTAGCAAGTGTCAGTTAGCAGGTGAATAGTTTCAGTTATGAGTGAAATACGGATTTTTAATCGCATAATCAAATCTTACTGTTTTTTTTTTTTTTTCGGATGCCGTTGCAAGAACTATAAACTGGAAAGGGGTTAATGGCAAAAAGGCATTAAAAGATATGCAGATAAGAACTCTGCTGATCAGTAAGCATTATATAATACTCTGGCCTGTGAGTTCTTGCAGGCCTTTTCACTAATCCTTCAGATGAGAGAGAGTACGAAAGTAGACTGCTGAGTAATCTCTGATTTATTTGTTTAATTATCGACACATGAATGTAATCAAATATACAACATATAAAACAGCAATGAACAATTTCTGATATTGCCAAAGAACAACACTTGACAGCTAAGACAATAAATTAAGTCTTTACTTCTATTGTTTTCTTTCAACAGGAGCTGTGAGGAAGAATGCTGCTGCAACCACAGCAGCAGACACTGAAATTAACAGCCACGCCATCCGGTGGTTCAACCTGGCCACTGACCGTGGGGGTGGCCGAAGAGACCGGGAACGGGCAAAAGCTACAATGATTGAGGTAAATTTTAGTGTTTTTGCTTTAAAGGAGCTGTATGTAAGAACATGGCAATGTGAACAGTTTTACAGGCTTCTCTTTAACTTTTGCGGCCTATGGGAAAAATGCTTTTTGAGGAGATTTTTTGTTGCAATACCACGGGTGGCCACTGGGAAAAATCGGCATGGCTGACCTTCAGTCATACAGGCTTTTCAGGAGGAATTTGCCCATGCCTGATCTAAAGAGACTCCCATGGTTTAAAAAATCAATATGGAAAAATGAAAATTAAATCACAAGGTTTAAGAAATTTGTCTTACATTTAACTTAAAAAAATATTATAACTGCTGAAACCCTAGTTATTTTTGCATCCCACTTGATTTGGTAGCGTAATACTGACAAATTACTTAACGGATAAAAGGATAGTTTTTGTTGTTGTTTATTTTTTTTTATTATTTTCACTACTTTGGCGTTACTGATAACTTTCCTCTTGGTCTTTTGTTTGCAGATACCTCTTGGGAATTCAATTGATTGTTGTTATTATGGTTTGTTTGTTTGTTTTGTTTTTAAAAAGTGTCATTAAAAAGAACAAAAAAAGTCTGTAAGTGGCAGTTTTTTTATATTTGAACAGGCTGGTTCGTTTTGGCGTGATATCTTAAAAATTATAAAAATTAAATGGTTATTCCAAACAAACAATTCAGAGTATTTACTGTCATAATCTGACTGATAAAGCATGGATGACTTCATGCTAACCCATAGGATGTCTCAGTTTTCCCTCTTGGCTAAATGCTGTAGATAATTTACCTCAGATACAGGTGAAAGGTCAACATTTTGGCAGCTTTCGTACATTTAGTTCTGATTACTCAGAGACTTATTTGGGCTTCGGAGACCATTGTTTTGATGTTAAATTGGGGATGGCTGATCCCTAACATTCGGAGGGCCTGGGCATAAGGGAAACCCAGAATAGCAAAATTCACAGTCCAGCTCTATCAGTCCTGCCTTAACAAGAATATCTGCAGATGTGATAGGGGTTTTTTTTGTAAAATCAACAGCAATTTTTTTCTCATGAAAAAATGTTGGACGTTTTACTGTAAAATTACCAAAAATGGTGTTCTCTGGTTACAAATATGCTATTTATTTTGTATATTTCCATTCTCAGAGGGAATAAGTGTTAAACTGTGCAATATTAATTTAATGTAAGACAGTAGCTTGTTAGCCACAGAGTTATGGTATTTTCACTTTCACTAAAACAAACAAAAAGGTTAATCACAGTAAAGTAAGTAAGGGACACCAGCCCGAGTCCCTCTGAAAGCTGGCTGAGCTGCAGCAGTATTGCCAGTATTGCCAGAAGACACCTCCCCGAGTCCGTTTGGGAGCTGGCCCAGCTGCGGCCCAGATGAAAGAAAATGGATCTGCACCAGTACTGGCCCAGTTGTGCCAAAAGAAACTGGCCCAAGTCCGGTTAGAACCTGGCCCAGTTGCGGCCCAGATGAAAAAAACGGATCTAAACCGTTATTGGCCTGTTGTGCTATAGGACACTGGCCCGAGTCCGTTATGTGGATCCGGCCCAGAACTTATGAAGGGTCTGGGCCGGATCTGGGCCAAATAAATTTTGCTATCTGGGTTGACTCCTGCTCCAGCAAATCACCAATCTTTTTCAATGCGTGTCTGGCTTGCTGAAATCGGATGGCATTTGCATTTTCTGGGCGGGCAGGAGCGGCGGCACTGCTGCTGCTGTCCACTGCACACACTGTGCCACGTGTGGTAACCGGCTGAGGCAGCACGTGTGTGTGCAGCCGTTATCACCTTCATGTCGGTCTTCTTAGCTAAGTAGCTACTACATCCGGTTTTGTTCCACAGCTCTATTATTTACTGTGTGTATATTTCTGCATTATCGTCGGTTAATTTGTGAAACCCATTTTGGTTTCAGTAACAGCCTGGTGTTCCAGCACCCCTAAAATGAAACTCAGCACCCCAAAAAGTTGTGTTAAAAAAAAAAAAAAAAAAAGTTTTACAATTTCAATTCGTCTTTGATAAGCTCAAATAATGTCCTCGACGGAGTCAGAAGTTTGTGGGTTAAACATAATATTTGAAGAATTAAATTGATTACGCCACCCCCCCACCCCTCGCAAATGGTACGATCCTCTTTTCACACGCTCTCCCTGTAAGGTACCTGCACCGCGCGCTCTGAAGCCTGTCAGCCAGCGCGACGCACGCACACAGCTCTTAAAACAGTAAGCGGTGGATCATCCGGTAAGTAGCTCAATGAAAATGTCTCACACTTTTTCACTTTATCTCTCTCATTACCAACACATTATAATTACTAGCAGTTCTCATTTTGCCAATTGTTTCAATCAGAGAGAAAGAGGCTGTTGTTGTTTACATCACAGTTAACTAACTAGAAGCCAGAGATGAAATGTATGATTGATGATAACTCTTGGTGCTAAATATGATTCTCTTTTATTGCGAATGTCAGAATGTTGATTCAAAATAATATAACAATATACAGTTTTTTTGTTTTTGTATGAAAAAGGGTGTGTGGACCGGTAAGTGGTGGTGATTGGGCTCATTGGGTGCTCAGCACCCCTAAAGCTCTGATCCTAGAATCGCCCCTGCGCCAACTCAAATTAAGGTTTCATTTATCTGCTCTCCCCGCTGGCTGTTCTGAGTGTTGCGAGGCATGGCTATTAGGCAACATTGACCCAAATTTTAGCTTTCAAAGAAAAAGAAGCTCTCTTTCCTCAGATAGATTCGCCCTACATTTGTTAAGCAACTTCTCGTTCATTTGCCCAAGTTCCCAAGTTAGTTACTAGCTGTTTAATCATCTTTATCATATTATGTTATGCCCTTTTCATACCTGAGCTCACCTGTTTCCCCTAGTTTATGCTTTGATCTGCACCCTTATATAACGAGCAAATGTTTTGACTTCTCCCTTATCAGTTAATAAAAAACCAAAATTCAGCCATTGTTACACTCCTTGTTTCAGTTAATTCTTTAAAGTCAATCCACAGTAAAGAACATCCCTTCCAGATTGAGATTTGATAAGAGGTAATAAATTGCACCATCATATACCCAACAAAATGATGCCCGGTGTGAGGCTATTGTGAGAAACTTAATTAATTACTGTAAACTGATGGATTGATGTTCTATGAATGCGCTGCAATCGCTGAAGCTGAAAGTTGATGTTTTATCTGTAAATTAGCACTTGAGTAAGATTTGTTAAATCTGAGTTGAGCATCGATAAGGCAATGTCTGGGCTGTGAAATTAATAATTGATTCGAGTTGCTAGATTCAGGTCAGACATCAGTGAAGATTGATGCCTGAACCTTGATTGTCAGGAACTGTCAGAGTGAACAGTCCATGATGAGTTGAATTAACTGTTAGAATAAGAAAGTAATGTATAATTAGGTGATTAAAAACTGTCTGCGCAGTGCCAGGGTTTGATATCACATCTATGAGGATAGGACCAGTTGTGAAGTTCCAATGGTTTCTAGGCCCCAGAACTGAGAAATTTGATTAGGCTTGTTCATTCTTATCAGATTATTTGTAACAGACGGTGCGGTGAAGACACTGTCGACGTTGTCTCGTGCTTTTAACAAGAGTTGAGAGTGCAAACTTAACGTTACCTGACAAGTGGCGTTTAATAGACATTTCTCTGTTCTCTCCTAAAACGGAACAGAGCAAAATAGCTGACAATTAAAGAAATTATTCCGTTTATTGTTTGCACACAGCAGAGTCGTGTCTCACTTGTAGCTGGCTGCGCAGGTTTTGTGCAGAATAAAGCTTATAGAGCCAAAATTCAGACATTGTTACACTCCTTTCAGTTAATTCTTTAAAGTCAATCCACAGTAAAGAACATCCCTTCCAGATTGAGATTTGATAAGAGTAATAAATTGCACCATTATATACCCAACAACAGGGAACAAAGGTGTATGTACTGGAGAGCCATCGCAGGGAACAATTACTCCTGCTGTTTTAGAGACTCAAAAACCGGTGTTATGCCATCAATGGCCTCTTGTTTGAGTGGATATTGAGCTTTGCAAGTTCTAAAGTCTGATTTTGGAGTGATGACAACAGGTTCACAGTCAACATCATACTTACTGACAGCCCACAGTGTCTTAGGGACCTCCTGCAGGGCTGTAATAGCTGTAGCTTGTTTATCGGACAATAGAGAAAAAGAAAAAGGTTTGGAAGTGCTTTTTGGTACCAGCTGGATTGTTCTTTGAGTGCGCACAACAGATGTTAAGCTCTTAAAGTAGCACTGCAGTGTTGGTGAAAATAAAATAGATCGATCAGATGTTTCTTGCCAATCAGCTGCACGCTGACATGTTTTCATAAATGGGCCCAAATCTTCCCATTTATCTGATTGTGTTTTGCAAGTGTGATGTGTGGGACCGAATAGTCCATGGTGTACACATCATATTGGGCTGGCATGAGAGAGACTGATGTAGCACATTTACAGGTACATCTCAAAAAATTAGAATATCGTGAAAAAGTTCAATATTTTTTGTCAGTCATTTCAGAAAATGAAACTGTTTTTTTTTTTGTTTTTTGTTTTTATATAGATTCATTAAACAAAGAGCCAAATATTTCAAGCCTTTGTTTCTTGTTACTTTGATGATTATGGCTTACAGATAATGAAAAGATATAATGTAGCCGCAAGGGGGTACAAGCCAGTGCCTTATTGTGCCGGTCCCAAGCCCGGATAAATACAGAGGGTTGTGTCAGGAAGGGCATCCGACGTAAAACTTTTGCCAAATCAAACATGCGAATCGAATCAATGACTTCCATACCGGATCGGTCGAGGCCCGGGTTAACAACGACCGCCATCGGTGCTGTTCACGTACAGGGTACTGGTGGAAAGTCGAAGAAGGAGAGGAGGAAGGTGTGTTCGTAGGAAGAGAGAGAAAAGGAACGGCAAGAGTCTAGGACTGAGAGTAGGGACTTTGAATGTTGGAACTATGACAGGGAAAGGTAGAGAGTTGGTTGACATGATGCAGAGGAGGAAGGTAGACATACTGTGTGTCCAGGAGACCAGGTGGAAAGGTAGCACGGCTAGAAGTTTAGGAGCAGGGTTCAAGTTGTTCTATCATGGTGTAGATAGGAAGAGAAATGGAGTAGGAGTTATCTTGAAGGAGGAGTTTGTTAGGAATGTTCTGGAGGTTAAAAGAGTATCAGATAGAGTAATGAGTCTGAAGCTAGAAATCGAAGGTGTAATGTTCAATGTTGTTAGTGGGTATGCTCCACAGGTAGGATGTGAGCTGGAGGAGAAGGAGAAATTCTGGTTGGACCTTGATGAAGTGATGCAGAGCATCCCTAGAAGTGAGAGAGTTGTCATTGGTGCAGACTTCAATGGACACGTTGGTGCAGGAAACAGAGATGATGAGGAGGTGATGGGCAGGTTTGGTATCCAGGAGAGGAACGCAGAAGGACAGATGGTGGTCGACTTTGCAAAAAGGATGGAAATGGCTGTAGTGAATACTTTCTTCCAGAACAGGGCAGGAACATAGGGTGACTTATAAGAGTGGAGGTAGGAGTACACAGGTAGACTACATCTTGTGTAGACGGTGTAATCTGAAGGAGATCAGTGACTGCAAAGTAGTGGTAGGTGAGAGTGTAGCCAGACAGCATAGGATGGTGGTGTGTAGGATGACTCTGTTGGTGAGTAAGATGAAGAGGGCAAAGACAGAGCAGAGGACTAAATGGTGGAAGCTGAAAAAGGAAGAGTGTTGTATGATTTTTAGGAAGGAGTTGAGACAGGCTCTGGATGGCCAGGAAGTGCTTCCAGTTGACTGGACAACTACAGCTAATGTGATCAGGGAGACAGGTAGGAGAGTATTTGGTGTGTCATCTGGAAGGAAAGTGGATAAGGAGACTTGGTGGTGGAATGAGGAGGTGCAGGAGTGTATACAGAGAAAGAGGTTAGCTAAGAAGAAGTGGGACACTGAGAGGACTGAAGAGAGTAGACAGGAATACAGGGAGATGCAGCGTAAGGTGAAAGTAGAGGTGGCAAAGGCCAAACAAAGGGCTTACGATGACTTGTATGCTAGGTTGGACAGTAAGGAGGGAGAGACTGATCTATACAGGTTGGCAAGGCAGAGAGACAGAGATGGGAAGGACGTGCAGGCGGTTAGGGTGATTAAGGATAGAGATGAAAGTGTATTGACAGATGCCAATAGTGTGATGGGAAGATGGAAAGAGTACTTTGAAGAACTAATGAATGAGGAAAATGAGAGAGAACAAAGAGTAGAAGAGGTGACTGTTGTGGACCAGGAAGTAGCAAAGATTAGTAAGGATGAAGTGAGGAGGGCACTGAAGAGGATGAAGAGTGGAAAAGCACTCGGTCCTGATGATATACCTGTGGAGGTCTGGAAGTGTCTAGGAGAGGTAGCAGTAGAGTTTCTGACTGGGTTGTTCAACAGGATCTTAGATAGTGAGAAGATGCCTGAGGAATGGAGGAGAAGTGTGCTGGTGCCCATTTTTAAGAACAAGGGAGATGTACAGAGTTGTAGCAACTACAGAGGAATAAAGCTGATGAGCCATACAATGAAGTTATGGGAAAGAGTAGTTGAAGCTAGACTAGGGGCAGAAGTGAGCATTTGTGAACAGCAGTATGGTTTCATGCCAAAAAAAGAGTACTACAGATGCAGTATTTGCTTTGAGGATGTTGATAGAGAAGTACAGAGAAGGTCAGAGGGAGCTGCATTGTGTCTTTGTAGATCTGGAGAAAGCTTATGACAGGGTGCCCAGAGAGGAACTGTGGTATTGTATGAGGAAGTCTGGAGTGGCAGAGAAGTATGTTAGAGCGGTGCAGGACATGTATGAGGACTGTAAGACAGTGGTGAGGTGTGCTGTAGGTGTGACAGAGGAGTTCAAGGTGGAGGTGGGACTGCATCAGGGATCAGCTCTGAGCCCCTTCTTGTTCGCTATGGTGATGGACAGGCTGACAGACGAGGTTAGACAGGAATCTCCATGGACTATGACGTTTGCAGATGACATTGTGATCTGTAGTGAGAGCAGGGAGCAGGTGGAGGAGAAGCTAGAGTGGTGGAGGTTTGCCCTGGAAAGGAGAGGAATGAAGGTTAGCCGCAGCAAGACGGAGTATATGTGTGTGTGAATGAGAGGGACCCAAGTGGAAGAGTGAGGTTACAGGGAGAAGAGATAAAGAAGGTGGAGGATTTTAAGTACTTAGGGTCAACAGTCCAGAGCAATGGAGAGTGTGGAGAGTGTGAGTTTCAGCTAAGATGAAAGGAAAGGTGTACAAAACTGTGGTGAGACGAGCGATGTTGTTTGGTCTAGAGACAGTGTCACTGAGGAAAAGACAGGAGGCAGAGCTGGAGGTAGCAGAGATGAAGATGCTGAGGTTCTCTTTGGGAGTAACCAGGTTGGATAGGGTCAGGAATGAGTACATCAGAGGGACAGCACATGTTAGAGGTTTTGGAGATAAAGTCAGAGAGGCCAGACTGAGATGGTTCGGACATGAGGAAGACCAAAGAGGAGGTTTATAGATGTAGTGAAAGAGGACATGAAGGTGGTTGGTGTGAGAGAAAAGGATGCAGAAGACAGGCTTAGGTGGAGGCAACTGATTCGCTGTGGTGACCCCTGAAAGGAAAAGCCGAAAGGAGAAGAAGTTAACTCTGAATCTTTTATTACAGAATGTGTGGCCCCTGAGTCAACTAAGAATACAACATTTTGTTCTGTAATGGTCAATGTATGTTCTGGAAACTTCTTGAAATGATTAGATGTGTACTGCACAGATGTTAGAGCCCTATTGTCTGAGCCCTCAATATGTGTGTGTGAGTGTGGTGCAGTACCTTCCTCTGAATTCACAAGTTGGTTTAGCTTGTCAGCAGGAGTCCATCCATCTCCGACAACCTCCGACCGTCGTCAGTCTGATGTGTTTGGAAACGTGAGTGTCCCACATCAACATCATCAAATCCAACAATGTCCAACTTTGCCACAGTTGAAACATACATCAGTGGGAGTTCTTCTCCAGTTGTTGTCTCGACCACGTCTTTTCCCTTTGTGTCCATGTTCTCGGATTGCATTACACATGGTTATTGTTGCCAGGTGAAGTTCTTTCTGTGTTGTCTTTTCCTATTTCTTCTTGGAAAGTAGTTGGTTATGGGCGTGCATGGCATGTTGGCGAAGTTCGGATAGACATGCATCATGCCAACTGATGCAGGAAATTTTAACAGCTGAAGCGATATTCCACTGTAAGTGTTGAATGCCTCTATCAGGCCCTTTGTCTGCAGCTAATGACTTTCTCCATGTTAACAGGGAAAGCTTGGGTAAATGCATCACAGAGGTGACGGACAGCATCTCTGTATTGGGCATTAGACTCATCTTCCCAGTTAATGTGTTTGCAACGGATGTCAGAGCTTGGGAACTTACTATCTATTTTCTGCCAGTCTGTGGGTTTCATCTTGGTAATCAGAAATCTTTTTAGTTCATTCATGGTTGGTTTAAACTCCTGGCAAAATGTGAAGAATTGTTCAGAAAATATTTTACCTGATGTTGTGAGGTTGGGTAGATGTTGAATGGCTGCTGTGATATCAGCAGAAGTCCATGGATGGAAAACCAGCGTTGCACCGTCTGATCCAGATACTTCAACCATAGGCATGTTGAAGGCTGCATTTTTATTGGGATGGCGCAATCTATGTGCAATTGGAGAAGAGGGGTTGGTTGTGGAGTTTTGTGGTGGAACAGACACATCAGGATGAGCTGCTCCAGAACTTGTGTTTTGTTGTGGCATGGTGGAGTCTGTTTATCATCTTTCATTGGACATCGCAGGGTTGTATGGTGGTGGAGCTGAAGAATGAGTTGGTGGGTTGCCGTCAAGGTCTGGATCCAGCTTCAAAGCCGCCACCTGTGAAAACAACGAAGACAAGATCTGCAAGTCTGGTGTTCTTTTTGTGTGTAAATTTTGCTTTTCATTGGTTTCAACTTTGTCGCATGAAAAGGGTAGTTCTTTTTGCATTATTTTCCTGGTTCGTGCTTCTGCTTCCCCTTTCCACATTTGTAAATATTCTTTTTGACCTTCTATAATTTCAAATTTTTTTATAGAACATTTCTTTTTCTTTCTCATTTCTTGTTCTTTTTCTTTCAGTTTTACCAGTTCAACCAGTAGTATGTTTTTTAAACTGAGGGATCCCCCTAATGGGAATCCAAACTCAGCTGTCCATACATTTAAATACTTCAAACTTTTATGCCCATATTTCCTTCTCATGATATTCACAATCAGACCCTCCGGAAGTCCAACCTCAACAGAGCCTTTACTCCCCATTCCAAATGTGGATGTCGTGCATGACAATTACAATACAGGCGTCTTTGTAAAGTCTGCTTCATTCTATGCTACAAGCAATAAAAAGCCCCCAGAGTTTTTACACTTTGAACCCTGAGTCAGCCCTTGACTCAGACACAATTGTGGTTAAAATGAAAATGAAAATATTTAGCCAAATTAAAATCCCATATTTAAAGAAAAGAATTGAAATGTCAATATTTCAATGCTCACCAGATGAATTTCGCTGAATTACGTTCGTGGATCTGGGGCATCTGCGGACAGTCCTCCCTTCTCAGAAGAGGATGAGAGGTTCGAGGCTGGAAAGCTTTTTCTTCCAGGATGGCCCGTCACTGTCTGTGTTCCGTACCAGACGATCGCTCGAGCGATCCCACTTCTGTCACCAAGCTGTTGCGGAAATTTGCTGATGCTGGTGAAGAATAAAATAGAGACTTCTGCTGGCCTACAAGTTTTTATTTTCTTTGCAAAGAAAAGGTCGATCATCACACGAGCGGTAAAATGAAGAAAGACCTCAAGCATGGGGTGAGCTAAACATTTATACTTGAGGAACACCCCCCAACCCGAAGGTGTGTTTTCACACCTTCTGATCTGCTGTAGGTGTCGGTGCCAACTCCCTGGGGTGTGGTCCACACCGGAGGTATCCTGCAGGGTTTTGTATGTTGGTGTTAAAAGGTCTAGACATCACAATTAAAAACCCAAAAAGATCTGACATCCTGTTGAGGAAAAGGCAAGTGGGGTATACCAAGTAGATCAAATGTAAGGAACTGAAATTACCATTACATGACTCTGCCCCTTCCCTCGGGCCTTGCTCTCCTCTGACTCTGGGTCCGCTCCGCGACCCTAGTTTTTCAGCTCTAAGATTTGTTTTACACACTTTATATTATTCTTTTGCCTATTCTACCTGTCCAATTCTACTATTGCAAATATTTACAGCCAACTTTACACTTTATTTGTACACTGCTATCTCTCCAGCAGACGCGCACCTGCCGGTCTATGGGCAGTAAAATCACCCACCCTTTCAGCCCCTTGCTTCACTGGGAGGCTGCAATGCTCAGCCGCAGCAACACAGAGACGAAAGGTGGTAACCACAGATACTTTTACTTACTCAGCCACAGCGTCCATTTGGCCCTTTCTCTTACTGCACCATGACAGCACTCAGCTGTATTAGCTCAGGAATAAAAAGCAGTATCCACGCTTGGCGATTTACAACCACAGCATCCATTCAGTCCCTTCATTCACTACGCTGCGGCAGCACTCGGCTGCCACAGCTCAGAGACGGAAGGCGGTATCCACGATTGGCGATTTACAACCACAGCATTCGTTCAGTCCCTTCATTCACTACGCTGCGGCAGCACTTGGCTGCCACAGCTCAGAGACGGAAGGCGGTATCCACGTTTGGCGATTTACAACCACAGCATCCGTTCAGTCCCTTCATTCACTACGCTGCGGCAGCACTCGGCTGCCACAGCTCAGAGACAGAAGGCGGTATCCACGCTTGGCAATTTACAACCACAGCATCCGTTCAGTCCCTTCATTCACTACGCTGCGGCAGCACTCGGCTGCCACAGCTCAGAGACGGAAGGCGGTATCCACGCTTGGCGATTTACAACCACAGCATCCGTTCAGTCCCTTCATTCACTACACTGCGGCAGCACTCGGCTGCCACAGCTCAAAGACGGAAGGCGGTCTCCACGCTTGGCGCTGGCTAGCCACGCAATTTCAAACACTTTTCACAGTATTCAACAACACCAGCTTCCCTGAATTTGCTCTCTCTCAGCGTCAGGAGGACTACTTTCCTTATTATTTCTACACTTTCTTGCAACACCTGATATTTTAACACGAGTTATCTAATCTAGATTTACTACTGCTAATCTGATCAGGGCGCCCATAAACACAAAGCAGACAACAAGCCAACTGACAATTAACACATTCAGCGCACACTCACTCATACTATCTCGTCCGCACCATGGCTTTTCAAACAGCATGCAACACACTTAAGCTTTTACCTCATCAGACTCTGTTCTGACTCTGCTGTTAGTTTGTTACAGTTTTTTGTCAATTGTAGTATCTTATCAAATTCAAACAAAATTTTGGGTGGATTTTTAGCTAGGTTCTTTTGGGAATGGGACTCACCCAGCCTGGGCACAACCACACCACTGCTCCTCATCAGATACCACTCAAATACAGAAAACAAAGCTCTGTTTTACCTTAATTTGGATGGCCAGGTCTCCTCCGTCGGGAAGCATGGTCCGCTTTCAGGCTGGGGGTTTCTCCCGCTTTCCTCCTGGCTGGTTCGCCAAAATTGTTGTGGCTCCCAACTGCCTGATAACGGGCCAGTGGAGGTCTGGCCAAATTGGTCTTCCAATCCCCAAATTCAGATGCAGTGTTCTTTCAGTGTTTCAGGAGGAAAAAGATCTCAGAGTCTTCAGAGTCTTATGAGGTTGTAGTTTAATTCAAAATACAGCAAGTATCTGAACAAGCAGCTGAGTGGTTCGGACCCCAGGGTCTGACAAGCAGACTGAATGGTATCTCTTCAATCCCTTACTTATATACCCTTGAAGTCCCTCCTTCTTAGTTTGAGGGTCCCCCATCTCCTCAGAGACCACAACCCATTCTTTTAAAAATGCCCTCTCAGGTCAATTTAGGACCAATGGAGTTGCCTTCTCATTGGTCTGTTCGTCTCTTGATTTACTTTGCCACCAATATAGTCTTCTGCACCTCTTTTTTAACCGTGGCAAATTTCTAGGCTTTTTTTTTTAAAAGGGTTCCTGACCCCTCTTTTACATAAGCCGAGGTTTCATAATGTCTCCCCAGTCACTGGTGGGTCAGGTTAGCCATTTTCAGGTTTCTTATCTTGCTTGGCCTTAACGCCTTGCCTCTCCCATCGGTTATCAATAGAAAAGAAGATGAGAAAAGAGCCAAGCAAGGGGCCTCACTCTTAGTTTTCGCTGATTGGGTCAACGTGGTTGTGGCCTCCTTTATTTGCTTCTTATCTTTCAGTGTATGCTACATGTTTTAAATATGCTTAACCTTAGAACAGGTGTCATTCATTCTTAATTGCTTTACAGCATGCTACATCTTATATTTTATTTTTATAGTTTTCCAGTAACACAGTGATTAAACCTGTTACATAATGCTCATTTGTGCTCATTTTAATAATTTCTGTGTGTTACATAATGCTCAAAATTTCCTTCAACAGGAGTAACTAAACATGAAGCAAACAGAGCAGGAGAAATTGAGAGCAGAAAAGGGAGAAGGAGAGAGAGAAGGAGAACAAGATGTATAATAATCACTCGGGATGCAGTGTACTCACGTTAGTGTAGTGTTTTACTGAAGCAATCACTTGCTTACAGGCTCTGAGAACAGTGCCTTCTGGGATCAGTAGTCCTACTACTACACCTCCTCGTTTTAGCTCAAAGTATACTCAAAATTTTCAACTCAAAAGAACAGTATGCATTTTTTAACCCTAGCTTGTTATCTTATTTTAACACCACTGTTTTATAAACTGTGTGTATTCTTCTTAAACACATATACAACCATGTACACTGCTCAAAAAAATAAAGGGAACACTTAAACAACACAATGTAACTCCAAGACAGTCACACTTCTGTGAAATCAAACTGTCCACTTAGGAAAGCAACACTGATTGACAATCAATTTCACATGCTGTTGTGCAAATGGAATAGACAACAGGTGGAAATTATAGGCAATTAGCAAGACACCCCCAATAAAGGAGTGGTTCTGCAGGTGGTGACCACAGACCACTTCTCAGTTCCTATGCTTTCTGGCTGATTTTTTGGTCACTTTTGAATGCTGGTGGTGCTTTCACTCTAGTGGTAGCATGAGACGGAGTCTACAACCCACACAAGTGGCTCAGGTAGTGCAGCTCATCCAGGATGGCACATCAATGCGAGCTGTGGCAAAAAGGTTTGCTGTGTCTGTCAGCGTAGTGTCCAGAGCATGGAGGCGCTACCAGGACACAGGCCAGTACATCAGGAGACGTGGAGGAGGCCGTAGGAGGGCAACAACCCAGCAGCAGGACCGCTACCTCCGCCTTTGTGCAAGGAGGAACAGTAGGAGCACTGCCAGAGCCCTGCAAAATGACCTCCAGCAGGCCACAAATGTGCATGTGTCTGCTCAAACGGTCAGAAACAGACTCCATGAGGGTGGTATGAGGGCCCGACGTCCAAAGGTGGGGGTTGTGCTTACAGCCCAACACCGTGCAGGACGTTTGGCATTTGCCAGAGAACACCAAGATTGGCAAATTCGCCACTGGCGCCCTGTGCTCTTCACAGATGAAAGCAGGTTCACACTGAGCACATGTGACAGACGTGACAGAGTCTGGAGACACCGTGGAGAACGTTCTGCTGCCTGCAACATCCTCCAGCATGACCGGTTTGGCAGTGGGTCAGTAATGGTGTGGGGTGGCATTTCTTTGGGGGGCCGCACAGCCCTCCATGTGCTCGCCAGAGGTAGCCTGACTGCCATTAGGTACCGAGATGAGATCCTCAGACCCATTGTGACATCATATGCTGGTGCGGTTGGCCCTGGGTTCATCCTAATGCAAGACAATGCAAGACCTCATGTGGCTGGAGTGTGTCAGCAGTTCCTGCAAGACGAAGGCATTGATGCTATGGACTGGCCCGCCCGTTCTCCAGACCTGAATCCAATTGAGCACATCTGGGACATTATGTCTCGCTCCATCCACCAACGCCACGTTGCACCACAGACTGTCCAGGAGTTGGTGGATGCTTTAGTCCAGGTCTGGGAGGAGATCCCTCAGGAGACCATCCGCCACCTCATCAGGAGCATGCCCAGGCATTGTAGGGAGGTCATACGGGCACGTGGAGGCCACACACACTACTGAGCCTCATTTTGACTTGTTTTAAGGACATTACATCAAAGTTGGATCAGACTGTAGTGTGTTTTTCCACTTTAATTCTGAGTGTGACTCCAAATCCAGACCTCCATGGGTTAATACATTTGATTTCCATTGATAATTTTTGTGTGATTTTGTTGTCAGCACATTCAACTATGTAAAGAATAAAGTATTTAATAAGAATATTTCATTCATTCAGATCTAGGATGTGTTATTTTAGTGTTCCCTTTATTTTTTTGAGCAGTGTATATACAGACATTTCTTGGGGGTGCTATGCGGGTGCTATGGCTATTATAGGGGGAGCACCACCTAGCACCCCCCTGGCGCCGCCATTGATTCCAGAGCATAATTTTCTACAGCATTTCTCACAGCTAATACAGGGTTTTGGTCCACTTTCATTTCTGTTCATCTTTCTACAGTTGTGTACTGTTGAAATGTCAAATGCTAGTAAGATGCAATAATTTTTATGGATATTTCTGAGTAGAATGAAAGAAGTCAAAAGAAGTCAGTTAGAATAACTGAATGGTTAGCAATTCATAAACTGAAAACTCATGAATTTAGTGTAAATACCTTAGACCGCTTTGTTGCATGCGCCTCCTGATAGTCTTCGTTGACGCTCCGAACATTGCTGCAACTTGACAAGCTGGTTTACCAGAAAGAACTCTGTGCTCCAGAACTGCAGTCAGTATGTTAAATGCCAAACGTCCCGGTCCTTGTGTGTGTTGTTGTGTCTGAAGCGGTGGAGTACTTCCTCTAAATTTGCGGTCAATATCTTCGTCGGAAAGTGCGGAAATGATGACAACAACTTCAATAAATTCCTCTGCTTTACACGCTACATGCTCTGGGTCAGCAGGTCCCGCTTCCACATACTCTGCAAGGTCTAAAATGTCTATCGCCAACTTCGTCGGCTTCTTGTTCTTCTTCTTCTCTCGATTTACTGGTGGATCGCAAACAACTTTAAGGTGCATACCGCCACCTACTGTACAAGAGTGTGTAACATCATGTCCTTTACCCTATTTCTTATATTCTATCCACCAACCTTGTGTCTCTTAAAGAGGTAAATAGTGCCTCCCTGGTGCTTCTTATCCCCTCTCCCTCTCCTTCTGTTCCAGGTATACCCATCAAATTCCACTCCCGTCCCACCCCCTGGACTTTATCATGTAACCTTTTCCTTTCTGCTTCATACATGTTACAGTTCAATATGATATGTTCAACATTTTCTTTGACTCCGCAGTTACAGCACTTATCACTGTTTCATTTCCCCGGCACAGCCAATGCGCTGTTTAATCTTGTATGATCCACTCTGAGTCTTGTTATGATAATTTCTTGCCTTCTGTTCGTTTCTTTATAGTACTTTATTATGACTGACTTTTTTATTTTGTGATACCCCCTTCCTTTCTGGTCTTCCTCCCACCTTTTTCTGCCATATCTCCATTCCTTTCCTCTTGATCACTGCTTTTCCTTCTCCTTTTTCAAGTGGAGCTGGTACTGTTATTTCCTTTTGTAATGCCATTTTGGCTAATTTATCTGCATCCTCATTCCCTTTCAACCCCTCAACTGCTGGTACCCAACAAAACTGTACATCTATGCCACCTCTGTGTAGTCTTAGTTAACTGTGGTAAGTTTCTATGATTAAGTCTTCTCTGACTGTCTATTGATTGTAGACTTTCTTTGATGGCTAGTGAATCTGTGTACACCACCATCCTATCCAGTCTGACCTCTTCAACCCATTGTAACCCCATAATTGCTGCCACTATTTCTGCTGTATATATTGATAACTGGTTGGATAGTCTTTTGGAAATAGATATTTAAAACTCTGGTATATACACACCAATTCCCACAAATTCCTGTTTGTTCTTTGAACCATCTGTGTATATTTTTAGATAATTGTAGTACCTATTTCTCAAGTGCATACTCGTTTTAACTCCCACTTCTTTCAATCGCCATTCTCTTATCTTTTCCAGAATACTCAAATTGACCGTTACTTCTGGGAATACCCACGGGGGTATGCAACTAACTGAGGTGGACCTGGTGAACTCTAAGCCCTCATTTCCATATGACTTCACTATTTCCACTCTTTTCCATCCAAACCCATGTACCTGGAACCTGGAGTATTCCCAAGAATCCTGTAATGTTTCAGTGTCTTTTCCACTATATTGGTGACTCTAACTAGAACATACATTGTTGATTGCCCTTTACGAAATCCGTTCTGATAATTGCTCAATAGCCCTCTCTGTTCCAATAAATGTGATAGCCTACGAGCTATTATCTTCTCCATCCATTTGCATACATGGGATGTCAATGCTATGGGCCTATAGTTACCAGGATTAGTAGGATCCTTCCCTTGCTTGTTGAATGGTAATATTACTGCACTTTACCAACAGCTCGGCCTAACTCCATCCCTCCAAATTGTATTAAGAAGTCTCAGCACTAGCTTCAGTGTTTCCTCTGGTAGTTGTTGGAACATGGCGTAACATAACTGGTCTTGTCCTGGAGCTGTATATCCAGTATATTGCAAGGCTATTTTGAGTTCTGACATTGTGAAGTCTATATTCAGGGTTGACATATCATCCTCTTTCTTCTCCCTCACATTCTCAATTTCTCCAAGTACCTGATCTTTCTGCTGCCTATGAGTATCATCAAGGTGCTCACCACTGTGTATTGAAGCAAATGCACTACCTAACACATCTGCCTTCTCTTTGTCTGACACTACCAGTTTCTCCCCCTCAACCAATGTTGGCATTTTGACTGATTTCCTTTTCCCGCTCATTTGTTTAAACATGGACCAGATATCCCCCTAACTTTACTCCTCTGGCAATGGTGGAGCAGAATTCTCTCCCTGTCCTCTTTTTTGTATATTTAATCATCCTACGGGCTCCTGCTCTTTTCCTTTGATAATCTATAAGATTCTTTTGCAACATGTTTTCCCTCAAATCTCTGAATGCCTTATTTCGTTCTTTTACAGCTGTGTTACATTCTTCATTCTACCAGGGCACCACTTTCTTCCTACCCTGTGTTGTTCTTTTCGGTATACTTAAAGTTGCAGCATTTAGAATATTTTCCGTAACTTGATTAGTGCATTCCTCTACGTTTCCTTCTAATGTTACCGAGTGTGCTGACTCTTTACAACACATCCTAAATTTCTCGCAGTAAGCCTTATCAAAGCACCATCTGGTAAATGTACTCCCTTCTTGTACACACACTTCAGTATTTACTGTAGTGAGAACTGGGAAGTAATCACTTCGTATGGATGAGTAATTTTTTATACACTATTCGCAGCTGTTCACCAAATTATCTGACACCAATGTAAGATCCAAGCAAGATACCATTCACATCTACTCTTGTACCTTGTCCATCATTAAAGCAGACTAATGATCTTTCTTCCAACATTTCTTCCACTATATTTCCGTTATTTTCAGTATGATTGCTGCCCCATAAACCACTGTGTGCATTAAAATCTCCACACCATATTTCCTTTTTATATACTTCCCCTGCCATTTCCTTGAACATATCAGTGGTTAGGTTTTTACATGGATTATACAAATTGAATATCGTAATATTTCCTTTGTCTCTTGGGCTGCAGATTTCCACTATAATACATTCTATATCCTCAGGGGATGGAACCTCCCTATAGGCCAACCCATCTTTGAGAAAAGTAGCACACCCTCCACCATTTTGGTTGTTGGCCCTGCCTTGTCATAGAATTGAACCCTGGGATCACAAAATCTAAGTGAGGTCGTCACCAAGTTTCTTGCACACATACTACATCAGGAACTATTTCTAATTCGTATATATACTTTTTAAATTCTGGGCCATTTGCTATGAGGCTTCTCTCACACTGTAGTTAATGTAGCCCATTTGCACTGATTTAGGGAGGGTTTTCTCAAACTGAAGTACAACTGATAGCATTTCCTTAAGTGAGCCATCCCTTTTACTCTTAAGCCTTGTGGCATCAATTACGTGGCCTCCTTGAATCTCGTTTTTAACATCCTCCATAGACATACTCAAAGGGACTCCAGAGATTACTCCTCTCAACTTTGCCATTGCTCCAGGGATATGAGCCTTCATCCTTTCCCCTTTGAATGATGACATTCCGAGTATCTTTTCTTGTTGTTTGCTGGATGCATGTATCAATACTTGCGTAAAAACCTACGCATAAACCTACGCGTAAACCTAGCGTATTTGATTCTACCGATCTCTTCCTCGATCACTCTGTTAAGTTTAATCAGATGATAATGCCCACCATCCTGATTGATTCAATTATCACTTTCCACTTGTTTTGTCTTTGATCCATAAGTGCCTGCCTATTAAACTGACTATCGTTAGTTCTTGATTTCTTACCCGTCTGCCTCACTATCCTCCAACTAATTTATCGCTCTTGCTTGCCTATCTCTCTCTCTCAAAGCCCTTTTCTGCTTCCCAGACTGAGCTATCCATTTCATTCCCACCATCTGAACTAGTTGAGATGATGTTACAGTCAAAGTACAGTTTATGCAAATTCGCCAAAAATCTTTCAAACCTACCGCCGAGATACACACTTCCGCCAAAACGTCTGTCACCAACTCCTGAGAAAGTTGAAGCACATCCTGCGTAGCCGCAATATTTTGAAAGACTTCCGGGCTTCAGTTCAAAGCAATCGATTAGACTCGATTCATGTTAGCCCCACCCACTGACTTTGATGGGTGAGTTTGACAGATAAAAAAAATTCATGAAGCACTGCAACAGGACCATGAAATAATTAATTAAACAGTGAAATAATTATAAATATTTTTCTATTAAATGAACTGGTATTTTAGTGAATTAATTACACATTTAAGTAATTATTTAAAGATTTATTTATATATTTCATTCTGTCCCTTTTGATCCTCCGCACTGAGGTATGCTGGAGCTTGGTCATTAAGAGCTTTGTATGTTAGGTGATGGATTTTAAATTCCATTTCCCGTGAGCCAATGAAGTAAGCTAACACTGGAGAAAAGTGATCTCTTTTTGTAGTTTGTGTTAATATTTCTGCATTTTGGATCAACTGAAGGCTTTTCAGAGTATTGTTGGGACATCCTGATAATAAGTAATAAGTTACAGTTGTCCAGTCTACATGTAATGAACACATGCACTACTTTTTCTGCATTTTCTTCAGACAGGATGTTTCTGATTTTCGCAATATTGTGCAGGTGAAGGAAGGCTGTCCTAGATACTTGTTTATGTATTGGAATAAGGACATGTCCTGGTCAAGAATAACTCCAAGACAATATTAAGAGCTGCTTAGTCAATTTTCACCCTGAGCAAGAAGAAATACAGACACACAGATGAATACACACGTGCAAACACACAATCACACACATACTCTCTGCTGTCACTTGCTGTCACTCACTGTGAGAGTTCCTTTGGTCTGTGACTAGAACCTGCTCCATATGGCTCTGATTGACAGGGAACAGAGCAGGACCAGAACCACCTGGATCTGATGGTGGTGTAATGAACATATGACTGGTTGCCTGACTGACTGAACCCTATGAGCAGGAGTAATCATCATCTGTCCCTCTAATGCGCATACTGTAAAATGTTAACATAATTTTACAATATTTTACTGTAATATTTCACAGTAAATGTTTGTATTATCACTTTACAGGCTTTAGCTGTAATATTCACAATATAATACTGTAATGTAGCATTTTACTGTGAAATTTAGAGTTTTAATCATTACCAGGATTTTACAACATTTTACTGTATTATTTCACAGTAAAATACTGTTTTCAAACTATCCTCTGTAATAACACAACAAATTGCGGTAAATTTTGAATCACGCTGCATTGTGGGATTTGGCACAATTGGAAACTGACTACAGTGCAGAGAAGACCCAGACAAGTGAGAAAGAAGAGGAGGACAAAACCATACTCTGACAAGGTAATTCCCTCGCTTTTTCTCCCTTTAGCTTTCAGGCTTGCTCTAGAAGTTTTTGCGGACGGTCTGAAATAGGCTTTAACAGTTGTTGTCCTCTGAACTAATTGCGACACATTTGTCAGCGTAGTTGAAACCAGCAACCCAACATCATTTCAAAGCCGTTTATCTCCGCGAAGCTTCGCCTCCCAGAGAATATATTTGGAAAGCTCAGATTCTGTTCTTTCTACCGATGGTTTCCATACGTCATTTGGAGGGTTAATTTGCGAGATATTCGACTTTGAAAATTAGCAATTTTTTCCTGAGAATTAGCGAAAACATGAAAGTCAAAGTGAAATTAAATAAGTTTGCAGCACTGTAAGGGAAGGTGATTTTAACAATTGGGAAACAGATCACACTCTCTGGTTTCTGATTGCAGCATCTGAAACATGTTGCTAGACTCACCACTGTGGTCAGCCTGAGCGGTGCATGGTCAGGGATTGGCAGGCAATTGCAGCACGAAGTGTCGGTGGTAGGCTCATTTCCTCAATACATCCTGTGATATTATTTCAAACTCAAAGTGGGACCGCTGCCCGTTGTTTTAGCTACTTCCAGGTGGAGATTGAGCGTGGTTACTTATTTGCTGTTTCTCTCTGAACAGATAGTTTTGGATAACCCCTTCATCCAGGACCAGAAGAAACCTTGGCAACTGGATTGTTACAAATATATTGGTGGTTGGTAGGAAATTTTTGACATATCCAATCTACTACCACTTGCTTGTATCACTCTTGACTTTCAGGACTAATTAAGGTTTACTTAATGCATTACATAAACCCATGTCAAACTGAAAGTTGTCATCTTGGCTTATTGTTTACAGGTGCTTCTTGGGCATCAACCCAGAGACAGGGTCCAAAGCAAAGCAGAAACGTGTAGGTATCAACCCACATGTCAGCACGCTCATGAGGAAACTGGGGGACTTTGAGTGGTGATGGCCACCGAAAACACCTTTAGGCTGCTAAAAAAAAAAAAAAAATTACAAAAAAAGAGCCACAGGAACCTTTTTCTCCTGCCTTTCTGAGGATTTTTGCTGTTGCACATTTTATACTGTATTTTTTTAAAAATGCTTAAAACAAAAATGTCAGTGACTTAGACCAAAGAATTGATCTGTTGTCCATGTTAAATGTAATTGAACATGGCACTTTAACAGTTCAATTAAAAAGTAAAAATGTATTGTTCTCTGTTTTCTTTTTTATTGAGCAAATGAAAACACTACGTTTGTGTGAGTGTAGTAAAATCGCAAATCAACCAGTTAAATTTACAGTATTTTACAGTTTTATTTAAATTGTAAATTTACAGTAAATCATTGGCTAATAAGTTGCATTACTTTTACAGTAAAAAGGTAAAATTGCAGTTAAAAGCTGTAATTTATACACAGCAAGGTACTGTAGTGCCACAGCTATATACTGTTATATCACAGTAATTCCATGGGCATGGCATCTGTGGACTTACAGTAAAGTGTTGTAGTTTTGTTGTAACTTACTGTGAAATATTTTCTTTCTTTCTTAGTTCCAGAACTTACTCATATAAACTGCAAAACTGAAATATCAGGACAGTTTAATTTTAATGTTTTACATGTAAACTTCAGCTCACATCTATCTGGATCCAGACCTTGACTTGGACCTGGAACACAACTCTTGCTGACAAGAGTCAAAAGATCCCTGATTAAATTGCTGGTCAAAAAATAAAGATTCATTCATTCATCAAGCTTGAAGATATCTTCAAATCTCATACCATTTATATTTGACAGGTTCACATCATACAGGTTTTGTCATGTTTCACTGTCTGTTAAGTATTTTATTTTTTCCTTTCATGTTTCATGTCTTGTCTTTCCTGTTTTATTTTTGTGATAACTCACCTCTGTCTCTGTTCCAGGTTCCTGTCTGCCCTGCCCCCTCCTGGTCTGTGTGCACCTGATCCCTGATTGTGTCTCCCACACCTGTGTCTCATCACTCCCCATTAGTCCTGCATATATTCCTCCTTTGTGTCTTGTCTCGTTGCTAGTTCGTTGATGTTCACAGCTCACGTTCCAGCATTCTTTCACAGCCACAGTCATAGTCTCGTAGTGTTTGAACCTTGCTTGTTTTTTGACCTTGCCTTTTTGCCTCACGTCTTGGATACCTGTGCCTATATCTGAGTGTGTGAGCTTCTGCTGTGTTTCCATACTGTCCACATTGTCCACTTCGTAATGTTTCTATTCTCAGTTTAAAGCTTCTTATTAAACCTAATCCTAATATCCACCAGTGATGTCAAAAATCAAGCTCGTACTTCGCTTGTTCACTGATGAATGAGGATGACTCAGCCAAAACCAGAGCCTGGCTATTTAAGCAGACCTGAAGATTTATGACTGTACAGAGCCTCCAAGGTAATCAGAAACAGAAACAGATGCATTTCAGGTTTTCACAGACAAAAACTAGCTTTAGTGTTTTGGTTGATAACAAACAAAGAAACAAACAAAAAAAAAAAAAAGGGATAATGTTACATACCCTATATGGCCTTTGTTCTTGGTTTTTCTTCTGTTGGCTCTGTTGTTTGTAGCAGGTTATTGTAGGTGGAGTCAATCAGCTGGGCAGCACACCTGAGCAGAGTCTATAAAGCTGAGCTGCCAGCAGTCACTCGCTCTCTTTTCCCTGTCCTGCAGACAGTCGAATCCTTTGTTGGTATTGGTTTGTTTAGGTCATCCACATTCACACACTTACACACATACACACCCACCATCATTTAACATAGCAAACACACTGAAAATATCCACATCAAATCAAATCAAATCGGATTTATTTATATAGCGCCAAATCATAACAAAGTTACATCAAGGCACTTTACATATAGAGCAGGTCTAGACCAAACTCTTTATAAAACTATTTAAAGAGATTAACAGACAACAGATCCCTCCATGAGCAAGCACTTGGCGAAAGTGGCAAGGAAAAACTTCCTTTAAGAGGCAGAAACCTCGGGCAGAGCTGGGCTCAGGGGGAGCAGCCATCTGCCTCTACCAGTTGGGTTGAGAGAGGGAGAGGGAGAGATAGGGTGGGGGGGGCAAAGTTGGGTAGATTAGGGAGAGAATGAGAGCAGGTGGAGGGGATATTCAATACAGGTGTAGGCAGGAACATAGGATGCTGTATGTATGAAGTTCATAGAAATATGGGAGCAGTAGGCGTTGCAGGAACATGGGGTAGCGATGATTCACCACCTGCAAGATGAGGACAGTAAGAGAGAGGAGAGGAGCTTGGAGAGACAGAGACTTTGGGGAAAACATGGTTATTAAATAGTTACACGTGGTTAAACTGGGAGAAACAGGGACTTCGGAGAAACATGGTTAGTGGTATGTCGGTGAGGGGGAGGGAGAGAGGGAGCGAAAGAGAGAGAGAGAGAGAGAGAGAGAGAGAGAGGGGGAGAGAGGTGCTCAGTGCTTCCCCCAACAGTCTAAGCCTATAGCAGCATAGCGAAGGAGTAAGTGAGCTTGACTTTTTAACTATAAACCCCAGACCGATACTGGAAGTTGGTTCCATACAAGAGGAGCCTGATAACTGAAATATCTGCCTCCCGATTTACTCTTGGGGACTCTAGGAACCACAAGTAAACCTCCATCTAGAGAGCGGAGTGGCCTACTAGGACAGTAAGGAACTAGGAGCTCTCAGATATGATGGAGCTTGGTCATTAAGAGCATTATATGTTAACAGAAGGATTTTAAATTCTATTCTGAATTTTACCGGCAGCCAATGAAGAGAAGCTAAAACAGGAGAGATGTGATCCCTTTTTCTAGTTCCTGTTAATATTTGTGCAGCAGCATTCTGAATCATCTGAAGGCCTTTCAGGGATTTGCTTGGACATCCAGATAGTAATGAGTAACAGTAGTCCAACCTGGAAGTAACAAATGCGTGGACTGGTTTTTCTGCATCCTCTTGAGACAGGATGTTTCTCATTTTCCAAATTATGTGCAGGTGAAAGAAAGCTGGGCTACAGACTTGTTTTATGTGAGGGACAAAGGACATGTCCTGGTCAAAAGTTACTCCAGAATTGAGCCAAAAATGCTTAAATGTGACACCCATAAGATGTTGCTATACACAGCGGGTAAAAAAGTGTTGAACACATTTCTCTCAGTAAATATATTTCTAAAGGTTCTACTGACATGAAATTTTCACCACGTCAGTAACAACCCATCCAACACACACATGCAAAGAAATCAAACCTTAGATGTCCATACATTATGTGTAATAAAATGGAATGACACAGGGAAAAAGTAACTAGAAAATTCCAGGAAATTTTTGAGAGTGCCTTGTGGGGCTGCTGCCAGGATGAGTACATTGATTTCTCAGAATCGGAGAGGAAATCATTAAACCTGACGGCCATAACGTCAACCAATCATATTGTTGAGGTATCTAAGACACAGCCGCTGCGGTGCGTCGCCACCCTGTTCTCGTACAGCCGCCGTTCGACTCTGTCGCACTAGCATCTGGCCGCTTCCTCCCGGGTCCGTGGCTGCCTCTCGGCTCTGTGTTCTGATTCTCCCTTCTCCACCTACAATGGAGGAGCAAACCCACAAAGCACACACACATACATGCTGTGACACCATTCTAAAATCTGAGAAGGGCTATCTGTCTGTATGTCTGTATATTTGTGTGTGTCTGTGTGTCTCTGTATATTTGTCTGTGTGTGTGTGTTCTGGAGTTTAACAGAAATGTCAGTAGTAATAGTTGATCAGCTGCTCTCATATCAGAGGAGTCTGATGACATCATTGCTTGGATTGCATCATCCTCCTCTGAAAAATCAGAGAAGGGATTAGGTTGTTTCTGCTCCACGAAGCTCAGACTCTGGGGCAATTTGTGACAAAACGGTAACTCGTACAGTGGGTACTAGTTAAAAATGGTCCCTTCACGGTGGAAGCAAAGTACTGAAATGCAGCTCAAAAGATTTTGGGACAATTCCGCGTGTGACCACAATGTAGCTGCAATGGAGAGTGGCGATGTGAACGCTGTTATTAGCAGCTGTGGTCGAGAGAGCTAGAGAGTGAATGAAGAGAGGGACCGCTAACAGTACAGTAAGAAAGCCGGTAAATCAGATCAATAAAACTTTACTTTTCTGATTGTTTCACAGCAGTTATGTTCAACAGGATGAATAAACCACTCAACCCTTCAACTCCACCTCAAACCTCTGAGCATTTTTAAACTGAAACAACTAAAGCAGCATAAAGCTGCTGCTGTTTTAAACAGCACGATGCAGGTGTTTCGCATTCAATCATCTGTACAATAAATCAACTCTGATCCTGATCCACTTCTTAGTCATTTGTAAGTCTTATATTTTTTTAGCAGACAGTTATTTAAAGAGAAACAAAAGATATCTACTGAAAAATGTCAAATTCTAACTGGGTTTTATATGTTCCTCAATTATCTAGATGACCTTGGATAAATCACTTGTGCTCTCTTTTGTTTCAGAGCTAAAATATGGAGATTAGGGGGGTTTTTTTGGTTTGTTTGTTTGTTTTTTTGATGGTTTGGAACATTTGTTAACTGTTAAAATCCCAGTTGGGATTCAAATGACATTAAACATTTAAATTGTGTTGAAATAATGTCAGTTTATGAAAAAACATTAATTCAACGTCAAAACAACGTTGAACACCAAATAGCTGAGGTAGTGTTGTTAAGTCACTACGGATTCAAAGTTGAAATATCAACAACTTTTGAGTTGTATCTCAGATCACATTATTTTCACAACCATTACTTTTAAAAAATTTTGTTGAAATATATCTGTTAAAACATAATCTTCCAACATCCAAACAATGCTGATCAATTAACTGTTGACACAAGTGTTGATACATGAATAATGATACAACGTTGAAAGATCAATTCTGAATTAAACGTTCTAAAAGAAGATACTCTATATACCAATGAGAAGCAGCTCAAATGATATGAAATAATATACTACCTGTCTCCTCAGTGAGCGTCAACTGTCCCTCCACCTCGGGTTGGGAACGTCTGGATTTATAAAAGTTGTAGGTAGACGAAAGCGAGATTTTTATATTTTATTATGATAACATTGAATATTTACACAGTTAACAGTCATATTTAACATGATGAAAATTATTTAAATAAATTACAGTGGGTTTCAGAACGTTTGTTTGATGTTGCCTAGGAGATCTGTGCCATCTGTGGGTTGTTGAGACAGAGACAGGTCTTGAACAAAGTTAATTTTCTGAAAATCTGAAATCTGAAAATTGCCATTTTCGTGTTCTGGAGGACAACGGTTGTCCATCACACATGTCCTCCTGGTGTGAGTGACACATAGACAACACCCGCTTGCGTGAAGTGGGTCTGTATCGTCATCGGCTAAGCAGGTTTTGAGCGGTTCCGACTCGGATTTGGTGGTACCAGCCACAACTCCAAAATGGTAAGCAAAGTTACATTCTACGATAAACCCGTGACGTTGTGTACGCTTTGGTTAACGGTTACTTTTAGCCATCCAGCCAACAGAAACATTCGCCAGCGGGCTTACTAGCAGTGTTAGCCAAAATTAGCTAGAAGAGTGCATGCTTTTGAGCTCATGCTAACGAGTGCTAACACTCGTTAGCATGCCCTAACCAATCAGCCGTTGGTCCGTGAGCGCAGCCATATTTGGAAAGGAGCGGTCTTGTTGTGGAAGATATTATTGAAAAAAAAAAAAAAGATGAGCACAGCAAATTTAATGATTTTTTTTATAAAAAATTTAGGCTTAAAAATATTTAGTTTGTTTTTCTTTTTTCAATATGCATTTGATAGATAATGCAATAACATAAGGCAATTTCGTGCATGTTAGTATTTTGTCATAACTGAGAGGTTAGTTTTTCTAATACTGATCTGCTTCCCCTCCTTTTCAGACACTGTCTTCTGCTCATTTAATACAACAAAAACCAAAATAGAAAAATACATGTCAAAATATTTGAAACATGCACCAGAGAGGATGGGTGGCGGTGGACGAAAGAAGTAGCACAAGGGAAGATTCAAAGCCCTGCCTTGTTCAATATGTTGCCCAATGTTCGGGCCATTTTTTTCCAGGTTAATATGTTATATAAAAATATAGGTTCTTAAAAGACTGCTTGTGTGTGAAATGTTGGCACACTTGATCATTCAGCCATGTCAGATAATAAAGTATGCAGTTTCTTATCTCATTGAAATGTCTTTATTAATCTTCTCCCTGGTCTTGCTTTGACCAGTTGGCTTCTTCCTAGCTGACTGCGTTGTGAACATTTAAATGACAGTGTATTTGGTGCTTTCCATGTAATGTGGATGAGATCTCTTCAAGATGACTAGTTATCAAACAAAGGATTCTTATTATGATTGCCATGTCTTGTCTAGTAAAGATAGAATTATGTCCAATAAGAGAGCCAGGCACTTATAAATGGTGAGATTTACATCAGTTGACAAAATTGTAAATTTGGTTTTTAAATTTGTACAAGACAAATGACAAATGGCCTTTGTTTAGGGTTTTTTGCACCGTGTTTCAGGACATTCACAGAACTGCAAACAGAGTGTTAATGTATACATTTCAAGGTTTTTGGTGTTACTGGAGCTACTTTAGAGATACTTTAGTGAAAACAGTTTGAAACACTATCTATAATTTAGTTACTATGTTGTAAAGCAGGACTTTATAGTGACGCTGAAATTTCAACGATGATTGGATTTGCAAAATCAAAAGTAAAATCAATATTGATTCAATGTTGGCAAATTCACCTATGTTGAGAAACTTGACCTAGAAATGACATTGCTATTTCAACATTTATTAGATTTGCAAATCGAAAGTAAAATCAATATTGATTCAATGTTGACAAATTCACCTTTGTTGAGAAACGTGACGTAGAAATGACATTGCTATTTCAACATTGATTAGATTTGCAAAATCCAAACAAAATTCAATGGTTATCCAACACTGGCACCTGATGTTGATTCAGCAGAGACTTAACGTTAAAATGCCAGCTGGGAATAAAAATTGCCGGCCTGAATTATTGTCCCAGTCCACCCCTGCGAGTCTATATCAGGACCTGACTGGATGTTGCTGAAATATAAGAATTTAATAATATCTGATATGAATAATTAGCCTATAGCCTAGAAAGCAATATATAAAGACGTCTGAGGTTGTGATTTTCCTTGCTCATGAAAGCCACGGCTAAGCGGAGAGAGAAACAATTACGCACAGTCTACAGAAGTTTCAAAGACCATACAAGCATATTTGTTGACAAGAAATGATTCTAATCAGTTTCATAATTCAGATTTTTATTCAATGAAAACATGTATAAAGATCAGTTTTTACAACTTTACAAAACAATTCTGTGAACTGAGAAGGAATCATAAAGCTGCTTGCGTGCACACATGCATGCACGTGTGTGTGTGAGTGAGAGTGCTTCATTTGGAACCGGTTTTCTTGTTCACATACACAAAGAAAGAAAGAAAATGCTCTTCTGTTTGTTGAATGCATTGTAGACTGGTTTGCGGTCATTATCGAGAATGGCCAACATTCTTCTCAGTGTCCTTTTTTCTGCTATTGAAGTGATGCACTCCAGCTCCATGCCAACAACAGAGCTAGCTTTCCTCACCAGCCTGTCCAGTCGCCCAGTATCATTCTTCGTAGCGCTGCCTCCCCAGCACACCACAGCATAGGAGAGCACACTGGCAACGACAGACTGATAAAACGTCCAGAGGAGCTTACTTCAGACATTGAAGTACCACCATTTCCTTGGTCTTAGAGATGTTCAGTTGTAGGTGGTTGACTCCGCACCATTGCAGAAAATCATCCACCAGGTTCCTGTACTCCGCCTCCTGCCCATCCCTAATACACCTCACAATTGCAGTGTTGTCCGAGAACTTTTGTATGTGGCATGACTCAGTGTTGTACCTGAAATCAGATGTGTACAGGGTGAACAGGACCGGTGAGAGCACAGTCCCCTGTGGCACTCCGGTGCTGCTGACCACTGTCTCGGAGACACAGTCCTTCAGCCTGATGAACTGTGGTCTCTCTGTGTGATAGTCCTTTATCCAGGATACCAGGTTGGCGTCGACCTCTATTTGCACAAGCTTGTCTCTCAATTTGATTGGCTGGATTGTGTTAAAAGCACTGGAGAAATCAAAGAACATGATTCTCACAGCACCCTTCTCCCTGTCCAGATGAGAGTGCGTTCTGTGTAGTAGGTAGGTGATGGCACGTCCACCTTTTCCTGCTATGCGAACTGTAGTGGGTCCAGTGTGTGTCAGACTTAGGGTCTGAGGATATTGAGTAGCAGTCGCTCCATGGTCTTCATCATGTGTGATGTTAGAGCCACTGGCCTGATGTCATTAAGCTGGCTGGGATGTGGTTTCTTGGTGACTGGAATGAGACATGAAGTCTTCCACGGTGTTGGTACTTTCCCCAGTCGGAGGCTTAGATTGAAGACATACTGTAAGGGCTCCCCCAGTTCAGCAGCACAGACTTTCAGTATACTGGGACATACCTTGTCTGGGTCTGCTGCTTTGCCAGGGTGCAGTCCCCTCAGCTGTCCTCGGACCTGGTCCGCTGTGATGAGTGGTGGGGGGTCGGGAGTGGTTGGAGGTGGGGGGGTTGTTTCGATATGTGCCCAGCTGTCCATGGTTATCTTGGGAGTTGGGGGTGGGGGTAGGTGACAGTGGGGGTGGGTTGGCCATAGCACATGGAGCCACTCCGTCTGTGTCCTGGGGCATGGGCAGACAGGTGAGAGGTGTTGTTGGGTGAGGAGGTGTGAGAGCTGGGCAGACCACTGTAGCAGTCGGAGTGGAGATGTCAAAGCGTTAGAAGTGGTTAAGTTTCTCTGCATTTTCTGCTCAATCTTCCTCCTGTATCACTCCTTGGCCTCTCTGAGCCCGACTTTCAGCTCCCTTTGAACGCGCTTCATCTCTGTCAAATCTCCCTCCTTAAATGCCTGTTTCTTCCTATTAAGGAGGTTTTTGACATCGGTGGTGATCCACAGCTTGTTATTCGGATGGCAGCGTACAGGTTTTGTGGGAACTACAATGTCCATACAGAAATTCAGATAGTAGTGCAGTTGGTCACCCCCTCAATGTCCACACCATATGAATCCTGCAGCACACTCCAGTCAGTTGACTCAAAGCCTCCTCTGACTTTGGAGTTTTTTTGCTTTTGTTTTTCCTGGTTGGACAGTTAACATACTGGTGAAAGGCAGTGAGGGTAGAGTCCAGTGTGACATGATTGAAGTCTCCCAAGATGGCAATGTAGGCTTCTGTGGGCTGAGCTTGAAATCTCGCGATGGTTGTGTGAATGACGTCACACAAAGTATGATGGCAGTCACCATCAAATAAGCAAACTCTGGTCCGCCTGAAAACGAGGGTCTCGGTTTGCTTGCAAGTGAACCCTGGTGCGGTTCGTATGCAGTGTGAATGCTCACCGGACCAAACACAGGACCAAATGTACGTAGTGACGCTATACACAGTGCATCTTGGGTAGAGGAAGTACAGCGCGCACTCCAACCAAAACAAACATGGCAAGACGGATGAAGAGCTCAAAGTTCTCCTTGAAATATGGTCAGATGACCACATAAACCAACTACTCACATCCACTCACAAAAACAGTGACATTTTTAAACTGTTTAGTGAGAAAATGGAGGGAATGGGTTTTAAACTAACGGCTGAACAATGTTGGATAAAGGTAAAGACATTGCGCCAGCAATATCATAAGGTCCGAGACGTCCTTCGACAGAGCAGGAGTTCCAGGGAGGAAAAGGACAAGTCTCCCTGGTATGATGAACTGGACACTAAACTTGGGAAAAGACCCACTTCTAACCCAATCAACCACAACTACCGACAGTCACAGTCCTTAAAATCTGAGCTAATATGTTGTCACATGTTAGAGTTAGAAAAAGTTAGAAAAATAACAGCTTCAATCCGTGACAAGCTACGATAGCATTATAGTAACGGTTGCGTTCACTAGTATGTAGTTAGGTAACGTTGTGGCATTCCGTCAAATAATGTAATGAAGCACATTACAAGATGGCCAATCCACCCCTGTTTGTAATCCGTGAGGTTGCCTGCCGTCTCTATAGCAACACCAACAACCCATAGTCTCTCATCAGTCTCATAAGTCTTGTCCTCTGGTGCTGTTTCTCTTTCATTCATGCAATTATAAGAGCGAAATGCTCTCTGCCTCGTTGCCTTACCCGGTGGTCATATTGCACGGCTTGCTGAGCCATATGCATTTGCTAGATAAAGAGAAAAAACACAATCCCAAAACAGCTAACTTCACATGCCACGTTTACTGTTTGTTTTTCCGGGTCAGGAGGGAGGGAGGAATTTCCCCTCGTACTTCGTCCAATCGACGAGTGCCCGCATGATGCTGCTCAGAAAGTTTGGTGCACTTCAGAAATCACAGTGTGAAAGCAGAACCGAAACAAGTGATAAATTCAACAATGTCACGACTTTCAGCCCCCCAGTTGAAACGAGTCCACTTGGTCAGGTGTGAAAACGACCTAAGACACATTAAACTGCACTCCCTGTATAGCTTTACATTCTTACATACCACTTTTTGCTGCTGCTTTCCTGCTGGGTCATAACCGTATCCATAGGATAGAACATGCCCATGCGATGTATGTATAAAAAATAAAAGTTAACAAACGAAAAAAGAGTAAACAAAAGACTAAAACAGACATAAAGACAGGAGCTAGTAGGATGGCCGCCTGCTCACGCCAGCGCCGGAAGTCTGAGATTAGCAGATTAACTTGGAATTTTTTGTGTTTATGAGTCTAGTTTGACAAGAATTATTCCTGAAATGATTTTTTTTACTTGTTTGTGAATAAAAGGTCACAGTGAAGGAAAAAAATGTCTATAATAAGTGTCAAATGGAGTTCAGCAGCCTATCAGCCTTGTGCCAGAGGCAAAACAACAAAACTCTTCTGGTGAGAATAACACCGAGGAAGGGGTAGCAAATACGTGGACTTGTTTTTCTGCATCATTTTGAGAAAGGATGTTTCTGATTTTCGCAATATTGCATTGGTGAAATAAAGTTGTCCTAGACACTGGTTTTTCTGTGAGGAAAAGTACATGTACAAGTCAAAAATGACTTCAAGATTTCTGAGAGTGGAACTACAGGCCAAAGTAATGTCTTCTAGTATGGTTGGATTCGGATCTAAATATTACAAAAATTAAATGTAGAGTATTGAATATTAAATCACTATCATCCAAATCCCTGCTAGTTAATGATCTAATCACTGATCATCTTATTGATTTATATTTCAGTCCAGTTTATTATCAATCCTAGACCAAAATCTGGTTATAAATCTTTTGAAAGCCTTACTCTCAGTTTCTCGTATTCAAACTGGAAAGTTGAAAAACCAGTTCTGCTAGTTACAGTATATCATCCATCTGGGTTTTACTTATCGTTTCTATCACAGTTCTCTGAGTTTCTAGTGTGAGTTTTTAGTCTGAGTTAGTAAAAATAAAATCATTATTGTGGGTGAATTCAATATTCATGTAGATATTCCCAAAGACAGCATTAGTTGCTGTCCTTGGGAACAGCAATGCCTGCTGCTCCCACATCTTCAAGAATTCCATACAGCATCATTCCTATGAACTTCATGCTGCATCATGTTCCTGCCTACACCTGTTTGAATATACCCTCCTCCTGCTCTCTTTCTCTCCCTACTCTACCCAACTTTGCCCCCCCGTGCCTCTCTCTCTCTCCCTCTCTCAACCCAACCGGTAGAGGCAGATGCCCCCCCCCCCCCCCCCCGAGCCTGGTTCTGCCCAAGGTTTCTGCCTCTTAAAGGAAGTTTTTCCTTGCCACTGTCGCCGAGTGCTTGCTCATCGGGGGATCTTTTGGGTCTCTTTAAATAATTTTATAAAAAGTTTGGTCTAGACCTGCTCTATATGTAAAGTGCCTTGATGTAATTTTGTTATGATTTGGCGCTATACAAATAAATCCGATTTGATTTAGTTCTGCATTTAAGTCATTACTAAACTCAATTGGCTTCTCCCAACATGAGGAACCTACTCACTGTTTCAATCACACCCTTGATCTTGTCTTAACATATGGCATTGAAATTGACCAATTAATAGTATTTCCACATACTTCAGGCAATGCTCACCCCACATGGGAGAGTGTAAAATCAATGATGGGCATGCAGTACAAAAAAGGTCTACTCTTTGGCCAGAAATCCGCTACTGATCTTGCAAATGAGCTAAATTCCTTTTATAATCGTTTTAACACTATCAATTTCATTGATAAACTGTCAGCAGTTACATACCTCTGGCCAGAGCAGTGTACATATCACTGACAAAGACAGGGTCCTGAAACTTTTTAAAAGGGTAAAGGACAGGAAAAGTCCTTGCCCTGACAGCATTGGAGGCCGTAATTCTCAGGAACTGCACTGAGCAGCTATGAGACACTTTTTATTTTATCTTTGACATGTCTCTTAATCCGGACATTGTCCCTTGCCATTGGAAAGACTCTTATTGTGCCTGTTCTGAAAACCAAAGCCCTAAAGTCTCTAAACGACTTCAGTGTTGTGGTGCATACATCCATCGTTATGAAGTCAAACAACTTCATAAAAGATTAGCTTTTATCAACCATTAAGGATAAACTACATCCTTTGCAGTTTGCCTACAGGCCAAAAAGAGGTGTGGATGATGCAAGAATAAGAGGCTTTGAAGGTAGGTGTCCAACAGATAGACCATATAAAAAATGCATTTCATGCTACAACTTCCTCGAGAAGTTTAAAGTAAAGAACCCAGGGCGCTGTATCTAAAGACAGTTGATACGAAGGAAGCGCTACATAAATCCATTTATGTATATGATCTATCTGTTGCACACCTACCTTCAAAGCCTCCTCTCATGAATTTAACCGACCAGCGCTTAAGTGTATGGATCTCTTTTAACCCCTTGAACAATATTTTTTAACTGTTTTTAACCAGTAAACTCACAAACAAAAAATATGAATTTTAAGAATTTATTAAATAAAAATCAAATGTAAAAGTAATCAAAAAATAACCCTTCTTCCTATGTTTTAAAGTTTAGCAGTTCTAAAAGCCTCTACTTTCAGATTATTAACCCTAATTTAGGACCATGAGCAAATAAGCATTTACCCTGTTAGCTCAAATACAGCGACTGGAAACCACCATAGAAAACATTTAACACCATGTATCATTTCTATTTTCTGCAGCTAATTACCTTAACTCCTAAGCTAAGAAAATCACTGACATATTCCTTTTCATCTGAATCATTAAACACATAAAATTAAGTTTAACATTTAAATGTGGGCCCACAAAAACAAACACAAAAGCCGGCATTAAAAGAAAGTAACCCCAGTTGCAGGCCTGATAGAAACTCCATATGATGCAAGAAGGAACGATGGCGGCTCCGTGACCGCCGCAGAAACTCACCAATTAGGATCCAAAAATGATCAGTCTCCTTACTGAACCACTGATGAAGAGCGATGACCAGAACTCCGTCCCACCCACGGTGAAGTCAGCTCCGTCCTTCGTCTCATCCACAATGCAGGTAGGTGCTCACATCTCGTCTCCGCAGCGGGAAAAACCGGCACTGACGTCCTTACCTCTTGCTTAGAATGACGAAAGAGGAGCAGGAGTCCACTCCTCAGACTTGGCCGTGAACCGTTAAATCCCTCTCAGAGGAAAACTGAGCACAAAAGTCAGTTCAGAACAGCAGCGGCGCCGTCTTTGCCGTCTGCCAGCATAAAAGTCCGGTCGTTAGCTCTACGCTAACATGCGGGTAACTGACGGTAGCCGGATGGATTACAGTCCGTTGTTCCAACACAAAATGTACACACAGAACGCAGTAACACTTAACTTACTCACTATAACAATGATCAGGCTTTGACTCACTCTTATCTTACAAAAATTAGCCTACGGATAGCTGTTAAGCTAAACTGTAACTCCGACATGCTACATTCTCCTCCAAAAGCCAGCAAGAGAGCGCACACTGCTACATGCATCTCCCCTCTCTGACGTTTGTCCCGCCCCTCAGCCAATCACAATTAAAAAAACGTGATGTCTCTCTACATTGACAAGTTAGAAGCAGGTATCAACATACATCAAGGTAGTTTGTCACACCTTGTGTTGAGGGAAGTACCTTTCAAACAAACTATACATACAACATTCTGAGTTTTAAAGTGACAGTCTACTCTTTGTCAGTGGGCTCTCCTGGTTGGTCATAACTCAACCGAATGACTGGCTTGACTGCTCGTTTACGAAAGGGAAACTGTAAGGTTCTACTTTATCCTCGGACGCACTAGTCATCGGGACGTCTCCCCACTCCAGCCTTGTGTCCGCCACAAGGTCCTCAGATGGTAGCACAACTGCAGTTTCCACTACTGCCACTGGAGCGAGAGCAGGATCATTGTCATCAGGAGTATCAGAAACACTACTTCTCTCTACACCAACTGCATTGGGTTCGAGCCCCGCCTCGGCGTGGTTCAGAGACTGTAGTAGGAGGGGCAGATTTGACCAGTGTCCAGATAGTGTGGCTTCTGACCGACAATGATTTTGATCATGGCCCTGTGGTGACGGATTTTATTGACTGGTGTAAGTTATACTTTTTAAACATCAGTGTTTCCCAAACGAAGGAAATGCTGGTCATTTTAGAAAGAACCTCCCAGCTTTATCCCCTGTCAACTGTTGACAGCCAAACTGTAAAGCTAGTGAGCCAGTACAAGTACAGTACCTCAGCTGATCTTTGAGGCGTAAGTTTTTGTCGTGTGTAAAAAAGGCAAACCAGCTGATGTTCTTTCTTAGGAAACTAAGACATTTTAACGTTAACCAGACTGTTATGAGAATGTTTTATTGCTCTTTTGTTGAAAGCATCCTTACTTATACCCTCATGTGCTGGTATGGAGCCCGCTCTGTCAAATGTGAACGTAGACTGCAGAGTGTCTTGTAAAATCGTTAACACTAAGCTAAACAACCTCCACGCTCCATACAGGGATCGGATCCTGAAGAGAACAGAACAGATCGTAGCCAACCCCTACCACACTCTCAACTCTGAGTTCAAGCTGCTTCCTTCAGGCTATAGTTTGAGTCTGCCCAAATGCAAAACAAACAGATACAAAATCATCTTCATTCCTATGGCCATTGCTTTTTTAAACAGCACCTTGTAATCTATTATTGTTTTTATTAATTTCTCAAATTGTGTTCTATGTATTTCTTATGTGGCATGTATATGTTTTTAATGTACTGTCGGCGTCACAGAGAATTGCCCCTCTGGGATAATAAAGGTTCTTTAACTTGAACAACCCTCTTCTCTCCAAAACTTACGTAATAAAATTTGGTAAGGGTTTACTAATAAAAATGTAATAATCATAGCCAAAATTCACCAGACCCTAGTGAATGACGGTTTGAGGGATATGTTGAACAAGTTTGTTTTCTTAGTTATCTGGATTACATTTTGATTATTTTCTAAGTCTGAGGAGGAACATGTCCAACAGGTTCATCTGTGGCTGCTCGAGAATCAGCTATTTGTGAAAGCCAAAAAGTTTAATTTCCACCAGAAATCTGTTTCCTTCCTGGGGTTCAATATGGCACCTGGTGGATCCAAATGGACCCTGATAAGGTTAGTGCAGTCACAGACTGGCCTGTTCCCACAGACAGAAAGCAGCTGCAGAGGTTTTTGGGCTTTGCTAACTTTTACAGATGCTTCGTCAGAAACTACAGCTCTGTTGCCGCCTCTCCATGCTCTCACATCCCCAGGAACCATGTTTGTGTGGAATCCAGGTGGACAGGTGGGCAATTTTTTTTTTTTTAATCGCTTGATTTCACCCTCTCTAATTGCCCAGGCTCCACAAACATCAAGCCTAATGCCCTGTCCCGCAAGCTTGAACGAGAGGACACCCCTGGAACCCCCTCCATCATCCTACCACATCCTTGTGTTGTTAGAGCTGTGGGCGCTGAAAGGCATGGAGATCCCTGAAGGCTGTGATAAGGAAAGCAGGAGGTTCATCATTCGAAACAACTGCTACTGTGAAAAACAACCATAACTCATGTAACTGTAAGTAATCTGAAACTTCTGTACCTATATGTAGACATAGGTTTCAGCTAATCGACAAGATATTTACATGAACCTGGAGATGGGCCTCCTGAACCCCCATATAAGGATGTAGTTAAAATTATCTGGAACAGGAATGCGGTCAAAAGCCCTATATAACTGTTGTGCAGAACTCTTTGATTTTGAGACACTGCTTGTACCTTCCTGTGCATAAGTTGTCTCCTATAGTGCACAATATACTTATTCCTTCCAACCAATCAGTGGTCTTTGTGTGTTTACTAAATTGTTGTTCAGAGTGCTTTAAGACAAAACTTTCACGACAGCTGCCCAGAGAATCGTCTCTTTGTCCCGCCCATTCTCCCGTGAACAGAGTGAGGGAAGGACTGAGTGCGCAACCCTGTGGCAGTCCAGTTCAAACTCCCTAGGACTATGAGAGTCCATCCCACCTTCCACATTTCCAAGACTGAGCCTGTCAGCATCAGCCCTCTAATTCCCACCTCCACACCCCTTCCTCCCCCACCAGGTCATTGATGGGGGACCAGCGTACACCACCACAGGGGCTGCGGGGGTCAGTACCCTGTGAATTGGGAGGGTTATGGACCCAAGGAGAGGTCTTGGACATTCTTGACAAGAATTTGAAATGGGGGGTGGTCCTGTGATATTCTGTCTAGTTTGTTGCTCTGATTTTGTTCACTTCCTTTTATATTTTATAGTCATGGTTCTCCAGTGTACTGAGAATTACTTGCTGTTGTTTTCCCACCAGTTCTCTTATTCACCTGTGTCTTGTTTATAATTAAGCCTCGCCCTATTTGAACCCTGTGTCTTCAGCCATCCTTTGCCACATTTTCATTGTCGCCCTAGTGTGTTCATGCGCTGTAGCCTTTGTTACTTAGTGTTCAGTGGTCTTGTGTGTTTACTAAAATGTGGTTCAGTGTTTTTAGGTAAAAACTTCCACGACATTTTGGAGGTCCCACCAAGATGTGTTCAGGATATGGAGACCGGTTCTTCATCTGTGGCTGTTTTCTGACAGGACGATCGCATCCTGGGGCTTCTGAATTTTTGTTTTGACACTCATCTTGCACAACAGCACAGTGAGTGATCCTGTTTCCATTTGAAATTTTTAGTGGGGTATTATTTCATCTGGAAAATTAATGGTTGTGTGAAGAAAATTATTCAAAATTTTATGGGTTAAGGTTCAAACACACAGTGATTTGGTGTACGTTTTCCAAGCCTGGAAAGGGAAGTCCATGAGGGAGTTCGCCTGGGAAAAGGCAGTGAGCTGGGATCTCTGGCCAAGGCCTAGAAACAGAGAAGTGGTTCCTTTTTGACCAGAGAAACAGAGAAATAAAGAGAAGAGGTCAAATAAATCATAGAAGAGGCAGGGAAGCACCCTGGTCTGGGGTCCCGTCAGACAGGAATAGCTGACAAAGCATGTAGAGAGAAAATAGGGCTGCATTCACACTGTGAGTCTTAATCCTCATGTGGAGCTGGTTGTTCCCTTGTGTGATTGATATAGATACAGCCGTAAGACCTGGTATGAACATAGCCTACCCAGAAGAATAAAAAAAGAATAAAAATTTAAAAAGGAAAAGAAAAAGGCGAGTAAAAATAGATGCTCATGAAGGACTGAAAAAGTACTAAAGCACAAGATAACTAAGTGAGCTTAGATTTGTCTTTGAGGGAAAAAGCCTTCTATAGATGCATAATTATTGATTTATTGTTGGGGCAGGCCTGCCTGTCTGTCTAAGTGCCTGTTTGCCTCTCTTTTTGTTAGTATTTGGTGTCAAAAAAAGGAAAAAAAGGGGCCAGGCAAAAATTATGTACGAGAAGCATAGTTCTAGAGCAAGGCAGTTCCTACCAAAATGGCATAAAAGGTTGGGCTTTCAGCATTCTTTGCTTAGAACCGTTAGAAGAAAAATGGGGAAGAAATTTGAAGATATTATTAAAAGGCAAAATTCGTGCATGTAGAAAAGTATCAGCTCAGTGAAGAAATCCAGATGATAGAGACAGAGTTGAGGGAGAAAAAAAAGTAAAAGTCTTTGCTTCTTTGAGCATAGATGAAGCAAATGAAAAAATTATGAACCTGACTCCAAGAGCTCTAGTGGAAGACATTACAGGATTATTTTACTACACAACACCATTTTGTGACTGTTGAAATGAGTGAGGAGTCCATGCTTTAAATCCAGGTCAGATGTTTTTATTAGAGAAAGGCAGCAACTTACATACAGGCGTATGCAGCAGGCTTAACAACGTAACCGGCGGGAGATGTACACAATAGACAGGTAACCTACTGAATCTGCACACTTCCTGAAGTACGGTGTCTTGTAGTTTCCATACAGATTGCAAAGCTATTCATTCACTAGAATGATATACATCCCTTTCCTTTAGTTTGTGCTTTCTACAGGAAACAAATAGACTGGTTAGACAATAACAATCAAAGTAATAACATGGCTGCCTTATTTTGTATTAACCTTGGACCGCCATTATAAAAAGGAAAATTTGCGACAATTTCAAACAAACACATGTACTCAACTTGCAACTAACCAAATAGCACTTTTACTATATATATATATATTTTTTTTTTTTTTTTTTTTTTTTTTTTCATATTTCATATGCATAACATTCCAAAAATGCATAGGTAAAGTCAAGGCATGAAATGGTGACTGGGAAAAAACTCCTAACTAGGAAATAATAATAAGAAATAATAAGATTAAGTGCTTTTGCTTCTAAACAAAACTCTTGAAATAAAACAGAGGGATGTACTTCCTTTAGGTAAATGTAAACAACAGCTGAATACCAACATTTTAACCGAAATTTTACAGAATAGTCTCAGGGAGTCCAATGCAGACAGGTTTTTTTTTTAAAGTCTGCAGCCTATGATAACTCAACTTTGATATTTAGAATTTGGCCTCAAAATGCAACCTCAGCATGTCACATAGAGGCTGTTATCATGTGTTACCTTAATGGGAGAGCGAGCTGCAAGCCTCTGCTGCTCGCTAGGGGACTGCTGAGGCGTTACCAGAATTGGTTGAGAAGTCTGCGGTGCAGGAAGAAGACTGGCCAGTGCAGCTGGGTTGGATTCTCCAGGTTCGACCTAATGACGGGAAGGATGTGGCGACGATATCTCCTGTAGGTTCCACCTTCAGACTCGATGATGTAGGAGCGTGGTTCCTCACACACTTCCTTCACTGTGCCCAATCTGCGGTCATGACCGCTGTTAGTCTGCATCCTGATGACCTGTCCTTCTGCAAGCGGCGGTATTGGGCGACTTGATGTGTCATAATATTGCTTTTGGATGATTCTCTTATTTCGCAGTTATGCTATTGCAGACTGAACATGACAGTAGCTCTTCTGTGATGTCTTGGTTCATTGTTGGCCAAAATACTGTACTCCTGACTTTGCACTTGGTTGACTCCAAGCCTGGGTGACCTCTGTGCAGAATATTAATGTATTCCCGGTACAGAGAGTTCGGAATGACAGTTTTGTGACCCTTGATGATTATGCCATCCTCTACCAACTCGTCTCAATAAGGGAAAAAAGGACGAATGGACGAATGTGAACTTGCCATTCTTTGTTGGGCCAGCCACACTGAATGACTGTGCTCAGAGTCTGTAGCACTTGGTCTTGCGCTGTGTGTGACCAGAGCTCTTCCAGCTTGGCAGTGGATATGTGGCTGAGAGACATCACCTCAAACGTGTCATCTGCAGATTTGCCTTGTGAAACATTTTTGTTTGGAGCTCGTGACAAGGTATCAGCCAGGTACATGTGTTTACCCTTCTTGTAGACCAGTGTGATGTCATAGGCCTGTAGCTGCAACAACATCCTTTGTAGTCGGGCAGGAGCAATGTGGATCAGCTTTATAAGGATCGTGACACGGGGTTGATGGTCAGTTTCATTGACTGTTGGCTTTCCGTAGACATAATCCTTGAATTTGGTGCATGCAAACACCACTGCTAACAGCTCCTTCTCAATCTGCGCGTATCAGGATTCTGTGTCAGTGAGTGTGCGAGATGCGTAGGCAATTGGTCTCTCATCCTGTAGACATGCAACACCGAGTCCAAAACATCACAGGTCAGTGTGACTGGTTTTCTCACATCGTAGTAGGACAGAATGGGCAAGTGGATAAGCATGACTTGAGGCAGTCGAACGCCTGCTGATGCTGTGGAAGCCAGCTCCACGCCGTGTCTTTGTGTGTGAGCTATCTCAAGGGTGCTGCAATATCACTGAGGTTTGGGATAAATTTCCCAAAATAGTTTACCATGCCAAGAAATAGCTGCGTAGCTGGGACATCTTGAAGAACTGGCATGTTTGTGATGGCCTCTGTCTTTGTGGGGTCGGCTTTGAGGCCCTCCTTTGTAAATATGTGACCCACGTAGCAGACCTGGTCCAGACGAAACTTGCACTTAAGAGACTTCAGTCTGAGTTTAATCTTTCGTGCTTGGTCGAGTACCTTTTTCAGATTTGCATCGTGTTCTGCAGCAGTACAGCCTCTTATGATGATGTCATCTACGATTATAGCACATGGATATCCAGCGAGCGACTGCTCCATTGAGCGATGGAAAACTTCACTTGCTGAGCTTACGCTGAATAGAATGCAGAAGAACCTGTAGCGCCCAAAAGGCGTGCTGAATGTGTTCAGCATGGATGATCTGCAGTCAAGCTGTATCTGCCAGAATGAACTATTCCATACAGAGAACACTGTGGCACCTGACATCTGGCTTGCAACTTCCTCGAACACCATTGGTCAGCTGTTGGAAAGTGTTCTTTGACATTACATTACACCTTGCTCCCGTATCAACCTTCATTTCCGTTGGCTTGTCAGGAACATGTAGTGTGACAAATCCTTCATCCTGGTCCTCTGTGTGAGTATTGCTAGTGTCCACACGTTTATCAACGACCTCAACACCATCCACATAAAAAGTGTCATCACTGCCACTTCTGTCCTGACAACAGGACAGACCTGTTCCAGGTCTATCAGATGCACAGATTTTCTAAAGTTCCTTTTCTTTCCATGACTTTGGCCTTGAATGCATGTTGTGGATTTGCAGCATTTGTTGTAGTGATTCCATTTATTACAGTTATGGCATTGCTGACCAAAAGCAGGGAATTTATCTCACAGCGCGGCATGACTGCCTCCATAATTGCTGCAGTTATAAATGGATTTCACATTACATTTGCCTGCTCTGGCTTTATACAGTGAACAAAAATATAAACGCAGCACTTTTGTTTTTGCTCCCATTTTTCATAAGCTAAACTGAAAGATCTAAAACATTTTCTATATACACAAAATATACATTTCTCTCAAATATTGTTCAAATATCTGTCTAAATCTGTGTTAGTGAGCACTTCTCCTTTGCTGAGATAATCCATCCCACCTCACAGGTGTGGCATATCAAGATTCTGATTAGACAGCATGAATATTGCACAGGTGTGCCTTAGGCTGGCCACAATAAATGGCCACTCTGAAAGCAGTTTTGCTTTATTTGGGGGTCTGGGGGGGGGGGTCAGAAAACCAGTCAGCATCTGGTGTGACCACCATTTGCCTCACGCAGTGCAACACATCTCCTTCGCATAGAGTTGATCAGGTTGTTAATTGTGGCCTGTGGAATGTTGCTCCACTCCTCTTCAATGGCTGTGTGAAGTTGCTGGATATTGGCAGGAACTGGAACACGCTGTCGTATACGCCGATCCAGAGCATCCCAAACATGCTCAATGGGTGACATGTCCGGTGAGCATGCTGGCCATGCAAGAACTGGGATGTTTTCAGCTTCCAGGAATTGTGTACAGATCCTTGCAACATGGGGCCGTGCATTATCATGCTGCAACATGATGTGATGGTCGTGGATGAATGGCACAACAATGGGCCTCAGGATCTCGTCACGGTATCTCTGTGCATTCAAAATGCTATCAATAAAATATACCTGTGTTCGTTGTCCATAACATACGCCTGCCCATACCATAACCCCACCGCCACCATGGGCCACTCGATCCACAACGCTGACATCAGCAAACCGCTCACCCGCACAACGCCACACACGCTGTCTGCCATCTGCCCTAAACAGTGAAAACCGGGATTCATCCGTGAAGAGAACACCTCTCCAATGTGCCACACGCAATCAAATGTGAGCATTTGCCCACTCAAGTTGGTTACGACGACAAACTGCAGTCAGGTCGAGACCCCGATAAGGACGATGAGCATGCAGATGAGCTTCCTTGAGATGGTTTCTGACAGTTTGTGCAGAAATTCTTTAGTTATGCAAACCGATTGTTGCAGCAGCTGTCCGGGTGGCTGGTCTCAGACAACCTTGGAGGTGAACATGCTGGATGTGGAGGTCCTGGGCTGGTGTGCTTGCTATTCTCCTCAGTCATCTCATGTACGCGATTGTAATAGCTTTGGCAACGGTTACGTCACTGTCACGTAGCCAAGCCTTTCTTATGCTATCACTACTAATGCCAGACACTATTCTGTCACAAATCAGCTCATCAGTTAGCTCTCCAAAGTGACAACTTCTAGCCTTGATTCTTAAATCACTAATGAAGGATTCAATCGTCTCACCCTGCTTTTGGCTCTATGTAGTACTCGAGTTGTAAAAAAAAAATCAGGGGGGATGGTGGATTTGGTTAAAATAAGAGGGCAGTCACCTAGCCTCATATTCAATTAGAGAAATGTTTACTGATGTTACTGACCAAACACTGTCATGTTATTGCTGTAAAGATAGAGAGCCTTTTAACACTTTAACAACAACAAAAAAAGACAGCATCATAAATATATTTTACAAATTATTAAAAGCACAGCAGCTTGTTCTTCCAGTACTTACGAAACTACATATTTTAATGAAAATGCCCAACATTCAGAGCAACATACAATCGCGTACATGAGATGATGAATGAGATGAATATAAAATAAAACAGCTTTATGGCTGAAAATGGTTTTCTCACCTTCCTTTTAATACCACTGTTTAAACATATAGCAAAATACCGTGAGAGTTTTCAGAGACCCATGGAAATGTGAAAATTGCTTGCACTGGCTGGCAACTTTTAAGGTACATGCTGGCAGGGAAAGAGTCAAATTATCTTAAAATTAATAGATATCAAACTTTCAATTCTTTCAGCACAAGGTTGGTCCTGGCTATCATCTATGGAGAAAACAGCTGTGGCCAAATACAGATTGTTATTAGAACTGATTTAAAAACTGGTGACTACTTTGGGAATAAATCTAACCTAACATTAACTTGAATGTAAAGTCTAACCTGATTTTAGCTAGCTAGCTAGCATTAGTTAACAAGAAAAAAAAATGCAAGCTCCAAACTAACATCGTTAACTGTGTTGTTTTCACCCCTGTTCAGAAATTCCACCTTTAGTGACATATAAAAAGCTGTCGCTTGGCCATTCTCCTTCTTCTTCTTCTCCTGTCTGTGTGATTACTGTATAACCTGCGCTATGGATGTATTAAGAGAACTGCGCTGCTATGCGACGCTATTTTTTATTTTTAAATCGTTGTGTCATTGTAAGTGTGCGTGCCCCTCGACCATAGTATTTTACTCATTATGCGCAAAAACAAAAAGTTGAAATAATATTTCCACATTCATTGATAAAATAAGACAGGGGATGGCCGTTTCAGAAAGGGATGATTTGGACCATCTTTATTTCAGAGGGTCTGGTCTGTGAAATCCATCTACTATTACGTCTGTCCGTCATAACTTTAGCAAGCTAATAATCCTCTTCGCTTAAAACAGGCAGAGTACAGGAAACTCACTGGCGATAGATCTGTGTTGTCTTCTGACACCATGTTGAAGTGAGTGAGGAGTCCATGCTTTAAATCCAGGTTGGATGTTTTTATTAGAGAAAGGCAGCAACTTACATACAGCTGTATGCAGCAGGCTTAACAACGTAACCGGCGGGAGATGTACACAATAGACAGGTAACCTACTGAGTCTGCACACTTCCTGAAGTATGGTGTCTTGTAGTGTCCATACAGATTGCAAAGCTATTCATTCACCAGAATATTACATGAACTCATAGAATTTCCTAGTCCCATGGAGCCGGCTGAATGGGACTATGAGTGCATAACGGATTGCCTTGGGGTATGGGTTGCCGTAAGTTGAAAGGTCTGTCATATAAATCAAATGATATCAAGTCATCCTAAAACTGTTCTGGTTAGTGTCCATAAAATTAATGATATTCCTTATCCTGTGCAAGCACAATCGCAACGGTTAGGAGCCATGGAGTCTTCAGTGAGAACACAGCAGCATGAGAACAAGGTCACTGTTCCCGTGACCCTCCCCTCCTTTTTATTCTGGGCTGTTGGAGCAGGGTTTAAATGCACCAAGAGCTGCAAATGATGCTGTCCTGGGGAAGACGAGACTGGGAACTGTATATCAAAGAAGGACTCCAAAGCTGGCTGCTAAGTTTTCGCCTTGGCAACCTGAAGTAAGTAAAGATATTATGGACAGCTCATTCTTAGGGCCAATGTTAGAATGTCCTGATGGATCAGGAGGAATTCAGCATGTTTACAGACCACGGAAATAACTGAACAACAGACCATCACTAATAAGCTGGTGGAGCCTCAGCATAATGGAAAACAATTTGCAAATGCTTTGGAGAAATTGGTTGCCCAGTGTAGACCAACGATGGCTGAGCTTGAACATCTTGTGTGACAAAATATGGGCTTGCCTGTGGAGAGGTTAAACCCGCAAACTGGAGTTCAGCTATACCTTGGGCAACTGCTTATGCTCCCCATAATCATGTTCAACTGAGCCCTGTATCAAGAACTGGAAGAGAAATTCAAACCTGTTATCAATATGACAACTGCAAACTAATGTTTACAAAAGCAAGGAGAATGTTTTAATGACTACTTCTACATGTAGTGTCCCACACCAGGACCAACGTGTCTGATGGGGAATCTCTTTATTCACAGCGGCCCTACTAACAACGTAGTCAGAGACAAATCCAACATTACAGATCATGACATGCCTTTTTGTACTAAAGACAGGCTACGTGTGTGTATTGGGTGAGTAGGCTTCATCCTGTTTACCAGACCTTTTGGCCATCACTGTCTCCAAATAAGGGGGAAACCATTTCTCAATTTCACTTATCTTGAACTTCAACCATGTTGGTTATGCAACATTATGTATATGTGTGTGTGGTATACTTCACTCTTTTCTGACACTCCAGATTTTTTTCTGGTGGTTGTTCTGACCTGTTCAGGTAATGGTGACCTGGTAATGATGACCTGGCTCTCATATTGACATGGCTTTCGTATTGATGTCTGAAGAGGGCCCTGGACCCTGTCACTCCCCTACAAACCTCAAAAAGTTGATGTGCTAATGACATCCCTTACTGGATTTAATCCCCAACATCTGCTTCACCCCCTTTTACAAAAACACACCTTCTGACAGAATAAACATTTAAGGTGTTTTCACATGGTGAGATTCAAAGTATCACCCCAGGAACCTATTGCTTCAAAGACTCAAAGAGTCATTGACGTGAAACAGATTACGCTTACCCTGATGCCCTGCTTTTACAACCCTGGGAACACAAACAGCAAACATTCCAGCTAAAGACTCTACTATCCACTGAACTGTTATTTCTTGATGTTATGAAAACTGTGTTATTCTTTGTTAAGTATTTTCAAGTTACAAATCCATATGCATTGATAATAGCTGGTTACAGAGAATGTTCAATGAATCCTGTAGCATGATATTTGCCAAAGATTCAAGCCTGTAGTTTAATCACATTCCAATGAAGAGGAACTGCACAGTGCTCTATTGCCCTCAAGTGTGGTGGATGTGATTATTCCTCTCAGGTAACGCAATACCAGGAGTAATTAATATTAGAACATTGCTTAACAAAAGAAGAAAACCTGTCAACTGTGTCGGAAGTGAATTATGTGTTTTATTCACTCATTCTTTCACTAAATTGATAGTAACCACGACTACACGACCAGTTAAATTAGACTATATGACTAGTTAGATTAATAGTGAATTATTCTTGGTTTATATTTTTCAATGTTCTGTTGCTTACTTTATGATCTTCGTTGCTTAATTGTATTAGGATGTAGACTAGAGAAATCGTGTTTATGCATGAATGTTTTATTCCAACATTAGTTAGTTAATCCAGATGTGTGGGTGATTTACGATCCGAGAGAAGGATATTTGTATTTTATTCCTCCTTTTGTCTGCCTCTTTTAAAAACTGCATTTTTCCATTGGCTAACAGAGCGTAGTTTTGCCCAGGCACGCTCTCCTACAAAAACTAACACGTTCTCTGAGAAGTTGCTCTTTGGCCAAATTTTTCTCTATTTTTTTGCGTAATTCTTCTTTAGCTCTTTGTCTTTGTATCGTCTTTAGATTTTTCTTTTTTTTTCACCTTTTTTCTTCAACAAGTTTTACTGCCAGTTTTCTTTATTTCTTCGCTGTGTTACTGACGGCCAAGTAATAACGTTGTAAGACTTCTCTGTTTCCTACTCAGACGCAATCTAATCTGCTTTACTAGTAACTCTGAATCGTTTCATTTGGCCAACAAGATTATTATTAGTTACAAAGTGAAGACCAGTGCCAAAGCCTGCCAACACCAGACGAAAACGTCTTGCAGCAGCAGAGAAGAGACTGTCCCAAAGTCTCCCTTTTTTCAGTCACCTAACCAACCAGAGACTTTCCAGAAATCGACTCACTGCAGGAGCATTGCTTGCCGGTTTCCAGAGAGAGACCTCAACACTGCCTGAACTGAAGCCGCTTTTGTCTACATCAGCCAGCGGCGTAACCGGGAGACTGCTGAAAAGTAAGCCAAAGACGTTTCTTTCTCACTATTGCATATCAGTTGCCGTGGCATTAATCATAGGACACACTACCTCAAATATTCATTGTCAAAATTAATTACTAATCATCTCAGTTTTCACCAAGATTAAATCCCTCACTCATCGTTATAAAGTTCACGCAGATAAAACCTACATAGCTTAGCTTAATTCAGCTGACTTGGTCGTGTATTTAAGTTTGCTTGTGTTTCAGTGTACGCTGACTTGGTCTCTTCATTACTACATTTATAGTAACAGTACATTTATTATAACATTTATTCTTATGTCATTGTTCAGTGTAATTTGTTAAAAAGTGGTTTTAGCCACATGTATCCAAAAGAACTCCTTTAAATTGTATAAGGTTGATGTTTCTTGTTTTTCATTAAAAGCAAGTGCTGCAAGAGCTTAAAATCAAGAATGACAAATCCAGGGGGAAGGCATGGCTCTTTGAACGTCATACGTCAGACCTGTGCGTGATTCAACATGGCGGCACACACCAAAACAAGCTCACCTTTTAACGCCAATCCACACAGTCTGAATCCTCAAATCCTTAGAACTACGAGAAAAATATTTACTTCTTTTATCCACCAACAATCCTCATCAAGAAAATCTGGAAGAAGAAACCGTGGAAAGCCTGCAGGAGTATGTTGACAAGTGCTACCACTGACTCGTCATGGGGAAGACCGACAACGAGGTGACCCCATCTTCCAAAAGAAGCAGACCTCCCAGCGCACCCTCATCACCCGATAAGGACTTCGGGGAAATCCTGGAATCGATCGACAGGAAACTAAAAAGCTTTGATGCCGGACTAGCCCTAGTGGAAATGCTCCACAAAGTGTTCCAGGCTCTCCGTGAGTCTCTGGAATTCAGCCAGCAACAGGTGGCTTCACTGGCTGCGGAAAACTAAGTCCTTAAAACCTCCATTAAATCACTTACCGAGGGGGTGACGAAGATCACGGCGGAGAACAAGCAGATGAAAGAGGTTATCCTTGACATTCAGGCTCGGAGCATGCGGGACAACATGGTATTTTCCGGCATACCAGAGCAGGCGGAGGAAGACCCCGAGATGCCCATCAAAGACTTCCTCCAGAAACAGCTGAAACTTCAGACTGAGACCGTGAAGAACATCGCTTTCCACCGGGTGCATCGCCTTGGAGGAAAGAGACCGGACAACGGGTGCCCCAGGCCCATCGTTGCGAAGTTTGAACACTTCAAGCAGAAGTAGCTGGTAAAGAGCCGGGGCAGGGAGCTGAGAGGAATGGACTTAAGCGTGAACGATCAGTTCCCCAAGGAGATGCTGGAGTGCCGCAAACACCTGTTCCTGTTCCCAAACTTTCCGACCTGACACGGCTAAACCACACCATCTTAATTAAAGAAATAGAGGACGACCTCACCCGGTGGAGGACACTACCCATATCACTTATGGGAAGAGTAGCAACAGTGAAAATGATGATTTTGCCAAAATTTAACTATGTTTTTTTTGATGGTTCCAACCCAACTTGGTTCAAATCACTAGACTCCAACATCTCTAAACTTATATGTGGTGGTTTTAGCTTTCTAAAGAAATTTTAAGACTTTACAAACGAGTAAAGATCATGGTGGTTTGGAATTACCACATTTTTACAATTACTACTTGGCCAATAGATTACAATATATACTAAAATGGATTAAGCCAAACTCTTTAGACCAAGCGTGGCTCGATATTGAACAAACATTCTGCAAAGAAATCCAAATCTCTGATCTGCCTTTTATCAGTCCTACTATCAAGTGACACAACTGCTTCAAGTGTATTAGCATCAGCAACACCCTCACAGCTCGGTTGGAATTCCTCAAAAGGAATGGGTTCTTGAACAACCTTTGCAGGTTCACGCCTATCTGGAACAATCCTGACATCCTGCAAAATAAAAAATCAATACATTTCTCAGCATGGGTTGATAAAAGGATAAAACATTTAAAGCATATCCTACAAGACAACAAATTCATACAATTTAATGAAATCACAGCAAAATATGGTACTAACAAAAACAAATTCTGGAATATCTTCAGCTCCAATCTATAATTCAGGCATGGTTAGACTTTAGCCAATTAGATTTAGAGCTTCCATCCAGAATAACAGATTTTCTACAGCTTTCACTGCCTAAACTACTGTCTAAAATTAACTTGATACTATCTCCAACAGTTGTAACAATCTCCGTTCCTACTTCCTAATGGGAGAAAGATCTGTCAACCCAGACCCTAACTTTTGGATAAAAATCTGTTCCAACACGTTCAAAATGACTCAAAATAGCAACCTACAATTAATAAATTACAAGGTTCTCCGCAGAACACAATTTACAGGACAAAGGATGTTCAAGATGGGCCTTACACAAACGTTTGCCTGACCTGTGCAACTGGCTCACCAGATTGCTATCTGCATGCTCTTTGGCTTTGTACACCTGTCAACAACTTCTGGAAGAGGGTTAGTGAAGATTTATCACGGTGGCTTGGGTACCCCATCCCTACCTCCCCCTCACTTTGTCTGCAAGGCGACCTCACTAATATCAATATAGAAGTAAAAGAATCCTGCATGCTCCTTACTGCCCTAAGCATCACAAAAAAGACCATCCTGATTAATTGGAAATCCAAGAAGAACCTAAGCACTACTCAATATAGAAACCTATTATTAGACCACATCTCCATGGAGAGAATGTCTGCTTGGGAAAAAAATTGATCGGCAGAGTTTGGGGGGGGGGGCGACCCTCGTGGCCCTGGCCCTGGCCCTGGCCCTGGGTTGGGTGGCTTTGTATTCTGGCTAACTTGGGTGCCGGGCAGCTCGCTGGGTCGGCGGGCCCAATGTTGCTGCCTTGGATCTCGCCTGTGCGGGTTGGGGTGGGGGGCATGGGGGCTGCCTTCCCTGGCTAGGTGGCGCCCTGTGGGACTGGAGACTGGGGGGCCCTCGGGCTGGGCTGGGGTTCCCCCAGGCCGTGGGCGGTCCGGGTCGCCTGTAGTGGGGGGGTGGTGCTGGCCCGGGCCCTGCATGTGGATGGAGCGGCCTGGGGCATGGCTGCCCCCGGGCGCTGGGATGGAGGGAGGCCTGGACAATGGGAGGGTGGGGGGAACATAGGAGGTACGGGGGCCAGCCTCCTTGGCGCGCACTGGGCTGGGGGACTGGCTGTGCATGGTGGGCCTGGGTCCTCCCTGCCCCCACGTGGTGGAGTGGTGGGCCCTTTTTTCGGGTCTCTGCCTCCCAACATGGCGGTTGGGCTGGGGTTGGTCACGGGCCTTGCATTGTGCGGTGGGCCCCTCGGCTGGCGGACTTATTGGGCCTGAAGTGCCCTGGACATGTCCGCACCTTAGGAAAGCTTGGTCTCTGAAAGAGGATGGGGGTGGGCAGCTCTGTCCGGGGGCGGTGGACTTCCAACGGTGGGCGTCCAATGACAACCGTATCATACATATACACACATATACACACACATACACACACTCGCACACATACAAGGTGCACAACTCAGATTGCATGGAAAATCCTGCGACCGATGCTCTGACTGTATATGTTGATATTTTTGTTGTTGTTGTTGTTGTTGTTTCTGTACGCCCCCCCCATGTTGATAGTGTTGCTGTTGTTGTTGTTTTTGTACCCCCCCTCCTGTCTTCTCTATCCTGTTTCTGTTCTCTCTTTCTATCCACTCCTGAGCCTCAGCCCGGCAGCTTTACCATTACCATTGTACCATTGCCAATAAAGTTAAACGCAGAGGGTGACAGGAGGAGTATGTCAGACTCCTTCTTCGCAGAGTAAAACTGTTTCAGCACAACAAGGCACCAGGAACAGTCATACTGCCTGCCCCAGCTGATGAACAGAACAGGTAAAAAAAAAAAAAAAAGCAAGTGCTGCCCCTGTTTATTAAATATTATCACTAAATTTATCGAGGCCTATTATTATTACATACATAAAGCTCAGAGTTTTCAAAATCATAGTGGCAATGGACAACTGGCAGATACTTTTACTGATTCAGAATGGGAGAGACAGTTTATCAAAAAACTTTGGTGGATAGCCTGAGCCCCGAAATCAGGGAACTGTGTTCAGCACTGTTTGGGATGGCAAAGTGCGTGCTTGAAAGATGTGAAGAACTATTGCTTACATGCTGAGAACATTGCCCAAGATGAAAAGTCCCAAAAGGTGAAGAAAATCAAGCCTGGCAAGCCCAAAGGCTTCAGATGCTCCAGCTGGCTTATTACAATCCTGTTTCCAGAGAGAGGTCGAGGAAAAGGTCAAGGCAAGAGATTCTGGAATGGTAATAGAGAAGAGAAGAAGAGAAGTGGGTCATATTGCCAGGACCTGTCCTACAGAATTACCAGAAGAGTGGAATCTTTGGCAAAGAACGGCACTTCCACCAGTGGGTAACGTTACTGTAAATAGATCCTTTGGAAATAGAAACAAAGACCTGCTAAGGACATGACTATCAGAACAACCCTCACACGGCAAAATGGGACAGAGAAAGGATGAAAGACTTCAAATGGTTGAATCTGAAAACAACTGAACTGTTCCCTCTCTTCCACTATTACAGATCTGCTGAATTCCCAATGTTTAAGGTCAAATTCTATGGAATATCCCATGATGCTGGCTAATACTGGAGCTACTGAATCCATGTTAAGAGCGAAAGCAGACGCTTTCCAATTGTTTAAAAAAAAAAAAGTAAGATGTGCGTTGGCCTTTCGGGAACTCCCATCAACTGGAAAGTAACTGAACCATGTCCAGTTAAGTGTGTGACTTTGAGGTTCCAAGCTTCAATGATTCATTCGTCATTTTCCTGGATTGCCCAGTAAACCTAGCTGGTATGGATTTATTATGTGCTTTGTGGCTAACTGTTGTTTGTAATGAAAAAAAAGAAAGAAAAATCTGATCCTTCAGACGACTTTTCCACTGAGATGGTATGCCATTCCCCAACATTCTTTAGGGTTCTTTATTTTGGGGTTAAATTGACCTTCTTCTGTTTTATCCGATTTGTGTGAGTTTGTAGAAGCTTATAGTTAACACACTACAGAAACGTGACTCAGATAAATATAGATGTGATTTATGAGGCACATGGATGAAAGAGTGGAATAGCCTAGTAGACCTACAACAGTGACAAGGTAGTGGAATAGTGGTTACAAACAATTTTGTAGTTTTCCTTATTAATTTGAGTAAAATACAAAATAAATTGTTCTGGAAACCTGGAATTCCACGTTATACTTGCATGGCTACAGATTTAACAATATGACATGGTTTAATGTTAAGGGAATTAAGTCTAACTGACCTTGATAGTGGAATAACTATTCATCCTTTTCATTATGTTTTAAAGGTTTACAAAACAGTTCAACTGCCAGAGAAAAGTCCATCATTAATGATTCAGAATTTAATAGCAACAAATCCAAGAACAGAAGTACCTAATCCAGTCACAATCTTAGCTTCTGTTCCTGGTGATACAACATGAATCAGTGTAATTGATATGGATAATGCTGCTTTAGTGTTCCAGTTGATAAAGAATCCCAAGACTGGTTCACTTTTACTTTTAAAAGGAAGAAATACAAATTGACAAGATGCCCATAAGAATATGTCTCCTCACTGACAGTTTGTTTAGCTGCATTGCAAGGAAATTTGGCAAGATTTTCTTTTCTAAAAGGAAGCACCTTAATTCAATATGTGGGTGATTTGTTAATTTTCTCAACATCTGAAGAAAATTGTATTGCTGATACAAATGCATTGATAAAGTATTTGGCATCACAAGGACATAAAGCATCGCTCGAAAAACTCCATCTGGTTAAACAGCAAGTGCATTACTTAGGACATGAGATTTCACATAACAAAGAAAACAAATGATGAGCTTCTTAAGATGCACAGGTTATTGTAGACAATGGATCTGTGGTTATGCTAAGCTGGCACAACCTCTTTCTGATATGATGCATGTGATTGGTCTGGCTGCCCATGATATATTGATTTGGACTCCTGATGCTACTGAGGCGTTTGACAAATCAGGGATGCCTAAAGCTGGTGCTGTAGCTAAAGTTTATTTCAGCTTTTCAAAGAACTTTACCTTAAATGTGGATGAGAATAATGGCTTCTATAGTGCTGTTTTGTTGCAAAAACATGGGGATAGATTGAAACCTATTGCTTATTCTTCTCAGAGGCTTCCAGCAGTAGTGAGGGGCCTTCCTTCTTGTACTAAGCCGTAGCAGCAGCTGAAGCTCCTATTACATCTCCTTGTTGCTTATAGACCACTGAAGGTCTTTGTTCCACATGCTGTAGCTGCTACTCTGCTATAAGCAAAGACAGCTTGATTTACTCCAGCTTCACCTCCTCATTATTTTAATATTTTGAATTTACAGCATGTTACGTTAGAAAGATGTAAAATGTTGAATCCATCTACTCTTCTCCCAACAGAAGAAGATGGGGAACAACATGACTGCTTAGCAGTAATTACTGAGGTTGTAACCCCTAGACTAGATCTTTCCAGTGTACCCCTTCCTAATATACAGTGGGTACTGAAAGTATTCAGACTCCCTTAAATTTTTCACTTGTTATATTGCAGCCATTTGCTAAAATCATTTAAGTAAATTTTTTTCCTCATTAATGTACACACACCACCCCATATTGAAAAAAACAAAACAAACAAAAAACAGAAATGTAGACATTTTTGCTAATTTATTAAAAGAACAAAAACTGAAATATCACATGGTCACAAGTTTTCAGACCCTTTACTCAGTATTGAGTAGAAGCACCCTTTTGAGCTAATACAGCCATGAGTCTTCTTGGGAATGATGCAACAAGTTTTTCACACCTGGATTTGGGGATCCCCGGCCATTCCTCCTTGCAGATCCTCTCCAGTTCTGTCAGGTTGGATGGTGAACATTGGTGGACAGCCATTTTCAGGTCTCTCCATCCATCCATCTTCATCAGCTTATCCGGGGTCGGGTCATGGGGGTAGCAGCTTCAACAGGGAGCCCCAGACTTCCCTTTCCCTGGCCACATCAACCAGCTCTGACTGGGGGATCCCAAGGCATTCCCAGGCCAGAGTGGAGGTATAATCTCTCCACCTGGTCCTCGGTCTGCCCCAGGGCCTCCTCCCAGCTGGACATGCCTGGAAAAACTCCAAAGGGAGGCCCCCAAGAGGCATCCTGACCAGATGCCCGAACCACCTCAACTGGCTCTCTCGATGCAAAGGAGCAGTGGCACTACTCTGAACTCCTCTTGGATGACCGAGCTCCTCACCCTATCTCTAAGGGAGAAGTCAGCCACCCTTCTGAGGAAGCTCATTTTGGACGCTTGTACTCGCCATCTCATTCTTTCGGTCATGATCCAGTTCTCATGACCATAGGTGAAGGTAGGAACGAAGATTGACCTGAAGATTAAGAGCTTTGCTTTCCGGCTCAGCTCTCTTTTCATCACAGTGGTGCGATACAGCGACTGCAGTACTGCTCCTGCTGCTCCGATTCTCAAATCTCACGCGGTACCACCACCCCGGTCTGCCACTCCTTCGGCGCTGCCCCAGACCCCCATCTAATGTTGAAGAGACATGTCATCCACGACAGCCTCTCAACACCCAGAGCCTTCAACATTTCAGGATGGATCTCGTCAATCCCTGGGGCTTTGCCACTGTGGAGTTGTTTGACTACATCAGTGACTTCCACCAGGGAAATTGAGGAACTCTTGAACCTGACGTACCCACCCTCTGGGGCAGAGACAGAGCTGGAGGATGAAGGGGGTCATCATCAAAGTGCTCTTTCCACTGCCCGACAATCTCCTCATTTGAGGTCTCTCCAGAGATGCTCAATTGGGTTTAAGTTAGGGCTCTGGCTGGGCCATTCAAGAACAGTCAGAGTTGTTCCAAAGCCACTCCTTCATTATTTTAGCTGTTTGCTTAGGGTCATTGTCTTGTTGGAAGGTGAACCTTTGGCCCAGTGTGAGATCCTGAGCACTCTGGAAAAGGTTTTTGTCCAGGATATCTCTGTACTTGGCTGCATTCATCTTTCCTTCAATTGCAGTCGTCTTATCCATGTAGCTGAAACACGCCCCCACAGCATGATACTGCCACCACCATGCTTCACTGTTAGGATTGTATTGGGCAGGTGATGAGCAGTGCCTGGTTTTCTCCACACATACCACTTAGAATTAAGGCCAGAAAGTTCAATCTTGGTCTCATCAGACCAGAAAATCTTATTTCTCATAGTCTAGGAGTCCTTCATGTGTTTTTTGGCAAACTCTATGTGGGCTTTCATGTGTCTTGCACTTAGGTGAGGCTTCCGTCGGGCCACTTTACCATAAATCCCCGATTGGTGGAGGGCTGCAGTGATGGTTGACTTTCTAGAACTTTCTCCCATCTCCCCACTGCACCTCTGGAGCTCAGCCACAGTGATCTTTGGGTTTTTCTTTACCTCTCTCACCAAGGCTCTTCTCCCTGGATTGCTCAGTTTGGTCGGACGGCCAGCTCTAGGAAGATTTCTGGTTGTCCCAAACATCTTCCATTTAAGAATTATCTGTGCTCTTAGGAACCTTAAGTGCAGCAGAAATTCTTTTGTAGCCTTGGTCTTGTGCCTTGCCACAATTCTGTCTCTGAGCTCTTCTGGCAGTTCCTTCAACCTCTTGATTCTTATTTGCTCTAACATGCACTGTGAGCTGTAAGGTCACAGTGGTCACTTATAAGGTCACTTATATGTGCCTTTCCTAATCAAGTGCAATCAATTTAATTAAACACAGCTGGACTCCAATGAAGGTGTAGAACCATCTCAAGGATGATCAGAAGAAATGGACAGCACCTGAGTTAAATATATGAGTGTCACAGCAAAGGGTCTGAATACTTATGGCTGTCAGGGCCCATTGATTGTCTGTCCACCCCTTGTCTTGTCTGGGTGTGTATTTCCCGTTTTACGTTAAAGTCTGTTCCCCATGTCCTGTCAAGTTTCCTGCCTGTGTGATTTGTGATTGTTTCCACCTGTGTCTCATTGCCTCCCTCACCCAATGTATTTAAGCTGTTTTCCCCTAACCTCCTGTGCCAGATCATCTTGTCTGTCTTCAACAAGTGATCCCGCATTTTCCCAGTGTTTCCTTGAGAGTTCTTTGTGTATTGACCAGTTTTGGATTTTGGCTTTACCACCTTGCTTCCTGGACCTGTAACTTTGCCTGTGCTGACTGATAACCCGTTGCCCCCCTAGGATTGGAAAAACTACCTCCCTTACATTTCTTGTGTACGACTCTGCTTTGTGGGTCCTGCTTGCCATCGTGTGCCTGATAGTACGATCTGGCCATACATGAACCCCACAGAGTCGGACCCAGTGGGCGCTGCTCTTAGCACTCATGGGAAGCGGCTGAACGAGCAGGAGGAGTGGCTGCTAGCCATTGACCAAGCATTGGCCAACGGTTCACAGCGGGATGAAGCCATGGACGCCATGCTTTCAGCACAGCTGAACGTCGTCATCAGCCGTCTCCAGCATCTGGAAGAGAGGTTAGCGACACACCCACCAGCTACTGAACAAGCTACGGCTGTCAGTGCAGCCTTGCAGTTAACACCTGCTACTCACCCGGTTCCAGTCGAGGCTCCTTGTCTGTGCCTGGCAAGCCCAGAAGCCCAGTTCTCTGGTGAGTCAGAATCGAAATCAAATCAAATCAGATTTATTTGTATAGCGCCAAATCATATCAAAGTTACATCAAGGCATTTTACATATAGAGCAGTGACAAGGCCTAAGACTACCGAGAGACTCAGTCGCAGAGTGAACACCACAAACACAAAGTAGTCCAAGTTCCACAAAACTTTACTGAAGAGCAGGCAGGGTCATACACGAAGAGGCAGTCAGGAGAAACAGGCAAACAAATCCGAAGGTCATACACTAAGGTTATCACAAAAACAAACGCGAGAGAGCAAAGCACATGGGGGTAACAATGACAATCTGGCAAAGGAATGGGCGTGACCCATGGACTTAAATACAGGCAGACACAGGTGTGGAGATTATTGGCGGGAAACAGAACAAAGGAATTTGACAGGAAGTGATGAGCCATGACAGGAATAAAAACAGATTACAAAATAAAACAGGAAGTCCAAGAACATAAAGACCTGACAGACCAGGAGTAGACCAAACTCTTTATGAAATGATTTAAAGAGACCCAACGGATCCCCTGATGAGCGAGCACTTGGCAACAGAGGCAAGGAAAAACTTCCTTTAAGAGGCAGAAACCTTGGGCAGAACTAGGCTCGGGGGGGGGGGGCGGCCATCTGCCTCGATCGATTGGGTTGAGAGAGGGAGTGAGACATGAGGGGGGGGCAAAGTTGGGTAGAGTAGGGAGAAAATGAGAGCAGGAAGGAGGAGGGGATATTCAAAACAGGTGTAGGGAGGAACATATGATGCTGCATGAAATTCATAGAAATGATGCTGTATGGAATTCATGAAGATATGGGAGCAGCAGGCATTGCAGGAACATGCGGTGGCAATGATTCATCACCTGCAGGATGAGGACAGGGAGGGGGGGGGGGAACTGGTAGAGACGGAGACTTCGGGAAAACATGGTTAGTAAATGCAGTACACATGCTTGGAACTGGAAGAAACAGGGATTTCGGAGAAGCATGGTTGTTGGTATGTCGGGACATGCAAGGGGGAGAGAGGGGGAGAGAGAGAGGAGAGACAGAGAGAGAGAGAGAGAGGGGAGAGGGAGAGGGAGAGGGAGAGAGAGGTGCTCAGTGCTTCCCCCAGCAGTCTAGGCCTATTGCAGCATAGCTAAAGACTAAATGAACTTTAACTTTTTAACTATAAGCTCTGTCATACAGAAACGTTTTAAGCCTGGTCTTGAAAATTCCTAAAGAGTCCGCCCCCGGACCGATATTGGAAGTTGGTTCCATAGAAGAGGAGCCTGATAACTGAAAGATCTGCCTCCCGATTTACTCTTGGAGATTCTAGGGACCACAAGTAAACCTCCATCTAGAGAGTGGAGTGGCCTACTAGGACAGTAAGGAGCTATGAGCTCTCTGAGATATGATGGAGCTTGGCCATTAAGAGCTTTATATGTTAACAGAAGGATTTTAAATTCTATTCTGAATTTTACCGGCAGCCAATGAAGAGCAGCTAACACAGGAGAGATGTGATCCCTTTTTCTAGTTCCTGTTAATATTCGTGCAGCAGCATTCTGAATCAACTGAAGGCCTTTCAGAGATTTGTTTGGTCATTCAGATATTAATGAGTTACAGTAGTCCAGCCTAGACGTTACGAATGCATGGACTAGTTTTTTTGCATCCTCTTGAGACAGGATATTTCTGATTTTCTTAATGTTTCACAGGTGGAAGAAAGCTGCCCTACTGACTTGTTTAATGTGAGGGACAAAGGACATGTCCTGGTCAAAAGTTACTACAAGGTTTCTTACAGTGGAGCTGGAAGCCAAAGTAATGCCATCCAGACTGATTAGATGCTTAGATAGGGTTTCTCTGAGGTGCTTAGGGCCGAGTACAATAACTTCAGTTTTGTCAGAATTAAGAAGTAAAAAATTATGGGTCATCCAGACATTTATATCTTCAAGATATGTCTGCAGTACGACTATCTGACTAACTTCATTTGGCTTCATTGATAAATACAGCTGAGTGTCGTCTGTGTAACAGTGGAAATCGATGCTGTGTTTCCTGATAATGTTGCCTAAAGGAAGCAGATAAAGAGTGAAGAGGATTGGTCCAAGTACCGAACCCTGTGGGACTCCATAACTGGCTATAGTGCGTGAGGAGGAGCTATTGTTAACATGTAAAAACTGATATCTATCGGATAAATAGGATTTGAACCACCTTAGAGCAGTTCCTTTAATGCCAATTTCATGTTCCAGTCGCTGTAATAAAATATTATGATCAATGGTGTCAAATGCAGCACTGAGATTTAAGAGGAGGAGTATGCAGGCTGATCCATTGTCTGAAGCCATTAGAATATCATTGGAGACTTTAACAAGCGCTGTTTCTGTGCTGTGATGAGCTCAAAATCCTGACTGAAACTCTTCAAGCAAGCCGTTCCTATGCAGATGGTCTTGTAATTGGTTTGCTACTGCTTTCTCAATGATTTTTGAAATGAACGGAAGGTTCGATATGGGTCTATAATTGGCCAAAACATCTGGATCAAGATTTGGCTCTTTAAGTTGGGTTTGATGACTGCGGTCTGAGTTACATGACCCAAAGATAACGTCAAATTAATCAGATCTAAAATGAATGGCTCAATTAAGTAGAAAATCTCTTTAAAGAGGCTAGTCGGTACTGGGTCTAATAGACAGGTTGATGGTTTAGATGATGAGACTATAGAAGCTAGCTCTGAGAGATTCAGAGATGAGAATGATTCCAGATGTAAAATAGGCGTTAGAGTTGATTCAGGAGCTGCTGAATTCAGTAAAAGATTACTGTCTAACGCAGGTAAGAGCTGATGAATTCTTTCTGATTGTTATAATTTTATCTGTAAAAAAGCCATTAAAATCATCACTGCTGAGGGCTAAGGGGATCACTGGTTCAATTGAGCTATGACTCTCTGTCAGCTTGGCTACAGTGCTGAAGAGAAACCTGGGGTTGTTCTTGTTTTTTTCTATTAGTGCTGAGTAATATGAGCTTCTAGCACTGCGGAGAGCTTTTTTATAAGTTTTTAAGCTTTCTTTCCAGGCTCGGTGAAACTTTCCCAAGTTGCTGGAACGCCAATTTCTTTCTAATTTCCTTGACGGCTGCTTTAAGGCACAAATTTGAGAATTATACCACAGAGCCAGCCTCCTGTTTTATTACTTTCTTTTTGAGAGGGGCAGCATCATTAAGATTTGAACACAGTGTGGCCATAGTGCTAATCACAAGGTCATCAACCTATGTATGGGAGAAATCCTCATTTGAATTTAGATATGGCATTGCTGCAAATGATGACCGAATATTCTCTTTAAATTTAGCCACAGCATCTTCAGATAAACATATCATATAGCCAAATTTATTCCTCGATGCTGTGCAGTCAATTAAAGTAAACTCAAATGTAATGAAGTAATGGTTGGTCAAAAGAGAGTTTTGAGGAAAAATTGTTAACTTGTCAATTTCAATGCCATATGTTAGAACAAGATCAAGGATATAATTGAAGCATTGAGTAGGTTCATTTACATGCTGGGAAAAGCCAATTGAGTCTAGTAAGAAAAGAAACCCAGAACTAGGGCTGTCACTTTCTACATCTACAAGAATACTGAAATCTCCCAGTATAATGATTTTATCTGTACTGAGTAGTAACTCTTAATATAAACTCAGAAAACTCTGATAGGAATTCTGAGTATGGACCAGGTGGATGGTATACTGTAACTAGCAGAAATGGTTTTTCAACTTTTCAATTAGAGTGAGAGACACTAAGAGTGAGGCTTTCAAAAGGCGTAAAGCTAGATTTTGGTCTAGGGTTGATTAATAAGATTGATTGAAATATCGCAGCCACCTCCCCTCCTTGACCTATGGTACGAGGGATATGAAAATTAACATGAGTGGGGGGGTGTAGCTTCATTAATAATAACATACTCAACCTGCTGCAGCCAGGTTTCAGTTATAAAAAATAAATCAATGCAATGATCAGCTTTGAGATCATTAACTAATAGAGATTTTGATGATAGTGATCGAATATTCAATAGTCCACATTTAATTGCAGTGTTATTTGAGACTGAATTTGTGGCTGTTAAGTTAAGTTTTTGTTTTTAGCTCCTCTTCTGTTTAATTTAGGTTTAGTAACTTTTCTAAATTTAGGTGGTCGGGGGACAGACACAATTTATATAGACCTAGACATACATATAGACATAGACATAGACATTGACAGAGACTCTATTCTATTCTCGGCAGGGAACCGCCTTGACTGAGGTGCAGAGGAGCGTGTTAAACTGTGGCTCTGCCTCCTGGTCTCGGGGACTTGGGGACTCGGGGTTGTCAGGGTTTTAGCTTTCTAATAAACTCGGCTATATTCTTAGATAGGATAGGACTAGATATTAGGTCACCACCCACAATGGTATGGACAACATTTCACCTAATCAGACCAGGTCTCCCCCAGAAAGTCTTCCAGTTATCTATGTGGCCCATATTGTTTTGGGGACACCACCTCGACAGCCAGCAGTTGGATGACGACATGCGGCTATACATGTCATCACTGGTCCGATTGGGGAGGGGGCCAGAGAAAACTACAGTGTCCAACATCGTTTTAGCAAAGGTACACACCGATTCCACATTAATCTTTGTGACCTCCGACTGGCGAAGTTGGGTGTTGTTACTGCTGACGTGAATAACAATTTTACCATATTTATGCTTATCCTTAGCCAGCAGTTTCAGGTAAGACTGGATGTCGCCTCCTCTGGCCCCTGGGATACACTTAACTATGGCCGCCGGTGTTGTTAACTTCATGTTCCTCAGAATAGAATCGCCAATCACTCGAGTCGGCTTTTCAGCGAGTGTGTCGCTGAGTGGGGAGAACCTGTTGGAAATGTGAGCTGGTTGGTGGTGAACTGGGGGCTGCTGTCTACGACTATGCCTCCTGTCTCGGACGGTCACCAGCTGCCCTGACTAGATCCCGGCTGCTCGGGAGCCACTGGGGGGGAGGAAACTCTCTCGGCTGCCGTAGGAGCTGGTCTAGGTCGGCCCGCACTGGCTACAGGGGGGCGGCAGCTACACTAGCATAAGTTGGGCTAGCTAAGGTGCGGAGCTGTGACTCTAACTCACTAATTCTCGCCTCCATTTCTACCATCACCCTGCATCTATGACAAGAAGTGCTATCATAAAAGGAGGCAGAGGAGTAACTGGACATGTAGCACACAGGACAGGAGAGAAGAGGAGAGGGAGAAGGACAAGGAAGAAGAAAGAGTGGAAAGAGAGCTAGAGGGCATTGCTAATCGTTTAGTTTGATTAGCGGAGCTACAGTATTGTCTATAAAGCTTAGGAAAGGGGAAGGAGATTGAATTTTATGCTAGTATAAGTTTGATAACAGTTTAGTGTCAATTAATCAGATGAATAGCAAAGAATAGCGGAGACAGCACACGCGGTAACACACAGCACAACCACCAGTGACTGGAAATGACGTAACACGCTTACGTCAGGGGACTATCTTCCTTTCCTTGGTCAGTGTAACCTCCAATTCAAGTTTCAGGCCTCCGCCTTTCCCTCAGACTGAGCTAAAGTAGCCTACGTCATCTGCCATTTAATGGGCCGGGCTAAGGCTTTGGCTATGGCGGGGTTGGAGTCGCCAGTCAGCCATATGTGACTCTTTGCCCCTGTTCACTAAGGCTTTTGAAACTGTTTTTCAATCGGCTATGCCAGGTCAAGACGCAGCCAAAACTCTAGTAGCACTGAAAGCAAGGCAAAAGGACTGTTTTGGATAACGCCCTAGAATTTCACACTCTCGCCGCACTTCATCGCCTCCTGCCCAGCCAAGGATTCTTCAGGTTAAGCAAGGGCAAGACACTCTTTTCCCAAGTCTCACCCTAAAAGAAATTTAATTCCAGTAACCCTCTGCACAGACACTCAAACCTTAAGCCACTAGGCCCTAATCGACTCAGGTGCAGGTATTTAGTAAAACCCAGGCCATGTCACTTCCCCCACACGGAGATTCATGATTGTGCTATTGACCTTCTCCCAGGTGCCCCCCTCCCAGTGGGCGACTGTACTCACTGTCTTCTCCTGAAAACCACGCCACTGAGGAATATATGCACTCCTCCCTCCAGGCAGCTATCATTCGGCCCTCCTCCTCCTTTGTGGGCGCTGGTTTCTTCTTTGTGGAGAAAAAAGATTGGACTCTCCATCCCTGCATCGATTACACCGGTCTCAATGACCAGCATTAAAACAGGTACCCCTTACCTTAATGACTACTGCCTGTCCGCGAAAGTCCTCTGGTCCCTCCCACCAGATCCCCTCTTCCGCCACGGTTCATTGATGGGGGTCCCGTATACACTGTGCAGCGTCTCCTTGCTTCTCAGCGACATGGAAGGGGCCTGCAGTCCCTGGCGGACTGGGAGGGCTATGGACCGGAAGAACGCTCTTGGGTCCCCTCCAGGAACATCGTGGACCCCCAACTCATCTGGGACTTCCAATATGATCACCCTTGGGACATTGGGCCGCCGGGTGTTGCTCATTACACCAACAATTAAGGTTAAGGAAAGACTTATATGGATCCACTCGTTTCATTGTAAGAAAGCTCCAATACCATTACTTGTGTAATGAATAATTAGACTCACTCTTGTCAAATTAGACATTTGCAGTCTAAAATTTAGCTTTGCTCCAGAGATTTTCAGTGGGGTTTACTCCTTTTTGCATCCCCCTAATTTAAGTAAAACTGAAAATTTAGTTCTCTACGTTATAACTTGAAAGTAAGGTTAATAATATAAGTTAAACAGATGTTATATAAAACTTAATCTTGTCAACATTTTGGAAATTGTTTTTGTGTTCATTGAGATATTGTTTAAAATGTTACATTTGGAAGGGGGTGTACTCATTTACACTGAGCACTGTATGTAGAAATAGGTTCCTGCTAGTCATCATGACTGAACTTGAGCCTGGTGAAGATGTGCCTTCTGACTCCCTATGTCAGGATGTAATTAAAATGATCTGGAACAGGAATGCGTTCAAACGCCCTATATAAATGTGCAAACTCTGTGATTTTGAGACACTGCTTGTATCCTTCTGTGCTTAGGTTTTGTCTCCTATTTTGCGCAATATCCATATTCCTTCCAACCAATCAGTGGTTGTTGTGTTTACTGGGGTTGTGGTTCAGTGTTTTTAGATGAAAACTTCCACAACAGTCCCAATTTGAAACAGAACTTTTACAGTATAATCTGGCCATGACAGACTCAGCAGAGGGAGGCATGTTTTGTTTGGCTCTCCATGCCCAAGGGAGGAAGCTTCATGATCATGAACAGCAGCTGTCTTCTCTTACATTTGGTGTGCAGCAGTTGCATTTCAGACAGGGCACTTTTCAATCTGCTATGACGAACCCATTTCAAGATACTTCCACCCAGATGCAGCAGATGCTCACTCTCCTGAAATCCTCAGTATCTGACCCACCTGCTCAGGATGCTGCCCAGCTCAGGAAGGTTCAACCCTCCTTCAACCCTGAGCCTGTCTACTTAGTATTGACAGGTATGATGGCAATCCTTCTAGCTACCACTCTTTCCTTTCACTGTGCTCTATGCTTTTTGATCTGCAGCCTCACTCTTACCCGACTGAGAGCTCCCATGTGGCATTCATAACTCACCTCACAGGAAGAGCTCAAATGTGCTACGGCTGAGTGGGATAAACAATCTTTCATATGCAGCTCAGGTAAGATGTTTGCAAAGGTCCTCTGTAAGGTTTTTGTTTTGTTTTTTCACATATTGTTTGTATTAAGTTGTTAACCATGTTATGTACTGTCATGTAAAATGCTTTCATTAATTTGTGAGTTCATATACTTTTATGGACCACAGGAAGAGTAGCTGCTGCTGAGGGGGTAGCCAATGGGGATCAAATTAAACAACAACCTATACTCAGTCCTTGGTGTCAAAGCATGTCCTCCATAAAAGTGAAGGAATTTATTTTTAAGCTATCCTGGTTCTCTACTTCAGACACAGCAGTCAGGCCCACACATGCCTGGTCCTCAGTGGCCATGTGAAACTGCATTATAGAAACAAGGTTTCATTGTTTCATTGTCATTGGTTTCAAATCAGGTTTCATTAGACCAGTTCACAACCAAGAGATGTTGGCTTGGACCATAGTTCATTTTAATGTAGGTCTGCAAACATGTAAAAACATATGTACAAATGTGACATACAGATTATAGAAAACTAAGCCTAGAAAACTGGAAACATGCAAACAATTGACAGATGATGGTTTCACTTACTTACACACACACACACACAAAGCCATTAGAAAAAGATAAATATGTGAATCATGTTCATATGATTCATAAGTGACAGTCCCACTGAGACTCAATACTCTCTCACATGAAAAAAAGCTTTGGGTACCAAATGTTTTCTTGCTCTTGTTAAGATGAGTAGAGTATGCTGGGTGTCTGTGCAGACAGTTTATTGGATTGAGAATTTGTAAACTTCATAGAACAGATTAGGACTTGTGTTATGTTCAGAGTAGTCAAGCCTTTTGAAACCATGCACTTTATTGAATTCCTGTCACTGGGATAAATATCTTAGTAGTTGACTTGACAAGGTTGAGCTAGAACCAGTTTTGGTAGACTGGCCACTAAGGTGCTCCAGTTAGCTTATTACTCCACTGTCCTCTGAGCACCTGAACTCTGAGCTCAACAGAGTCCACTGGATATAATTGTTTTTGTCCTGACCTGTGTGACTAACTGGCTTACACCAATTCACTGTACACTCAACTCAGTGATAAATAAGAGAATAGCCAACTGACAACCGCATGAAGCCACAGGCTTTAGTCAAAGAGTCAATTTGGTCATGGATTTTTTATTAGATTAGTAAAGATGTGTGGACTTATTTTCACTTTGATAAGGAAGAGGACAAAAACTGTTTGGAGTCAGCCACATTCAGGCTAAGACCTGGCATTGCAATGGTCTACGTTACCTTAGAGCTGTCCAGACTCATCAGCCTGCTGCCAAGGACTTGTGATATCAATGAAATCTTTGCTGTGATAAGGCTGAAGAATATAAAACCTTTCAGATAGCCATAAGTTAAGTAAAGCTTCCACCAGCCAAAGTTAAGCATAAGTAAACCAACAGCAGTTGGTGACTTAAGTTAGTGTTTTCTATGAAGAAAAAAAAAGAAAAAAGGCACAAACACAAAAAATTCTCAAACAAAACATTCCTTCCCCTGGAGTTGTGTTTTACTGGTTTTCAGCTTCAAAAACATTGATTCAAATTTTCATATCTTGCAGTAAACATCTAATTTGACAGTTCTGATTGGTTATTGATCATGTAATCCTGAGACACACTCCAATAAATCATCTTCAGTTTTAAAAACAAAGCTTCTGATAAACATGATTTTTGAGCAGCTTAAAAAACATTTCAAAGGCCTGTACTGTTACACACACACACACACACACACACACACACACACAAGTCTTGATAATATTGAAGATTCTGTATCTGCAGCAGGTGGTCTAGTCAGAGCTTATCTTCTGTAGCAGACACAGCAAACAGGGAAAATCAAATCTTTTAATGAACCATTTCTGCTGGTTCAGTGTAATAGTGATCACAGGTAGAAGACGTTGACTCGCTCATCTCTAAACATTACAGCTGCTTACAGGATGTTATAGCAGTGGAAGATTTAACGTTTACCTGTGACAACCTGTCACACAGATCATATGACTAAAGAATAGACACCAGTTGTGCTTCACACTGAACATCATCTGCAGTTACAGGTCAGAGGTCAATACAGGAGATGATCGGTGTTGACTCATCTTGTTTCATCTTATCATTTTGCACCAAGACATTGAAGAGGTTTAACCTGTTCAGACATCGTATAACCATCCGTTTCAGGTGATCTCATCACAAGCAGACAGCATTAAAGTCAGGAGTGAACACACAAGTTGCAATGGAGATCTGTAGCTCCATAGAGGAGCCTAAGAGAGGAGATGTGAAACCACACTGAAATATATCTTTTATGGATATGAAAACTTCAGAAAAGGCTCAATGAATCAAGTTCAGTATGAAAAAATCCAGTTTCCTGTGATTGTTTCAAAATAAAATGACTTATCAACTTTTAGGACAGCTGCTCAGGAATTTATGGTTTAACTCACACAACATCCCACAGACCAACACTTCATATTCTACCAGACAGAGAATAGAGCCAGTCTCCTGTTGTGTATTATTTATCAGCTAAGTTGTACATGTTTTCACTCACTGCAGTTTAATGCTCTACCTGACTTCACACATGGTTGCAGTGGGATTTAAGTCAAATTCTCAGCTCCAGGTCTTCACAATAGAGTAACATTGGCAGTGACAGTTTAATGTAGCTCCCTGAGATGTTCAGTGTGTTAGAGCACAGTGCATTTCCACGGGAGAGACGACTGGGTACTGAGGCAGCCTTTTCCGATAAACCAACTGGAGACAGCTGGCCCCTCCAGTTAACCGAGGAAGCACTGGTTTCAGTACATCCTCCAATTTTTTACAGCATCCCCCAATAACCAATCACACATCTGGTTAAAGCAGAGTGCCAGTTTCCCCAGCATACCTGTCCAGGTTCTGCAATCCTCTACACCATGTTAGACATGACAATGTTTCTAATGTTTGACCTTCACCTACCACCGCTGAGGGGAAGAGGAGGAGGAGAGGGAAACAAGTTAGGAGTTATCCTGCAACTCTTTGGCCTTGGTCAGGATGGTGTGAACATCCGAGATTGGGTAATCCTAATCAGAGAGATAAATTAGTCTGTAAAATTACATTAGCTGTGTTACCACAATTGTTTTACTGTATTAATTATAAGCTTTACCTGCAAAAATCTCATGTTCACTGTGAAGTCTCCAGCTAGTAAATTCTCTCTGATCAGTCTGTGAACAGACAAAGAAGAACCGTGATTGGGGTGACTCCATAGTCCAGTGGTTAGGATGCATATAATGTGGGCATATAAACATACAGCAGACGAGTCCCAGTTTCGTCCCTCCACTCCCTCCTGCATATCATTCCCCCTCTTTAAAACCCTGCATGTCTTGCCTCTCTACATGGATTCAGAGTCAGAGGTATCACTGCTGTAGGAGGGTTCAGTGTCAAAAGCTCACATCAGCATAGCGCAGCAGACCAGGATAAGGAAATGGAACCGGCCCTCATCAGAAAACAGGGTATCCCAGATGCGAATGACATCTGGCAAGAGGAACTCCTGAGATAACAACAGGGTCAGCCAGCGGAAGGTGAAATACTGGGGCTTGATGTTTTGCTCTTCCTGTGGGAACAAAATATAGCAGAAAACGTAGGGAAGCTCACATCACTGCAGAATGCACAGAGGATGTTACTCATGAGCAGACCAGACATTTGACTATTATGTGAAGACTTAACCAAAATGCAGAGTGAGATCAGGAAGCTCTTTGTTTCATTGACCCTGGTCATGTGTGTATTAACTTCTGATAAGATGTGGAATAAAGTATTCTTCATAACTAGCCATTAACCAATTGGTTAATAGTGTCAGTCCAGCAGTTTAATATCCTGATATTGGCACCATCTGAGCAGGTGACCAGACTCAAAGCAGACTTACCAGCTGCTCTGTGGAAGCTTGTGTCTCCTCTGCTGAGGACTGAGGTGTCCCTGAACCTGTTTGGTGTGAGGTTAAATGTGTGCCCAACTCATCCAGTTAATAACCACCCACCTACACTGGGCATGTTCAAGCCAGTCAAAACAGGAAGCAGCTGCTACAAAGACAAAAAGCTTAATAACACTTTAGTCGAGGCTGATAAGACTGAGGGCTCCATGACTACATAGACTACGTTCACACTGCAAGGCTTAGTACTCCAATGTGAACTGGTCATGGCACCGATGTGACCCACATGCACAGAAGAACAAGACGTCACACACAGTACACTGTAAAGAAGTAAACAAGAATGTTGGAATTAAAGTCATGAAGGACACAGATGTGAACGTTTATGATAAGATCTAATTCACTGTCCCTCCAGTGACCACCTCAGTTGCCACTCTCTGCCATGTTTTTGCTTTTTGGGTCCTGTTTGTGCACAATTATGATGATTTTCGACTAAGAATGACGTAAAAAGTCCCATCAAATTTCCAATACAGGCTGCATGGCTGTTCAGACTGAGGTAGCATTTAAAAAAAATCTGAACTGTATCTGATTTAGAACCACACATGAAAGTGACCCAAATCTGATTTGGGCAGATCAGATTCCATGTGATTTGTGCTGTTCATACTGTCATTAAACAACCACACCTGAGTCACACTTGGGCCTTCTGTGTGAAAATAACCTTTTTCATTTTTTTCCCCAAAGGTCTCAATTTCTGTCCAGACCAACACACAATCCTGAAGTTTCTCAGCAAGTCTCAGTTTTAGGGGCTGACAATATCAGTGTTTGGTTGAAAGCAGGAAGAAACACAAAAGAGGAAATGAGCTCCTCCTTACAGTGGACGAAGCACAGCAACTGAAAACTGCACATGGTGCACTTGTGTGTTTTGTTTTGTTTTTTTTCTTTTTAGACAGGCGTGATCGATAAGAACTTTCTCGCCCTTAAGCTCTCTTCCTCCATCCTTTCCTTCTTAAGACTGACTTACTACATGACTTGCAAGCGTAAAGATTCACCTTGGTTTGTCAAGAGAAAAGGTATTTGAACAGATCTCAATTACCTCTATGAATAAACAAATCAACAACCAAAGAAATCATTGCAAGCTTATGCCATGAATTGACATTAACATCAGTCTGAAAACTGTTGTGATGTGATTAGTAGCTCTGGTCAAAGATGGCACAGTTGTAAAAAATAGGAACATAGTCGACAGCATGATCTCAGCTTTCTCACATTAGAGGCAATTTAAAATTGAAATGTGCCTGAAGGAGGAGACAGTGGGCCTGCAGCCTCAACCTCACCAGCTTTAGATAGAGCTCCAGGTCTTTATCTTTGAGCATAGAGTACACACTCTCCATTTTGTAGGTGATACCACACTGGGAGTCATCCAGACTTTTGATAAAGTTGTCTCTGTTTTCTGACATCAGGTTGGTGAAGCAGAAGAAGGTGTCAGCTTCAGCATGCTCTATATTTGAAGGAGAATCACACAGGAATTATATTTATGTCCTGTAAAACATAGGAAATGCTTAGATCCAGCTCATTTGTCACTCACCTTTCCACTGACTGTTGGGGTCTGTGGCAAATGTGTAGTAAATTGGCCCAACAATCTCATTCATACCCTGTACATAGGCAATCCCTGGGTTGAGTTTGGCATAGATGAAGAGGATGCGTTCCACCACCTCCCAGTGTGCTTCACTACCATTTGGCAGCACCTCATACTCATTAGATGGATACAGATTTAAGGCCTTTCCTGGGGAACTGACCTGTGAACAGAGCAGGAAGTGACCACCTTTTCCAAACCATGTAGACAAGGCAGTGATGCAGTTTAAATTCAAAACAAAGGGCAATGAAGAAAAGTTAAATCCCTAGAAACGTAAGAAGATTCTTTCCTGGTGGAGAATACTCTTCATTTCTTGTCAGGAACCTGGTGGTTTCTGATCCATTGGAAAGATACTAAGGTTTTGAAGGCAGTTCCTGTCAATTGGACAGAGATTTGAACATAGAAAACTGGACTGTCGAAGTCAGAAATGAGTCAGGAAACAGTTTAGTGTCTGCCATTAGCCAAGCCACCTTTTCAGACAGAGCAGGAGAAAAAAATCCGCAGCATCACACTGTACTGCTTACTAATGACTAGTTTTAGCAGTGCTTGCAGTCTTTTTTCCTTGCAGGTTAACATTGATTTGCCTAACCTGCCCCAGTCCAGCAGATGTGTGCCACTTTATTCTGAAATAGCCAGTGGATAAACTGGGTATCTCCCTCTGTCCGAGGGGGTAACGAGAACGGGAAGGGAAAAAAAAAAAAAGTCTGGCGGTTGTCCTAAATTAAAAATGCTAAGGACACTCCAGACAACACAATCCCATAAAAACAGTGAAACCAGCACACACTTACATTGGTAACTCCACTGCGGTTGCGATTCACAGTTTGAGCCTTCAGGGTGGTTTGTTCAATCCGTCGACGCAGCGTCTCATAGTCATTCTGAGGGTCTAGAATGAGCTGGCAAGGGTACTCAGTGGGACGCTGGAAGAAAGCCATGTCTGGGTACAGCCGCCTGGAAACATCATACTTGGTTTTTCTACCTAGGACCTTAAAGAGCTTGGAGACCCGTATTTATTCCTTTCTATGACAGAATGAGGGATTCATGGTCATACCTCACATCCTTGTCAATCTGCAGAAGAATTTCATTGTCTTTGAAATAGGTGTTCCACCTGCTATCTGGGTTCGGGTTGAGAGGCTGAAAAGATTTAAAGAGATCGGAGAGAGGGTTTCTGCTTGCATTATGATTAATGCTTTCAAAGTGCTTGCTCAGTGAACAGATCTGCATCACTTTTAAATGGAAGCCCACAACTTATGAAATTAAATCGTCAAAACAGAACATTTAGACACAGTGGGGAGATTAAAAATGAAGCATGTGTTATAGGGTTGAAGAGCTTTCTGCAGGAACAACCTCTGGCAGGCTGTTGAAGATTAAGATGCACAGATTAAAATAATTTAATGGTAGCTCTTGTGTAAGGCAGTCAAATGACTTGGCACAGCCAGCTGGAACACAGTTAAGCATTTACACAAACTCTAAACTGAACAGTTAGTCTGAGCTGGATCTACATAACTGAGGTGCAGTCACATGACTTACAGAGATTTTGCTCAATCAAACTACAGGCATGTCACTGCATCAATGGGCCCTTTCAATGTACACTGCCGCCTCATCCTAATTAACAGCACAACAAAGAGATATCACTCACATGGTCCTCCATGGTCACATCTTCTCTGGACTGGCCTAGGTTGGCTTTGGCAATACCAGGCTGGATGATCATTTCTTTTAGGAATTGGGAGTACACATCCCTGTGGGATAATCAGACAGCCATTCTGATTTCAGTTCATTAAAGACCACATTCAGCTCTTCTCATTGCAATCTGTGTATTGAAACGTACTTGCGCAGTTGTATGATTGAACCCGTTGGAGTCGACAGACACACAGTAGGATGAACAGTAAGAGCAGTAAGATGTAACCTTGCTGAGTTGCCAATTGAATGTGTATTAAAAGCGTAGAGTTCAAACTATATACCAGTTTTAAAATTGTGTTGATAGGCCAAGTAAAACCCGAATAATGATAAATAATCTGTGCCATGCTTTTTCCTTAATACTGTTGCCGTGCTTGGTGCCCATTTGGTGTAGCAAGGAACCGTAAAACGGTCTATTCTAAGGAAAGTGCTCAAAAAGAAAAAGAAAGATGACACCCCCTTTCCTATTGGTGGGAAATGCATCATATCAACAAATTAAAAAAATTATGTCTCAATGCACAGCATTTGCTTGCTGTAGAAGAGGGGAAAGTTTTGTATATGTGGCAAAAGAGAGACAGCGATATCAATAGCGAGTTTTAAGATAATAATGATCATTTGTGAAGCATCTTATAGTGACCCCTGATTGTTTTATTTTATTTTATTGCTAGACCCCAGGGGGTTAAGATTTTTACACATGACCCAAATTTATGTCAGCTTTGTTGGTGAAATCCTCATGGGACATCTGTTTAAACGAACTCACTGACACTGTGACATTACACATCATTTTCTGCATGGAATCGTGTGTGCAGACCAAAACCTTCTGCACATACAACAACAATAAACCATGTTTTAACACCAAACTGCGGAAACTGCGCCAGGCCAAGGAGAAGGCCTACAGAAGAGGGGATCGTGCCCTGTACAAGCAGGCCAGGAACACACTGATGAGAGAAATTGGAGCAGCTAAGAGGAGCTATTCTGAGAACCTGAAGAGCAAATTCTCAGCCAGCGACCCTGCTTCAGTGTGGAGAGGCCTGCAGGACATGACCAACTACAGGAACCCATCCCCCCCACCCTGTAGGGAACAAACAACTGGCAGAGGAACTGAACAGCTTCTACTGCCGGTTTTCACACCCATCACCCACCCCATTCACAACACCCAACGGCTGTACTGTACCTAAGCCCCCTGCGCCTCCCTCCCTCCTCCACTCAGACCCCCCATTCATGAGATGGATCAGGGCGAGGAACTGTGCGCAGAGCCGAAGTCATCCTGTGATGCCCAAACACAGTGGTCAGCCTTCATGAATGTCATGTGCTTTACGATGTTTAAAATGTATGTGCCTCACCCTTTTCAGCTCAGCATTCTTTCTTGTGCCTGCATTCCACTTTCTCTGTACATCAGTGCATGATGTCCCTGTCTTTCCCTGTCTGATTGCATTGTCAACCTGAATTGAAAATAAATTAAAGATATATACAACACACACGACGTTTTTTTACAAAAGAATCATACATTGGACTTCCGGGAACATGGCAGAGTGATTAGCAGCATAGTTACCCTGCTCTCCCAAGTCGTTTAAAATAAATCCACTTACAAACATAACTCGACAGATGAAAGCAAGGCATGAATGGAGTAAACAAGAGAAGAAGCCTGAGAATCAATAAGAAGTTAAACAAAGCTCGAGAACAACAAGAAATGGAAGAAATCTCTGAACGCAAAGCTAGCACTAGCAAACACGAGGAGGAATGCGTGGCGGAGAAAGTTGAGGGCCAAGGCCAGACAGAGACACTCTGAGCCGGGCTTGCCATCATTAGAAATGACATAAGAGAGCTTAAACAAGCGTTGCGGCACGAGTTCACCATACTCAAAGAAGAACTGAAAAGAGAGGTGAAGCAAGAAATCAGTAATTTAAGACAAGAAAATCGTCTGTAAGCTCTCTGAGAACAATACTGAGCTGCAGACACAAAAGATGAACATCACTGAAGCCCAGGCATGCATAGTGGAGCTGGAAGAGCGGCAGGCGGACCCGCACAACACACTGGCGTTGATGCAGGAGCAGACGGGTCGGATGCAAGACAAGATAATGGATCTCAAAAGCAGATCAAGGAGAAACAACCTTCGAGTCTTTGGCATTGGGGAGGACACAGAAGGGAGCTCCGCTGCCAAATACTTGGAACAACTGCTAAAGACCGAACTCAAGCTGCCTGAAAGAACTAATCTGCAGATCCAAAGAGCGCACAGAGCCCTCGCCCAAAAACCGGGACCGGGAGCTGCTCCCAGGTCAATTGTGGACAACTTTCTACAGTTTGAAATAAAAGAAATGGTTTTGAAAAAAGTGTGGCAGAAGAAGATACAGGTGGGTGGCAAAAAAGTTTTCTTTGACCACGATTACCCCACTGAAATCGTTCAGAAACGGAAGACATATGTGGCCATCAAAAGAGTGTTGAAGGAGAAGGGAATCCGTTTCCAGACACCGCTCACAAAAATACGAATACACTGGAGCAACAGCGTGAAGACGTACGGGAGCACCAGAGAAGCTGCATGCGACATGGAGGAAAGAGGCTACACTGTGGATATGCCAGCTGAGGACACTGAAGCTGTGGTGGGCCGGAGGATGCGAGGAGCGCCGGACTCGGAGTGGCAGCGAGCGACAGGGAAAAGACGGAGCCAGAATACAGTGCATCGAGCGAGAGAAAAACTACAAGATTATCAGTGGAAACCCTAAAGAGTCTTTGTTTAAGAAAAAAGGTAACACTAAGGACCAGAGACCATACAGGTATGGATAGAAGAAAAATTATTTGATAAGACAGAGAAGATATGATGAAAAGACTGAAAGGCAGCAAACATTATTTGTATCTGTCTCTGAACATTGAATGGGACTCTGTCCACAGTTTGAGTTGAAATGACTGATTCAGAAAAAATGACTCAGGGTGGGAATGTTTGATCAGACTTCTTTTATTTTATTTAAATTAAGAACCGACTGGGAGAGATCATGTCATTTTTAGTTGGACTTGTCTAGACATCCACCATAAGTTGGTTTAGCTCTAGGTCTAGGAAGGGGCCCTCTCTTAGAGATGAGGATCTACCCTTCACCCACCAACGGGGACTTGGGGAGTAAGGGACAACCCCCCCCACCTTTGGAAGTTCTCCTGTTTTCTGTTGTACTACGTGTTACCTGTTCACAAGTTTTTAGTTCAGAGCTGTTTGGGAACACATTTTCTGAGAATAACAAAACATAATGATGGCTAATATTGTCAAATTAATGTCTCTGAATGTAAACAGTCTAAACATACCAATGAAAAGAGAAAGGGTTATGACAAAACTGAAGAAGGAAAAAGCACAAATCATATTCTTACAAGAGACTAATTTATCCCAGTCAGAAGATGGTAAATTAAAAAGGTACGGCTATAGGAATCTATATTTTAGCTTATATAAATAGGGACACAGAAGGGGGGTGGTAACATTAATATCAAACACGGTTCAATTTGACTATGAAAAGGAACTCAAAGATAAAGAAGGGAGATATATTATAGTAAAGGGTAGATTAGAAAATGAGCCAATAACTTTGATAAATATATATGCACCCCTGGAGAGTGACAAAAATTTCTTAAAGTCCTTGTTCGATGACATAGTGGTAGAAGCAGAGGGAATCTTAATATGTGGGGGAGATATGAATGTTGTTATGAAACAGTATGGATACAACGACTCTTAAAAAAACTAGAATGCAGTTATCAACATTCATAAACATATCACTGGAAGAGATGGGGATGGTAGATATATGGAGAAACCTACATGCTTTGGATAAGGATTATACACACTACTACTTAATAAAGTATCTATCTATCTATCTATCTATCTATCTACTCAGCTGCTCATAAAGTTCATTCAAGGATTGATTATTTCTTTGTGAACCAGAGTGATAGCTTCAGAGTGAAAGAATGTGAGATTGGTGGGGCAGACATGTCAGATCATAACCCCCTCCACTTGAAAATTTGTGTAAATAAAAGACACACAGTATGGAGACTCAATGTAGGAATATTAAATAATGAACAAAGAAAAGAGAAGGTAAAAGCAGAAATAAAAAGATACACAGGGAAAACAATAACGGAGAGGTGGACCCGACAATAATTTGGGATGCCATGAAGGCTGTTATTAGGGGAAAATTGATGGCTGAAACTACACATGTAAAAAGAGTCAAAATAGAGTCATATAAAAAGTATACAGAAAAATTAAGGGAATTGGAACAGGAACATCAGAATACAAATGACTCAGAAGTTTATCAACAAATCAGGACATTGAAAACAAAGACAAATGACTTACTTGTGGATGAAGTTGAAAAAAAGTAAGGTTCTTGAAGCAGAACTACTATGACACAGGCTCGAGGGCCACTAAACTGCTGGCAAAACGCATAAAGAAACAAAAAGTAATGAATAATATATGTTAAATCAGAGACCCCCATACAGGTGATTTAACCCATAACCCAGAAGATATAAGGAACATTTTTCAGAGATACTATGAGGAACTATACACACAGCCTGAGCCCACGGCTGAAGAGGAAATGAAAGTATTTCTAAATTCACTGGACCTATCATCAATTGGTCTTACAAAAATAATAGGTTGAATGCCAATATTACAATGGAAGAGGTGAATGGGGTTGTGCTCTGTGTTACCTCGTGTGCTGTCTTTGCTATTTCTTTGCTATTCTTTGCTATTCACCTGGCTAATCGACAGCAAACTGCTATTAAACTATACTAGCATAGAACTCAATCTCCTTCCCCTTTCCTAAGCCTATAAACGATACTGTAGCTCCGCTAATTGAACTGAACGATTAGCAATGGCCTCCTTCTCCCTCTCCTCTTCTCTCCTGTCCTCTCTGCTACATGTCCAGTTACTCCTCTGCCTCCTTTTATGATAGTACTTGTTGTCATAGATGCAGGATGATGGTAGAAATGGAGGCGAGAATTAGTGAGTTAGAGTCACGGCTCCGCACCTTAGCTAGCCCAACTTATGCTAGTGTAGCTAGCTGCCCCCCTGTAGCCAGTGCGGGCCGACCTAGACCAGCTCCTACGGCAGCCGAGAGAGTTTCCTCCCCCCCAGCGGCTCCCGAGCAGCCGGGATCTAGTCAGGGCGGCTGGGTGACTGTCCGAGACAAGAGGCATAGTCGTAGGCAGCAGCCCCCGGTTCACCACCAACAGGTTCACGTTTCCAACAGGTTCTCCCCACTCAGCGACACACCCGCTGAAAAGCCGACTCTAGTGATTGGCGACTCTATTCTGAGGAACGTGAAGTTAGCGACACCGGCGGCCATAGTTAAGTGTATCCCGGGGGCCAGAGCAGGCGACATCCAGTCTTACCTGAAACTGCTGGCTAAGGATAAGCGTAAATATAGTAAAATTGTTATTCACGTCGGCAGTAACGACACCCGACTTCGCCAGTCGGAGGTCACAAAGATTAATGTGGAATCGGTGTGTACCTTTGCTAAAACAATGTCGGACACTGTAGTTTTCTCCGGCCCCCTCCCCAATCGGACCAGTGATGACATGTATAGCCGCATGTCTTCATTCAACCGCTGGCTGTCGAGGTGGTGTCCCGAAAACAATGTGGGCTACATAGATAACTGGAACACTCTCTGGGGGAGACCTGGTCTGATTAGGAGAGATGGTGTCCATCCCACCGTGGGTGGTGCTGCTCTTATATCTAGGAATATGGCCGAGTTCATTAGAAAGTTAAAACCCTGACAACCCCGAGTCGAGACCAGGAGGCAGAGCCGCAGTTTAACACACTCCTCTGCGCCTCAGTCAGAGCGGTTCCCTGCTGAGAATAGAATAGAGTCTCTGTCTATGTCTAGGTCTATAGAAACTGTGTCTGTCCCCCGACCACCTAAATTTAGAAAAGTTACTAAACCTAGATTAAACAGAAGAGGAGCTAAAAACAAAAACTTAATAGAAATCAAAACAGCCACAAATTCGGTCTCAAATAATACTGCAGTTAAATGTGGACTGTTGAATATTCGATCACTATCATCAAAGTCTCTATTAGTCAGTGATCTTATAACTGATCATCGTATTGATTTATTTTGTATAACTGAAACCTGGCTGCAGCAGGATGAGTATGTTAGTATTAATGAAGCTACACCCCCCACTCATGTTAATTTTCATGTCCCTCGTACCACAGGTCGAGGAGGGGGAGTGGCTGCGATATTTCAGTCAGGCTTATTAATCAACCCTAGACCAAAATCTGGCTGTAGGTCTTTTGAAAGCCTCACTCTTAGTCTTTCCCACTCAAACTGGAAAGTTGAAAAACCAGTTCTGTTAGTTACAGTATACCGTCCACCTGGTCCATACTCAGAATTCCTATCAGAGTTTTCTGAGTTTATATCAGAGTTAGTACTTAGTACAGATAAAATCATCATAGTGGGAGATTTCAATATTCATGTAGATGTAGAAAGTGACAGCCTTAGTTCTGGGTTTCTTTCATTACTAGACTCATTTGGCTTTTCCCAGCACGTGAATGAACCAACTCACTGCTTTAATCATATCCTTGATCTTGTTCTAACATATGGCATTGAAATTGACAAGTTAACAATTTTTCCTCAAAACTGTCTTTTGACCGACCATTACCTCATTACATTTGAGTTTACTTTAACTGACTGCACAGCATCGAGGAATAAATTTGGCTATAGAAGATGTTTATCTGAAGACGCTGTGGCTAAATTTAAAGAGAACATTCAGTCATCATTTGCAGCAATGCCATATCTAAATTCAAATGAGGATTTCTCCCATACACAGGTTGATGACCTTGTGACTAGCACTATGGCCACACTGTGTTCAAATCTGGATGATGCTGCCCCTCTCAAAAAGAAAGTAATAAAACAGAGGAGGCTGGCTCCGTGGTATAACTCTCAAATTCGTGCCTTAAAGCAGATGACACGGAAATTAGAAAGAAATTGGCGTTCCAGCAACTCGGAAGAGTCTCACCGAGCCTGGAAAGAAAGCTTAAAAACGTATAAAAAAGCTCTCCACAGTGCTAGAAGATCATATTATTCAGCACTAATAGAAAAAAACAAGAACAACCCCAGGTTTCTCTTCAGCACTGTAGCCAGGCTGACAGAGAGTCATAGTTCAATAGAACCAGTGATCCCCTTAGCTCTCAGTAGCAATGATTTTATTGGCTTTTTTACAAATAAAATCATAACAATCAGAGACAGAATTCAACAGCTCTTACCCACATTAGACAATAATCTACTGAATACAGCAACTCCTGAATCAACTGCAATGCCTATTTTACATCTGGAATCATTCTCATCTCTGAATCTCTCAGAGCTAGCTTCTATAGTATCATCATCTAGACCATCAACCTGTCTATTAGACCCAGTGCCGACCAGCCTCTTTAAAGACATTCTTTACTTAATTGAGCCCTTCATTCTAGATCTCATTAATTTGACCTTATCTTTGGGTTATGTACCTCAGACTCTTAAGACCGCAGTCATCAAACCCCAGCTTAAAAAGCCGAATCTTGATCCAGATGTTTTGGCCAATTATAGACCCATATCAAACCTTCCCTTCATTTCTAAAATCATTGAGAAAGCAGTAGCAAACCAATTACACGACCATCTGCATAGGAACGGTTTGCTTGAAGAGTTTCAGTCAGGATTTAGAGCTCACCACAGCACAGAAACAGCGCTGATTAAAGTCTCCAATGATATTCTAATGGCTTCAGACAATGGATCAGCCTCCATACTTCTCCTCTTAGATCTCAGTGCTGCATTTGACACCATTGATCACAATATTTTATTACAGAGACTGGAACATGAAATTGGCATTAAAGGAACTGCTCTAAGGTGGTTCAAATCCTATTTATCGGATAGATATCAGTTTGTACATGTTAACAATAGCTCCTCCTCACGCACTATAGCCAGTTATGGAGTCCCACAGGGTTCGGTGCTTGGACCAATCCTCTTCACTCTTTATCTGCTTCCTTTAGGCAACATTATCAGGAAACACAGCATCAATTTCCACTGTTATGCAGACAACACTCAGCTGTATTTATCAATGAAGCCAAATGAAGTTAGTCAGATAGTCAGACTGCAGACATGTCTTGAAGACATAAAAGTCTGGATGACCCATAATTTTTTACTTCTAAATTCTGACAAAACTGAAGTTATTGTACTTGGCCCTAAGCACCTTAGAGAAACCCTATCTAATCAATTAATCAGTCTGGATGGCATTACTTTGGCTTCCAACTCCACTGTAAAAAACCTTGGAGTAACCTTTGACCAGGACATGTCCTTTGTCCCTCACATAAAACAAGTCAGTAGGGCAGCTTTCTTCCACCTGAGAAACATTAGGAAAATCAGAAATATCCTCTCTCAAGAGGATGCAGAAAAACTAGTCCACGCATTCGTAACTTCTAGGCTGGACTACTGTAACTCATTATTATCTGGATGTCCAAACAAATCTCTGAAAGGCCTTCAGTTGATTCAGAATGCTGCTGCACGAATATTAACAGGAACTAGAAAAAGGGATCACATCTCTCCTGTGTTAGCTGCTCTTCATTGGCTGCCGGTAAAATCCAGAATAGAATTTAAAATCCTTCTGTTAACATATAAAGCTCTTACTGGCCAAGCTCCGTCATACCTCAGAGAGCTCATAGTTCCTTACTGTCCTAGTAGGCCACTCCGCTCTCTAGATGGAGGTTTACTTGTGGTTCCTAGAGTCTCCAAGAGTAAATCAGGAGGCAGATCTTTCAGTTATCAGGCTCCTCTTCTATGGAACCAACTTCCAGTATTGGTCCGGGGGGCAGACTCTTTAGCAATTTTCAAGACCAGGCTTAAAACTTTTCTGTATGACAGAGCTTATAGTTAAAAAGTTAAAGTTCATTTACTCTTTAGCTATGCTGCTATAGGCCTGGTCTGCTGGGGGAAGGACTGAGCACCTCTCTCTCTCTCTCCCTCTCCCTTTCCCCTCTCTCTCTCTCTCTCTCTCTCTCTCTCTCTCTCTCTCCCCCTCTCCCTCTTCCCTCTCCGTCTCTCTCTCTCCCCCTCTTCCCTCTCCCTCTCTCTCTCCCCCCCTCGCATGCGCCGTCATACCAACAACCTGCTTCTCCGAAATCCCAGTTTCTCTCAGTTCCAAGCATGTGCATTGCATTTACTAACCATGTTTTCCCGAAGTCTCCGTCCCCCCCAGCTCCTCTCCTCTCTCTCTCCCAGCTCCTCTCCTCTCTCTCCCTGTCCTCATCCTGCAGGTGATGAATCATCACCATCCCATGTTCCTGCAATGCCTGCTGCTCCCACATCTTCAAGAATTCCATAGAGCATCATTCCTACGAACCTCATGCAGCATCATGTTCCTGCCTACACCTGTTTGAATATCCCCTCCTCCTGCTCTCTTTCTCTCCCTACTCTACCCAACTTTGCCCCCCCCCTTCCCCCGTGCCTCTCTCTCTCTCTCTCTCTCTCCCTCTCTCAACCCAACCGGTCGAGGCAGATGGCTGCCCCCCCTGAGCCTGGTTCTGCCCGAGGTTTCTGCCTCTTAAAGGAAGTTTTTCCTTGCCACTGTCGCCAAGTGCTTGCTCATCGGGGGATCTGTTGGGTCTCTTTAAATAATTTTATAAAGAGTTTGGTCTAGACCTGCTCTATATGTAAAGTGCCTTGATGTAACTTTGTTATGATTTGGCGCTATACAAATAAATCTGATTTGATTTTGATTTGATTTGAATGACGCAATAAGTGCATTAAAAAACAATAAATCTCCCGGTAGTGATGGATACCCTGCAGAGTGGTACAAAATGTTCAAAGAGGAGTTAACACCACTACTCCTGGCCACTTTTAATTGGACACTCCAAAACAATAAAATGCCACCATCATGGACTGAAGCAATAATTACAGTCATTCCCAAACAAGGAAGCGATAAAGAACAGTGTGACAATTACAGACCTATCTCGCTACTAAATGTGGACTACAAAATATATACAACAATAATTACAAAACGATTGAACTCCTTCATAACAGAAATCATATAGGAAGACCAAACAGGATTTATAATAGGGCGGCAAACACAGGATAATATCAGAAGAACCTTGCATATTATAGATCAAGCCCAATGTAAAAAACAAAGCACTATATTAGTAAGCATAGACGTTGAAAAAGCATTTGACTATGTAAATTGGACATACTTATATCAAGTGTTAGAAAGGTTTGGATTCAATAGTAAATCGGCACAATGTATAAAGACTCTATACCTCTATTTTTGTGGAACCGTTGGCACAAGCAGTTCGTCAGAATATAGAAACAGAGGGAGTTATGGTAAATGGAACAGAACATAAAATAGGACTTTTCGCTGACGACGTCATCACCTTCTTAGAGCAACCAACTAAATCACTCCCATTACTGATGAAACTTCTAGAAACCTATAGACATCTCTCAGGATATAAAATTAATATTTCAAAAAAAATATTTTCACGTAACTACACACCAACAAGAGAGATAGAGAATTCATTCAATCTTAATTGGAGTTTAAAGAAAATCAAATATCTGGGGGTCTCCATTACTAAAGGATTATCTAAATTATACAAAGAAAACTATGACAAAATAACACAAGAGATACAAGACGACATTCAAAGATGGTCCACTCTGCCACTAGATCTTAGTTCGAGAATTGAAATAATTAAAATTAATGTACTGCCCAACGTTCTCTATCTATTCCACTCTTTAGATAGAGAGGTCCCTCAAACCCAATTTGTGATCTCGGACAGGATGATATCAAGATTTGTTTGGGCAGGCAAGAAGCCCAGAATTAGGTATGAGACTCTCCAGCTACAGACAGAGGGGGAATGGGTCTCCCAAAACGTAAACAGTACTTCTATGCGGCCCAGTTTAGATATTTGATATGTTGGTGTAAACCAGATTACACAGCTAAATGGAAAGAAATGGAAAAAGAGTTCAGAGGATACCCAATTCAGAATGTTATTGGAGATTACATAGTATACAACAAAATAAAAAAACAACTGGATTCAATAACATTGTTTACTCTGGAATTATGGTTTAGAATTGTTAAAAAGTATGGGATAAATGCTACCCTGTTAAAGTGGGTAGCATTTGAATAATTTTAAGTAATTTTAAGATGGCCATATAAGACAAGGGATTCAAACTGTGAGAAACTAAGGGAATCAAAGCATGGTGTACTCTAGAGAAGGATGGGGAGCTGGAGAGTTTCCAAAACATGAGAGACAAATATGATCTGGGTAAACACGAATTCTATAGACACTTACAAATAAGAGATTATTACAGGAAAGAAATCAGGGGAGATCCCTCCATGGAGGTAAATGGTGTGATCCAAATTATAATCAACACATATAAGGGCATGAAAATCAGAATAATATCTTCAATGTACCAAAAATTGACAATGAATAAAAATTCAACTAATTATATAAAGGAAAAATGGGAATTGGATCTTAACATAGAAATCTCAGACAAAGATTGGCAAAATATGTGGAAAATGCATCAAACATCCACCAACTCGCGGATATATGGAGGGAATTCTCCTGGAAAAACCTGATCCAATTTTTTAATCACTCCCAAGGTCAAGAGTAAATATTTGAATGTAAATTTACCATGTTGGAGATAATGTGGAATATTAAACACAGATCATGTGCATATATTTTGGAAATGCCATAAGATACAGATGTTTTGGAAGACTGTACATATAACTCTGCAAGAGATACTAAGGTATGACATTCCTATGAGCTATATGGTACTCTATCTATGTAATTTCACGGAAGACAAAATACTTGCAGGGGATAGGTACCTTGTTAAAATATTGTTAATAGCTGGAAAAAAGTCTATAACAAGAAAATGGTGTAAAGTAGATCCTATGACCAGGGAATAGAAGAAATTTATATAATGGAAAAACTAACACATTGCTTGAGAATACAAGAACCACAGTTACAAGATAAGTGGCTGAAATGGAAAATTTTCAGGACCTTGAATGGAGACAGACAATTGAAAGACATGAAACTATGAGATGGACAAAAAAAAAAAAAAGAATGTAGCTCCCAACAGGACATTACTCCCCTTTACTTTAATTTCTTTTCTTTCTTTCTTTTTCTGCTTGTTCTGCAGTCTCTGACACGAGTGTTTGTGCGGATGTAAGTGAGTAAAATCAATAAAAACAAAAGTGGGGGAAAAAAAAGCATCATACATCATTAAATGCAATGAAAATGATTATTAAAACTACCAGAACAATCAACATTTACCTTCCAAAGGATGGCAGCAGCGTGGCTGCAAGATCTGCATTGACCTGCAATACATGTACACCCTGCTGTTTGTATTTCACCTGATGTTGAAACTAAAACCCAGGCTCGGTGTTATGGGACTTTAAGGCTTTGGCTGGGCTCTACGTCTGCCTTAAGGTAAATAAGAGTGTGTCCCATCTCTTTCAGCAAAACGCGACCAACCTTATTATTGTGAAAGTACTGATACGCCTCAGAGCTTTTAAGATTATTCATTGCCTCACCGTCCGAAGCGACAGAGTTAAGGACGTAGCTAAAAATACTACTGTAAGTTATATTAGGCCACTTTTTCAAGTCATCCTCCCACCCCTCTATAATAGTAGGTACCGGGATTGTAATGTTGTCTCGTTTGAGCTGCGACAACGGATGTTCCCACATGGTTTACGTCTCTAACACTCATAGAAAGTGGATTAGCGCCAACACTGAGCACGTAAACAAATGCCAGTTCCAGTTCATACCAGACGTCACGGCGATAATTCACGCAAGGGCTTATATATATACAGTGTTGGGCAGTAGTGTCACTACAGTAGCGGACGTTTGTAGCTTAACTACATTTCTCAGTAGCTTGGTGGTAGCGTTGCTGTTTTCTGAATCAAATAACTTCTCAGTAGTTAAGCTCTTTTTTTGATCACTTAGCGCGGTAGCGTCCACACAAGCTACATTTCCAAAATCATTTCTGAAGCTCAAACGAGCCAGAGATTTCTGTTACGGACTGAAATAAAACTGTCACTGCTACCACACAGAAGCACTTCCACATGACTCTGACGTGACGATGCTGGTACATGTAAGTTGTAGGCAATGATAATTTCCGACCAAAGAGACACAACTTCTCTTGTGTCGAGTGAACAAACATCTCATGTGAGAAAGATCAGCGTCCAGCTTGGTCCCCTCATTCTCTAGTGAGGACACTGATAAGCGGTGGCGGAAACTTGTTTCCATGAGAATGAGAGCAAGAGAGAGATCTAGATGGGATTTTCCCATTCTTGGTTTACATTCAGGATACACCTCAAGACATGCACATTTGTATCTGACCACACAATGTTCAGAGAATTTCCATACTACTGTTTAATTTCACTGTGGCTGCGTGTTTATCAATAAGATGAGAAGAAAAACATAGACCTGCATTAAGTCAAAATATTATGAATATTCTGTTTGTTTGTGTTGATTTTGTTGTTTGGAATGTATGTCTTATTTCTAGTCAAAACAAATCTTTTTACCCTTAAAAAAATACTTAAAGCAATACTTATTTCAAGTGAAAATTTCACTTGAAATAAGTATGAAAATCTGTCCATGGAGAAAATAGCATTTGATACATGCTATGTACATACATATACACACACACGTACGTTTTTGACCATGTTGTGACTTTTTGAAGCAGGTCTTCATTCTTGCTGTTGTGGTTTGGCCGTGTTGAGTTAGCGCAGCTCAGTGTTCAATAAACAAGTGAACTTAACTTTTTTGTCTGCGTATCTGTTTGACTGGGTTTTATTGATCATTAAGATAACACTGACTTGGCACAAAGTTGGTTCAATGTAGTAAAAAGATTGGATGTATTTGCACTAGTTAATTTCATTTTGCTGTAGCTTAGCTTGCTACATTTCTGAGGGTAATAGCTTTGATGTAGTTAAGTTTCATTTAATGTTGGAGTAAGTAGCTTAGCTCACTACACTTTCCAAGTAGCTTGCCCAACACTATATATATATATATATATATATATATATATATATTTTTTTTTTTTTTTTTTTTTTTTGTCTTTCTCTTGTCCAGGATAGAAATGCTGGAGTCAAATTCCTAGTATATTTATACATACCTGGCAATAAAACAATATTTGATTCTGATTTACTTTTCTTTTTTCTTTTTTTTTAAGTCAAAACCATTTGACACCTTGAACATCTAGCTTCTATTGTAGACTACTGGCTTTACCCTGATAATCACAAACATGGAATGATAAAAAATAATCCCTAAAAAAAAACTTATCTAACATCCAGGATTAATAACACTTAACTGCAGCATTCAATTTGTCAGGAGTTTTTTTTTTTGTGGTCATCTAGCTGTGAACTCTAACCTGTGAACACCAGAACAGTTGATCAGTAAAATGTTCCACTGACCTCTGTTTCTTTAGAGAGGACTCCCATAATGTCTGATCCAGAGGGAGATAATTCAAAAGAATCTGTAGAGGGAGAAACAAGCACAACATACACCAATTATTTCACTTCATGGTAACTCTGCTACTGCTTGTTAAAGTTTGATAGCTATGGTCAGCAAATGCTTTAAATGAGCTGGTCTACACATATTGTGCACACTGTAAAAGGTCAGAACAACTTAGATTGAACATGAAAAATGTTCCATGAGTTCTGTCACATGAAACCATGTAGAAACAACCAGTAATAAAGGTTTAAGTAAAAAAAAACCCAAACAACAACAACAAAAAAAAAAAACCAGCTTAAACTAACTCAACTAATCACAGCATATAGATATTCAGATCCATGTGCAAACCTTCATCAAAATGTCACCATCTAAATGACCAAATTAATTCAAATGCCCCCCCCCCCCAAAAAAAAAAATCTGGACAAATTAAAATACAACCAACATCCCCACTGTCACAGTCTTAAAATAAGCCAAACAATAAGCTACTCAACTGACTCAGACACCACAGCAAGGACGCACCTTGCCATTGTCTGATTTCCAATTTTGGAGAGCAATGGAAAACTACACCAAATATTGCATAATGTGTATATTGCAATGAAAATGATCTACAAAACACATGCAAAACCTATCTTAGATTACATTATAAACAATAAAAACACATCCATCCTACTCAGAGTCGCTGCTACAGTACTCAGAGTTTTCAATTGGCTCCTGACACTGAGGAAAGCCAAATGGCTGTTATGTTGCCACATTTCCTGGATTTCATTTGTGTTTTTGCTAGAGAGGTCTGTCTGGAATGAGTCTCCCTGCAGCCTTAACCCTCAGCGCACATCCAGTAGAATCCTACATGTTGTTCATATTGCAGCTTTTTGGTTCCAGGCTCTCTCTCTTCCTCTCCTTCTTACCTAATGTCTGTATTTCCCAGGACATGGATCCTCATTCAAAAAAAAAATTATCCATCTATTAATCCATCAAACCATCCAGCCACCATCATCTCTCCATCAAACCATTAATCCATCTATCTGTCAAGCTATGATCCATGTATTAGCATTCAAATTATCTATCCATCTCTCTATTTATCATTAAACTTTCTACCCATTCATCCATCCATATAGCTATCAAACCATTCGCACCGGAGGAACTTTTCCATAGTTCTTAGAACCGTTGTAGAAAGTACCCCCCTTGCGAATGCACCTAATACTTATCTTTTCACACCTATGTGAGAAGACAGCCACAAAGTGTAAATCCAGCTGGTGTTGGTCACTACATGACATGTGCCCCAGGTCTACAAAAACCTCTGTTTGTTCCTCCTCCATCTCTCTTCCCTTGCACCCTCTTGGGCTGCTCTTGTTTTTGGATCCTCTTTTGGATTGAATCCTCTGAGGCGTCTCTTGGATTAGCTCTCCTGGCTCGGAGGTTGGCCCTGACCTCTTTTGCAACTCTTCACTCTTCCCATGGTAGCGATGCAAGGTCCTGCCTAAGATGCCTAAGAGTGGACAAGCTGAAAGCAGGAAGACTTGATGAACCTCTCTGCTGTTTCCTGCAAGCAACGAGCTTCCAGCTAGCGTCAACTGCTAACTTAACTTCAAAAACAGCAAAGCAACCTCCTTAAGGAAGTAAGGAGGAATACAACCACTTGGACATGCAGTTCTGGACTCTGGACACTACATTTGGACCAGGCATAAGGAGGGAATGTTGCTTGTCCAAGAACTGGGTAATGTTCACTGGGCCAACCTAATATAAAACAAGCACAGCAAATAACAGGACTGATAACACTTGTACATGCAGGTCTGGATTTGGTTAATAGAGAGACTATTAGGCTTCCTTGTATGTTTTTAGGTTGTTGGTTAGTCACACCAGGAGTTGATGTTGCTTTTTGTATGTTCAACATACTTAGGGCCAGTCCCAATACGCCCCCTACCCCTACTTTTTAGCCCTATCCCTAAATTTTGCTTGTTCCCGTGAGGGTAGTGGTGTCCCAATTCCTTTTTTCATGTAGGGGTAGTGGGCATAACGAGGGGTAGGGGCTATGAATCAAGCCCTTCAGATCGAGGGTGTGGCCGCAAGCCACCCAGGTTCTCCCCCAGCAATGACTACACCACCACTAAGATGTCAGCAAGACCTTTTATTTTGTTATCTTTTCTTTATATCCGTATATCATGTACGTCTCGTAATCGTAGTAGTACTTCTTCTCCCCCCGCGGTGAGTGTCCTCCCTCTTGTCCTTGTTCTCCTATTGCAGGTAAAAAGAGCCCCATTAGTACTCCTCAGTACAGCTGGCCTTAATCACTTACCTGGCGCTGGTCCTGCGGAGCCGGCCCTGCCCTGTCTCCCCCTCCTACCGTCGGAGCCCAAACCACGCCCACCTCCACATACCCCCACCACCCGACTCAGGCCGGGGAGCCCACCGGCCCAACCAACTCCCCTCCCCCCTCCTGAGAGCGGGACAGGAAGTCAGCCACGGCCATCTGCGCCCCCGGCCTGTGGATCACCTCGAATTTAAACGGCTGTAAAGCCAGATACCACCGGGTGATCCGCGCATTGGCATCCTTCATGCGGTGGAGCCACTGGAGGGGGGGCGTGGTCCGAACAGAGGGTGAATGGGCGTCCCAGCAGGTAGTACCGCAGGGTGTCGACCGCCCACCGGATTGCCAGGCACTCCTTCTCTATCGTGCTGTAGCGCGATTCCCTCTCTGACAGCTTCCAGCTGATGTATAGCACGGGTCGGTCAACACCCTTCACCAGCTGGGACAAAACAGCCCCGAGCCCCCTGTTCGAGGCATCCGTCTGCAGGGAAAAAGGGAGAGAGAAGTTAGGCGTGTGCAGGAGCGGCTTCCCACAGAGGGTTTGTTTTACCCTCTCAAACGCCAGCTGGCACCGCTCCGTCCACTGGACCGGATCTGAGGCACCTTTACGGGTGAGGTCGGTCAAGGGCCCGGCCAGGTCCGCAAAGTTCGGAATGAACCTCCGGTAGTATCCTGCCAGACCCAAGAACCGCCTCACTTCCTTTTTGGTCTTGGGCCTCGGGCAGGCTGCAATCGCGGCCGTTTTATCTACTTGTGGCCACACCTGCCCTCCGCCCAAGTGGTACCCCAGATACCGTACCTCCCTCCGTCCAACTGCGCACTTCTTTGGATTGGCTGTGAGCCCCGCTTGCCTCAGTGACTCTAGCACCGCTGTCACACGCCGCATATGCTCCGCCCAGCTGCTGCTGTGGATGATAACGTCATCCAGGTAGGCGGCAGCATACGTAGCGTGAGGACGCAGCACCCGGTCCATGAGGCGTTGGAAGGTAGCTGGGGCTCCAAACAATCCGAATGGCAGTGTCACGAATTGGTACAAGCCATACGGAGTGGAGAAAGCCGTTTTTTCCCTGGACTCTGGAGACAAGGGAATCTGCCAGTAGCCCTTGGTCAAATCCAATGTCGTGAAAAAACGAGCGGTACCTAGCCGATCCAGGAGTTCATCGACCCGGGGCATTGGGTAGGCATCGAACTGTGATACGTCATTCACCTTGCGATAGTCCACACAGAACCGGATTGATCCATCCTTCTTCAGCACGAGAACGATGGAGCTACTCCAGGCGCTGTGGGACTCTTCTATTACCCCCATCTCCAGCATGGCCTTTAATTCCCTCTGCACCATTTTTCTTTTGTGTTCAGGTAATCGATAGGGCCGTGAGCGCACTGTCACGCCCGGGCGAGTCTCAACATGGTGCTGTATGAGGTTAGTGCGCCCTGGCAGAGGGGAGAACACATCCGCAAAACGCTTCTGCAACTGGGCCACATCTGCTCTCTGGGAAGGTGAGAGCAGGTTGTCACAAGGGAGCGAGGCTGCCTGGGTGGATTTTGGCACCTCCGGCCCCAACTCATCTCTCTCCAATACCGTGCTTACCAGAGAAACAGGTACCGCCTCTCTCCATGCTTTAAGGAGGTTGAGGTGGTAGATTTGTGTTGCCCCGCCCCTGTCAGAACGCACCACCTCATAGTCAACCTCGCCCACTCGTCGTGTGACCACGAAGGGTCCTTGCCACTTGGTGAGTAATTTGAAGCTGGAAGAGGGGAGTAATACAAGCACTTTGTCTCCCGGTGTGAATTGTCTTAACCTAGCTCCTCTGTTGTACAGGCGCTGTTGACGTTCCTGGGCCTGGAGTAAATTCTCCTGTGATAGCTGGCCCAATGTGTGGAGTTTTGCTCTCAGGTCCAGGATGTATTGAATCTCGTTTTTACTGGGGCTTGGACCATCCTCCCAGGTTTCTTTAAGCAGGTCCAACACCCCTTGTGGCTTCCTACCGAACAGCAGTTCGAAGGGAGAAAATCCCGTGGAGGCCTGGGGAACCTCCCGCACTGCAAACAACAGAGGGTCTAGCCACCTATCCCAATTTCGGTCGTCCCCATGTATGAACTTACAGATCATGGATTTCAAAGTCCTATTCAGCCGCTCCACCAGCCCGTCCGTCTGGGGATGATATACACTGGTCCGAATAGATTTGATTCCCATTAATTCCTATAGTTCCTTGAGTGTATGTGACATGAACGAGGTGCCCTGGTCAGTCAAATTCTCTTTCGGGACCCCGACTCAGGAGATGACCTGAAACAGCGCCTGCGCAACACTCTTAGCCGAGATGGTGTGCAATGGCATTGCTTCTGGATATCGTGTTGTGTAGTCCACCAACACTAACACAAAATGATATCCCCGTGCACTCCGGTGAAATGGCCCGATGAGGTCCATACCAATCCGCTCAAATGGCACTTCCATAAGTGGCAATGGGCGCAATGGCGCTCTGGGAATGGCTGGCTGATTAACCAGTTGACATTCGGGGCAAGACGCACACCAGCGTTGTACGTCTCCCCGAATGCCGGGCCAATAGAATCGGGTCATTATCCGGTTCAGTGTTTTTTCGAACCCCATGTGACGAGCCATTGGGTTAAAGTGAGCCACCTGGAAAAGCATTTCCCGACGGCTTTTTGGAACCAACTACTGGGTTACGATTTCATTTGCTTGAGTTTCACGACTCACCCGGTATAGTCTGTCCCTGATCAAAGCGAAGTGGGGATATGGCTGTGCTGCGTCAGGGCGCACCAGCTGACCATCAATTTTTATCACTTGGTCGAAGGCAAAGCGTAGAGTATCATCTCGAGATTGCTCAAGTGGAAAATCTTCCATGGAGGACAACGTGGGAGCCTGATGTGTCACCTGCCTGGCGCTGGTCCTGTGGAGCCGGCCCTGCCCTGTCTCCCCCTCCTACCGTCGGAGGCCAAACCACGCCCACCTCCATAGAGGGTTTTCAGATGCTGACTTCCCAAGGAAGGGCCAGTGAAAATTTCCCAGAATGCTTTACGTCATCATTTGCATACTGAATCAACCAACAATGGCGACCCCCCAAGAGAGAGAGGATGTGGAGAAGCCAGAGAAGAAAAACCACAAATGTACGTATAATTTCGCATGGAAAATTTGTAAAAACGTTTTGTAATAACAGTGTTTTTGTATAGAGAACGGTTTAACGTAAGATAATGCAATATTTGACCACAACAATTGCTGTTCACGATGAGAGTCGGCTAGGTAACATTGCCATGTCCTGTTACGTTACTCGTTAGCTTTCATTTTTCCTGCAAATTTGTCAGATATTTCACATTATTATTATAATACATTAGCAAGTAACGTTATCTATGTTACTTCGTAACGAACGTTAGCTAGCTTATTAGCAGAAGCCCCCTGGCTGCTCCCAAGTCCCACTTGCCAACTAACGTTAACATTAGCTATGACAATGTTATGGTAGCAAGCAAACAACGTTTATGCCTTCCAGTAATCACACATTTGATTCCATGGACTCCGGATCAAGTCCGTTACCTTATCAGGTGTAGGACTTCAAATGAGGACAACTTCACAAAGAAGAAATACACGGCAAAAGCACTTTGGGAGTGAGTGATCTGCCCATCTACTTGCCAAATATCTGTGATGGGGTCCTTAACCATAGCTAACATAACTAATTTTCCTCACTGTTTTCTGTTAAAGGAAACTCATCAAAGAACTGGACCTGGAGGGCAAGCTGACCGCAGCACATGTTTCAAAAAAATGGGAAAACGTTAAAAAGAAATTAATGTAGTCAATGGTAATGTTATCTACTGAAGAGATGCTGCTTAGCAAAAAAACTTTCCATGTAAAGTATATATCCTCTGTAAATGTTTATTTACAATAAAAATTCACAAGAGACAACAGACATTGATGGTGTATTTTTCTCAGTGTACCTCTTGGTTTATTTATCAACCAAAGCTTGATGAATGCTAAAAAAACGATCGCAACCGTAGACTCCATGTTGCTGCTGGTTTTCCTGGTTTCCTGTTATGGTGTAACGTATGTGCGAACGTAACTACGCAGTCGTTTGCGTGCCCGAGCGCACACTACGCAGTGACGTAGCAAGTGGTGTCCCAATTCCTAGAGAAGATTACAAAGCCGTACCCCTTGTGGCTTCTTTTCGAGGGTGAAGGGGTAGTGGGTGAGGGCTAGGGGTAGTGAGTAAGGGCTAGTGGTTGTGGGTAGAGTGAACATTGGGATTGGGCATTAAGCACCACCACCAACCCTGCATGCAACTTCCTTCCCCCTTTTTTCCCTGGCACCTTGGAACTATTTTAGCTGGCCTTAACAAATGACCACATGAGACATGTGGCCCCAGCAGCCATCTTGTTTGTATGTGTGTGTGACAGTGAACAAATGGCAGACAATGACACCACACACAAGCATCTGCATGTGCCCTCGCAAGCGCATATATACATCTATATACCCCATATCAGGATAGTACCTGTGTGTTTGTTACTTTGTATTAAGTGTTCTTAAACACAACCGCTTGCCTATTTGTGTTAGGCCTTTTCTTTTCTTTTCTATTTGTGTGTGTGTCTGTGTTCCTGATGGCTGTCTCCTCCAGTCCTCCTTCTCCTGTTCATACACCTGCCAGTCATCTTCTTGATTGCCACCAGCCAACCTGCACAGTACTTAAGCCTGGGTCACCTCTCCACTCATTGCCAGTTTGTTCTGTCTGTTCATGTGAACCTCCGGCTGCACTCGTCTGAATCCACGTCTGGCTCCTCCACCCTGCGCACTTTCTTCCATTGCCTTACCGCCCGCCCGCCAGCCTGCCCAACCACCTGCCTGACGAGTCTCTGATCTGCCACCCTTTTTCCTGAGTTTGGTCCCGTTCTATGCCCATTACAAACTTGGTTTCATCACTACCTACTAGGGATGCAACAATATTCAATATTGTATTGAACCGTTCAATACGTCCTGTTTGGTTCAATATACAAAGGCAGACAACAGTATTTCAGCAGTACGTTTCAGCCCGTCACAAAACTTTATCAAAACTTGGTACAGTGCATGCTGTGCGATTAGATACACTCAGTAGCAGACAGTAGAGAGAGCAGTGCTGCACTGTTCAACGCACAGTGCCACGCTCTGTTCATGCTGCCTTCAGAGCCAATCAGAAGTCCCTGAATTTCCCAGGAGCCAATCAGTACAAAGAGAGTGGAGAGTAAACCTTGAGCAAACATGGCGAGTGAACAGGACTCAAGAAAAAGAAAATTTGGCGAGGCTCCGTCCTCTTACAAGTCTACAGTGTGGGTTCATTTCGGATTTAGTGCCGACTACGATGACAACGGAAATATGACGGTAAACAAACAAAGCAAGGTGTGTTTTTTTGAATTGATGCTGCACTTAAGTCATGTTCACATTTGTTGATTGTATTTGTAGCAGTTAAGTAGTTTCTATGATTGGGTTAAAATTTTGTTTATCTTTATTAGATACTACACTTTCTATATTGTACATTGCTTATTTTTGATAAAGAGCAAGTAAGATACAGTTGGTACTGGTTAAAAATGGTCAGTTCAATCAGGGGGCTTTGCGTGAAATGTACGTCATAACTGTAGCCACTAGGTGGAGCATAGTACTGAAATACAACTCAAAAAATTTTGGGACAATTCCATGTTTGACCACAATGTAGCTGCAATGGAGAGTGGCGATGTGAACGCTGTTATTAGCAGCTGTGGTCGAGAGAACTAAAGAGTGAACGAATATAGGGACCGCTAACAGTAATTTTTCTAATTGTTTCACAGCGGTTATGTTCAACAGGACAAATAAACCACTCAACCCTGCAACTCCACCTCAAACATCTGAATGCGAAACGTCTGCATCCTGCTGTTTAAACCTTCTGAACCTGACCTGAATTATGGGCCACTACCGACTGACCTATGACGTCACAGACCACAACAGAGGTGGGAAGAAAAAAACACCGGTGAGCTAGCAAGTTAGCGACTCAGAGGTAAACTGGCATGATGATGGACAACCACCTTGCAGCTTTTGCTGCAGACTTTGCCATGTTCGACACGTAGCAGTTAGCTGGCTTCTTTTGTCTGACCTCCTACGTTTACGTTTACGTTTTAAATGCCGTTCCACTTCTGGGTCATAGCTTAGTGCAAAACTTTAGCACATGCGCAGATCACCTCCTCCAGCTCCAGTCCGACTGTCCGTATACATGCAGCAGTAGATCGACTTTCAATCGCATTATCTGGGTGTGTTAGTCCGACAATTTTAAGTTCGATTTCAGTCGAGCTAACGTGTTTACATGTACTTTAAAAGTCCAGTTTTGGTTGGACTAACGCAATAATTCGGTTTTTTTTTTAGGTGTCATGTAAACCAGCTTACAGACAAAGAACTGACTCCAAGCTGAAGTGCTGTGAAAGAAGGGGGCAGGGCTTGCCGTTTGTCTGACAATGTACAATGTACAATGTACTTAAGCAGGTGCTAATGTAAGCTCATAGCTTTCAATAGAGCCGAGGAGAGTAAACGACCATTAGCCTACAAGCAGAAAGAAAGCCGGTGAATCAGATCAATAAAACCTTATTTTTCTGATTGTTTCACAGCAGTTACGTTCAACAGCACAAATAAACTCCACAGCTTAAATATGGACATTAGTTGTTTTTTTTTTTTGTTGTTTGTTTGTTTTTTTATGGTTTGTTTCGAACATTTGTTAACTAGTAAAATAATCCCACCTGAATTATTGTACCAAAAAATAATAATAATAATAATAATTTAAAAAAATAGTAGTATTCTCAGTCTAGGGTGGTTGTTTAACACACAAACTCCCAGTCTCATCCAATGACTGGACAGTTTCAATCGGGCGCCTGAGGCAATGCACAGGCCAACGCACGCTTTCTGCGACTCTCCTGTCCTACTTGTTACCCTCCTCCTTCCTCTCTGTCCATTGTCATTCACAAACACACACACACACACACACACACACACACACACACACACACTAGAAAAACCCGTCACACCTTCCTTGTGTTTAGTTATGGTCTTGCGGTAAATCAACGCCATACCTACGCCGTTGCCCTGACGCCATCGTGAACCCTTCGAACTTCTCCGTCACTCCATTTCGTCGTGGTGCAATTCACCACCAGAGCGGTAAGGGGCTGCGCTCCTTTCCTGAAAGGTAATCGTCATCTCTAATTGATTATTTCTTTAGCTTCCGACTTTTCCGGTCACAGTGAACAATGTGCACCCGAGAGAGAGCGAATCTTGCTGGAGTTGGAGTTGTTGGATGTCTAAGAAAGTATCCTTACAACATCTACATCGCAACAGAAGAAGAAGAATCTGGAAATACGGAACCGGAAATGCGTTGCTACCAAGCAAACCATTTACAGCCCTCTCAGTCTGCGCTGGGTCTCCATCGTCTTGATGTGTAGTTACATTTTTTGGGAGGTGCACGTCAGGCTACACCGGGGACTACGGCGAGCCTCCCTACCCTACAACGTAAGGTACAGCGTTGATTTAACGCAGGACCATAAACCAGGCTTAAGTTGTTGTGACTTTCATTAGCATACATAAAAACTTTCTTATCACTATAAGTTTTTTAGTGTTTCTACTCCTCTTTATCTGAGACTAATATTATTTTTGTGCTGTTTAATTATTTTAAATTTAATAGTTTGTAAAAAAAAATTTTATATAGAAAAAATTATAAAGAATACAGTACAATAGCCTACTATATAACAAAATACAGTATACACATCTTTTTCTACATTATGTTTCTTCAAATTACTAAACTTTGCTTTGCTTATCAGTAAAAGACTTGACTTCATGATGACTTCGGAGTGGATCGGGATCAGAGTTGATTTATTGAACAGATGGAAATAAGGAACATTGCTCAGCCTTTGTTTTTTAAACTGAACCGACCAAACCAGCATAATGTTGCTGCAGTGTGCTGTTAACCCTGTAAAAGCAGACCAGAGTTGGGGGGAAGTGTGTGGGGAAGTTTATTTGTGCTGTTGACCATAACCGCTGTGAAATAATCAGAAAATAATATTTTATTGATCTGATTCGCCGCTTCCTCTCCCCGTTGTCTCTCTAGCACACACCACAGCGTCAGTCGACCCTGTGTTTCGGTCTAACTGGTGACTGTGCTAAGCGGTGACAATCTCACATTACAATATACGTTATTGTACAGTCACCAATGAAACTCAAACACTGGCTTTGTTACAACTTTGTTGCCGCTTACTTCTGGAGCAACTCTGTCCCCCCCGTTCATGTTCAGTACTCCCTGCTGCTGTCTTATGGCGGCGTCCTCCTACTCACAGATGCCTCCTGGGGGTTGTTTGTGCACATTGCAGCGTCTAATGAAAACACAATTACTCCTCCTCTAAAAAGATGTGTGAATCACACGTGACTCACGTGGGAATCATGCGTGAATACGACCAAATTCAACCAGGAACAACAGTAAGTGCTCTCTTTTTATGATACATCTTGTGGTTTGACTACATCTTTGCTATTCTCTGATATTCTATTTGTAACAGTTAAGTAGTTTCTAATTATTGTGGCTACAATAATGTTTGCTGTTTATTTTTTATTGGATACTACTCTATTTCTTTATGGAAGGGTGTTAAATTTTTATAATAAAGCGGTTTGACTATATCTGTGCTTGCTTTTAATTATTTTTACATGCAATATATTGCCTTTTCTAGTGAGTAGTTTTATATTAAGATATTGAAACCGTACCATCACCGTGGCCCAAAAACCGTGATACATACCAAACCGTGGGAAATATGTAAATTTGCATCCCTACTACCTACTGAGTCTTATGGTGTCCAGTTTCTGTATATCTGGGCTTAAGCCAAAAAATTTGACGTTCGTTTCTGCAGAACTTTGAATCATTCTACTGTAATATGGTAATTTGGCTGTAGTTATTAAGTTAATTATTAATCAGAGATCCAAATTAATAGTATTTCATGAGACTGAAGTGCTGAGTTTACTTTAATATTAAAGTCATCAATTAATATGAATAGTTTTGATAATAATAGTTATGTCAATTTTGATGGCCATCATCAATTAACTACCAACGCCCAAAAAAGTGATGCCCCATGTAAGTTGTATCAACACATTCATCCATCCCTCCTGCCCATCCTCAAACAGAGATGTGTTGTCTTGCAGATGTTGAAGCCTCTTAGCCAGCCTATGTCCTCTACCTTACTGAGCTGTAAAGACTGTTTGGGGTGGATGGAATCTGTTATATTCAACCTGCCATAGCAGTACACATAGGTGTTCATCTTTCAGTTTAATGTCCTGTCACTGCTCAATGATCATGAAAGTGAAAAACTCATTCACCTGCTGCTGACAGTCCAAATATAGTCAATAATGAGGCCTCTAAGTGCTGCATATACAACTTTGGAAATTTAGATGTGTCATGCTTCAGTCAATAAATAGAAATCTTATTAAGGTTTCAGAAATTCAAGTTTTTTTCACCCAATTTTCGACTATTACTATCATTTCACCCATGATTTTAGACTAATTTATCTTGAAGCAAACGATTATTGTGTTGAAACGTATTAAACTGGCTGTGTCATCACTGTAACAGGTAAGGAGGATAAAGGTAAAGGATATGAAAAAGTTCATGCATTACACCAAATGCGTTACAAACGTAAGGTTAACAGAAACAGGCTGACTCACTTTCCAGCAGACAGCTCGTATGCCTCCTTCAAATGGAATTCCTGAGATGATGAAATAAAGAAAGGGTTAAACACATCACAAAAACATGAACACAACACATATGAAGAAGGGACATTGAAGTTACCATTGAAGCAGAGCTCCCTCAGGGTCTTCAGGTTGATATTTTCTTCACTCAAGGTGACTTTAAAATCCTGTATTCTGAAATCAGAACAAAGACAAGGTCAGAAAGTCTAATTTTTCGAGTTGTTGCTGAAATTTACCAAATGTCATATCCCAGCAGAGCTGGGTGACATCGCTTAGAAATAACATCTCTTCATCAACATCTTTTTTCACACTAAATACGATTTAGGATTGTAATTGATGTCTGTTTTGTCTTGGAAACAAACGACAGATGAAGAAGAAATTATTCAAAACAAGTAATGCTTTTATTTTGTTTTGATTTTCCCTTGGGAGATTTGAACAAAATTTCCCATTGTGGTTAAGAACCAAAGTCCCAAAAGTTACTAATTCACATTCTCTTGCAAATTGTGTTTAAGTCAGACCCCATTTCTGTCCAGGTGGAGTTGTCATACATACCCGTCCCAGGTGGCAGACCCAGCTGAGCATTGCTGTGCATGTGTAACTTGCATCATGACAAGTTCAGCCCAATCTACGGGAATCATGTGAGCCCAAGGGGAATATCAGCCTTTGAGTCAGTAGGTTGTACTTGTCCAGAGGTTTATTCTGGGTACGGTGAATAACCAATGTCCAATACAGTGTTTACGTCTAAGTACTGTGACTCATTTTTTTGCATCCAAAAAGAAAACACCATACCTTGGCACTTGTAAGGCAAGTAATTGCAATGTCCATTCTGCGGGGTCAATATTAAAGCAGAGCACCATTACGCTGATATAGTCAAAAAATCTTTTTCTCCCTGGCCACACCTGCCTCTCCTCACCCGAGAGCTGACTTAAGTGCTTTTTCAGTGGACACTTCGCCTAGTGTCCAAACACAAAAACTGCATGTTTTTTTTTTTTAAATCATAGGTGAAGTCATGCATTATACTAACGCATTACACAGAACATTATATTATTGTTCCAACAAGTCCTAAACTACAAATAAGAATTCATTAATAAAATTGATTTTAATCGCCCAGCCCTATATCTTAATGTGTGAAATTCAAGACTGGAACATACAAGAAATAAAGGATAAGTTAATACTGACAAAAAAAAAAAAAATCACAGTTAGATATTCAACATGATGAAGCATGTAAGCAGTAAAGGGTGCCAAATCTCCTAAACTACTGTACTGCCGAACAGAAAAAATTAGCCCATAAGACGAGAGAAGTGGATACAGGCAGTAAGACGAGAGGCGCCGTCGACGGCTACACATCAGCCTTGACCGGGCAGTAATAGTCGGCTGGTTTATGGTTTCATCATTTAACCTAATATCGATAAAAACCAAGTCCTGCATAAGTTAGGCTACATCCACACTGCTACTTAAAAATAATTAATTCACATAGCTTGATTATCTTTTTATTTGCTTTTTTAAAATTTAACATTACATCCCTTATGTTACAAAATATTCTAATAAAAGTTTGGCATGAGAACAGTATCCAGCGAGGGCTTAATACTTGTTATTTATCTTCCTTTTTGTAGGAATATACACTCACAACGATGAGAAATTACAGATCTTTGGATACCGATAACTCTGTAAGTGAATGGATCCAAGTTGTGTTCCACAATAAACCAGCCAACTCTTACTGCCCGGTCTTCAAGGCTGATGTGTAGCTGACGACGGTGCCTCTCGTCTTACTGCCTGTATCCACTTCTCTCGTCTTAAAGGCAAATTTTTTCTGTTCAGCAGCTTATAAAAACTTAGATCGGGGTTCTTTACCCTGTTAGTAGTGCACCCTACCACACAGCAGCTTTTGGGTATTTGTTTGTGTTTGCTGGCACACGGAGAGTGACAAGAGACACTTCACACAATACAAAGTCAATGGAGATCTCTTGATTGTTTTCCCCTCCAGTGGGGGTGGGGCTTAAATGCGCTGTCTCTAGGAAGGAAAGACGTGACAACGACGAAAGCGATGATAAAGATAAATGTTGATGGTCTAAAAAAGGAAAGCAATTGTTCATTATTAAGTGAAATGTCTTATTTTCTCATGTATATTTATAATTGCTTTTTAACTAAACAAAAATATGTTTTATCTGATTACTCAATTAATCGATGGAATTTTCAGTAGAATACTTGATTACTAAAGTATTCGATAGCAACACCCCTATTCTCTACTATCTATTTATCGGAAAAATAGATAAAAGCAAAACAGAAAAGGTTAGTAGGAAAAGCAAAAATAGTCACAGGGGTCCAAATCAATGTCAATCACTTAAGACAAATGACTTCTGAAATATTTCTGATTGCCAGAGGAACTCTGGAGCACCTCACAGAGTTCAGAGGCTGGCTGAAAAGAGGATGAGAGTCATGATTCCCAATGTTCCTCGTGTTCATACTTGTACAGTCAGGTAAAAATTGGTTCAAAGAACTTAAAAAGTATACAAGCTATTTTACTAGCCATGACAGAAATCTCACAGAGTTTGTTTTTAGATAACCAGTTTAAGTCACCATTTCCAAGCTGGAAGATGAAAAGTCAAAACACTCTCTACAAGGCTCTTGTACACAACTTCTAACATCGTCTGAGTGAACCAGACCAGAGCCTTCTGAGAAGACAGAGTTGTGAACATTGTATATCCCCCTCCCCCCTTAATTGGGGGAGAAGAGCCTTGGTGACAGAGGTAAAGAAGAACCCAAAGATCACTGTGGCTGAGCTCCAGAGATGCAGTGGGGAGATGGGAAAAAGTTCTAGAAAGTCAACCATCACTGCAGCCCTCCACCAATCAGGGCTTTATGACAGAGTGGCCCGACGGAAGCCTCTCCTCAGTGCAAGACACATGAAAGCCAAATAGAGTTTGCCAAAAAACACAGGAAGGACTCCCAGACTATGAGGAATAAGATTCTCTGGTCTGATGAGACCAAGATTTAAATTTTTGGCCTTAATTCTAAATGGTATGTGTGGAGAAAAGCAGGCACTGCTCATCGCCTGCCCAATACAATCCTAACAGTGAAACATGGTGGTGGCCGCATCATGCTGTGGGGTTTTTTTTCAGCTGCAGGGACAAGACGACTGGTTGCAATTGAAGGAAAGATGAATGCAGCCAAGTAAAGAGATATCCTGGATGAAAACCTTTTCCAGAGTGCTCAAGACCTCAGACTAGGTTGAAGGTTCACCTTCCAACAAGACAATAACATTTGACAAAATTTTGTCAATATGAGGTGCTTTGTGTACATTAAAAAATTGTGTATGTCTGTGTGTTGTGTGAGCATCAGTGACTTTGTTTTTGTCTGTCTTTGTGCATCTAGCTATGTGTATCTGTGTGTGAATGTATGTGTGTGTTTGTAATATATGATCAAATTAAACAACATGGACTTAATTCTGTCTGTGTTTAAAAGTATGTGTGCGTACCGAAACCGTGACCCAAAAACCGTGGTACGGACCGTACCGTGGGCTACCTGTACCGTTACACCCCTAGTCTGTATGTCTATTTGTGTGTGTGTGTGTGTCTGCGTCAGTTGATCAGTTTCTCTCAGAGCAGTCTGTCAATAAATCATGGATTGCACCTGCAGCTGTCATCTGTGGGGCTGCAGGGACAACACCAAGGAAACATAGGCAGAGAGCACAAAAATAGAAGATTTTTGGCTAAGCAAAGCCCTTGAACTAGGGCAACTTCTGACAAAGCAGTAACTTCTATCAGAAAACTGACCAGACGGTGACCGCCACAAGTACCTAAAACAGTGTATGGTTTTTGGTGTTCCTAGAGCCTATGTCAACTCTTTCCCACAATCATGTATGAACAAAAACATTGACTTTAACCCTGTGTGTGTGTGTGTGTGTGTCTGTTTGTTTCCTCTCAATGTGTGTATGTGTGTGTGTATTTGTATCTGTCTTTTGGTGTATATCTTACTGTGAATGTGTGTCTCTTTGTCTGTGGGTGTCCATGTCAGTTGATAAACTACTCTGACAGAGGAATCTGCAGCTACAGTGCACTCACTCACTCACTTACGCACGCACCCCCCCCCCCCCCCCATAAATAGATCTTGACAAGGTTCAGCCTCAATAATGAATATCAAAAAGTGGTCAGAGTTGCTACAGAATACAGAACACAAAAAAAACAAACAGTGAGCAACAACAAAAACACTTGGGGTGATGATATTGTTTTACGGACAGGTTTCCTTAAACTTTTGTAGTGCCTCATCTTTAGTCTCTCAGAATATTCAGTGGGGGGGGGAACTGCGTCAGATGGTGAACATATTTGATGTGTTCCTGCCGCTAGTCAGCTCCTCTCCTTCACATTTAGCAGCACACTGACTTTATTTTCACTTGTGGAAGCTTGTTCAGTGACATTTGTATTGCTGTCAGAGGTACACATTTAGCATACCATATCAGAACCTAACATACTACAGCCTGTGGTGACATCATGAAGCACCTATGTAGCCTGTTGTGTTGAATGCAATGAACTGACAACAACTTCCTGTAATGAATGTTAGTCAGTGATGGAAACTGTAAATGATATATAATGGAAATTTGAACAAAAACCTTATCACTGTCATTGAAACCTTTTCTATCACTACATGTATCAATATTGACATATTCTCCGGCCCTATTTAAAATCATTTCTTGATTATTAAATCTTCTTCTCCTTTCGGCTTTTCCCTTCAGGGGTCGCCACAGATAATCAGTTGCCTCCATCTAAGCCTGTCTTCTGCATCCTCTTCTCTCACGCCAACCACCTTTGTGTCCTCTTTCACTACATCTATAAACCTCCTCTTAGGTCTTCCTCTAGGCCTCCTGCCTGGCAGTTCAAAACTCAGCATCCTTCTACCAATATATTCACTATCTCTCCTCTGGACATGTCCGAACCATCTCAGTCTGGCCTCTCTGACTTTATCTCCAAAACCTCTAACATGTGCTGTCCCTCTGATGTACTCATTCCTGACCCTATCCAACCTGGTCACTCCCAAAGAGAACCTCAGCATCTTCATCTCTGCTACCAGCTCTGCCTCCTGTCTTTTCCTCAGTGACACTGTCTCTAGACCAAACAACATCGCTGGTCTCACCACAGTTTTGTACACCTTTCCTTTCATCTTAGCTGAAACTCTCCTATCACACATCACACCTGACACTTTTCTCCACCCGTTCCAGCCTGCCTGCACACGCTTCTTCACCTCTTTTCCACACTCTCCATTGCTCTGGACTGTTGACCCTAAGTACTTAAAATCTTGCACCTTCTTTATCTCTTCTCCCTGTAACCTCACTCTTTCACTTGGGTCCCTCTCATTCACACACATATACTCTGTCTTGCTGCGGCTAACCTTCATTCCTCTCCTTTCCAGGGCAAACCTCCACCCCTCCAGCTTCTCCTCCACCTGTTCCCTGCTCTCACTACAGATCACAATGTCATCTGCAAACATCATAGTCCATGGAGATTCCTGTCTAACCTCGTCTGTCGGCCTGTCCATCACCATAGCAAACAAGAAGGGGCTCAGAGCTGATCCCTGATGCAGTCCCACCTCCACCTTGAACTCCTCTGTCACACCTACAGCACACCTCACCACTGTCTTACAGTCCTCATACATGTCCTGCACCGCTCTAACATACTTCTCTGCCACTCCAGACTTCCTCATACAATACCACAGTTCCTCTCTGGGCACCCTGTCATAAGCTTTCTCCAGATCTACAAAGATACAATGCAGCTCCCTCTGACCTTCTCTGTACTTCTCTATCAACATCCTCAAAGCAAATACTGCATCTGTAGTACTCTTTTTTGGCATGAAACCATACTGCTGCTCACAAATGCTCACTTCTGCCCTTAGTCTAGCTTCAACTACTCTTTCCCATAACTTCATTGTATGGCTCATCAGCTTTATTCCTCTGTAGTTGCTACAACTCTGTACATCTCCCTTGTTCTTAAAAATGGGCACCAGCACACTTCTCCTCCATTCCTCAGGCATCTTCTCACTATCTAAGATCCTGTAGAACAACCCAGTCAGAAATTCTACTGCTACCTCTCCTAGACACTTCCAGACCTCCACAGGTATATCATCAGGACCGAGTGCTTTTCCACTCTTCATCATCTTCAGTGCCCTCCTCACTTCATCCTTACTAATCTTTGCTACTTCCTGGTCCACAACAGTCACCTGTTCTACTCTTTGTTCTCTCTCATTTTCCTCATTCATTAGTTCTTCAAAGTACTCTTTCCATCTTCCCATCACACTATTGGCATCTGTCAATACACTTTCATCTCTATCCTTAATCACCCTAACCGCCTGCACGTCCTTCCCATCTCTGTCTCTCTGCCTTGCCAACCTGTATAGATCAGTCTCTCCCTCCTTACTGTCCAACCTAGCATACAAGTCATTGTAAGCCCTTTGTTTGGCCTTTGCCACCTCTACTTTCACCTTACGCTGCATCTCCCTGTATTCCTGTCTACTCTCTTCAGTCCTCTCAGTGTCCCACTTCTTCTTAGCTAACCTCTTTCGCTGAATACACTCCTGCACCTCCTCATTCCACCAACAAGTCTCCTTATCCACTTTCCTTCCAGATGACACACCAAATACTCTCCTACCTGTCTCCCTGATCACATTAGCTGTAGTTGTCCAGTCAACTGGAAGCACTTCCTGGCCATCCAGAGCCTGTCTCAACTCCTTCCTAAAAATCATACAACACTCTTCCTTTTTCAGCTTCCACCATTTAGTCCTCTGCTCTGTCTTTGCCCTCTTCATCTTACTCACCAACAGAGTCATCCTACACACCACCATCCTATGCTGTCTGGCTACACTCTCACCTACCACTACTTTGCAGTCACTGATCTCCTTCAGATTACACCGTCTACACAAGATGTAGTCTACCTGTGTACTCCTACCTCCACTCTTATAAGTCACCCTATGTTCCTGCCTCTTCTGGAAGAAAGTATTCACTACAGCCATTTCCATCCTTTTTGCAAAGTCAACCACCATCTGTCCTTCTGCGTTCCTCTCCTGGATACCAAACCTGCCCATCACCTCCTCATCATCTCTGTTTCCTGCACCAACGTGTCCATTGAAGTCTGCACCAATGACAACTCTCTCACTTCTAGGGATGCTCTGAATCACTTCATCAAGGTCCAACCAGAATTTCTCCTTCTCCTCCAGCTCACATCCTACCTGTGGAGCATACCCACTAACAACATTGAACAACATTTTTTGATTATTAAATCATTGGTTAAAAAGGAGAAAAGCACAGGGGAAAAGATAAAGAAGCACATCTGGCACGCTCCCCCTGACACATACCTTTTGAGGGGCTCTATCAAGTAAATCAGACCCTTATAAATGTTAGAATCACTTAACCTTCTTAGAATATGTGTTTTCATGGAAATAAAAGCAGAACTAAAATCCACAAATAAAAATCTGGCATAACCTTTAGGATGCATCAGTTGTTTTGTAAGCGCATTAAGCATGAATATATGCTCCCAACTTTTTTGGCAGAGGCATAATTGTTGAGAGTTTCCACGATTGTTGCCCTTATATTGAAACAGCCAAGCTAAGACAACTTTGAGTGGAGCGGCACATTTTAAGAAGACAGGCTTTCATATCGTCTTGATCACAGGTCTTGTTTTTACATCTGTGAAGATTTCCAGCGCCATCCTGCTCTCTAATTATAATGGATGTTCAGGAGGGAGGTTTTAACATATAAAAGTCTGTCCATTTATCAATGGTGTTCATTTAAGAAGTATTCACTATTCCATTCTTATTATCATTAAAGAACAGTGCTGGTTTGCTATGGTCTGTCAGGTTAATGTCAAGATTTTTTTTTTTTTTTTTAATATGGTTAAGCATTGTATTTATTTTCCTATGAAATCATTAGTCAGGACAGATCACCACTTCATCACTAACCACAACACATCCTGGGTGGTAGAGGGGCAATAACCCTTTCAAATAATATACACAGCTACAGTTCTGCTTTTTTATAATCAACAACAGATTTCCACTGTGGGCTGAAATAAAATAACAAGTTAAAGCTATGATAAAGACAAATTGGTGGAAAATGGGCGAATATATCTTTCTGAACTCTCGTTAGCTCATTTACCTTCTGTTGCTTTATAAATGATCCACATTGGCTTCATCTGTTATACACGGTCAGCAGTTTCTGTTAGCCGGATGGTAGCTGTAGCTTAAGGAAGTATGATGTGTCAGGTGATGTGCTAACAGGCAGCTGACGCGACCAAAAACGATTAGGCTGCTGGAATAGTTGGCACCTAAAACGCCAGTATGCAACAACTCAAACCAAACAAAATCACATTAGCAAGTACAAAGTGTGTGTTTTAGAGGCCAGAAGCTAGCTCGTGTTTGGCTAACTGAACCGCTTTTAGCTAAGGTACCTAGCTAAGGTAAATGTCAGTTTTGCGGCTTGGATGCTAGCTGCTTTAATAAATGATGGGTGATGATGTCTGTCTTTGTCTCACCTGTTCCTGTAGGCAGTTGACATGTCTGGTGTGTTCTGCTTAAACTCAATCCACGAGAAATTAGACAGAGGGAAGTCCTCATACCACTTCCGTCTTCACCACCAGCACTGCGGGGACGTGGCTTGGGCAGGGAGAGGGTCCTCCTACACGCCTGTCTGCTGTGGCTCACAACACATCAGATACTTCGGCTTTTTATTACTGACGTTTCTCATTTCTCTGTGAATTTAGCACGTCACAACGTGTCCAGATATTTGATGTTTTTATATGATTTTTTTATTCTATTTTAGGATTTTCAGATGGATTTCGATCAAACAATTTCATCACTTAGTTTATTTTTGTTAGCTTGTTTTCTTTTTCCTGGGAAAGCACTAGGGGCGAGGCAGCAGGTCAGGCAGATTATATATATTCAGAAGAGTGGGAGAAAGAGAGTAGCTTAAAAGATTGGATCCAGTCTCAAGTAGGAGACAAGTGTGTCAAACATCAATCAATGCCTTGGCGTATCTTGGTCAAGTAATTGGATCTACCTCTAGTGATAAAGAAATCAAATTGCACCAGACCAAATGTACTGCATTAATTATGATTAATTAATCATCGATTATTTAATACAGTGCTTCTCTTCCCCCATAAAGTTTGGGTTTAACAGTCCGTTGAGAGTGTTGCCAGATCTTGCTAAAGAAACAAGCAACCAGATCTCTGAAACATAAGTAATACAAAATAAATACAAAATAAAATTAAGGTCAATTGCTAGTTGCCTGTTTCTTTCACAAAATCTTGCAACAATTACTGCCAGAGATAAGTTTGGGCAAGCACAAAGAAAATACCATTAAACTTTCAATTTCCTTACGCTTACTGTTACTTTGTACTTTTACTACACTCATCTCCTCTGTTACTCCCAACCAATCATCACATTTACTTCCCATTCACATATGAACACTAGTGGATTGGCAACAAGAAGGTGTCAACCAATTAATCAATCAATAAACATTTAAAAATACTGTGTGTGTGTGTGTGTTTTCATTTCACTTATTTTTTACATGCCAAAAGTTTACTGAACATTTTACCATTCAATTTATCATCACTCTGAACTTGGAATTATCATACTTATCAAATAACACTAGTATAAGCTGCCCTTTGGTGCATGAATAGTTTGATGGGCAATGTGTTCTGATTTTCTAGAACTAGTGTTAGACACCCGTGTAAAGCAGCCTGAGACATGTTAAACTGTCTTAAGGGACAAGAGATAGGTGAATGGATCATGGCTACTCTACTGAAGTGATCCAGAGGCTGAGGCCTACTGTGGAAGAGAGTAGGCTAAAGGCACAGCATTTGGAGGGAGCTGGGTGGTTAAAACAAAACTCAGATGGAAGAGGTAGCAGGGGCAGGGGCAGACGAGATCAAGAAAATGAACTGCATGCAGAAAAAAACAGTGACTATTACTACTGGAAACTAACAACAGACAGGAAAGAATATGCAAAACACTGAAGAGACTGGGGCCTTGTAAAGACAACATTCCCGGAATTGATTATTCAAACAAATTGCAAGAAAAACAAGAGATCTGCAGTTAGTGGGTTAATCCAGAGCAGAAAGCTAATATTTGAACAACTTTTTAAGTACTTTCACAAATAATGTCTGTAGTTCTGCGTCATCCCATTAAGTGTCAGGTGGCCAAGTCCGGAACTCTGAGTATTCGTCCACAGAGTGGGACCCCTGACGGAGGCTTAGTGGATAATTGCAGTAAGGTTACTCAGTTCAAACTATCTTATAACTGACAATGACTAAATTAACAATGTACATATTGTAGAAGCAAATAATAGAAAAAGTCATGTGCCAGTTTTAACAAAGATGACATTGAACTCTGTTATGTAGCCCATTATTTATTAATGATCCGGTTCATCATGACATGAACAAAATGGCTGTGGCTCAGCTTCGGTAGACTTCATTAACACACAGTAATAAACATGCATATATGAAATGTTATATGACTTTGTGATGTCTCCCTTATTGTACTTTTGTGACATATAGCTCTCGTATGCGTGTTTGCTCCTCTAAATAGACACCCCCCAAATAAATAAATAAATAAAATGTTTTCAACAAGTTTGGTTAAACAGAAATTAATCGTTTGTAAGGATAGATTTTAAAGAGAAATCTGCATCCATTAAGTCTATTACTGTCACAGTTAAGTTTGTTTTTCATTAGAATTTCCTGCTAGTCGGAAACACTGATGTCTGCTCAAACTGGAGTAAAACTTAAGTGTAACAAAATGATAAAATTGTTCCCTTTGTCTTCAGAATAAAAACAGCAGCTGGAAGGAGGCGAGATGGAGAAGAGGAAGAGGAAGAGGGGGAAAGAGAAGGGGGAGAAGGAGGAGGAGGAGGAGTCGGTTTGTTGACATCGGACGAAAACGAAAATCAGATGAGTGAAGACTGTTGAAAAAGGCTCCGCTTCTCGCCGTCATCAGGACACACGGCCTTGGCGAAAGCTAAGGTAGAGCCCCGGCTGCCGAACCGTGCACCCAAACACCGTTGACCACTGCTGACAGCCCGCCTCTCTACACACAGTTATTAAGCTAGCGCTAGCCTCACTGCCTAAGTTAGCTAACATCATAGCAGGGAAAATCATCCTTAGCTAGAAGCTAATTAGGACGCCTAAATGCACTCCTGACACCGTATCGGCAAATGAAGTCTTCGATTAGAATAACAAGTGTTGCTGTTTAGGACTTGACATTCCTGTGAGTGAGTAGGCTAAACTTGCTCTATTCTTGTAAACAGCTATGAAACGTCAATGCTGTTAAAGGAAAGTGTTGTAGTGTACCTAGCTAGCTAGGTTGCTAATGTAGTGACAGTCTGCTGTGTCCCCCTCAGGATACTGCTTTGTGTGGTTGGCTAACAAATCCATAGTAAGAACCAAAACTCAAAGCAGGCTGGTTACTATATCTAGCAGCCGCTCAGTAATCATCACGAATAAACAGTTTTGTTATTAATGTAAAAATAAGTTGTTGCATAATAGGTACAAATAGTTGCTGACAGAGGGCATGACAGTTTACTAAAGCCAAACCTGCACAACTCTGCGGTGCATGCAGGTAGTCAAAAATGGATTTATGGCCTGGCTTCTGGTGGCAGGGAGGCCTTATGGTCCCCAGTCTTTTTGAAATAAAACAGACATTGACATCCATTATGATTTAACTGTAACTTCAGGTAATACATTTAATGCTACAGTTTGTTTTTGTGACAGTCACTGCAAAAGGTTTCCTTTCTTCATTGTCACATGGTCCCAGGCCAATATATGGCTCAATACATTAACTGGAAGAATTATTCTGTACGTACTGCTAAAGACAGTGGTAAAATGAAGCACACATTGAATTATTGTGATTATTTGTTTTTAATAACGGGGGCCACTGCTTGTATTTGAATGAAATTGCACCTAACCCTCAACTTTGATCTGAGCCAGCCTCTAAAGATCTCCTGCACTGCCCTTGTCTTTGATGTAAACCAGAGAGGAGGACGCTAACATGGCAGCCAAAGCAGGAGACAACCCTGAAAGCCTCATGACTCTGGCCACAGTATTCTGCCTGAGGAACCTCAGGAAGACCATGTGCTACCAGGGGTTCAGGAACAAAGTCTGCCTGCGCTCAGACATCTTCCTTCCAAGTGAAATATGTGACAAGCTGGTCAACACGTATGTGATATTAAACTACATTCTCAATTTTCAGTCTTTCAGACTGCCCTGTGTTGTTATGATCTTGCAGATTATTCTCTCGAATGGAAATTTTGTTTGTGGAAACAGATATATAGAGTTGGTCCATACAGACAGTAACTTTGAACCAGAAGAGAGCTTCTTCCAGCTGTTCTCGGACCCTCGAAGCACCAGACTGACCAGGGTACAGTTAAGAGAAGACTTTGTGCGTGACAGAGATCTTGAAGCCATTAGAAAACAGGTAGGATGCCACAAATAAGTCATTTTAATTGCTCATAATAAACTGATGACACTGGTAGTAGAGCAATTTCATTTTCAAGTATACCTCTGTGGACCATCTCAACCAGAATGTTTTAATTTTTACACAATCTCCATTTTCAGGTTATGATAGGAGTATATTTATATTTTTTAATTCCATCTCTCAGTCAGATTGACTCACTGCCAGATTGAAAGTCTTTTAAAATGCTATTTAAGGCCTATTTGAAAAATGCAGCAATACTGTTTCGGTTTTACAGAGACTTGGACTACAGGTCATATTCTTCATGCGAAAGGAAAATGATGGGTACAGATTAACCATTTCAATGGACATGAACCATTTTTAGGCCCTCTTCAGACCTGGTATGAAGATGTATCTTTTGTGAGCCCATCACCAATGTTCAGCTGTGAACACATTCACAACACACACCTAAAGTGGGTCAGTGACATCAGATAATAGGTTGTCATTGGGGACACATTTTAAAGCCTAACCCTGATCCTAACTCAATATTTCCATTTTTTATTTTTCTGTAATGTGTCACAGTGATGTCACTTATAGCATTCCCTGGACACAATTTTTAGACACAATTTTTAGCTATATAATGAAATTATATATAAGAAAGTAATGTAATGAGTGTCTTATTAGTGTCATGACTAGCCCACTGATGGAAGTGAGTCATCATTTGCTAGGGGAAATATATTTATTGGCTGCTGGAATTAGGCAGCACGGCGGCGTAGTGGTTAGCGCTGTCACCCCACAATAAGAAGGTTGCGGGTTCAATTCCCGGCCTGGGTCTTTTATGTGTGGAATTTGCATGTTCTCCCCGTGTCTGCGTGGGTATCCTCCGGGTTCTCTGGTTTCCTCCCACCGTTCAAAGACATGCATGTCTAGGTTAACTGGTGACTCTAAATTGACCGTAGGTGTGAGTGGTTGTTTGCCCTGTGATGGACTGGCGACCTGTCCAGGGTGCACCCCGCCCCCTCTCCCGGAATGTAGGCTGGGATTGGCTCCAGCAGCCCTGCGACCTGGAAACGGAAAAGCGGTAGAAGATGGATGGCTGCTGGAATTTAGAAGTTGTCATTAGAGGTTTTTTTAGAGGTCGTCATTGTTGCCAAATATTACAGAAGGCTGCCAATAACTGTCAGCCTGTTTGATCATTAACTCTGTGTCAATGTAAAAAATTATTAAAGTTATTTGGTACTTGTTTTAAATTAAATATTTTGGTAAAGTTGAATTCTGAAGCTCTCTATCAGTGTTTTGCTCAGTAATTATTTCCTGTGTGCTTTTTTTCCAGGACCTAATCGAGCTCCACCTCACGTACTGCAACAATCTGTCGTCCCGCAGCCTGAAAACACTCACCTGCTTCCGTGAGACCTTGGTCTCTCTTTGTCTTTTTGGCTGCAGCCACATATTCTACAGGAAGGGTGGTGCCCCACTTGCCTGCAATGAAGACAGCGAGGATGAGGAGGATGAGGGCCCTGCCTCTAGGCAAGCATTAGAGACGGACTTTAGCTTCCACGGGTTCAACCGCCTCAGATTGCTCAACTTGGGTGGTCTACCTGATGAAGTGGATGCAGAAACCCTGCTCAAACCCTTGATGTTGCTCACCTCACTAGATTTGTCAAATGTACAGTTGTTGGGAACAGCTTTTCTCACCCAGTGGAAAGATAGACTGGCCTCGCTGATCCTCTACAATGTGGACCTATCAGAGGAGTTGGTCACTACAGTGGTGGAGCTCGTTCATCTCAGGTAAAGAGGAACAACGCTTTTACTTCTTTGTCCAACTGCAATAATTCATTGGACTGATGTTGTAGGTGAAAGAGTTGCTATTGGTGGCCAGTTGCATGATTTTAAAGCTAAATGTTGTGAGTAAGTCAGTTAGAATTAACGGATACAATCCATCATCTGATGTCACCAGTTTAATAGATTAGGGCTTGTTAGCTAAGGCCTATGAACACAGCAAGCCTTAGTGCTCACTTCAGATTTTTTTCTAAATCTGATTGTTTTATGCAGCTGTTTACATTATCTTTTAAAACTTGGACTCCACTGTGAACTTGTCTTGGCCTGTATGTGACGGGCATGCAAGGAAGAACAACAAGATGTCACATGCAGCAATCTGTGTACACAAGTAAACAGGAAGGCATTGGAAATAACAGACATGGTCCACTGATGTTAGCATTTAATTTTTATGTCACTGACTGTCCCTCCAGTGACTACCTCTATTCCCGTATTTTTTTTTTTTGCGTACAATTATGTCAAATGTTTCTGTGAGGTATAAGTTGCATTGAATCCCGATACATGTTCCATGGCTGTTTAGTCTGAGGTAGCTTTTTAAAAAAAAATGGGATCTGTATCTGATGGAGAACCACATATGAAATTGGCCCTATTGGATCTAGTTTGCAGAGCGGGGAAAAAAAATAGGATTTTGGCCACTTGGGCCTGCTGTGTGAACGTAGCCTAGGAGGGCCTTTGCAATCTTCACCCAGCTGTGGTCGTGTTGCCCATGTTCAGCTACCTGTTTCAAGAGCTGATATCAGGTTATCGAAGTTGAAGGAAATGAACATTTATTAAATGAAGGTTCACTTACTGGGTTTTAGCAGAGCTGTGTTGTTAAATGACTGTGGTTAACAAACAAACAGAAAAAGTTAGAACTATGTGTGGTATCAGATCAGAGTTTGTGACCATTTAATGCTTTTTCTTTCCACTGAATCATGATCAGACAAACTTGTAGTCTGGTCTCAGCAATAATGAAAATCAGTTACTGTCTGCATAACGTGAAAAGCTTCGACCAGGTGTTATACATAATCTAAATGTGGGGCTATTAAATCCCTCAGATGTCTCAGTGATGGACAGGTGATGATGAAGGTATTTATATTATCCTTAATCATCTGATGAACTGATGTTGTTATGAAGGCAGGGTTGATGTTCATGGTTTATTGCTTTTCTTCCTTAATTATAATAGATTCTGACTAATTTAAGTGTGTTATTTTCACCTTAAATCTATTAAACTTAAGGCATTTGGACATCTCACGGGAGAGCAGACGGACCTCTAAGTTCAAAATGAACAGGAAGATCCTCACAGCAGTTGTGCAGCGTCTGGTCAACTTGGTGTCACTGGACATGTCAGGTCACATCATGCTAGACAACTGCACGGTTCCACAATTCGAAGAAGCTATGGGACGGCCAAGGTGGGTGACTAACCACAGAGTTTACTTCTGCTTCAGTGGAACATATTGATGAACCAAGTTGTGTTTTTGTTTCAGCCTTGAGCCATGCAAGAGCAGCATCTATCCTTTCCAAGAGCTGAAGAGGCCCCTGCAGTTCCTGGGCTTATATGACACCACCCTCTGTAATGTGACACACATCCCTGCCTATAAGGTAATGTTCACACAGGCTGTTGACATGATAGACATCAGAGTCCAGTATTGGACTGGTTGGATTGGTTTCATGAAATATTATGTGTCTTAGTCTAATTTCTGTGTTATGTACTCTGTCATCCTCACTTTGTCACATTCAATCTTTCACTGTCACTCTGTGACACTGACTGCTTTTCCCTCACTCTCACTTTTACCTTGTCATCCTCACTTTCACATTTACTCTGTTACCCTCACCCTTTCACCCTCGCTGTCACCTTCACTGTCTCCCTCTTACGCTGTCAATCTCATCCTTATCCTCACAGTAACCTGTAACCTTTATCATCCTCATATAGACCTTTGCTTTTCCACATTCACTGTCATCACTTTCGCCTTTGCTCTGTCAGCCCAACTGTCACCTTCACTGTGACTCCTTCTGACTTCCGACTTATCTTCACTGTTTCCGTCAGTGGTGGTCAGAGCCAGAAATTAAAACCACCACATCTAAATCAAATCAAATCAAGTTTAATTTATATAGCGCCAAAAAAATAACAATGTTAAGGCACTTAAGCAGGTCTATCCCAAACTATTTATGGGATTATTCAAAGGGACCAAACAAATGCTTTCACAAGCAAGCACTTGGTGACAGTAGCTAGAAAACTTCCTTTAAAAGGCAAAAAGATCAGGTGAATCAGGATTAGGGTGGGCTGCCATCTGCCTTGAAGGAGGAAAGAGAGAACAATGAAATGCAATCAAAATGCACAGATGTTGAAAGTTGTAATGACTGTAATAATGATTCAGTACTTGCAGAATGAGGATAGGGAGAGAGAGGACAGTATAGGGAATAGCACAAACATCGAGGAGAGGAAAGATAGAAAGTTAATGACATGTAGCAGTGTGACATAAATGTTTGGGAGGGGTGGGGTGTTCAGTGCATTTCCCAGCAGTCTGGGCCAGCAGCCTTATAACTAAAGGGTAAAGAAAGTTGGGACACTATGTGTCAGAAAGCTAGAATTCCATCAGAGGTTATGTGTCTTACAGCAGGACACTGACCCAAAACATATTTCAGAAAGCACTCATAAATGTGTAAATGTGTATGTATTACTGGGCTTTTTCAGGTGACTGGATCAAAGAATGAAGACCAGGTCCTGAATGCTATTGAGGCATACACAGAGTTTCGTCCTGAGCTGGCCCACAGAGCCATCAATCAGCTGTTTGACATTGCTAGGATACAACACTGCAGCCAATTACTCCGAGCTTTACAGGTATTATGAGTTTAAGTCAGGAGGTGAGACAACACTGTGTGTTGTGAATGTACATCAATCCTCTCCTGTAAACTCTTTCCTTGTCTTAGCTTGTCATAGCAGCGCTGAAGTGCCACAAATATGATAAGAGCATTCAAGTGACTGGCAGCGCTGCCCTGTTCTACCTGACTAACACAGAGTACCGCAGTGACCAGAGTGTGCGGATGCGTAGAGAGGTCATTCAGGTGGTACTAAATGGGATGGAGCAGTACCAAGAGGTCACTGTAAGTATTGTCTGGAATCAGCATCATCTTTTTTTTTTTTTTTTTTAAACCTGTCCTGTTCAGCAGCTGGGGCAGGCAGTATGAATATTCCTGGTACTTTGTGCTGTAACAGTTTTACTCTGCGAAGGAGGAGTCTAACATATTCCTCCTGTTGCCATCTGTGTTTAACTTTATTGGCAATGGTATTGGTTTATTAATAAAGCTACTGGACTGAGGCTCAGGAGTGGATAGAAAGAGACAACAGAGACGAGATAGGGACGACAGGAGGGGGACACACACAAAAACAACAACAACAGCAACAATATCAACAGAAGCAATGAGAGCATTGGTTGCAGGATTTCCAATGCAAATTTACAGTTTTGTTTAATATAATTTAAAATTAATGTATGAGTTTGTGATTATGTATCAGTTGTGCACCTTGTGTATGTATGCAAGTGTGTGTATGTGTATGCTACGGTTTCTGACTGTAGCTGATGTGGGGGGCTGGAACAACATGCCTCCGCCCCAGAATTGCAGGCAGGTCAGGACCAAGCCACCAGGGCACCCAGCAACCCCCAGAGCACAGGGAGCCCCCCCCCACCCGCAGGAAAACACGGGAGCAGCAATCCCCCAACCGGAGGCAGCCCACAGAGGGACAGGGGAGACAAAGGACCCCAGGCCTGCTGGGCACGCCCACCACAGCACGAGCTAAGCCCAGCCAGAGCAATGGAACCCCCCCAGCCAGAGATCCGGCCAGACCCCCAACAGGGGGCCTGCCACACACTGGCGAGGCCGACGCCTGCCCACGCCCCACGCCCGGATGGGCTGAGCCACAGCCCACCACAACATCCAGGCCCACCGCCCCCAGACAGAGCTGCCCCCCCCACCCCTCCGTCCATCCCCTGTTCTCCCTACTCCCCCTCACCCCAGAGCAAACACCCCAATCCTCCGCCCAAACAGGGGCCAAGCTCTCCACAGGTGCAGATGTAGTCCAGGGCACATCAGACCTAGTAAGACCACCAGCCAGGGGCCCACTGCACAACTGCAAGGCCTGCAACCAACCCCAGCCCAACCACCATGCCGGGTGGCAGACTGCCCACCCCGAGAACGCCAACCAGGCCCCCAGGCCCGGATTTCATCATTTCTGATGAAGGGGGCTGAATTAAAATTTTTTTTGGAAAAAGTAAAGTGATCAAATTTAAATATTTGCATTCACATGGTCACACATTTTACCCACATTCATTACATTTGAAAAGAAGTGCTATTTCTGTCTCGTTGACCATCCATCTTCATCCGCTTATCCAAGGTCGGGTCGCGGGGGTAGCAACTTCAGCAGGGAGCCCCAGACTGTCCTTTCCTTGGCCACATCGACCAGCTCTGACTGGGGGATCCTGAGGCGTTCCCAGGCCAGAGTGGAGATATAATCTCTCCACCTGGTCCTCGGTCTGCCCCGGGGACTCCTCCCAGCTGGACGTGCCTGGAACTTGGCTCTTCTCAATGCAAACGAGCAGCGGCTCTACTCTGAGCTCCTCTCGGATGACCAAGCTCCTCACCATATCTCTAAGGGAAGGCCAGCTACCCTTCTGAGGAAGCTCATTTCGGACGCTTGTACCCGTGATCTCGTTCTTTCGGTCATGATCCAGTTCTCATGACCATAGATGAGGGTAGGAACGAAGATTGACCTGAAAATTGAGAGCTTCGCTTTCCGGCTCAGCTCTCTATTCGTTACAGCGGTGCGATACAGTACTGTACAGTACTGCTCCCGCTGCTCCGATTCTCCGGCCAATCTCACGCTCCAAGTTCCCCCCACTCGTGAACAAGACCCAGAGGTACTTGAACTCCTTCACTTGGGGCAAAGACTCATTCCCAACCCAATGGCCATAAAGCTTCTATCTATCTATCTATCAATCAATCCATCTATCTGTCTATCTGTCAGTCAGTCAAGTGTCGGTGATAATGAAAATCAATGATTGCTGATTCATAAATCTTGAATGAATAATTATGAGTAATATTTGAACTTCAACACTAAAATAAACAGAACTGAAATTTTACTGACAAGAGGATGGATATATTCTCATTTGTGTAAAATAAAATAGATTTACTATTTTATATTTAGAGATATGAAAAAACAATGTTTGATCTAACCCAAATCCCTTAAATAAGTATATCAAGTTGTTTCTCTGTTTCTATGTGTATGTCTGTGTCTCTGTGTGTCTGGTTGGACACAAACAGACTCAAAACAAAGAAACTCACACTCTCCGTCACCCCACAGGCCATGTGGTCTCATCAACTATCTTTGAGTCTGATATGATGATTCTGAATCAGCCATTTAAGTCAGTTCACGTAGTTTAAATTGTAAAAGATGGTTAGCTGCATGGAGGTTCTGGGATCTGCATGAACACAACCCTGTGCACACAGCAGGTTAACAGTAGTTAACCAACAGTCCAAACAGATGCAACAAAGCTAAGTAGATAAAATAACCCCTTGTAAATTAACAAAGTTAACAATCCTGTGTATAGCAGTGCCGCAGAGTTCTGCAACGGGTACCCCTTTGGGTTGGCTGCAAAAATGGTGTCTAATGAGTAAAAATTATAATTGCGTAAATTCATGGCTATGGCAAAGCCTTCACCTGAACTTAATTGAACATGGGCAGGGCAACTTAATTTTCCCATTTTATTATTTAAAGCAGAAAAATATAAATCAAATCAGATTTATTTATATAGCGTCAAATCACAACAAAGTCACATCAAGGCAATCACTGGTTCAATTGTACTATGACTCTCTGTCAGCCTGGCTACAGTGCTGAAGAGAAACCTGGGGTTGTTCTACTTTTTTTCTATTAGTGCTGAATAATATGAGCTTCTAGCACTGCGGAGAGCTTTTTTATACGTTTTTAAGCTTTCTTTGCAGGCTCGGTGAAACTCTTCCGAGTTGCTGGAATGCCATTTTCTTTCTAATTTCCGTGACGTCTGTTTTAAGGCATGAATTTGAGAGCTATACCATGGAGCCAGCTTCCTCTGTTTTATAACTTTCTTTTTGAGAGGGGCAGCATCATCAAGATTTGAACACAGTGTGGCCATAGTGCTAATCACAAGGTCATCAACCTGTGTGTGGGAGAAATCCTCAATTGAATTTAGACATGGCATTGCTGCAAATGATGACTGACTGTTCTCTTTAAATGTAGCCACAGCATCTTCAGATAAACATCTTCTATAGCTGAATTTGTTCCTCAATGCTGTGCAGTCAATTAATGTAACCTCAAACGTAATGAGGTAATGGTCAGTCAAGAGAGAGTTTTGAAGAAAAATTGTTAACTTGTCAATTTCAATGCCATACGTCAGAACAAGATCGAGGATATGATTGAAGGTTAATTCACATGCTGGGAAAAGCCAACTGAGTCTAGTAAGGAAAGAAACCCAGAACTAAGGCTGTCACTTTCTACATCTACATGAATATTGAAATCTCCCAGTATTATGATTTTATCTGTACTGAGTACTAACTCTGATATAAACTCAGAAAACTCTGATAGGAATTCTGAGTACGGACCAGGTGGACGGTAAACTGTAACTAAAGACTAAGAGTGAGGCTTTCAAAAGACCTATAGCCAGATTTTGGTCTAGGGTTGATTCATATGGTGGGTTGATTGGTAATGGTATGAGGGATGTGAAAATTAACATGAGTGGGGGGTATACATTAATTTATACTGACATACTCATCATGCTGCAGCCAGGTCTCAGTGATACAAAATAAATCAATGCGATGAGATCATTGACTAATACAGATTTTGATGATAGTGATTGAATATTCAATAGTTCACATTGAATTGCAGTATTATTTGAGACCAAATTTATGGCTCTTTTGATTTCAGTTAAGTTTTTGTTTTTAGCTCCTCTTCTGTTTAATTTAGGATTAGTAACTTTTCTATTTTTAGGTGATTGGGGGGCAGACACAGTTTCTATAGACCTAGACATACATATAGACATAGACAGAGACTCTGTTCTACTCTTGGCAGGGAACAGCTCTGACTGAGGCGCAGAGGAGCGTGTTAGACTGTGGCTCTGCCTCCTGGTCTCGACTCGGGGTTGTCAGGGTTTTAGCTTTCTAATAAACTTGGCCATATTCCTAGATAGGATAGGACTGGATATATTAGGGCTAGTTTTTAATGACGTGTGGTGGCCTCCGTCTGGGTTGGACTTGGAAGACTAATCAAGGGAAATCAGTCTCACACACACACACACACACACACCCACACGCCCACACTCACATGTATGTGGGTGTGTATGTATATGTATATATTGACTGGTTTCCAAAATTTGACCCGTGCAACTCTGTTGTGCTGTGCAATACCAGTTAAAGTTACCCACTTTACACTTTACCCAAAAGGTGGAAAGGTTTTTTGATCCTAAAGTTCAGTGAGGTAGTGTGACTTCCAGAGTTACTAATATTTTCCTATTTGAATATTTTAATCAAATCAAATCAGATTCAATTATATAGCGCCAAATCATAACAAGAAACGGAGACTTCGGGGAAAACATGGTTAGTAGTATGTCAGGGCATGGGGTAAGGGGTAGGGAGAGAGAGAACGTGAACTTTGACTTTTTAACTATAAGCGCTGTCATATAGAAAAGTTTGAAGCCTGGTCTTGAAAATTGCTAAAGAGTCTGCCCCCTGGACCAATTGGAAGTTGGTTCCATAGAAGAGGAGCCTGATAACTGAAAGATCTGCCTCTGGATTTACTCTTGGAGACTCTAGGGACCACAAGTAAACCTCCATCCGAGAGGGAAGTGGCCTACTAGCACAGTAAGGAACTATGAGCTCTCTGAGATATGATGGAGCTTGGTCATTAAGAGCTTTATATGTTAACAGAAGGATTTTAAATTCTATTCTGAATTTTACCGACAGCCAATGAAGAGAAGCTAACACAGGAGAAATATGATCCCTTTTTCTCGTTCCTGTTCATATTCATGCAGCGGCATTCTGAATCATCTGAAGGCCTTTCAGGGATTTGCTTGGACATCCAGATAGAAATGAGTTACAGTAGTCCAGCCTAGAAGTAACGAATGCATGGACTAGTTTTTCTGCATCTTCTTGAGACAGGATGTTTCTGATTTTCCTAATGTTGCACAGGTGAAAGAAACCTGCCCTACAGACTTTATGTTACTTTACGTTTTATGTGAGGGACAAAGGACATGTCCTGGTCAAAAGTTACTCCGAGATTTCTTACAGTAGATCTGGAAGCCAAAGTACTGCCATTCAGACTGATTAGATGATTAGATAAGGTTTCTCTGAGATGCTTAGGGCCAAGTACAATAACTTCAGTTTTGTCTGAATTTAAAAGTAGAAAGTTACGGGTTATCCAGACTTTTATGTCTTCAAGAAATGTCTGCAGTCTAACTATCTGAGTAACTTAATTTGGCTTCATTGATGAATTCAGCTGAGTATCGTCAGCTGTATTTGTCTAATAATTGTGAGTATCGTAACTGCAACACAATCATATCAGAGCCTATCAATCCTCATCAGAACAAACAGTGGATGACAGCCAGAGTCTCATCAGTGTCAGTGACAAGTCCACTCACCGTACGGCGTCCTGGGACCAAAGTCTTGGGCAGCGTCAAGCATGTACTGGCCCAGCAGTTCGGCATTGGTCATCTTGGACAGAAGTTTCTTGTCAAGTTTATCATATATGTACTCCTCAATTAGAGCATTCTGAATCATCTGAAGGCCTTTCAGAGATTTGTTTGGACATCCAGATAGTAATGAGTTACAGTAGTCCAGCCTAGAAGTAACGAATGCATGGACTCGTTTTTCTGCATCCTCTTGAGACAGGATGTTTCTGATTTTCCTAATGTTTCGCAGGTGAAAGATTTAATTTTTAATTTTATTTTTCTCCTTCGGATTTTCCCTGTTCGGGGTCACCACAGCAAGTCAGTTTCCTGTGACTTGCATGATTGATTTAGCTACAGTTTTACGCCAGATGCCCTTCCTGATGCTAACCTACCATTCATCCGGGCTTGGGACCGGCACAAGAGTACCACTAGCGGATGCCTTGTGGCTTGGGTTCCTCGTCGGGGAATCGAACCCTTGTTTTCCCGCATACCAAGCGGGTATACTCACCACTATACTAATGAGGCATTTTATAAAGATTTAATAAACACTGGTAATTTAATACCTTGTAACCCTCTATTTTAAAGAATTCAAGAGTAGATAGATCAAACCTAACTCCACTGTACCACCACTTTTACAGTTACTACTACTGTCACTACAGTTTCTTTTTCCTTCTAAGAGCTTTTATTTCTCAACATCTATGAAAAAATATGGGCCTTTAGCGTGAAATGTTCATATGTACCAAGTGTACCTAAATTTATTTGTTTAATATAAAAAAGTACTATTCAATCTGGAAAGTTAAATGGGGGTACAGCCTACATTAGGGCTGCACAATGAATCGAATTTTAATCACGATTTTGGCTTCCCACGATCAAATTCACGTGATCAAGCGATATTTAAAATGCGTCATGCTGTTCATAGAACGTTCCTTATCATAGGTTTTTTTTCCAAATCCAATCTAGCGCTCCTCAGAGTGATAGAGAAAACGCTCTCTCTCTTTAATCCTCTGGTGCTCCGTAAACCACTGTCTGATCACGTGCCTCAATGAGCCAATCAGAGTTGTTCCCTGCACCACCGCGTAGCTTAGTTTCTAGATGTATTACTAGTCGACAGTCACTGAGGACAGAGTAGCAGCGAACATGGGGAAAGCTCCACATTAGATAGTCAGAAGGCGATAAACTATCTTAACAAAAAAAAAAAAAAAAAAAGTCTAACGTAGCAGAGGGCGAGGCTGAGGGGCTTGTCCCGAGAATCAGATCGTCATCCATTGTGTGGAAGCATTTTGGGTTCACGGCAAGTGACACAAAACAAGAACAGATCATATGCAGTTTTCTTTGTTTTATTTATTCTTTAAGGAGAAGCACTGAAATTTGGTGAATAAGAAGACCTATTTTATTTTGATGCAGATATATGTACATTAGCAGGAATGTAAGCACCATACGGTTGTGAAAGCAGTTATAACGAGCCTACTGTATGTGACAATACAATTTGTTTTGGTTAAAATTTAACAAATAATCGTGATGATTAATCGTGATCTCAATATTGATGAAAATAATCGTGATTATCATTTCGGCCATAATCGTGCAGCCCTAGCCTACATTCAAGAAAGGTATTTGCATACCTTTGACCATTTTCCAATCAGGAGAGGATCGATTAGTTGGTCTTAATATTCCCTTTTACATTTTGAGTCCAGAGAGCCATAAAAACATTATGAGTTTTTATAGCTAAGGTCAAAAAAACATTTTGCAGCGAGCTACATAATTGTTGTAGGCAGACTATATAATACACCATCATCCTATGCCTTGTACTGGGACAATGATTTTCTTTAAGCAAACTTTTCCTAGTATCCAAACTAGGGATGTCCGATAATAACTTTTTGCCAATATCTGATATGCCGATATTGTCCAAACACTTAATTTCCGATTTCCAATATCAACCGATACCGATATATGCAGCCGTTTTTCCCCCAAACAATTTTTAGGTCACATCACATATCTCCTGTCGTGGAATTAACACATTACCTACTTTTATTGTGATGCCCCACTAGAGGCATTCCACAAATTAAAATTGTCTGTACAAAATAAGAACACTACTTCAACTTAAGTTATGGAAAAGTGCCATATTTATTTTTAACATTTGTCTCAAACAACAGCTCTTCCTGATATCATCCTGACAATGCCCATTACAACTAGGACAAATCTGACTTCTTCACAAATTGTAAACAACATTGTACCTGTCCTGTACAACTTTGTGCAGCATTTAAAGTAAACAAAAATAACATGTAGTGTAGGACAGTCTAATATATTGAAAACTGCTCATATCTATCAGGTACAAACAACACTTTAGGAATGAGGTCATGTGCAAACAAAGAAAACAAAAGTGCACAGATATAGACAGATTCAGTCCTGAGCCCATTATATGGGCTAATGCAGTCACTGAAAATATAAACTGGGCTCAATCAGCCCTGCTAACCCTCGATGTACCTCGAGATGGTTCTTCCTGATGTGAGTGATTAAATTTGAAGTGTTGAAGGACGAAGTCTTGTCTCCCCCTCCCTTGACAAGCACCTTGCACCATTGCAAATTGCATTTTTTTTATCCACAGGTGAAACTTTAAAAAATTCCAGACCACGGACATTTTGTGTAGCAACAACTGAGCAAGCTTGTTAGCCACGACTAGCCACACAATGGTGTTGTTATTTTGCCTCCAGCTGCGGTTTGATGAGGTCATCAGTCGCGCGCTGGTAAACGTCTCGGGACCCCACAAGTGATTCCAGCGTATTTGGCGAAACCCAGGCATTGCGTTATCGGGTTTTCATTGTCGGAGGAAAAACCGATAACAATTCTCACAGATATTACATAATTATGCTAATATCGGCCAATAATATCAGTCGGCCGATATTAACGGACATCCCTAATCCAAACAGATGGAATGGATACAAATCACCATATTTTGGGATTGGACTGTGCACTATCATCCGTTTTAAATTGCAGCTCAGTTCTTTCTCAAAACAAGTGAGATATTTGATGCTTGGTGCTAATAGAAACTTAAATCTAGAAGGTATTCCTTCTTCTCACCTGTTCATGGGACTTACTCGCATATAGATTATCTCTTTTTAGACAAGAGCCTCTTCCATAGTTGATAAAAGTAAATATGAAGCAATAATCATTTCAGATAATTTTCTTTTGTTTATTCCACGTACTGACCTCTCGCACCAACTAGCATCCTTGAAATTCATTGCCTCTCTCCATTGAAAAGGTTGTCAATTTTATGTAATCTGAAGTAACCAAATTTCTGAAATATAAACTAATCTGAGAATGTCTGCTTAAACAATTCGGGAGTCAATAAAGAAAAATTATTTCACACAGTGCATAACTTATAAAAGGCTATAATACAGGACTACAAAAAATTTTAAATGATATTCTAAACTTAGATAGACTTCCTTCTTTTGCCCCATCAGATAATTTTATTGAAACAAAAATTTTGACTTAGTTTAACTTCCTGTCAACAAGGCACATTGAATATATTTACGTAACACAGAATTAATCTGGTGAAAACGCTCAGAAAAGCTTTCCCCATTTACTTGATAAGAAATATTCAGATTGAAATATAGCTGAGAGGGCAGCATGTGGTTAGCGCTGTTGCCCCACAATAAGAAGGTTGCGGGTTCAGTTCCCAGGCCTGGGGCCTTTCTCTGTGGAGTTTGCATATTCTCTCCCTGTGCTTGCGTGGGTTTCCTCTGGGTACTCTGGTTTTCTCCCACCATCCATAGACATGCATTTTTTGATTAATTTTTAACTCTAAATTGACTTTAGGTCTGAGTGTAAGTGTGAGTGGTTGTTCGTTTCTGTCTGTCTCTGTGTGTTGGCCCTGCGATGGACTGGCTACCTTTCCAGGGTGTACCCCACCCTCGCCCAATGTGAACTAAGATTGGCTCAAACACCCCCGCAACCTGGAAACGGATAAGCAGTAGAAGATGAATGTAGTAGAGCTAAGATAAATAATATGTTTGGCACCAGATATAAAGATCATTCAGCGATTATGTTGTCATGTAATTTTATTTAAAGTTGTATACTACAAAATCTCTTTGTAATGAGTCTTTGTTTCCTGTTTAATTTATTTTTTGAAAAATTTGATATGCCTATGATCAATAATGAAGCTGCTACTTATCTTGAAACACAATTTTCTACAACAGAATTTATAATCGAAGTAAATTCTATGCAAAGCTGGAAATCCCCAGGCTTGAACCAATTGTTTGCGACCTGCTGTATATTGCTCTACTGCTTTGTTAATTCCTGTGTAATCCCTCAAAAATGCCAAGATAAAAACCTTGACTAACAAAAAAGGCTCAAGCAATTATCCCTAATGCCAAGTGCAAGCCTCAAAATGGCAGAAACAACAAGTCCACTGGTTGGAAGGGAAGCTAGCTGCTGCCACCACAAGAGGGCAGTAAATTACACGATGAATGCAAACAGGCAACTGATCTGTTTAGGGACAGAAAGCTTTTCTGAGATCAGATGTTAGGAGACTTATCATTTTGTTTCTTTATAATTCCAACTGATGCATATTCTTCTCCAGGTCCAGAGGAACTGCTGCCTGACACTGTGTAACTTTAGTATTCCAGAGGAGCTGGAGTTCCAGTACAGTCGGGTCAACCAGCTGCTATTGAAAATCTTGGAACCAGCAAGACAGGATGAGTCCATCCAGAGAATTGCTGTTCACCTCTGCAATGCTTTGGTCTGTCAGGTGGACAACTATCACAAGGAGGCTGTGGGGAAGATGGGATTTGTGAAGGTAAGAAACTTCTCTGTCTTCTCCTATTTCAGAGGAGAATGAAGAAGGAAAGAAAAGATTGTATTTATCGCTTCTTGTTCCCTAGTCCTGAAGTCTATAGATTCTTTACTGAGTTAACAAAATACTTAAGTAAATACCCCAGTTGTTATTTTTCAAGCTTTTAAATGTCATAAGAAAAGTTCAAGATCGATCAAATCAGAATCAGAATCGGAATCACTTTATCGATCCACGGGGGGAAATTGTTTGTGTTGCAGGTGATCCTGACCGAATATGCAAAACAGAAGTGAAATATGTACATTAAAGATGCAAAAGTAGGGAAATATGTAGATTAGAGATGCAATAGAACAAATACACTATATTGCCAAAAGTATTCGGTCACCTGCCTTGACTCGCATACAGCACAAACTTAAGTGACATCCCACTCTTAATCCATAGGGTTTAATATGACGTCGGTCCACCGGTTGCAGCTATAACAGCTTCAACTCTTCTGGGAAGGCTTTCCACAAGGTTTAGGAGAGTGTTTATGGGAATTTTTGACCATTCTTCCAGAAGTGCATTTGTGAGGTCACACACTGATGTCCGATGAGAAGGCCTGGCTCTCAGTATCTACTCTAATTCAGTTCTCTTGGGTTGAGGTCATGACTTGGTGTAGGCCAGTCAAGTTCATCCACACCAAACTCTCTCATGCATGTCTTTATGGATCTTGCTTTGTGCACTGGTGCATCATGTCATTTTGGAACAGGAAGGGGCCATCCCCAAACTGTTCCCACAAAGTTGGTAGCATGGAATTGTCCAAACTCTCATACATACAAATCTGTTGATATGCCACCATAAGAGATTTCCCAAAATTCCCATAAACACACTCTTGTTAATGATCACGGTTTGATCAATTCATTATTTTTTTCTCTTTTTCAGACAATGTTACATTTAATTCAGAAGAAGCTACAGGACAGAATGGTGAGTTTTTTTCTGGCAACTTTTTGCCACTTTTTCGACATTAATCTTTTCTCGAGTTTAATCAAGTCAAATTTATTTATACAACACCAAAGCATGACAAAGTTACATCAAGCCTGGTACCACTAAATGTGCACTAGTAAATATTAGCATTAGGGGAAATAGAGTTTTTAGCAGAAGTAAAAATGGGAAATGAGTGGTAGTGTTCAATGATAACTAATAGTTAACTAATAGTTATTGTTACACAAACTATTGCAGCAGCAGGTATTGAGTAGGAACATGGAGCAGAGATGATTCACAACTTATAGGAAGGGGACAGGAAGAGAGAGGACAGGAGTGACAAAACACAGACTACAGGAAGAGACAAAGTTAGTGAGATGTAATGTACTGTACATGCTTTGGGGAGGGACGGAGGGAGGGAGAGAGAGAGAGAGAGAGAGAGAGAGAGAGGGATGCTCAGTGCATGAGTATAGGCAAATAGCAGAATAACTAAAGAAACAGCAATTAAACTTAAACTAGTAATTGTATTATAATGATGGCACAAGGTCCATTGTGAATAGTTAATCAGAATTTAAAATCACAGTAAGCATGATTTCAGTATTGATATTCCAAATTGAATGTTAGGAGATTCTTGGTTCAAAGTTTGTGTTTGGCCACAGTGCGACCAGGTGATGGAGTTTTCCTGGAGTGCTCTGTGGAACATCACCGATGAGACGCCTGATAACTGTCAGATGTTTTTGAACTGCCATGGGATGGGTCTCTTTCTGGAGTGTCTACAGGTGAATCGTCAGACCAAGCTTGAAGTCATGTTGATTTGGTTTAGTTGCAGCTTGATGCCTTACCTCTTACTGTGTGATCTCAATCCAGGAGTTTCCAGACAAGCAGGAACTTCACCGCAACATGCTGGGGCTTTTGGGAAACGTTGCCGAGGTCAAAGCTCTAAGGCCACAACTAGTCACCCCACAGTTCATCACTGTGTTCAGGTAGGAGAGCTGCATGGTTTTTAATTTGTTCTCATCAAGAAAACAGCAAGGACCTGTTTTCATTATCTCCTACTACTTTTCCACCACATTGTACCAATTCAACTTCCATGGACTCATCTCACTTACTCTATCAGTTTCCTCTTTCAAAGGTAGTTCCCCTTCAGTCATGTGTTGCCACTACACATGAAGCTAACATGACCATTCTTTGATTGCAACACACATAAACAAAGGAAAACCAAACAGACAAACATCTGCTGCTCCTCTCTGACTGCGATGTGGTATAATAACTACGGTAACTGAAATGTAGTTGGCTACAGTGAGCACACAGCAATGACGGAGCAATCAAAATTCTCTCTAACCAATCAGCAGTGTGCTTATGTTTTCAAGTCACCTTATGGTATAACTTCAACTTGCTTGGCTTCTGTCCAATGAGGTCGAGCAAGATGGTGTTTCTGTAGTGTGTGTTTTTGCGTTAGCAGTGTGTTGTCTCTGCTCTGAGCTTAAAAAAGTGAGATTTAGTTTGTGAACATAATTTACCGTCACATACCGTACTGGGCTGTAGCAATGACTACACGAGATTTGGCTATCAGAACAAGATGCATGATAATCACACCTCCGTTGCATCATTGAATACAGCTGACCTCTAACCACACAAGCACCCACACAATAGTTATTTTATTGAACTACATGAAGACAGATAAACTGCTCAAAAGATTTCAATGATGTTTGATTCTTTCATACACCAGTCGACCTCTCATTAGATCTGATTCTCATACTCCCCTCCCCAAATCCCTTTCCGTCCCCCAATATGTGATCTCTCACAGTAATCTGCTGGACAGTAAGGCAGATGGGATCGAGGTGTCATACAACGCGTGTGGGGTGCTTTCTCACATCATGTTTGATGGGCCGGAGGTTTGGGCAATGGATGAGCCACGAAGAGACACAGTGATGGACAAAATGTGGGACGCTATCCAGAGTTGGGATGTCAGCTCCCGCCGTAACATCAACTACAGGTTTAGCCCAGTGTTCTCATTAATCTTGCATCAACTGTTTAATACACAGTGTTACTCCGTAAACTCCAGGGCCTATGTAAGGCTGAATTTATGTTAAGCTAACATCGAATATTCAACGTGGTTTTTAATGGTCACCAAACAAAAACCAGATAATTGGAATATGATTAAGTTTTGAGGTATTTGGTCATTATCTGGACAAATAAAAATTTTGACGTAATGATGACCCTGGATGAAAGGTAAAGGATTCCTCTTGAAAGGGGAGCATAGATGGCTGCATCAAACTTCATTTTAATCCCTTCAGTCATTGACTCTATACAAAAAGGTCAAGGAGTCAGTAAGATTGATCCTCTGGGAACTGTGTAATGTGTTATTCTAAAGAAATGGACTGACAAGGAGCCAGAGTACTAGCACAACCAAAAATATGTCACACCATTAATAGAGTATAATCAAAGTAAAGAAGTATGTGACTGTTTTTTTGTAATTATGTTATTTTATGAGGTGCCTGGTGGTAGAGGTCCAGTGGCTGAATTTCTAAACTGACCTGTTGGTCTCACAGGTCATTTGAGCCCATCCTGCGCTTGCTGCCCCAGGGGATCTCTCCAGTCAGTCAGCACTGGGCCACATGGGCCCTCTACAACCTGGTGTCAGTTTACTGTGAGTAAACTGCTTTTCTCAATGTTTTCACACCAACACCAACATTTTTACATCCTCATTAGTCTTGTGGAGTAAAGTATGTCTGACTTCTATTAGATCACAATACCGCACTGGTAAATATATGTTTTCTGACTATGTCACAATCTTCACATTAGAATTTGGAACTTTATACTGTAATGTGCTGTGTTCAACACCATCTTTTTTCTGTGACTTGTCAGGATGCTCAGTTACACATTGCCTTTCTTTCCTTCTGTTGTGTCTGATTTGTGCTGTATATGATAATACACTGGGATATTTCTCATAGTCTTCCATTCACTTTTGGCTGCAGCGAGTAAATACTGTCCCCTGTTGATAAAAGAGGGAGGAATCACTCTCTTGGAGAAAGTGCTAGAACTGGACAGTTCACAGCCAGAAACGAAGGACATGGCAAGGTAAGAACTCATTATCATGGCTTTAGATTGTCTTTGTTGCACTTATTGACTGGGACTGGAGGTATTTAGTCCAGAACTTTTGGGCATGTATTAAAGCTTAAGTGAGCTGAACACAGAGAAGCAAATTAGGTCGCTTTAGTCATTTTGTTAAGAAACAAAAATAAAAATAGTTTCCTGTCAGTTCAGGCTCTAGGACTTCTATTCTTAAAACCACATACAAGAAGACGTGCTAGTTAGGGTCAGGGTATACATCCATGCATATCAGAAATAACAGGTAACCTTCTAAGGATGAGGCCAAGGTTCCCAAGTGGACAGCTTGTCATTGGTTGTTCTCCTGCTCTTGTGGGAGAACCTGTACCTAAGGTATGGCAACACTAATTGCTATATTTATATTTTCATCATCAATCACATTGTTGTTTCAACATATGGAGCATTGATCTTCCACTGATGGTCGTAGGTTTCAAGCAGTTTCTGTAACAAAACATCTGAAGGCAATAATCTCATCAGTTGGGGTTCATGGCCGAACTGACAATCTTTAAGGGATCTTGTGGAACAGTTTCAGAACCTCTGATATACAGGGATGATTCACAGGCCTGCTTACTTGAAGCCACATTTCATTCTGTAGTATTGGTAATGTATTTACCAACAACATTTACTCTGCCATGGCCAAAGATAGTAACTGGCTTTGCTGATGATGTGGAGAAGGTTTACAAGCCATCACCAATTTAGACAAAATTTTAAAGGGATATAGTTTCCTATTTGTCCACCAAAGGACTCCCTGGAATTCAGCATTTTGCTGAACTTCTATTTTCTTCAGAAATAGCTGGAGGCACTCACTTAAATGGACTCAATGTTGAAGTCAGACCAGCCATCTTAAATCTCATTGGAAATGTCCAATATGAGAATTGTCATTTAATTTGTCCCATCAATTCCCACAGGTGACATCTGTTATCCGTCTCAGTCTTTTATTTTAGAAGTGAAATTTATGTAGAGAAATCACTTCTCATTCACATGACATGAGTAGTGATTTCATTGTTTAAAGATGATATTCATAGTGACCTCACAAGACCAAAACAGATGATTTTGGTCTTTGGTCAATGAAATCCCTCAGTAATGTCTGGGGGATTTTCTTTTTTGATTTGCCACACACTGATGGTCAAAGATTAAAATTACCTCACACTAGCTAGTACACAGATATTATGAGAACATTTTGCACAAATGATTAACAACTGATCAGACTTTGAAAAAACAGGTGTAATCTGAAACTAGTCTAAATGGCGGAGGGATGAAACTGCAAGGCAATAATACTAGTGTCACAGTGAAATAATTTCATAAATGTTCATGTGTAAGGAAACAACGGACAACACCTTTAAACTTTTTTTTTTTTTTTGTTAGGAAGGTAATGGAGCAGTGTGAAAACTTCAAAGAAGACCCCATGGAGATAAATCATGGACAGGAGGTAAATTATGGACAAAGAGGTTGACCCCACAGGACCTATGATTCCCAGCAAATATCAAGCAAACCAACCAAGGCCCTGCCTACCATCATCCCCAAAAGGGTCATTTGTGTGCATTTTTATTATTATTATTATTTTGTAGAGCAGAGCTGAGTCTCTGGTTCTGTTTGCAGCAGTTTTGACTAAACCTTAATCTCTCTGGTGAGATCTGGTGCATGATGTTTTGTTGTGAGGGTGATTACCTTTGCTGCACATACACATCTCTTCTGTAAAGATGGCTTTTTGGAGTTAGGCGACTATTGTCTATTGTGCAAGTCAGTCGGAGTGACTGTAAAAACCCTCGGCTCACTTCAGTGTGATTGCAATTTTGAATGAACAGTCATGTCATGTCCTGTGGCGCCATTAGAGGTCACAACTCGCACAACGTGCTCTCCCATTCACTCATGCTTGTAAAGGCCACTTATTTGCGACAGATGTACAGTAAATAGCAGCCATTGAGTGTGTGTAGGCTGCAGATAAGCACCACACTGATGTTGGTGGGAGGGAACCCTCCAGACCTTGTTGCACAATGAAGGACTTCTTTGTTAAATATGTAAATATTCAGTTGGTGTTATTCTTTCACTGTGTGTATGTTTTATATTACAACTGTAAACATTCATGACTTTCCTCTGTATTTAAAATTGTTTAGGTTTTACTGATGTATAGTCAGTTACAAAGAACAACACACAGAACACCCAGCCGCTATTTACAAATCCTGAACCTTCACATTTTAATCTGATTCTGCAGAAAGCAGTGGTAAGCTTTAGCTGTGGTGCAGGAAAAAACCCAAAAAAGTAAAAAGTAGCCAAAAGTGTGAGGACACTTGCGGTGTTTCAAGTTTGATTTTGAAGAACTTGACTGACTTTCACATTGCCCAGAATGATCTTAATTAACAATTCAACTGAACCATTCAGCAGCTTTGGGATGAACTTGGTGATTCAGTATCCATGAGCTGTGTGTAGGGTCCACTTATTTTTGGAAATGTAGTGTGAATCCGGCTGGTTTGTAGTGACCCTGTGCTGCTCCTTTCCAACTATTACAGACTTGTCAGAGGTTTTGGCTTAGGCTGGCTCTTTCCTGCCTTCAGAGCTCAGGTGTGATGCCAGATGATAAAGGAAACAGTTTATTTAATCAGTTTGACTGGTCAGTAAATATACTGCTTCACTTAACTCACCACACCACACAAACATTGGGAGAAAATTAAATGGGTGCATTCAGGTGTATGTTTAAAGGTGAAAACCTTGACGTGATCAGGAAGTGCTCTCTTAGAAGATCGAGTGAGAGTGGACTGTTCACTGCTCTGTTCTGGCTGAACTGGGCTGCATGTATTTTACCCAATTTGAGCTCTACACTGCAAAATTCTTGCACATTGTGTTTCCCACCAGGCATTGTTGGCTAAACCTAAACCACTTTCCCTTTTTCTTTTTGAGGTTTGTTGTGAATGCAGTTTCACTTTGATGAATGTTACATGTTCATCTGCTTTACTCAATTAAATGGTTTCATTTCCAAAAACAACTGAGAACTGTAACATTTTATAAAGTAAGAGAATAATATTAGGTTAGCGCTGTTGCCCCACAATAAGAAGGTTGCGGGTTTGGTTCCCAGGTCTGGGACCTTTCTGTACGGAGTTTGCATGTTCTCCCTGTGCATGCGTGGGTTTCCTCTGGGTACTCCAGTTTCCTCCCACCGTCCAAAGACATGCATGTTTGGGTTAATTGGTGACTCTAAAATTGTCCATAAGTATGAGTGTGAGTGTGACTACTTGTTTGTCTCTGTGTGTTGGCCCTGCGATGGACTGGCGGCCTGTCCAGGGTGTACCCCAACCTAGCCCAGTGTGAGGTGGGATTGGCTCCAGCACCCCCTGCGACCCAGAAACGGATAAGCGGTTGAAGGTGAATGAATGAATGAATGAGAATAATATTAAAATGAAAAATCAAAATATTGAACCCAGAAAATCTGACCAAATCAAATGTTATCAGGTTCTCCAAGTTGATCAGACATATCTCTCTGAGTGATAACCCAGCACCAGCACTAAACCTGTACACACCTGGTGCCCTGTAAAAATGTTTCACAACAATAATTAGTTCCTTATTCTTGTTAGAACTAGAAAACAAAAAAACACCTGTTCTAAGCACCAGAAGTCATCTGAGTAGTATAACAGATATGAGCTGACTGTGGCAGGACAGTGACAGAAGGTTGGTTGTTTGCCTAACAGGAGAGACCTACATGTCAACACCAACGCTGATAACCACGCTCAGTGTGAGCCCTCCATGATGTATAGGACCTTTTACGAGCTGTGCTGGATCCTGTGGGGACTGTATTGATTAAATACTTTTTGTAATTTGTTATTGTAAACAGTGCTGAGCTCAGTCAAAAGTTATTGCAGGAACAATAGAATAAACACTATTACATAGACTTAACCGTAACTTTAGTTGTAATTCAATCTTATTTTTGTTATTCCTCTCCTCTTTAAACAAATACATGGATTGTGTTGAAAACTGAACATTGTGAAGAATTTACCAGAGCCCAAGAAACAGCTTTAGAGAGAGAGACTGATATGACTACAATATGAAAGAGTTGAAGTTTCAACTGACTTCTGACCACAGTTTGATTTATCAATGTTTCAGTTTTTTCAGGGAGTGCATAGACAGGGCTTTGTCACAATAACACACTGAGACCATTATATCTGCTGTGTCTGATTCTGGATAAATATAGGGACAGATGATGTTCATGAGTGATGCCTTACTGATTTTATAAGCTATTTCATATCATCTACATTGGTTTTGACTTCCAGGTTTTTTATGCACAGTTTTATGGTCAAGTTGTGTAGTTTCTCAAAGTCACAGTGAATGTTGAATTGGACGAGAGATGAAGAGCTTCAAGAGTAACCAAATCTTTCTGTCTGGGTTCAAACATGTAAACATGAAGAGGATTTTTCATCCTCTTCAAGTCACAGGAGGAAAAGCAGGTGAAGGTGTGCACTTCCTGTGGAAAAAGCATGTGCTCTTCATCATATTATCTGTGGTTTGGTTTGACGATAGAGACATGATGTCAGCGGGCTGCTGCTGTGGCTGTTGATTTTCCCTGATTATTTATAAAGATGTGTACTTAAAATGAACTCTGCTTGAGAAGTGTTGTCACAAGTCTCTTCTCATGTTGTCTAATAATGTCATCTTGTTTGATTCTTTTGTAACTGCTGATTGGTGTGAAGAATGTGTGATCTAGTGTGGAGTGTAAGTTCTTCTTGATCTCAGTAGAACCAGGCTGTAAGTGTAAAGGTATGAATAAGCAATAAAAATGGAATGGTAAAGGTGTCTCCGTTGATTTTCTGTCTTCACTTCAGCCCGTTAGTCTGAGCAGTAATAATGAAAAATCATGGGACAAGTCCATGCCTCATGCCTCCTAAATCTACTGTTCAGACTTAGTCATATCATGCCACTAGCATGTCCTCGTCATAACAAAAAAAAGGAAAAAATTTTGGAGATTGCCATAAAAGGGTTTTAGACATTTTCCTTCTTAACTGCACATTTGATATATTTACTGTTTGAAAAATCATCCAGATATTTATGTCCAGGTGAGACTTACAGCTAAGGAAAGACAGACAGAACCCGAGTCTAAGAGACATGTACAGTGTGCTTTGGTCTTCTCAATGTTTGTTTGATTAATGTAGCATGCATTTGAGTCACAGTGAGGTTGTGATAGTTACGGCTCATATAATACTTGTACGTTTGGATGCTGATGAAGCTCCAGTAGAATAGAAACATATTTTTATTTTAACTTTCTATTTAAATAAAAAAATGGCTAATTGAATATGAATAATGAATACAGCAATAATAATAATAATTACAGTCAGTGAATATACTTATTGTAGAGGAGGTTGCTCTATGTCACCATTGCTTCTTGCCCTTGTCTCAACCAGTGGCAGAAGCAGTCATGGGTAAAAAGTCGAGCACATGGCTCTGGGATGGCCCTAGGATTTCGGTGGCCCTAAACAAGATTTTGTCCATGTCCCTAAAACACATCCAGCATAACCATCACATCGCACACACTGCTCATAACTGAATGAATACAAACATGAAAACACTCACACACACACACTAGAGATGGACAAATGAATTAACAAGAAATTTCTTACTTTATTTTAAAACAATGTATTAAAATATAAATTTGAGAAGTTATGAAGAAACAATCACAAAGCATTCAAAATTATCAAAACGTCAACATACTAAAATTCTAAAAGCAACAAACATAAGGGCTACAAGGAGAGAGGATAAATGAAAATCAACAAACATTTTGACAAATAACAATAAAAATTAAGAGTGCAAAATACAAATATATATATATCAGAATTTAAGAAGGTATGAAAAAATAAACTTGCCCAAAACAAGGTCTTTAAGTAAAAACTAGGGAGTCTTACAAATTAATATCCATAAAAAAGACATGTAAAAAGCCATGTCTTGGCCCTATAGACAGTAAGCACGTTTACATGCACAGTTAAACCGATCGTAATCCGCTATGATAGGTGTCGGTATGCACTCTTTCGACTTGTGGGTAATGGGTCACTTCCGACTGACCTATGACGTCACAGACCACAACAGAGTTGGAAAGAAACAAAGACCAGTGAGCTAGCAAGTTAGCGACTCAGAGGTAAACTGGCACGACGATGGACAACCACTTTGTAAATTTGTACATAACTTCGCCATGTTAGCCAGATGCTTTTGTGCGACCACCTACGTTTGTGTTTACGTTTTAAATGCCATTCGACTTTCGGGTCATAGTGCGAAACTTTAGCATATGCGCAGATCACCCCCTCCGGTTCCAGTCCGATTGTCCATATACATGCAGCGGTAGATCGACCTTCAATCGCATTATCTGGGTGTGTTAGTCTGACAATTTCCAGTTCGATTTCAGCCGAGTTAACGTGTTTACGTGTACTTTAAAAGTCCAGTTTGGGTCGGACTGACTCTATTATTCGGTTTTTTTAGGTGTCATGTAAACATGCTTATTGACACTGGAGGATTCTGCAGCTGAGAGGAGTGCACCTGGTGCATCGACTCTCATCTACGGATGAGAGTCGATGCACTTCCCTGGTCAATGTTCAGATAGGTGTATCCAGATGGTGTGGGACCAGGTTTCTGTGGGTGCTAACTTTCACTGGTAATTTCACAGAGAATATGATTTTATCCCGTCGCCGGGGGCTTGTGAATTTCGGGTAGACAACCATAAACAGAGAATGGGGTCTGAGCACGTAATTATAGGCATAGTCTTTGAGGGTTGGACACACTTGGTGTATTCTGAAATAATTAATAATCATTCTCCAAATCAGGCTCCACATAGACTCACCTTCCCACAATTCCTTGCTTACCGATGTCCTGCCTTCCTTTAGGGCTGGTTAGAGTACCTTTAGAGACACTCAGTCTCTAAAGGCACTCTAGGGCTGGTCATGTAAGCTACTGAGCTAGAGCCCCATCTCTCTGTGCTCCCTTGAGCCCCACTTATGTCTCCCTCATACAATGTATCATTCAGGTGGCAGGTCAGATTGGGTCTAATCTGTAGATTGAAGTTCTACGGTTTTTTCAAAGCAATATTGACATTTTAAAATTCAAAACCCCCGATGGACCCCCCCGGTGGCTGGGTAGTAGTGGCGGTCTTGATATGCAATCCGGTGTTGCGGGCTCTTTAACCGCAGGGCGGAGGGAAGATTTCCGATTGTCCAAGAAGCGGATTAGGGGTTGAGTGCAACACTTGCTGAATCATCTCTGTTCATTTGAGGATTGGCCGCCAGGGAAGGTCCATCCCTCGCTATGGATTTCAATGTCAAGAAACTGGCCTCCGATGCAGGGGTCTTTTTTACCAGGGCCATGCAGGTAAAAAGAGATTTGCATGATGCTGCATGAATTCACAGGAAACTTTTTATTGTGGTTACACTGGTTCCAGCCGTTACAGTAGCCGAGGCTTCAAACCAATAAAGACTCAAAAAGCCTCCATTTATTATTGATGGCTCAGATCAAGTAAATGGCCCACGTGACAAAAACTGAGCCCACTGTTCTCAGTCGGTCTGGCTTGTTTTCTTCATGGAACAGGCAGTCAACAGGCTCTCACTTTTCTGACACAATTGCAAACTCTCATTTAATGTTGACTCTGTTGGACAAACTGAGTGCAAGTGCAAGATTTTGCAAGGGGGTTCCTGTTAGAGCTGTCTGAAAAATCACTCAGCTTATCTGACAGCCTGTATGAGAAGATGGCAGTGGAAATGACTCTAGTTATTAGTTCATGTGTTCCATGTTGGCTGGTAAGTAGTTGTGGAAATACTATCTCACTCATTTTCTGCCGCTTGTCCGTGAGGGTCATGGGGGTTGCTGCAGCCAATGCCAATCAACATTCTGGGCGACGGTGGGGGACACCCTGTACAGGTCATCAGTCCATTACAGGGCCAACACATAGAGAAAGACAGAGAGGAACAACTCACACTCACTTAAGCCTAGGGGAAAGTTAGTCCCCAGTCAACCTATACATGTACGTCTTTTGGCTGTGGGAGAAAGCCTTAGTAGTTGTGGAATACAAATACGTTTTTACAACGATATGATACACATAATTTTCGTGGTTCCAATATGATTCATGATCTATATTTGGCACATCCAGAATAATATGATTCAATTTAATAACTATAAATGTATACAGTAATTTTCTCCCCCCAAAATACAACCAGCGCAATTATAATAAATAAATAAATAAATAAAATAACTAGTGAACGGTGCGGATATTGATTCCTAAAGGATTTGGTTGTCAAGGAATTGGGATAAATTAATTACAGATATATAAATATAAATCAGTAAAAGCCAGTGATTAAAGGCAAATGTGAACAGCTTTTATTAAAAGTTCAATACACATTTACCAAAAATAGAGGAATCAACATTTCTGTAGGTGGAGTGAACAGCAGACTTACTTGCTACTTTTGTTTTAACTTTCAATATAAAAGAGTACAACAATAATTAAACAAAAATAAATTGCACTCAACTTCCATTCAGGTTAACAGTGAACCTGCTCCTATTGTCCTTATTTTAAAAAACAAAAGATAGTGCATAACTTCTCTTCAGGGACTCCAAAATATTTGATTTTTACTTATTTTTTAAATGGTTACTGGCCCATATGATCTCCTGGCAGAACACTACTCTGTGTGTTCACTATATCACCAGCAGTATGATAAGTCTGGGATGAACAGGTACTTTTTGATTAAACTCTTTTATTGAGGAATCAGTCATACAAGAAAAAACATCCCATGTTACAAATTTGTCCTTGTTTTTAAAAATATAGGATAGAAGAAACAAACAAAAAAGGTACACAAGAAAATAACACAAAAAGAAACATACATATAACAATCCCCATTTCCCACCCCCTCCCCTTTCCCAGGACTTACATCTTATCACACCAGGGGTGGCCATCAAGTTGTACCGTTAATTCAGTTTGTGTTATCAATATATCGTAGAAGGGGTTGCCAAGTCTTATTGAACCGTTTCAATTTGTCTACTAGTGAGAACCGTATTCTCTCCAGATGAGAGAGCCTTACCATTTCTTGAATAGTATAGCCACACCTCTAGCTCTAACTGCACACGTGACATGATAAGCTTGACCAGTCCACCTACATCTCAGCTTCATGTACTCATTCTTATTCAGGTGGGTTTCCTGGAGGAAAATTACATCACTAGGCAGCACCTTTAGGTGTGCCAATATCTTACCCCTTTTCACTGGGTTATTCACCCCTTTAACGTTCCATGTGACCACAGTGAGCTGTCTCCCCTTCTTTATTTGTATTACATTATCCTGCATCACTCAGACTAAAAAGAAAAAGGCCATAGAAATAATTATACATTATATGTAAGTCCCAGCCCTCCCCTACAAACAAAATACTCACTGTCTTGCCTATACTAAGAAAGGGTTGCAAAGTAAGGCGTGACCCAACTAAGGAAGCTATAGAAAAAACTAAACTAAAAGCTACATAGTAAACACACACAGACATAGTCAAATACTAATTACCAAAACTCCTAATTAGAAGTTGAAAATAGCTCTGCAAAAAACATGTAATCCCAGCATCAAATTTAACATTCAAACAGCTATAAAAAGAACAGTTGCCTGAGAAACAGGCTGTATATCTGGCTGTCTCCAGGGCATTATCGTCAGTCCCTCCATCAACAGGAAACGTAAGCTTTAAAGAGAGCTGATTATTTAGCCTAAGCAAAAATCAAAAACACAATATTATATAAACATTAAGTGGCTAAAAATTACAGCTTTGTCAAGGCCTTAGAGTATTTTACCGCCAAGTTCCAGTCATTCAGCACTTGCACCGATGTCTGCTGAGGGATCCTCTGCACCCTCTCTGCCTGTGCCAAAGTGAAGTTCAGCAAACTTCTGGGCTTTTTTTGCATCTGTAAACACTGTCTCTGTGCCTCTGAAAGTTACTCTCAACTTTGCGGGGTATAAAAGTCCATACCGAAGTCCTGGCTTGTCCCGAAGTAACTCCCTGGCTCCGTTGAACGCTGCTCTGCGTTTTGCGACCTCAGGCTGTCACGATCCATTCCGGTATCCTGCCAGCTTTTACCACTCACCTCCACTCACCTGTCTGCTCCACCTTCCTCACCTGTTCCTCATCAGCTATCAACCCCAGATATAAGCACCCTTCTCCAGACACTCCTTGCCAGATTGTTCTTGTGTTATGCCTGACTTTCCAGCACTCTTCAACGGACTGTCCTCCTGGTTTCTGATCGGCTCGTCCCTGACCAACGCTCTTTGTCTCAGCCCCGGTAAACCTACCCGCCTTCTGTCCCTGACTCTGAGTTCTGCCTGCCTGTTTTTGGATCTTCGTCTGCTTGTGGCTGAGTGGCTCCCCGCCGACTCCGGATCAGCCGTCTGCTCTGCTGCTGGGTTTCCTGCTGCCAACGCAACCCAGTTCACAGTACCCACTCTACAGCCTTCCAACAGGGAGTTTCCCTTTTCTACCCTCTCCAGTAGCCCTCTCTCTGAACACACTATTGGGTTTAGTGGAGATCTGGACTTTTGGACTGTTGCTACTGCTGTAGCCCTGTGGGTTGCGTGTTTGTCCGGGAAACAGAGGAGCAGGGTTCAATTCCCAGTGGACCCATACCCTGAACTGTGTTTTTCTGTCTGTGCTGCCACTGTTTGGATTATTGAGTTCATTAAAGACTGTAAAAACATACTGGTGTGTTTTGTGCTGCAATTGGGTCCAACCTATACCCGTTACACAGGAGTGAAATCAGGGAAAATATGGATCCTCTGCCCGTGGTAGAAGAGATCCTTCAGGGACGCGGCTCTCCGGAGGACCGCCGTCACATCATAGAAATAGTGGAGCCACACTACCAGTGCACGAGGAGGTTCTGTATCACCCGGGCACCTCCGTAGAGTGTGCGCGGTCCACAAGTAGTGCGTCATCCAAACCCAGCACATCTTTCAGGAGCCACGAAACAAATGTATTCATCTCTGCTCCTTTCTCGGCCTCTTCTTTTAACATTGCAGTCCACACATTTTGTCGTCTGGAACACCCTTCAAGATCCATGCATTTGTCTGTTAGCTGGTTAACTTCTGTACATAACCGTTTTACCTCCGTTTGTAGCTCAGTTATAGCATCCGAAGATTGTGTAGCTGTGCGCTCTAGTTCCGTAAAAGTTGTGCTGCGTCGGTCACTCGATGTTTGCAAGGCTTGGATGGTGCTTGGGTTTCGGCCTTTAAAGTAGACAACTCTCTAATCGTGGTGGTCACTTCCTCGATGCAAGTGTCTATCGTCTTGCAAATTTCGACCTTGGTGGCTTTTAGGTCCATTTGCAGGGCATTGATAGCCTCAAGAATAGTAGCATTAGCCGACAAGTGGCTAGCTTCAGGAGAGTCCAGGGTGGACTCTCTTTCACTCTCTCATCGTTTGAGGAATACATCCTCAAACTTGCCTTCCTCCTGCTCCTTGTCATCAATATGTAGTCATCAAGTGGCAAAAATTGCCAAAATGTTAAATTAGTGCTAATATATTTTAAGTTTGCAGGAGCTGTGGGGAAATGCGACCTACTGGCTCATTGCCCACCCACCAGAACAGGTACTTTTTGGCCAGGGTTGTAGTTTTAGCTCTTGCTTGTGTAATCTCCACCACTTAATTGCACTGTTGCTCAAAGCCAATGCATTTTCCGCTCTGTTTTCAGCCAGTGATATCCCAAACAGTGCGATTAAAATGGAAAATATTTGACATGTCTTTACTTGAACTAAAAGATGGTAAAGGTCCATACAGTGTAAAAGGTAGATGGTAAAATACTGTACAATCTAAAGGTTTGAAGTTCCATACAGCCCAAAAGTTTAAAGTTTCATACAGTCTAAACATAGCATTAAAGATCCAGGCAGTCTAAAGGTAGATGTTAAAGGTCCATGAAGTCTCTAAAGAAAAATTCCTAAATGAAGTCATTGCCTGAAAACTCAAGGAAAAGCCAGTTTAAATTATTGTAGTATTAGACTGCACCAGGGCAGTACGGCGGAATAGTGTTTAGCACTGCTGCCCAACAAAAAGAAGTTTGTGTGTTCAGTTCCCAGGCCTGTGGCCTTTCATGTTCTCTGCGTGCTTGTGTGGGTTTCCTCCCACTGGCCAAAGACATGCATGTTTAGGTTAACTGACTGCTCTAAATTGCCCGTAGGTATGAGTATGAGTGTTTGTTCGTGTGTCTCTATATGTTGGCCCTGCGATGGACTGGCGACCTGTCCAGGGAGTACCCCGCCCTCACCCAATGTGAGCTGGGATTGGCTCCAGCACCCGCCGCGACCTGGAAACCAATAGGCGGTAGAAGATGAAGGAAGGAATGAATAGACTGCACCAGAAGAAAAAGTGGCATCTGGCTATGTATCATGGTGACTGACAATCTGCTCCTCCACACAGGGTTCTGACTATTTTCCCAGTTCACAGAGGAGAGCTGGGGCAGGCTGAAAGAACAGAGCTGGATCCTCACCTAGAGAACCTGATTACTTGGGGCGATGGCACAAAGAACCGGACTGAGAAGATTTTGAGACAGACTGAGGTGCTCCTGCAGCCCAACCCCAGTAAGTCCTTTTCAGTCTGCAGAGACAGGATGATTCCACATGAAGTACCACAAAAGACAACTGAAGAACTATAAGAAAAAATGTGAAAATGAAAAGCATTGTTTGCATTTGCCTGATGATTAACGAGGGTAAATTTGACAAAGTTATTTTGCAGTCAAAATGCACTGTTGAGTTTTTATTCCTCCAATGTTGAATCTGAAACATTATTCCTGCTAAAATATCTCTGATTTATCTCAAGAGCAGCTTAAATGGATATTTGAGGTTGTATGTTTTTCAGCAGTGACAGCTACAGAATGTCTTGCTCACAGACTTCCATGATGGGTTCTGGTTGTAATGTCTTAACTTTTGAAAATCGAAACAGTGTTTTGGTACGCACTGAAACCTATGTGGAACTTGTGCTTCAAAACGCTGTCCCAAGGTCTGTAGCAGAAGGACAATGTCACATGACTGTTCCATGTCGCGTTCCATTTGTTCCATTACGCCACCAACTGTTTTGAAACATCACAGTTGTCTTAAAACGCAAGTGAACATGCGATGATCAATATACCCCTTTGCTAAAATGGAATAATAAAAAAAATACTACCATTATACAAAATGAAAATGCCCATTATATGCAAAATATATGGAACTTATGTATATGTGTAAAATAATAATTTCTTGTGTCTTTCTCTGATTGGCTGCTGATTCAAATCAAATCAAATTTATTTATATAGCGCCAAATCATCACCCCGTACGCCTAAAACATTTAAAAGCCCTTGTAATGTGCAATTTGTTTGCAAAGTGTCTTGTACTGAGCCTACTTTTGGATTGACTAACTTGAAATGAATGGTGGTAGAAAGCGTCCCAGGTCAGCTGCCTGGGAACACTTCAATCATCTTAAGGAAAAAACTTAAATGTATGCATACATCCGTCCCTTGTGAGAGAATCTTGTCAAAAGCTGGAGAGATATTAAACAAGAGAAGGAACCGACTAAGTCCAAGCACCGTTGAACAGATTGTTTTTATGAATAAAAATACTTGAATGTACACAAGCACCGCCTCTAAATACTGACTAACATCTATATTGTACACAAGCACCCCTATAAATACTGATTAATTGAAAAAAAAAAATCCTTTTATACAAATAATACTATAACCCCTTAACTCAAAAAGTTAAGAGAGGAAAAGATACACAAAGACACTCTACTGTTTGAGTGCCATATTTTAAGATTGGCCACCAGATGTCGCTGTGGGGAGATGTTTTGAACGTTCCAAAAGATCGATACTTCCTGCCATCACTACAAACTACCGTCAATTAATTTAAAATATGTAGTGTAAAATAAGTGTTATTATAAATATTCACCCCCTTTAAAGTGACTGACCTAATTCGACAGAGTCCCAGCTAGTTGATGCCAGCAGTGTCGAAATTAGTGAAATGGAGATCACCTGAGTCTAGTATAAAAACACCTCTGTCTGGGCAGGTCACTCTCTGGTTCATCAGTATTCCTGCAACATGAAGACAAAAGAACACTCAAAGCAACTCAGAGACAAGATATTTGAGAAGTATAAGTCAAAAGATGGCTACAAGAAGATTTCCAACATATTGGGCGTTCCACGGAGTTCGGTCAAATCCATCATTAAGAAATGGAAGGAAAACGACACTTGTCTAAATCTGCCTAGAGCTACCCATCCTCACAAACTGAGTGATCGGGCAAGAAGAAGACTGGTGAGGAAGGCCACCAAGACACCTACAACCTCTCTGAAGGTGTTAAGAGCTTTGCCAGCCCAGATGGGAGAGACTGGGCTGTACATGCAATAACTGTTTCCTGGGTTCTTCACCATTTGAAGCTGTATGGGAGTGTGCCAAAGACAGAACCACTGTTGAAAAAAGCTCACGTAAAAACTCACCTGGAATTTGCCAAAAGGCATGACTTCAAGGTCAACTGGAAGAAAGTTCTTTAGTCTGATGAGACAAAAACTGTGCTTTTTGGCCATCAGACTAGATGCTATGTTTGGTGAAAACCAAACACTGCACATCACAAACACTATCTTGACTGTGGTGCATGGTGGTGACAGCGTCATGCCTTGGGGATGTTTCTCAGCAGCAAGCCCTGGAAGGCTTGTAAAGATGGAGGGGAACATGAATTGAATCTGATTCAATTTGCAAGAGAACTACAATTTGGGAGAAGAGTTATTTTACAGCAAGACGACCCCAAGCATACAGCAAAAGCTACAAAGAAATGGTTCAAAGACAAGGTGATTGTTCTGGAGTGGACAAGTCAAAGCCCAGACATCAATCCAATTGAGAGTTTGTGGAATGGAGAAATATTGCAGTGTCCAGATGTGCCAGTGTGATTGAGACATATCCACACAGACTCAGTGCTGTGATTGCAGCCAAAGTTGCATCTACTAAATACTGACCTGAAGTGCGATCATTTACTTTATCTTATATAATTTTCATTAATTGACATGTAAAAATCAGTTTCCTTTTTGCTATTAAAGAGGTTTTTTTTTTTTTTTTTGGCAAATTCTTGTCAAAAGCCAAATTATATTGACCCTGATTTCATTTATAAAAAGGTTGAAACATCCAAGGACTTGGATGGGTGAATACTTTGTATAGGCATTGTACTGTCACACAACAATTATTAGTTCCACCTAACCTTCATTATTAGCCTGTACTTTTCACATAAAGAGCCATGTTTCTCATTAAGAATAGGGAAGGGTTATAACCATTGAGCCAGTGAGAAGCTTTTAATATGAAATATCTTTGTAGCAAATGTTGAGGAAAAGTACAGTTAATGGGTAATACTTTTGTTATGGTCCAATTCTAAGGGTGTAAGAGGCCAGATGCTGCAGGGAAGCTGAAAATTTAGACATGGGAAATCACTCATCTTGGATTGAACCATTTGCTGTGGAGGAGAGAACAAAATCAGTGCATATGGAAAGGTATTTTTCATTGTGGTGAAGCAGTTGAGTGCAGATGGACTTGGAGGACTGATACTAGAATCTGAGACAGACAGACAAACAAACAACAAGACAAACGACAAGCAATTGTTCCGATCAGTAAACCAGGCAACGATTTTAGTTACCCTGCGTACGCAAAGTGATTATTTAGACTGGGATGTGTACAGTTTCATTGGTCTTTTCCTCACCTTTTCTCTTTTCTCCAGGTGCTCCAATTGAGGAGGACATATATGATAAACTTGACAAGAAACTTCCGTCCAAGATGACCAACGCCGAATTGCTGGGCCAGTACATGGTGGACGCTGCCCAAGACTTTGGTCCCAGGACGCCATACGGTGAGTGGACTTGTCACTGACACTGATGAGACTCTGGCTGTCGTCCATTGTTTGTTCTGATGAGGATTGATAGGCTCTGATATGATTGTGTTGCAGTTATGATGGTCACAATTATTACATAAATACAGCTGATGATACTCAGCTGAATTCATCAATGAAGCCAAGTTAAGTTACTCAGATAGTTAGACTACAGACATTTCTTGAAGACATAAAAGTCTGGATAACCCGTAACTTTCTACTTCTAAATTCAGACAAAACTGAAGTTATTGTACTTGGCACTAAGCACCTCTGAGAAACCTTATCTAATCATCTAATCAGTCTGAATGGCATTACTTTGGCTTCCAGCTCCACTGTAAGAAGTAACTTTTGACCAGGACACGTCATTTGTCCCCCACATAAAACAAGTCAATAGGGCAGCTTTCTTTCACCTGTGCAACATTAGGAAAATCAGAAACATCCTGTCTCAAGAAGATGCAGAAAAACTAGTCCACACATTCGTAACTTCTAGGCTGGACTACTGTAACTCATTATTATCTGGATGTCCAAACAAATCCCTGAAGGGCCTTCAGATGATTCAGAATGCTGCTGCACGAATATTAACAGGAACAAGAAAAAGGGATCATATTTCTCCTGTGTTAGCTTCTCTTCATTGGCTGCCGGTAAAATTCAGAATCGAATTTAAAATCCTTCTGTTAACGTATAAAGCTCTTAATGACCAAGCTCCATCATATCTCAGAGAGCTCATAGTTCCTTACTGTCCTAGTAGGCCACTCCGCTCTCTAGACAGAGGTTTACTTGTGGTTCCTAGAGTCTCCAAGAGTTAATCAGGAGGCAGATCTTTCAGTTATCAGGCTCCTCTTCTGTGGAACCAACTTCCAGTATCGGTCTCGGGGGCGGACTCTTTAGCAATTTTCAAGACCAGGCTTAAAACTTTTTTATATGACAGAGCTTATAGTTAAAAAGTCAAAGCTCACTTACTCCTTAGCTATGCTGCTATAGGCCTAGACTGCTGGGGGAAGCACTGAGCATCTCTCTCTCTCTCTCTCTCTCTGCCCCTCCCTCCCCCTTGCATACGCCGACATACCACTAACCATGTTTCCCCAAAGTCCCTGTTCCTCCCAGTTCCAACCATGTCTAACTATTTACTAGCCATGTTTTCCCCGAAGTCTCTGTCTCTCCCTCTCTCTCCTTATCCTCATCCTGCAGGTGGTGAAGCTTCGCTACCCCATGTTCCTGCAATGCCTGCTGCTCCCATATACAAACTTCATACAGTATCATATGTTCCTGCTTGCACCTGTGTTGAAAATCCCCTGCTCCTGCTCTCATTCTCCCCCTACTCTACCCAACTTTGCGCCCCCCCCCCCCTTTGTGTGTCTCTCTCTCTCTCTCCCTCCCCCTCCCTCCCTCCCTCTCCAATGCATGTACAGTACATTACATCTCACTAACTCCTGTAGTCTGTTTTGTCACTCCTGTCCTCTCTATTCCTGTCCCCTTCCTACAGGTTCTGAATCATCTCTGCTCCATGTTCCTACTCAATAGCTATTGCTGCAATAGTTTGTACAATGATAACTATTAGTTAACTGTTCGTTATCATTGCACACTACTACTCTACTACCCATTTTTACTTCTGCTAAAAACTCTATTTCACCTACTGCTAATATTTACTAGTGCACATTTAGTGGTACCAGGCTTCAATCCTCACAATTTACATCTGTATGTTTTCCTTGCATTTTTTATGGCATCTTCTCTCCTCCTCCTTTTGTTCTGCCTCAATCCCCCCCCCCCCCACCCACCCAATCGGTCGAGGCAGATGGCCGCCCCCCCTGAACCTGCCCGAGGTTTCTGCCTCTGAAAGGAAGTTTTTCCTTGCCACTGTCGCCAAGTGTTTGCTCATAGGGGGATCTGTTGGGTCTCTTTAAATCATTTTATAAAGAGTTTGGTCTAGACCTGCTCTATACGTAAAGTGCCTTGATGTAACTTTGTTATGATTTGAATTAAAGCCTCCTCTAAAACACTACTGTGAGGGTGAACAGCATCTATTGTCAAGCCACATCATGTCAGTCAGCTGATCAGGAGAGGTTCTGATGGTTTTTCTGAGTGAACTGACAAAAAATATAGCAGGGTCCCATAAGCTTGGGGTGTGCCTGAGAACAGCGAACGCTTTTATTATGACATCACAAACTTCCAGAATTCGTGATGCCTGGTTTAATACTTAGTTTCCAAACACAGGCTGTAAGCCCATCTCTGTGAACTGAGCGCTTTGATACTTTTAATTCTATATTCAGTTAAAGACAGCATGTTGGTGTCCCTTTAGGCTCTATGGACCTTTAAGTTCAAAATTTTAGTTACTGCTGTTTTAAGGATTCTGGAGATATGTCTTTTGTTCTAATTATCCTGAATACTCCAGACTGGAGTGACACAGTGAAACCATAGCAAAGTCTTATGGCCTTATTAAAAACATTGGTTTCCAGTCTGCTGTACACACCAGAAGAAAACCTGTACAAATGTTTAAACCTTAAATGCCCTTTTGAATAAAATTAATGTCATGGTCCCATGTGCACTTTTGTAAAATGCCAACTGTAGGCAGAACCCTGATCATAGTTGGACAGTTCCAGAGTAGACTAGGAGGAACCAAGCGCAAGTTCCTGCAAGCATCAGCTGCAAACTTCCTTACTCCTCTATGCAACTTCCTGGAAGGAGACTGGAAGACGATATCGGTGAGTCTGACTGATCCACTCATCCTATGCTTTCTGACCAGCGTTCATATCAACAGCATCTCATGTGAAGAGAAATCTTTTGCCATTGAAGTTCAGATAACTCTGCACTTTATCTGACTTTGTGCTCTTTCCTATTCCTTGTCTTATGACAAAGCGCTAGCTCTTAGATGTTAGAATAAAGTCTTGTTCCTGTATCAGATCCTTTCTTTCCGAATGGATTACTGTGTCCTCTGCAGAAAGAGTGACAGCTGTTTGAGAATCGACGGTTGGATCTGTCAGAATCAGTATGTTATGTAGTCATGTACACTTCCTATTTTATTTTGAAAGTCTTGTCTCCCCTCAGTGTTGTCAGTTTACTTCCCTTCTTTGTTCTGTTTCCCACCTCAGCTGATTACCTGATTTGTTTCACCTGTGTCCTGTCTCCCTGGGTATTTAAACCCTCCCCCACTAGGCCTCCTTTGCCTAGAGATTGTCTTTGTTATCCTGTGTACTAGCTTTCTCGCATTTGCTCTGTTTGCCTTTTTGTGTAAGACCGGTTTGCCTTTTTGACTTGGATTTTCCTGCCTGATCCTGCCTGACTTTCCGTGTATGACCACCTGCCTCCATCTGATTAAAAGACCTTGCCTTGCTGGACTTGATACCTTTGCCTTGCTTCCCTTTTTTGCACCTGGGTCCATTCCCTGACGCCCTCACAGTACAATCTGGCCATGACGGACCCAGCAGAAGGGGATGATCTCCGATGAGCTCTGGCCACTCAGGGGATCCACCTCACAGCCCTGGAACAGGCTTTGTCCAGCCTGGGACCCGGGGTTCAGTCACTCTCCGAGCACTTGCAAGCCTTGACTGCTCACACGAACCAGATCATGGCACGCCTTGACTCCATGACTCCAGCAGCACCCGCTCCCCCTCAAGCACCTCCAGCCCCGCCGACTCCTCCACTTCCTCACTCGGAGCCTAAGGCACCCCCTATTGAAAAATACGACGGCTCTCCTGATACATGCCACTCCTTTTTGACTCTGTGCTCATTGACTTTTGAACTGCAGCTCTTCACCTTTGCTATAGAACGTTCAACGGTGGCATGTATGGTGACAAATCTCACAGGCAGAGCTAGAGAATGGGCTACTGCTGAATGGGCAAGGCACTCAGTTACGTGCGACTCCACAGCCGCCTTTTCTGCTGCTTTGACCCGTGTCTTCGGCCAGGCAACCACAGGCCGTGAGGCCGCTCATGCATTTGGCAACCTCAGGCAAGGCAGGAGCCGTTTTTTTGACCACGCCGTCCGTTTACGCACTCTAGCAGCTGAGAGTGGCTGGAATAATGAGGCACTGACAGACATGTTCTACCTCAGCCTTTCTGAGAACATTAAAGACTGCCTTGCCACAGTGGATATACCTACAAGTTTTGAAGCTTTAGTGGAGCTAGCTATCAAAATTGACAACCGGCAACATGATCGAGACTGTCTCCGAGAGTCTTCGGATGGTTGGAATCAACATCGCTGGAGGCGGCATGACACTGATACACCCCCTGTGGTCAACACCTCAACGAGTTCCCAACTGCCTAACCCAGGGTCTGGACCTTTGTCATCCCAGCAAGAGCCCATGCAGCTAGGCTGGACTCAACTAAAACCTGAGGAACGTCTGTGGCGCCAGCGTGAAGGTTTGTGCTTCTATTGTGGGGGCCCTGGTCACTTCCTTGCTCAGTGCCCGGTAAAAGCTCGGGCTCACCAGTAACTGGAGGCATACTGGTGAACCACTCCTCCGTTGCCCCCACCCCTGCACGGTCGCTGACCAGAGTTCAGCTTTCTACTTCCTCTGGGACCTCCTTGGACGTGGCTGCCCTCATCGACTCAGGAGCTGATGAGAATTTGATGGATAGAAACCTGGCTAGCCAGCTCCAACTCCAGCTACAGCCCTTGGCCAAGCCCCGCCAGGCCAGCGCTCTTGACGGCCATCTGATAAGCACGGTTACCCACCAGACTGCTCCCCTGTTACTGTGCCTATCAGGTAATCACACTGAGACTAATTCCTTTTTTATTATTGACTTTCCTATCTACCCTCTCATTTTGGGGTATTCCTGGTTGTGCAAGCATAACCCGCACATAGACTTGGCTTCAGGGAAAGTTTTGGGGTGGAGTCAAGCCTGTCACTCATCGTGTCTGCTTTCTCTTTCTGTTTCCTCCAAGTCTGAAGCCTCCACTGAGTTTACAGATTAATCCAGTGTACCTGCTGTGTACCTCGACCTGAAGGAGGTCTTCAACAAGGCTCGAGCCATGTCCTTACCACCACATCGGCCATATGACTGCTCCATCGAGCTCCTCCCTGGAGCAGCTCTACCCAAGGGTCGCCTCTACTCTCTTTCTGGTCCAGAACGGAAGGCTATGGAGGAGTACATCCAAGCGGTGCTGTCTGCCGGGATCATTCGCCCATCGTCCTCTCCTGTTGGTGCAGGGTTCTTCTTTACAGAAAAGAAAGATAAGACCCTTTGGCCCCTTATCGACTACTGTGGCCTGAACGGCATTACCGTGAAAAACCGCTGCCCCCTGCCACTCATATCCTCTGCCTTTGAGCTCCTTCAAGGAACTAAGATCTTCACTAAGCTGGATCTCCGTAATGCCTATCATCTGGTTCGTATCCGGAAAGGTGATGAGTGGAAGACGGCATTCAACACCCCTAGTGGCCACTACGAGTACCTAGTCATGCCATTCGGACTCACTAATGCCCCTGCTGTCTTCCAGTCCCTGGTCAGTGACATCCTCTGTGACATGTTGAACCAGTTTGTTTTTGTGTATCTGGATGACGTCCTGATTTTCTCCCAGTCTGAAGAGGAACACGTGGGTCATGTCCGCCAGGTGCTGCAGCGGCTGCTCCAGCACCAGCTGTTTGTGAAAGCCGAAAAATGTGAGTTCCACAAACCCACTGTGTCCTTCCTGGGGTACATTGTCTCACCAGGACGAATCAAGATGGACCCGGAGAAGGTCAATGCTGTCCTGAACTAGCCTGTGCCCACCGTCCAGAAGCAGCTCCAGTGCTTTCTTGGATTTGCCAACTTCTACCGACAGTTTATCAGAAATTACAGTCAGATTGCTGCTCCCTTACATTCGCTAACCTCTTCCACTTCCAGGTTTTTTTGGTCCCCTGAGGCTGAGACCGCCTTTCGTGCACTCCTGTCCAGATTCTCCTCCTCACCTATTCTGCAGATCCCCGATCCCGAGCTCCAGTTCATAGTTGAGGTGGATGCTTCACATGTGGGAGTCGGGGCTGTCCTTTCCCAGCGCACTTCCAGGGATAACAAGGTCCATCCTTGTGCCTTCTTCTCCCGGAAACTCTCACCGGCCGAGCGCAATTATGATATGGGGAATCGGGAACTACTGGCGGTGAAATTGGCATTAGAGGAGTGGAGACACCGGTTGGAGGGGGCAGAGAAACCATTTCTGGTCTGGACTGACCACAAAAAACTGGAGTATATCTGAGGGGCCAAAAGACTGAACTCAAGGCAAGCCAGGTGGGCCCTATTTTTTACCCACTTTAATTTTACCCTTTCTTATCGTCCAGGTTCACGTAATGTCAAGCCTGATGCCCTCTCTCGACAGTTCGAGGCCGAAGATCAACCCCGGGATGCAGCCAACATCCTGCCCCCTAACTGTGTGGTCGAAAACCATGCTGATTATAGCCACATCTTCAGGTCCTGTCCTATATTGAAAATGTATTGGACAAGTATTTGTAAAGAAATCTGTTGTGTTTTGAAAATGGACGTTAATATTGATTATGAGTTTATTTTGTTAGGGAAAATGCCAAAAGAGATAGTTAAAATCAAGGATAAGTACCGTATAAGAATTTTAAAAATAACAGCTCTTAAAGTCATAACAAAAAACTGGCTTCAGAAATTAAGTCCTGCTTTAGAGAAATGGCGAGACTTAATGGAACAAGTAAAAGAAATGGAGCAGTTTTAAGTGATTTAGTGAAGTTATAGGGATGTATAGAGGAGGGAGGTAGCAGGGGGGTTAGAGGGTATTTAAAGGCATGTTATGCCTTTTCTGTTGTGTTTGTCTGTTTGTTGTCATCGTTTAGATATTTCCTTTTAATATTTTTTCTTTTTGTGTACATGTTGAGGTCCATGTTTGACTTCTGTCTATACATATTTTTGTTGTAGTTTTTCTGTTATTGTTATTTGATATACTGTACGTCAATATGGTGTGGCACATTATAGAAAAATAAAGTTCTAAAAAAAAAAGAAAGTCCAGGACCCAGTTGCAAATGGAGGAGCTCAGTCCGAGTGTGTTTAGTTTTGTCACCAGAGTCTTTGGTATTATTGTGGTAAATGCAGATGTGAAGTCCATGAAGAGGAGTCGGACATACTAGTCCTGTCTCTCCAAGTGGGTGAGGGCAGTGTGCACCACAGACAAAATGGCATCGTCAGTGGATCTGTTTCTCTGGTGGGCGTACTAGTGCAGGTCCATAGTGACGTCAACACGTTTTTTAATGTGGGCCATTACCAACCTCTGAAAGCACATCATGACTATTGGGGTGAGGGCAACCGGCCGATAGTCATGATGTACAGCAGCCTGTGATAGTGAAATGTTATAGATGTCTGTTAGAACCTCAGAGAGCTGATGTGCACAGCCCTTCAGTACCCGCCCTGGTACGTTATTTGGACCGGCAGCTTTTTGAGGATTAATCCTTTGCTTAGTTCTTCTCACTTCTGCTGAGGGGCACATCTCCTGATGTTGGGGTGAGTCTGGTGCTGGACGGGGCGGTGGTGTTGAAGTGGGCATAGAATTTGTTGCAGGCAACAGCCAGAGAGGCGTCACTGGGGCATTGTGCACCTTTGGTGTTATAATTGGTAATGCACTTAATGCCCCTCCACAGGTCCGTGGGGACCAGGAACACCCAACAAGAGCTGCATTTTTGGAGATTCTCTGACCCAGTCATTTAGCCATCTGTATTTGGCCCTTACCAAACTTGCAAAAATCCTTAGGCTTGCTCATTTTTCCTGCTTGTAACACTTCAACTTTGAGGACAAAATGTTCACTTGTTGAATATATTCCATCCATTAACAGGTGCCATGATGAAGAGATAACTGGTGTTATTCACTTCACCTGTCAGTGGTCATAATGTTATGCCTAATTAGTATAAGTATTCAGACACTTAACTGTAACACTTGTGGTCAACCATGCCCCGGAGATTGAACCAGAATCAGGAGAATTCTTCATCTTGTTTTTTTGTTCTTTAGTAACAGTGAAGGAAAATGTTGAGTAAAAGGTTTGCTGACCTTCAGCATGTTTCTCTGTGAACCAGGTCCAGAGCGACTGGGAGAGTTGGGACATGGCGGTGTTGGGTTTAGGATTGTATATATTATTGCCTCTTATCAAGTCTCAATCTGGAAGGGATGTTCTCTTTACTGTGGATTGACTTAAAAGAAATTACTGAAGAAAGGAGTGTAACAATGGCTGAATTTTAAGGCTTTTATTACCTAATAAAGGAGAAATCAAAACATGTGCTCATTATATAAAGGGGCAGGTCAAAGTATAAATTAAATGAAACAGGTGAGCTTGGACATGTAAATGGCATAACATGATATGACAATGATGATTAAGCAGCTGATGGCTAACTTGAAAACTTGGGCAAATGAACGGAAGGTTGTTTGTCAAATACAGGGCGGATTTATCTGAGGAAGGAGAGCTTTTAAAGCTAAAATTTGGGTCAATATTGTCTAATAGCCATGCCTCGCACCACTCAGAACGGCCAGCTGGGAGAGCAGATAGACGCAACCTTACTTTGGGTTGGCGATTCGACTGGCCACAAAAAAGGCAGGAGATGTCCTACGAGAGACGGCCGCGTCAAGATCCTTGTCGTGGCCTTCCAAGCAAGACTGGTTCTGGCTGAAGTGGCTGTCGGCCTGTCTCGTCCCTCTTCACCGGCACTGTTGTCCTCCGGGCGATTGGCTTGGTTATTGAGTCAATGTCTGAATTATTCTTCTCTTTCCTGATGAAAACAGACTGGAGCCGCGCGCAGCATGAGCAGCCCTGTTTACCATGACAACTCGAGATGCTGGAGACTGAATGCGGTGCAGACAAACTTGTTCCGGCTGCAGGCAGCCTTGGCTTCAAGTAGGAACTTAGCCCTTGTAGTTTAGCAGCTAAGTTCTGACTTCTGAGTTTCTTTTTTTTTTTTTTGTTGCTCCATCAAGTCTCCTGGGGAAGCTCTCCTCTCCAGAGCTTCCCCAGAACTCATCCAATTCATGACTCTCTTAAAATTTCATATTGACTACTTTTATTTGGGGGTTTTTGGATTTAAAGCTACGCCTTTCATTCACCCAAGTTTAAAATTATATATAAAACAAAAAGAAATGTATCGTTTTGATAAGTTAGGTTTTCTCTGCTTGTTGTGGTTAATTTGGTGGACATGGGTTTATCTTCTCTTCCTATCCACTGCAAAACACAATTAAATGGTTATTCTTTACTCCCGCCATCACAGAACACACAAACAGATGAAACAGGGAAAGAACATTTCATGCATATCTTGACTGGCTGTGGGAAATCAGAATTGCATGACTACGGACTGTATATGAAGTTTCTTTTTCTTTTTACAGAACATTTATAAGCAAAACAAACTAAGCACATAGGTTACGGTGCTCACGCAATGCGCCATTGGTTCCGGTGGTTCGCCATTCAGGTTACATTATTGGAATACTTCATTGTCTGGTGTTAATTTTATATCTGCCAAATTAGCTCGTAGAAGAATGGTTCGAACAGCTGTGAAGTCCCCTTCTTGCAGGGGAACCAGTTTGGCATGTTTGCAGTCTCTTATTTGATCAGCATATTTATTATTATATCCATCCTTGTGTTCTTGTTGGCCTGGATGCATTCCATAGTGGCAATTACAACTGCCTTCTGATAGTGTTATCAGGTCAACCCGGGGGAGAATGTCACAGAATTGTACCTCTCTGAAGGGAAGTTTGGCAGGTTTTGCTGATTTGTGGCGTGAATTGTAATTTATTATCTGGGAAAGCAGGGTCTTTCGATGCCAGAGTCAGATAAGAGTCCAGGATGGCACTTAGCAGAGACCTGTGAAATCTCTGGCTAGAGCAATAGTCTTTTTTAAAGTTTAAGGGGTGTGGGAGATTGAACTCCACCCCCCGGACCTCACAACAGTGGTAGATCCCATGTGTCAGAGTAGAGGAAGGTTGGACATAAACCTCTGTCCACAGAAATAGCTAGAGCGGTCAGCAGCCTGTTTGTGCTGGTAGAGATGTGGTGGCTTTAGTCTGCAGTTAGTCAGTGATTGTGTTGTGGTTCTTTTATCAAACACGTATACACCCTTAGAAAGCCTCTTTGTCACTGTTTGAAAAACAGGAAATTCAAGTGAAATGTTGATGTTACTCGTCCATGAAGGTTCTCAGTCATCCAGGTTGTCTTAGTCTTGGAGTGTTAAGTGGGAAGCAACTGGACTTCTTATCTTGTTTGAAGACGTTTCGCCTCTCATCCAAAAGGCCTCTTTTGTTCTGAGGGTCAGTACGGGAAACCCAGGTATTTAACCCAGAGTGGGTTAATACAGCGCTGTCTCGGTGAACCCTCCCCAGGCGGTTTAACCCTCACACACATCTGGGGCCCTTTGACCCCAAGGTGTCAGATGAAACCGGGGGGGCAAACACTCTCAGGTGATTCACACCTGGGCTCATGTGACCTTAACAATGATGCCTAGGTGTGTGTCTTCAATCATGTCCCCATTTTTGTGCTTGCCACCACCCACTCTGGGTTGAATACCTGGGTTTCTCGCACTGACCCTCAGAATTGAAGAAGCCTTTTGGATGAAACGTCTTCAAACGAGATAAGTCTAGTTGTTTCCCCATTTAACATTCCAAGACATTGATGATAAAGCAGGTCCACTATATTTTAAGTAAGGGTACCCAACTTTGTGAAAAAAGTCGACTGAGTGAAGAAAACAGGAGATGTATTCATTAGTGATAACACTCCATAATTATATTATGCCCATACATTTTGGTTGGAGCAGAACTCTGGTAGTGACTCTGAACAAAAGGGATCCATTTTGTGAAAAACCCTAATCAGTTAGAAACTTGGGGGGAAAAAAAGCCACCAAAAAACCTATAATTATTATACTGTGTGTCCTGAGCAAAACCCAGAACCGCAGCAACACGGACCTATCAATGTTTGCCTAAAGAGCCAGAACAAACTGAGGGTTTTTCCCCAAAGTAAAAGGCTTATCAGCAACCAGACAATCTTAAAGTTTGCAACCAAAAGTGAAGTACCCTTCCAATGAGTAACTATGCCTATCAAAAGAATCTTCCTTACGATGTGATCAGAGAACAGAGGAAGGAGAACAACTGTGCCATAGAAGGAAAAAAGTTCACGGCATAATCTTATTAACTAAATTAATCCAGACAGTAGATGTGAGAAGAGCTGTGCAGCAACATATATTAAAAAATTAGGCATCCAGAGTGAGATCCATGTTTGGGAAATTAAGATCCCACTAGGCAGTCCAGAAAGTCATATAGCTACTCTGGTGTGATTATGCTCTCATTGGAGCTTCTGTGAGACATCTGCAGGATGGTTGACAAGAGCATGTCATGTGTACACATAGCGCACTCATTGCGTTTCTTCATCACTGTAGAATGAGAGCCCGGATCCATTGTAGATTGAAGGGCTGATTTGGCTCGCCTGACGTGCTGCTTACATCACCCTCTCCCTATCAGATTCAGATTCAGATTCAGAATACTTTATTAGTCCCAGGGGGCAATTGACTTTACAGTCAGTCCTGTCCATAGCAACAACATAACTAAAAGAAGAACAAACAACAAGAAACACTACAGCGTTTAACCTCGATCATCTCATCATTCATTTACAGTTATTGTGCATTTAGCAGCCTAATTGCAGATGGGACAAAGCAGTTTGCGTCACGGTTTGTTTTCCGCACTGACCTGAGGGCATAGCTACAAACTCGTCGCCAAGCACATGATCAGGGTGGGACAATGTTCTGTCTGCTATCTCTGGAAAGAACGGGTGGTCCAGAAAGCAGAGGTCCTTTAGCTGGACACCAGTAATTTTTGAGCACACTCTGGTGATGTCATTCAGACACTTCTTATCATTCACGGACAGACCACCAAACCAGCAAATAAAAGAGAAGGTAAAAAGACTCTCAATAAAAGCTCGATAAAAGGTACATAAAATATTTCTGATGAGGTTAAAAGAGTTGAGTTTCCTCAGAAGATGGATTCTTTGGTTTGCTCGCTTTACAATACTGTCAGTGTTTTCACTGAATTTCAGTTGCGAGTCAAACACAGTGCCCAAGTACTTGTATGTTTGTACTACTTGTACCTCTTCCCCATGGATAGTGCTCAGTTTGGGGTCGACACTGGATTTTATGAAGTCTATGATGATTTCTTTAGTTTTAGACACATTTAAGTCGAGCAAGCTATCATCACACCACCTGACAAATTCAGGGAGGGCACAACCATGATTCGATTGGTGACCCTGAAGGAGAGACAAAAGGACTTTGTTGTCTAAAAACTTGACAAGGTAGCTGTTTTCCTGAGAGGATCTGCAGCTGTCTGTAAAGGATAATAAGCAGCGGAGAAAGGACACAGCCCTGGGGGGAGCCTGTCTTTGAAAGTCTGACAGAGGACATCTGTCCATTCACAAAAACCAGCTGCAGTCTGTTTATTAAAAAGTTTAAAATTAGCAATAACATCTGATCAGGTAGCATAAAATGAGAGACTAGCATTTCAGTTAAGATACGAGGCTGCATCTTGTTAAAAGCGGAGCTAAAATCAGCAAATAAGAGTCTAGCATGGGATTTAGGTTGTTTGAGATGCTTGTACACTCTGTCTAAAATGAAAAGCTTTGCATCCGCCACATCCTTACCCAACTGATAGGCAAACTGTAGTGGATCCAATTTGTCTAAAGCTAATGAAATAATTTCATCCTTCAGAATTTTTTCAAAGCTTTTCATCACTAAGGAGGTAAGTGCTATTTGCCTGTATTCGTTTAGTTCTTTGGAGTTTTTTGATTTGGGGATGGGAATTATGATTGATTTTTTCCATACATTAGGTATCTGACCACTGTTCACACACATTTGAAAAAGGGTTGAGAAGATTTCCCCAAGCTGGTCAGCACAATGTCGCAGTGTGCGTCCGCATATGGCGTCTGGGCCAGCAGCCTTCCCTTTTTTTGTTTTTTTAAACAGGGCGATTACTTGTTCCTGGGATATCTCAATGTCATTTCAGGGTGTCAGTGATAAATAAGAACCTTATAAATAAGAATCTCTGAATGAATGAAAATGCAGCACCACTGACCGGGGTGTTTCATTCAGTGTGCATTCTCTAGCTGTATGTGGTCATCTTTTAGAGCCAACTTGAGGCCAAGTTTCAAAGAATTCCACTGAAGACCAGTCTCTGTGTGTTCTGCCAGACCAGGGGTTGGCAACCTGCGGCTCCAGCACCTGAGCCTCCAGGTTGGCTCTGGCAGTGCTGTACAGTGCCCAATCATCAGACCTGAAAGCAATGTTTCTTGCTCTTAGCAGGTCCTGCACCATCCCTTTAATCCATGGCTTCCTGTTTGGATAAATCTGGATGTTCTTATCCACAGTGACGTTGTCGTTTAGAACTTGGTGTAGCTCAAAACAGCTGAGATGTACTGCTCCAGGTCCTGATGCTTGAAAACATCCCAGTTTGTTGTTTCAAAGCAGCATTCCTGCAGCTGTTGTGAGGCACCTTCTGGCTAGGTCTGAACAGTTTTGGATGTGATAAGAGCAGTTTTGCTGAGGGGGCTGTAATGCTGGTATCCTGAGCAAGGACAAGTGGTCTGACTGGCCCAGATTTTGTAGCTGTTTAGCCCTGAAGCCCAGCTTGATGTTAGAGTAGACCTCCCCTGGTGCATCATTTGGACCCAGATCTGCCAAAATACATTTAAAATGACAAAAAACTTGAATTTACAACTGATCCAATTCAAAGTATGTCACAGATCACACACAAATCAAATCAAATCAAATCAAATCAGATTTATTTGTATAGCGCCAAATCATAACAAAGTTACATCAAGGCACTTTACATATAGAGCAGGTCTAGACCAAACTCTTTATAAAATTATTTAAAGAGACCCAACAGATCCCCCGATGAGCAAGCACTTGGCGACAGTGGCAAGGAAAAACTTCCTTTAAGAGGCAGAAACCTCGGGCAGAACCAGGCTCAGGGGGGGCGGCCATCTGCCTCGACCGGTTGGGTTGAGAGAGGGAGAGAGAGAGAGAGAGAGAGGCACGGGGGGGCAAAGTTGGGTAGAGTAGGGAGAGAAAGAGAGCAGGAGGAGGGGATATTCAAACAGGTGTAGGCAGGAACATGATGCTGCATGAGGTTCGTAGGAATGATGCTGTATGGAATTCTTGAAGATGTGGGAGCAGCAGGCATTGCAGGAACATGGGATGGTGATGATTCATCACCTTCAGGATGAGGACAGGGAGAGAGAGGAGAGGAGCTGGGAGAGAGAGAGGAGAGGAGCTGGGGGAGACGGAGACTTCGGGAAAACATGGTTAGTAAATGCAATGCACATGCTTGGAACTGAGAGAAACTGGGATTTCGGAGAAGCAGGTTGTTGGTATGACGGCGCATGCGAGGGGGGGAGAGAGAGAGGGAGAGGGAAGAGGGGGAGGGGGAGAGAGAGAGAGAGAGAGAGAGAGAGAGAGAGAGAGGTGCTCAGTCCTTCCCCCAGCAGTCTAGGCCTGTAGCAGCATAGCTAAAGAGTAAATGAACTTTAACTTTTTAACTATAAGCTCTGTCATACAGAAAAGTTTTAAGCCTGGTCTTGAAAATTGCTAAAGAGTCTGCCCCCCGAACCGATACTGGAAGTTGGTTCCATAGAAGAGGAGCCTGATAACTGAAAGATCTGCCTCCTGATTTACTCTTGGAGACTCTAGGAACCACAAGTAAACCTCCATCTAGAGAGCGGAGTGGCCTACTAGGACAGTAAGGAACTATGAGCTCTCTGAGGTATGACGGAGCTTGGCCAGTAAGAGCTTTATATGTTAACAGAAGGATTTTAAATTCTATTCTGGATTTTACCGGCAGCCAATGAAGAGCAGCTAACACAGGAGAGATGTGATCCCTTTTTCTAGTTCCTGTTAATATTCGTGCAGCAGCATTCTGAATCAACTGAAGGCCTTTCAGAGATTTGTTTGGACATCCAGATAATAATGAGTTACAGTAGTCCAGCCTAGAAGTTACGAATGCGTGGACTAGTTTTTCTGCATCCTCTTGAGAGAGGATATTTCTGATTTTCCTAATGTTTCTCAGGTGGAAGAAAGCTGCCCTACTGACTTGTTTTATGTGAGGGACAAAGGACATGTCCTGGTCAAAGGTTACTCCAAGGTTTTTTACAGTGGAGTTGGAAGCCAAAGTAATGCCATCCAGACTGATTAATTGATTAGATAGGGTTTCTCTAAGGTGCTTAGGGCCAAGTACAATAACTTCAGTTTTGTCAGAATTTAGAAGTAAAAAATTATGGGTCATCCAGACTTTTATGTCTTCAAGACATGTCTGCAGTCTGACTATCTGACTAACTTCATTTGGCTTCATTGATAAATACAGCTGAGTGTTGTCTGCATAACAGTGGAAATTGATGCTGTGTTTCCTGATAATGTTGCCTAAAGGAAGCAGATAAAGGGTGAAGAGGATTGGTCCAAGCACCGAACCCTGTGGGACTCCATAACTGGCTATAGTGCTTGAGGAGGAGCTATTGTTAACATGTACAAACTGATATCTATCCGATAAATAGGATTTGAACCACCTTAGAGCAGTTCCTTTAATGCCAATTTCATGTTCCAGTCTCTGTAATAAAATATTGTGATCAATGGTGTCAAATGCAGCACTGAGATCTAAGAGGAGAAGTATGGAGGCTGATCCATTGTCTGAAGCCATTAGAATATCATTGGAGACTTTAATCAGCGCTGTTTCTGTGCTGTGGTGAGCTCTAAATCCTGACTGAAACTCTTCAAGCAAACGGTTCCTATGCAGATGGTCGTGTAATTGGTTTGCTACTGCTTTCTCAATGATTTTAGAAATGAAGGGAAGGTTTGATATGGGTCTATAATTGGCCAAAACATCTGGATCAAGATTCTGCTTTTTAAGCTGGGGTTTGATGACTGCGGTCTTAAGAGTCTGAGGTACATAACCCAAAGATAAGGTCAAATTAATGAGATCTAGAATGAAGGGCTCAATTAAGTAAAGAATGTCTTTAAAGAGGCTGGTCGGCACTGGGTCTAATAGACAGGTTGATGGTCTAGATGATGATACTATAGAAGCTAGCTCTGAGAGATTCAGAGATGAGAATGATTCCAGATGTAAAATAGGCGTTGCAGTTGATTCAGGAGTTGCTGTATTCAGTAGATTATTGTCTAATGTAGGTAAGAGCTGTTGAATTCTGTCTCTGATTGTTATGATTTTATTTGTAAAAAAGCCAATAAAATCATTGCTGCTGAGAGCTAAGGGGATCACTGGTTCTATTGAACTATGACTCTCTGTCAGCCTGGCTACAGTGCTGAAGAGAAACCTGGGGTTGTTCTTGTTTTTTTCTATTAGTGCTGAATAATATGATCTTCTAGCACTGTGGAGAGCTTTTTTATACGTTTTTAAGCTTTCTTTCCAGGCTCGGTGAGACTCTTCCAAGTTGCTGGAACGCCAATTTCTTTCTAATTTCCATGTCATCTGCTTTAAGGCACGAATTTGAGAGTTATACCACGGAGCCAGCCTCCTCTGTTTTATTACTTTCTTTTTGAGAGGGGCAGCATCATCCAGATTTGAACACAGTGTGGCCATAGTGCTAGTCACAAGGTCATCAACCTGTGTATGGGAGAAATCCTCATTTGAATTTAGATATGGCATTGCTGCAAATGATGACTGAATGTTCTCTTTAAATTTAGCCACAGCGTCTTCAGATAAACATCTTCTATAGCCAAATTTATTCCTCGATGCTGTGCAGTCAGTTAAAGTAAACTCAAATGTAATGAGGTAATGGTCGGTCAAAAGACAGTTTTGAGGAAAAATTGTTAACTTGTCAATTTCAATGCCATATGTTAGAACAAGATCAAGGATATGATTAAAGCAGTGAGTTGATTCATTCACGTGCTGGGAAAAGCCAATTGAGTCTAGTAATGAAAGAAACCCAGAACTAAGGCTGTCACTTTCTACATCTACATGAATATTGAAATCTCCCACTATAATGATTTTATCTGTACTAAGTACTAACTCTGATATAAACTCAGAAAACTCTGATAGGAATTCTGAGTATGGACCAGGTGGACGGTATACTGTAACTAACAGAACTGGTTTTTTAACTTTCCAGTTTGAGTGGGAAAGACTAAGAGTGAGGCTTTCAAAAGACCTACAGCCAGATTTTGGTCTAGGGTTGATTAATAAGCTTGACTGAAATATCGCAGCCACTCCCCCTCCTCGACCTGTGGTACGAGGGACATGAAAATTAACATGAGTGGGGGGTGTAGCTTCATTAATACTAACATACTCATCCTGCTGCAGCCAGGTTTCAGTTATACAAAATAAATCAATACGATGATCAGCTATGAGATCACTGACTAATAGAGATTTTGATGATAGTGATCGAATATTCAACAGTCCACATTTAACTGCAGTATTATTTGAGACCGAATTTGTGGCTGTTTTGATTTCTATTAAGTTTTTGTTTTTAGCTCCTCTTCTGTTTAATCTAGGTTTAGTAACTTTATTTAACTTTTCTAAATTTAGGTGGTCGGGGGACAGACACAGTTTCTATAGACCTAGACATAGACAGAGACTCTATTCTATTCTCAGCAGGGAACCGCTCTGACTGAGGCGCAGAGGAGTGTGTTAAACTGCGGCTCTGCCTCCTGGTCTCGACTCGGGGTTGTCAGGGTTTTAACTTTCTAATGAACTCGGCCATATTCCTAGATATAAGAGCGGCACCACCCACGGTGGGATGGACACCATCTCTCCTAATCAGACCAGGTCTCCCCCAGAGAGTGCTCCAGTTATCTATGTAGCCCACATTGTTTTCGGGACACCACCTCGACAGCCAGCGGTTGAATGAAGACATGCGGCTATACATGTCATCACTGGTCCGATTGGGGAGGGGGCCGGAGAAAACTACAGTGTCCGACATTGTTTTAGCAAAGGTACACACCGATTCCACATTAGTCTTTGTGACCTCCGACTGGCGAAGTCGGGTGTCGTTACTGCTGACGTGAATAACAATTTTACTATATTTACGCTTATCCTTAGCCAGCAGTTTCAGGTAAGATTGGATGTCGCCTGCTCTGGCCCCTGGGATACACTTAACTATGGCCGCCGGTGTCGCTAACTTCACGTTCCTCAGAATAGAGTCGCCAATCACTAGAGTCGGCTTTTCAGCGGGTGTGTCGCTGAGTGGGGAGAACCTGTTGGAAACGTGAACCTGTTGGTGGTGAACCGGGGGCTGCTGCCTACGACTATGCCTCTTATCTCGGACAGTCACCCAGCCGCCCTGACTAGATCCCGGCTGCTCGGGAGCCGCTGGGGGGGAGGAGACTCTCACGGCTGCCGTAGGAGCTGGTCTAGGTCGGCCCGCACTGGCTACAGGGGGGCGACTAGCTACACTAGCATAAGTTGGGCTAGCTAAGGTGCGGAGCCGTGACTCTAACTCACTAATTCTCGCCTCCATTTCTACCATCATCCTGCATCTATGACAACAAGTACTATCATAAAAGGAGGCAGAGGAGTAACTGGACATGTAGCAGAGAGGACAGGAGAGAAGAGGAGAGGGAGAAGGAGGAAGAGAGAGTGGAGAGAGAGAGCTGGAGGCCATTGCTAATCGTTCAGTTCAATTAGCGGAGCTACAGTATCGTTTATAGGCTTAGGAAAGGGGAAGGAGATTGAGTTCTATGCTAGTATAGTTTAATAGCAGTTTGCTGTCGATTAGCCAGGTGAATAGCAAAGAAATAGCAAAGACAGCACACGAGGTAACACAGAGCACAACCACAGAGCACAACCACCAGTGACCGGAAATGATGTAACACGCTTACCGCACGTAACCAGCAGTCTATACGTTGTAAGAACGTGTGCTACAAGTTAGAAATAAAAATAACAATAAAAATTAAAATTAAAAATAAAATAAAATAAAATAAAACACACAAAAAAAAACAACTCAAGAAGACATAAAGGCCAATTTAAAAAGATGTGTCTTCAATAGTTTTTTAAAAGCTTCTACAGAGACTGCTGACCGTATGTGTACAGGGAGGGCGTTCCATAGAGTTGGAGCCACAAAAGCAAAGGAACAATCACCTTTGGTTTTCAGCCGTGAGCGAGGGACAGCCAGTAGGTCCTGGTTGGAAGACCTGAGTGACCTACTGGCGACATAGGGATGGATAAGTTCCATGATGTACTCTGGAGCCTGTCCGAGCAGGGCTCTATATGTAATAGTAAGAACCTTAAAATGAATTCTAAAACGAATGGGCAACCAGTGCAATGATCTTAAAAGCGAAGTGATGTGAGTCATCCTGCTAATGAGGACCATACAAAAGCCTTTTTCCTATGCTGTAATTAATTACCGTAAACATACAGGAAATTTCATATAGTCATGTACTGTCCTCATAAATACAGCTGAATACTGTATATGTTGATAATTTTGTGAGATGAAATATGAATAGAAATCAAGGTTGTTTTTTTGTTTTTTTTAACTAATACTAGGTAGTAGGGTTGAGCCGGATACTCGGCTGAAACTGTAATGGTAATTTCAGTTCCTTAGATTTGATCTACTTGAGATACCCCACTTCCCTTAGACCTCACCAGGATGTCAGATCCTTTTGGGTTTTTAATTGTGATGTCTAGACCTTTTAACACCAACATATAAAACCCTGCAGGATACCTCCCGTGTGGACCACATCCCAGGGAGGCGGCACAGACACCTACAGCAGACCAGAGGATGTGAAAACGTACCTTTGGGTAGTGGGGTGTTCCTCAAGTATAAATGTTTTAGCTCACCCCATACTTGGGTTCTTTCTTCATTTTACCGCTCGTGTGATGATTGACCTTTTCTTTGCAAGGAAAACAAAAACTTGTCGGCTGGCAGAAGTCTCTGTTTCATTCTTCACCAGCAGCAGAGAATTTCCACAACAAAACAAGTATCCAGTACGGATATTTTGACGAGTACGAGTATCATACGAGTAATATGAGTCAATATCTGTACTTGGGCTGAAGGAAAATCCTCCTCAGGGAGCTATATGTGTGTGTGTGTGTGTGTGTGTGTGTGTGTGTCTGTGTCCTTTGATAGGCTTGTCACAGACCCCCCCCACCCACCCACTGCAGCCGCACACAACACACAAAGAAAGACTGTCTGCACCAGTGTTTCTCTAGATCTTGTAGGTTTTCTTCAGCACGCTACTACTGCGTCGTGTTTCTCATTCTTACTATTTCTTCACTGGGTAAGGTTTTTTTTCCGGTCGCCTTGCTCTTCTTACCTTGGTGTATTACAAATTAAACTGTAAATAAACTGTAAATAAAAATATATATTGAGGCTTACAATAAATATGGCAACCTCTGATCAATCCATATGAATTTCAGGCCACAACCACTTAGAAATTTGGAATACAGTTAAATCAGACCTAGACAGAGGGACTAGCCTCCCTAACTCTCTTCAAGCCCGTATTTCCATTGCGAAAATGAATATCGTACCTAGAACTAATTTTGTGTGGTCTGTGATTCCACTTGCGCCTCCTGTCAATTATTGGAAGAAAATCCATTCTAGTATTTCACAATTTATTTGGAATAAAAAGGGGCCTCGCTTAAAACTGACAACCTTACAGAGAGGTAGAAGAGATGGAGGACTGGCAGTTCCTGATTTTAAGCTGTATTTCTGTTCTTTTGTTCTTAGAGATCTTTTTGTGAGGGCTAATGTTGATATATCTGTTTCTTGGCGTGGATTGAACGAAGATATCGTTCGACCACTGACGTTGCAAGGGGTACTCTTTTCCAATATGTCAAACTTACAATGTAAACTCTGTTTTGGTCCAATAGTTTCCTTTCTTATCCAGACCTGGCGCACAGTTGAATCCCTGTCTAGAATATCCTGTAAGTGGCACACGTTTCCTTCGATATTCCACAACAAGAGTCTTGTGATCGGAGGCAGACTCATCAGAGCATCTCCTTGGAGTAACAGTAGCATCCACTATCTAGGTGACATTTTTACGATTCAGGTTTATGCTCCTTTCAGGATGTGAGAGACACCTTTGCCTTGCTGCCTTTCTCATTCTTTTTTTATTTACAACTTAGACATGTACTTAATGCACACAATATTCCCCTACAGCAAGCTTTATCTATTCACCCTCTTTATAATTTGGAAACTAAGCCGCTATTATTTCTTTGTGTAGCAACCAAACTGTACTCTTTTTTCCAGAGATCTTCTCATTCTGATTTACCACTGGATAGGTTATGGAGGAATTATCATCCTAGTTTAGAGCCTGATTTCGAATGGGAGCAGGTGTGGAAGAATATCAGGGAGGCTTCCCGCAACCCGAATCACCAACAGATTCACTTTAATTATGTCCATAGAACCTATCTCACGTAGACTACATGCTATGAAATTGATTGAAACGATCCGTCTTGCAGCCTTTGCAATTTGAATTCTCCAGGTACTTTCATTCATATGATCTGGGAATGTCCACCGGTTGAGCAGTTCTGGACTAATGAGGCCTCTCAACTGTCAAACTTGACATTTGTAACTGTCCCAGTGACTGTTCTTATTCTGCTACTGAATGACTTATCTGGGCTGGACCTGTCGAGGGCTGCGAGCCGGTTACTACTTGCTGATATCACAGCTACTAAGAAGCTGGTCGCATCGCGGTGGAAGCCTCCCCACTCACTTGCTCTCAAACACTGTATTCTTACTTTTTTAGATTTGTATTCATGGAGATGTCAACTGGTAGAATTAATTGTGCGGAAGAATCCACCCTGAACAGTTGGCGAGTTGCGTCAAACTTACCAAAGGATTTATTAGAATGATCATATCCTGATCCTGTCCAGTTATTTTTGTTCCCTGTGTATGTGAGTGTGTGGTTGTGGAGTTTCCCTCTATACTACGGTATATGATATTTGGGTTTTGGGTTGGTGGGGGGAAGGAAGGTGGCACACCTTGTGTTTGTTTTTCAGTTAATGTTTTGGTCTATGCTTTTGGTTAATTCGGCAGCTCTTGTGACCTAAGCAAATAGTGCAGGTCAGAGATTTTGTGTAATATGGTGCTTGTGATTAATTCTACTGTAAAATTGAAGATGTGGTTTAGCTCCTGAGGGGAGTTGAGGGAAATGCTGAGGCTGGTCCTGGCATTCCTACATGCTCCAGGAAATACGTGCTTGTTTTCACCATGTGCTGCTGAATCCAACACTTTTTCTTTTTCATATGCTTTTGTATTTGTGTTGATGTTTATTTTGCTTTTTATGTCTGTGTTATGTAAAATATGTGTTGTATCTTGTTTAATCTCAGTTAATCAATAAATAAAAACTTGATCACAAAAAAAAAAAAAAAAAAAGAATTTCAGGCTTAAAATTACAACTTTCGGTATAAACCACGCCCACTTCAGGTTTCCTGCCCCATCCGAGTACGGATACGGATAAAGATAATGTAAATGGTTGAACAAATACGGATAGTGGTGTACTCATTCATCCCCACTAGGTAGTACTATTATTCTGAAATAGTATATGAAACCAAAACAACTAGCTAAGAGGGCTTCTCTTTCGAAGTTCTTCCTATCCCTTTTGCCCCCCTCCCAGGTGTTTCAAATTAACTGTTCTATGGGGGGATGGGCAACTATCTCACATGACCCCAAAACATGTTAATGTTACCGCTCATCAAAATGAAAAAATTACCAAAGCTCTCTCATGCCCAGAGAACAAAAAGAAGAAAGGAGGAGGAGGAAAAATGGAAAAAAGACAGGAGGTATATGTGATGATGTGATGGACAAGGTCCACTGAGATGTCCAACCAGGGGTGTTGAGGAACTGAGAGTAGTTGAAAGAGGCTGGCAGGAGGTGCATTTGAGGATTTCTGTTGATCCCCTCTAAGTTCAGACCACCAAAACCTCTTGGAAATCATGAAAATTGTTGGCCTAATAACAAGATGGCAAGACAGCAGGTATGAATGTCCCCGCAGGATCACCTCACTCTGGAGCTGGGAGGCACGAACAGGGGTTGGGAGGTTAGGCAGCAGGACTGGGCACAGATTTTTTTTTTGCATCTGTGGTATCTTGAGATGCCGATGTGAAGAAGAGATCACCGCTGACACGTCTTTTCTTATAGTCAAAAAATAAGTTTATTGACAAGAAAAGGAACAGTGCCAAAAATGCAGAATCCTGGAGCTTCTCTGCCAATGTGAGATCTCCTCTCCTCTGTCTCCCAAACCCCTATATTTATAGGTCTTATCTGTCGTTGAAATGGACAGTTCTTCCACACCAGAAGCCCCCAACCAGATGGTATAGTTATCTTCTGGTCACAAGTTTCTGGCCTTCGACCTTTTAGGAGCCAGCATAAACCTCCTCATTCTGTCTCTATGTTGTCTCAGGTCTGTCTATCCATCAAGAGAGCAAATGGGTTACAGATTGACCCTCAAGGCACATTCCTTCAGTTCATCCTACAATGGGTCATATAAAAACCTTTGACTAGGCCTTAATGGACTCCCTTACTTGTCATAAAAGTAACACAAAGAAAAGAACAGAACATACAACAATTTAAGTATTAAAATAAAGAGAATGAAGTAAAAATACACTACACATCCATAACCCTTGATTCTACTGACCAAACGAAAGCCCCCAGAACCTTCTCTGAGGGTACAATGGAGGAATCCCTTTCAACCAACACTTCAGGGGAGTACACTTGACAGAGTCAGCCTTTTTATTTTTTTAGCCAGGTCTATAGGATAACACAAAGTCAAATCTTGAGAAAATGAGGGCCCACCTGGCTTGTTGAGGGTTAAGCCTTTTGGCGCTCTGTATATAGCCCAGGTTTTTATTATCTGTCCAGAAAAGAACCGAATGGTTCGCCCCTTCCAACCAATGTCTCCACTCCTCCAATGCCACTTTAACTGCCAACTGCTCCCAGTCTCCCACCAAATAGATCCTCTCTGCTGGAGACAGTTTGCATTAAGAATATGCACAGTGGTGACCTTTACTACCCTTACCAGACCTTTGGGACAGGACTGCTCTAATGCCAGAATCAGAGGCATCTACTTAAAACAATGACAATCATCTGGACTAAGTAACGTGAGGACTGGGGCTGCGGCAAAGGAAGTCTTCAAGTGCTGAAAAGCTGCATCGGCAGAAGGAGACCACTGAAACCCTTCATAAAGTTTTGGTATAAATTGCCAAAGCAACCCATGACCTTCTTGTTGTGGGGCAACGGGCCTCACCACTATTCCGCCGTGCTATTATTATTTCTCTTCCGTTGAAAATTTGATTTGCTACTTTTCCTAGGATTTTGATAAAACCCAGGTCAATTACAAATCAATACATGTTGCTTGGTCTTGATCGGTGTTCTGAGTATTTTTCTCGACTGGATACACATTTTTGGTGGTGTAAACGGTGAAAACGTGGCCGAAAAATGAATGGGTGTTTATTACATATGTGTATTTGTGTGTAGTTCGACACTCAAATTTCAGACTTTTTAAAACCTCTATTACTTCCTCATACTTACAGCTACAGACTCTGTTCAAACTTTAAAACGATGGCAAAAGTCTTTTCTTTTCATTACATCCATCCATCTTCATCCGCTTATCCGGGGTCGGGTCACAGGGGTAGCAACTTCAACAGGGAGCCCCAGACTTCCCTTTCCCTAGCCACATCAACCAGCTCTGACTGGGGGATCCCAAGGCGTTCCCAGGCCCTCGGTCTGCCCCGGGGCCTCCTCCCAGCTGGAAGTGCCTGGAACCCCTCCCAAGGGAGGCACCCAGGAGGCATCCTTTTTCATCTCTTTTCATCACAGTTTTCAGCTATATCATATCTTTTATACTTTTTTGGTAGCAACTGTTCAAGTATCATGCCCAATTTTGACAAATTTTCAGTTTATGATGGGTGTGTGGTATGGAATGTTCAGAGTTACAGTGGTGATTAGTTTGGCTAGAGTGGAGAGCTGAGTAGAAAATTATCTTAAAAAATATTTATAAATCATTCTTATGGGTGCATAGTTTGAGCTAGATTTACCATTTTTTTCCACAGTAGTAGAGGTTGTTGTGCTGTTTCAGACATCATGTCTACTTTAAGAGTGACACAAACAGAAATTGATCTGTGAGCCTCTGAAGGACATGTCCACCATCCATTTCTCGCATTCACTCCATAACAATTTCTCAGGAGAACAGCAGAAATGTGTTTTTACAGAGAAGACTCTAGCAACACCAAAGGACACACTTGGAACTTGCAGCTGTCACCGTCTGGGCAGTTTTCTGATAGGACTTACTATTTGTCATAAGTCGCCACAGTTTCTCCGAGCCAAAAATTTGCTAATTTTGGGCTCTTTGTCTCTGCTCTCAGACAGTTGTCCCGGCAACCCTGGAGCTATAGGTGACAACTGCAGGTGCAAGCTATGACTTATTGACCGACTGCTCTTATATTAGAACAGCTGATCAACTGACACACACACACACACATGTTGTGCCTAGGATTGTATATATTATTGCCTCTTATCAAGTCTCAATCTGGAAGGGATGTTCTCTACTGTGGATTGACTTAAAAAAAATTACTGAAGGAAGGAGTGTAACAATGGCTGAATTTTAAGGTTTTTATTAGCTAATAAGTGAGAAATCAAAACATGTGCCCATTATACACAGGTGCAGATCAAGGCATAAACTAAATGAAACAAGTGAGCTCAGATATGTAAATTGCATAACATGATATGACAATGATTAAGCAGCTGATGGCTAACTTGAGAACTTGGGTGAATGAATGGAAGGTTGTTTGTCAAATACAGGGTGTCACACCGTGGTGAGGTTGTCTTGTCCTGGTTTTGTTTTTGTCCCATCATTTCCTGTTTTATTTTGAAAAATCTAACCCTCCTCTCGTTTCAGAGCACTTGCCCTTCCTCATCTGTCAACCGTCCGTCCACCGTGATTACCAATTGTCTCCACCTGTTTCCCATTTCCCTTCTTGTGTTTAAATAGTCTGTGTTCCCCTTGTCCTGTGCCAGAGTGTCATCGTCCTTGTCCTGCACCAGAGCTCCCCTTTCATGCCCACAGCCATTTGACTTTATAGTAAGCATTGTCCTCGAATCGAGTGATTTTTTTGTTTGTAATTTTGATATTCATAGAGTGTTTTCATAGCCTTTTGTTTTCCTCTTTAAGAGTGATTTTTTTGTTGTTACCTTTTGTATCTAGCGTAGAGCCTTAGTTAGTTCATAGCTCTTTTGTTTTCTGCTCACTCAGAGTGATTTTCAGTTCTGTATCTTATTAGATTATTTCATCCTCCGCCTTTTGCGTGAGTAGATTCTTTTGGTTTTCCTTAGTCTGGTTTTCCTCCTATCGGCGCGTTTTGTGTTTATCTTTTGTTTTCATCTAGTTAGTGTTAATCCTCCCCCGGGAGTTAGATTGTCTAGTTTAGTGTAGATCTCCTGTAGTTAAAGTTGCATAGCCTTTTGCTTTGTCACTTGGATTTGAGATCTTTGTGTACCTATTAACGTCAATATTACTCGAAAGTCTCTGCACCTGGGTCCTGTTTCTGTCTCTGCCTGACACAGGGCGGATTTATCTGAGGAAGGAGAGCTTTTAAAGCTAAAATTTGGGTCAATATTTTCTGATAGCCATGCCTCGCACCACTCAGAACGGCCAGCTGGGAGAGCAAATAGACGCAACCTTACTTTGGGTTGGCAACTTGACTGGCCACGAAAAAGGCAGGAGATGTCCTATGAGTGACGGCCGCGTCAAGATCCTCGTCGTGGCCTTCCAAGCAAGACTGGTTCTGGCTGAAGTGGCTGTCGGCCTGTCTCGTCCCTGTTGTCCTGTTGTCCCGCACTGTTGTCCTTCGGGCGATTGGCTTGGTTATTGAGTTAATGTCCGAATTATTCTTCTCTTTCCTGATGAAAATAGACTGGAGCCGTGCGCAGCACAAGCAGCCCTGGTTACCATGACAACTCAAAACGCTGGAAACTGAATGTGGTGGAGCCAAATTTATCCCGGCCGCAAGCAGCCTTGGCTTAAAGTCGGAACTTAGCCCTTGTAGTTTAGCAGCTAAGTTCTGACTTCTGAGTTTCTTTTATTTTTTACAGAACATTTATAAGCAAAAACCAAGCACATAGATTACGGTGCTCAGGCAATGCGCCACCGGTTCCAGTGGTTTTCCATTCCGGTGGCACTGTGGTTACATTATTGGAATAGTTCATTATCCGGTGTAAATTCTATCTCTGCCAAATTAGTTCGTAGAAAACAGGTTCAAACAGCTGTGAAGTCCTCTTCTTGCAGGGGAACCAGTTCGGCATGTTTGCAGTCTCTTATTTGATTGGAATAGCCAATTTTTTTATTATATCAATCATTGTGTCCTTGTTGGCCTGGATGCATTCCAGAGCGACAGTTTACAGCCGCCATCTGATAGTGTTGCCGGGTCAACCAGGGTGAACTGTCAAAGAATGGTACCTCTCTGGGGGGGGTTGGCAGGTTTTGCTGATTTGTGGCGTGAATTGTAATTTATTATCTGGGAAAGCAGGGTCTTTCGATGCCAGAGTCAGATAAGAGTCCTGGATGGCACTTAGCAGAGATCTGTGAAATCCCTGTTGAAAGCAACAGTCTCTTTGAAAGTTTGAGGGGTGTGAGAAATTGGAATCTCTCCCCCTTCCGGACCTCACAACAATCCCCGCCTCGGTCCAATAGACCGGGCAGTTCGTGTCTGTTTGGACCAATAAGGCGAGGTCCGGTTCCTCTGGAAGGTAGTTCGCTGCAGATGCGTCGAGGGCGCTGCTAGTTGTCTGAGATGGTTTGCGGGTATGGGTACATCTATTCTAAGGCATGTAAGGTAAAACTGGGGTTCAAATTTGTGGGCCCCTATTAGCTACTCAAATATCACATTAGAGTCTAGTGTGGAGGGTGCTATATAATCACTACAGGTTATTTCAAGTATAAGTCTACTTGAAATAAGTAGACAATTGCCCCCAAATTGTTATTCATGTCGGCAGTAACGACACCCGACTTCGCCAGTCGGAGGTCACAAAGATTAATGTGGAATCGGTGTGTACCTTTGCTAAAACGATGTCGGACATTGTAGTTTTCTCTGGCCCCCTCCCCAATCGGACCAGTGATGACATGTATAGCCGCATGTCTTCATTCAACCGCTGGCTGTCGAGGTGGTGTCCTGAAAACAATGTGGGCTACATAGATAACTGGAATACTTTCGGGAAACCTGGTCTGATTAGGAGAGATGGTGTCCATCCCATCGTGGGTGGTGCCGCTTTTATATCTAGGAATATGGCCGAGTTTATTAGAAAGTTAAAACCCTGACAACCCCGAGTCAAGACCAGGAGGCAGAGCCACAGTTTAACACGCTCCTCTGCGCCTCAGTCAGAGTGGTTCCCTGCCGAGAATAGAATAGAGTCTCTGTCTATGTCTAGGTCTATAGAAACTGTGTCTCTCCCCCAACTACCTAAATTTATAAAAGTTACTAAACCTAAATTAAACAGAAGAGGAGCTAAAAACAAAAACTTAATAGAAATCAAAACAGCCACAAATTCGGTCTCAAATAATACTGCAGTTAAATGTGGACTGTTGAATATTCGATCACTATCATCAAAATCTCTATTAGTCAGTGATCTCATAGCTGATCATCGCATTGATTTATTTTGTATAACTGAAACCTGGTTGCAGCAGAATGAGTATGTTAGTATTAATGAAGCTACACCCCCCACTCATGTTAATTTTCATGTCCCTCGTACCATAGGTCGAGGAGGGGGAGTGGCTGCGATATTTCAGTCAAGCTTATTAATCAACCCTAGATCAAAATCTGGCTGTAGGTCTTTTGAAAGCCTCACTCTTAGTCTTTCCCACTCAAACTGGAAAGTTGAAAAATCAGTTCTGCTAGTTACAGTATACCGTCCACCTGGTCCGTACTCAGAATTCCTATTAGAGTTTTCTGATTTTATATCAGAGTTAGTACTTAGTACAGATAAAATCATTATACTGGAAGATTTCAATATTCTTGTAGATGTAGAAAGTGACAGCCTTAGTTCTGGGTTTCTTTCCGTACTAGACTCAATTTGCTTTTCCCAGCATGTGAATGAACCCACTCACTGCTTCAATCATAACCCTGATCTTGTTCTAACATGAAATTGACAAGTTAACAATTTTTCCTCAAAACTCTCTTTTGACTGACCATTACCTCATTACATTTGAGTTTACTTTAATTGACTGCACAGCATCGAGGAATAAATTTGGCTGTAGAAGATGTTTATCTGAAGATGCTGTGGCTAAATTTAAAGAGAAGATTCGGTCATCATTTGCCGCAATGCCATATGTAAATTCAAATGAGGATTTCTCCCATACACAGGTTGATGACCTTGTGATTAGCACTATGGCCACACTGTGTTCAAATCTTGATGATGCTGCCCCTCTCAAAAAGAAAGTAATAAAACAGAGGAGGGTGGCTCTGTGGTATAATTCTCAAATTTGTGCCTTAAAGCACAAATGGGAGTGAAGTTGGAGATTGGGAGACTTTGCTCTGGGAAGGCAGCTGGACCAGATGGTGTGTGCCCAAGGCTGCTTAAAGACTGTGCTGCCCAACTGTGTCAACCTCTACAGAAGATCTTCAACCTGAGTCTGCAGTTGGGGCAGGTACCGGCTGTATGGAAAACATCTTGCATTGTACCGGTACCAAAAATAAAATTTCCAGCTGAACTCAACGACTACAGACCAGTGGCCCTTACTTCACACATTGTGAAAACCTTGGAGCGTCTGCTGATTCGTCTACTGAGGCCAGAGGTCAGTGACAAACCTGATCCCCTGCAGTTTGCATATAGAAAACACATTGGAGTTGATGATGCTGTCCTCTATATGCTTCACCGTGCTCTCTCTTATCTGGAGGAATCAGGCACTTATGTAAGAGTCATGTTCTTTGATTTTTCAAGTGCATTCAACTCCATCCCACCCATCATACTCAAAGACAAGCTCAGAGAGATGGGAGTGGATTCCTCCCTTGTTTCCTGGATCACAGATTACCTTACAGAAAGGCCACAGTTTGTCAGGTTGGGGAACTATGTTTCGGGGACAGTAATGAGCAGAACGGGGGCTCCACAGGGGACTGTACTGGCTCCATTCCTGTTCACATTATATACCTTGGACTTCAAATACAACTTTGAGTCCTGCCACATCCAGAAATACTCGGATGACACTGCTATTGTGGCGTGTATCAGGAATGGAAAGGAATCCGAATACAGGGATCTAATAACAGCCTGGAGTCGACAAAACCGCCTTCAATTGAACACCTCAAAAACGAAGAAAATGATCATGGATTTCCGCAGGTCTAAGCCCCCTCTGGAGCCAGTGACAATCTGTGGGGTGGACATTGAAGTGGTGCAAACCTACAAATATCTAGGGGTCCTTGTGGATGACAAGCTGGACTGGTCCCCTAACACCGACGCTCTCTACAGGAAGGGGCAGAGCCGACTGTTCTTCCTGCGGACACTGAGGTCCTTTGATGTGTGTGTGGAGATAATGACCATGTTCTATCACACGGTGGTGGCCAGTGCACTCTTTTTTGCTGCAGTGTGCTGGGGAGGCAGCCTTACAGACACAAACACCAAGCGATTAGACAAGCTGGTCAAAAAAGCGGGCTCAGTGCTGGGCAGCAGACTGGACCCTCTAAGATCGGTGGTGGAGAAAGGCACATTGAACAAATTGAATGCTATAATGAATAATAGCAGACACACTCTCCACAGCCTCCTGGAACAACAGAGGAGTAGTTGCAGCAGTCGGCTCCTCTCTTTGTGCTGCAGAGCAGAGAGATTCAGGAGGTCCTTCGTCCCCACAGCAATTAGACTCTTCCACTCCTTGAATTGACTAGAAAGTTTTTGTTTCTGTTTTTTGTTTTGTTTTGTTATAATTGGATGAGCTATGGACAAAAAAGAATGCACTTGTATCTTGGATGAGCTATGGACAATTTCAATTTCCCTTCGGGGATTAATAAAGTATCTATCTATCTATCTATCTATCTATCTATCTATCTATCTAAAGCAGACGTCACAGAAATTAGATAGAAATTGGCGTTCCAGCAACTCGGAAGAGTCTCACTGAGCCTGGAAAGAAAGCTTAAAAACGTATAAAAATGCTCTCCGCAGTGCTAGAAGCTCATAATATTCAGCACTAATAGAAAAAAACAAGAACAACCCCAGGTTTCTCTTCAGCACTATAACCAGGCTGACAGAGGGTCATAGTTGATTTGAACCAGTGATCCCCTTAGCTCTCAGCAGCAATGACTTTATGGGCTTTTTTACAAATAAAATTATAACAATCAGAGAAAGAAATAATCAGCTCTTACCTACATTAGACAATAATCTTCTACTGAATACAGCCACTCCTGAGTCAACTGCAATGCCTATTTTACATCTGGAATCATTCTCATCTCTGAATCTCTCAGAGCTAGCTTCTATAGTCTCATCATCTAGACCATCAATCTGTCTATTAGACCCAGTGCCGACCAGCCTCTTTAAAGACATTTTCTACTTAATTGAGCCATTCATTCTAGATCTCATTAATTTGATGTTATCTTTGGGTTATGTACCCCCACTCTTAAGACTGCAGTCATCAAACCCCAGCTTAAAAAGTCGAATCTTGATCCAGATGTTTTGGCCAATTACAGACCCATATCGAACCTTCCGTTCATGTCTAAAATCATTGAGAAAGCAGTAGCAAACCAATTACATCACCATCTGCCTAGCAACAGTTTGCTTGAAGAGTTTCAGTCAGGATTTTTTAGAGCTTTTTTTTTTTATTTTTTAGAGCTCACCACAGCACAGAAACAGAGCTGGTTAAAGTCTCCAATGATATTCTAATGGCTTCAGACAATGGATCAGCCTCCATACTTCTCCTCTTAGATCTCAGTGCTGCATTTGACACCATTGATCATAATATTTTATTACGGAGACTGGAACATGAAATTGGCATTAAAGGAACTGCTCTAAGGTAGTTCAAATCCTATTTATCAGATAGATATCAGTTAAACACACATACATATACAGACATATACATTGAATAAAAGATAGATACATATACACACATATATTCACACACACGCATACACACAGAGATCAACACAGACACAGAATTTGATCTGTCAGCCCCTGACGGACATGTCCACCATCCATGTCTCCCTTTTTCTCCGATACAATTTCTCAGGCAAACAGCAGAGCTGTCTCATATTTTTTACATTGCTCTCTTATCCACTTTTTTGGCTCTCGAAACACCATACACTGCTTCAGGAACTTGTTGTAGCGGCCACCGTCTGGTCAGTTCTCTGATAGGAGTTACAGTTTTGTCATAAATCGTCCTAATTTGAGGGCTTCGTCGAGCCAAAAATCAGCTCTTTCTGGGCTCTCTGCCTCTAATCTGAGGGCTTTGTCCCGGCAACCCTGGAACCACAGGTAAGAGCTGCAGCTGTGTGTGTGTGTGTCTCAGGTGCAGACTCCCTTGATATGAGAGCAGTTGATCAACTGGCACAGACACACACATACAGACATATAAAGGCATACACACACATACAATAAAAGACAGATACATATACACGCACAGATTTTCACACACACATACACGTACACTAATTCAGTGGAATACACAAACAGACACATACAGACAGACTAACAAGCAGACACTGGCATGTAATTAAAGCATACAATTAAAGAAAGATACAAACACACAAACACACACACACATTGAGTGGTATACGCACAGACACAGAATTATTGGCTGTGTTTCCCAGTTAAGATCGTTCTAAATCAATCGATGTCAGGCAAATCAATCACTCACTCAGCGCATAAGTCACACAACGCTGCTACCTAAAGCACTAATTCCCTGCTGGTCGTGTGGATGTGTGTTCCAATGACAAACTAAGACGATAAATATTTGTTGATTACCTATTTTCATGACTCTTACCAAGACTACAACTAAATAAGAAGTAGTCTTGGTAAGAGAATCATGAGGAAATGTATTATATTCAAACAAAAATATGAAAGACGGACGAAAGGACAAATGAACTTAAGGACCTGCATTGTATCCTGACCACATTGTATCCACTTGCATTCATGAACGTTGTCTGCTAATGATCATCTTAATGTGACCAGTTCACAGACGGACGAAATTGACAGATGTATAGACTATATTAATCCACACTGAGAATAAGAGAAAACACCAGGTATAAACAATGAAAACACGCAGGTAGCACCCTGACAGGTGTAAAAAGAGTGAATGTGACATACACTGCTCAAAAAAATACAGGGAACACTTAAACCACACAATGTAACTCCAAGTCAGTCACACCTCTGTGAAATCAAACTGTCCACTTAGGAAGCAACACTGACTGACAATCAATTTCACATGCTGTTGTGCAAATGGAATAGACAACAGGTGGAAATTATAGGCAATTAGCAAGACACCCCCAATAAAGGAGTGGTTCTGCAGGTGGTGACCACAGACCACTTCTCAGTTCCTATGCTTTCTGGCTGATGTTTTGGTCACTTTTGAATGCTGGCGGTGCTTTCACTCTAGTGGTAGCATGAGACGGAGTCTACAACCCTCACAAGTGGCTCAGGTAGTGCAGCTCATCCAGGATGGCACATCAATGCGAGCTGTGGCAAGAAGGTTTGCTGTGTCTGTCAGCGTAGTGTCCAGAGCATGGAGGCGCTACCAGGAGACAGGCCAGTACATCAGGAGACGTGGAGGAGGCCGTAGGAGGGCAACAACCCAGCAGCAGGACTGCTACCTCCGCCTTTGTGCAAGGAGGAACAGGAGGAGCACTGCCAGAGCCCTGCAAAATGACCTCCAGCAGGCCATAAATGTGCATGTGTCTGCTCAAACAGTCAGAAACAGACTCCATGAGGGTGGTATGAGGGCCCGACGTCCACAGGTGGGGGTTGTGCTTACAGCCCAACACCGTGCAGGACGTTTGGCATTTGCCAGAGAACACCAAGATTGGCAAATTCGCCACTGGTGCCTTGTGCTCTTCACAGATGAAAGCAGGTTCACACTGAGCACATGTGACAGACGTGACAGAGTCTGGAGACGCCGTGGAGAACGTTCTGCTGCCTGCTACATCCTCCAGCATGACCGGTTTGGCAGTGGGTCAGTAATGGTGTGGGGTGGCATTTCTTTGGGGGGCCGCACAGCCCTCCATGTGCTCGCCAGAGGTAGCCTGACTGCCATTAGGTACTGAGATGAGATCCTCAGACCCATTGTGAGACCATATGCTGGTGCGGTTGGCCCTGGGTTCCTCCTAATGCAAGACAATGCTAGACCTCATGTGGCTGGAGTGTGTAAGCAGTTCCTGCAAGACGAAGGCATTGATGCTATGGACTGGCCCGCCCGTTCCCCAGACCTGAATCCAATTGAGCACATCTGGGACATCATGTCTCGCTCCATCCACCAATGCCACGTTGCACCACAGACTGTCCAGGAGTTGGCGGATGCTTTAGTCCAGGTCTGGGAGGAGATTCCTCAGGAGACCATCCGCCACCTCATCAGGAGCATGCCCAGGCATTGTAGGGAGGTCATATGGGCATGTGGAGGCCACACACACTACTGAGCCTCATTTTGACTTGTTTTAAGGACATTACATCAAAGTTGGATCAGACTGTAGTGTGTTTTTCCACTTTAATTTTGAGTGTGACTCCAAATCCAGACCTCCATGGGTTAATAAATTTGATTTCCATTGATAATTTTTGTGTGATTTAGTTGTCAGCACATTCAACTATGTAAAGAACAAAGTATTTAATAAGAATATTTCATTCATTCAGATCTAGGATGTGTTATTTTAGTGTTCACTTTATTTTTTTTGAGCAGTGTATATGCCCGGATGTGTGGAGACACACAGCTGCTACCCAATGCACTAATTCCCTGCTGCGTGTGTGTATGTGGACAGGTAACAGGTGTATCCAACTGGTGTATCCAAGTAGCAATCAATGAAGGTAGGCTATAAAATGACCTGTGGGTACCTAAGTGCACACATCCAGACAGAATGGCAGAAGCAGTGCGCAAGCGGGCCAAGCAGTCACCTCTATTCACCCCAGAAGAGATGTCCATCCTGGTGGATGAAGTGTGTCAGAAGCGGGACACAGTCTTCGATGGAACGAAAGGAAAACAGAGTTTAATGGCCAAGAACCGCATCTGGCATGTTATTGCTGAAAAGATGGCTCCACCCAGTCCCTGCAGTCTGCGAGACTGGGTGGCCGTGAGAAAAAAGTGGCAAGAGTTTCAAAGCCAAACCAAAAAGAAGGCAGCGAGGGTCAGGCGGGAGCGCCAGGGCACAGGTGGTGGCGGACCTGATGTCTAGTGTCTTTTTACTGACTCGGGTTTTTTAATATCATTCAGTAAAATGAAAAATCTTTTTTCAAGTCACTCGTTCATTTTGTTCATTGGAACCAGTGTGGCACTATAGCTGTCATTTGAGTAATGACTGAAAAAGCACGGCTTTCAAACACTGAATAGCAAAATGGATTGCTTCACTTGGCATATAATACACAAGTTTGCTTTTGTTAAACTATTGAGCACCCTTTTGGGCCATAGCCTACTGAAGTTGAAATTACATTTTCCGATAGGAGAGCGCTCTGCCTATCATTAAAAAATTCTCATTCTATGATGGCTATTCACTTTAGCCTACCTGGTCACTGAAGACCTGTAGTGTATGAATTTGTTCCAACGGAAAGACAAATTAAACATTCATCCCATAGCTACATAACTAACGTTAACTTTCGTGCTAACGTCAGATAGCTCTCCTCACCAGTAATAACAGCATTGGTCATGTTACTGCTGTAACCACGTGAATAATGAATGAAAGACCCGAAGACCCATAATTATGAGTCATGAACGAATCACTCATTTCTACACTGAGCCTGCGGAGCGGCCATGGGACAAGTGAATGAGAGACTCAGGACCCGAAGACCCGTAGTTATGAGTCCTGAACGAATCAGTCGTGCCTACACTGAGTATGCGCAGCAGTCATGTCACGTAAACAACAGACTCAGACCCGAAGACCCGATTTTATGAGTCGTGAACGAATCAGTCATTTTTACACTATGTCCAGGGAAAAAAGAACGAATCACTCACTGAGATGACTTGTTACTCCCGAGTCATACAAAAGATTAGTTCAAAATTAACGAATCGTTCACGAACAACGCATCTCTACTGGCGACACCACCCTCACCCCTGACGAGGAGAAGGTGATGTCCATAATTGGCAAGACCGCCTCTGAAGGTATGGGGGGTCCTGGGGGACGAGGGCCTCTCGACCCCCAGTGACGTCAGTGAGGAGCCGTCTGGGAGGGGGGCCACAGCTCAACCAACCTCCCCAGCCCCCTACATCAGCCTGCCCAACAAAGACCCCTGTACACCCCCAAGCTCTGTCCCCATACGCAAACACACACCAAGGCCCGGTGTCTGCGCGGGGTGGCCTCACCCAGTGGCCATGCATCACCACCTGCACCTGCAGCAAAACACTTGTGGGTATCACCGGAAGTGGCATTGTCCTCTGAGGTCATAAACATAACCGCAAGACAGAGAAGGTTTATCTGACCCCCCAGGGAAACGATGGACAAAGTACTATCAACACTGTATGATCTCTCCAGATGTTACATGTATAAAACTAAACTCAAGATCAACGTCACTGCTCCACTCCTGTCTAGGTCCCTGGCCAAAGGATGTGGCTGTCCTTAAAGGACCTGTCTCTCAGGGTGGATTCCCAAAAGTTTGCTCCTCATCTTTTTGTACCATTCCCAGTCTCAAAGATTATTAACCGGTCTGCTGTGTAACTCAAACTCCCTAGCCCCCCCGTTTCACTGATGGTGACCCGGTCTATGTGGTAAAACACCTGCTGGCATTATGACAAGAAGGACGAGCAGTTACATATTTTTGGATTGGGAAGGTTACGGCCCTGAAGAGAGGTCTTTGGTGCCTGCTTGTCAAATCACAGATCCCCAACTAAACAAAAATTAAAAGGACTCATCTTAGGGACCTGGGCCACCAGGTGTGGGCTCTGGGTGGGGGGGATACTGTCAGACCCCGGCTAGTATAGTTTATTGTGAGGTCTGGTTTTTGTCCTGTCATTTACTGTTTTATTTTGAAGTCCTTGTCTTCCTGTTAAGTTTCCATCTTGTGATTACCTGGCCCCACCCTGATGTGTTTCACCTGTGTCTTGTTATCTCCCTCTTCCTTGTGTATTTAAGCTGTGTTCTCCTTCCCTTCTGTATCAGATCATCTTGTCCCTTATTCAGTGTTCCAGCATTTTTTCCAGTCTAGCCTAGCATGTATAACTTCCTTCTGTCCCTTGATTGACATGGCAAGCTGCACGAAGAAGTCTCAAGGACACCTTCACTCCAACAGGAAGTCAGCCATTTTGATTAGGAATTTCAACTTTTGGCCAATTTTGCCAATTTCCACGCCTCATACTTTAACGTAGTGATTCCCAACCGCTGTGCCGCAGCGCATGGGTGTGCTGTCGGGGGTCGTCGGGTGTGCCGTGGAGTGCCGATTGGGTGAGGTTTGGTGGTCTTCCGCGGCGCACCTGGTGGTTTCTTGTGGCACACCTATGTGCTGGAGCACACCAGTCAGGAATCACTGCTTTAACAACCTCCTCCTACAGTTTTAATCCATATGACTTCATATTTTCTCAGTATCATCTCAAGACCATGAAGATGTAATACGTTCAAAATCTTTTTCATTTGTTGTACCTGCTTGGTGTGGCAGTGTGGCAAGTTTTGAAGCTTGGCCAGGTTGCATCATAAAAAAGGAAGATCTCATAAATCCAGCATACATAGTCCAATCAGGTCTAAACTTACCAGGCATGATCAGATACCCGCCCTGAACATGTCTATGCATCAATATTGGGTCAGAGTTACAGCACCAAATACTGGACACAAAAAGTCACTCTCAAGGACCATACCTCATAGATGAACAAAGTCCTCCTACAATTTTAATCGAAATAACTTCACATTCACTGAGTATCATCTCATAAACTTGAAAATGAAAAAATATCTAAATCTTTTTCGTTAGATATTCCTGGAGGATGTGGTATGGCTGCAATTTCGATGTGTTGCCATAAGAGAAGAAATCATCATAACTCCAGGATACATTGTCCGATCCGCCCCAAATTTTGTACTCATGCTGCAGGTTTCGCCCTATTTCATATTTCATCTGTGCAGGAATGCACGTCAAAAATTATTCAGCAGTGCCACCTTGAAATTTTTGAATCTCAAGCCCCTCACTCAGGAATGACATACACAAATGAAAATAGCCTAGCGCAGTGATTCTCAAAGTGTGGTATGCATACCACTAGTGGTAGACAAAAGACTCACTGAACTAAAGATAAATAAAATAAAATAAATTTAGAACATGAAATACTATCAAACATATTAGAATGGACGAAAATTTCTAATATGTCTCTAATATGTCTCTCTCTTTCTCTCTCCTTCTCTCAACCCAATTGGTCGAGGCAGATGGCCGCCCCCCCGAGCCTGGTTCTGCCCAAGGTTTCTGCCTCTTAAAGGAAGTTTTTCCTTGCCACTGTTGCCGAGTGCTTGCTCATCGGGGGATCTGTTGGGTCTCTTTAAATAATTTTATAAAGAGTTTGGTCTAGACCTGCTCTATATGTAAAGTGCCTTTGTTATGATTTGGCACTATACTTCAGAGTAAACACAAATTTGTGCTACAAAAAGGACCAGACTCGGTGACTAACTCCCTAGCCGTAAAAACGACCTTGCGACCTGCCCTACGTGCCCTAAAGATAACTATATCTAACTAGCCCAGTGAGCAGTGATAACTAACATGTCTTTGGGGTCATCAGGTGGGAACCTCCTTTCACCGGTGTTTCGTCTAGTTGGTCCCACGACACCTCCAGGAGGCTAGACAGTGATCACTGGCGTCCCAGAGTCACTCCCCTAATGCCAGCTATCACCGCTCCTCACACCAAGACAGCTATCTCAAACAGCACTACCGTCAACTACACTGACCTCTCACCAACTGCACCAGTAAAATCGGGGTGGGGATACAGACCCTGTTTGGGGTAGGGGGAGAAATAGAAGAGGTGGAGATAAAAGTAGGGATGGGATACAGTCCCTGGTTCGGGTAGGGGTAATGAAAGTATAGAGGGTGCAGGAGGTGGAGGACAAGATATATAAGATACACACAACAAGCTACACTAGCAGATTCAGCAAACAGATTCACCTAAATTGTCCTGTAATCAAAGAAAGACATAAGCCAAGTCAAACCAATACAAACCAACTCACCTGGACTAACCACATGGTGTCAAAGAGGCTCATACAGGCCACACCTTCCACTTAAGTACACTTCCTCTTCCTGCATTTCTTCCTTGCTTCTCTCAAGAGTCTGTCTATTCTAAGTGCTCCCCCTGCTGGGCCCCCAGCTACTATTACTTCTTCTAATCCAAATCCACTGACTGGATCTTACTGCCTCATCTGACATTTCCTTCACTATTTTCCTCACACTCTGTCCCCTTCCTCCTAACTCCCTCAACAAAGAGACAACAGACCTTGCTACAAATCCTCTACATCCTACTTCCACTGGACAAATCTTAACTTTCCATCCTCGCTGCTCAGCTTCAGCCCCTAAGTCTGCATATCTAAGTTTTTTCCTTTCATACGCTTCTACAACTGAATCCTCCCACGGAACAGTCAGCTCTATGAAATACACTCTCATTCTACTCCTAGACCACAAAATTATATCAGGCCTCTGTTTTGTACTGGCTATTTCCTGGGGAACAACAAGCTTTCCTCCTAAATCCACTTGCATCTCCCAGTCACTGGCATCTTCTAAGCTACCTTGCCTCCTTGTTGTCTTATTAACGTTCCCTCCCTCTTGAACAAACTGAATTGCAACTCTCTCTAACTTAGACCCTCCTAAATTTGCCTGCCTCCGTATATCTTCAATGCCTGCAGCTAAGCTTTTTAAAACCTGGTTATGTCGCCACGTATATCGTCCTTGCGACAGACTAACCTTACAACCTGACAAGATGTGCTTTAAAGTTGCAGTACCTGAACACAATGAACATAGCGGGTCTCCATTTACCCAGAGTTTTAGGTTCTGGGGAGTTGGCAATACATCATATGTTGCCCCTATCAAAAATCTAATACTACCTTCCTCCATATTCCACAGCTCTTTCCAACTAAGCTTTTTCTTCTCTACACCTTCCCAGTTCAACCACTGTCCCTGCTTAGCCTGAGCCACTGCCTTTGCACTCCTTAATATTTCCTCCTGTCTACGAACCTGCTCCACAACTAGCTTCCTCTTCTCTTTGGGACCTGCTCTACTCCACACCGGTTTGCCTGTGCCAAGCCCCAAGCCTCCGCGGCCTATTTGTACATTACCCACAATCTCTGTATGCCTAAGGGTAGCTTTCGCTTCCTGCACTGCCATTCTAGGATTCCATTTTCTCCCCTTGGTTGGGTTTGGAACCACCTTACTAACAACCACATCTTTACTCCCAGATAACAGGAGCTCTGTCCTAACCTTGGTACATTTAAACTCCTCCACTAGACTAGATACTGGGAGCTGAAGTATGCCTTTGCCATACAGTGCCACAGTACTTAAACATCTAGGAACGCCTAGCCACTTCCTAATGTAAAAGCTAACTAATCTTTCCATTTTCTCTGCAGCAGATAATGGAATCTCATATACAGACAGTGGCCACATCAACCTGGGAAATAATCCGAACTGCAAACACCACAGTTTCAACTTTCCTGGAAGCCGTGATTTATCTATTCTACCCAGTCCCTCAGCAACATCCTTCCTAAACTGCACTACCTGCCCTTCATCGTGCAAGTCTGCCTTGTACCACCTACCTGGACTCTTTACTGATTTTTCCCTAATTATTGGAATTTCCTCTTCGTCTATTATAAACTTTCAATCACTTAATCTCCCTCTACTTATTGAGATGCTTCTAGACCTACTAGGCTTGATTTTCATACTAGCCCACTTTAAGTTTTTATTAAGTCTGTCAAGCACTCTTTTCATACATGGCACTGTTGTAGTTACCAACGTCATATCATCCATGTATGCCCTAATTGGTGTGAGGCGCATCCCATCCTGTCGCCTCTCTCCACCTACAACCCACTTAGAAGCTCTAATAATTACCTCCATCGCCATTGTGAATGCTAATGGAGAAATCGTACACCCTGCCATAATGCCTATTTCTAGCCTCTGCCAACCTGTTGTAAAGCCTGCTGCACTTAAACATAGTCTGATGTCCTGGAAATATGCTTTTATAAATTGACAACTACTCCAGGCACTCTAAAATAATCAAACGCCTCCCAAATAAGGCTATGTGGCACTGAACCAAATGCATTTGCTAAGTCCAAAAATATTACGTGCAAGTCTCTTTTCCCACTCTTGGCTGCCTGAATCTGATGCCAAATCATGCTAGTGTGCTCTAAACACCCTGCGAAACCTGGTATTCCTGCCTTCTGTACTGCAGTGTCTATTAAGCTATTCCTTTCTAGGTAACTAGCTAATCTCCGTGCGACTACACTAAAGAAAATCTTCCCCTCTACATTTAGGAGAGAGATCATCTGAAACTGACTCAGATCTGAAGACTGCTTCTCCTTTGGAATAAAAACACCTCCTGCCCTATGCCATGCTCTGGGAATAAACTGTTTCTCCCAAACTATTCTTAATTGCCTCCACAAAAACCTTAGGATATCAGGTGCGCTTTTATAAACCAGGTAGGGGACTCCATTTGGCCCTGGGGCCGAAGAAGCCTTTGCACGTCTGACTACCTCTTCAACCTTTTTCCACCTAGGTGGTCTAACATCCATCTCCTGATCTATCTCCCCTAATGGTGGCATGTCAGGTGGAAGGCCTACTACTCTATTCTGCTCAAAATCTGAATATGTATTTCTTAGATACTTTTCTACCTCTAATTTTGTTGCTTTGAGCTGCCCTCCCTTTTCCTGGTTAAACAACCCTTTAACAAACTTAAATGGGTCCCTGTAAAACGCTGTCCTAACATATTCTTTCTTCTTTCGGCCCTTCTGAGCACTGCTAACCTGCTTCTCAATTCTTCTTGCAACACATTAATTCCCTCCCTCTCTTCCTCTGTAGCCTTTTTCCACTGCTTTCTTAGTTGTCTTCTTTCCTTAACTAATTTCTCCATTTCTTTTTGCCGTCTAGACTTAACTAACTGTACTCTTTCAACCTTCTTTCTTTCTTGCACACCAAATCTTTCACACCATAGGAGTAAATTATACTTCCCATCTTCTCTAATCTATCGCTTGCGTTTCCTCCTAGTCTGCTTAAAATTACCGACAAATCCCTGTTGACTATCTCCCATTCTTTGCTGCTATTTGACCTAGGCCATTTAACTCTAGCTTTCTGCTCCATATTTCTCTCTTTGACTGGCCTGTTCACCTCAGTATCAGGTGCATCCCTTCTTATAACCTCCTCCTCCACCTCTGTAGCTGTGTTATTAATATCCTTCGAACTGTGGTTTTCTACCTGTCGCTGGATTTCATCCGACTTACTCGATTGACTTCTTAAGAAGTACTGATCGATGCGGCCACACTGCCCTTCCTTTCCCACACACCTCTTTCTTCCCTGATGCACTCTAAGGCCTCTAACTGATGTTACTTTCTGCCAGCCACAAACACAAACCTGGAGCTTGTTTCCCTCCAACCTATCATTTTCTCCAGCCACGCTCTCTTTGCCCTGCGAAGTATTCTGCCCAATTCTAGCCCTAGAGAATAGGTCCTTGGCCCTATCCTTCACTGAGTCACATGTCCAACTCATAGTCTTGTCCATTCCAGTGTCTGTTACCGTGTAGTCTGCCTGTGAGTCATCTTCCACCCCTGCTCTCGCTGATTTTCCTTATCTTACTTGTAGCCTCTGCTGGTTGTAACAAAGCTGCTAAGCCTTGCCACTGCTACCATGGATTGCTAGCCCATGGCAGCACCTTTGGGGTCTTTGCCTCCTGTCAGCTGTCTGTCCGAGCTGTCACATGGTCTTTCCCTTGTTGTCAGCTGCCCTATTCACAGCAGTCACTAGCTATGCTAGTTTTGAATTCAGAGTAAACACAAATTTGTGCTACAAAAAGGACCAGACTCGGTGACTAACTCCCTAGCCTTAACAACGACCTTGCGACCTGCCCTACATGCCCTAAAGATAACTGTATCTAACTAGCCCAGTGAGCAGTGATAACTAACATGTCTTTGGGGTCATCAGGTGGGAACCTCCTTTCACCGGTGTTTCGTCTAGTTGGTCCCACGACACCTCCAGGAGGCTAGACAGTGATCACTGGCGTCCCAGAGTCACTCCCCTAATGCCAGCTATCACCGCTCCTCACACCAAGACAACTATCTCAAACAGCACTACCGTCAACTACACTGACCTCTCACCAACTGCACCAGTAAAAGCGGGTGGGGATACAGACCCTAGTTCGGGTAGGGGGGAGAAATAGAAGAGGTGGATATAAAAGTAGGGATGGGATACAGTCCCTGGTTCGGGTAGGGGTAATGAAAGTATAGAGGGTGCAGGAGGTGGAGGACAAGATATACAAGATACATATAACAAGCTACACTAGCAGATTCAGCATACAAATAAATCTGATTTGATTTTGATTTGATTTGATTTGAAAATATATCATCAACCGATGGCAAGAAAATGAAAGGAGATACAAATTAAGCTAAGACTTAGCTGCGGTTTAACTGGTGACTGTCAAATAGCTGTTCTGACACAGCAAGAACTGTTCCTTGCAGCTATGCATATAGCCTGATTTGATTTTTTATTATCAAGTACAGTACATTTTTTTACTTAACACTTAAGTACAGTACAGTTTTATTTAACATTTAGGGCCGTCTTTTTTTTTTTTTTTTTTACACATTAATTTAAGTACAATGTTTATTTAACTTTTATGTGCAATGCATTTTAATTGAATCATCATTTAAGTGCAGTTTTTTTATTTTCCCATATTTAAGCACAGTGTTACTGTTCAAACTGTGTAAAATGTTACAGAGACAATATTAAATATACAGTACTTCTTAGGAATAAAACCTCTGCCTTGTTTTTGATGAATACTTAGACCTACTACGCTACTGTATTTTAGTATTGGTCATTATGGTGGTACTTGGTGAGCCAAGTATTTTCTGAGGTGGTACTTGGTTTAAACAGTTTGAGAACCACAGGCCTAGCGTGTATAACTTCCTTCTGTCCCTTGATTGACATGACGAGCTGCACAAAAAAGTCTCAAAAAAGTCTCTCCCTAACTCAAACAGGAAGTCTGTCATTTTGATTTGAAATTTTTGGTCGATCTTGCAGATTTCCAAGCCTCGTACTTTGACAAACTCCTCCTACAGTTTTAATCCAAATGATTTCATTTTATGATCATTTCAAGACTCCAGCATACATTGTCCAAGCAGGTCTAAATTCACACACATATCAGAGTCAATTCACACACAGATCAGAGTCCCGCCCTGAACACGCACATTATGTATTTATTTTGAGTCTGACTTAGAACTCCACCTACTGGACACAGCAAGACACTCTCAAGGACCATGCCTCAAAGATGAATGAATTCCTCCTACAATTTGAATCCAAATGAGTTCGAAATCCTTCAGTATCACCTCAAGACTTGAAGAGGAAAAACTATCAAAATATTTTTTGTCAGTTATTCCTGAAGGGCATCATGTTTTCAATATGTTAAGTATAGACATTTTCTTCAAACCATAGACTGACTTCAGCTGTGGACTTTCCCTGCAGAGACTGTCAAATGGTGAGCAGTGAGGATGATCCTAAGGTGATCCTTTGTGGAAAAGAGATGTTTGAAATGCATTGCCAGTCATTCTTCTTGATCAAACAAAGGCGACAGGAATGATGGCTACTGAATGATTCATTAAAACCAAGAATTGTGTGCATCCTAAGATTATTTGTGAGATTGTACCATATACCTGTTCATGTGAAAATGGAAGACTTAACCCTTGGCTTTCCATTTTTTGTTTTAATATAATTTATCAATGGTTCAAGTATAACATCAAAACCATACTTGTGCAGATCTTCTGTGTGAAAAAGTGCACCAAAAAATGTTCATCAGAACTGAATTAAATATGGGGGGCAAGTTCCTTACAATAATATAAAGACAACCAATTTTGTACATTCCACATTTGGAGCCAAGGAGATCGGCTGATTCAAAATCATCATAGTACTGTATACTTGAATTTGTTTTGTTTTGTTTTGTTTTGTTTGTAATTAAAGAGTGAATTTTAAAATAACTTCCATTTAAAAAAGTCACTGTAAGTGCCAGGGCTCTGATATATATTCTTTCTTTAGAAACACAAATTTCTAGATTTCGGCACATGAATTTCAATGTTTTTAAAATTGGCATAAATATCACATTTCTGTTGTCATATCTCACTTCCAGTGTTATTTCTGCTATCTCAAAACTCTGCATTTTTGGTTGAAAATTTTGAAAATCCGTTTACAAATCTGAATACAGAATAGAAACAAAATATTTCAAACAATTCATTAATTACAGAAATGTTGCCGTCTGCAAGTAAGTAAGTAAATTTTAATTTATATAGCGCCTTTCACAGGTAGAAACCACAAGGTGCTTTACAAAAGTTAAAACAATAACACCGAAAACAAAATACAAAAGACACACATAAATACAAAGATGCATAGAATTAGACAGCCATAAAACCCACAATTAACAAAATGTCTGTTTAAATAAAAGGGTCTTTAATTGCTTTTTAAAAGTATCAACAGAATTTAAGCAGTGTAGTGAGAGAGGCAAAGCATTCCACAGTCTAGGAGCTGCTGCTTGGAATGATCTGTCACCTCTGGTCTTAAAGCGTGCGTGCGGAACAACTAGCAACCGTTGCTCAGATGATCTCAAATTGCAGGTGGGAATGAATGGCTGTATAAAATCAGACAGGCAGGAAAGAGCTTGTCCCTGCAAGGCTCTAAAGGAACAAAAATTTTAAAATGAATCATAAAATGCACTTGAAGCCAGTGCAGTGAAGCTAAAACAGGAGTGATGTGTGCCCTTTTGTTTGTGTGGGTTAAAAGCCTAGCGGCAGAGTTCTGAACAGCCTGGAGACGGTCAAGCTCTTTCTTATTAAAACAAGTAAAAAGACTGTTACAATAATCTAAACAAGATGAGATAAAAGCATGAATGGTCATTTCCAGTTCAGCCTTTGACACCAGTGATTTTATTTTGGAAACGTTCCTCAAATGGAAGTGGCAGTTTTTTGCAACTAGTTTTGAATGATGCTCCAAGGACATCGTTGAATCAAACATAACACCTAAATTCCTGATCTTTGGCAGGACGGTAGAGCCTAGAGCACCAATATGTTGCTTAATCTGGGGGATACTGCTATGAGGGGAGGATAATTAATGTTTCTGTCTTGTCTGAGTTCAGCTGTAGGTAGTTGTCGCTTAACCACTGTTTGATGTGTAGGGGAAAGACAAGGTCCAGAGGCCTTGTCTCTGTTCATGCGTCAATATGAGAGTCTGGTCATCATGACCTGATCTGGCGCCTAACAAGTCAAAACAATAAGTAAAAGACATCTGGGGTGCAAGGAAAGAGAACTATACCACACACACACATAGTGCTGCACAATCACCATGGTTGAAGTTCAATATAAGGGTGAAGGCTATCCACACAACACACACACACGTAACTTGTCTTAGGTATAAGAAGCATGTCACATGTTTTTCTGGTGGTTCTGTCTCTGACTACGTTGTTAGCAGGGCTGATGTGAATAAAGAGATTCCCCATCTGACACCTGTGTCCGGACAACCTGATTCCTCTTTTCCACCTCTTTCCGCCACAACATAATTGGTGACCCCGACATGATCGAGTTTGGATCCTGGGCTGAGAGGGAGGCCGCCGCGTCCCGCACCGAACAAAGCTGCAGCACAAGGTAGGTTAAATTAAACCTACAGCAGTGCACTCGCTGCGGGGGGTGACGGCTAAAGTCTCAGCTATTGTGGATGCACTCGGAATGAATGGTTGATTTAAAAAACCGTTTGCTATACCCCTGATTTGAGGCTATTGGAGCAAAAACATTGTTGAAGCATTGTTGAAGGAAAGAGTGGTGGAGGATCAAAGGGGGACACAGGTCCTAGGTGAAACCTGCACGTGTAGGTTCTTCCAGCAAATTCTGTAAAAGTGTGTGTTATGTTATTATGGTTATGTATTATGAGAAGCACAGAAGGTGCTCTGTGACAGCTTAATCAGCGTAGATGTAAATTCCATTTTGGCTGATTGGACATATCGGGCGGTGCGACTGGCCAGTCATAGTGCTTGGAGAGGTTGTCTGAGAGAAAGGAGGGACGAGTTGGGTCCCTGTTGTATGTTAGAAAAGTTAAGCTGTCCAACCACAGGACGGAGCCAGAGATGCTTGAGCTGTGTGCTGTGGAAATAAGAGTTTTGTGAAGCACTGTATGATAAGTGAAGAGCCAGCGCCAGGAGCCCCCTGGTTTGTGTGCGTGTAATAACCGCAGGCTGAGGATAAAAATGAGATGGGAAGCGCACCGTGAGCTATGCTGTAAATTGGTGGGGCTATGGTGAAGTCTTTGGGCGGCAATACTCTTAACTGGGAAACCCAAACCCAAATTGTACTCACGTATTAATAAATATATATGTGGAGGAGTATCACACCTCATCCACTAGTCAAGGAACGAGCCGGACTTAACAGATGCATTTCAGTAGCAGTGCAAAAGAAAAGAGAAAGAAGCAGCTAAGCTGCGACTTATAAGTTCAATTTCGTCCAAGAAAATCTGTCAGATCCTCAGCCCTAGATTGGGGCAATTTATAATTAAATAAGTTATAATTATAATACCTGTGTATAGCTCCTAGCTAAGAGTGAATTTTAGACCTCTCTAATGTCCAACTTACAAAAGTTCAAACAGGAGAAAAATTTGAGGTCATAACAGGGGGGAACTGGTGTGGCCAGCCAGTTCTCCCACTCCCAATAAATTAGTTGGTTAAAGATAAAATCAAATTCCATAAATCTCCTGAACAACCAAGTGGGTTAAAAACCCCGAAAATTAGGACATAAAATAAATCATAAACAAATGCATATAGATAATTTCCCCTGACAAAGACAACTAACCAGACGTGACTTGGACTGACAGTGTGTGTGTGTCCGGATGTGTGTGTGTGAGTGCATCTGAAAAAAAAAGAAAAAAAAAAAAAAAAAAGGGAAAGAGAGTGAATAAAGTGTGAGAGAGAGAAGCTCTGGGTGAAAGTATTACATTGAATGCTGCTCAAAACTTGATGGGTCCAGTGGACTTTTCAACGGAACAAAGCAAAGCTGTCTGTGCTGATAAACTGTGTCACTGAATATACTGTAGCAACTCTGAAAAATTCTGAAAGTATTTTGTATGAACAAAACTCCAGTTTATGAACCTAAGCTTTTTATAATGCAAACTGTCTTATTTTGGTAAATCTGACAACGGCAATCGAAAAATGCATAAATGTTTGTTGATCTGCAAGGCTGGACGTAAGTGAATGGATGAGAGAGAAGTGTTGTATGGTTGAGAGGAGACCATTGGAAGTGAACAAATAGAGTGAGGTGTTTAGGCCAGGTTGTGGCGCAGAGAGGAAGTTGTGAAGTCAAAATCGAAGAAGTTAAAGTAAAGTTAAAGAGTTAAAAGAAAAGGGTGAATGACCGAAGAGGAACGCCCCCGGGCTCCTCCTAGTCAAGTGTGACTGGTGTGAGTGGCAAGTGGGAAGCGAAGAAGGGGTGTGTGGGCGTTGTAGTACAGTCGAGTCATAGATTGGCAATTGACCCTGAAAAGTACACAGACACAGAAAGCTAAAAATAATCCCCCCTCCCTTGTGCTTTTCCCAAGTCCTGTACAGAGACATAGAATTTTTTTTTTCCATCTTCTCTTCTCTTTCTTTATATATCAGTTGACATCAGTTTAAAAAGTGCTAATAGTAAGATGAGTATTGTGCCAACAGCCCTGATCGGGGCCAAGCATCCAGAGTTTTTGAAACAAATTACTAAAATTTCTAAAAAATGGGAGAAGCGAATGAAAGGAATGACCTCTGTATCGCCCAAGGATGGCACGTTTGATGTGTCAGTGTGTGAGGACATGGAAAGGCGAATCAAAGATCATAAAATAAAAGACAAAAGTAAGAAAAGACAAGATAAAAGAGACTTGGAGATAAATATTTTAAACATGTTTAAAAAAGGAGAAAACTACAGGAATCTCCTGAAGGAAGGTTTGACTGAATTAAAAGAAAAACAAAATAAGCGTTACAAAAACCCCAAGCAGGAACCAGCAGGGTTGTATCCATCCCTGGCTGGGGTGGTCAACTTTTCAGGTGATTTTGACATGTTACCGCAGGCTGTATTGGGCCAGCGTGACCCGAATGATAGCTCAAGAAAACAAGGAAACTCTGAGATGAGAAATGATAACGCTAATGGTAATGCAGTCCTGGACAATAATGCAGGCAACCAGGAGAACTTTCAGATAAACAGTAGTCAGTCAACAGGGTTGAACAGAACAGCAAGCCAAGCTCAGATTCAAACACCACAGAGTGACATAACCACGCCCCCAATATACTGTAGCACTGAAAGAAAACAACAAAGAGTGCTAGACTGTTATGCAAAACATAATGAGTGTGCGGGGGGGTCGTCGTACTGGCTAGATCTTGACCAAACAGGAATAGACTTGCAAAGAGAAAAAAATCGCACAGTGATTCAAGAAATTGAGGAAGAGATAGATAGCTTACATAATAAGAGATGTAACCTGGAGGAAGCACAAGTAGCCAGTAACAGTAACGTGAATAAACCTGCTAAAAAATCAACAGAAAGACAACATGGGGGTCAAACGTATGACTTTAGGCTAAAACCAAATCTAAAAAAACCTGAACGCTACACAGACGGCCAATATCCAATACTAATTAAAGGAACTGAAGGACATTATGTACCATGGCAAACACTCGATCTCGCTGGGCTGGTTAGCCGGCTGCCTGATATCCATGAAGGTGCAGACAAATGGATCAGAGCTTTTGAGGAAGAAACTGTGGGCAAACTGCTGGCCCTGGGGGACATTAAAGCCATATGGGCGCAGTGTTATGGAAAACATACTAAAAGCCAACAAAAATGACTGGATGTTGAACCCCAGAGCAGATGGAACTGAGTTCAATGCATATCGATCCATACTCTGGAAGGCACTGCATGATGAATATCCAACAAAAATAGATCCAAAAGTGTTAAAAGGGGAGCCCCTATCAGAGACTGAAAATGCCGCAGCCTACATAACACGTCAAATGAGGAGGTGGAAACAAGAGACAGAGGAAGAAATAGACAAGAGCTTGGTGTTGACCATGTTGTTTCGCAACGCCATAGTGGAAGCACTGCCAGCCCCTGTTCGAAGCAGGTTGGATGATGTTGTGGGATTGACATCCATGCCACATGAACAGTTTCGTGATCATGTGGTGCATGTTGTTGACAAACACAGGAAGGATGAAAGACGAATGCATGAGCAGGACAAAAACATGCAAATAAAAATTGCACATTTGCAACTGGATGAGCTGCAAGGAAAGAGCAAGGCAAAGTCACAGGCTGCAGTCGTGGCAAACAAGGGCACTCAAGCAGTAACGGTGCAGCCAAGTGAACTCACCGCATCTGTCCTGGCGGTGGGGGCACAGAATGTTATGCCACCCCAGCCACTGACACAACCACCACAGCCAGCTTTTGGAGGTCCCCAAGCTCAGCCACCACCAGTGGTCAATGTGTATCAGCAACCACCTGACATGCAACATCCTGGCAATCGTTATCAGGGGTCATATCGACCTCAGAGGACGTATAGAGGAGGTGGACGTGGTGGTGGTCGCACAAAGGGGTGTTGGAATTGTGGTGAATATGGACATATTGCTGATCAGTGCCAACACCCTCGAACTAGTGGGGACTTTCAGTACAGCCGTGGCCAGCCTCAGCGAGGTGGAGCTGGAGGCCCAGTAAACCCATGGGCAGGGCCCAATCTCGGCTACTAGGGCTGCCCAGAGAATCCTAAAGGGGAGGGTCAGTTCCCAACTGTTATCATAGGGACTGATGAAGAACCAATGCTGCAGATTCAAATTGAAGGCAAGCAGACGCCCATGTTGGTAGACACTGGAGCAACTTACACCTGTGTAAGTCCAAAGTATGCCACTCACCTCCCCATGTCTGAAAAATTTGTGAGACTGTAGGATTCTCGGGAATAATGCAGCTAATTCCAATGACCACTCCAGTGAAAATTGCCACTAATAAGGCCGAAATCAAAATTCCAATTGTGACGGAGCGGCTGTGAGCCTCCGTCCAGGGCGATACTTCGCCCACCTGTTTTGCTCTCCTCCGCTCGGAGACAGCGGGGAGCAGGCACTGCACGCCGTTGCGCCGGGCACAAACGCCAGTAAGAACGGCTCGGACATGGACATATAACACTCACATAACCACACAAACTTTCTCTGTTTCCTCGGACTCTGTTCAACCTCACTGTGGGTCACCGAGGGTGCAAACTCGGTGCCTACGCCACACACACACACACACACACAGAGACGCTCACCTGATGTTGCCGTGGAGCTCGGTCCCGGTCCCACTCGCCGAACCAAGGCAGTGAAATCGCGGCCCATATATTGTGCCAGGTGGCGCGTTCCCGTTGGTCAGGTGTCCACGGATGGAACTATTGATGATAACTGTGATGATTCATGTATTTGTCCTTGCATAAAAATTGGTGAACCAGCTGAAGGGTTCAGGGAGATGTTGTGATTATTGAATGTTTATTGTTATGCAGAGTTTTCTCCTGGGGAGTTTTTTATATTCATTAACCCCTATATGAAGCTAATTGGTTTGGCCGGGGGAGGGGCCAAGGGGCTATTTAAAGGGAGCCCGGCTCATTTGTGGGGGGCGGCTGAAAGAGAGACACATGGTTGGTTGTCGCTGCTGCGTTGTGCCTGTAAATAGTCTATCCTCTTTGTATATAGTGTAAATACCCTCAGCACTGATTTTTTTCCCTCTTTTGGTTCATCGAACGTCGTTTTGCCATCTGTGGGTTTTTTTGGGTTTTTTTTTTTTTTCTTGTTGTTATTGTTTGTTGGTGTCAATAAAACATCCACCACCCCAAAACACTTTGACTGGGCCATCATCCTTCCATCTACCTCCAACGAACCCTCACACCAATATTAGTGTCAAGCCAAACTCCAATCAATTTGTTACGAAGAGATGCGTTGTGTAAATTAAAAATTAAAATTTGGTCCTCTTCTTTGGGAGTTTATGTTGACAAAGACGGCCTGGACTATCAGATGTTGATGAAAAAACAAACTGAAAAGGCTAAAGTTTATTGGCTGGGGGAAATCTCTACACCAGTAACACAGGTGTTAGAAAAGTGGGGAAAGTACATCCAGGCCCAAATCCCAACAGCCTCTAAGCCATCGTTTGACTATCATTGTACAATGTTCTATGATGAAACAAAAAGTGAGAAATTTGAAGAGGAATGGGACAAAATGACAAAAGGAATCAAAGTTGAAATGATCTCCCAGTACATTGTAATTGGGCAAGAAGGAGCAGCATTACAGGTAGAATGTAACCCATTCCTCGCAAAATGGTTTAATGTACCAAAATCAATACCACACATTACTTTGCTAAAAAACTAAAATTTTAAAGATAAAGCCTTGGGACCAATGATGGAAACTGCCTCTACAGTCCAGTGGGACAAAACTGATAACCCCCTGATTTTTCAGTCCCCAGAGGCGAACATGATAAAGATCCTGTGTGGCACATCAATGTTGGCAAAACCCTAAGAGGTGATACTGATGCCAACTCAAGCTGTTCTAAAAACCAATGAAACAGAACAGACAAATGTGGAGTTGAAGGAGGACATGCTAGGACATGTTCCAGAAGTATTGTGGTCAAAGCATGATACTGACGTTGGCCTCGTGAAATCTGCCAACCCCGTACAGGTAGAGCTAAAACCAGGGGTGCGACTCCCCTGCCGCGCTCAATATCCACTGAAACCAGAAGCAGAAGAAGGAGTAAGTAAAATAATTACAGGGTTAATCGAAGCAGGAGTACTGGTTGAAACACGTAGTGTATGCAATACCCCTATTTTTCCTATGTTAAAATCAGACAAATTAAGACACAGGTTGGTTCGTGACCTGAGAATGATAAATGAAATAGTGGAAGAGTTACCAGCAGGAGTGCCCAACCCTCACACACTACTCACCAATGTGCCACCTGAAGCAAAATTTTTCACAGTAATTGATTTGTGCTCCGCGTTTTTCAGTATACCATTGTCAGAAGAGTCCCGTTATCTGTTTGCGTTCACATACAGAGGTAAATAGTACACCTATACAGTACACCTATACTTGCCTCCCACAAGGGTTTGCATGGTCACCACACATGTTTAATCTATTGTTAAAAAATGATCTTGAAGGTCTGGCACTAAACAGCACACTGTTACAATACGTGGATGATCTGTTAATCTGTGCAGTCACTTTGGTAGAATGCCATCAGGACTCAGTAAAGGTTCTACAAAGGTTGGCTGAAGGAGGACACAAGGTGTCCAAAACAAAACTTCAGTACTGTCAAACACAGGTGGAGTACCTGGGGAGAATTGTCTCCCACGGCACAGTTGCAATCTCACCATCACAATTAGAAGGTGTGAGCAAAGCCCAGTACCCTCAGACTGTTAGACAAATGATGACATTTTTGGGGATGACAGGTTATAACTCTGAGTGGATAGAGGACTATGCAGAAAAAGTGGCTCCTCTCAGAGATCTAATCAAACAGTCTGATAATGCCGCAATGACAACCCCACTGAAATGGACAACTGACGCTATTGTAGCATTTGAAACACTAAAACACAACATGTAAACATCCCCCATTTGAAACGCAGATGTCACCTACTTTGTAGATGGTTCGTGCGATCGTGATTATGTGGGAAATCATGCTGGCTACGCAGTAGTGAGGCAACAGAAGGATGCTTGGGTGACAGAAAAAGCAGAAAAATGTGAGCAGCCGTGTTCGGCTCAGCTAGCAGAGTTAAAAGCGTTAACTGAAGCATGCCAGCTAGCCAAAGGAAAAGCAGCAAATATCTACACAGACTCTGCTTATGCTCATGGTGTTTGTTTTTTGTTTGGAGCACTTTGGAAACAAAGGGGCTACAAGAGAGCTGATGGGACCCCGGTGCAACATGGCCAGCAGGTTAAAGAACTACTTTCAGCAATGATGCTACCAACGAGATTAGCAATCATAAAATGTCAAGCTCACAGAAAAGGCAATGAGGATGTCATAAGAGGAAACAATGCTGCAGATGAGGCAGCCAAACTGGCATCCAGGTGTCAAGCAGCGGTAATGACACCACTGGTGTCACTTGAACCAATGGCTATGCCAGAGGACATTATTTTGATGCAAAAAGAAGCATATCAGAGTGAGCAGAACCTCTGGAAACAAAGAGGCGCTACGATGAGTGAGACAGGACTGTGGAGGTCGCATGATGGTCTCCTGGTGGCACCTGTGACGCTATTAACCATTTTGATCTCCAAAGTGCACAATGTTGATCACTGTGCCGGGGGGGAGGTGTTAAGGAAAATAAAACAACAAAGATACTGGTCACCATACATGCAAGCCATGGTAGATGAAGTGCTGAATCAGTGTGAAGTGTGTGCTCAAAACAATGTGAGAAAAACAATAACACCTGTGGGACACATTCCAGTTCCAGAAGGTCCATTCAAACACCTAGTGATTGACTATGTTGACATGATAAAACCAGTCCTTGGAAAAAGGTACATGTTCGTAGTCATTGACAGGTTCAGCAGATGGGTGGAAGCAACTCCATCAAAAGATCTAGGAGCAGGAACTGTCATCAAATTCCTATTCAGAGAAGTCGTCCCACGTTTTGGTATTCCGTCAGAAATCAGCTCTGACAATGGCAAAGCATTTGTGGAAAAAGTTGCAAAAGGCATTTTGCAGCAGTTAAAGATTAAACAGAGATTAGGGGCTGTCTATCATCCACAAAGTCAAAGAATGGTTGAAAGAATCAACGGTACCTTAAAAGCAAAACTGAATAAGATATGTGCTTCTACTAAACTGAACTGGGTTGATGCTTTGCCAATTGCACTAATGAGTTATCGCATGCAAGCACATAGAAGTACACATCTAACACCGCATGAAATGCTCACTGGTAGACCTCTGCCTGCACCACAACTAAGAGGTCCTCATAAGGGACCGTCGGTTGAGCAATTGCAAGATGAGCTAAAAGCCTAGATGAAACAACTAACTGCTATCCATAGATCTATATACTTGCAGGAAAAAGCCCGAGAGGTCAACCAGGACCAGGATCCAGCCCGACTAGTGGTGCCAGGAGATCAGGTGTATGTGAAAGTCTTCCAACAAAAGTGGCACGAGCCTAGGCGCGAACGACCTTACAAAGTTGTAAGAGCAATGCCAACGGCTGTCCAAGTGGAAGGAAGCAAGACGTGGTATCACCTGAATCACTGCACCAAAAAGGTTCAAAAAGGGCAGTATAAAACTGAGAGAGAACAATGAGGAGAATGACTGTGTGGTGCAAACTAGTGACAAGCACCCTCCTGTTGATGTCACTGGGCAAACTGGGACAGATGAAGCCAGTGCCAACCAGCCCCTGCCAGGCCCAAGAAGGTCCAAGCGACTGCAGGACGCCAGTAGGAGAGCACCAGAACATGAAAGGAGCCACTCCCAATTATTCAGATGAGTACGATGCAAAAACAAACACATCCATCCAGACAGTGCTAGGGCCCATACCAGATTTCCTACACCAGGTTCATGACACACAAACCGTTACAAGTAAAAAGCATGCTGAGACACGAGTTAGTACAGTTACCACTAAGCCACCAGTTAAAAATATTAAGGTTGAAGAAATCACTCCAACCCCAGATAAGAATAAGGAGTTTTTGGATGTGTGGGGAGGATGTGTTGGTAATGTTCTCCCATTAAGGTGGATAGGATTATGTGCTTTAGTTAGACTGCGAATTCCAATGGTAGTTATGTATGAAGGAGTGAATGAAATAGTCAAGCAGGAAATGGAATCAGATCTACCTCGAAGGTCAAAGCGACATTTCATTCTGGACGAAGGAATACATTTAGATGCAATAGGACTGCCAACAGGAATTCCCGATGAATTTAAGGCACAAAATGAGGTGAAGGCAGGATTAAAGTCCATATTGCCCTGGATTACAATTAATAAGAATGGAGCCTGGATAAATTACATTTACTACAACCAACAGAGGTACACTAACTACAGCAGTGAATTGTTTAGAGCGTCAGGGGAACATTTGCATGCGACTACCACCGTAGCATTGGCAGAATTGACAGGTGTTGGAATGGATGACAGCAGAACGAGGAGGTGTGTGTCAAATGTTCGGAAAATACTGTTGTACTTATATCCCAAACAACACAAATGCTGAAGGATCATTCACAAAGGCCATGACTAATTTACTAAAGTTAAAAGAAGAAATAAGGGGGAATGCTGGTAGGGGTGGTAGCCTGTCTTTGGATTGGCTGGACCTAAATTTAGGAAATTGGGGAGCCATTTTGGCCAAGGCAGCCATGAGTGCTGCCTTAGTTTTAATTCTGGTTTCTTTTTTGACATGTTGCATCGTTCACATGCTGAGGAGACGGTGCTTGCAAGCAATGGACAGACACACGAACATGATGATGGGCCTGCAGGGAGCTCGGATGGTAAATGCAGTGGCAAATGGACAAATGACTCACATGCGTCCAGTGGTCCAAGGACTACTTGGGGACATGCAGTGGTTCGCAACACCGGTTTATTTGAACAATGCCGATGATTCGGAAGACGAATCAGAGTAAGAGAAGAAGGAGTTCTGAGTACAAAAAGACCGACAGGGGGGACATGGACATTAAGACCTGTTGATGACTCAATGGACTGACGTTTTTAGATGTGAGTTTGTGTGTTACTAACATACACACATGCTCTTTATGTCACAATCCATTCTGGTCTCCTGCCTGTTTTTTCCACTCACCTGTCAGCGCCACCTCCTCATCAGTCACCATGGTTTCTCCCACTTTCCACACCTGCTCCACATCAGTAATCTACCCTGGATATAAGCACCCAGCTCCAGACACTCTTTGCCAGATTGTTCTTCGCGTCATGCAAGTCTTTCCAGCATTTTTGTCCGGACTGATCTCCCGTTGCCGACCCTGCCTGTTTTTGACCTGCTCGTCTGTCTCTGCCCCGGTAATCACCTCAGCCTTTCGTTCCCGACCACGAGTTCTGCCTGAGCGTCTCTGTTGTCTGTCTGCCTGTTCCCCTGGCTGTTCGGTGATTCTCCCCGGTGATCTGTTCCCCTGCCCCCGTTCACCTGCCTCTGGATCTGCTCAACGCTCCGCCATGCGTCCTGCCGGCATCCGCCCACTTACCATCCTGAGCGTCATCACAGCTGCTCTCCCCCTGAACTTCGGACTCACTCACTCCTTTCCATCTGCCGGATTTTTTGCTGTAAACTCCTCAATAAAGACCAGTGCAAATCATCCCTTGCCGTTGTGCTGCATTTGGGTCCTACCCGAGCCCATTACAGTACAATCTGGCCACAACATGGATCCAGCACACACCGTGTCGCCACAGCAACGTCTGGAGAGGGTGGAGAACATTCTCCAGCAACACGAGGCTTTGCTCGCCTCCACCGCAGCAGAAGTACGCCAGGTTGCCGCCGCCCAACAACAGGCTACCGCTAACCAGGAGCAGACGCTAGCGGCTTTAACCTCCCAGATCCAGCAGCTCACCGCCGTGCTATCACAGGCTGCGACCCAGAATCCACCTGCAGCGCCTCCTGCTGCTGTACCCCCGCCAACGCTACCTGGTCCAGTTTCTGAACCCCGGGTCGGGGCCCCGGAACGTTATGCGGGGGACCCAGAGAGCTGCAATCTGTTCATCACAAACTGCTCAATTCTTTTCGCCCTGCAGCCACACATGTTCGCCTCTGAGGAAGCCAGAGTGGCGTTCACTATCAATCACCTCACGGGGAGGCCCATCTCTGGGGGACTGCTGAATGGGAATGCCAAATTGCTGCCTGCTGCTCTTTCAAAGACTTTGCTGCTGAGCTCCAGAAGGTCTTTGGCCCCCCTGCCCAGGGCCCAGATGCCACAGGTGGTCTCCTGAACCTCCACCAGGGGGACTGCTCCATGGCCGACTACTCTATTGACTTTCGCACCAGGGCTCTCCAGAGTAAATGGAACACCGAGGCCCAGTGCGACGCCTACTTACAGGGGCTGGAGGAGTATGTTAAGGACGAGCTGGTGTCATATGATCTTCCTGCCACATTGGACGAGCTCATTTAACTTACAAGGCGGGTGGACCGACGCATCCAGGCCAGACGGGAGGAGAGACGGCGAGGACGGTTCGGGCGCCCCCTTCCGAACCAGCTTCACCCGCTACTGGAGGCATCTACTTCCCGGGCCGAATCTCAGAGGGGAGATTCTGAACCCATGCAGGTCAGCAGAACCACTCTGTCACCAGAGGAACGCCAGCGCCGTCGCAGACTCAACCTGTGTCTGTACTGTGGACAAGAAGGACACTTTGTCTCCAAGTCTCCAGCAAAAGCCAGGACTCAACAGTAGCGAGGGACGTATTGGTGAGTCCAAACTCTGAACTGTCCCTCAAGAAACGCCCCCTTTGCCACGGTCGCTTGCTGCTACCGGGGGGCTCCCACACCCTTGCTGTCTTCATTGACTCTGGCGCCGATGTCTCCATTATAAATGAAGAGCTGGTCCAGCAGTTGGAGATAGAAAGGATTCCGCTGCCTCAGCCCATCCCGGCCAATGCCCTGGACGGTCACCTGCTGGGGGCCTTTTGTTCCCGACCACGAGTTCTGCCTGAGCATCTCTGTTGTCTGTCTGCCTGTTCCCCTGGCTGTTCGGTGATTCTCCCCGGTGATCTGTTCCCCTGTCCCCGTTCACCTGCCTCCGGATCTGCTCAACGCTCCGCCACGCGTCCTGCCGGCATCCGCCCGCCTACCATCCTGAGCGTCATCACAGCTGCTCTCCCCCTGAACTTCGGACTCACTCACTCCTTTCCATCTGCCGGACTTTTTGCTGTAAACTCCTCAATAAAGACCAGTGCAAGTCATCCCTTGCTGTTGTGCTGCATTTGGGTCCTACCTGAGCCCATTACACTTTAGGGTAATGTGCTCAGTGCGGAGTTGTAGTCAGTTGAGTGATGAAGGTTGAACTCTTCTGGGAAAGAGGTTCTGTTCCCGGTACCTTGTTGACACTCCTGATATAGAAGGTTTAGCTAATGCATTAGAATTTTTTTATTATTTCCACATGTCTGTGCAATGAAGGCTTGCTTGCTGCTAGTATATGCAAAGAAGAACAGCTTACACATAGTCGCTCACATATAGGCTGTTAGACCTGCTCAAGCATAATAAATGTTTTCATCATATACTCTCGATGTAGGTATTAGCAGCAAGTATCAATATATCACCACAGTCTTAATTGTCAGATCAATATCCACTTAATTTCATTATTCATTGTCTGAGTTTATGAAAATGTTTTGTGATGATGGTTCACGGTTCAAGGTGTGACTTGGGAAGTTGGTCGCCAGTGGGGAAGGGGCCATGGGAGAATTTTCCTGAAAGGTTTTTCGCTCCCATACATCTCTGAAGCTGTGAACTGTCTCGTGTATTCGATGAATGTTATCATTATCACAGTAATGTTGGACTTATTCAATATCCAGTATGTCATATCATTTTTATGTTTCAGTATCAACTTTCAGTTAAATTTTATGATTCAGTATATCATATCATTTTGTGTTTTAGTTATTTTATCCATCATTTATAATCAACACATTTAGTTTAAATCACTATAGTGATTTCAGGGGGGATATGTAGGGTCCAGAGGCCTTGTCTCTGTTCATGCGTCAATATGAGAGTCAGGTCATCAGGACCTGCTCTGGCGCCTAACAAGTCAAAACAATAAGTAGAAGGCATCTGGGGTGCCAGGAAAGAGAACTACACCACACACACACACATAGTGCTGCACAATCACCATGGTTGAAGTTCAAGATAAGGGTGAAGGCTAGCCACACAACACACACACGTAACCTGTCTTAGGTATAAGAAGCATGTCACATGTTTTTCTGGTGGTTCTGTCTCTGACTACGTTGTTAGTAGGGCTGATGTGAATAAAGAGATTCCCCATCTGACACCTGTGTCCAGACAACCTGATTCCTCTTTTCCACCTCTTTCTGCCACAACAGATGCTAGTCAGGCAGTGAATTAGGGAAGACAGTTTATGGAACTCAGTGGCCTTGAATGAGCAGTACAGCTGGATGTCATCACCGCAAAGATGATAAGAAATGTTGCTAAACTGTCTAATTAACTTGCTGAGGGGAAGTAGATATAATAGGGACAGAATGGGGCCTAGGACAGAGCCCTGAGGCAGGCCAGATGACAGCCCTGTGGTATCAGACATGATTCCACAATAGCATGTCTAAAAAACTAGGGACCACAACAGTTAAAAGCGAGGTATTAATTATCTCTGAGATACAGGGGCCAACTGAGTCAAAGGCTTTTTTAAATAGTGCAGTAGGGAGAACATCAGTAGGGCATGAAGTGGGTTTTATTTTGTCAAGCAGAGCAGTGATATCATATAGTGTGAAAGGCTTAAAGGAGGACCCAGAAATGAAGGAACTCATTGCTGTCCACTTTAGAAAACACAGAGACTAAGGGGGTAGTGGGAGAAACAATGGAGTTAATGGTATCAAACAGGATTTTGGGATTTTTCTTGTCTGAGGCTATTAACTTGGAGAAATATTGAGTTCTGGCAGATCTCAGCATTTTATTTAAGGAAGCCGTAAGTTCCCTTAGGTGAAGCCTGTGCACCTCAAGTTGAGTTGACTTCCATAAACGCTCTGCCTTTTGACAACTTCTTCTGAATCTCTGGATAGAGTCGTTTATCCAGGGACAGTGCTTTTTCTGGAGGAAAATGTTAGACTTCACAGGTGCCACTTTCTCTAAAATAGCTAAACAATAACTGTTAAAAGACTGAATAAGAACATCTGCATCATTGCATCCTGACAGTAAACAAGGGTCAAATAAAGCATAAAAACCTCTCAGCAGCATCCTCAGTAATAATCCGCCTTTGGGCCTTAACTTTTGGGGGGAGTAGGTCCCAAGGAAAGTTAAAATCAAAGCTGTAGTCACTCACTTGTAAATCCTCCATGCACATATTGTCAATATTTAGGCCAAGCGAGAAAACTAGGTTTAAAATATGACCCTTGATATGTTTGGGTCCACTAACATGCTGGGTAAAGGAGTCAGTGATGGATAGGAGGTCAACAGCCATGTTACAGGTGGCATCGAACCAGTCTTAATCATCTGTGACTCAAAGGAGGAGAAACTTTCAGACTGTATCACTCTACACAGATAACTGTCCAGGTGCACAACTGCAAGACCTCCTCCACGGCATTCCAAACGGGGAGACCCAATAACAGAGCAGCCAGTGGGACAGAGCTCATTTAGGTGGGTAAATTCATTATCCCTTTGCCATGTTTCAGTAAGAAACATAAAATCCAACTTCTCGCTGGTGAAGAACTCATTAAGAATGAAGCATTTATTAGAAATGGAACGAGCATTGAACAATGCAGAACGGCTTGGTGATGACAGGCCACCGTCATCAACAGCTGATTTTAGTGGAACTGACTGTAGACAGCTGGTACGGACATGTAATCTACAGCGAGGCTGTGTTGTGCAGTGTTGACAGGAATTCAATGGGAGAAGGAGCCTATGGGGGTAGTGGTGAGTGAATCTGGACTTTGAGCTGCCACGGAGGGTGGGGAGAAAGAAGTCAGGAAGGGGGTGTTTGATGTAAACAACCGTCAGTCACGTGCAGTGCGTGTGGCAGTTTGTACAACATGCTGCAAATTAACAGCTAGCATCCTGCTGCCCAGTTGGTTTGGGTGTATTCCGTCTGGCTTGTAAAAGGCATAATGGTTCCAAAATAGATTGGAAATTGTCAATAAAACCCAAGTCACAGTCTCTGCACACAGAAAGCAGCCAGGTATGTAGACTGAGGACTCGGCTGAACCGCTTGGCTCCACGAGCCAACGTTGGAATCGGGCCAGATATGAACACCAATTTACCTGTGGTGTGCAGAAAGCTAAAGAGGTCCCTAAAATCAGCTTTCTTCAATTCGGACTGCTTACGAGTGGTGTCATTACATCCAGCATTAACAATAATTTTAGTGACTGTGGAGGGCAGGGAGTGCAAAAGCTCCGGGAGTTAATTTAAGATGACAGGCACAGTAGAACCAGGGAGGCAGCGAGTGACTGTATTGAAGATTCGGACATGCCTGATAATGGAGTCCCCCACAATTAAGGTAGTTCGGGGGAAGAGGTACGAAGGGGTGCCAGTTGTGCCTTGCTTCGATCAAATGGGAACTTGGTGCTCTCTGGATGTTGCGGCTTGAGAGAGAGAGAGAGAGAGAGAGAGAGAGAGAGAGAGAGAGAGCAGGAGGAGGGGATTTGCTAAACCAAAATTGTCACACACCTTTGTCATGGAATTGCACAAAGTTAAACTGTCCTTCAACCTCATCCAACTTCACATACTTCTGCTGTTTTCTGTACTTCACTTGTTTGCAATCAGTGAGTTTGCATGTTATTTGTTGCTAAACCGCAGTTATCGCGAACAGCTTCAGCTGGTCAGTTAGGCAGCTAGCTTAGATTGCTAGCCAGATAACCTGGATAGATTTGCTACTCAGTCCTGGCAATAAACAAGGCATTGTAATGCATATATTCTTCATACACGTTTCGTTAACAGCATCAGTTTATAATTGTTTCAATAAGTTTAACTTAGTCTCACTTTCCACAATGAACCGCATGACGGGAAGAAAATGGAGCTGACTGGAGCTGTCTTCTCTCTCTGCAGAATTGAAATGACTTTAATTACATAGCTACACAGTTGCATTTACACTCATCTGATCAGCTCTGGCAAATGACTCCAGATCATCAAACTCACACCATGTTAAAATTAAACTTCTGGTGTGGAAATCAACTCAGAAATGTTTAACCATGAAATTTTAACACATTTTGCTGCCTGATCTCTTTGTCATTGTTTAATTTAGTGCCACAGGTGTGAAGCACCGAGGCACTACTTATTCTTCTCCATACTTATTTAGTACCACGGGTTCAAAGCACCAAGGTACTACTTATTATTCTCCATACTTATTATTAGTGCCTCGGGGCTGGCACTGATTCACTATTGTTATTAGTGAATCAGTGTTATTATTATAGCAATTTTTCTCAAACTTCCCCAGTAACTATTTAATCTCTCTCTACATTATTCGGTAGAGGAATAACATACTTTTTGTCTCTTGATTGGATCAAAACACATTTCCTGTGGAACAGGTCAGTGGGCACTGCATAAACATTCCTGGATTCTGACACCTCAGACATAAAAGTGGAAGCAATGTTCATTTGACTATCCTTGCAGAGCTGTCCACCAGTCTTCACAAGCTCCTTTACCAATATACAGTGCAATGATAAATCGCCTGCTCTGAATACTGACATGCAAAGAATTCTACATAATCTTCCATCCTGTAACTCCACTGTTGAGTTTATCCTTTTTTTTAGACTTCTGTTACTGCTGGAATGATACAGTAAGCCTTTTATAATGAAACGGTGATAACAAACACCGTGTTCGACTGTAACACCTAGCAAGTCTTTGATAGCAAGTTTTTCTAATGCTGACAGTTTGCCATGACAGGGATTACCAAAAGCCCTGACATTTTCATTCAGGCCAGATGAATTACAACTTGATACATTGCTGTTTAGGAGATGTAAAAAAATGCATTTCACACCTTCATTAGCATCTACCATGTATTTTTCGGCTTTTTGTGTTAGACTCCTCCAGCAAAGAAATCTTTTAACTATTTGCTCTGGAACATGTGTTGTCCCATGGAAGTACTGTAACAAAGTGCCATTATATGATTCAAAGGAAAAGGTTGATGTGGCCCACAGCGGGCCCCAGTTCCTAACACTTGCCGCAAGGTGTGTCAGAAGATGGACATTAAATGTCATATTTGCTGCACCCTATAACTTCTCAAACTGCAGTGAGAACTTCTTGAGAGCTCTTTCAGCTACTTCAATATCACAGCATTTCACCTTTTCTCCCAAAAGAATGTGCATTGCAAACACAAACAGAAAAGGTGGTTCCAGAACTTCTTTAGTAAGACCCCATTCAGTAAAGGCAGGGCATAGAATAACAGGAAAGACCTCCACTCTGATGCTTTCCAATATTTTCTGTCTGCCACAGATCGTGGTACTTTTGTTATCACAACAGGGGGTTGAATTGCAATGAGCTCTTTGTCAATGTGGTCTGATTTTGCTCCTATGTACCACTCTTTGTCATGATTCCTTGAGTCAAACCACAGTTTTGCTAGTTGTCTTGTCACACCAAGGCAGACACAATGCTGATACTTTGGAGCAAATCCATTTATCATTTGAAACTTTGTGAGTTTCATTAATGGTGAAGGTCTTTTTACTCCCATTACAGGACTGTCTGGTATTGAAGCCACTGCATGATCAAAATGCTTAGCTTCAGTTCTAAGATGTGGTTTTGGGCCTTTGTTTGTGTAAGGACCACCACCAACATGGTAACAAAAATCACATCCATAAAAGCCATTAAACTGTTTGGTGTTTCTTAGAAGTGGGCGAGCAACTGAATCTGAACTGCATATCAAAGCATACACTTTGGAGACATGTAGATTTGCTGAGTTCTTCCATTTAATGCCATAAATTGCTCTAAAATTAGCAGTTCATCAACAAATGGCTTCAAAAATGTTAAGATGTTTGGCTTCTTCTCGCCAAACCAGAGACAAGGAAGACAGATATTTGCCTTGCGTTCTTTAGGTTCAAGTTCTATAACCTGGCACTGAATGGGCCAAATTTGATACTTTGAACTCCTGAAACTGGAATTCCATCACAGTTCCAAATTAAAGATATGTCATCCTCACCTAATTCAGCTGATTCTTTAAGTTTCTGGTACTCTTCTCCACACTATATATCTGAAATGACATCTGCACATTGCAAGTCTGTGAAGCCAAACTAAGCACTAGAAAGAAACAGATCTCTGAATCAGTTACTGCATTACAAGCACCACACTGTATTTACCCCTAAGTAGTTTTCACATGCTGGACAGTAAAAATGGGGGACATAATTTCCATATTGTCCATAAGCTTTGTGAAAAAGGTATGTGGTTACTGGTACCAATCCAGGGAAATGTTCATTGAAAATCTTCAGTAGATGTTCCAGTGACACACCTGTCACATTGTGCCTTAGTACATAAGACATCAGTAAGTTTAAACTTTGTCCCTTTTTCAGTGGAGCTCCAGGATACGCTGGATCATCTCCATCCAACAAAAATGTCTCTACCTGTGAAGACACAAAAAAAGAAAAGAAAGAAAACTGTTACATTCATCTGCATTAAAAGAGATTGCTTACAGATTTACAGAGAAAACATACTGTACAATAACAAATGCTAATAACCTGTTGGTTTGGTGTCTCTTGCTGATCAGGTGGAGTATCAGGCACATTGCATCCTGGTTGCTTCTCTAACATGTCCTGGCAAAAAATAATTGGAAGCATAAATATTTTCATTTACTTTGTGGTTCTTTTATAGTTTTGACATATAAAACAATACTAGCGCTCCAAAAGGTAAGTGGTAACTACTACAAGTCATCTGGTAGTTTTTACATTTACAGAATTTACCATGTTGCCTTCTGGGGTTGTTAGCAGAGAGTTATGCAAATGGAATACACACTAGCTTCATGTAAAACTGCTGTGATTTCAGGGGAAAGGATGAATGTAGTGCCTATATTCGGTAAATATACAAAATGTGTAACTCCTTGCCCAAACCCAGAAAACAAATAAACTTAATTACAGTTTTTCCCAATTGTTAAAACACAAAAGCCAATTCTCTAAACCAAATGACCAGTTCTCTGAACACATTTAATAAAACTAGCCCCCAATTGCCTAAACCATGAACACATTTCACAAGAAGACACAATTCACAAAACGCAATCCTCCTTTTCTCATAAATCTAAACACATTTTGTCTTGCTAAAACACAAGTTGCAAAAAACTCTGCTCAAATCCTCAAATTAAAGCTCATGTGATGCAAAATGCTTGCCACAGTCAGCAAAATTTGAACACAATGAACATACCCGGCTTCATTCATTAAACATAATGACTCAAAATTGAAGACACTTGTTGCAAATGATGTGACCACACCTATAAAAGTCAGTTCAGAGTGCACAGTTTGCTGAAGATTCCAAAAGAACACAATGGACGGAGGCAGAGTCAGAGGAGGAAGAGTTCGAGTCAGAGGAGGAAGAGGAGCAGGCCAAGGGGGGAGAGCAAGACAAACTCGCACCATTATTACAGACGAGATGCGAGCAAGAGTCATTGACCATGTCATTGTCCATGGAATGACAATGGCTGAAGCAGGACTAAGAGTCCGTCCAAACTTGAGTAGGTTCTCAATGGCCACCATTATCTGGACATTCAGAGAAACAACAGGTATTGTACTGTATTGCTGTGTCGGTCACTACAGTAGATTTTTTCAGTATAGTGGAGTACAATTGGTTTCATCTCAGTTGCTATATTGCAAAACATGTCCATTGATGCTTCTACTAAATGCATGTTTTTTACAGTAGAGTACATACAAGTCAGTACTGTAATGCATGTTTGTTTCTCTAGAGTTGAAAGAATGCCACATGGAGGTGGGAGGGTTGCCATATTTATACCAGCACAAGAAACCCTCATTGTGGACATGGTACGGGAGAACATCACCATCAGACTCTGAGAAATCAGGGACAGAGTCTTTGCTGACAATGTCAACTTTGAGAACATTGACAATGTCAGCTTGGCCACAATAGACAGAGTTCTCCAGCGCCAAAGGGTGCGTGTTAAGCAGGCCTATAGGGTACCCTTTGAGCACAACTCTGATCGAATCAAAGACCTGCGTTACAAGTATGTGCAAGTAAGTATACATCCATGTTCACAGTACAGTGGGTGCACATATTGTGTTGCTCAGTGGCCTACAGTACAATTGTACAATACTGTGCTACTATATTTACTGTTGTTCTGAACACTTTCACATTTTCACAGAGGATATTCCGGTTGGACTCGATGGCCAGACCTCATGAGTACGTCTTCCTGGATGAGGCTGGGTTCAACCTCATGAAACGAAGGCAAAGAGGCCATAACATCATTGGCCACAGAGCTATTGTTGAGGTTCCTGGCCAACGCGGGGGTAACATCACTCTTTGTGCTGCCATGAGTTCAGAGGGGCTTGTCCACCAGCATGCTGTCCTTGGCTCATTCAACACCCAAAGTCTCCTCATCTTCCTGGCAGAGCTACGAAACATCCTGCTGGACCGCCAGCAAAAGAATCCTGGGCCTGCACATCATCCCGTTTATGTTATCATTTGGGACAATGTTCGTTTCCATCGAACGAACCAGATTAGAGAGTGATTTAACATCAACCAACAATTCCTCAATGTCTGTCTGCCACCTTACTCACCTTTCCTCAACCCCATAGAGGAGTTTTTCTCATCATGGAGGTGGAAGGTGTATGACCGCCAACCTTACACAAGAGAGAACCTTCTCAGGGCTATGGACCTGGCCTGTGATGACGTGCCTGTGGAGGCCTTCCAAGGCTGGATCCGCCATGCCAGGGCGTTCTTCCCACGTTGCCTGGCAAGGGACAATATTGCCTGCGATGTAGATGAGGTCCTGTGGCCTGACCCAGCTCAACAACGTGATGCCGCACAACGACTGGTGTGTGTGTGTGTGTGTGTGTGTGGTATAGTTCAATAAATAAATAAAAAACATCACACCCTGAACATTGTTTTCAATGAGTATTGCTGTGTGTTATGGATCCTCTGTAGTGTTTGCATTGAGTTGTGATACAGTACAGTAGTGTACATACTGTATTTTCTGTAGATTTACATACTTTTCATATGAAACACACAAATCTATGAATGCCCAATACTCTACAGTGATATATTTTGAGAACAGATACTTTAAGGTTTCTAAAAATATGCTTTGGGAGTTGTGGAAAGAAAAGAACATTCTCACACACTGAACATTGTGCTTTCAGTTGTTTTGTTGTAGTCTGTAATGATACGTATAGTGTTTAAATTTTTGCAGGTTTTGAGCGGCTGTTTTGGTGTGAAAGTTTGAGTTTTGAAGAGAGAAGGTGTGGTCTTGTTTATGTGGGCTTTAGAAAAGTGTGTTGTGTTTAGAGTTTTGGGAAAATGGAAGACAGTTTTGTGAAATGTGTTTTAGCAATTGAGAAAAACTGTCACAAATCAGAAACAAGAATACTGAAAAGCACTAATCCTTGGGTGGATGCAAGACATGACATCTGTTTCTATCAAGACAGTGAGTTCAAACATTAAGTCAAAACTGCATAATAATGCTTTATAAAAAACAAAATTGTTGGATTGGCAGAATAAAACACCAGATTTAAGTCAAATCAAGCAAGTTAAGGCCACAACTGCATAATATGTGCAGTGAAGATCCAACAGATGGATAATATCCAGGAAAATGGTGACAACAGTCTCACATATTGAAGAACTGTATTAATTAAGGGAAGATATATGTCACAGCCATCAAGTGCCAATGTAGGCTATAAGTCAGCCACCTGTTAGAAACTTTGTTAGCCTCATGTGGAACTACTAATTCGCTTGAATCACAATGTAAATTAAACATGAATGAATAATGCAATCATACTTTGGAATAGTTATATGTAGTTATAATTCTGTGACCAAATGATACCTTGCTGGTGTTCGCTTTCAATACATGTTTATTATTGGTAGCTTATATTACTATTTTAAGACGTCGGTTTAGAAAAAAAATAAAAACTACTCTATTTACATTTTCTGTATTGGTTAAAGGGGTTGTTTTTAGCATAAAAATGAAACTAGTAACTTGTAACTATTTTACCTGTGCTTCTGGTCCAATTTGCATCTCATTTTAAGAAAATACACTGTAGGGGCTAGGACAATCATTATTTTCATCACATCTAATTTAATTGAAATGACAATTATGCAGAAACTATACATATAGTATAACACAGCAATTAATATCAACAATTTCAATTGCTGATATTTTGCTTTCCTCTCAAACATTCTACAGATGACTGACTGCTTGCTCCTTCTGCAACAAGGCCCTCATCTGGAACATTCTGATCATGTGACAGCATATAGATTTATTTAACTATCATACTGTAAACATTTAAGGTATAATAAACATTACAAATAAAATTCCAGATGAATGAAAGCTTTAGAGGAAAGTAATATGTTTTTTGCGAACCCCTTAATTTTATTTCAGAATGGAAGCATAAAACATAATGATCACGGTTTTTACCTGTTTGTTAGTTGTGGGAATGTCTCCTGGATATTCCTCCAGAGAAGTTGTTCGTTCACCGTTATTTGAAAGTGGAATCGGGGGAGTGCAGTTGCAATGTCAACTTGCATGTAACATTATCTACAATTCATATTGGTGCGAACGAAAAAAATTGTCTATCTTTTTCAAGACCTCTCTATTGTTAGTTGTACAGGATGCATAACTGAGGTATTTCTTGCAATTTCCTCTGCAGTTTAAAATATTCTGCAATGAACAAGACAGTCCTTGCGTTTAAAATTAAGAATTATTAATCTTATTCTATAATCACTGCTGTTGTTGACATTAAAACAAATGTGAAAGCTCAAATACCTCTTTCTCATTTGCTATCCGTCTGTATTTGGTTGCCTTGAGTCATTCAGCAGATATTCTTTGTAATGTCTTTTGGGTGCGGGCGGTTTTAAAGTTTTTCTCTAAGCCCGGTAAAGTGCAGAGGGCGCGCGCAGTGTCCTGGATAAAACGTCATTGTAATATTACTCCAATTAGGTTTAAAACTGATACAGAGCCTATTGCAATACAGTATGTGCGCATGCGTGCATGGACATTACGTTGTACACAAAGAATTTTATTTATTTATTTTTTTTTTTTTGCAAAAACGTAGAGTCTGCGTCTGACAGACTATTACAATTTTCAATGTCAAAATTGAAAATTTGCACGTGGTGGACATTTTTCAAATTTTTCAAATTGACCCTGAAGTACTCGTGGCTGATTGGTTACCACCGAATGCAACTTGCTTGAGTGATGCTGAGGAAAACGTAGTCGTAGTTGAGTTACAATGGCACAGTTCAAGTTCGCGATGTTTCATTTTAGGGACAACACAATTCACGTCGAAAGTACTGACATTGTGACACCTCAGTACAGACAGCAGCTTGTTCAGGTATTAAAACGGCCGGACCTCTCGAGTGAAGACGGATGGATCGAAGTGTGCTGGGGCACCGGTAAAGCACCTCAGTAAAGTTGGTTTGTTGTTGGATATTGGCTTGACATTCGGTTGGGTCCGTCTGCCTATTACATGCATCATTATGAATCTTCTTCTTCTTCTCATTTCGGTTTTTCCCTTCAGGGGTCGCCACAGCGAATCAGTTGCCTCTATCTAAACCTGTCTTCTGCATCCTGTTCTCTCACACCAACCACCTTCATGTCCTCTTTCACTACATCTATAAACCTCCTCTTTGGTCCTCCTCTAGGCCTCCTGCCTGGCAGTTCAAAACTCAGCATCCTTCTACCAATATATTCATTATCTCTCCTCTGGACATGTCCGAAACATCTCAGTCTGGCCTCTCTGACTTTATCTCCAAAACCTCTAACCTGTGCTGTCCCTCTGGTGTACTCATTCCCGACCCTATCCAACCTGGTCACTCCCAAAGAGAATCTCAGCATCTTCATCTCTGCTACCTCCAGCTCTGCCTCCTGTCTTTTCCTCAGTGACACTGTCTCTAGACCAAATAACATCGCTGGTCTCACCACAGTTTTGTACACCTTTCCTTTCATTTAGCTGAAACTCTTCTATCACACAGCACACCTGACACTTTTCTCCACCCGTTCCAGCCTGCGTACACACGCTTCTTCACCTCTTTTCCACACTCTCCATTGCTCTGGACTGTTGACCCTAAGTACTTAAAATCCTCCACCTTCTTTATCTCTTCTCCCTGTAACCTCACTCTTCCACTTGGGTCCCTCTCATTCACACACATATACTCCGTCTTGCTGCGGCTAACCTTCATTCCTCTCCTTTCCAGGGCAAACCTCCACCACTCTAGCTTCTCCTCCACCTGTTCCTTGCTCTCACTACAGATCACAATGTCATCTGCAAACATCATAGTCCATGGAGATTCCTGTCTAACCTCGTCTGTCAGCCTCTCCATCACCATAGCGAACAAGAAGGGGCTCAGAGCTGATCCCTGATGCAGCCCCACCTCCACCTTGAACTCCTCTGTCACACCTACAGCACACCTCACCACTGTCTTACAGTCCTCATACATGTCCTGCAATGCTCTAACATACTTCTCTGCCACTCCAGATTTCCTCATACAATACCACAGTTCCTCTCTGGGCACCCTGTCATAAGCTTTCTCCAGATCTACAAAGATACAATGCAGCTCCCTCTGACCTTCTCTGTACTTCTCTATCAACATCCTCAAAGCAAATACTGCATCTGTAGTACTCTTTTTTGGCATGAAACCATACTACTGCTCACAAATGCTCACTTCTGCCCTTAGTCTAGCTTCAATTACTCTTTCCCATAACTGCCTCTTCTGGAAGAAAGTATTCACTACAGCCATTTCCATCCTTTTTGCAAAGTCAACCACCATCTGTCCTTCTGCGTTCCTCTCCTGGATACCAAACCTGCCCATCACCTCCTCATCATCTCTGTTTCCTGCACCAACGTGTCCATTGAAGTCTGCACCAATGACAACTCTCTCACTTCTAGGGATGCTCTGTATCACTTCATCAAGGTCCAACCAGAATTTCTCCTTCTCCTCCAGCTCACATCCTACCTGTGGAGCATTCCCACTAACAACATTGAACATCACACCTTCGATTTCTAGCTTCAGACTCATTACTCTATCTGATACTCTTTTAACCTCCAGAACATTCCTGACAAACTCCTCCTTCAAGATAACTCCTACTCCATTTCTCTTCCTATCTACACCATGATAGAACAACTTGAACCCTGCTCCTAAACTTCTAGCCTTGCTACCTTTCCACCTGGTCTCCTGGACACACAGTATGTCTACCTTCCTCCTCTGCATCATGTCAACCAACTCTCTACCTTTTCCTGTCATAGTTCCAACATTCAAAGTCCCTACTCTCAGTCCTAGACTCTTGGCGTTCCTTTTCTCTCTCTCTCTCACCTTCCTCCTCCCCTTCTTCGACGAACAGTAGTCCAATTTCCACCGGCACCCTGTAGGTCAGTGGTTCTCAACCTTTTTTGAACAAACGCCCCCCTGAGCTACCATGATGCTCTTAACGCCCCCCCCCCAAAAAAAAAAAAAAATGTGCGTGTGTGTGTCTGACAACAACATGTGCTACAGCCTTTGAGGATTTTTGAATTTAACGTTAATATCATTTCAGAGTATCACAACATTTGAAAATAACTCCAGGTGTAGGTATTAAGCAACGTGGAACTTGGTAAGAAAAATTCCACCACAGCAGAATTTGTTGAAAATTTGTTTTATAGGCATTTAGAGATGCCAACAACATCATGCACACTTCCCGTGAACAAAGGTGAATTAACCAATAAAAAGACTGGAACCACTGGTGCATCAATTAATGTGCCTTAAACATGAAACAGTCATTTGTTCAGACAAATGACTTCAGACAAAAACTTCAGACAAAACTGAAGTTATTGTACTCGGCCCTAAGCACCTTAGAGAAATCCTATCTAATCAATTAATCAGTCTGGATGGCATTACTTTGGCTTCCAACTCCACTGTAAAAAACCTTGGAGTAACCTTTGACCAGGACATGTCCTTTGTCCCTCACATAAAACAAGTCAGTAGGGCAGCTTTCTTCCACCTGAGAAACATTAGGAAAATCAGAAATATCCTCTCTCAAGAGGATGCAGAAAAACTAGTCCACGCATTCGTAACTTCTAGGCTGGACTACTGTAACTCATTATTATCTGGATGTCCAAACAAATCTCTGAAAGGCCTTCAGTTGATTCAGAATGCTGCTGCACGAATATTAACAGGAACTAGAAAAAGGGATCACATCTCTCCTGTGTTAGCTGCTCTTCATTGGCTGCCGGTAAAATCCAGAATAGAATTTAAAATCCTTCTGTTAACATATAAAGCTCTTACTGGCCAAGCTCCGTCATACCTCAGAGAGCTCATAGTTCCTTACTGTCCTAGTAGGCCACTCCGCTCTTTAGATGGAGGTTTACTTGTGGTTCCTAGAGTCTCCAAGAGTAAATCAGGAGGCAGATCTTTCAGTTATCAGGCTCCTCTTCTATGGAACCAACTTCCAGTATCGGTCCGGGGGGCAGACTCTTTAGCAATTTTCAAGACCAGGCTTAAAACTTTTCTGTATGACAGAGCTTATAGTTAAAAAGTTAAAGTTCTTTTACTCTTTAGCTATGCTGCTACAGGCCTAGACTGCTGGGGGAAGGACTGAGCACCTCTCTCTCTCTCTCCCTCCCTCTCCCCTCTCCCCTCTCCCCTCTCTCTCTCTCTCTCTCTCTCTCCCCCTCTCCCTCTTCCCTCTCCCTCTCTCTCTCTCTCTCTCTCCCCCTCTTCCCTCTCCCTCTCTCTCTCCCCCTCTCGCATGCGCTGTCATACCAACAACCTGCTTCTCCGAAATCCCACTTTCTCTCAGTTCCAAGCATGTGCATTGCATTTACTAACCATGTTTTCCCGAAGTCTCCGTCTCCCCCAGCTCCTCTCCTCTCTCTCTCCCAGCTCCTCTCCTCTCTCTCCCTGTCCTCATCCTGCAGGTGATGAATCATCACCATCCCATGTTCCTGCAATGCCTGCTGCTCCCACATCTTCAAGAATTCCATACAGCATCATTCCTACGAACCTCATGCAGCATCATGTTCCTGCCTACACCTGTTTGAATATCCCCTCCTCCTGCTCTCTTTCTCTCCCTACTCTACCCAACTTTGCCCCCCCCCCCCCCCTCCCCCGTGCCTCTCTCTCTCTCTCTCTCTCTCAACCCAACCGGTCGAGGCAGATGGCCGCCCCCCCTGAGCCTGGTTCTGCCCGAGGTTTCTGCCTCTTAAAGGAAGTTTTTCCTTGCCACTGTCGCCAAGTGCTTGCTCATCGGGGGATCTGTTGGGTCTCTTTAAATAATTTTATAAAGAGTTTGGTCTAGACCTGCTCTATATGTAAAGTGCCTTGATGTAACTTTGTTATGATTTGGTGCTATACAAATAAATCTGATTTGATTTGATTTGATTTGATTTGATTTTCTGAAGACTGACAAGACATGGCCTGGCAACAAGAAAAAAAGAAGAAAAAAACGATTTTAAAAGAAGGGAACTAGGACTGTTCGCGCTTTTAATTTTTAGTGGGAGCCCTGTGCTTGGTGGGCCGCTGCCAGCTTCTTCACGTCTGGACACTTCGACATGAATTTTACCCTGAGCGCGCCAGAGCTCACCAGGTTCAGATGATTGCGATATTTTGTCTGCATGTGAAGAGCTTGGCTGAATCCCTGTTCCACGAGATACGATGATTTGGCCTATAAATTTTGACCCAGACCAATAATGTTAATGTTATTGTCAGTCGCTGTTTTTTGTTTTTTTTTCTTTTTTCCTCGAGCTTATTATGCATTTATTTTGAAAGGAAAGCTGAGCATAACATTTTATCAAAATTAATTTAAAACCTGTCTTTGTCCGCTTCAGCACTGAGTTGAGGACAGCAACACAAAGTGCTGAAACGGAGATGCGGGAAGCAGTTTTTTTTTTCTTTCGTCTTATTTTAACTAGCCCATCCAGTTTTCTGGTGGCCCAACCACAATCAAAATCCTGACGCCACTGTAGCGTATAGGCCTACTATTTTTTCCCTCTCACTCGCTCACCTCTCTCGACCACACACAAACACACATCGCTCTTGCTCTTAAAAGGACACACCAATCTCATAATATGCCTACTAGCTCAGTAAAATGTATTGAAACACACATAAAGTAGATTTGCCCCCCCAAAAAACCCTGGGAAACCATGAAAGTTTAAAAATTAACTTTGTAAAAGCCAAGTTGTGGCGCCCCCCATTTGTGCCTGAGCGCCCCCCTCTCAGCCCTCACGCTCCCAGTGCCCCCACAAATGTTCAGAACGCCCCCCAGGGGGCGGTACCACCCCCACTGAGAAACCCTACTGTAGGTGAACTGCACCGACGGCGGTCGTTGTTAGCCCGGGCCTCGACCGATCCGGTATGGAAGTCATAGATTCGATCCGCATGTTTGCTTTGGCAAAAGTTTTACGTCGGATGCCCTTCCTGACACAACCCTCTGTATTTATCCGGGCTTGGGATCGGCACAATAAGGCACTGGCTTGTACCCCCTTGCAGCTACATTATCTTTAATTTTATGAACCTAATTTGTTTTTATACATTATAACGTTGTTATTGTACTTGGAGAAAATAGTATTTTACCGTGAAATTACTGCAGATAGACTTGGCTCTTTCCTAAATAATAATACATACCGTGAAATTACAGAGATTAATTTGAAAGGTATCTGATTTTAATGTTTTTTTGACATAATATGTATGTTATTTTACAGTATAAAGGGAATTTATCAAATATAACATACTGTATTTTAGTTGATTTTGACTGTAAAAAGATGCTCTGTATTTTTATGGTTATTGTATGTAGTTCTGTGATACGGTTATTTACTGTAATACAGTTTGTTTTTTTACAGTGTGGCTAAATTTAAGGAGAACATTCAGTCATCATATGCAGCAATCCCATATCTAAATTCAAATGAGGATTTCTCCCATACACAGGTTGATGAACTTGTGATTAGCGCTATGGCCACACTGTGTTCAAATCTTGATGATGCTGCCCCTCCCCAAAAGAAATTAATAAAACAGGAGGCTGGCTCCGTGGTATAATTCTCAAATTCGTGCCTTAAAGCAGACGTCACAGAAATTAGAAAGAATCTGGCGTTCCAGCAACTCAGAAGAGTCTCACCGAGCCTGGATAGAAGCTTAAAAACGTATAAAAAAGCTCTCCGCAGTGCCAGAAGATCATATTACTCAGCTCTAATAGAAAAAAACAACCCCAGGTTTTTCTTCAGCACTGTAGCCAGGCTGACAGAAAGTCATAGTTCAATTGAACCAGTGATCCCCTTAGCTCAGTGATGATTTTATGGGCTTTTTTACAGATAAAATTATAACTATCAAAAAGAATTCATCAGCTCTTACCTACATTAGACAATAGTCTTCTACTGAATACAGCAACTCCTGAATCAACTGCAATGCCTATTTTACATCTGGAATCATTCTCATCTCTGAATTTCTCAGAGCTAGCTTCTATAGTCTCATCATCTAAACCATCAACCTGTCTATTAGACCCAGTACCAACTAGCCTCTTTAAATAGATTTTCTATTTAATTGAGCCGTTCATTTTATATCTGATTTATTTGACGTTATCTTTGGGTTATGTACCTCAGACTCTTAAGACTGCAGTCATCAAACCACAAATTAAAAAGCCGAATCTTGATCCAGATGTTTTGGCCAATTATAGACCCATACCGAACCTTCCGTTCATTTCTAAAATCATTGAAAAAGCAGAAGCAAACCAATTACATGACTATCTGCATAGCAAGAGTTAGCTTGAAGAGTTTCAGTCAGGATTTAGAACTCACCACAGAACAGGTTAAAGTCTCCAATGATATTCTAATGGCTTCAGACAATGGATCAGCCTCCATAATTCTCCTCTTAGATCTTAGTGCTGCATTCGACACCATTGTTCTATTACAGAGACTGGAACATGAAATTGGCATTAAAGGAGCTGCACTAAGGTGCTTCGAATCCTATTTATCAGATAGACATCAGTTTGTTCATGTTAACAATTGCTCCTCCTCACGCACTATAGCCAATTATGGAGTCCCACAGAGTTCGGTACTTGGACCAATCCTCTTCACTCTTTATCTGCTTCCTTTAGGCAACATTATCAGGAAACACAGCATCAATTTTCACTGTTATGCAGACGACACACATCTGTATTTATCAATGAAGCCAAATGAAGTTAGTCAGATAGTCAGACTGGATGACCCATCATTTTTTACTTCTAAATTCTGACAAAACTGAAGTTATTGTACTCGGCCCTAAGCACCTTAGAGAAACCCTATCTAATCATCTAATCAGTCTGGATGGCATTACTTTGGCTTCCAGCTCCACTGTAAGAAATCTTGGCGTAACTTTTGACCAGGACATGTCCTTTATCCCTCACATAAAACAAGTCAGTAGGGCAGCTTTCTTCCACCTGAGAAACATTAGGAAAATCAGAAACATCATGTCTCAAGAGGATGCAGAAAAACTAGTCCATGCATTCGTAACTTCTAGGCTGGACTACTGTAACTCATTATTATCTGGATGTCCAAACAAATCTCTGAGAGGCCTTCAGTTGATTCAGAATGCTGCTGCACGTATATTAACAGGAACTAGAAAAAGGGATCACATCTCTCCTGTGTTAGCTTCTCTTCATTGGCTGCCGGTAAAATTCAGAATAGAATTTAAAATCCTTCTGTTAACATATAAAGCTCTTAATGGCCAAGCTCCATCATATCTCAGAGAGCTCATAGTTCCTTAGTCTCCTAGTAGGCCACTCCACTCTCTAGATATAGGTTTACTTCTGGTTCCTAGAGTCTCCAAGAGTAAATCGGGAGGCAGATCTTTCAGTTATCAGGCTCCTCTTCTATGGAACCAACTTCCAGTATCGGTCTGGGGGGCAGACTCTTTAGTAATTTTCAAGACCAGGCTTCAAACTTTTCTGTATGACAGAGCTTATAGTTAAAAAGTTAAAGTTCATCTTCTCTTTAGCTATGCTGCTATAGGCCTAGACTCCTGGGGGAAGCACTGAGCACCTCTGTCTCTCTCTCTCTCTCTCTCTCTCTCTCTCTTCCTCTCTCTCAACCCAACTGGTCTGCTGCTTCTGCTTGAGGTTTCTGCCTCTTAAAGGAAGCTTTTCCTTGCCACTGTTGCCAAGTGCTTGCTCATGGGGGGATCTGTTGGGTCGCTTTAAATAATTTTATAAAGAGTTTGGTCTAGCCCTGCTCTATATGTAAAGTGCCTTGATTAAACTTTTTTATGATTTGGCATGATACAAATAAATCTGATTTGATTTGACTCACAAGATCTCACAAATTCACGCATAATTGCGCAATCGTTGATCGCCGGTTGTAGTATCTATAAAGAGAACCACAAAACCATTTATTGTGTCCATCCAGAGGACATTTATTGGACCAAATTAGTAATTTACCATCCACTCCAATTACTCCTGCAATGGTATTCCACGCTGCATCCTTTTTATGGGTGTCTTTATAAAAAGGATGTGATGGGTCATAGATTAAACTGTGATTTTGGACCTCCAGAATCAGTATCTCCTCGTCCATGGTGTCAACAGGATGAAATGACACCGGAAACCTCTGACCTGTTGACTTCAGGTCTGTCCCCGCCCATTATGACGTCTTCATAAATCGTGTGAAATACGATCCGCCGTGAACACGGAGTATTTTATTTTGAAAATAAACCGGATGTTTTATTTTGTGTCTGTGCACGTTTTTCCGGCCCGTGCGATCTGCCCTGTGCGTAATTTATGCGCCCGTGCTCCAACATCCGGCAAAATTAGAACTCTTCGTATCTGTTGCGGAGGGCTGCCGGATGCCACGTCAGAGGCAAGTGATCATTCTACAGGAAAAGGACATTTTTATTTTTTTGAAAACAATAGAATGGACAAAAACACACATTCTTCATACAACTGGTACTGCTTATGGCCAAATGTCATATCCACAAAAAGAAAAATGGACAGAATCCAAACTGGAACAATTCACCAAAGAAATCCACCAGTGTGCGACAATAAAAGACAGTAAAAATAAAAAAGCCATGAAAACGAACTGTATTTTTGAAAGGATCAATATAGCCCCACTTTAAGAACAATCTAGATATCATTTATGTACATTTCTGGGTTTCCTTTTTGTTTCTGTTTTTGTTTTTTTTCATTGTTTTTTACTTTTCCCCATTATTTTATTATGTCTTAATCCTTTGTTTCCCCTGGTTTTTTGTGGTATGTATATATATATATATATATATATATATATGTATATGTGGTTTCCTTAATTGTTTTGAGTATGCTGTTATGCCTATCTTGCCTAAATAAAGAAAAAAAAAGTCAACATGTCAGAGGTTTTCAGGCATCATTTCACGCCGCTGACACCATGGACGAGGAGATGCTGATTCTGGAGGTCCAAAATCACAGAATAATCTATGACCCATCCCTTCCTTTTTATAAAGACACCCATAAAAAGGATGCAGCGTGGAATACCATTGCAGGAGTAATTGGAGTGGATGATAAATTACTAATTTGGTCAAATAAATGTCCTCTGGATGGATGCAATAAACTGTTTAAATGGTTTGTGGTTCTCTTTATAGAAACTACAACCGGCTATATCGCGCGATTATGCGTGAATTTGTGAGATCTCGTGAGTCCTCGTGACTCCTGCTGTCCCGCGGAGCACAAACAGTGCGCATCACAGACGGATCCGGTGGGTGTTGACAGACGGTGGAGTACAGAGCCGTTCCGGAGACATTCCGCATCCAGTGGAATCCCGAGGTTCAGGGGAGTCCATCCCTTGTCTGCGAACAAAACAGTTGAGGCATTGCTTCCCTCACCACTCAATTTTAATCAATTTATAGATTAAGCTTCAGTTTGATATCCCAATTGTGTGCACCTGCACCATCTCCATTAAAAAAAATATCTAGTCACCCCCATTTTCAAATGTCATTATAATGAAAAACAAAAACAAAACAATGATAATACACAGTAGCCTGGGTTAGTAGGCATAATAATAGCCCCATTGATGATAATATTTTTTAAAAATAATGATAAAGATGATAATGATAAATAATAAAGAGGGGATCTTACAATATTGTTGGTGGAAGAATATCTTCATTCATTCATTTCGTTCATGTTAACCAAAAACCTTGGGTAATCTTCTCCTCAAGTCTTCTGCTCCCTCCAAAGTGTTGTTGTAGGTGTATTTCACCTCGTTAATAGTGACAGTAAGCCGAGATCGATATAACAAACCATAGCGCAGATCCTTTCTCTGTAGTTTGCCGCTGATGTCATCGTATTGTGCGCGCTTTCTTTTGATCTTCGCTGGTAAATCCTGATACACCCGGAATTGTTTTCCTCCCCAGGAAAGTTGTCTCTTCTTTGCCACGGCCCCGAGGATCTTCTGCCTGTCCGTCTACCTCAGCATGCGCACCAGGTACGGGCGTGGTGGTTCAGTTGATGCCGGGCGCGGACGCAAAGTGCGATGTTGTCTTTCATCCTGTGGCACCGGGTCGTCATCTTTAAGATCCAGGATGTATCGCAGAATATCGTTCACCATCTTATCCGGGTTACCCGACTCCAGTCCTTCTTCCAGCCCCACAAAAACTAAATGATTTCTTCTGCTGTGTGTTGCAAGTGTAGGTGCATGTAAATAACATGCGTCTCTTAGTGAGGTGTATTCACCGACTGTGCCCATAACAGAACTGAGGCATGTTACTCAAGGCAAGTATACATAGATCAGCGCCCCCAGGTGGGGCTGTTGGCTGCTTAACATTACCCTACAACATTGTGTGTAGGAATGAGTTTAACATTATTAACAAATATTTTACTCCTCCGTGGTTTAATTTTTGGGTGGGACAAATGCCCATGTGTCAAATATTGGAGGGGGCACGTCCTCCCCATTCCCACTGCCCCAGTTCCTACGCCTATCCACAGGTGTGTGGGATTAGGGCGAGAAGGGAGAATTAGGACACAGAGTTGAGAGGCAGCCACGGAGCCGGGAGGAAGCGTCCAGAGGCTGCTGCGACGGAGCTGAATGGTGGCTGCACAAGAACTCGGCGGCAACGCTGTGCAGCGGCCGTGCCCTGAATAGCTCAACGATATGATCGATTAACGTAATGGCCCATCAGTTTTAATGATTTCTTCTCCGATTCTGAGAAATCAATGGTGGTTTTGGACGTTAACAGAAGGCTATATTAGCCTACAGTACCCATGATCCTTAGCGACTGTTGCCATAGTGAAGACGCCAGCTGAAGCCGTAACATAAGGTATTCAATTGGCATTATCGTCACACATCTGTCCAAAATATATGGGCTAGTCGGGCCCTACTACACATACCAGTAAGTCTAGAAGCCTGTTTAAGATGACGCTGCATCCCCCAACTCTAAAGAAACAGGTGTGTGTTTGTGTGTGTGTGTGTGTATCTTTCAGCCAAATCAATGGTGGTTTTGGACGTTAGGTTACATTAGCCTACAGTACCCATGATCCTCAGCGACCGTTGCCATAGTGAAGACGCCAGCTGAAGCCGTAACATAAGGTATTCAATTGGCATTATCGTCACACATCTGTCCAAAATATATGGGCTAGTCGGGCCCTACTACACATACCAGTAAGTCTAGAAGCCTGTTTAAGATGACGCTGCATCCCCCAACTCTAAAGAAACAGGTGTGTGTTTGTGTGTGTGTGTGTATCTTTCAGCCAAATCAATGGTGGTTTTGGACGTTAGCAGGTTACATTAGCCTACAGTACCCATGATCCTCAGAGACCGTTGCCATAGTGAAGACGCCAGCTGAAGCCGTAACATAAGCTTTCCAATGAGTGTTATTGTCACACGTCTGTCCCAAATATATAGAGCTCCGGACATCATGTGAGTTCTTTTGTTTACGCTGCCATTTTGGCAGTAAATGGAACAGAAAATGGCTAGTGCTGGTGCTGCAGATTTTAAGTCTTCTGAATTCACTTCTCACTTTAATTCGGATGAAATTGGTCTTTACATAAAAAACCTAAAACCTAAATAAATTAAAATATTACCGTATACTACTTTTTACTAGTATCTCTGCCGAAAAGGACGTCCCAGACCTGCAGTATCCGGACATATATAATTATTTGATCAACTTCCCCTCATCCTACACAGGGGACTCCCTAAGGGCATATAAAGGTCTACAGGGCTTCAAATGGATACAGTCTGGCTTTGTAACGAACCTTCAGCTGTGGAAACTACCAGCTAAAGAATGCTGTATCCTCACTGGAAAAGTTAGTGTCGCTTTATGTAACGTTAAACCTAAGCTAATGGGCAGTGTAACAATTAGCCAGTTAGGCTAACGTTAGGTAGCTTAGGTACCGTTTTCTGATTAAAATAATATATTGCATTTATAGAGTGCTTTTCCATCTAAAATGTGCTCTAAGTGCTGCGGGAGAGGGAGAAGGGGTACACACCTAATCACTATAGATAGACTGATATGGTTTTTTCAGGGCTGATACTGATACCGATTATTAGTAGTCAAGGAGGCCGATAACTGATATTTAGAGCCAATATTAATTTGCAGTAAAAGGGAAAATATTGGCGTCAAAATTTTAAATACAAACTCCAACACTTAACTTTGTTTAAATGCCTTTAAGCATATGTTTATTAAACAGCTTATCAGATTTGCAACATGCTAAAGGTTCTTTTTTTTTATCTTAGACTATAGACATCTTTGTTTTAAAATTCTAACAAAAAGTGCAGGGAGCTCCCAGGCTCAGCAGCATGTCTTATAAAGTTAAATGAAAGCTTAAACAGATGAATAGCTCCCTAAAGTTTTCTACAGTAAATAAAGTTTTCCAAAATATCAATATAACTGATGCAGAAGATCCGGGTATTTTTATGCCCACCATGACAACCGGAAAATGAACTTTTTTGGCATCATGCACCACTGAGCAACGTCTGTAGGAATGAACGGGCCCCGCCTCCGACGCTGTATCCAGTTCACTGTATACATCCATGTTCGAAATATATATGCTCTCCGGACTTTCTCCGCCGTGTGTGTGAGCACTGTGCATGTACAGCTTTCACTGCTGATTGGCTGTTACCCGTGCCTTGCCTGTGCATGTAACCAATAAGATGGTGCTGTGGGTGGGACAATGCTGGAAACAGAGTAGTAACAGCAGTCAGAGAGGCGCGCCTTCATCAGAGCCAAAATAAGTTTTAAATTGATCTCTTATCGGCCATCGGATTTAAAAAAAGGCCGATGCCAATATGCGTCAAAATGCCGAATATCGGCGCCGATAATCAGTTGATCCCTACTAATCACAACCAATGTGTAGCACCCACCTGGGTGATGCTAAGGCTAATGCTAAATTCCTAAACAGTGGATATGTCCCAGCTGCAGAAAAGTAATCATTTTCCAAAAAAGAAAAAAAACATCAGTGGCGAGACTGCTAAATGAGTCATCTGTAGCTGATACTGTAATGATACTGTTAATCTTTTAAGTAATGTTGTTCTCTCCCAGGCACATACTTGTTTGTGCTTGTCTGTATATGTAAGACATGAAAGGAGGCTTTTGCACCTGCCCTTTTTCTTCCTGAAGAAAAAGTGCCCTTTTTTCTGGGGCGTTTTTTTTTTTTTTTTTAATAAATGATTTTCTCTCTCTCTTATATAAATATACATTCCTGTTTTGGCATAGCTTCCCTGTCAAATAAATATAAATGAAAAAAAGAACTCCACATCGCAGGTCGGGAGATAACGCTCAATGCGCTCGGTTAGACGTCCCCCCTCCCCTCTCCCCTCTCCCCTCTCCCTTCTCCCGTATCGTGGCTGCAAACAACACAGAGGCAGAGACAGGCAGCAGCAGACCCCAGCCGTCAGCACACTTTTGCTTTTGTTTCTAGTTTTTTTTTTTTTACTCTTGGAGGTGAGTGGTGATGAAGGAAGTTCTCAAGTTGACAAATGACAAGGCCAAACATAGTTAACTTGTGTCTTGCTAATGTGCACGTATGAGCTACTAGCTGATGTGTTTGGTTTAGCTAAGGTTCTTCATCATGGGCATACGGGCTTATGTACTGGGACACTACAGGTGAATACAGTTAGGTTTATCTCATGTCATGTCTAAAACACTGCATTGAAATGTAAATTGTGCACTAATTAATTAAAGTGCACTAATTTGCATATATTTGCAATTGCCAAGGCATTGCAGTGATAAAGAATGAAGGAAAACAAATCACCACAGATTTTCTGTTATCAAAGAGAATATCTCCCCCCTGACATGTTTAAATATGTAGAGGACAAGGAGTTTGTATCTGTAGATTTCTCCTTAATTCACTAAACAAACAGAGGGCAGTTAAACAAATGCCATCTAAATATGCATTTTTTGGAAGTTTTCTTCTATTCAACAATTATGTGAGTGTAAGGGTAATGAAATAAATAGGTAAGTCAGAGATGTCCTATTATTTATTTATGAATAGATTAAGCAATTTCACCTAGGGATTAATAAAGTAGTTCTGACTCTGATTCTGAAATTACAAGAAGTGCCCTTTTTCTCACTTGAGCCCCTGCCCCCCAAAATGTCTGTGCACATCGATGTTCTCTCCCTATCATTGGTATTAAGTAAGTATATGAATATCATTGATTTCCAGGGCTCTAATCAAGTGCAGACCAAAATGCCAGACCTGCAACCAATCAGAGCAATGAAACATGGGTTAGTCATATCAAACCTGCCACACATAAGAGGTTGGGATTAGCTCAACAAATATCTGGTCAGGTGGAAATCAGTTTAAATGGGTGGATGTTCAGCCTGATCTGTGGAGAGAAACAGAATGTGAACTTGTGATCAGGATGGCAAGCACAGGTCACATCTGTAGCATTCTCATAGCAATCTGATTTTTAGGGCCTGTGAAACATGTTTCCCTTCAAAGGTAATCTTAAAAGCAACAGAAGTGTGAGTAAAAATTTTTTATTTTCAGTTTAGTTTATGCCCATCTATAATCAGTTACATCTCTTCAATTACATCTCTGTCACTGAAAGGGTACCACAGATTCAGACATAAGTTCACAAGTAGGTCACATCATTTTCTCTATGTCAGTGAAAACTATGGGGACAGTGCTTTGCAAGACTGTACTTTTGACGAAGAACTCCAATTACTCTTTCAACCTGTATCCTAAGAGAGGCTAGGCATCTGGTGTTCTCCAAGTCAACACAATCGGGCTTATTAACTAGCTAGCTTAGTTTAGCAAACGTCGGACTTTGTTAGGCCTGCTAATTCAACTTGCTATAATCTGATCGAAAAATCGTAATTATAGCCTGTTAAATAAGCAAGATACTAGCGTTTGCAAGTGTTGTATTCTGTAACATTAGCTAACGAACATACCTGATGTGAAGTGGTCACTGCACAGACGAAATCCATTGGCTGGGGGGTCCCCATCTTTCAGTCTGGTTTGTCCTATTCCAGGCTCTTTTTATCACGCTGAGCCACTTATTTCTTCTCTCTGGATCTTTAGGGATGCGGTAAAATGATTACCTTTGTTTTTAGCACAGCTATTTGTTCACCCTGGTGCACAACAACTGTCAACCATGATGACAGTTTCAGAGAGCCTTAAACCACCAAAAACTTTCTTTACTGCCAAAATGGAGGTGCAGTGAATTACACTGCATTCTGGGATAGTGTGACGTCAACTCCCAGAGCTCTATGGGCTAGTCGGGCCCTGCTAAATATACTAGTAGGTCCAGCAGCCTGTTATCACTCATTTATTTCATTCGGACTACGTTGGTGGAGCCCAGTGGGTGCGGAAGGCTGTTATCAGGAATGTCCTTTCACCTGACAAAGTGGAAAATGCAATATGCTGTACATGCAGGGGTTAAAGTGGGCCGGAACATTCCGGAACTGCGTTCCGTCAATTATTAAATTAATTCATTAATTCATATCAACTATCGCATGATGCTGTTTTTAAAAAAAAAAAATCACGTGCACAGTTTTTATATACAGTCCATGGTGTACACCAGTCTCCCATCGGCAAATTTCAACCCGGCTCTCCTCCTCTCTCTTCAAAAACGTAGCCTAATATTATCTCCTGGCCTTCACAAGTACGCGGTTATCTGCATATCTTCAACTTGTCATTTCCCGACGTTATGTTGCTGGTCCGCATATCTCCTGTCTGAGTTGATGCCGGTGCTTCACGCATGCAGATAAAGTCCAACTAGAAATCCCAAAAGTGTCAGCATTAATGTTTTTGTTGTTGTTGTTGTTGTTGTTTGGTTTTTTTTTGGTTGGGCCTCCTGGTAAACAGTGGAATCCACAGAAATATCTTAAAAACTGGGTTCTCACAAGAAGGTCAGCTGATCACAGAGCCTGTCCAAAAAGAAAAAACGTGAAAATCAAGTCGGAGTACCAGTCAATATGGTCGTTATTTTGACTGTATGCCACTGTATGAACACATCCACATTATTCTTTGGTTGTTATTGTTATGTTTTATGATACAGAGGTTGTGTTATTTTTGTTCATAGTTCTTGTCTGCAGCCATTTTGGGGTGTTTAATATATGAGTCAGTTTTGGACCTCCCATTTTTATTTTTGAATTGAAATTGTGAAAAGCAAGGTTGTCTTCCATATTGTGATGTTCAGCAATGTTTGCATATTGCCGTATCAGTGTAAATGGACCAAAATAAAACCATTAAATGTCGAGCAAATAAGTTTCGTGATACTTGGAACGACAGTGACACTATCGTATCCGAACATGGTGAGTCATTTTTCTTTGTTGTGCCGACACAAAATTTGAGAGTTCATCTGCCAAATCCCACTTTAACCACTGCTGCAAAGGAATCAAAGCGCTGATCCCGCTCTGGATGTAAATGCAAAGTGTCCCCATGAAAGGACGTTTGGTTGCCCTATTTTCTAACATTAAACAATACAGGACAAAATTGATTTAGTCTAATTAATGTGACTCTCGACAAAGCATTAAAGTCATGAAGTCATTAGAGAAGTGATAGCCTATTTCAATGGCAAAAAGAAAAAAGGATCAACAGAAGAAAGTTCATTGATAGCTTTAAATTAATTTAAGGTATTTTTTACTCACTTTTTGTCTCTCCCACAATGTTAGACTCTTTACTGCAGTGTCTATTACAATTACACGCCTGTGGTCAATGAATTATGCAAATTAAGCGATGACGTAATTTAGCAATTTCTAGAGACTTTTAGGACATCCAATAACTACTTTCCTTACTGAGGAGTTGCAACACTGTACAGTAACAATATAACAAGAAATTTCCCCAAACCAGAATATGATCGGGGTGACTTTTGAACACTGGAAATAAATCATGTACTCAGCCCCCGTGGCACTCAAAATTTCCCTGGAATTTTTTAGTTATGATTTAGTCCCACATGAGTGCAGCTCCAAGGTACTACTTAATATTTATTTATTTTTTATTATTATTAAATTTCGGAATGTAACTTGTCCCGCAGCTTTGAGAAAACCCCGGCAATATGTGCAACTCGATCAGGAAAAAGGTGCTATTCCTTTTAGTATCGATATTCCAATTTTTCCAAAGTTATTCCCCAAAAAACAGCAAAAGTTTCCCATTGGAAATGAATCGGAATTTAAAAAAAAAAAACACAAAACTTCACCTTTTTTCTGAGTCACCTAGCTCTCCCATACCTGCATGTAGAAATCTGATTCAAACTTTAACTTAACTTTTTTTTCAAACTGAGGTAAACTTCTGCTATCTCCAAAACATCAAACTGTTTTTATATAAAAAGGAAACTTTTCATACTGTGAGCACTCATTTTTATTTATAACTTGAGCTAACGGCCAAACCATAAAAATGTCACATCCACCACTGTGAGGCTCAGGCTGCTCCCCCCTCCCTGTGTGTCTCTCCTCTCTCCCTAGGGGCGGTCCCAGACGCAGGCAGCGGCGGCAGGACACAGCTCTGTCTCATCCACTCATCAATCCCCGGCTTAAATACTCCGGCTTTCCAGTCACTCATCCCAGATCTTTGCAGTTCACCAGTTGGGAACGCGTCAGGCTCCTTTTCTTCACAAACTCCCTGTGTTCTTGAGTTCCCAGAGACTTCCTGTTTTTTTGACTCCTTGCCGCTGAACCTGTTCCCCTGTGCCCTAAATCCCTGGTTCCTGTCCCGCTCACTGCCACTCTTGACCCGCTCCTTTCCCAGACCTCCTGCTCCTCGCCCAAGCACAGCCATCTCCTGGACCTCCCCTTCCACAGCCCAGCCTCATCGGATCTCCAGCTTCCCCCCCTTACCTTCCCCCAGCAAGACAATAAAGCCGTTTTGATCGTCGTTCAGCGTTTGCCTCTTTAGTCCGCTAGCCACCCGTTGTGACAAAAAAGGAGACAACATTTTTTTTGTCCGAATGTAGATATAGGTGTTGGATTATATTACGTTCAGTTGGGACCAACCCAGGTATTGCTGCTGGTCTCAGACAGGTGGGGTTTGCACAAAATTTAAACGGGGGGTCTAAGTCACATTTTATGAATCCCAACGTTTTATTCAAAAGAATCTCACTCTGCCTTCGCACTGAGCTTACTCACTCATTTTAAAGAGTATTTGATTCAAATAAGGCTGTCAGAATCTACAAGCTTCTCTGTCTCTTACGGTGTTTCTGCTTTTTGGACAGGAGTTATTAAAAAACAAACACCTTTGGAGAGCTTCTTTGCAAAACCAGAGAAAAGCTTGTATTTTGCTTTGGCTTCTGCCTACTATACGATTTATAAGTGCTTTGGTCACTGTTCATACTAAATGGTGAGTGGTACTTTTGTGCATTTTGTTTTTATTTGTTTCTATGCCACTGTATGAAAATAATGTTTACATGAAACTGGTCTGTGGTGCAAAAAGGGTTTGGGGACCGCTGCTTTAATGAATGTAAAAGCTATACATGTATGCAGGGAAAAATTTACATTTAACAACACAAATTAACATTACATTTTTTCAAACCCTTTTATGTACATGTGGGATAGTATTTTAGAGACATTTTCAGTCAAAGTAAATCATAAATGAATTTAAATGAGGACAAATCCATGTATCCTGCAAACTATTAAGAGATCGAAAGAGCAGTGGTACAGCAATCACACACCTGTGGCCGTGCAACAGCAACTGTAACACACATACAAGTTTTTAGCTGAGAAAATGTGACTCAAAATGACCCCTCTGACTGTCAAAGTTGCAAAATTAGAACAAACAACACTGAATCAAACAGACTATAGTTCTAATTATAGTGCAGGCAAGGCAGGGTGGCTGGGGAGTGCTGTACTGGGAAGCAGGAACTGCAGTGGTGTAGGTGTACACAAGGGCAGGCAGTTGGCTGGGGCTGCGGCAAAAGGTGGATGATCCTGGGCACAAGGGAACCAGTGTTAGAAAAAAATGCATAAAACCCAAAGCACAAGGAGATATATCATGAATAACTAAGGTTGGCTGACCGTAACTACCAAACTAGGTTGAAAAGCAATCTGATGACAAGTGGGTGAAAAGCTGGAGAATATATACAGGCTCTTGTGTGCCGATGGGAAAATGGTGTGCAGGATTCACAGGTGATGCTGCTTCTCCGATCAGGCATACATACAGACAACAGGGAGGGGGAGTACATTAAAGAGAAAAGGAACAAGTAAAATACCAGGGGCTTGTATCACAAAGCTGGATTTCAGTTTATTGGTGTAAATTCCGGGTTAACCCGGGGTTTTCAGTGTCATGAAGCTGGTTTCCATTCTATTGGGGTATGTTGCCATGGTAACCTACGTTAAACGCCTAACCTGCACCGAAGCAGATTACGTTCAGGATAGGATCTCGGCATATACATTAGACCACCTACTGACTAATCCAGTTCTCTTTGAAAATGAAGTGACCGTTTTTACCTAAGCCCGAGCCCATTGATGTGGGTGATATAATTGTAAGAAGAACTCTGAAGAGAGAGTGGAAATTCCATGTCAGAGTTAACCAGTTTGATTTTCCAGACGAGGTTCTGTACAGGAGATACAGATCTGCATGTGAGAGAAGTCATTGACATCAGAGCTAGTTTGGAATTCACTCAGAAAGAACTTCAAGATTTTAAAAACTCTAAAAAGTCGTGGGCTGATTCCTGCAAAGAGACCAAGAGTGATGTGGAAACAATCTGTAAAAGCCTTATCACAATCAACGATAAAACTGACTACATAGAGGGCAAGTCTCAAAGAAACAATATCATTATTTTGATGGTATTGGTGAATCAGCAAGTGAAAAATGGTCTGATTGTGAGGAAAAGGTGAAGAAGCTGTTGTCTGAGAAACTACAAATTGACCACCGCAGAATTGAGCTGGAACGGGCCCATAGGACTGGGAAGCCATCTCCATCTCCATCCTCAACCAGGCCCAGACCTATCGTCGCTAAGTTTCTGCGGTATAAGGACAAACTGGAGGTCCTCAGCAAAGCCAAAGCCCTGAAAGGTACCAACATCTTCATTAATGAGGATTTTCTTGAGATTGTACGACAGAAGCGGAAAGAACTTCTTCCAGCGATGAGGACAGTCCGGGAGGATGGAAAGATTGCCTACCTCCGGTATGATAAACTCATTGTGCACCCACCATTTCAGAAACCTGAGCTGAAGCCTAAACATGCAACAAATGATTGAGCACTGGCTATTAGACATATCATGAACACTCACAGCACTCATGCTTTCACACTCAAATTCACTCACATACATTCACACACATTCTGATACACAGACAGTATCATTCGTTGGTATTAATTGCAATGCCAGTAGTTACACCCAGGAGAACATCCTTGGACACTTAGCTTTCAACACTTTGGAAGAGAGTGAAGATGGAACAGACTTTCTATATAATGGTTGTTTTGACCCTGATCAAAATATTTTTCGTCCATTGATGGCAGAATCAAAAAAATGTTTGTCTTACAGTGAAACCCAGTTTAATTCCTTGTGTGATAGCCTACCTGCAATGACATTTTCAACTTTTCACATGAATATCCGTAGTTTGCCAAAAAACTATGATCTCTTAACTCACCACTTATCCTCTTTAAAGCATGAATTTACGGTCATTGCCCTCTCTGAGACTTGGCTCTCAAATGATGTAGAATCTCTATATGACCTGCCGAATTACACTGCAGTCCACTGTAATAGGGAGAGCAGGACAAGTGGTGGTGTCTCCCTGTTCGTGCATAGAGACAGCCACTTCAGTAACAAGGATATTGAGTATTCATTGAAATAACTCTGTCTAGAAGTGACAAGAAAATAATAATTGGATGTGTCTATCGCCCACCAGATGCTGACATTGAAGCACTTTTGAGGAGATCTGCATTATAGTCACCAAGGATATATGCCATTTTACCTTCTTTATTTATTGAATCCATTGTATGAATCATACTGTCATTGAAATGAACAAACTTAACTCTGGATTTCTTGAATAATTTTTACTCAACGTATTTCTTTCCTATTATCACTGAACCCACTAGAGTGACAGATAAATCTGCCACATTGATAGACAATATCCTGACTAACTCAGGAGATAAAGTGTTCAGTTCAGGTACACTTTGTGTAGATATCTCAGACCATTTCCCTGTCTTTCAACTCTCCATTGTAGAAGGAAAAAAGAAAAAACAATTTCCTGATAAAGCTACTTATAGGAAATTTAATGAAAAAAAATATGACTACATTTAAAAAACTAATTGATGGTCTGTCGTGGGAGAATGTGTATACCCAAACTGATGTAAATTGTGCATACCAAGCCTTTATCGAACCCTTTAATTCTATTTTTTATCAATGTTTTCCATTAATTACAGCAAAGAAAGCAGGAAAGCAAGATCTGTCTAAGCCTTGGTTTACTAGTGGGATTCAGAAGTCTTCAAGGAAAAAAATCGTCTCTATAAGAAATTTGTACTAAACCCCACCCCCCTGAACCAAATGACTTACAAGATATATAAAAATAAATTCAATCATATTATTAAAGCAGCAAAGAAAAAATATTATAGTGAGAAATTTAAACAATCCTCCAGTAACATTAAAGAAACATGGGCAACTATCAAACAGCTTTTGAATAGGGAAAACACATTATTTCAACCACCAAGTCACTTTGTTGAAGCAGGGAAAACCATCACCAATCCTTACGAGATTGCATGTAGGTTTAATGATTTTTTTTTTGTGAATGTGGGCCCCACTATCGGAGGAAAAATTCCTACCCCAAACTACCTTGACTATATTGATGGCTGTTTTTCTTCTTTTAGTAGCTTTGATCCCCCTGATGCTGATGAAATACTTAAAATTATAGATCAACTCATACCTTCAGCAGCAGGTCATGATGACATCAGAGCAACTCTTGTAAAAGAGGTAAAATTTTCCATTATCAAACCACTAACTTTAATCTTTTCACTTTAATTAGAAACTGGAATTGTCCCGAATGACCTAAAGATACCCAAAGTTATTCCCATTTATAAAGCTGACGATCAAAGTGTTTTTTCTAATTATCGTCCAATCTCAATATTGCCATGTTTTTCAAAGATTCTTGAAAAACTTGTATACAGAAGAACTCTCCAGCACATAAATTCAAACAATATTTTGTACAACCATCAATGTGGCTTCCGAAAGAGACACTCAACATACATGGCTTTACTACATCTCACTGTCCAAATTTCCTCTGCATTACACAATTACGATTTTACATTAAGCATTTTCCTTGATCTGTCTAAAGCGTTTGTTACGGTGAACCATGAGGTTCTTTTGTCAAAACTGTCTAGATATGGGTTTCAAGGTGATGTGTACAACCAGTTCAAGAGCTATGTTGTCAATAGAAGTCAATTTGTTTATTTCAGTAACTGTATGTCCAACAAAAATGTTATGACTTGTGGTGTGGCACAAGGTTCAGTTCTTGGCCCTTTATTATTTTTGATTTATGTAAATGATCTTGCTGTTGTATCTAGCTCTATATCACCTATTTTATTTGCAGACGACACAAATCTTTTTTTTTCCCATAAGCACTTTAAAACCCTCATTACTGAAGCTAACTCTGGATTCCTAGCTTATTCAAAATGGTTTCAGTTAAATAAATTGTCTTTAAACATAAAGAAAACAAATTATATAATTTTTGCTGGCAGGAAGAAATTTGATAATGCCGAAGTATATATTGAAGGAAACGAAATCCAGAGAGTATATTCCACTCGCTTCTTGGGGTTAATAGTCAATGAAAAATGCTCGTGGAAAGAACATATTGATTATGTGTCAAAAAAATTTTCAAATTTTGTGGGACTTATCAGGAAAGTTCATAAATACCTCAACAGGTCCGGTCTGTTTACGTTATATTATAGTCTTGTATATCCATACCTATCTTATTGTAATATTGTTTGGGCAAGTACCTTTCCTACATACTTACATAAACTCCATTTAATTCAGAAACATTTTATCAGAATAGCCACTAGTTCAGAGTCCACAGCCACATCTGCCCCTTTATTTTCTAAATCAAAGATATTGTGTGTTTATAACATTAACAATGTGGAAACATGCATTTTTATTTTCAAGCTCCAGTATCAGGGTCACACACTTCCACATCTTTTCCAACACTATTTTCAAAATAACTCAAACATTCACTCCAGAACAACTCGACAATCTAAGCTGCTGCATATTCCACTCTGTTGTACCACTAGAGGACAGTTTTCCATCAAATATAAAGGTGTAACTTTATGGAACAAGTATATCCACCTGATAGACAGCTCACCCTCTCTACCCGTCTACAAAAGGAAATTAAACAATCATCTGTACTCAATGGGATTGTGCTAATATCTGTTTTTTTTTATAGTTGCCATTGTAACTTATCTCTTATGATTCATTGCTTAATTATTAAGTTTGGTTATTTTGTTTTATTTTTATTATTTCATTTGTTATAATTAAGATACATTTAATTTTATTTATTTATTTTAATGGTGAGGTTCTCAATAAGCCCTCCCAGGGTTTCTAACCTCTCCAGCACTGATTTATTGTAGTTCATTATATATTATTTATTTTATATTTACTTTCTATGTGATATACTCTTTGTTTGTAGTGTTTTATTAAAGTGCAAATCAAAAAAAAAAAAAAGAAGCCAACCAAAAATCACTCAATAAAATCAAAAATCAGTCCCGATTGACTGTACCCCCACTTCTTTGTGGTGCATGCTTTAAATGTTCTGCAGCATGTGTTTTAATGAACTCCTTTCTTGCAGTTCTGTCATACTGCATAACTCCATCTGCACGAGTTAAAAACAAAAAACAAATGAGAAAATGCAGAGGGAAACTGCAGTCATACACCAAGGTTGCATATCTGCAAGCAAAAATATTTGGCCTATGCATCAACTAATATGATACCATCAGACATGATAGACAGTTGGCATTGTATTTTAAATGTCAACAGAAACGTTACACTTCTTCCTTTCAGTTAGTTTATTTAACTCAGTTCACAGAAGAGCTGCTGGAGTTAAATATCAGCCGAAATGAAAAGACTTAATCTATGAGTCACACAAAGTCACACGTATCTGTGGATCCATGGTTGTGACTGCAAACCCGGATCTATTAAACTGAGAAATATGTTAAGGTGTCTGGAAAGTACCTAACAGTCGACAGGCTAGGCTAACATCAGGCTAGTTAGTGAAGTTTACAGAAAAAAAAAACAACAAAAAAACATTAACAGCAAGTAAGGTTACACTAGGCATAATATCCGGACCAGACCAGCAATTCATAAACTGAAAACTCATGAATTTAGTGTAAATACCTTAGACCGCTTTGTTGCATGCGCCTCCTGATAGTCTTCGTTGACACTCCGAACATTGCTGCAAGCTGGTGTACCAGAAAGACGTCGGTGCTCCAGAACTGCAGTCGGTACGTTAAATGCCAAACGTCCCGGTCCTTGTGTGTGTTGTTGTGTCTGAGCCCTGGTACCAGCGAAGCGGTGGAGTACTTCTTCTAAATTTGCGGTCAATATCTTGGTCGGAAAGAGCGGAAATAACGCCAACAATTTCAATAAATTCCTCTGCTTTACACACTACATTCTCTGGGTCAGCAGGTCCTGCTTCCACATAGTCTGCAAGGTCTAAAATGTCTTTCACCAACTCCCAAGAAAGTTGAAGCACATCCTGCATAGCCGCAATGTTTTGAAAGACTTCCAGGCTTCACCAAAGCAATCGATACGGCTCGATTCGCGTTAGCCCCGCCCACTGACTTTGATGGGTGAGTTTGACAGATAAAATTAATTCATGAAGCACTGCAACAGGACCATGAAATAATTAAATAAATAATGAAATAATTATATATATTTTTACATTAAATGAAGTTGTATTTTAATGAATTAATGACACATTTAATTATTTATTTCCCATTTTAATTAATTAACGACATATTTAAGTAATTATTTAAAGATTTATTTATATATTTAATTCTGTCCCTTTTGGTCCTCCATAAATCTGCACGTCGTGTAGGGGTACAGAATTGGTCTTGGACCGACAGACGCAATATAGACATGATCTGCACGTCCATCTGATGTCTAATGTTTAGTGGGTATGTGTTGTGCTTCTTTGCTTCAGGTAAGTGATTGAAGTTTTTGTTTTTTGTTTTTGTTTTTTTTTTTGTTTTGTTTTGTTTTTTGTATTTGGTATTGCTTTGTTTTTCCCATGTATTATTTTATTTGTGATGTTATATAATCCAATATGGAATGATTTACAGATTAAATTAGATTACATTTGCCTTTATTTATCCCACAGTGGAAAATTCACAGTGTTGAGAGTAGCAGTACACACATACACATACACACACATCCAGTGTACTCGGTGCACATAAGTGAACTGTATAAAAATAGGGAACAGAAATATAGAAAAAAATACAAGATGAATAAAAATATACAAATATATAGGACAAATATACATGACAAGAATGGCAGGAAAATGAAAGCTTCTGGCAGCTGCAACTGTGTTACTCTTTGCTTGAATTATTGGACTTTTTCGTAATTCACACTTTGCTCCTCCATCGTGAAATATGCTGCTCATAGCATCTTCTCCATGGTGCAATTGGTCGGCTACAGCAAACCCCACCATTTTATGTGAACGTGCTCTAGATTGGAAAACCCTGGGTTCAATTAGCGAGTTGATAAGCAGCTTCATGACACCATTTATCCGGAGTCCGGAAGTCTGGGTAAATGAAGCCAGATAACTTTATGAAGACTAGAAAATTCCTTCGCAGAAATTTTGAGAGTGCCCTGGGGGGGCTGCTGCCAGGGGTGCGCGTCTGTGAGTGTCTGACCTTTCTCACACAGTCATGTGTGAATCACTGCAAAGTAACAACATGGGCCTTAAGTTACAATGTGGAGACCTACTTATGTACTTATTTTGATCAGTCATATGTTGTAACAGCACCATGAGATTGAGAAATCATCTGTCTCATTCGCTATATTAGCCAGTCATTTTTTTCAAATGTCTGTTTAATATGTAATAAAAATAATCTGTGTTTACTACATCACAAGTCCATAATGAATAGTTTCTTTATACCATTCAAATACTTAAAAAAACTAAAATAGAACACACAACTAGAACAGTTATTTTCAATGTATTTATTTACAAACATTGCACTTTAACTCTCAAATGTGTAAAGAAACCCTTTCAGGGCTGGCAGGCTCATGGGGCAGAAGGAAGGTAGGCAGCAGTGAAGTGATCATCTTCCATGTTGTCTTAAAACACAAAGATATCAGTAAGACAGACAGCATTAGAACAGTATCAATTAATTCAAGTTAAAGTCATCCAACTAACCAGTACAGTCAGTAAAAACACACTGGTAGCATCAGCTCTTGCGTTTCCTAGAGTGACAGGATTGGAGTTGTTTGTATGAGCAAGGCATTTACAAACAGCAATTGACTTTGGGAGCAAAATGGCATCTAGAAGAGCTGCAACCTTGTCATGATGGAAAATGCGTTTTCCGTCAGATTTTAAGAATTGTCTGTTTCTCCACAGAGTGCCAAAATCATGCACAACACCAAATGCATATCTAGAGTCAGTGTAGATATTTACAGTCTTGTTGCTCACCAGTTTGCATGCCTCTGTCAATGCTTTCAGTTCTGCTGCTTGTGCAGAATAGTGAGAGGGGAGTGAACCAGAGACAAGAGTTTCATGATTAGTGACGACAGCAAATCCAACTCTGTTGTGACCAGTTTGTGGGTCACGTGAAGCAGATCCATCTACAAAAACAACCAAATCAGGGTTAATCAAAGGTGTTTCTTGTAGAGCCGGTCTTGGGGAGCAAACCTGTTGGAGGACAGCAACACAGTGATGTTCTTGTCCATCGTCTGGTGTGGAAAAGAGAGTGTTATGCCATCAATGGTTTCTTGTTTGAGTGGATATTGAGCCTTGCAAGGTCTAAAGTCTGATTTTGGAGTGATGACAACAGGTTCACAGTCAACATCATACTTACTGACAGCCTACAGTGTCTTAGGGACCTCCTGTAGGGCTGTAATAGCTGTAGCTTGTTCTTCTGACAAAAACGAAAAAGAAAAAGGTTTGGAATTGCTTTTTAGTACCAGCTGGATTGTTCTTTGAGTGCGCACAACAAATGTTAAACTGTTTAGAGTAGCACTGCAGTGTTGGTGAAAATAAAATAGATCGATCAGATGTTTCTGGCCAATCAGCTGCGCACTGACATGATTTCATAAATGGGCCCAAATCTTCCCATTTATCTGATGTGTGTTTTGCAAGTGTGATGTGTGGGACTGAATGGTCCATGATGTACACATCCAAGTCACATCCAGTCTCATGGGAAATCGTGAAACTGCCAAGTTTTTTAATCTATTGTTTCGTGCTTGCCAGCACGATTTCCTCATTTTTTTCGTGCTAGCCAGAACCAAAGTTATAGAAATAAACAGAGTGGCAACACTCCCATAGGACTCCGTTGTACGCTTTCTTCCGGTCTACTTCCGGGGTATGCGGCCAAACATCACCTCCACAGCACTGGATATCATTCATTTGCATTGCTGACCGTCGAGTAACCTCTGAGGTAAGTTGATTAAATAGCTACCTCTTTTGAATTGTCAACTGCATATATTTTATCAGAGGTTCTTTATGATGCATATACTGAACTTTATTTGCATGTGCACAGCGTAATTATATATATTTTTATCTTGGCGGACGAATGATTGTCTGCTAGTTTGTTAGCGCGACTTTGCTAGCTGTGAAGGTATCTCCAGGGGTAAATTGATTAAATCACTACCTCTTTTTAATTGTCAACTGTCTATATTATATCAGAGGCCCTTTATGATGCATATACTTATATTTATTTGTATTTGTATGTGTATGTATATATATATATATATATATAATATTATGTTGTGAGGTCCGGGGGGGGAGTTCAATCTCCCACACCCCTCAAACTTTCAAAGAGACTATTGCTCTAACCAGAGATTTCACAGGTCTCTGCTAAGTGCCATCCTAGACTCCTATCTGACTTTGGCATCAGGAGACCCTGATTTCCCAGGCACTAAATTACAGCCCACACCACAAATCAGCAAGACCTGCCAAACCTCCCTTTGGAGAGGTACAACTCTGTGACATTTACCCCCAGTATGAACTGATAACACTAGCAGATGGCCGTCATAAACTGCTGCTATGGAATGTATCCAAGCCAGTAAGAACAACAAGACTGATATAAATCTTGCTGCTCCCGTCTGTTCCCTCATCAGAATAGAAAGGAATAATTCGGATATCACCAAGCCAGCCGCCCGAGGGATAACATTGCCGGTGAAGAGGGACGAGACAGGCCAACAGCCACTTCAGCCGAGGACCAGTATAACTTGGGAGGCCACGACGAAGGACCTCGACGCAGCCGCTCTCGTCGGACAGCTCCTCTGACATTTTTGTGGCCAGTTGATTCGCCAGCCCAAAGTAAGATTACATTTATCTGCTCTCCCAGCCGGCTGTTCTGAGTGGTGCGAGGCATGGCTATTAGACAACATTGTCCCAAATTTTAGTTTAAAAGAAAAAGAAGATCTCCTTCCTCAGATAGATTCGCCCCACATTTGTTGAACAACTTCCCTTTCATTCGCCCAAACTTCCGATTTAGGTATCAGCTGCTTAATCTTCTTGGTTGTGTTGCGTTATGTTTCTTTTCATGTCCGAGCTCCCCTGTTTCATTTAGCTCATTCCTCACTTATGAGCTAATAAAAACCTTAAAACTCAGCCATTGTTACACTCTTTCCTTCAGTAACTTTTTTTTAAGTCAATCCACAGTAGAGAACATCCCTTCCAGATTGAGATTTGATGAGAGGCAATAATAATATACACAATCCTAGGCACAACAATTATTATATATATCATATGACAGAGAGCTTTTTAACTTTACTTGAACTGTAAATTGTAAATCAGTGCAGTAGATAATGTAATTTGCCAGTATCTTGTTGGTCTGTTTGTTTCAGAATCAAGACATAAATGTTACTATCTTTGAGGAGCCTCATTGTCTACCTCACAGAAGACATGTAGACCCTCATCAAAGAGTACCAAGTAAGTGTATGTAAACCTGCTTTCTTTACATCAAAATATGTTAGATATATTTACATTGCTAGTTGCATTAATTTTCACATATTCATCATAATCCATGTGTGCACTGTTGAGATTAATCTATGCAGCCGTTTGGGTGGAGTATGATGGAATTTATAAGCCAAATGAGAAACTTGCCAGCTGTAAATGACCCTGGTAAAATATAAAAAAGTTGATGGTGCAAAGTATAGAACAGAATCAAAATCACAACATGTCAGATCTGGTATAGCAAGGGATAATTTTACTGGCAGATTAAAACTGATAATAGACACAACATTTTATTGTGAACGTTTCAGAGCAAACACTTCATCAAGAGTGTGAAAATTAATGAAGTGGATATGGATCGCCAAACAGTCGTTTTGAGAATATAGAAATATTTTTTTTGACTGTATCTGAAATAATTTTCAGGTTTCATGCTTGATGCTGCTGCTGCTGCTGGTGGAGGCCGGTGCTGGCGACAGCTGCTGGTGCCTGGTGGTAGTGGCTGCTAGTAGCAACTGCTGGCTGTGACCTCTGAAGGAGACTGGGGGCTGCGGATGGTGTGCCAGGAATGGAGAGGCCACATGCATCCATGGCAACCAGTAAGGTGTTTGGTAGTGGCCTAGATGTGATGACCTTAGGTGAGGAATTCTACTGAGTTGATGTTGCCTTCTTCATCTGACTCTTGCTGCCAAGGTACCCCTTATTATGGTTGTTTACCTTCCTCTCTGCTCTGATGCACTTTGATTGAATCCTTAATCTCAGCCTGATATACGTTGACAGGATTTTTTTTTCAGCTCATGGCATGAAGGAAGGTTGCTTTCCAGACTCATGGGGACTCATGGGGACTCTTTCCAGCTGTGCCACTACATTGGAGGATTCCATGAGGGAATCACTCGTCTGCGAATGGAACAGCTGCTCCACGTTCTGCAGGAGAGTGAACACCTCATCGGATGGCCGGTATAATGCACCCCTTTTAAATTCCTTCAACTCAAGCAAAACAGCTCTCTCACCTTCAATATTGCTAGCTTTTTCAACCAGTGCACACTGGCATTCCTCACAGAGTGAGAAGCTGATGACCCTCTTCACAATTTATCCTGCCAGGTGGTAGAGGACGCAGGATTCTGTCTTTGTGAAGTCAGGCGGTGATGGGTCTACCAGCATCTCCACTCTCACATCAGAAGCACTGCAGCTGCTGTTCTGGGTGTCCAGGAAGTCTGCCAAGTGGTCTGATGCATCATCCAGGTAACTGCCAGTATACGTTGTTGAGAGGAACTGCCCGTAGTGCATAGTGGAGCTCCACTGGTGTCGAGACAGAGTTCCTCTGACGAATACAAGAAAAGGTATTTTCTAGGCAGTCCTGGGTTAACTGGCTTGTGAGAACAAATTTGTGCCCTTGTCTCAACAAATCCTGCTAGACCTCCAGGACTGTGGTTGTCGTCATCACCAGTCCTGTCCAAACTGGTTTCCAGTTGCCCTGGGGACCGATCTTCAGGCCCCGGAAAAGATGGATGGAGTCATGGAGGAAGCTGATGGCCTTTTCATACTCCTCCATCTTTAAATGACTGAGGGCAGTAACGACATTGCGGGATGACATGAGATCAAACCAGTGGTCCACCATCTCCAAAAACCATGATGTTGTGAGGTATGACTCTGGTCTGCGCTCCTCCTGCACCATGTACTTCAGGGCAGCACTTGCAGAATTTGCTCAATACATGCATTGCTGAACTCACCTTCATCTTCTCAAAATGGCTAGGCTCCAGGACCCCTTTCGACAGATTGGGTGCCAGCTTAAGTGCCATGCCCTCTTGGAAGACCACCAGATCCTTTAAGGAGACAACAGAGACCTCACTGGACGGCAGCTGCTCCTTTTCCTCCACATCCTGTGGTATGGTGATGATGTGACTGCGGATAATGGCACTCTTCAAGTTTTTGACAAGATGAGGAACGTCAGGCATGAAATGGAGGCGATGGTTTAACACAACAGGATGCTGGATCCATGGCTTGTCATAGGTCACCCAAAAGGACTTCCACATTGCTCTATTGGGGCTCCCCATGTCTCTGGTGACGTTCAGCACATGAAGCCCTACAGACACGACTGCTTCAACAATGGCGATTATGATAGGCTGGTAAACTGCGCCATCGGTGGAATTGCCACTATAGTGGTAAGCCACAACTTGCTTCCACCTTGTTGTGACACCAGCCAGCATAAACACTAGTGCGTGTGTTGCTTGTCCTTTTAGGCCAGGCAGTGTGATGTTTCCAAATAGCCTCCCCATTCCCATATGGAGCTCCACGGCTGGAGTAATTGCCATTTCATCCAACGAGAGCACACACTCTCTCTCCATTTCACTCATGACTCCTGCCTTACAGCGTGCAGATGTTAGGGAGGGGAATTTGCATTTCCTGGAGGGTTTTATAGCCAGTGGTGCCAGCGGTAAATCTTATTTTTATTGCCTTTTTGATTGTCTCCTCTCCCCACCGTATTCCTCTCTTGTTTTTCTGTCCGAGGGCTTGAATTTGGTCTGGGATAAAAATTTGTTTGAATTTCTGATTAAATAATTGGTTCCTTTTTCTTTCCACATTTATTCTTTTTTGTTGGGCAAGAGCCCTCTCTGCTCTCCTTCTCATAATTTTTTCTCTTTTCAGTTGCCTGATTAAGTTTTCTACAGTCGCCCTATCATTCCCTGGCAGTCTGATCCCTGGAGCATCTGGCCCTGGCAATATGATGTCTTCATTGCTGGCCCCTGCCTGACTGGCCCTCGGCACACACATCCCTGGATCACCTGCCCCTGGTAAAGTGGCATCTTGATCGTTCTTTCTGTCTGTTATGTCCCTTTCCTTGCCCTTTTCAATTTCTCCCTCAATCTCTGTAACAATAACAAGGCAATCTTGCTGTTATATGTATTTCACCTTTACATTTGCACCTACTGTCATATCCAATATAAGGGTACACTACACTCCTATAGAAAAGAAATTAAAGCAGAACATTACTGTAACATAATTGAAATCATCCGCCACAATCAGAAACCAATAAAATGTATATGTTCAACTACTAGCAAAGGTTAATTAGATAGAAATTTGTAGATTATCTAAATTTTGTATGCCAATCCTCAGAGAATCCCTGACCACTTGTTGTTTTGAAGTTGGATCTACTATATGAATAATGTAATAAACTCATTAGGAGGGTAGTCTATCCTTGAATTACTTGAAATGGGAAATATTTTTAGTTGCATGTGTCATACCAAAGTTTAATTTGGCGCAATATGTGTGGTCCATTGCGCTTAGGATTGCTGGAGGCACCCTCACAGAAGGGGGTTTCCTCCTCTTCAGCTTAGGCCAATGAATGAATACTGTTGGTACAGCATCTGGCTTCAACTTCAACTTTTCTCCTGTTTTTGTGGCAGTGAATTGGTCATCTTCAAAGTGTACCTGTTGGTAGGCTCGTAAGATCAGTTTCCATTGCACTTCAAATATAATCAATGTCATAATTCTCTTCCCTTTGAAATGCTAGCAAGTGATGCCCCTGTGAACATTACTTGCATGACATAGTTTTTTGTTGTTGCTGGCCCCTGTCATTTGACGGCTGATCATTGCCATCCACCTTTTTCTGCGCTCATGGTCCTTGGGGAAGGCATACATGCAGTAACCCTTCTCAGACCGAATGAAGCATCCAAATGCTGCACAGCCAACCATGGTATGACCACTTATCTATAAAATGTTAGTTGTGACCAATGAACCATGACACAATTGAACATCATCTGTTCTCACCTATTTTGCTTCATCTGCTTTTTAGTGTCCAGGACACAGAGGAAGAGGATGTCTCCACATGCACACTTGTTCTTGATGTTTTGTTGTTCTTGATGTTTTCACTCATTGTTTAATTAAAAAAATGCTGTTTCATTCATCCAAGTGTAATTAGTTGTTGTTCTGTAATATATTTGATATATATTTTCTGTATGGGTTAGTCTTAAAATTATAATGGTTGGTGGTCAACTCCTGCCTCATCAGAAGAAATGGGATGGACACTAAATGCTGAATGGACTGTTGCTACTTTGCTTTCTCAATCACTATCAGACCACGGGTAAATCAATAGGAATTACAAGCAAAATCAAGGAAATCCAATAATCCAGTTATGCAAAAAAGAGCATTTGAATCATCTTGCATTTTAAAATAAAATATTTCCCATGCTAACACAAACGTGATATTTTCCCTCCAAAACTTAAAAACGTATATAAGTAATACTTACACAGAGCTTTCAGTTGTCACCCTACCACTCCAAATGTGCGTGTTCTGCAGTTTAACAGAAATGTCAGTAGTAACAGTTGATCAGTTGCTCTCATATCAGAGGAGTCTGATGACATCATTGCTTAGAGTGGCTGATTACATGGTTGATTGCAGCTGTGTGTCTGAGCTTCGATTGCATCATCTTTCTCAGAGCCCCATTAAAAAACAGGTTCATTCATTTAGGCGAGCCTCTCACTTTGGCTCAATTTGTGACAAAACTGTAACTCCTATCTGAAAACTGAGCAGACGCTGAGCGCCACAATAAGTGTCTGAAGATTTGTGTGTATTTTGGTGTTGCTAGGATGTAAAATGTGGACACGGGAGTGAGTTAAAAACATATGAAAATTTGGACCGCTCTCCTTCCCCCCTGAGAAAAATACATGGAAAGATATAGCAGAGACGAGGGGTGAGCATGTCCTTTAGAGGGGCACAGTTCAAATTTGGTTTGTCTGACTGTTAAAGTAGACACATTTTTCAAGAGAAGACAAGAATCTCTACTACTTTCGAGAAATTGACGCATGTACCTCAAACTATGTGCCTGTGAGAGCGATTTACAATTTTTTTTTCGACAATCATCACCTCACCCTGTCACTCTAACTAAAGATTACTCCAGTCTAAGCCACGAACATTTCATGCAATACACACACATGGGAAACTAAAACTTTCAGGAGAAATGAGGTGAAACGAGCATGACGCTCGAATAATCGCTGATCAAAAAGTATAAAAGATATCAGAAAGCTGAAAACAGGACTTGGTAGAGAACATATTTTCCTCCGTTTTAGAGGTTAAATGGACTGTGTAGCTGTAAGTATGGCGAAGTATCAGAGGTTTGAAAAAGCTTAAGATTTTTGGAGATTTTCGCCATCTCTCATTAGAAATGAATGGGGGTTTTTGGCCGCGTTTTCGCCGTTTACGCCGCCAAAATATGGTATTCTACCCTGAAAATCAATAGCCCACCGATCCTAAACATGCCCCAGATGATGGGGCTTGGGCCGTGGGGGTGAATTCAAAGCCCTCCTACGAGTTTGCAATCAAAATTTTTACGGAAGAGGAATAATAATAACTAGAAAATTCCTTGGCAGAAATTTCGAGAGTGACTCGGGGGCTGCTGCCGGGATGAGGACATTGATTTCTCAGAATCGGAGAAGTAATCATTAAAACTGACGGCCACAACGTTAACCCATAACGTTAAACGATCAAAAAATTGAGCTATCTAGGACACAGCCGCTGCGGTGCGTCGCCACCATGTTCTCGTTCAGCTGCCGTTCAGCTCCGTGGCACCAGCCTCTGGATGCTTCCTAACGGCTCCGTAGATGCCTCATCGGCGCTGTGTCCTGATTCTCCCTTCTCCCCCCCAATTCCGTACCCCTGTGCATAGGCGTAGGAACCGGGGATGGGGGAGCCTATCCCCTCAATAATAGACATAGGCGCATTTGTCCCACTGAAAAATTATACAGCGGACGAGAAACATTTTTAAATTTGAAATTTTTAACTCACGTGTTTTTATTTTGAAAGCACAACACAACGTCACGTCACTGGCCCGCCCCCTCCTTTACCGGCTCTGAGTCGGGAGACAGCAGTCCACAGTAGTATGACACAAACTCTTTAGAGTGAGGTGAAGCGGTCTGTCGGGAATGTTGCCATGAATAAGGCTTGTTTATAACGTAATGTTGTTTGTTACTTTCATATGTTTATTTATATGTGCGCCCCCCCAATATTAAACTCATTCCTACGCCCAAGTGTCATTAAATATTAGACTAAACCCCGCCCTCACCAGAACCAATTGCCGCTGCTGCTGTTAAATAGACAGGTGCAGCTAAACAAGGCAATCAACAGGTGCCCTCCAATCACTGGAGGGAGGGGGGAGGAGCAGAACCACAAAGCACACACACACACAGACTCTGTGACACCATTCTAAAATCTGAAAAGGGCTGTCTGTCTCTATGTATGTTTGTGTGTGTGTGTGTGTGTGTGTGTGTCTGTTTATTTGTCTCTGTGTGTCTTTAAATGTGTGTCTATGTCTCTGTTTGTGTTTGTGTGTGTGTCTGTTTGTGTCTGTATATGTGTGTCTGTGTTCGTGTGTGTTCGTGCGCTGTCTGTTTGTGTGTGTGTGTGTGTGTGTGTGCTTCTGTATATTTGTCTCTCTGTGTGTCTTTAAATGTGTGTCTATGTCTCTTTTTGTGTTTGTGTGTGTGTGTGTGTGTCTGTCTGTTTGTGTCTGTGTTTCTGTGTGTGTTCGTGTGCGTGTCTGTTTGTGTGTGTGTGTGTGTGTGTGTGTTTGCGTGTGCTTATGTATATTTGTCTCTGTGTAAGTGTGTGTCTGTGGTGTCTGTATATGTGTGTGTGTGTGCGTCTGTATATTTGCCTCTGTGTGTGTTTGAGTCTTTGTTTGTGTGTGTGTCACTGTGTATGTCAGTTTGTCTTTGTATGTGTGTGTCTGTTTGTATCTGTATATGTATGTTTCTGTGTGTGTCTGCTTATGTCTGTATATGCGTGTCTGTATGTATGTCCAGCACTATCGTTGTCTTTATAGTTGTAGTGTGGACGCTGCCATCCACTTGAGTTAAGATCGATTTTTAGAACTATATATTTATAGTTATATTTATATTTCTTGGTGTGGACGGCCCTTAAGGCTGTCTTTCTGTATATTTGCGTCTGTTTGTGTGTGTGTATTTGTGTGTCTGTGTGTATGTCTGTATATTTGTCTGTGTGTTTGTGTGCGTCTGTCCATGTCTGTATATGTGTATGTGTGCGTCTGTCTGTGTCTGTATATGTGTATGTGTGCGACTGTATTTTTGTCTCTGTGTGTTTTTGTTTACGTGTCTTCTTGTATGTCTGTGTTTGTGTGTGCGTCTGTCTGTGTCTGTATATTTGTCTCTGTGAGTGTTTGCGTGCATGTCTGTGTATGTCTGTATATGCGTGTTTGTATGTATGTGTAGGAGTCTTTATATTTGTCTCTCTGTGTGTATTCTGCAGTTTAACAGAAATGTCAGTAGTAACACTTGATCAGCTGCTCTCATATCAGAGGAGTCAGGGATGAGTACATTGATTTGTCAGTCGGAGAAGAAATCATTCAAACTGATGACCATAGTCAGAGTGTTATTCAGCCGTTTGTTTGTGTCTCTGTGGGGGTTTTTTTTTGTGTGTCTGTATGTGTATGTGCGTCTGTATATTTGTCTGTGTTTGTTTGTGTGCGTGTCTACTTATATGTCTGTTTGTGTGTACGTCTGTCGGTATATGTATATGCGTATGTGTGCGTCTGTATATTTGTCTCTGTGTTTTTGTGTGCATGTCTGTTTGTATGTGTGTATGTGTCTGTGTATGTATGTATGTCATACATCATAAATCAGAAATATCCTCTCTCAAGAGGATGCAGAAAAACTAGTCCACGCATTCGTAACTTCTAGGCTGGACTACTGTAACTCATTATTATCTGGATGTCCAAACAAATCTCTGAAAGGCCTTCAGTTGATTCAGAATGCTGCTGCACGAATATTAACAGGAACTAGAAAAAGGGATCACATCTCTCCTGTGTTAGCTGCTCTTCATTGGCTGCCGGTAAAATCCAGAATAGAATTTAAAATCCTTCTGTTAACATATAAAGCTCTTACTGGCCAAGCTCCGTCATACCTCAGAGAGCTCATAGTTCCTTACTGTCCTAGTAGGCCACTCCGCTCTCTAGATGGAGGTTTACTTGTGGTTCCTAGAGTCTCCAAGAGTAAATCAGGAGGCAGATCTTTCAGTTATCAGGCTCCTCTTCTATGGAACCAACTTCCAGTATCGGTCCGGGGGGCAGACTCTTTAGCAATTTTCAAGACCAGGCTTAAAACTTTTCTGTATAACAGAGCTTATAGTTAAAAAGTTAAAGTTCATTTACTCTTTAGCTATGCTGCTACAGGCCTAGACTGCTGGGGGAAGGACTGAGCACCTCTCTCTCTCTCTCCCTCTCCCTTTCCCCTCTCTCTCTCTCTCTCTCTCTCTCTCTCTCTCTCTCCCCCTCTCCCTCTTCCCTCTCCCTCTCTCTCTCTCCCCCTCTTCCCTCTCCCTCTCTCTCTCCCCCCCTCGCATGCGCCGTCATACCAACAACCTGCTTCTCCGAAATCCCAGTTTCTCTCAGTTCCAATGCATTGCATTTACTAACCATGTTTTCCCGAAGTCTCCGTCTCCCCCAGCTCCTCTCCTCTCTCTCTCCCAGCTCCTCTCCTCTCTCTCTCCCAGCTCCTCTCCTCTCTCTCCCTGTCCTCATCCTGCAGGTGATGAATCATCACCATCCCATGTTCCTGCAATGCCTGCTGCTCCCACATCTTCAAGAATTCCATACAGCATCATTCCTACGAACCTCATGCAGCATCATGTTCCTGCCTACACCTGTTTGAATATCCCCTCCTCCTGCTCTCTTTCTCTCCCTACTCTACCCAACTTTGCCCCCCCCACTCCCCCGTGCCTCTCTCTCTCTCTCTCTCCCTCTCTCAACTCAACCGGTCGAGGCAGATGGCTGCCCCCCCTGAGCCTGGTTCTGCCCGAGGTTTCTGCCTCTTAAAGGAAGTTTTTCCTTGCCACTGTCGCCAAGTGCTTGCTCATGGAGGGATCTGTTGTCTGTTAATCTGATGGCCATAGTCAGAGTGTTATTCAGCTGTTTGTTTGTGTCCCTGTGTTTTGTTTTGTTTTTTGTGTGTGTCTGTATGTGTTTATGCGTGTGTGTCAGCTGTGTGTGTTTGTGTATCTGTTTGGGTTTATGTGTGTCTGTTTTTTGTCCTTATATGTGTTTCTGTATGTATGTGTGCTTCTGAATAGGGCTGTATAAGGCTGCCTTTCTGTATATTTGCGTCTGTTTGTGTGTGTTTGTGTTTATGTGTGTGTATTTGTGTGTCTTTCTGTGTTTTTGTGTGCCTCTCTGTATGTAATTGTGTGTCATGTGCGTCCGTATATTTGTCTCTGTGTGTGTGTCTGTATACTTGTCTGTGTGTTTGTGTGCGTCTGTCCGTGTCTTTATATGTGATGTGTGCGTCTGTATATTTGTCTGTGTGTGTGTGCGTCTGTCTGTGTCTGTATATGTGTATGTGTGCGTCTGTATTTTTTTTCTGTGTGTGTTTGTTTGCGTGTGTGCTTGTATGTCTGTGTTTATGTGTGCGTCAGTCTGTGTCTGTATATTTGTGTCTGTGTGTGCGTGTGCGTCTGTATATTTGTCTGTGTGTCTGTGTGTGTGTGTGTGTGTGTGTGTGCGTCTGTGTCTGTAAATGCGTAGGTGTGCATCTGTATATTTGTCTCTCTGTGTGTTTGCGTGCGTGTTTGTTATGTGTGTGTCTGTCTATTGTGTTTCTGTTTGTGGCTCTTCATGTGTGTTTCTGAGTGTAAATTTGTGTCGATGTGTGTGTGTGTCTGTGTCAGTGTTTTTGTGTGCTTGTCTGGCAGTATGTATGTGTGTGCGTGCTTGTATGTGTGTGTTTGTGAACGTGCCTGCGTGTGTGTGTCAGCTGTGTATATGTGTCTCTGCTTGTGTGTGTTTGTGTATGTGTCTGTGTCTCTCTGTGTGTTCATGTGTGTGTATGTCTGTTTGTGTGTGTGCGTCTGTATATTTCTCTGTGTTTGTTTGTGTGTGTGTGTCTACTTGTATGTCTGTTTGTGTGTGCGTCTGTCAGTGTCTGTATATGTATATGTGTGCGTGTCTGTATATGTGTGTTTGTGCATGTGTGTATCTGTCTGTGTTTTTGTGTGCGTGTCTGTCTGTATGTGTGTGTATGTGTCTGTGTATGTATGTATGTGTGTGCGTGAATGTCAGTTGTAACAGTTGATCAGTTGCTCTCATATCAGAGGAGTCTGATGACATCATTGCTTAGAGTGACTGATAACATGGTTGATTGCAGCTGTGTGTCTGAGCTTCGATTGCATCATCTTTCTCAGAGCCCCATTGAAAAACAGGTTCATTCATTTAGGCGAGCCTCTCACTTTGGCTCAATTTCTGACAAAACTGTAACTCCTATCTGAAAACTGAGCAGACGCTGAGCGCCACAATAAGTGCCTGAAGCTTTGTGTGTATTTTGGTGTTGCTAGGATGTAAAATGTGGACACGGGAGTGAGTTAAAAACATATGAAAATTTGGACCGCTCTCCTTCCCCCCTGAGAAAAATACATGGAAAGATATAGCAGAGACGAGGGGTGAGCATGTCCTTTAGAGGGGCACAGTTCAAATTTGGTTTGTCTGAATGTTAAAGTAGACACATTTTTCAAGAGAGGACAAGAATCTCTACTACTTTGGAGAAATTGACGCGTGTACCTCAAACTATGTGCCTGTGAGAGCGATTTAGAATTTTTTTTTTTTCGATAATCATCACCTCACCCTGCCACTCTAACTGAAGATTCCTCCACTCTAAGCCACGAACATTCCATGCAATACACACACATGGGAGACTAAAACTTTCAGGAGAAATGAGGTGAAACGAGCATGACGCTCGAACAATCGCTGATCAAAAAGTATAAAAGATATCAGAAAGCTGAAAACAGGACTTGGTAAAGAACATATTTTCCTCCGTTTTAGAGGTTAAATGGACTGTGTAGCTGTAAGTATGGCGAAGTATCAGAAGTTTGAAAAAGCTCTGTGTAGAGCCAGAGTCACTAATAATAATAATAATAAGTAAGAATAATAAACGCGCAGGATAACAATAGTGACTCTGTGCAGAGCCCAAGTCACTGATAATAATAAGTAAGAATAATAAATGCGCAGGATAACAATAGTGACTCTGGGCGGAGCCCGAGTCACTAATAAGTAAGAATAATAAACGCACAGGATAACAATAGTGACTCTGTGCAGAGCCCGAGTCACTTATAAGTAAGAATAAAAAGCGCGAGCAATAATAATAGTGACTCTGTGCAGAGCCCGAGTCACTAATAAGAAATGCGAGCAATAACAATAGTGACTCTGTGCGGAGCCTGAGTCGCTAATAAGTATGGAGAAGATTAAGTAGTGCCTCTGTGCTGAAGCCCGTGGCACTAAATAATAAGTATGGAGAATATTAAGTAGTGCCTCGTGCTTAATAGTCTGCTATAGAAACAACAGTGACTCTGTGCAGGCCCGAGTCACTAATAAGAAACGCGAGCAATAACAATAGTGACTCTGTGCAGGTCCTGAAGCACTAATAAGAATAATAATAAGAATAAGAAACACGAGCAATAACAATAGTGTCTCTGGGCTCTGCCTGCTCTGCCTGTAAATAGTGACTCTGTGCAGACCCCGAGGCACTAATAAGTAAGAATAAGAAACGCGAGCAATAACATAAGTGACTCTGTGCAGGCCCCAATGCACTAATAGGTAAGAATAAGAGACGCGAGCAATAACAATAGTGACTCGGGCCTGTCCAGAGTCACTAAATAAGTATGGAGAATATTAAGTAGTGCCTTGGAGCTTCAGCCCGTGGCACTAAATAATAAGTATGGAGAATATTAAGAGGTACTACCTCTGCAGCTATTTTAGCTGTAGAGGTTGTGCCTCTGCGTTTCAGCCCGTGGCACTAAATTATTATGGAGAATATTAAGTAGTGCCTTGGAGCTTCAGCCCGTGGCACTAAATAATAAGTATGGAGAATATTAAGAGGTACTACCTCTGCAGCTATTCTAGCTGTAGAGGTAGTGCCTCGTAGTTTCAGCCCATGGCACTAAATAATAAGTATGGAGAATATTAAATAGATACCTCTGCAGCTATTTTAGCTGTAGAGGTTGTGCCTCGGAGGTTCAGCCCGTGGCACTAAATAAGAAACGCGAGCAATAACAATAGTGACTCGGTGTGGGCCCTGGGGCACTAATAAAAAGAAAAATAAGAATAAGAAACGTGAGCAATAACAATAGTGACTCAGTGCGGGCCCAGAGGCACTAATAAGGAAATTGTTGGCACATAAATACTACAGCAATTCATATATTAGACTAAAATAATATAATGTTAGGTTACCAATAGAATGTAAAAAAAATTCCTAATAATTTGTAATTTACTTTAATTTGATCTCCCCAAGTAGGTTTCTCATCAAAATGAAATCCCTTAAAATCTTCTTGATGTAACCTAACAATTTCTTCACCATCAATAGATAGATAGATGGTACAGATAGATAGATAGATAGATAGATAGATGGATAGATACTTTATTCATACCCAAAGGGAAATTATTTTATTCAGTGGCTCGTGTACATAAAAAGAACCCACATAAAACCATAGACATATAATCACATAAAACACATAAAAATAAGGGCACTAGTTCTCCATATATCTTCTACTGCCTATCTGTTTCCAGGTCAGGGGGGGTGCTGGAGCCAATCCCAGCACAAATTGCACGAGGGCGTGTACACCCCGGACAGGTCGCAAGTCCATTGCAGGGCCAACACACAGAGACAGACAAAGACAAATAACCACTCACACTCAAACCTCATCAAGGGCAATTTAGAGTCATCAATCAACCTTGGCATGCATGTCTTTCGACTGTGGGAGGAAACTGGGGCACCTGGATGAAACCCACACAAGCATGGGGATTGTGTGTTGTGAGGCAGCAGCACTGACCACTATGCTGCTGTGTTGCGCCAATATAAAAAAAAGAAGAAAAGTAAATCCATATTAAGTCCTGTAAGAGTCAGCACAGCTGACTATGTATGTGGGGGGTGTTGGTGTGATGGTGTCATGTGCCCTCCCCCAACTAAGGAGTTATTCAGTCTGATGGTTGTGGGGATGAATGATCTCATGAACTGCTTTGTTGTTCTGCACATTTATATCAAACATTCACTACAAATGCTTTTCTGTCTGACCAAAATGCAATGCAATCAAAGCCTATCAAAGGCTAAAGCCACCCCCCATCTGTCTCTGTCAACTCAGTCAGCCAAGGCAGAAAGTTTTTCCTTCCACTATCATCCAATGCTTCCTTGCTCAAGGATATGTAGGGTATCTTTTGTGAGTATGAGTGGTTGTTCGTCTCTGTGTGTTTCTGTATGTTGGCCCTTCGATGGACTGGCGTCCTGTCCAGGGTGTACCCCGCTCCTCGCCCAGAGTGAGCTGGGATTGGCTCCAGCAACCCTGCGACCCAGAAACCGAAAAGCAGTAGAATGATGATTTGGTTCCAAATTATAATGGTTTTTTTGCAGCAAATATCAGAAAATTTGATTTGTTTTTTACATCTAATGACAATTTATTTGCAAGGAGGACATTGTTTATTTCATTCATGAGTACAGATAATTCTTGGTTGGAAATAACTACATTTCTAACATCTGCAAATAATATTGGACATATAGTGTTTGACACTGTTGCAAGATCGTTAATGCAAGTAAAAAACTAAAATAGATCCTTGCAGGAAACCAAAAGTATCATAGCACACAAAGTACTAGGTAGCTAAACTCAAGCAAACTGATTTGTTCATAGGGGGTTGTATCTTGCCTTCCACTGTGTACATCACTCCACCACAGCCTCTGCAGTAAAACTAATCTGGCTCAAATCTGAGAGTCAGCTCTTTCTCTAGCTTGTCCAGCTGCCTTGCATCCTCCCCAGCAGACTGCAACATGGAACAGTAAACTTGCCACCATGGAACTGGTAAAACATCTTTCTGCAAGGAATTTGATTGAAGGAATTTGCTTCTGTCTATTTTTCATTAGGATTTCCATCAATAGTATCTATAATAATGTTGTTTCACCTTGAATAATTCCCAATCTAATCCATTTTGTGGGATACATTTCCTGCAGTGAAGTGAGGTTAACAGAATTAAGGTGTTCAGATATTCTTCCCTGTGCCTGTTTTTGCCCAGGCAGCTCATTTTGTGTAAACTGAAGTTACTTATTTAATGAATCCATTATCTAAACAAGTCTTTAAAGCTAATCAACGCTATGCCTTCTGTTGTTCAAAGACTTTATTCACCATCATAAATGAAAGACAGTTTTCATCTTGATGCTTTGTAGGGGGCATCCCTTTTTCTGTAACTTTTCTGTACCTGGTGTTGGTTGGCTTTTCTGTATCTGGCCCAGACTCCATTCACTTCTTATACTCATACAAGAAAAGAAAAAAAAATTCAGGACTGTGAGGATTTCTGGCGCCTTAATGGTAACTGCTGATTCTGTATGCATCTGTGTGTTTCAGTAGTCTAATGAATAAGTGACAAACTCAGTTATGACTCAAGACCTGTAGCTCCTCTTCAAAACACTGAAGTCCATCAGTGAGTCAGTCCCATAAAATCCAACGTTAAAATCCTTAGTTCCTCTTCACACTGCATATGATAATAGGGGAGCAGCTCATTTTTAACTTCAGAGCTGCATCCATCTTTGTTTATAGTCTCTCGTGTGACTGAATAACTTTCAAAACACCTTGATGCTTTGCAGACACTTTATTACACAAACAACATAGTGAAAATGGTACTCCTGCATGAAAAGCTTACAATAAAAACCAGAGCCCCCTTGTCACCATACATTGTGAATGCAGTTTGTGGTGTGCTGTTTATAAAATCAATCATTCAAACACACTGATGGGAATCTGAATACAGAGGAACAGGGACTGAGCAAATGAAACCTGGGAATATAGACTGGAACTAGATGTTCTGAATGGACAAACCAAACATCTGTATTTCTCTTTCTCTTATGCTTTTGTGACTCTTTAGGTGTAATATAATATTGATTGATATTTTTATTGATAATTATTAGTTGTTAAGATAGTCATTTGGGCAACTTATGATTGCTGTCACCAGATTTAATTGAATGACTTTATTTAGTATTGCCAACCATATTCTAAGCTTTTCATTCATTTTATTAATAAATTAATCACCTAGACAATCTCTAGAACATCAATTAATCATTTTAAGCTCAATTTGAGGTGATACAACAGAAAAAGGTGAGCATTAATTGATTAAGATTGGATTATTTCCTTGATTTTTAGGATCCAGTTCAGTGCCTCAAGAATCCTGATCCTCAAACTTTATACTGTGTAACTTTAATCCAAGATCCTTAATGTCTTATGTTACACCATGTTGTCCAGTCTACAAAATGACTTTAAACAGCTGGTGTGCCTATGTATCTGTTCGCATTGAACAGAGGATTGAACTGGAATAATCAAGAATCTAGTTCAAGAAACCAGCTGCCTAAGACTAAAACCTGTAGATCCTCTCTGGACCACTAGTGTCTGGTTCAAGCATCAAGTTTTTACAGCAGGTTTACAGTCAGGAACAAACACTGTTCTGATTTCTGGAGCTAACTTTCTCCCTCATAACAACTACTGGAGAACTTGCAGTACTCACCCAGTTTAATGTTTATTAAGGATTAAAGTTGTGGAGGATTGAGGTTGTGGCCTCTGTGGGTGAGTATATGATTGCCACAAACCTAAGTCTAAGATCCATCCTGGCCACCGCTCTTTGATAATTTTTGTTAGGTGGGAAATGTGGGTGGAGCCCAACACTGACAAGATGATGACAGAGGAAAGCTTACTCAAGCTTTACATACCTGTGGTGACCTCAAAGAGACTGTGTCTATCTGGTTTCACAACCTGTGATTCAGACTTTCCATTTTTCTTAACCTTCAATGGTCATCAGTGAAATGTCGACACATGAATTTCATAGCTTGTTCTGTGAGCACTTAAACAGATAGGTTGGTCTTTGAGCCACTTTTATCATTTCTCAGTTCACTCACTCAGACACCTCTATCTTTGTGAGGGCTCTTAGACTCTCATGTGTGGGGACTGGACAGTGTGCCCTTACTTATTTAGGTCTACAACTGATATTGTTCCTACTGAAGACAGAAAGACAAGTCCAAATACACAGACATTAATCTGTGAGTCAGGCTGAGTTGAATGGAAAAGATGAAGCTCCACTGGGAACAGCTGTGATACAGGTCATAATGGCAGTTGCTGAGAAAGCCACAAAATAACAATGAGATGCTGCCAATTAAAAAATTGAACCCAACAATTCAGCTTCAGTGAGTGGGATTTGTGTAATGATGGACAATCAGGTGAAGTACTCTGAGTCCCTCAAACGAGGTGTTCAACTGCTCTCTGGTTCATCCTGAATCACACTCTGATGTTTAAATAGTCCACCAGTAAAAATAGCAGCTTATTGTTTTTCAGTGCCCTCTTTTAGTGGTGCAAACACAATGACTCAGACCTACCCAGAATGTGTGGTCATCTCCCTCTCCTGCTCTGGTCCATGGGTGTGCAGCAGAGATCAGAGTAGGTGTTGATTCGTAAATACACTCACTCAGGGGCTGCTGTGTGCCTATAAACACAGTGTAAAACTTTGTGTGATGTAACAATGGTCTGGCTTGGCATATTCAGAGGCTGCAGGGACTTAATGAAGCAGCTGTGACAGGAGACACTGGTTTACAGATGTTCCTGCTTCAAACACATAATGGGCCACTGAAACATTTTCACTACCACAACACCCAAGCTTTTACTTTGCTTCTGTTGTCAGATGTTGCTTCACAGAGAGAGCCTCCTTTCATTTGAGGCACACAGAATTGGACTAGGACAATGTCACAGTCAGGGATCCGTCATTGTGCTTGTCACAGCTCTTCCATGTAACATCTCTTCAGGTATGAAACCCATTCTCCACCTAAAACAGTCAGCGAAGTCTTGTATATTTTCTTATGTGTTCAAGTGGGCTCAGACATGGTTTTCCTTGGTCTGTTTTAAGGATGAACCTGTCACTGTGGATTGTGCTGATAACAATAATTTCACTGATGCTGTTTGATAGGAAAAAAATCTTTTACAGTCATATGAGTCAATGTGTTGCCAAGGCTGTATCAAGACCACAGCTCAATACATTAAATAAGATTAAATTAACTGTCTAAATTAAGCCAAATGGTTTTATATACAGTATATATTAAAATATATAAACAATAAGATTGGCAGCTAACACAACAGTTACACACTTGATGAATAGCATACATCTTGGCAACATAAGCAGAAGGTTTGCAGCTGGGCCCATAGGGTTTAGGAGGACTGAGGAGGTGGCAGAGCAGAGTACTCCTCATTGTCTGAATCACTGCTGTCCTCATCGTTATGCTCTTGGTCACTGCTTTCAGTGCTCAGCTGGTCAAAGCCCTGACGACTATAACCCTTGTGGGATGCAAAGAAGTTCCCCAGATTCAGAGTGCCCACTGCTTTACCTGTTGACAGGAGGAAACAGAGGAGGGGAGATAAAATAAGAGAAGTGAAACATAAGAAAGGTGGAAATATCAGCAGTCAGAAAACATTGTTGAGGAGGAAAGACACAGTAAATGAAAAAATGGGAAAGGAGGAAACAGGAGAGGAGAAACATCAGACAGTACTATATATGTACTACCCCACACTGAGCAGCACAGTGAGTGCATAGTTAAAGTGTAAATGTTTGACAATATGATAACAAAGGATTGGAAGCATTTGTGTTGGCGTGGTAACCCATGGTGGCAAACAGGATTGCTACAGCTGGCGCCCAACATAAGTCAGTACAACACTATACAACAGATCCATAGCAGCTGGTTTTTCACCGATGGTCGGAGAGACTGTAGGCATGCATCGCAGACAGTTGTGAACCTACAGCATCTGGAGGCCCTCCACACCCAATATTAGACGCAGACTCAATTGCTCTGGTCTTGGGCTGCATCACTATCTCCTTCATCTACAGTATTCACCAGCATCATTCTGCATAAGATGATGGCGGTTGATGACCCTCAGACATTCTTGGAGATGTCTAAGCATGCTTTCTGGGGAAGCCCAGCTTCCTCTTGGGGACATAACCAGGATGCCAAGAGAGCCATCCTGGACCAGATGGGTGGTTCCTGGGAGCCTCACTGTCGCGGTTTCAGGACCATCAGGCTGGGGCCCTTCAATCGCCCTTTGTTCTTCACTCAAGGACATGGTGACAGCCAGTTGGCTGCAGCTCAGGGAATCCACTGGTAAGGGGTGCGTGCTGGAGCAGTTTCTGGAGGAGCTCCGAGATATGATCATGAAGCAGAGGGAACCATAACGAATGGATCTGTATGCCCCACAAGACACCGGCCCACCAAAGGCATACTGAACAGTACATTGTGTGCACATAATCAAAGGTGGAGCCTGAGGAATCTGTCTCATGTACAGGTGTCAGGATACTGTGACTCCTTCAACATTTATGACAAAAATTTATCTGTTCAAGTGAATTTTAAAGGCTTGGCATGGACTAGTTAACCCTAAATTATGAGCTGCGACAACTGTCACAAAAATGGAAACACATCATTTATCAGTGTAGTTGTGTCGATAGCAGTGTATATTGTTACAGAGGTTTACTCTACCTGAGCCAGTAACTGTTGAGTTACTGATCCACTGTTATTGGAGAACAGTCTGTATTATGTGAGTGAGACAGCCACAGGTTTTCATACTTATTTTAATATCTTACCTCTTATTTTTCCAAAGATCTCGCCCACAGAACTGGGGTCAGTTTTCACCTCACATTGATCTGAAAATATTCCAACAACATTCAGAATATTTAGCTGAATGCTGAGAGCTTGACAAGGTTCATCCCTGTTTTTATGAACAGATTGGTCCTTAGAGTAAAAGCTGAAGGGAGTTGATCATCCTATCTGTAGAAGATACTTGTGGACACATTTTCTCCTGCACTGACTCTTCTTTTCTTTCGCTTCCCTTTTTTGCTGACCATATATTCTCTAAATCACAGGGTTCCATTAATTGTACTGCTGTTAAAGGTTGAGATATTTCTCAAAGTCAAATTCTTCCTGTGCTATTGTCTTATGAACATATCCACTTTGAGCGGTGTTTTTACTTGTGAAACCTGAACACGCCCATTAAACTTGGCTTCTTCATTTAAGTGTCAATGCTAGAGGACAAAATCCACTGATCTTTATAGAAATGGGTTCCAAAACTTAATCAGTCTGAATCGGGAAAAAAATTGTTGATATTGTCCCTGAAGGTAAAAGTATATTTTTCCGCACATCCTTTACTGACAGTGAAAAGGATAAGCAGTGGCCTCCGCCTCCTCTCAGGACTCAACTGATTAAATCCAGTTAAAGAGCATATTGCAGGTGAGAGCCCCCATTGAATCAATGTTTAGAAAAATAATATAGGAACAATTTTTTCTTCAAAATATATTGGTAAATACATTAATTAGGCTTCTGGAGTCGTTTTTGTGTGAAAATTTTACTTCTGCTTCTGAAAAAGCTCAAGCCGAAGTGACGTAGGCAGAGGGAGAGCAGTGAACTTGAACAATAGGAAAACAATGGATCCCAATCTCAGTTCTGACACAAAAGAAATTTTAAATGTGTACCATTGCACATATGACGGACCGCAGCCCTATAACTACGAGCCTGTTATGCGCCCCAGAGAGCAAGGAGAGACCAGGGGGAGAGTAAATGGTCAGAGGAGAGAGATAGAGCTGTGGTGTCAGGACAATCAGTGGAGAGCAGGGCAGGTGTCTTGGTGAGAGACCGGTGTTAGCTTACACACGTCAGCTAAGGATATGTAATATTGTGTTCACGTCATAATATTGCACAGATTACCAACATATGTCAGGCAATACCAAAATTATTAATGGTCATCTATTACAGGCAGGAGATACTTACAAATAATCAAAATTAATGATCTTGATGAAGTGTCTCATACTTGTAATATCCGTCAACACTACGAGGTATAGCACTATACTATTGCTGCAGGAGACAAACACTTTCATGATCCACGTTTTGTTTGATAGCTGCTTGTGTGGGAAATGCAAGGCCATGACCACAGCCGAGGAGAGCATGTGCTGCAGGGAGGTAGATGCCTACTGGGCCTTAGTGGAGAAAGTCACCCCCAGGCTCCAAGTGCAGTGCTTCACACAGCACCCGGGATTTGATGCTTGCTGTCTGAATCCCTACGTGCTTCAGATAGCCTACATGCACTACAGGCAGGAGCATTGACCTCTCCAGGCCAGCAGACACGAGTATGTTATGTTTAGGGCAGAAATAATGAATTCCTCTATTTAGTTTACTCTCTTTATTACTTACATGTTCTATTTTCCATATATGAACTAGGATAATAAAGTAGATAATAATGCTGAATGTTCAGCAGATTTGTAAAACTCTAAATTTTTAGATTTACCAAATTGAAATAGAATGGAAGTAAATGGTATAGGTAATTACACACACACACACAAACTCAACAGCCATTTCATGTGGTACATCTGTGCCAACAGCTCTGCCATAAATACATTTATGAGGTTTATTTTCACTTTTAACATTGTAATGGGTCTTGCTTCGGCATCTCATGTTGAACTCCATCAGATTGCTTGATTGATAATCCTCCGGTCTAAAGTGAGAGCCACACATGACCGCATTTGTTGTAGCTGATGCAGCTGTGAAGTCCCGTCTCTTCAGCTGCACCAAATGCCCCCAGGCATGAAATATAGCGTCATTTTTTTTTCCTGTTAGGAAACCTGTGGACTCGATGTCCTGACAGGCTGGAGTTTGTGCAACCTCCACAAACGCAATAATTTGCCATGATAATGAAAAATGAATGCAATACAACACTACTGAAAACACACCGACTCTCTATAACATGACCTCTCTGACTGATAACTACCTACTCCCAAACTGAGTGATGGCAGAGCCTAGCACATAGCTCCCTCTGCCTATGTAATATGACGCGGTGTTGAAAAAAAGACCGTTTTTACAGGCTTAGCTCAAAACTGTCACTTTCTGGACTAAATTTGCGCTCTAATGTCTTGAAAAAAATTTTGAAACCTCCATTAATTTTTCAAATGGTATTTTTTAGACAAAGTTATATATAAATTTTGGAAAAAGTTTAACCTGCAATATGCTCTTTAATCTGATCAAACCCTGTACAGACGACGGTTCTACTGTCATACATACTGTTCTTCCTCCAGCAGATGAAGACTCCTAAAGAGATGACTAGCAGCAGAGGAATAAGCAGCAGTGTTGTGATGATGGCTGGAAGTAGGCCCTGCCCTCTGTTGTGTTTTGCTCCACTCTTCTTCTCCTCCTCCTCCTTCTCCTGTGGTAGAGGTTGCTGAGCCTTGGTCTGCTTCTCTTGGATGGCTGCCGTCTTGTTACGTTCAGGCCTCAGCTTAGTTTGGACAATTGTCTCCATTTCTACACAGAGGAAAATGTGATGGTTATCATGGTCCGCAGGTTTTAATCAAGCCACCACAGACAGGCAGGGTGTACCCTGGGAGAGGCCCTAACCTTCATCACAGCTGCTATGTGAATTCTTGGTTTGTTGATTACAGTAAGGAAGTAGAAATCACAAACATATGCAAACACAGTAACTGATATCAGTCCAGTGTTTTTTTCCACCAACAGAAAAATCTACAGAATCACTGGATGCTGACATGACAGAAACCACTGAACCCTGATCTTTCTCTGACCTTCCATTGCCTCTTGGTGCAGAACTGCGGCCACAGTTCCCTGATGTTTATATGTGTGACTTTCTGTTAAAAAACAACCAACTCCCAGCTGTGAACAAACCCCTTCCTCTTGTTCATGGAGAGGAGAGAAGGTTTGGCCACAAAGCAGTTTTTCACTATTTGATGCCATTAAACGCATAGAAGAAAGTGGAGACATACACAAGAGAGGATGAGACTGTGTGATGTGTCACATTCTGTTGGTGTGTGGGTGTATTTTTGTGTATGTGTAGCATCAGTAAATGCAGACATCATCACCATTATCATCATGATGCAATGATTCAACAATAATTGATTGAGACTGCTCACCAGATCTAGAATATCTCATTATCAAATACTGTCTTTTCTACTTATGACAAGAGTTCAGCAATCATCATCACAGCTGTATCCATAGCCCCAAATGCCAATACTAAACCTGCTAGCAGCACAGACTACAGGCAGTCAGCCCTGATTATGTGTGCATATTAGCAGCGGATTTTACGCAAATTGATTTTAAGACCACCTTCTCAAAGTTTGTGCAACATGTCAAATGTCCAACGAGAGGGAAGAACACATTGGACAAAGTCTACACAAATGTCAAACAGTTATAATAACTTCCCTCACTTCAGCACATTAGATCATCTTCCAGTCTTTCTGACATCTGCCTACATCCCCATCTTTAGATGGTCAAATGCAGTTATTAAAACAATAACAATTTATCAGACTCCTACTTCACTACTGTGAACACCTTGATCCAATGTTGTAACCAGAATGCCCACATCTTAAATCGCATCAAAACAGAGGAAGTGAATTTTGGATCCACACAGTTCACACCAGCACCATTTATCAATTACAATAAATCCATAAAGCAGTCCTCATCTTTTAAATACTTGGGAGTGTATGTGGGCAGGACTCTAACCTGGTCACATCATGTGGATTATGTATGCAACAAGGTCCAACAGAGGATCTGATTTTTAAGAAGGCTGAGATCTTTTGGTGTCAGCAGGAACATTCTTTATTTATTTTTCTGCTCCACAATCTGCAGCATCCTGCATTAGGGAGGTCTGGTCTGGTTCTGTGGCCTCTCAGTCCTGCTGAAAAGCAGAATTACAAGACTGCTTAACACCTGCTCCAAGATGGCGGGTTTTCCAGTGGAAAATCCTTTCCCCGACAGCTGTTCTAAGCTCACCATCAGACTGGCGGAGAAAATCTGTTTTGATCACTCTCATGTCCTACACAAGGAGTATCAGCTTCTGCCTTCTGGGGGGAATCACTTTCTGGACCTGAAAGGTCCAGAAAGTGATTTCCCCGCCCTTCCTGCCGCGTACACATACACACCCCATGTTCCACTGTCGGACTTATGCACCTGCAAATGCATCCATGTTGCTTTTATTTGCCTCTTTTGAGAATTGCTGCTTTTATGTTATGATAGGTATGTCTTTTAATGATTTGTCTGCCTTGTGTTTTTAATTCTGTTTTTATTTATGGATGGATGACAGATTGCACAGAAATGTATCTTGCTTTTCCAACTCAGCAAACAGACATTTAAGTGTTTTTTTAATTTGGCCAGAGGTAAGCATAGAACAGCTACAAGACTGTTTTGAAAGAATAAAATGGGGCTTCTGGTTTCTGTGTGATGGAGCACCCAGCAGAGGAGAAGAGCTCTGACAAATAAGCACTTTCTAAATAAGTTTAAACCTCCGAAAACCAAAAAACTGAGTATCGCCTTCATTTTTAACCACTTAGTTACAAAACTCCTGATATGAGTTCACTCAGAGGGAAACAACATGGAACGCAGGTACAGAAAATGATAACTCCAATCATACAAAGCCCAAAAATGGCCGACAGCGCAGCTCTGAATACACAGGAGAAAACACCTGATACCATACCTGAAACCACACTTTCCCTGTGGATGCGTCAAGATGAGCTACAGACCTCCAGAGAAACCGTGCTTTAAAGAAATTAAAAAGGACATTGTTTCTCTCCGCGAAGTGACAAAAGCTGATATACGGGCCATACGGGACGAGGCGGTGAGTTAGCAAGACTCCACTCGGCACAGGCTGAGACAGCTAACAAATATAAAGAAATGGAACTGCGCTCGGCGAAACGATGGACAGAGTAACTGTGCTGGAGAAGTCACAACAATTAATCACTAAGGAATGTAAGAAAATGCAGGACAAATGAGCAGGAGGCAAAATCTACGGCGGGTCGGTATTACAGAGGGAGCCGAAGGAGGGAATAGGAGGGAACGGATAGAGACCCCGGGCCATTCTCGTGCGCCTCTACTATTATACGGACAGACAGAATATACTGGGCAAAACTAAAGGGCGACTAACATACAAAGGAGACCAGTTTTACATCTTTCCAGACATGAGCCTGGAGGTCAGCAGACAACGTGCCGCTTTCAATCCAGTGAAGAGAAAACTCAGAGAGGCCATCGTCACGTACAGCATGTTCTACCGAGCCAGGCTTGCTATTAGTGTGGATGGGATTAGACACGCCTTTGATTCCCTGAAAGCTGCTGAGGATTTCTATAACCAGAAGATCGCCAAAGTGGACTGATCCCCATGAACACAAGTAATAATAGTGATATAAGTTTGATATCCTTTATGCTAAAACCTGTGGTATCAATAACTATTGTGGATGACTCAGGACTTATGGAAACACTCTAAGTAATGGGTTTCGTATTACATTTTTTTTCCTTTTCATTTAGATTAGACCATCAGACCATTGATAGGAACCCAAAAAGATTCTTCATGAACGTTTAGGAGGGTTTGGTGAGGCTTATTACCTGGAACTGCAAAGGATTGAATGGGGCTGCGAAACGTGGTAATGTACTTGCACATTTGCAGAGATTGGGGGCCGACGTAGCCTTCTCACAAGAAAAGCACCTCAAAAACCATGCACATAAACAATTACATAAGAACTGGGTGGGACATGTGTTCATTCTAGCTTTAATTCCAAATCATGTGGGACTGCTATTATAATCAATAAAAATACTCCCTATATTACATCAGATATAATCTCTGACTCAAATGGCAGATATGTAATAGTAACTGGGGAAATTTATAACACTCCAACAAATCTAGCAAACGTTTATGCCCCCAACTTTGATGATGAAAGATTTATAGGTTCAGTACTACCTTCCTTACCCAATCTTCACACCCACAACCTTATTCTAGCTAGCGAATTTAACTTTGTGATGGATCCAGTGCTCGATAGATCATCGAACAAACAACACTCTTTGTCTAAATCAGTGAAACTGTTACACAATTTTTAAAATCAGTTAATGTAATAGATGCATGGAGATATATGAACCGGAACCAGCCTCAGCTACACAAGTCCTTCTCCAGGATTGACTATTTCTTCATAGACTTGAAACTACTTACATGACTTAAATATATAGAGTATGAAGCCATTGTTTTATCAGACCATGCCCCACTAAGACTGCAACTGAACTTTCCCTGTAGACACAAAGTCAACCCATGGCATATAGATAACATTTACTAACTATCAAAACCCATGTAGAGTTCTTCAGATCCCAAATAGCTTTATAGATGCAAACCAACGAGACTCCAGAAGTCTCTAAAAGTATATTACTGGAGGCCCTAAAAGCATACTGTGACGACCCTGGGAAGTTGCTCTATGTTTTGGTCTGTATTTACTTCTGAGTGCCTGTAGGTGGAGGGTCCACAGTGGAGATGAGGCACACCTGTGCAGCCTGGCTCACCTGCACTTAAAGATGGCCGCCGACCCCAGCTCACTCTCTCTCTGCCACCATGCTGCTGCCGGGGTCCCTCTAGCTCTCCTCAGCTTAGCCTTTTGTTTGCTTATTGTCCATACACACACACACACACTCATCCACACATTCATGACACCCCTGATACTGCTGATTTCGATACGTTTTTTTTTTTTTGTTCTGTACCATATCACATGGGCCAATAAAGGGTCAAGCTACTTTCTGTGTGAGCTTCCTCTTTTGTTGCTAGCTTGACCCGGCTTGTAACAAATGGGGGCTCGTCAGGGATCAATCAGGGATTGGCTATTTCTTTCTTTTCTTCCCTGGGGTGATTAGTGTTTGCTGCCTGCTAGTCTGCAGTCACTATAGGTAAGTAGGCATAGTTTGTGAGGAAGTTCCACACACAGAGCAATGTTTGCTTTAGGTTGAGTTGTTGCCCTGGCTGGTAAATTAAAGTGTTTGAGTAGAGCTGTTGTGTAAGCTGGCCTAGATTTTGTTTCCAGGTTGTTCCTGGTATGGGTTAAAGACAGTGGTCACCTCCGGAGTTATTTTTTCCGTTAGGCATAAGCAGCAATGTCCTCACGGGGGCTTGTTGGTTTCTTATTTTAGTTTGTTATTTTTGTGCATAAACGCGGTAAGACTTTGTCTTTGGGTACACGTCCATGGCCGTCTTGGTGGGTAACAGCCTAGCTGGGGCTTAACCGGGTCATCGGGTTTTTTGTTTAAAATACCCACCGGGGTATGCATGAAGATTAGGGTGAGAGAAGGAAGGCAGTGTGGGCTAGGCAGTTAGGGGAGAAGTGCTCTGGAGGTTTAAAATAAGAACACTGTTTGTACACCAGGTTCAGCTGGTTTGGTTTGGCCTAGCTTATTGATGGTGGGTGACAGCTTGTTTGGCTGTTAGTCTGGCTGCTAATCTTTGGTTGTTGGTTCAACGGTGGCTGCTTGATTTTGCTGCGTGCCATAGTATATTGGTTTTGTGTTGTAGCAAACTTGGTAGTGGGTCTAGTTAGTCTATAGGTCCTGTTGAGAGGATGGACACTTTACAAATTCCTCCACTGTAACCAAGTGTGGAACTGCTGGCTAAGTGTACCAAAGACCAGTTATTTGAAATTGCTGAACATTATAAGATAACTATTTCTAAGCACGATCGGAAGGAGCTTCTGATAGCAACTTTAACAGCCTAGTTAGAGCGGTCTCAAATTTTGCCAGGCCTAGCAGTCTTTAGTCTGCAAAAGTCAGTGAAATGGCCACTGAGGGAGCAGCTGCTGGTCCTGTGTCATCTGGGAGTGTAAATTTGCTTTGATCTGACTTTGGTGCTTTGACCTTTGAACAGAAGAACGAGATCGTGCTGTTACAGAGTGAATGTGAGGACTGTGCTCTGGCCCAGGAGGAGCGGGTTCGTGCTCGAGAGCAAGAGTTAGAGCTTGAAAAACTGAAGGTAACTGAAAAGTTGCATGAAGCTGAACTGCAACAGGAGCGTTACAGGTTGCACCTTGTTAGTGAGGGTAAGCTTTCTCCAGTGTCCCCTGTGGGTTCCCCAGCTACATTTGATGTAGCCTGCGACTTGAGGTTGCTACCTGGATTTAGTGAGAAGGATGTGGATACTTTTTTTTGCCTGTTTGAGCGGCTCAGTCAGTCACGACAGTGGTCTGATCCAGAAAAGACATTGCTTTTACAATGTGTACTTACTGGTAAGGCTCAGCAAGCTTTTTCTGCCCTAAGTGTAGCTGACAGTCAGGACTATTGCAAAGTTAAATCTGCTGTGTTGAAAGCTTATGAACTGGTGCTGGAAGCGTACCAACAAAAGTTTAGGAGGTTAAGGAGGTCAGAGGGGCAGACGTATGTAGAACTGGTTCGTGAGCTGACTGTACAGTTTGATCGTTGGGTTTCAGCTATGGAAGTAGAAAGCGTGGAGGAGTTGAGAGAACTAATTCTCTTAGAACAATTCAAAGAGATCCTTCCTGAATGTGTTACCACCTATCTGAGTGAGCATCAGGTTAGCGAGGTGACAGTAGCTGCAGTGTTAGCTGATGAGTACACCTTAACTCATAAGATACATGCAGGGGGAAGAATGACTGGGGGCGCAACGAGTACTTCTCTACCGGCCGCCCAGCTAAGGTGGTTGAGGTGGACAGCCCAGTGTTGAGGCCCCCACCAGGCTGGCGTGGAAAAGAGAGGATCCGGACTAACTTTTGTTTGGGTTAAGGTCACTGGAAAAATGAATGTCCAGTATTGAAAGCAAAAAACAAGTCATTCCAACATAGTCGGGGTCCCAAGTCAGTTGCTCTTGCTGGTTCTGTCCATCCGGTTGGTAGGGATGAAGTTATAGCTGCTCTCAAGTTGCATACTACCCCTAAACCAGCTGCTGTTGCAGCTCCTGACTCAGGCCCAGATCTGGCCAAGTTGCAGCCTCAGGCCTCCCTGAGCTTAGACTGTGGTCCGGGTTATGCACCTTACATTTGTGAAGGACATGTGTCTTTGCCTGGCAGTGACAGTAAAGTGCCGGTCAAGATTTTGAGAGACACCGGGGCACTGGAGTCTTACATTGTGGAGTGTGCTCTCCCATTTTTCTCAGACACAGACACTGGGAGTTTGGTGCTATTTCAGGGAATGGGTATGCAACTGATGTCTGCTCCTCGGCATCGGCTGATGCTGCACTGTTCTTTAGTGCAGGGCGAGGTGGCCGTGGGGGTACAGCCCGCATTGCCTTTACCAGGAGTCAGTCATTTTGGGGAATGATTTAGCTGGTAGCAAGGTATGGTCTGACGTGTCTCCATCGCCGTTGGTTACCTCTAAACCTGTAGTGCGAGAGTTGACTGACCCCGAGCAGAATCTCATAAAGGTGTTTCCAGCTTGTGCAGTAACCCAAGCCCAGTCCTGTAAAATACAAGCTACACAGGAAGCTAAAGTTGATTCAGGGAAGGTTGTTTTGCTTTCTGTTTTTCCAAAATCTGTCTCTCGCAGTGAATTGGCCGAGCAGCAGCGAGAAGATCCTTCGATGCAGGAGCTCCTATCTCAAGTTCGCCCTGCCGGTGAAATGACCAGTGCAGCCCATGGACATTTGGGAGTGCAAAAAACTTACAACCGGGTGCTAATGTATTTTTACTGGCCCCGGCTGAAAAGGGATATTTCTGCCCACATAAAGACTTACACTTGTCAATTAACAGGTAAACCCAATCAAAGCATTAAACCTGTTCCGTTGTCTCCTATTCCTGCAGTGTCCACCCCGTTTGAGCACCTGCTGATAGACTGTGTCGGCCCTTTGCCCAAGTCTAAGGCCCAGTCCCAATACACCCCCTACCCCTACTTTTTAGCCCTACCCCTAAATTTTGCGCGTTCCCGCGAGGGTAGTGGTGTCCCAATTCCTTTTTTCACATAGGGGTAGGGGGCATAACGAGGGGTAGGGGGTATGAATCTAGCCCTTCTGAGCAAGGGCTTTCCGATGCTGACTTCCCAAGGAAGGGTCAGTTCCGTGATCCCCAGAGAGCGAGAGGATGTGGAGAAGTCAGAGAAAAAAAAACACAAAAAATTCACAAGAGACAACAGCCGTCGATGGTGTATTCTTCTCCGTGTACGTCTTGGTTTATTTATTAACAGAAGCATGATGAATGCTAAAAAAAAAAAAAAAAAAAAACGATCGCAACCAATCGCAACCGTAAACTCCATGGTTTTTTTTGGGTTTGTTTGTTTTTTAATCTATTGACAAAATGTACATTGACAGACAGAGTACATACAGGGTGAGGGCGTTACATACAAAAATAAAATCATGCCGATTGAAATTTACCATAGCCTCCATGTTGCTGCTGGGACTACGCAGTCGCTTGCGTGCCCGAACGTAAACTATGCAGTGACGTAGCAAGTGGTGTTCCAATTCCTAGGGCAGATTACAAAGCCCTACCCTTTGTGGCTTCCTTTCAAGGGTTAAGGGGTAGTGGGTGAGGGCTAGGGGTGGTGAGTAAGGGCTAGTGGTAATGAGTAGGGTGAACATTGGGATTGGGCCTAAAGCTGGCAGCTCTTACCTGCTGACCGTGATGTGCCAGACAACATGGTACAGCTGCATATCCTCTGCGGAATATAACGACTAAATCTGTGGTGAAGGCTTTGAGTCAGTTTATTCAGCTTTCCCTCAGTCTCTGGTATTCCTAAGGTTATTCAGTCAGACCAGGGTACAATTTTCACTTCACAGATGTTGGCAGAGATTTTGAAACAACTCCATGTGAAACATGCCACCTCTAGTGCCTACCATCCTCAGAGCCAGGGGGCTCTTGAGAGGTTTCAGCAGACTTTAAAATCATTATTGTGGTCATATTGCAGTGAGTTGAACAGAGACTGGGAGGAGGGGTTACCTTGGTTATTACTGGCTGCACGGGAATTGGTTCATTCCAGTACAGGTTTCAGCCCAAATGATTTGGTTTTTGGACGCCATGTTAGAGGCCCATTTGCGGTACTGCAGGAGGATTGGCAGGCACCTGATCCCCCAGTCAAACTGTTGGACTATGTTAATGGGTTCAAAAGGCGGCTCTTTGAAGCGGTGAGGCTGGTTAAAGAAAAGCTGGGGGCTTCTCAAAAGAAAATGAAGAGGTTGTATGACCGGCGTACTGAAACACGCATTTTTTTCCCCCAGGTGATCAAGTGTTAGCCTTGTCACCTCTGGTTAACTCCCCTTTTCAGGCTAAATTTGTGGGTCCCTATTCTGTGATACGGCAGGTGTCAGATCAGAACTATGTCATCTCTACCCCAGATAGGAAGAAGGCTAGTCAGTTGTGTCACATAAACCTGTTAAAGCCTTATTTTATCGTTCTTTTCCTGCAGAATCAGCAATAGAGGTAGCTTCAGTGGCTGTGGCAGTGCCTCCTGGGGTTATTGGGACTCAGTTGGGGGGGGGGGCCAGGTTTGATGAACATGAGGTCACTGACAGAATTTTTCAACCGATCTTGTGTCATACAGAGTCTCTGGATAAACTTGAGGTGTTGTTGGGTCACTTGTCATCGTCTGAGAGAACTGAGATGTGTGCTTTGATCAAAAATCAAAAAAAAATCAAGTCTTATACCTCCCTTTTTTCAGATATTTTCAGATATTCCCTCACGGCCACACCTAGTGGAGCGTGACATTGAGGTGGGAGATGCGGCTCCTATAAAGCAGCGCTTCTACAGAGCCTCACTTGAAAAATGTGAGCAGTTGGAGTCAGAGGTCAAATACATGTTAGAAACCGGTATTGCTGAACCCTCCTATTCTAGCTGGACTTCACCATGTGTGTTAGTTGCAAAGCCAGACTCCACCTTTAGACCTTGTACTGACTTTAGGAAAGTGAATGCCATAACCAAGCCCAATAGCTATCCCCTTCCTCGGATGGAGGATTGTGTGGATCAGGTTGGTTCAGCTAAGTTTGTAAGGAAATTTGATCTTCTGAAAGGTTACTGGCCGGTACCCCGAACACCACGGGCTCGAGAAATTGCTTCTTTTGTCACATCTTCTGGGTTGTATTCATACATGGTAATGCCTTTTGGGTTGAAGAATGCCCCTGCCACGTTCCAGCGCCTAATGAACCTTGTGGTTTCTGGGCTTAAAGGGTTTGCCGTGTACTTAGATGATGTGGTGGTGTGTAGTGACACTTGGCCTGAACATTTACATTGCGTCCGGGCCCTGTTTGATCGCCTGTCCTGGGCAAACCTCACAGTGAATTTGGCAAAGTGTGAGTTTGCCAAGGCCACTGTGACATACCTGGGCAAGGTGGTTGGGCAGGGTCTTGTGCGGCCTGTACAGGCAAAAGTGGAGGTTGTCGAGACGTTTCCTCCTCCCACTACAAAGGAGCTTGCTAGATTTCTTGGAATGGTGGGCTACTATCGAGGGTTCTGTGAGAACTTCTCAGCAGTAGCTGCTCCTTTGACTGACCTGGTGAGCTCAAAGGTGAAATTTCACTGGTCAGATAGTTGTCAGAGTTTTTGATGGGGTTAAAGCTCTCCTGTCTTGTACTCCAGTGCTTGCAGCTCCCCGTCTTGGTGAGCCATTTCAGCTCCAGGTGGATGCCAGTAATACAGGTGCTGGTACCGTGTTATTGCAGCAAGATGTGTCTGGTACTGAGAGGCCGGTCAGTTATTTCTCACGCAAGTTTAACTCCTATCAGTTTAATTACTCGATAGTCGAGAAAGAGGTGCTTGCGTTAATTTGGGCCTTACAGCACTTTGAGGTATACATCAGTAGCGGGTGTAGGCCTTTGGTAGTGTATACAGATCACAATCCTCTAACTTTTCTACATTCCTTACAGGACCCAAATCAGCGGCTGATGAGGTGGTGCCTGTTCTTACAACCGTTCCATTTTGACATCCGGCACCTAAAAGGGTCAAAAAATGTTATCGCTGATGCATTGTCTAGAGCATCACTTTAGGGTGGGTTTTGGATCCTGTTTCCCTGTCTTCCAGGGCTTCTCCCTCCTGCCTCTTAAAAATGCTTTAGGTACCAAGTTGCTGAGTCGGAGTGGGTGAGCAGGGAACTAGCAGTGGTAGCTGTGTAACCTTAGTGCCCAGGTAAGATGTTTTTTTTGTTTTTTTTTCTTAATGTGATTGACTACATTGACTGTAGATTAGCTGTCAGGGTATTTGTTGGCACTTCCATCATGGACTCTGTCAGGGTCATTAGGACCCTGTTTTTATGGGGGGTGGGGGGGTGGGTGTGATGACCCTGGGAAGTTGCTCTGTGTTTTGGTCTGTATTTTCTTCTGAGTGCCTATAGGTGGAGGGTCGTCAGTGGAGATGAGGCACACCTGTGCAGCCTGGCTCACCTGCACTTAAAGATGGCCGCCGACCCCAGCTCACTCTCTCTGCCACCATGCTGCTGCCGGGGTCCCTCTAGCTCTCATCAACTTAGCCTTTTGTTTGCTTATTGTCCATACTGCTTTCTGTGTGAGCTTCCTCTTTTGTTGCTAGCTTGAGCCGGCTTATAACAATACGTTTGAGGACAGATTATTTCCTACTCTGCTCAGTTGTTCAAAACACAAAATGAGAGAAGAAAAAATATAACAGGACAAATTGTTTGGAATAAACAGTATGCAGTGTCCTGACCTGATTGCTAAGAGGACAAGTGTCATATCCACACCTGGCAGCCTGTTCCAGTTGGTTGTGTTTCCCTCCCCTCCTTGTCTCACTCTCTAGGGGCAGGTCCCAGGCGCAAGCGGCCACTGCAAGTCACACCTGATGCAAATCAGCTCATCAACCCTCTGCTTAAATACTCCAGTCTCCCAGTCACTCATCGCCAGATTGTTGCAATAATTCTTACGGTACTTACGTCAGGCCAAACTGAAATCTTAAGTGTTCCCAGCGTGTTTTACCCCTTTGTGTTTCTTTGTACGCACCTGTGTCTCTGTGTCTCAGGAACCTACCAGCTTGCCTGCTACGCTGCCTCCCTGGACCCGCTCTGACCCCGACCTTCCCAGCTACCCTCCACCTGCCATCTCCAACCATACTCTGTCCCACTGCCTCCCCGGCATCTCCTCTGCCCTGCTGCCTGGCTCCTGCTCCGCAGCCACCTCATTCCCTCTAAAGCTTGAAAGCACCAGGCCCAGATGAATTTTACATCTGAATTTTATAAGACTTTTGTTATGGAGGTTGCACCTCTTCTCTTGTAAGTTTTTAATCATCTGAGACAGGGTTTCTTCCAACAACATTCTATCAGGCAACAATCTCTAATACACAAAAAAGGGAAAGACCCCCTGGAAGCAGCATCTTACAGACCAGTGAGTCTACTGAATATAGACACCAAAATTGTAGCTAAAATATTGGCAATAAGACTAGAAAATGTACTCCCAACAATAATTCACAAAGCTCAAACAAGTTTTATTAAAAACAGACAATTGACCCATAACATCTGCAGACTACTCAATATTATATATACATCCTACTCCAACTCCAATCTCTGTAATATTGATATCATTGGACGGAGAGAAGGCTCAAAGTATATTTCATGGATGAAGCTCCTTTATGCATCTCCAATGGCTTCAGTACAGACAAATAAGATAAGATCCGAGTACTTCAGGTTAACATGTTCCACTAGGCAGGGATGTCCACTATCTCTGCTGCTTTTTGCACTGGCAATAGAACCTCTTGCTGTCTATTTGCATACTTCAAAAGAATACACTGGGATTTGTAGAGGAGGCAAGGAGCACAAGGTCTCACTGTTTGCAGATGATTTATTAATATACATCTCTGACCCTTCTAAATCAGTCCCTGTAATAATCTCAATTTTGAATAAATTCGGACTACTATCGGGATATAAAAAATATTAGCAAAAGTATATTATTCGCAATAAAGACTACAAACGACCAACAACTCTTTGACAAATTGCCCTTTATGATCTCAATTCATTTCAAGTATTTAGGTATTAAAGTTACCAAAACTTTCACAGATCTCTACAAGGAGAATTTTCAAAAATTACTAGACATTACAACAGAAGACCTGCAGATATGGTCCCATATCCCCATAACATTAGCAGGCCGAATCACCATAATCGAAATGACCATCCTCCCCAAATTTCTTTTTTTCATATCAGTGCATTCCCATTTATATCAAAAGGGGTTTTTTTCATAGCATAGATAAAATAATCTCAGAATTCATTTGGAATAAGAAAAAACCTAGATTAGGATGATCTTCTTACAGAGACCAAAATCGGTAGTAGGTATGGGGTTGCCAAATTTTAAAGTTTATTATTGGGCGAGTAACATTAAAATGATGAACGACTGGCTACAAAAAAAGCCTCCGCTATGGTTAAGCATAGAAAACGCCTGTTGTCACCCCTCTTCTCTTTCAGCCATGTTGCTCTCAGCTCTGCCCACTGTAGACTCTGATACATTAACTAATCCAATCATCTCCCATTCGCTTAAGATTTGGTCCCAATTTTATGGTTGGCAGTCTTGTTCACTTCAAAGCCCTCTTATTGAAAACCACACCTTCGCACCTTCATTTACCAATACAGTATTTAAGGATTGGTTTGAAAATTCATACCTTCCTGGATATATTCATAGATCAAGTTTTTCCAAATATTGAATAGGTACAGGAGAAATACAATATTCCAAGGTCACAGTTTTATAAATACTTACAGATAAGGAGTTTTGTTATAACCCATCATATTGAGATTCTCCCAACCGATCCACAATGGAATTGATACTTATGCAAGATCCTTCCAAAAAGGGAGGAATAGCCAAGATATATGAAAATCTGTCAAACCTGGTCGGTAAAGCTACTATGGATCATCTGAGGTCGGCCTGGCGGGATGACCTAGGCAGGGGGATCACGGAAGAACAATGGCAGACAGCCCTAGCACAAACTCATAGCTCTTCAATATGGCCTCCTGCAATTTAAAATAATACACCGCTTACATTGGTCAAAACAAAAGCTTCATAAAATATTTCCCTCAGTAGATCCTGTTAGTGACTCTGCTGTTTAAGTTCTTGTTTTTCAGTTACATGTGCTTTTGTTTTGGTATGACACGTTCCTGACTCCACCATCCTACATCCTGTCTTTGTTTGATGTTCCCTCCATTTTTTGTGAGCACACCTGATTCCCCTTTGATTGTTTTGTGGGTATTTAAGCCTGGTGTGTCTATTAGTCTCTGCCAGATCGTGGCAGTCTGTTTCCTGAGACGTTCCAGCATTAGCCAAGATTCTGATTGCCTTTGTGTTTGACCTATGCTTGTTTGTTGGATTGTGTGCCATTAAACCTACACCGACCTCTGAACTGTGCTGTCTGCTAGTGGGTCCTTTTCTATAGGAAACCTAACAGTTCCTTCATGTGACAGATGTGGACTCGGACCAGAAACACTGGGTCATATGTTCTGGAGTTGCCCGAAGCTATCAAATTACTGGGACAATATCTTTCAGACTCTATCAAATAATCTACATAGACATATTACATAGATCCATTGGTGGCCGTTCTAGGAATTATCAATTCAAGTATGACGAAAAGCAACATAGTAGGGTTTGGTTTGTCAGCCTACTGGCACAAAGATTGATATTACTTAACTGAAAACAAAAGGTAGCCCCAACTGATTCAAATCTTATGATAGATGTTATGAGACATTTAGAGCTGGAGAAAACCAGATTTTTACTGAAGAATCAGGAAAATTCTATAGAATCTGGCAGCCGTTTGATTATTTTAACCACAACACATAGTCTGATGGCAAGTCTTAGAAGTGCTCTCAACTCAATTTTATTCCTTTCTTTATGTAGGTTTGTTTTATGTTTGTTTTTTTCCTTCTCTTTGTGAGTGTATATATGTACAGTCATGGAAAAAATTATTAGACCACCCTTGTTTTCGTCAATTTCTTGTTTATTTTAATGCCTGGTATCACTAAAGGTATATTACCTGAAGAATACAATGAACACGACTAAAATGCAGCTGATTACAAAATACTTTATGTCCTATTTGAAATGCTTTAGGTGAATTCTATTCCCAGGGGTATATAAGTGGCCATTTCATGTCATCAGCAGCATTGCACATGCAAAAGCCTGGAGTTGTTTCCTGCTTACATTCAAGCTGTGGCACAACTCAGAAGTTGTCAGCTCTCACATAATGCCTAAAACAAAAGAATTATGTGAAGCCACAAAGGCAGCCATCTTGGCACTGCTGGAAATTGGCACGAGTAAGAGACAGGTAGCCAAAAAACTGAAGATCTCCAAGACAGCCGTTCATTACACCAAGAAAAAACAAGCCGAACATGGTACTACCAAATTGCTAGCTGGTCGAGGCAGGAAACGTCTTTCTATCCCACGAGATGACCGTGCACTCATCCGTTCCTGTGTCAGGAATCGTCATCAGACCTCCAGGGACCTTAAAATGAATTGACCTGAAAAACAGCCCCACACTATGATGTTCACACCTCCAAACTTCACTGTTGGTATGGCGTTTTTGGGGTGATGTGCTGTGCCAATTGACCTCCAAACATGGTATGTATTATGGCATCCAAAGAGTTAAATTTTGGTCTCATCTGACCAGACTATATTCTCCCAGTATTTCACAGGCTTGTCTAAATGTTGTGCAGCTTCAACATGTTTTTTCTTCAGCAATGGACTCTTGCGTGGTGAGCGTGCATACAGGCCATGGCTGTTGAGCATGTTACTTATTGTTTTCTTTGAAACAATTGTACCTGCTAATTCCAGGTCTTTCTGAAGCTATCCACAAGTGGTCCTTGGCTCTTGGACAACTCTTCTGATAATTCTTTTGACTCCTCTGTCAGAAATCTTCTGAGGAGCACCTGGTCGCAGTCGGTTTATGGTGAAATTATGTTGTTTCCACTTTCAGATTATGGCCCCAACAGTGCTCACTGGAACATTCAGAGGTTTAGAAATCCTTGTGTAACCAATGCCATCAGTATGTTTTGCAGCAATAAGGTTGCAAAGGTATTGAGAGAGTTCCTTGCTTTTACCCATCATGTTCCTTGTGTGACACCTTTTTATAGGCCATCAGTTGGGACTGAATCCACTGATATTAATTTGCACTGACAAGGCGCAGGATTTCTTTCTGATTACTGATAGATTTCATGTGGTGTCTTGGCTTTTGGTGCCTTTTTGCACCTTCATTTCTTCATGTGTTCAATACTTTTTCACTCTGTCATTCCATTTTATCACACATAACTTAATTTATGGATATCTAAGGTTTGATTTCCTTGCATGTTTTGGTTGCATGGGTTGTTACCGACATCTGGTGAAAATTTCATGTCAGTAGCACCTTCAGAAATATATTTACTGAAACAAAATGGTGACGTTTTAAATACTTATTTTACCTGCTGTGTATATATATATACACACACATATATGTATGTATAATCTTTTTTTTTATTAATCCCCTTCGTCTATTTTTCATTTTGAGATATAAAAGTTATTATAACTTAAATGACCTTTATATGTAAACGTGTATGGTGTCTGTCTGTTATGTTTTATGTTCAAAATGAGTAAAATCAATAAAGAGAGTTGGGAAAAAACGAAAGAATAAACTGAACATTTTTGCACAAAATTATTTGGAGGACAACACATCCGCTGTTTTGTTTTATACTAAATGTTGCATATTAAATGTGCTGTTAAGCTGTTAAGCAAGTACACAGCTTTCGCTCTGACAAAATGTGAATAAATAGGGATGTCTGGCACCTTTTCAAAGGATGTAACGTGGTACACAGAATTGGAGCCACAGATCAGTATAACACTTAAAGGGCAAACTTTGAAGAGGATATAAACAGTGCAAAGACATAAAGTACAAACAAAGAATCAAAAGGTCACTGGACTGTAAAGACATATGCAAGTCTTGAAAGAAATACAGAAATTAACCAACTCTAAAGCCAGCCAGGAAAATACTATCAACAGCAGTATAATCACTCTAACAGAGGAATGGGAATGACGGATGACGGATGAGCACCAGTATCCATACCAACTTGTGGATTTTGGATTCTCTTACTAACCAGCATCAGGTAGTGAGGATAGGTACATCTATATCCAATGACACAGCAAATGAAACCATTATTAGATTATCTGCATACAGAAAGGGACTCTAAAGCATCACAGAACTGCCCACTTAGACCTCAATATAGGGAAACCAAAGACAATGCTTTTGCACTTTAGGAAAAACACCCACCACACAATTCACAATCAATGGACTGACTGCGGAAAGAGTATCTTTCTTTAAGGGCCTAATAAAGATACTAATACAATGAAGCGTTATTGCTGTCTTTTTAAGGATTTGCAATAGAGAGTGGGATCACTAATGCCATCACTGCCTGCTTCAGCATCTGCACAGCTCAGTACAAAAAAACAAAACAAAAACAAAACCCACATTCAAAACAGCAGAAAAAAATCATTAAGATACAGCATTCCTCTCTGGCAGACATATCTATAAAACTTGCTGTATAAAAGGAACATTTAAAATCATGAAAAACACCTCTCGTTCTGGGTATATTCTGTTTGCACCCTGTCTTCTGGGACACCCAAGAGAACAATAAAATCTTTCACAAAAAGATTCAGAAACACCTTAATCCATATGCTGAATCAGTTACTTCACAACCATGTATGACTTGATTATGTACATCTGTGCTGCAAGCATTTTACTTGGTTTATTCCCTTACTTTATTGTGCTCTTAATTATTATGCCCCATGTTACTGTGTCTTAAAGCGTTTTTTCACTCTGGATTTCGGGGAGATTGCCATTTCATTGTTTGCTTGTTATACAATGACAAATACAGTTCCATTCATTCTTTCATTCAATAATTCGTTCATCACCATCATCATCAGCAGCAGCTGACTTGTTGGACACAGTTTCCAAAACTCACCTTCTAGTTCTTGGACCTGGATCCCAGCTTTCTTTACAGAACGATGAAGTTCTGGAAAATGAGGATGAAAACAATAAATGCAGAAGTACACTTTAATTGAACAAAAAATAAATGAATAAAATAAATTGCACATCAAATATACAAGAAACATAAAACAAGGAAGTGCATTCTCAGGAAAAACATATACACAAAATGGTTCAGATAGAGATCATGACAGTCTCGCTCTTACTAAAACTGACAACTTACTCTCAGTAAATTTGAAGACTGATTTACTGTCTGCGTCCCCGACAAAGATGCTGCCATCCCTGGTTTCCACAATATCATGAGGCATTTTAAACTCCTGAAAATGAAGGGAAATCAAAGTCTAGAAACCAAACCTGGACTTATACTTCCTCCTGAGCACCAAGCAGCTCTGATCAGCATCTACTGAAGAGCTGGTTTCAGGTTTCTGCCTCCACAGTTACTTAATCAAGGTTCACAGATCATTTCCCGCAGAGCTGAGGTTTAATGACTGTGCTCAACAGAGACCACATACTTTGTCTACATATCTGATGATGATGAATATCAGCATATGTGAGTGTGTGTGTGTGTACCTTCTTGTTTGGACTGAATGTATCCAAAACATCCTTAGATGAATAATTAATTATAAAACCTCTGATTGGAGCTGAGTGATACGGAGAATCTCCATTTACTGCGAAGAGCAAGCCGTCTACACATGCACGCACGCACACACACACAGACACACACACACATCAGTCATCATTTCTCTAAGATAGTGTTTAAGACACTATGTCTTTTTAAATAGTTCTCTTATAAAAGGGATACGAGGGGAAATAATGTTATGAACATCCTCAGCAGAAAAGTCCTTCACTCACCTCCAATAGGGCTGTACGTGATGGCAAACACCTCCCCTCCAAACTCATCCTTCTTTATCTCTTTGACAAACTCTCCAGTCTCTGCGATGAAGCACTGAATACGGCCATTCTCCCTGTCAGCTACACACACCTCCTGTCGGTCAGCGAGAAACACTAGGCTGTGGGGGACCCTGAACGGTACACGCCTCCTCCTGTCTGAGGAGCCTGCAGAGAGAGACATGCATAGAGACAACTAAGGCTGGACACGGTGTGGAATCTTGCTTGAATATGGCACAACATCTGGCAAACAGGACTATCAGTGTACCACTGGTCGCAACACATCAGTTTATGATGGGTGGTTCTTTAAGAAGCTAAAAACACAAAACTGGACCAGTATCAAATGAAATGAAAACAGGATGACTAACATTCTGTTCAGGTTCATACAGTCATATCAGTTCGAGAAAATCCATGTGCACGTCTTTAGCTGATCAAGTACAACGGCATTGTAAACACTCACAGGTGCCTACGAAAGTCTCCTGTTTTTCTTCTTGAGTCAGTAAAAGATTTCCCTGGAAACATTCAGAGAGCTATAGTAACATATAACATTCAGCTGCATCCCCACCCTGACGTCACGGTAACAGGATAAAAAAAATCTTTTTAAGGTCAAGACATTGAGGAAAGAGGCTCTCGAATGTCACCTGGATGAGGAGAGAACACACGCAAGGTGACACAGATGAGACAAGGTTTCCTAACCCAGCGTCAAATCAGGTTAAGTCAAATGTATTTATATAGTGCCAAATTATAACAGTCACATAAATGAACTTTACACATAGAGCAGGTCTAGACCAAACTCTTTATGGAGTTGTTAAAGAGACCAAACAAAGCCCCTCAAGAGCAAGCACTTGGCAGCAGTGGCAAGGAAAAACCTTCCTTAAAAGGCAGAAACCTCAGGGAAAACCAGGTTCAGGGAGGGCAGCCATCTGCCCTGACTGGTAGGGTTGACAGAGAAAAAGATAGAAAAGAGAGAGAGAGAGAGAGAGAGAGAGAGAGACAGACGGACAGGCAGACAGTGAAAGAGAGTGTTTGGGGGCACGGTAGAGGGATGGAGAGAGAATGAGAGCAGAGAAGTTGGGACCAGTGTCACTGAGAGCAGTAAGGAAACTCTCAGATCAGTTCATTACAGGTTCTGATCTCATCAAGTCAGTGTATGATAATGAACCTTGAGATTTGATTTTATTGTTAGGATCAGGTTCAGGTAAGACTGGTGTGTGCAGAATCAGACTCAGACCTACCTGCTCCCCACTCAGACAGATATTGGCCCTCAGGAGAGAACCTAAGGATCCTAGCATTGCAGTATCCATCAGACACAAAGATTTCTCCACTCTTAGGGTCGACGGCCACGTCAGTGGGCTGGCAGAAGTGTTTACTGTCACTTCCTGGTGTGAAAGCCTCACCAAGCGCAAGCAGGATTGTGTCTCTTCCATCACTGCTCACCTTTAACACCTGTGAGAGTGTGGGGGATACTCTTCACTCTTTATATTCATAATTAAGACCCTGAGCAGTACTGTGATCTTACCTGATGAAGTGCTACGTCAGTGACCCAATAATTATTTTCCTTGTCTGTTGTTATCCCATGCGGTAAATAAAACCTGGAACAGTACAGCATATGTCATCACTGTGTGACAGTTTATATCATCACACTTACGTTGGACTGAATCCCAATATCACTTACATGTTTCTGCCTGATGCCTTCAGGATGTTGCCTTTAGCTGTGTCCACTATCAAAATAGTGGATTGCTGAATGGGACCCAGAGACCTCTGCAGGTACCTGGCCTGGCTGTTAAAGGAGCTGAAGAACAACAAAAAAACTGATGTTTTGGTCTGTAAAAACTTGTTCTGACAGTGCCTCTTACCAAACACACCTCACTGTGGCCTACCAACATTTAAAACCAAAAGTATCAATATTGTGTAGTTTGATGGATATAAAAAATCCACATCACTTACTTGGGCCCCCAGTGGTGGTCTCCTCTATGGAAGATGACCAAGTTTGAGTTTGTGTCCAAGGCAAGTCCTGATACTTGACCCAGCTGGAGAGAACTCTGTGGCCATGCTAACACTGGCTCCAAATGGTAGTCTACAACACATGCATACGAAGACACACACCAATAAAAATTACATGTGACACTATATTTCTTTCAAATTTTTGTTCACTGCACACTAGCCACGCTGAGACCTTCCTAAATCTACAACGGTGGACCTGGTTCTCAGAAAGTCATGATAAACTGCTTAGAGAGCAGACAACAGAATGAGGTGTGATGATTACCTCAAATGGACATTCAGGTGTCAGATATAGTTGTAATCACTGAGTTGACTGAGGGGTGTATCTGATGTAAAGGGGTCATGAGATAGCTCTGCAGCAGAGTGAGACTTCTTTTCATTAACAACAAACAAACAAAAAAAAGTACTTGTCTTCAGGTGTAGGTGTTAGCAAATTTCAGCGGTTGCCTGCAGGTATCTGCAGATGTTGCCAGCAAATGTGTCAGCTTTCTGTGTCTTCCAGCCTTATTTAACTTAGTGAGGCCCAACTGAACTGATCAGCGCGGTACTGATAGGAGTTTTGGGCTGTTCTTGAATAAAGGTAAATTTTTTACCCAACAGTTTTTCAGTGGTTGAGAGGTATGCTGGGTGGAGATGGACAGCACAGGACCATGTTCTTTCAGCAGAGCACTTAGGCTGCACTTGAGCATTGGCTAACTGCATTGGTACTTGACCACCAGCTGGCTGACTACAACTAAGTGGTAAGAGTCAATCATATTAATGATTGACATGACATGATTTTTATCACCTCAAATTTGTTGCTGACTACTTTGTCATCTGCAAACTGCTCACTCCATCTCTAACAAACTGAAACCAAGCAGAGCAACAACACAGTGAAGACACTTTTCTGAAAATGGAGGGTAACATGAATACATCCAACAGGGAAATGCATCCTGTTAGTAGATATAAGAAAGATAATTTATTCCTACAAGTCAAACTGAATCTTCTCCCCTCATCAGTCTTTACTAATCCAGGTTAAAGAAAACAGTCTTACCAGCTGGCTGCCTTTATAACCTGCTAAGCCATTGTGAGGACCTCACTGTCATGATGAAGAAATAAATGGAAGCCCCCATTGAGCCTTTTTCACATCCTTCTGTCAATCCCTCTGTGATGTGTCCCTGATATTTTATACAACAGTTCAGATGAATATCAAGAATAGCTGAGTAGTGTCTAACAAGTGAAGCAGATAAAACAGAAGAGATGGACTCAGGTAATCATTTCTGTCTCTGTGCTATAACAATCCTAATAGGAAGCAAAAACATTATGATATCCATCCAATATTAACTCAAGCCGATTAGAATTTAACACATTTTAAATACTTTAATCAGTAAACGAGGGGCAGACCTCTGGTTGACCTGAAAATGTATGATTCATACTTCTAATAAAAATTTTCACAGGAACATTGAACACTCCTTTAAAGCAATAACCTCTTACACTGATGCCAGAGCACACTAGAGTGTAAGCTGCTTCCATACAGCAGATGAATGAGTCATCCAGACTGTGTTCAAACAAATGCAACAAAATGCAGTGGGGGGCCTGGCCATGGAGAGGAGACAGTCATGAGTAGTGAAAAGGGGAGGCTGCAGGAGTGACGTGGTGTATTATCAAAACAATCATATTGGTATCAATTTCACGAATAAGAAAAGTGAAAATACTAAAGGATTCAACAACTACGTATCCTAACAGAGGTGTGATATGTATGCAACATGTGTCAACATACACAAAGCATGTGAATGTTTTGAGAAGAAATGACAAACAAAGCATCCAGGACCCACCTTGTCCTGCAGCTAGCTGCTTGCTTCGTGGGGACTTGGCTGTGGTCTCAAGTTGTTGGAACCTGTGGACTCTGTCTCTATTTAATATTGGATCCTCCCTGGTTGGGAAGGCTAATACGGCACTGGGGGGGCCAACTTTTTTCTTTTGCATTAAGTTATCAATCTGAGCCACCAGCTCAGCCTGAGCTTGCTGCATGTCGCTGGGGCTGTACTTATGAATGTGAGTTATGTCCTTACTGTGGCCTAACAGCTTGGATATTTGAGAGTAGAGGGCACCTGCACAGAGACACAGAAGGAAAGGAAAGAAAGAAAGGACAACGAGGCTGTAGGCTGTCAGTAAGTGTTGCAATTAACTTAGCTTTTTCGGGCACACGATGTGGAAAGAGAGAACCTGGCATGGTGAGAACCTGGTTCTAAACCAGTGTCAATCAACACATGAACACTTCTGGTCCACTGCCCCCTCCTCCCACATTAGTATTAGCTGCTGGACCACTTACGGCCAAGCCAGCAAGGATGGCTAGAGCTGCAAGGAGCAAGGATAGGTATGGGTGGGAGGAGAAAAGTTGCATGTCTGGAAAAAAGACCTATCAGCGTCTGACAGTGGTGGTGGTGTGAGTCAACAGATATACAGTCTCCACAACATTTGACTGATCAGTCCTGAACATGACTAATCCAGGTGCTCCAGAAGAAAGAAATAGAACAAAGTCACTCAAAAGATTCACTGCATGGTAAGGGAACCCCCTATTCAGCCCTTTAACTATAAATGTAGAACAATTTGATCCACTAACATTTTTGTAATATCATTAAACATCAAATGCTAAAATCTCTCATTTACAAAAGCCTTCATGCCCTTAATCCAGATCTTTGTTAGACCTCCTTTAGCAGCTTCCAGCTTCAGTCAGTTTGTCTCAGTCCTACTAGACTGAATCTACCCTTTTTTTGGGCTTTTGGGCTAAGTTTGAATGTTCCACTTGATTTATGCAAATATTTACAGCCAGCTCTGCTTGTGTTTAACAGATTGAACACACAGATTATTATTGTTCAATCACTGCCCACTGTTTAAGTTACCAGTGCACCAACAATGACCTGACCTCACGTCGTTTTTAGTCCAACACAGCCATGGCCCAGTGTACTTGCTATTTAATGAACTTGTGTGCTGGAGAGAAGGAAAACTAGGAAACATATTTGAGTTGAGATACACCTGCTTTGCACCAGGTATAACTGAGTTCTGCCTCTAGGATGCATAGAGGCAGAAAAATGGCTGGAAATCATCACTCCTCCATTTTGTGCTTGCCTGCATCCAACTTGACACATGCTGCCACTAGCTAACCAAATGTTTACAGTAATTTGTTTCAAATTAATTGCGTCTCATGCTGTCCCTCCTTTGATATTAGCCTCACACCTCACTGTTCCTGTTTGGATCTGAAGACACAGCCAGGAGGAGGAAATAATCCAGGACCTCAGATCTAATGCTCTTTGCAGATGATATGGTTCTGTTGGCTTCATTAAACATTAAGCATGTACTTGGTGAGCTTGAAGGTGAATGAGGTAGCTGGCATAGGGGTCAAAAGCTAAAAATTGGAGGCCAGAAAACAGTCTGTAAAGACTGGGGCTCAGTGTGGACCTAACAGGAGGCCAAAACTCAGAACCTTAGGTACTGAGTTCCAAGAAGTTCAGTGAAAGGTTTTTGTGGTGTACTTATTCAGTCCAGTGCATTTGTAATTGCCAGTTGTATAGATTATTATCCTTGAACTCACCCTTATCCTGAAATTGGTCTGCTTTGTTTGTGCCCAGCATGGATCTGTTATCTTGAAAATCTTTAAGGGAAGAACATATTTAAATCTTACAATCATGTCCTATCGAACAGAAGAAGACAAACATTGAATCCTTCTGGGGAATCAGAGGTGTCTTGGTACCTGCTGAGTGTTCCATATGCACCATTGAGTTCATGTGAGCTGGACTGACTCTGATGGGAACACTGGCTTCTGCTGGAATATGATGAAAGAGCTGTTTGGAGCCTGTCTCAATGCAGTTCATGTAGGGGATCGCGTGTTTGCTGTCCATATAGTACATGATATAGAAGTTGCACATTTCATCCTCAGAGGTGCCACTACAGACAAAACGACGGGATGAAACACAGGTTATACTCCTGCCCCCAACCTGTAATACTCCCAACACCTGTTTTGTATGGTCATAGTGACCTTTCATCAAACTCTGCCAAAACTTATGCTCACTGATGCATTGACATACATAGTGTGATGAAAAACATAAAAAATAAACAAACTAATCAAATCAATAACAATTTGTTTAAAACCTACCCATGAAACACAACATCACTATTCAGAGACATAGAACACGGAAAAAATAACACCTCCCAAAGAAGCTGCTTAATGGTTAGTGCTGTTGCCTCCCAGAAAGAAGGTTGTGGGTTCAATTCCTGGGCCTGGGGCCTTTCTGTATGGAGTTTGCATGTTCTGCCCGTGCTTGCATGGGTTTCCTCTGGGTACTCCGGTTTCCTCCCTGTCAGCTGGGATTAGCTCAAGCACCCCCCCCCCGCAACCCAGAAACAGATAAGCAGTAGAAGGTAGGAAAGTGCATGAGTGAGTGAGCAAATCAACAAGTAGGTGCAGCTATGGGCCAGCACCGAGGTGTCCTATGCTGGAAAAGAGCAGGCTGAAGAGTTCAACCGAGTGGAACATACTTTCTTTCCAGAATCAGCTATATCTTCACGAGTCTCATTTTTGTTAACAACAGGAGGATGGTTAGCCCACCTACCAAGTGTTGACTTCAGAAAGTGATACCCTTCGCATCATACCACTACATACAAACCACACACTCTACACTTAGATCATTGTTCTCACATGTGAGGCTACATGGCCTATCTCCTCTATAATCTCAACATACAGGAAGTTGTAACATTGCATTAATAATCTGACAGTAAAGAAACACAAGGTGGCTCATTGCCAGAAAGCTGGTTTATGGGCCTGCCAGCAGGACAATGACACAGAAAATATAAAAAAAAAAATTGGAAACGCTTAAAGAGAAAGAGAGTTCCTAAATGGCAAGCAATGTGTCCACTTGTAATTATTACAATTTTCTAAAAGTGGTGGATTATTTAACAGAAGTGTAAGGGTACAAGTATTTTTGGCCATTACTGTCTTCTTCTTCTCCTTTCGGCTTTTCCCTTCAGGGGTCGCCACAGCGAATCAGTTGCCTCCATCTAAGCCTGTCTTCTGCATCCTCTTCTCTCACACCAACCACCTTCATGTCCTCTTTCACTACATCTATAAACCTCCTCTTTGGTCTTCTTCTAGGCCTCCTGCCTGGCAGTTCAAAACTCAGCATCCTTCTACCAATATATTCACTATCTCTCCTCTGGACATGTCCGAACCATCTCAGTCTGGCCTCTCTGACTTTATCTCCAAAACCTCTAACATGTGCTGTCCCTCTGATGTACTCATTCCTGACCCTATCCAACCTGGTCACTCCCAAAGAGAACCTCAGCATCTTCATCTCTGCTACCTCCAGCTCTGCCTCCTGTCTTTTCCTCAGTGACACTGTCTCTAGACCATACAACATCGCTGGTCTCACCAAAGTTTTCTACACCTTTCCTTTCATTTTAGCTGAAACTCTTCTATCACACATCACACCTGACACTTTTCTCCACCCGTTCCAGCCTGCCTGCACACGCTTCTTCACCTCTTTTCCACACTCTCCATTGCTCTGGACTGTTGACCCTAAGTACTTAAAATCCTCCACCTTCTTTATCTCTTCTCCCTGTAACCTCACTCTTCCACTTGGGTCCCTCTCATTCACACACATATACTCCGTCTTGCTGCGGCTAACCTTCATTCCTCTCCTTTCCAGGGCAAACCTCCACCACTCTAGCTTCTCCTCCACCTGTTCCCTGCTCTCACTACAGATCACAATGTCACCTGCAAACATCATAGTCCATGGAGATTCCTGTCTAACCTCGTCTGTCAGCCTGTCCATCACCATAGCGAACAAGAAGGGGCTCAGAGCTGATCCCTGATGCAGTCCCACCTCCACCTTGAACTCCTCTGTCACACCTACAGCACACCTCACCACTGTCTTACAGTCCTCATGCATGTCCTGCACCGCTCTAACATACTTCTCTGCCACTCCAGACTTCCTCATACAATACCACAGTTCCTCTCTGGGCACCCTGTCATAAGCTTTCTCCAGATCTACAAAGATACAATGCAGCTCCCTCTGACCTTCTCTGTACTTCTCTATCAACATCCTCAAAGCAAATACTGCATCTGTAGTACTCTTTTTTGGCATGAAACCATACTACTGCTCACAAATGCTCACTTCTGCCCTTAGTCTAGCTTCAACTACTCTTTCCCATAACTTCATTGTATGGCTCATCAGCTTTATTCCTCTGTAGTTGCTACAACTCTGTACATCTCCCTTGTTCTTAAAAATGGGCACCAGCACACTTCTCTTCCATTCCTCAGGCATCTTCTCACTATCTAAGATCCTGTTGAACAACCCAGTCAGAAACTCTACTGCTACCTCTCCTAGACACTTCCAGACTTCCACAGGTATATCATAAAGACCGAGTGCTTTTCCACTCTTCATCCTCTTCAATGCCCTCCTCACGTCATCCTTACTAATCTTTGCTAATTCCTGGTCCACAACAGTCACCTGTTCTACTCTTCGTTCTCTCTCATTTTCCTCATTCATCAACTCTTCAAAGTACTCTTTCCATCTTCCCATCACACTACTGGCATCTGTCAATACACTTTCATCTCTATCCTTAATCACCCTAACCGCCTGCACGTCCTTCCCATCTCTGTCTCTCTGCCTTGCCAACCTGTATAGATCAGTTTCTCCCTCCTTACTGTCCAACCTAGCATACAAGTCATTGTAAGCCCTTTGTTTGGTCTTTGCCACCTCTTCTTTCACCTTACGCTGCATCTCCCTGTACTCCTGTCTACTCTCTTCAGTCCTCTCAGTGTCCCACTTCTTCTTAGCTAACCTCTTTCTCTGTATACACTCCTGCACCTCGTCATTCCACCACCAAGTGTCCTTATCCACTTTCCTTCCAGATGACGCACCAAATACTCTCCTACCTGTCTCCCTGATCACATTAGCTGTAGTTGTCCAGTCAACTGGAAGCACCTCCTGGCCATCCAGAGCCTGTCTCAACTCTTTCCTAAAAATCATACAACACTCTTCCTTTTTCAGCTTCCACCATTTAGTCCTCTGCTCTGTCTTTGCCCTCTTCATCTTCCTCACCACCAGAGTCATCCTACACACCACCATCCTATGCTGTCTGGCTACACTCTCACCTACCACTACTTTGCAGTCACTGATCTCCTTCAGATTACACCATCTACACAAGATGTACTCTACCTGTGTACTCCTACCTCCACTCTTATAGGTCACCCTATGCTCCTGCCTCTTCTGGAAGAAAGTATTCACTACAGCCATTTCCATCCTTTTTGCAAAGTCAACCACCATCTGTCCTTCTGCGTTCCTCTCCTGGATACCAAACCTGCCCATCACCTCCTCATCATCTCTATTTCCTGCACCAACGTGTCCATTGAAGTCTGCACCAATGACAACTCTCTCACTTCTAGGGATGCTCTGCATCACTTCATCAAGGTCCAACAGAATTTCTCCTTCTCCTCCAGCTCACATCCTACCTGTGGAGCATACCCACTAACAACATTGAACATCACACCTTCGATTTCTAGCTTCAGACTCATTACTCTATCTGATACTCTTTTAACCTCCAGAACATTCCTAACAAACTCCTCCTTCAAGATAACTCCTACTCCATTTTTCTTCCTATCTACACCATGATAGAACAACTTGAACCCTGCTCCTAAACTTCTAGCCTTGCTACCTTTCCACCTGGTCTCCTGGACACACAGTAAGTCTACCTTCCTCCTGTGCATCATGTCAACCAACTCTCTACCTTTTCCTGTCATAGTTCCAACATTCAAAGTCCCTACTCTCAGTCCTAGACTTTTGGCGTTCCTTTTCTCTCTCTTCCTACGAACACACCTTCCTCCTCTCCTTCTTCGACAAACAGTACTCCAATTTCCACCGGCACCCTGTAGGTGAATAGCACCGATGGCGGTCGTTGTTAACCCGGGCCTCGACCGATCCGGTATGGAAGTCATAGATTCGATTCGCATGTTTGATTTGGCAAAAGTTTTACGTCGGGTGCCCTTCCTGACACAACCCTCTGTATTTATCTGGGCTTGGGACTGGCACAATAAGGCACTGGCTTGTACCCCCTTGCGGCTACATTACACATTATATTACACTGTAGACCTTCTATACACATGGAAAACAGGCTCTCATCTGTTATTCAAATGGTTTGAAGAGAACAGGATTTCAGGTACAGGTCATTCACAGTATGGCATAATTATTCATTGTTGCATCAGGTTTTACAACAGAACTCACCCTATGTAGGTTTTGTAGGTTCTGCCCTCCCCAGTAAACACACATCTCGCAGCAATGGTGTCTCCATTCTTCACATTAAGCTCTTCGTAGGCAGGATAAAAGGCCTGGGGAGAAATAAAGATAATCGTGTGTGTTAGAGCCATTTCTTTTCCTGATGTTAATGGTCGTGGTAATGACTGCCAGGTATGTTACATATCGGTGAAAGCACACAGTCATGCAAGTTATTACTGGTTTTAACAGCAGCCCCAAAATTCGTTTTTTTTTTTTCAAATTCAAGGCATTTTGGAGTATCTAAGTAGGTTCTCAGGCATTTAAGACTACCGTGACCTGAATGACTGAGTTAAAAGCAACCAGACTTCTGTTTAAGGTTCTAAAGGACCTTTCAGCTTAATCAAGGGGCTTCTTCAGTTGTAAAAGCTGTTGAGGAGTCCCAGGTATTCACCCTCTGGTTGAGTCACTTTGGAGGTGGTCCTGAGAGTTGTTGCCCTACCCTGCCATTATCTGAATCATTAGCTCCCATGCATCAAGGTGTTAATGGATATTAAGTCCTCTGGGAAGGGTGGTCAAAAATGTGTTATAGATAGCTGAAAGTTGGTGCCAGAAGCCACCACTTCTGTTCAAGGGTGGACTATCCAGTTGGACATAGATGGCTTTCTTTACCCCTCTCCAAAAGGCATCGTTCTTCTCTGTCTGTAAATACCTGGGACTCCACAACTGTTGTTAGAACTGAAGAGTCCCATTGGACGAGGAGCAGAATAAATCAAAACTTTTTACTTAAACTTGATCAAATATAGTTCAACCTATCATGTAGAGCAAATTAACGGCCAGACTCTAATTTGGCATCAATGGTGTTAGGTTTCAGGAAGTAAAATTATCTAAGAAAGCCAAGAAAGTCTAGATTAGCACATTATAAAACACTTGGGTCCAACAATTATGTCCTTACAAGTTAGCACTATAATGGATTTTTTGCTTGGGCTCTGTTTTTATTTTGAAATTATATTTCTTATTCTTTTGTTGTTCAACTTCCTGTCAGCTTTTTCTGCCAACTGTGCCTCATTAGACAGTGAGCAACTGTGTATCTAAGGCCTTGTCTTTTTTGCATTAATTTTCCAGAATTTTTTGTAAAGTCCCTGTTCCTCACATCTCTACCCATTTTACACTTGGACATTTTGTCAGATAATGCATTTCTGATATCAAAAAACTTTCAAAAGGATATCTGCAGAATATCCAAGTTTGTCAGTGAGCTCCTTAAGTGACCTTTAGCTAATCAGCTGGTGGGACACTGACACAGACGTAATGTCATACCTGTGGTAGTTGGGGGGACTGTCGTCCAATCAGGCTCCACTTCCCATCTCGGATCCTGTAGCCACTGACCACTTTACCTGTTACAGAGACACACATCTAATCCAATCAAATCAAATTTGATTATGTAGCAACAAATCATAATTGTGTTACATCTAGTCACTTTACATATTGAGCATGTCTAGATCAAGGGCTTTAGAGAATTATTTTTATACATCCAGACCAGCACTGATAGTAACTAAGAGTACTCTGAGACGAATTGAGTTATTTGGGTTTACTCACCAAGGTGGTGTGTGTGGGTCCTGAAGGCGAAGGGGTAGATAGGATATGAAGTATACTCACAGGCGATGTCTGCATTGGTAACTAAGACAAATAGGAGGATGTCAAGTCCCTCTTTGACAATTGAGCAGTTTATGTCAGCCCTTCTGTCCCTCATCTGCTCCAACAGTCATATGTCATTGTGCACTTTCAGAAATCATAATATCAGCAGGAAAATCTTTGTTTTCATAATTCATTTCAAAAATTTAAACTTTCCCATATTCATTGTATCTCAAGTGAAATATTTCAAGCCTTTTTAAAATTTTTGTTTTGATAATTTCTGTATATAGTTCATAAAAATCTAAATCTATCTTGGTATATTCTTTAAACTCAATCAAAAAAGGACTTAAAAATACAGAAATGTTACTGAAAAGTTTGTTTGTCTGTTTACTCAATTATCTCTCTCGTCTTTTAGCATAAATTATTGCATCATTGCAGTGTGGCAGGGATGTGATCAGCCTGTGGCTCCTCTGAGGGGATACTGAAACTCAAGTTGTCTTAATAGGAGCCTTAAGTTTGTATAGTTAGGTCAAGTGTTTCTCATCTTCCTGTTTTCATTTGCCCTTAGATTTCCACTTGAAGTTCACTTCAGGCATGTTCGCTAAAAAAAAAAAAATCAAGCACATTAATATCATAGTCAGCAAACCAGTAGTCATTTTGGCACTGTGGGAAGGCGGTATGTCCGGCTAGAAAGGGAAATGGCCATGCCCATAGAGCTTGTCAGGAGACGGAAATGTTGACTTGTTGGAACACAGTGGACCAACAGTAGCTATGTTTACATGCGCACAATTTCTTCAATCTAATTATAATTCGAATTAGAGCTTTACTGTTTACATGGTCCTTGAAAAATTGATCCGATCATGACGGGCGTTTAAATGCATCTCACGTTTGGACGGAATAAATGATTTTGACATGCGCAGAGTTGTCTAACATTCAGGAAGCGGTAGAAGCTACTTTTAATGTAAACAAACACCGCTTCGTGTCTCATTTTGAAATGGATTTTTTTAAATAAATGTGTTCGTTCCGTGTTCTTCATGCCGTCCTTTTGCTTCTGCTTCAAAAATTTTAAGTTCTTTCAATATTTCTAGTAACGTATTTGTGTCCGATACAGACCAGGGGCCTCATTTATAAAACTGTGCGTAGGATCGTTACTAAAAGTGAACTACGCCCAAAAGCAAAAGTTTGTGTACGCCAGAAAATATTCTGATTTATAAAAACCATGCATACGCACACTTTAAGCAAACTTTGCTTTATAAATCACAGACTTGACTACAAGTATGCGCAGCTGTGTCGGCATCATGCCACGCCCTCTACACGCCCATTTTTAACCATAAATGGTCAATGCAAATCACCTCATGAATGAGGCCTACATATAAAATAAGACTCAGATACAAGTGTAATGTCTTGTTGGAACCGATGGCGGATACAAGAAGAAAAGGTAAAAAAAAAGAAATGTTTCTGAGGCGGAAGTGGAGACGCTTGTCGGTGAGGTGGAGGGCCGAAAATCCATCCTGTTTGGAGGTCACAGCACCGGACTCAAAAACCAAAGGAAGCAAAGCAGTGCAGCGCTCCTGACGACTGCAATTGGGGGGGACCCAGTGCTCCTGACCTGACGCCGATGCACACAAAAATCGCGTCCTTAAGTGACGTCATTCTGGTACGCCTGCGAGCGGTCGGGTCCTCACCGATACAGTCCTGCAGCTACTAAGGGAGACAATACAACAATCAACAACCTGAGGGACGAGTTGAGGCAAATGATAAATGCAATGGTTGAAATAGCAAAAATATTAAAAGGCATTGGGCAAAAATGAACCTTTAGTTGTCTTTATAAACGCCGCATGACATCCTGACGGAGTCTCGCACCCTGTTCATATCCCGCTTGTCTTGAAGGGGCCTCTGCCTCCGGGTCATAATGCTGGGGGTGCGGGCGGGAGGGAGAGGGATACCATTTCTCTGTACCACATTATGTAACACACCACACGCTCTTATAATACAGCACACTTTGGCAGGATGGTAAAGTAGCATGGCCTCCGACGCATCAATGCCACCGGCACTTCAGGAGGCCAATGGCGCGCTCCACCACTGACCACGCACGGGCATGAACCTCATTGATGACGCTTTCCTCTGCGCTTTGCGCATTTAAAAACGGGGTGAGGACCTGCGTCTGCACAACGGCGCGTTGTGCCCTCTAATGCTGGACCCAGTTCAGCACATAGATCCAAGAGCATAGCTCTAGGGAATCTAAAATGGCTCATAAGCCAGTCATCATCATGGGCCAATAAGTCGTTATGGTCCCTGAAGACCTTCTCCCTCCTATTTCTGCCACTAGTCCTCCAGCTGTGCCAGCAGTGCCATTGTGCAGCATTACGCAAAGGGCTCACTGCTGAATTTATAGGTTTACAATAATCAGACTGATAATCAGTTCGTGCTAACCCCCACCATGAAAAATATTCTTTAGACTTAAGTGTGTGAACATTACCCTTTTCTATATGCCTGTTTTGTTATGAAAAGCATCAAGTATAGTTGATGAACTGAGGACATGAAAGTATATTGTATAACGATTGTTAATGGCTTTGTTTTCCACACTTAGGATTTAATTGGCATTTGATTGTGTGTTCACAGCATCACAGGAAAATGTTATGTTATTTGCACATGTTAGGCAGATACTTTATGTGCCATCCTCTCCTCCTCCTGCGCTCTGGGAGTGGACAATATGATGGAGAGACGGTGGTGATTAAATATAGAGAAGGGATTTTGATTCTAAGGAGATTTTTCTTAAACAACTACTCAGTCCAATGCAAAATAACGCCGGTGAATTAAACAATTCTGATGACATGGCTCCAACGCATGATATGGGTTGAAATTAAATGTGTGAATCGCAATCATAAACACTTAATCGTTCTTCCCACTCTTCATTTCTTCAATCTGACTTCAGTTCACCACCGCACCGTCTGTCTCGCCAATTCCCCTTTTCCTCCAAACTATGCGTACCCATGGGTCAAAGTATCCGTAGGGGTGCGCACATTTTCCTGTAAAGTCTGTTTTTTATAGATCACAACCCTTGCGTAGAAATGACGTACGCAAGTTTTAGGTCCGTTTTTGTGCACGCGCAACGTTTATAAATGAGGCCCCAGGAGTGGACAATATGACGGAGAGACGGTGGTGATTCAATATAGAGAAGGGATTTTGATTTTGATTTTTCAGTTAGATTCTAAGGAGATATTTCCGAAACAATTACTCAGTCCAGTGCAAAATAATGCAGTTGAATTAAATCATTCTGATTACATGGCTCTTACGCATGACACGGGTTGAAATTAAATGTGTGAAGGGCAATAATAAAAACATAATCATTCTTTCCACTCTTCATTTCTTCAATCTGACTTCAGTTCACCACCGCACTGTCTGGGTCGCCAATTCCCCTTTTCCTCCAAACTGTGCGTACGCATGGGTCAGAGTTTGCTTAGTGGTGCACACATTTTCCATCAAGTCTGTTTTTTTATAGATCACAACCTTTGCGTAGAAGTGACGTACGCAAGTTTTAGGTCCCATTTTGTGCGTACACAACGTTTATAAATGAGGCCCTAGTTCTTTTTAACTACCGCCGTCTTCCGCTAGCGGTAGTAAAGGCGGAAATACGTTGCCTTCCACGTATGGCCGATGTAACAGATATGCGCAGTTAAGTACAATTATAGCCAAATTTCGGAATAAGTGTTTACACACACACCAGTCTGATCAACAATTGGGATAGGCCACCCATCCCAAAGAAATTCTGACCCGAACATATATGATCGGGTCAGAATCTTCCAATTGGCGTATTTACATGAAATATTTTTCTTCCGGTCAGGTTTTTAATCCGATTACTTGTGTCCATGTAAATATTGCTACTTGCAGATGACATGGCCCCAAATCACCTGAGGAAATTTTACCAGTGAGCAAGAGTCCAGTATTTTCTCTCCCTAGCACTTTTGTGAGTGGCTTGGTATTATGTGATGGTTATAGTCAATTGTGTGTGTGTTGGCGTTTTATGCACTTTTCCTGCCATACTTCTCATGAGTATGCTGTGATACGGCTCTGCCCACAGCCACACCTTTAGGTGATGATATTCTCAGGCTTCCCCTTATTATGAAAGATGTCAATGATTGTCCTCTGGGCAGCTGTAAAGTCAGTAGTCTTCCCCATGATTGTGGTTGCCAGTATTAAACTAGTCTGAGAAATATCTGGTATTTATACATTATGACCAACCTCAGAATGATGTAATCTTATTTTCTGAGGTACTGGATTTTTTATTTTCATGAGCTATAGCCCCAAAACAACCAAAAGACAAAAAAAAAAGGCTTGAAATACTTTACCCTGTATGTAATGAATCTAGAAAACAGGAAATTTTTACTTCTTTACTTCTTTACTTGAAATTCTGTTTTAAAAAAAAGCTCTTTTCTGTAATATTATAATTTAATGAGATGCACCTAAATAAATTATTTTATGAATCCTGTGACTTTAATAACTTACTAGAATAATACTGGTGTCACTTGCCTGGATTAATCATCAGTATCAGTATTTTAATGCTAACTCAAAGTGTATACAATAGCCAAGATTCTTAAAGTGCAACACAGTTTCCTCAGTGAGACAAGTCAGAGTGACACAACCAGACACACAGCAGGCTTCTGTGTCCTGATATTCAGGACATATTTTGAGTGTATGATAGTGTTGTCCCAGAACTGGGTGGTTAAACTTGACACAAACATTGAAAACAATAATAATTAAAAGGAATAAGCAGTGTTGAGTGAAGCCTGGCAATGAAAGCAGGCTTTTTAAAACAGCCACACATCATTTACTAAATTCCTACAGAGACCATGAATTGGAAGGCATGATTTACTTCTTTTATGCACTCTTAATTGTGTCCATGTGTGGACTCAAAGCACAGCATACAATATATGTCTGTTTTCAGGTGTAGAACACACAATAAGTGAGTGTGAGTGGTTGTTCGCCTCTGTCTTTCTCTGTGTACGTTCGTCCTGCAATGAAATCGCAACCTGTCCCGGGTGTACCCTGCCCTTGCCCAATGTGAACTGGGATTGGCCTCCAGCACCTCACACGACCCAGAAATGGATAAGCGGTAGAAGTTGGATGAATGAATGAATGAACACACAATGAGGATGTCATGTAAATCAAGTGACTATTGTTTCCATATTGTAAGTGGCAAGGAGACTTAGATGTCCTCAGTGTGAGATGGACAACATATGAAAAGATATGGGATACTGTAACTTCCCTGTTTATGGAAAAACATCAAAATTATCAGCAATACCAAAGGTAAGTTGTTCAAGGTAAACTCATACCTTTCACAGTCAAGAATCACAAAGGTATAAAGCATATTCTGACCAAGTTTCTTTAATTGTGACAGAGTTAGATTAACTACCTTCTGTAAAATTTGTGTGCCACTAGAGCCACACCATGTGGATCTGGTCAACCTGCTGAAAGTAATCAAGGATCTGACATGAAATTGAAAATATTTTTATCAGGCAAAGTTGTGACTGTAACCGGAACGACAAATGAACCGAACTCAAAAGGCTAGAACTAACATTAAATCTCGTGAAGACTTTGGTCTCAGTCCTAATTAAATTATAAATGGCAAAAATTCAGGTTAAGATTAGGGGTGAAAGAGGTTTTTGGTTTTTTTTTTTATTAGTGTTGGTATGTTACTTGGTAAATGGCAACTTAATGCATGTAGGTCAAACTGCAGGGATGGGAAAGGTTCCATTGAAAGATTTAAGAGGCGTGGTCTGTGAAGAGATGTCCATAGAAATTGGAGTCAAGTGCAACTGACCTTGGTTCTCTATCCGTTTCGCCTTTCATTCAAGAGGCTTCATCAGTTTGTGGCTTTCTGACTAGGTTAAGCTCATCAGACTAGCTGACCCAATTTCCTTTGGATAGGTATGAGCTGAATGAATGAGAATGTCCACAGACATCTATGAAGAGATGAGTTTAAAAAAAACAGATGTGTTTTTGTGAAGACAAAGAGATGCTCCTTCTCTTACAACGTTCAGGAGCTATTAGAGCACCTGTGCCTTCATTTACACAGTGTTAAATGGGAGATAGTGGATCTGCAGTATAGAATCTCTGGCCCATCACAATGCTGTCACCCCTAGTAATGTTTAATGTGGGCAAAAGACAAATCTCTAACAAATCTCTAAAACAATTTTGAATTTTGAAACTAAAAGAATTAGGAAAACATACCTCTTTTTCCTGGAAGAATGATTGTGTCCACAGACATGAGCAGGTATATCCCCGCTATGAATGGCTGCCTTTGAGGAGAACACATTTCCGTTAGAAGACACTGAAACAGTTTCCCCCATTAAGAATAGTAGATGATTTTAGATGTTAGGACTCACGGCTTGGATGTCATCTTTAAAGTAAGCCCAGAGCAGTCTCTGTGGTGATCTGCAGCACAGTAACATAGGAGCATTATCATGAAGTTATTATTGACATCAGGTGAAGAGATAAAATATTAAGGATAAGATAGAAACACATTATGAAATCAAACAAAGAGCTTTTTCAGAAGGTGTCAGTAAACACATAGTAGTGAAGTCCCAGGGGATTTAAAGCTGCTTAACAGTCTAGGGATCTTTCTTAGAGCAGGAGTCTACAGCCACAGTAGCTCCGTGAGGCTGAACCACAGTAGTGCTTTGGGCCAAATGCTGACAGATCTGAGTTTAATCTGTGTAGCTGAGACTGTTGGGAATGAAATTAGTCTTGTAAGTATTTGTGGTAGAATAGAAACTTGTGATGGCACAAAATGGAAACAAAGTGGTCACTATGATCTGTTCTGAAGTTCACATCAAAACAATTTTTTTGTCAAATGTCACTATCAATGAACCACAAATGAGGAATAATCACTTAAAAAACAAATGCTGAACTGACAAAAACATTGAGAATCAGAGCTCCCTTCATTATTGATATATAATTGAGTTACCTGTGAGAACATTAGGTAAAAGACTGGTTTAGATTCGAGCACTGAAAGTTGTTTGTCTTCAACATTTACACACAGAGCTATGGGGACTTTGACCTAAAGGCCTTGGGATGCTGAGTGGTACCTGTCCTGATGTCTGCACTACATATGCTATAGTGTTAGAAATAAAACATGGCAGCTTCTATAGATTACACAACACTTCAGTGTTTTGTTCCTATTGGCTAAGGAGTGAGACTTCTTACCTCTACAGCTCTGGATCCCTCAAGACTAATTTAAGATACATGAATGTCAGTAAAAAAACTTCCATTAGGGCTGACCTCTGAAAGCACTGACATCTCCATAATGGATCTGCAGCACGAAGTAGGACATTCCTGAATCTTTCCCAACTTTAAAACCAACATCTGATGAGACAGAAAACAGAGACATGAGACCACAGAGAACAGAAACTAAAGACAGAACATTATTTATTACTTGTGAGGTCTTTTGCAGACAAACCTTTGGGCAGCTTAGTAGGAGGTGCATTCCGAGCCCAGGCATACAGAATGGATGCTTCATCTTCACATGTACCTGGTACACTGCCACAGTCCCTGGAGGAACAAATGAGGGGATCAATACCACTTTTTGTTTATGGATGAGCAGACGAAACAATGAACACTGTTGAAGCAAAGAGTAACTGAAATTAAAGCCCTGTGCTGCAGTGTACTAATGGCCCCTTTGTTACTGGTACAGCAGTGGAAATGGGTACAAACACACATATTAAAGTCATGTTGCCAGATATAAAAATCTTTAGTTTTGTATTGAAACTCTTCACCAGTGAAAAGGATCCAGAGCTTAACACTGAGCTGTGAGCTAATGATGGGTCTTACCAATTGCTCCTGGTGGAGGCTGGAGTCTGGCAGCCAAACAGCAGCATATGATGGACTGTGTCCATACTGGCATGAGGTATGAAGTCCACTGAGGAGGAGAGGCACCTCATTAAAGTTTTTAACACCTAAGAAACTATCATGAAGTACATGTGGCATAAAACTGATGAATAAACACATGGTACTCTAGCCTAATTTACATACCAACTCACAAACCTAAAAACCATGGAACTGCCAGCAACCAACTCCACATCCCGAGCCACAGCTGTGTTGTTTAAACCTCTTTCACCCATGATCTCTTAGTGGTTTCAGAAAATTAACATCTCTGTACTGGTTGTATTAGATTTAAGTGCAAAAATCTGACACCACTGATCACAACATTGTATAACAGGGACCTTAAAACACAGTGTGGCATTGTCTTTTTGTTGTGGCCTGCTCTTGAGATAATTGTAAAAGACCAAATTGCCTGTGCACAGCTACTAGCTTCACAATGACGAAGGTACTGTACAAGAGTACACTGACAGGAACAATGATCTTCATACCCTAACCCTAACCCTGTATGACAAACAACACCACACCTACACTCCAATTTGAGCAGCTAACACCCAGCTCCTTCCCTGTGACGCTGGCATTTCATGATTATCCTTGTTAACCTGCAGCAGAGTTTACACTGGCAGATGTTACCTCGGATCAAATCCAATAAAAAGGTGAGTGTAGAAAGACTGTGATAAATGAAGAGGCAGATCCCCTGTTCAGACTGACAGCTTCCCCTGGTATTTTATCATCATAACTAATATAATCAATGCAGTATTAGATAATTGATACCAACAATACTTTTAGAACAGATCTAGATTCTGTGAGTTCACCTGTCAGTATTTTAAAAGATATACTCACCTATATATGCATCTCGAGATGGCATCGGAAATGCCATGCACAGGTAAGTGTCCGACTAAAATATTAAAAAACACAAAGATACTGATTGTTGATTAATAGAGAACAGTTTGATGTGTCATTTCCCGTGTGTCGTCTTTGAGTGGCGAGTGGCAGTGAGGTTTTCTGGGAAGTCTGTAAACACAACCTCAGCTACCAAATATTTGCAGACTCACCGCAGCAGGGGCAACACTGTTCATACGAATCTCCACAGAGAAGTTGTGAGGGTTAGTAAAGACCTGTTGCTGGGTCTTGGACTCACAGCTGCTGGGACCCACCAAAACATCTTCCTGAGACCTTTGAGAAGGACATAGATAACCTTTAGGACAGAACACAGCTTTGTCACGGTTACTGCTGAATTACTTGTAAGTATAGACCGATAAAAGTAACAACAGAAGACACATCTAAACACACACACTTTTCATTGACCATTGATCAAGTTACTTGAAAAAAGTAATTAGTTACAGTTACTAGTTACCTCTCCCAAAAAGTAACTAAATTAGTTACTCAGTTACAAATTATAAATGTAACTTGTTACTGCGGAAAATAACTATTGCTGTATACTAGGGCTGAACGATTACTTGTATTTCCAATAATATCGCAATATTATTGCAAATGCAATGTGGCCATGTTAAAAAAAAAAAAAAAAGTGGTCACGTGACATGCGCGCAGAACGGACCACTGGACTGCATCAACTTTTTATGCTGCACTTTAACCTGCTGCGCAATGGCCTCTGGCTCGACGGAACAGCCAGAAACTGACTCAACTGAGACTTTAGTCTCAAAGAGGAACAGCACATCAGCGGTATGGAATTATTTCGGTTTTAAAAAGGAAGATGCTGCGCAGCGCAGGTGTTGTGCAGAACTTGCCGCGCTACTGTTGCTACTTCATGGGGCAACACTACAAACCTCTTCCAGCACTTAAAAAACACCACAAAGCCATTTACGACAGTTGTATGGCTAAAATGCAGAGCAACAGTGCGCCACACACACTAAACCCAAGACAGACATCATTGCAGTTCTAAACTGCACGGGGAAATCACTCGGGCAATAACCGAGTTCATTGCTAAAGATGTGGTGCCTCTCAGCACAGAGCCTGTTTAAAAAGTGCATGATATCAAACAGTACCTTTTTTCTTTCAGTGTCTTTGTAAGTTAAATACATAGAGGCAAAGCCAAAGATTTGTTGCTCTTATGTTTTTGTAATGAGCAGTTAAATAAATTCTTATTTATTTCAACTCTTTCATCTTACTGTGACATCTTTTAATTCTAACAAAGACACCCAGCCTATGGGAAAGAACATTCTATACTAAATGTATCTAATATTGTGTTGTCCATATTAAAATAATTCATGACGTTTTGTTAGGCGAAAAAAAGAGGATAAAATAATATTTTTTTTAAAAATCACATATTAAATCACAATCGCAATTTTGGAGAATAAAATCGCAATTAGATTATTTTCCCAAATCATTCAGCCTTAGAATATCCTGTTTTACAGCAAGTGTCGCTTGAAAACTTGCTCAGTCACTATCAGACATTTGCTGCCCCAAAGAAATATGCATTAAGTACGGTTTTAAAATAACAGTAAAACCCTACTTTACTCTTATACTGTTTCTGAGACTGAGCTAAAATAACAACTGTTAACCAAGCCATTGTTGCAAGTGTAACTAATTGGAAACAGAATTTTCAGTTGTGTTTAAGTGGTGTGTGTAAAAGCTTTTCACTTGTATGTGGTGTTTTTTACACACACAAACAGACAAAGAAGTTGTATCAGGGACACTAGCTGTAAGCTGAAAAACACAATGTGTAAAAATAATTGTGCTTGTAAAATAAAAAAATCCTCGTAAGTGTAAAATGCCATACCTTTTAGACCCAAACAGACGCTGTTTTACCTCCAGACTTTGACTGTTACAGATGAATAATAGCAACACAGCACAGAGCATAGGGACTCCCATCATGCTTTTTAACACTGCAGTATATTTTGCTGCAGATGTGAAAGACTGTCAGTGACCACTATGTCACAGCAGTGTCACTCCTGGTTCTTTACTCAGCTTGGTTGAGGAGTATGGATGTCAAATGAGGTGAAGGTGCCACCCCTGCCGGACTTCAGTCCTTCAGCATGTCTTACATTTGAAAGGTCCTCCTACCAGGTAAGATGGTTAAAAGTCTGTCTGAAGGTACCACCTGTAAAAGAAATGACAACGAATCCAAACATATCCAGGTCTGTTAGTGCTTTTTAACTATCTACATGTTGTTGAAAAGAATTATCCATAATATGTTTATTAAATATACATATGATATGCTGTATATCTCCTCCTGGTTCATAAGGTGCATAGGATTCACTGAACTATTAATTTGTTTTTAAATCTATCCTCTCTGACTTGGAAGGAGCTGACACAATTACATGATAATATTTTCATTGAATATACACAAATACCATTATTTCCTTCTATTCACTGTTGCCTTCACACATAACTTCCATAATCGACACAGTGGATATTGCACTGCATTGACAGTGGTTAAAACTGCTCCCACTCTCTGCATGTATGCTTTTCTGTTCCCCCTTCCTCCTCAACACAAAGCAAACCTCAGACAGACATGTAACTGACTTTATATTAATGGTTCCCTGCCTAATATCTTTGTAAATATAGTAAAATCATCTGTCACAGTAAGCAAATATTCTGATGTTTTTGGAAAAACAAGATGTGAATAAGATATCGTCAGATAGATATATGTTTTAATCTCATACAGAGCCATTGCAAAGCTTATAACTATAGGCATAACATCATATGAAAACATCTCATTCAAATATGAGATCATGCTGTTTGTTTAACAATGGTCTCACACACATAACCGTAGCCAGAGGCAAAATCTACCCTGCTTCAGTTTTCCCTCGGTCAGTGTGAAACCCAGAGGATCACGGATGGAAGGGAGAGATTCGGTGCCATGAAGAGATGGCTAGTGACTCATCGCTGTTGACACAGCATGGTGGAAGTCAGTGAGAGGAGTGCGGAGGGCAGAGCTGATCTGACGTCACAGTTCCCTGAACGCAGATGAAACTATGGAAACAGGGCTCGTGCCTTTCATCAACCTCAGCACGTATTCACCAGGGCTGATACCCAACATGTCCACAGCTACACCTCATTTAATGCCATTTAGCATCATGGCACCCCCGACTGCTGCTTTCATTTTTCATTTTTAGCAATATTACTTGTGCTCGGGTGGGATTAAATGCGAAACGAATAAAAACAAAACGATTTCTATAGCTTCAGCTTGAATATGATTTCACTTTTAGTTTAGGCGATGTTCTTGCCGCCTGGACTACGTTAAGGATAAACAGATGTCATGTCCTTACTGAACAGGAAGCGACAAAAGACAATAGCCATTTTAACTGACGCGTAGCCGTTAGGTAAAATGCAAAATATAAGGCACCAGACCGCTGAAAAAGAAAAAAAACTAACTGCCATGAAAATTAAGCAGCTACGGGTTTCCTCTGACTTGGTTTGCTGTGAGCTTCTCAGTTGTAATAATGATTGTCACATTAGTGTAACACAGGAGCTAACGTTAGCTGTCTTGGCTGCGTTTGTCTGTTTTGACAGCTTTCATCGAATTGCTGGGACAAACTTCAGTGAATATGTCTGAACTGTAGCTCGCAGTAAATTATAAATTAGATACATAAAATCAGATGAAAGGTACCTGTTCGCTGCAGCTGGGCGTCTTTAAGTCTCTTGAAGTCAGAATCACAACTGAGTGATAAGTTGGTAACAACCAGTATCATGTATACTCTCAGCTTTTCAGAATAAAAGCATAAATTTACGTACACAGGCATAGACACTTACACGTCCGCACACACACTAGACACAAAGCACACACACACACACATACATACTGGGCCGTAAATTTCGACGGTAGGAAGTTTAAAACATAGGACTTGTGGGCTTTTACTCTGTAAATATAACCGGAAGCTGTTTCCGTCTTTGTTGCTGGAGGAGTTTCTGGCGTATTTACTGTTCTGCTAGCAGTGGACGTCGTCTGCCGAACCATAATATCATGTGAATCTGTGCAGGTATGTTAGTAAAGGTCCATGCCTGAGGATTGGCTGTTGATTCTTATTTTACCATCTTTTGACAGCATCCATTGCTAAGCTAAGATCTAACAGTTTACAAGTGAAGCTACAACTTCCAGACCCTGTGATGACTTCTACAGACATAGCATTCTTCTTTAGTGAACGTTGGGGATCCCCAAGGTGGGATAGCCAGATTACTACTACTGGTTGAATCATTTGCATCTCTTCCTCGGGGCTTGTGTAATCGAGATGTTTAGGTTATTTTTAGCAATCGCAAAATTTTGAGGTCTTTCGCTCTCCAAAACAAACAGACCAACTGTTTAAAACTGTTAGGGTTAGGGTTAGGTGTTATCAACACCGAATAAAGCAATTGACAGAGTGACGTTTCTGAGTAAGTAGAGCTAAACTGCCAAACATTTACTCTGCTTCTTTCTGAAAATTGAGGATCCCAACGTCTAGAGAGAAAGTTCTTCTTCTGTTCTGCATCAAATATATATCTGAAAACCACTGACCTGGAAAAGACTAATTTGAAATACGTGACTTAAAACTGGATAAAAGTCAAATTTTAACACAAACTAACTCAACAACGACACACAAGACGTAATTGACGGGCGACCAATGAAACGGAAAAACCACACATTTCGGTTTGGTTGGAAAAGTAGACGTTTACAAGTATATTCCATATGTATGCTTGTTTTTTATATATTCGAATACAGACTGTATAAAATCTTCATATTAAAAGTAGTAAAGCTTTCAATGTAGTGGATGAGCAGGAAACTGTAAAACAACATAAAAAGGCAATACTCAGGTACCACGGCAATGTTCTTCAGTACAAGACTTGAGGTAAATGTAAGTTAATTTCCATTGCATACACAGATAAAACAGGTCTAGGTTCACACTGCTTCCATTGAATATGCCTTATTTATGATTATGTTACACTGAAATGAAAACTACATTGAAAGACAATGCGCAGTGTGGTACTAGCATTATCATGTAGTTGGAGGTCATTATTAAAGCAACATCAAGGCAGCACAAGATTTGCCTCAGGGGTTAGTTGCCAACATGGTCAGTTGACACTTTTTGGTGTTCTGAGTTGTACCTAATTCTCATGTCTCCTATCACACCTTTACTTCTCATTTCAGATACAGAGACCATGGGTCAGAGTAATGGTAGCAACAGTTCTCCAGTGGTGGTGGGCTGCCTTGCTGCTTTGCTCCTTAGCAATTTCTTGATCTACCTATACCTGACCTCTGTCTATCAGAGCAATGTGCAGCTGGTGTCCTCTCGCATAGGCTGTGCACCTCGACACTTTAAAATTGCAACCATGAAGAACTGCACTCCTTGGCTCCAGTGTTCACAGATCAATGCAGAAGTACGCAAGCTGAAGCTGATTGGACACGGAGCAGTCAAGAAGGTAAAGATGTGCTCCACAAGGAGTCATAATTTTTCCTCACCTGGGTGACTGAATACAAGTTTAAGGCTCTAAGCGTTGGCTACGGCTGTCAAACCCAGAGTCCAAGTACATCTTTAGAGACTCTCATCAGTCAGGATAAGTCTGACTGTAAAAGTATCATGGTCTTTAACCAGGTAGCACATGACAGTATGAAGGCTGTGGTTTGATTAAAACTAAGTATTTGTTACTGTACTGAGAGCAATTATTATGTTAAAGTAATACACACGCAGCTATTACCAAGGGTACCAACAATTTTGCCCACGTGTGTAAATGCCCTCCCACTCAAGTAAAGATAGCAAACAAGTTGAAATGAGCCCTTTGCAGCAGCTATGTATAGGTGAAAATAAGAAGAGAGACATATGGTGGTGTGAATGCCAGGATCAGTTCTAACCCCAGTATACACTTTACTTTGCTCAGGTGTATCTGGCCGAGTGGAGAGCTCAGAAGGTGGCTCTGTCCAAATTGTCTTCTCTGGATTACCTTGAGGATTTCCTTCATGGATTGTCCATGTTACAGGCCTTGCAGGGACCTCAGGTGGTGCAGTTGGTGGGGTTTTGCCTTGAAAACCACACCCTGGTGACAGAACATCACCCACATGGATCATTGGTGAACTTGGATGTTATTCTTGCACAAGAGCAGCACCAGCAACACAACACATGGCAGACCCGGCTGAGACTGGCAACAGACTATGTCTCCATCTTGCATTACCTCCATAACAGCCCAGCTGGGCGCCGGGTCATGTGTGACTCCAACAGCCTGGAGAAAACACTCTCTCAGTTCCTGCTGACTAAGGACTTTCATGTGGTAGTAAACGATCTGGATGCATTGCCTGAGGTGGACCAATCCAGAGGCTTACTGGTAAAATGTGGCCACAGAGAGCTGACTGGGGACTTTGTGGCCCCAGAGCAGCTGTGGCCTTTCAGAGACAAAGGGAAGCTATTTTCAGATGATCTCATGCCTCTGTATGATGAGAAGACAGACATCTGGAAGATCCCAGATGTGACATGGTTCCTTATGGGCAGGGTACTTGGAGGAGATTTGGTCCACTTCCATCTTTTTCAGATCCATGACGAGTGTAAGAAAGAGGATCCCAAGCTCCGCCCTTCAGCTGTGGATGTACTAAAGTTGTATAAATCAGTATATAGTAGCATGGTGCAAGGCAGCACTGGCTTGAAAGACATGCTGTAGAAAATAATTATAATATTTCTATTTTTGTAGAACAACTATTGTTAGCCTGTGAGCTACCCAATTTATGCTTAAGCTGCCACCCACATTTCCTGTCATAGCAGTAAATTCTACCTGTTGAGATCATGATTCAAAACCCATCAGGCTGTGACTGTATGTCATGTCTAAACAAATGTGTGGCACTGAAAAATTTCAAAGTGGATGTCAAAGAAAGCTATACTGTTGGGAGCAACTAAAAATGATTGAAATTATGATTAAAAACTTAAATAATGAATTTCTTTCATCATAATGCTGACATGCATATATATGCCTTTAAGGGGCTATTCATTACTACCTATATTCATTCTGTCATGCAGACTGCAAACAGGTCCTCCCACAGTGATTTAATTATAACGGGTTCAAAAGCTGGGATGACGACAGGTTTGTGGATGGTGCTTACACTTAGCAACATGTAACACACAGCAAGAGAACGCTGGGAAAAAATCCTCTGATGCAATAAGGGTGACAACAAAGCGGGAGCAAAAGTCACACTTATTTTAATACCACATATATAAACACAGTAATTTCTAAGCTGCTACACCCCACAAGATGCATGGAGATAAAGAGGAGGCCAAAAAGAAATCCTGTCACAGGAAATGAACAGCTTTCTTCTGTGTAGAACTATCCATTTGGAGCGTATTATGTAAATGAGCTGCACAGTTCAACACGCAGAGCTACAGCTACACTAAGATTTCTTACATATGTAATAAACACTCCTTACTACATTATGACATCAGTACTCGGTAGTTGTTACTACATTTTGATCTCACTAGTCATTACAACATTTTTAGTACATTATTATGCCATTACTCAGTAGTCCTGACTACATTATTACATCAGTACTCCACATTTAAACATTTTACCTCCCATAGCTGTCTTACCAGCAGGTTAACATTGATCATTATTAAGAAATGACAAACAACCACCTCCCTTAGAGCTGTTATTGCAATTAGCTTAACACTGATTATCATTTAGGAATGATAAAAAAAACTCTATTAGAAGAATCAAATAATGATTCCTAGTATATTATCATATGCTAGGATACAATATTACATCAGTTCTCAGTAGTCATTACTACATTATTACATCAGTACTCAAAAGTCATTACTGCATTATTACAGGAGTACTTAGTAGACATGACTAAATCCTCACTATATCTTTACAAAAGTACTTTTCAATAGTACTCAGTAGTCATTGCTACATTATGGCATTAGTACACAGTAGACATTACTACATTATTACATGTGTACCTCACACAGGAGTTATTTCTCTTTTTCCTGTTTTCTTCCTCCATAACCAAGCTGTAAACCTTTTTCTGTCATTCCTGTGGGTTAGCGGGTTATGTAGGAATGACATGGTGTACTGTGACATTGTATGCTGATAGGAGATATACTTGAGTACTCCGTCCTGTTTACTACATTATTTCAAAAGCACTCAATTTTCACAAAATTATGTCTTTTTTTAAGTCTTTTTTAGATGTGTAACCTGTAATTACTACTACATTATTACATAAGGGCTCAGTAATTATTACAACATTATTACACCAGTACTCAGCAGTTATCGATACATTTACGCTTTCTTCCTTACCTCTTTTGTCATTGCCAGCTGGTTAACACTGATCATCATTTAGGAATGACAAATCATCTCAATTAGAGGAATCCAGGTATACTGATACACCATTGTAAACAGTGATGGTTGGGCTGTTGCTCTTCACATCTGCAGTTTTGAGAAAAATCTAGAATTTCAGGTCATCTGGTCGCCTAGTGATTTTCATGTTTAAGAGTTTTGTGATGGGGTTGTTGGACTGCACACCATGTCTCTCTATATATAGGGGGATTAATGCTGACAAGCTTGACTCAGTAGACCTGTGCCTGACATGGGCATAGCCCAATTCGGTTCAGCAACATCAAAATGTCTCTGTGAAATGATTTTGTTAAGATGACATAAAAAAATGGGTGTGCACAGGAATTGAGTGGATAGAAAAACACCAGCAGCACCTGTGGAGGAAAAGACATATCAGTCCTAATTTTACAAAAAGAAAAGACTGAAGCTCAAGAGAGAGTTTTACCTTAGAGTTTGTGAGGCTCATCAATGGTTGGTTAAAAGCTGCAAACAAGCCATAGAAGCAAGTGGGAACCAGACACAGGAAGCTGGTGAAAATTAGGACAGCCATGCGTTTGGCCATGCTGGTGTCACACTTGCTAGACTGGTGCAGGGGATTGTGCACCATGCAGTAAATGTGAAGGTAACATAGGCAGACCACCATAAAAGCTATGAGATTAATTATCAGAATGGAAACCACATAGGCCTGCGCTGCAGTAGTCTCAGTGTCCATGGGTAAGCAGATACTCACTCTTTGGTAGCTGCTCACACCAAACAGTGGCAGCAGTGCAAGGATCACACAAAACAGCCATCCGACAAACATCAGTCCAGTTGCATGACGTAACCTCATATTTCTGTTTGGCCTCATTGCATAGAAGATGGCTTGCCAGCGTTGCAGGCTGATCAGGGTTAATGTGTACACAGAAAGCTCACTGGCAAACACTGATAATGTTCCTGCTAGATTGCAGCCACTTCCTGTTTGCCAGGCAATAGCATAGCGGTAAAATTGAGAGTGTGTGTAGAGGTCAACAGATGCAATGATCAATAAGTATATCCCCAAACAAAAGTCTGCAAATGCCAGGTGACCCATGAGAAAACGGGTAACGGATAACTTCTGCCGACTAGTCAGGAGGATGAAAATCACCAGGAGGTTTGCTGAGATGGCTAGTAGACTGACCCCCCATACCATCACCCGCAGGAAGCATTGACTCATCACATCCTCACAGGGGTTCAGGGCATCAGGTAAGGGGCTGCACATGGGTCTGCGACTATCTGTGTGAAGTTCATTACACAGGGAAGGATCAAAACCTTTACTGAGACCTTCTGTAGTTAAGTCCAACAGAAGTTCATTTGTAGACTCCTCAGATGGACAAACACAGGTATTGTAGTAATGATTGTTATCCATGGCTGGACCAAAGCTGTCTTTAAGATGCTGGTAGATTCCGTGTCCCATATACCTCTTAGAGAGAGCAGTGGAGGCTTCCTGCAGCTTCCCAATAGCAGTCTGGGTTAGGTTGCAGACAACTGCCTCATGGAATCTTCAACAAAGATAGTAAAGATTATTAATTCGACTGAACCACAAAGCTTTAGATGCACTCATTTGTTGGGTCTCTTTAAATAATTCTATTAAAAAGTTTGGTCTGGACCTCTACTAAGTGTGAAGTGCCTGGAAGTAACTCTGTTTTGATTTGGTACTATATAGAAAATTGATTTGATTTTATTTGATATGAAAATCCTGAAGGTGCTAGATCCAGATTGCGGACCTGCAGTATATGTCCCGTATTTTATCATCAGCTGTCTCAGTCCTTCAAATTTGCCCTTATTTTATAAATGTTCATATAGTAAAGCACTTTTAGTATACAGTGGGTCTGTTTGGGTATGTGAAGAACAAGTACATTGTCTTACCCGCTCCATCTTTTCAACAGTGTAAGACCACAGCAGTGGCTTGGGAAGGTCAATTCAGCACTTTGTAAATGGGGGAAGGCCCCAAGGGGGGGCAATTCTTTGAGGGCCCAAGTGTTTTTAGCTTTAAGCTTTTCAATGGCCTCCAAAGCACTTGAAGGCAAAGAGCTAAGTTTGGTTTCTGAAATGTCTCTGGAAAGACAAAGAAATAGTTCAAGTTTCTGAAGCCAAACTCAGATTCTGACTCAAACCCTGTTCCTTGAGCAAAGAAAAAATATATAAATTTTGTCAGTTTTCTCCAGAATGAAATGACGTTTTTTTTTTTCTGTTAGATTGTTAGTTTCATTGACTTACAAGTAAGTTGGGCCATGAATCACACCAGAAAATGCAAGTTCATCTATTTGTTGCAAATCCAGGTTCCTGTGAAGATACCTTAAGAACAGACACAGATGTCAGTGATCAAGTTAAGTGATCATCTTCTATTGACTTATATACAGCTCCAAAAAACAAGTTATTCAAACAGCCATTAAGGATGTTCAGCTCAAAATAAAATATTGTTTCACTGCAATAATTTAAAATGACGAACACTTCCTCCAGTCTGCTTCCATTGAAGGCAAAGCCCTGGATCTCCATCACACCGTTACTATTCAGCATGCTAAAAAAAGAGAGAGGTGGGAACATATTGAATCTTAACTGTTTTAAATACATTTGGTGTATTTTCCGCTGTAATCATAGTAAAGAATAACTGATTTTAAGATATCAAACACTGAAAAGTTTCTATTAATCAAATAAACCTCAAAAAGGTGAAGATATAATATAATAATGCTATAAAGACAATTGATGATGAATGTCCAGATGAGGGACGGAAGTATGATGACTAAATGCCTGAAATTAATCAATATTAATTATATTGTGGTAGAGCACATGCTTGGCATATAGAAACCCTGGGTTCAAAACCCAGCCACAAGGCAAACCAGTGGTAGGCTTTTGCCAGTCCTGATCAGAAGGGCGTCTGGTGTAAAAACTGTAGCCAAGTCAATCGTGCAAGTCACAGAGTTGACTCACTGTAGCAACCCCAAATAGGGAAAAGCCAAAAGAGAGGAAAAAATAAATAAAAATAAATAGAGAACAGCTAAACTGGCACATCAGTAATTACAGATGTAACCCAAATATCAAACCTTTATCTGTAACCTGCAGGGTAAACCCTGTCTGTGCGGGGCCTGCTCCAGAATCTATCTTGTGACTGTGTCTGAAAGTCTGAGTGAAACACAATTTCTCATTTTTGATAAACACCAACAGGTCAGGACAAATACCCCACCAGCAGCTCCCGTCAGCAGTATCCACAGTGTGACCAGTCACCAAGGACATTATGGCCCCAAACAGACACTTTAATTAACTGATGCAACAGTGGACTGATGTAAGTGTTATCACAAGATCACATCAGAGAGGTACTCACAGAGTCAGACTGTTGTCACTTATCCCACAAAAGGAGTTCGCAGGGATGACACGCATGAAGGTGTTCTCTACCAGCTCCCTAGTAGAAAATAATGACCAGAGATATTACAAATACCATATCAAATATAAGATATCAGATTTATATTTGTTTAAATCTCTGTACAGAATGAAATCCTCCTGTGTGGAGTGGATTTGCTGCAGCTGAGGGAAGGAGCTGAGACCGGTGTTGATGATCCCACTGCATTGAAACAAACCACACTTAGTGTTTGATCCTCTTTTAACAATGCTTACATATTTTCTATGATAAAACTAGAAACAAAGATATTTAACTCACAGGTACTTTAAATCAGGCAGATCCTTAAATGCTTCTTGGTCAATAAAAGACAGCCTTTTGATACTAGTCAGTTGTCTGTGGATACAAACAAACAAGTGTGTTTTTTGTTGTGCCTTTGTCCTACTGACTGTAAGACAAAGGTAGCACAGCAAAGACCGCACTTGTTTTATTGGTATTTGAGAGACTTCTGTCAGGAACCAAAGGCAACATACATGTGGGTGACTCTGGACAGGTTGTGGAAAGAATGTTTCTCAAAATGTGTTAGGGTGTCATCATCAGATATGTATCTGAAAAACACAAGAAAACACACAAAACCCAATCCAGTTTTTAAACAGATGGCCCTGGTCTGTCAGGTAGGTCATCACAGCTGGCCCCTAGCAGCTGACTGGTGCAGACTAGAGGGGTCCAACACTTTAACTAAAATAAAGTCATACTTGAAGCCGTAGTAGGATATAGTCTGAGGGCGAGGTTGTTGTTACAACCCATAGTTGGTACAACATGTTTTAGCATTTCCATTGTAACAAGGTGATTAGTCCAGTCATAAAGTGCTGTTTATTTCTCTAGATATACCATGTAGACTCCCTCCAGCCTTTCACAATGTAATATAAATTTTCCCTGTGCACCCACCATAAAGGAGGAAATTGGCTCCAGAGACCACAACTGTCTTTCTCCTATACTGTAAAAAAGTTAATTGTTTATTTGTTTGGACATTTCAACAAGGAGTATATGGGTAGCAACTCACTGCTGGAGTCAAGCAGTGAGATGTTGGCTCACTCTGGTGACCAGTTTAACTCAAGCTAAACAATGTGTTATGTTAACAGTGGCTGAACTTCCCATTTCTATTGCCGTTCCTACATTTTTTAGCTCACATTCTCTACAATGTCAATGAATTTTAAAAAAATCATTTGAGCAAAGTTTTAGATTTTCCAGCATACACTCAAAGACTGGTAAATGTAATCTGGACAAACCATGTTGTCTGGTCTGAGGAAACTCCATCAATAAATTCAGTTATACCCATTAGATGAGGTTTAACTAAGTAGGTTATGAGTTAGTGGGGAGTTATCTAGGTTACAAGTGAGCCGCCACGATAAGACTGTCTCAAACCTTGGACAAAGGAAAACCTGAGTGATATCTTTGGTTTTGAGCCTTTATGAAGGCCAGGACTTTTAGGCCCATCCACCTAAATCAAAACATGGGTAATTCACCTATCGGTTTCTAAACAAGCACCAGCAGCTATGGAGGCTTCCGTCGACTGCCCTATTTGTACAGTCCACCACTGTAACTCAGTAAGAGAGAAAAACCATATAACAGGAAATTGTTTTAGGACCTTTACTCCTCAATGTTATTTTGGACAACTTGGTACAAAATAACATTAAAATTTGAATTAGTTTAATTTAAATAGCAGCAGCTCAGGATACTCGTTAAAAAAGCAAGTCAACTAGAGTAAGATAAACACTTTTCATTACAGTACAGCATATGTCTACGTGAATGACAAAAACTATCCTGGCAAAACCTCTCAGGGCATCTGCAGTTGTCATTGTAGTCCAGTGTTGCAATGATGGTCATCATACAAAGGAGGTGCTGTTCAGTTAGGTCTTGCACTGATTGCATGATGAAGCCCTACGTTCTGTCTTTGTTAGTCTCTTTTTCTCACAAGTGACAGTCTGTTCTTGGTTTAAAAGACAAGGGTCAGTGTTAGGACAAAAAAATAAATAAAAATCTTACATGTGTGAAATGTTGGCATATTTGGCGAAGGCATTCTGAGCAACAGAAGGGAGTTTGGTCCCAAGCAGCCACCTAAAAATGCAGAGACAGTTTGGGTTCCTTTCTCACAGTCTGAAATTAGTAAAGAACGTTGTACTTACACCTCCTGTGTGCTGCTGTGGAAAACAGGCATAATTTCAACTCCAGCACAGGACACACTGAGGACATTCCAGTTACAGCGGCATTCAGCTGGACATTGTTCATGATCCAGAGGGACGAGGACCTGGATCATGGCAGAGAATAGCATGATATGCATAGCAGGAGTCATGGTAGGCAGTGAAAGAATTTTAGAGAGCCTTAGAGAGAGGGCAGGCTATCCTGGAAACAAGATGGCACTTCTACTTAAGACTTTCAAAATAAGACAGCTGAAGTTGAAATGCAGATGGACTTTTAATTTAAATATTGGTAACACGCTATCTTAAGTAATGTTTGTTAAAACCAAATAAAGATGTAAAATATTTCAACATGACTAATAATAAATACTTATCAGGCTCATACAGACCAGTATATTAGTGCTGATGTGGCTCACTTAATGTTGAGGTCTTTTTTCCAGAATGACAGAAAGTGCGTTTTCATTATTCTTCTGCAACAGCAGCTTCTCCTGAACCTTAGCAGGGAGCACTACCATGGTGATGATGTTATTTTGGAAGAGGCCTTGATAACTCTGGAATTCATTTGTTCAGGTCCATAGGAAAAAGCTTGAGACCCTGATGTATTTTAGTATAGTTACCTAGAAAGGAATAGCTTAATAGACACTGCAGTACAGAAGGCAGGAATGCCAGGTTTCGCAGGGTGTTTAGAGCACACTAGCATGATTTGCCATCAGATTCAGGCAGCCAAGAGTGGGAAAAGAGACTTGCATGTAATATTTTTGGACTTAGGAAATGCATTTGGTTCAGTGCCACATAGCCTTATTTGGGAGGCGTTTGATTATTTTAGAGTGCCCGGAGTAGTTGTCAATTTAGTAAGAGCATATTTCCAGGATATCAAACTATGTTTAAGCACAGCAGGCTTTAAAACAGGTTGACAGAGGCTAGAAATAGGCATTATGGCAGGGTGTACGATTTCTCCATTAGCATTCACAATGGCGATGGAGGTAATTATTAGAGCGTCTAAGTGCGTTGTAGGTGGAGAGAGGCGACAGGATGGGATGCGCCTCACACCAATTAGGGCATACATGGATGATATGATGTTGGTGACTACAACGGTGCCATGTATGAAAAGAGTACTTGAGAGACTTAATAAAAACTGAAAGTGGGCTAGTTTGAAAATCAAGCCTAGTAAGTCTAGAAGTAGCTCAATAAGTAGAGGGAGATTAAGTGATCGAAAGTTTGTAATAGATGAAGAGGAAATTCCAATAATTAGGGAAAATCAGTAAAGAGTCCAGGTAGGTGGTACAAGGCAGACTTGCATGATGGACAGGTAGTGCAGTTTCGGAAGGATGTTGCTGAGGAACTGGATAGAATAGATAAATCAGGGCTTCCAGGAAAGTTGAAGCTGTGGTGTTTGCAGTTCGGATTATTTCCCAGGTTGATGTGGCCACTTTCTGTATATGAGATTCCATTATCTGCTGCAGAGAAAATGGAGAGATTAGTTAGCTTTTACATTAGGAAGTGGCTAGGCGTTCCTAGATGTTTAAGTACTATGGCACTGTATGGGAAAGGCATACTTCAGCCTCCAGTATCTAGTCTAGTGGAGGAGTTTAAATGTACTAAGGTTAGGACAGAGCTCCTGTTATCTGGGAGTAAAGATGTGGTTGTTAGTAAGGTGGTTCCAAACCCAACCAAGGGGAGAAAATGGAATCCAAGAATGGCAGTGCAGGAAGCGAAAGCAACTCTTAGGCATACAGAGATTGTGGGTAATGTGCAAATAGGCCGGGGAGGCTTGGGGCTTGGCACAGGCAAACCGGTGTGGAGTAGAGCAGGTCCCAAAGAGAAGAAGAAGCCAGTTGTGGAGCATGTTCGTAGACAGGAGGAAATATTAAGGAGTGCAAAGGCAGTCGCTCAGGCTAAGCAGGGACAGTGGTTGAACTGGGAAGGTGTAGAGAAGAAAAAGCTTAGTTGGAAATAGCTGTGGAGTATGGGGGAAAGTAGTATTAGATTTTTGATAGGGGCAACATATGATGTATTGCCAACTCCCCAGAACTTAAAATTCTGGGTAAATGGAGACCCGCTACGCAACTCTAAAGCACATCTTGTCAGGTTGTAAGGTTAGTCTGTCACAAGGACGGGATACGTGGCGACATAACCAAGTTTTAAAAAGCTTAGCTGCAGGCATTGAAGATATATGGAGGCAGGCAAATTTAGGAGGGTCTAAGACAAAGAGAGTTGCAATGCAGTTTGTTCAAGAAGGTGAGAAAGTTAATAAGACAGCAAGGGGGCAAGGCAGCTTAGAGGATGCCAGTGACTGGGAGATGCAAGTGGATTTAGGAGGAAAGCTTGTTGTTCCCCAGGAAATAGCCTGTACAAAACAAAGGCCGGATATAATTTTGTGGTCTAGGAGTAGAATGAGAGTATATTTCATAGAGCTGACTGTGCCATGGGAGGATTCAGTTGTAGAAGTGTATGAAAGAAAAAAGCTTAGGTATGTAGACTTAGGGGCTGACGCTGAGCAGCGAGGATGGAAAGTTAGGATTTGTCCAGTGGAAGTAGGATGTAGAGGGTTTGTAGCAAGGTCTGTTGTCTCTTTGTTGAGGGAGTTAGGAGGAAGGGGACAGAGTGTGAGGAAAATAGTGAAGGAAATGTCGGATGAGGCAGTGAGATCCAGTCAGTGGATCTGGATTAGAAGAAGTAATAGTAGCTGCGGGCCCAGCAGGGGGAGCACTTAGGATAGACAGACTCTTGAGAGAAGCAAGGAAGAAATGCAGGAAGAGGAAGTGTACTTAAGTGGAAGGTGTGGCCTGTGTGAGCCTCTTTGAGATCATGTGGTTAGTCCAGGTGAGTTGGCCTGTGTTGGTTTGACTTGGCTTGTGTTATGTCTTTCTTTGATTACAGGACAGTTTAGGTGAGACTGCTTGCTGAATCTGCTACTGTATCTTGTCTTGTGTATCTTGTGTATCTTGTGTATCTTGACCTCCTGCACGCTCTATACTTTCAATACCCCCTACCCGAACCAGGGACTGTATCCCATCCCTACTTTTATCTCCACCTCTTCTATTTCTCCCCCTACCCGAACTAGGGTGTGTATCCTCACCCCACTTTTACTGGTGCAGTTGGTGAGAGGTCGGTGTAGTTGACGATAGTGCTGTTTGAGATAGTTTTCTTGGTGTGAGGAGCGGTGATAGCTGGCATTAGGGGGGCGACTCTGGGATGCCAGTGATCACTGTCAATCCTCCTGGAGGTGTCGTGGGACCAACTAGACGAAACACTGGTGAAAGGAGGTTTCCACCTGATGACCCCAAAGACATGTTAGTTATCACTGCTCACTGGGCTAGTTAGATATAGTTATCTTTAGGGCACGTAGGGCAGGTCGCAAGGTTGTTGTTAAGGTTAGGGAGTTATTCACTGAGTCTGGTCCTTTTTTGTAGCACAAATTTCTTGTGTTTACTCAGAATGAAATGAGTCCAGATTAGTGGAAGCTGCGTTAGTGTACCACAGAGCTTCTAATAGGTGGGGTGTGTGCATATATATATACATACACACACACGGTAGGAGTTTTGTCTAGAACTGCTCTATGTGTGAAGTGCCTTGATGTAACTCTTATGATTTGGCGCTATGTAAACAAATTGGATTTGATTTGATTTGATATGAACTGCACAGGCACTGTTGCTCTGCACAAATGAAGCTCCTTAGGGATAAATAGTTATGTGAAGTTGAAGTATAACTCTTTCTCATTGCTCTGATTGATCATAAATTTGATTGAAAGTAACTAAATAAAGTCACTGTTGCTGACACATAAATGAACAGTGAGTCACAAAGCACAGAAGTGATTTAACATTTAATAAGAAACAACAGCGCTGAAGTTTTCATGGTGTATTTACATCATTTGAAGACATTCCTAGACCTAAAAGCAATGCATCATAGTGTTATGCATACAAGTGACAAAATATGACACATAAAAGTTATTTCTTACTAAGCACTAATAACTATGTGGAACAAATGGCTACATATATCATTTTAAATCATGTTTGGTAAAATATAAATGTGTTTACCATATATTGCCATAGTAATTAATGCTTTTAGTTAGCAGGAATTACCAAATAAATAAGAACTAATCTGAGTGTAGATATAAAATACAGAAGTGTGGCCAGCATTAAAACAGGTCTGATATACTGTGTCTGATTACTGACCCAAAGATGTTACTCACTGTTCATACCATACAGCTGGATGATGGGAGAGTCCCATGTTCTTTGACAAGTCATCACACACGCAGGAAGTATGAACACAAGAAACAATAGGTGCGCGCGCACACACACACACACAAACGGTCACAGTTTGGATAAGCCTGTACAGACGGCTGAACCAATGAGAGCCTATCAGCATCAGGTTTATAGTTCCTTTAATCCGAGCATGAGTCAGGAGCACAGGATGTCTTTACAGGACAGGACCACCCATTCAGTCTTTAGTTTGGTTGACATTCTGATACCAAATGTAGAGATGGAACCAGTAACACACTGGTGACGTAGATGTCTCCGGAGACAGTATGTAAACTGGCCAAAGCCTTCAAACATTATGGGAAAACCCTAACCCTAACCCTAGTGTACAGCATTGAGTTCGACCCATGAACCAGTGCGGGACCATTAATATTGAAACTATAAACTTCAAAGTACAGAATATAGAATAAAAATATCTGGGGTTATGTTAAAGCTCATTACTATTAAAGGGTATTAAAGGGTTAGTAACAATATAGACTTGACTCTGCAGCAAGGGTTCAAAGATCATCTCTAGTGTCATAGTCCACTGATGGGTGAAAATCTAATAATCATCTTCTAATCAAATGGCTGATCAGCTGATTCATTGTTTACTTATAAATATCAGTCGAAATGTTAAAGCTCAGCTTTGTGTTTCCACAGTCAGCTCACAAGTGACTGGGTAAAAAGGGGTGGAGCATGCACCTTGGCTACACAAGACTTGTTCCTAAATGTGGTGTGGGGCCCTTTCTGCCTACAGCCAGCACAGTGATTTCAAAGCTAACTGAAGGATTAAGATGGTGGATATCTGGCCATGTGTGCATTGCTGCAGTTCCCCTAAACCTTTAACAAGAAGGCACAGATTATATTTCTCTGTGACAACATACCAGTGTATGGCACTTTTCCTACAAGACATTAACGTGTACATTTATATAAAATTCTTTATTCACTATGTCACTAAAATAAAAGATTCATTTTTCATCTATAACAGTTTTTACACATCAAATAATTTATAGAAAATAAAGGTTTAATGTTAATTATTTCTTCTTTTCCTCTTTTTCTTCACACAGCAACTGGATGCAGTTTGGCAGAGCTGGAGCACTGGATTTGCATGTGGTGGTATGTTGCTGCTGCATTAGTCCTGCTGTGGTTCAGAGACTTGAGCTCCAAGGCTGCAGTGCTGTCTGTCTCCACGTCATGTAGCAGCTGCCCGTTTGTGATGGCTGCTGTCTGGGTGCTGCAATCACTGATGTTATTGTTTGTGTGAAGTACTTGCTCAGGTGATGCTGAGGACTTGCAGCTGGCACCTGTGTTGTCATGGTCATTTTTAATGTCCTCCATAGAAAACAGTGGGCTGGTTGGTAAGCTGTCTGCTGCATGACCATAGTTGTAGTGGGCAGACCTCTTCTGTTGGTTCCGACTGGAGGTTTTGTGTTGCTGAAGAGACTTTGACAACAACAGAGGGCACTCCTCCTCCCCAGAGGGGCTTAAAGCCACCGAGGGGACAGAGATGGCCAGGCTGGACAGAGGTGGCGACATCTCTGAGGGAGGGAACCTTGGAGTGGCAGGAGAGGTGTGGGACACTGGCGACAGCTGAGTTGGGGATGTCATGGCAGATGCAAACCTACAACAGACAGATTACCAATGTTTGTGTACAGGAGCTAAAACTAGCACATTTGGTGTGATGAACAACAAGTTCACACACATAGTTAGACTCATACTACACAGGCCTACAGAAAAAACATCATCCAGTCTCTTACCTAATGGTCGGTCCACACCCGTGCAAGTCCAAGGAAATGTTTGTGTTAGAACCATCTGCAATCACTCATTTCATTTGTGTCACCATATCATCATTATCAGCAGTCACAACCTTCTTACATGTGTATGTGTGAGGGTGAGCAGTGTGTGTTACTTACAAAACAAAACAATCACTGAGGCTCTATGTTGTCTTGACTTCACAACATCATCAGAAACACAATGTCCACCTCATTAACCTATTCATGCACTGCATGGAAGCACAATTCATTCAAATAAGAAAAGAATGATGTCACCAAGTTCAACATTCCAATCAAGAGCTGCAGATTTTGTTGAAGCTGTGATGTGTCAAAATGCTTGTTAAATACTGGGGTTCTACAGAGAACATTCCACTAAGTGATATATGGGGACCAATAAATCACATAAAAATTGAAATTTAAATGTTTCCACAGTAGTTGCATCATAACAAACCTATAATGCAACAGAGACTCTTCTTCTCCAGTTGTTTCGCCCTCAACTATTTCCAATACCTCGGGAAAGTGGCAGATAGAGAGAGCCCCATATTCTTCCTGTTTTGGTTGCACAAAGACAAACATACTATATTTCCCTTGTGGATTAATAAAGTACTCTGATACTTCCTGCCTTCTCCATTTCCTCTTTAAATTTTGCTTCTGGCAGAAAGTCTAATTGTGTGACCACTCCAGTTCCACTATTCACACTGCCCACTCAACTCCACTTAGGCCAGTTTCACCTACACCACCTCAGCTGCCTCTGTTTGTGTCCAACAGAGTTAACTATTAACTATTATCTATTATGAATGTTCTGTCATGATACAGCACAATGAGGATCAATTCCATTGATCATTCAGTCATACAGTAAACCCAAAGCTATTTTTTATGTCTCTGTTTGGGTGTGGATTGGTCGGCTGACCATGCTGCTCCTCCATTCCATCCACTGGGCAGTGTCAGAGCTAGAGAGGACAGGCGAGTAGCTCTTTTAAAAAATGAGCCCAATATGTCACCAGCTGCTTTATGAAGAAAAGGAACTGACACAGAAACCTCTTTGTGTGTAAGTGAGCTTCTTTAGGTTTTTATTCTTCCTGGTATATTTTTTTATTTTGTATTAAAGGTCAAGATAATTTGGGGGAAAAAAATAAACTTAGATTTTGAACATTCTGCTTTGATGTCACATGATAACAAAGAATGTTTGAGTTTTGCTCTCTGACTATGGTTACCACTCACTGATGACAAAACCATCGGCCTGACCATCAGTTAATGACCTACATAAAGATTTGAATATCTTGAAACAGACCCAGAGACCTCCACAATGTCTTTATTATCATTATATTCAAAGGACTGCTGTTTAATATACATCTATTTTTTATTACTTTTCGGAAACATTAGTTATGTTGTCTAATGAGTTCACCACTTTTAATTTGATGCATTAAGATTTTTAAGGAGGGGGCAGCACGGCAGCATAGTGGTTAGCATGGTTGCCTCACAGCAAAGAAGGCAGGTTGTGGGTTTGATTCCCGGGCCTGCAGTTTGCATGTTCTCCCCGTACCTGGGATTACCCCGGGTACACTCGTTTCCTCCCACAGGCCCGCGTGTCTAGGTCATTTGGTAACTAAATTGCCTGTCGGTATGAGTGTGAATGTGAGTGGTTGTTTGTCTCTGTACGTCTGTATATGCTGGCCCTGGAATGGACTGCCGACCTGTCCAATGTGTACCCCGCTCTTGCCCAGAGCATTGGCTGGGACTGGCTCCAACCTCCACATGACCCAGAAATGGATAAACGGTAGAAGATGAGTGAATGAGAGGTTTTGAAGGATGTAGGCTAAATATGAAATCCATGCCTCTGTTGTTCTTTCCATGTTATTACCTGTCATTGATTTGATATTATGTTCTCTGGTCATGGTGGAAAATGAATGAGGGTCTTAAACGTCACATTAGGCAAGTCAAACGTTCCACAGAAAGTTAGTCATTCCTCTAATTTTAGTCAGTGAAGATATACAGCACAACCATGGGATTTAACAAGTCACACAGTGTTGATTACCCATTTCCTTTTCAGTCTGTCCCTGTTTGCATTTGATCAAAGCAGAAGGCCCTTAGGTTTCGGATCCTGGCCAGTTCTCCACACTACATGTGGAGAAGCCCATGAACACCTCAAGAAACACTCAGAAAGCGAAAGTGCTGGCACTGCCATGAGCATCAGACTTTAGTGAAGAAGAGTCTATCACCCAGGATTACTTATGAGCTGCTTTTGCTTCCAATGAACAATCTCCACATACAGCTCAATCCACGGGAGGTGAGACCTTAATATTCTCCTGGCTGGGGTGAAGTCAATCATCAGCTTCAATAATAGACATAATTGCCTGGTAAGTTATTAAGCACTCACTGCTTAAATCTGCGCTTCCATACATTCTTCATCCTGCTGGTTAATAGACATTGAATTCACCCTGTAAACAGTAGTGTAGTTGATAAACATTTTGAATTCAGTCATTATCTAGTTTTTGTTTTTCTGAAGTCCATTGAACTCTAATTCAGACTAATTCATTGAATGTATTGATTAATAAACTCTTGCCTCTTTGGAGACTGCTGTCCCACAAGGAATTTCAAGTCATAACAATTTTCTCACATTATAAAATGGATAGTTCAGATTGATCTGATTGGTTCATAGCTGTTGTATAGTAAATATATACAACAGCCATGACGTCTAATTACTTTTCACAGACCAATATTACTACTGGAGTAGCACTAATAGAAATAAAAACTAACTGACTAGCATATGGTTATTTAACAACATCAGAAACCTAAGCTCAAAAAAAAAAAAAAAAAACCACACAGCAGAAACAACGTGGAGCTAATGAAGAGCAGGTAGACAAACACAATGAACTGAAGCAATGAAATGTAACTTGTCTGTTGCATAGTACCTGCCATACAGCATGTGCAGGCAGCCAGGAGGACCTGCAGAGTGTATATGTAAAAAATGTATATTGATAAAAAAGAAATCATAGTCATGTGTCTATTAACAGCGTAGCTGTTATACAAGGAGTAGCTAATTTCAGTCTGTGAAACACACAAATTATTTCATACAGGTCAGATCATAACCCAGTTCTTTTGCAAACCTGTTATAAACCCTGTGTAATTAGGCCATTTGCAAGTAGTCACACAGTCAGGAAATTGACACTTGAGCACATGAGGAGAGTGACGTTCTAAGGGACTGTTTAGAATACAAAGATTGGAATGTGTGCCTTGAAACTGGTGGAAATAGCATGGACATCAACAGTCAGATTAGTTGTTTTAATGAACACATCAACTTCTGCAGAGACACTATCATAGCTGCAAAGACTGTACATTGTTTCTCAAATAAAAACCATAGATCAAAAGCCACATCAAGGCAATCCTCAACCAGAAAGAGGAGGCTTTTAGAGATTGTGACAAAGAATGACAGCAGGTGCAACAGGAGTGAAAGAGAACATTAATAAAGGCAAAGGTGGAATACAGAAAGAATATAGAGAGGAATTTACAACACAGCAAGATCTGTGAGGTGTGGAGAGGAGTCAACACCATCCCTGGCTACAACAACAACAACAACAAAAAAAAAAACAGCTATTAATGGGTGATGTGGACAGAGCCAACAAAGTCAACCAGTTCTTAAACAGATTTGACTTTGCAGCCACAACAACCCAATGTTTCTCTCCTTCCACTGCTGCTACTTCTTCTACTCCCTCTATATGCATTTCCACTGCTTCAGCTTCATCCTCTCTTCCATCTGTACATCCTTCACCATCCCTCACTGCAAAAGGGGTGAAGTTGGAACTTGGGAGACTATATGCTATGAAGGCAGTTGGCCCAGATGGTATGTGTTGAAGTCTGTTTAAGGACTGTGCTGCAAACTATGTGAACCTCTCCAGAGGACTTTCAACTTGAGTTTACAGTTGTGGCAGGTCCCGACTCTGTGGAAAACACTTTGTATTGTAGCAGTACCAAAAATTAAATGGTTTTTTTAGTCAGTTTTTAGTTGTCTAAAAACTGGTGGCCCTTACTTCTCACATCATCAAAACTCTGGATCAGCTGCTTCTAACCATCCATTGATCCCCTGCAGCTTGCATACTGAGAATACATTGAAGTGGATGAAACCATCCTCTACGTCCTTCACCGTGCCCTATCTCATCTGTTAGAACTTGCCACTGATGTGAAAATTATGCTCTTAGATTTTTCAATTGCACTCAACACCATCCAAGCCATCATACTCAGAAAAAAGTTCAAAGGGATATGATTTCCTCACTTGTTTCCTGGATCACAGATTACCTGACTGAAAGGCCACAATTTGTCAGGGAAACTATGTCTCTGGACAGTAATGAGCATCACCATTGCCGGGGCTCCCAGGTGGGTCTCGTCGGCTGGTGGGGTGCCTCCAGCTCGTCTGGTGGGTAGGGGGTGGGGTTCAGGGTGTGAGATGTTGGTGGCGGGTGTGGATGGCTGAGTGGTGGATGGCAGTAGTTGGGGGGCATGGGTCCCTCCTGTACCACAAAAACGCGCGCTTGGGCGGATCATTGGTTCTCACCGTTACCCGCCTGGAACATTGGGGACTTCAGTGTGCCGCGTGGCTTCAGTGGCTCTCTGGGTTTGTTGCCTCATGTGCTTCCACACACAGGGTGGCGGGCCTGGGCCCCTGACCCAACTCTGGGCCCTGGTGATGGTCTCATTCATATTTAGAGAATGCCCATGCATGCGTGGTTTCACTTGCCAGCTCAGGTTGGGTCACATAAATGAAGAATTGATGAATCCTGCCAAACATGGGCAGACTCAACTCTTCTATTAGGACACCTTCACCTACCTGGACTCCCATCTCTCCAGAGATCTACACAGAAACCCTCTGGACTCTCATAATCCTGAGTAGGTGACAGGAAAAGCACAGCACCCTTCACTCCACTAGTTCCTCCCAGCACCACCTGCTTCCCTTCCCCTGTCCATCCTTCTGCATCTTGTCTGTCCTTTGTTCCCCTCTGCTTTCACTGTGGTGTAGCACTGCCCTCCTTGCCACACAAATGTCATTTCACTCAATAAAGATCAACAAACTACTGTAGCTTCCAGAGAGGGCTGGTGATGGTCACACACATGCACTGAAATAATAAAATATTTAAATCCAAGTGCACCAATCTCATAAAAAAGTTGGCACACCCAGTGGTGTTAAACTATGAGGACAAATGCAGACAACTAATGAGCAGCACTGGGGCTCCATAAGGGACTGTTCTGGTTCCATTCCTATTCAAATTGTTTACAGCAGCCTTTAATTACAACTCTGAGTCTTGCCACATCCAGAAATAATTGGATTATACTGCTATTGTGATGTGTATCAGGGATAGATAGGAATCCGAATACAGGGATCGGATAAAAGCCTTCTGTGACGGGAGTCACAAAATCTGCCAAAATCTGAACATAAATTCAGTCTACAGAAAGGGGCAGAGCCGCCTCTTTTTATTAAGGAGGCTCAGATTCTTAGGAGAAAAATTCTGCAGATGGGGGCTGTGGTGGCTGTGGTGGAGCAATGAACAAAAAGGAAGGCAGAAGCTATCTCAAAATACTCTGACCATCCACTCTCACACTCCAGTGGATCAGAAAGACCACAGAAGGGAATGATTAATCCAGCTATAATGCAGGACGGAAAGATGCAGAAAAGATGCATTCACTGCCAATGACATCAGACTTTACAACTCCTGCACTATACTACACTATACTTGAACTACACTAGAAGATAAGCTACCAAACGGCCGAATTTCCCTCCAGGGATTAGTAAAGTATTTCTGGTTTTTGATAACGGGCCTGTCGAATAAGGCCCTTTATCTGTGATATAATCAGCCCATTCCACAGCCAGTTGTGAGCTATTGCTGAATTATTAAGATCCTGTTGTATAGTATAGCTTTCTTACTGTGCTGTAAGAAAATGAAAGGAGTCTGTGGACACCAGGTTGTTAATTATTGATATTCACTGACTGATTCCTCATAATGTAACATTAAGAAGTAAAATATGATGTGAGCCAACAAACAGTCAATACTTATTGCTTCCAGATCTGTGTATTTCTAGTCAGAGTGTAAATATAGTCTACACTAACTCTAAAAAAACTGTTCTGAAGAGTTGAAGTTACCTCAGCTTAAGACCAGGCGCTGTCATGTTTCAGTGTATTCTGACACATCTTTGAACGAGCACTTAAGTCTCTCGTGCCACCAGCGGCATTTAGACAACCCTGGTTGCCCTGTGTGGCACCGTGGCTCTTCTCTGCCAATGACATCACAGAGACAGACTCAGTGTCTGATGCAACACTGTTGTTCCAGTCATTACTCCAGCTGTAGAGACAGGGAGGGGGGTCATTTACATGGGGACAGTTTGCAGACATATAAATATAATGAGAGTTCAGTTTGTGCAACTCAACTAGTTTGCGCACAGTCTTGCTTCTGCAGGTTTTAAGGAACCAGCAGCAAGTAGACCCACATCTTACATTGTGTAAGAGAGTGAACCCAAAAAAAATGTTTGACCCCAGTTATCTATCATCACCCATTAGCATCTACAGTAAAGAAAGACTCGATGTAGAAGATGCACAGCACTGACACAGGATCAGTCTCCTGACAGATTTAGACACAGTGCATTGTAAAGCAGACCTGCGTAGTCACTGATCGAAGAACATAGATCTAGACCTCAAATACCTGTAAGATTACTAAGAACTTTCAGAGTGATTTCAGAGCAAACATCTCGATTTAGAGTGTGTTTATGAAAATTTCTAAACTAATCCTACTTCATCATTTAGGGGTTCTATAGCTAATCTACCATTTTACTCAGTATTCTAGGTGAGATTGCCTTCCTCAAAGGCCTCGCTGAGCTCTACAAGCAAAATATGTTAAATAAACTTTTGTGCATTCGAATTTCATCAGTGTAATGTGTTCAGTCCGTGATAATGTCACTGTCACGAAAACATCTGTACACATGCTCGCATGTTTCTGAAAGGAAAAACACTGCCTTAACGTCTGGACACAATGTCTGTGTGACATAAAAGACCATTTGAACCATGAGTCCTCTAGTTTTGCATACCGTTTCTTCCATTACTAAACTCAGTTGGCTTTTCCCAGCATGTGAATGAACCAAATCACTGCTTCAATCATATCCTTGATCTTGTTCTGACATATAGAATTGAAATTGACAAGTTAACAATTTTTCCTTAAAACTCTCTTCTGACTGACCATTACCTCATGATGTTTGAGTTTACATTAACTGACTGCACAGCATCGAGGAATAAATTCGGCTAAAGAAGATGTTTATCTGAAAATGCTCAGTCTCACTCAATATTCAGTCATCATTTGCAACAATGCCATGTGTAGATTCAATTGAAAATTTCTCCCATACACAGATTGATGACCTTGTGATTAGCACTATGGCCACACTGTGTTCAAATCATGATGATGTTGCCCCTCTCAAAAAGAAAGTAATAAAACAGAGGAGACTGGCTCCATGGTATAATTCTCAAATTTGTGCCTTAAAGCAGATGTCATGGAAATTAGAAGAAAGTGGCGTTCCAGCAACTCAGAAGAGTTTCACTTAGCCTGGAAAGAAAGCTTAAAAACTTATTAAAAAAAACTCTCTGCAGTGCTAGAAGCTCATATTACTCAGCACTAATAGAAAAAAACAAGAACAACCCCAGGTTTCTCTTCAGCACTGTAGCCAGGCTGACAGAGAGTCATAGCTCAATTGAACCAACCCTTAGCTCTCAGCAGTGATGATTTTATGGGCTTTTTTACAGATAAAATTATAACAATCAGAGAAAGAATTCTTCAGCTCTTACCTACATTAGGCAGTAATCTTCTACTGAATACAGCAACTCCTGAATCAACTGCAACGCCTATTTTACATTTGGAGTCATTCTCATCTCTGAATCTCTCAGAGCTAGCTTCTATAATTTCATTATCTAAACCATCAACCTGTCTATTAGACCCAGTACCGACGAGCCTCTTTAAAGAGATTTTCTATTTAATTGAGCTGTTCATTCTAGATCTGATTAATCTGATCTTATCTTTGTGTTATGTATCCCAGACTCTCAAGAGTGCAATTATCAAACCTCAACTCAAAAAACCGAATCTTGATCCAGACGTTTTGGCCAATTATACAGCCATATCGAACTTCCTGTTCATTTCTAAAATTATCGAAAAAGCAGTTGCAAACCAATTATATGACCATCTGCATAGGAATGGCTTGTTTAAAGAGTTTCCATCAGGATTTAGAGTTCATCACAGCACAGAAACAGCACTGGTTAAAGTTTCCAGTGATGTTCTAATGGCTTCAGACACTGGATCAGCCTCCATACTTCTCCAGTTAGATCTTAGTGCTGCATTTGACACCATTGACCATAATATTTTATTAAAGAGACTGGAACATGAAATTGGGATTAAAGGAACTGCACAAAGATGGTTCAAATCCTGTTATGCAGACAACACTCAGCTGTATTTATCAATGAAGCCAAATGAAATTAGTCAGATAGTCAGACTGCAGACATGTCTTGAAGACATAAAAGTCTGGATGACCTGTAACTGTTTACTTTTAAATTCAAACAAAACTGAAGTTGATGTACTTAGTCCGAAGCACATCAGGGAAACCTTATCTGATCATCTAATCAGTCTGGATGGCATTACTTTAACTTCCAGTTCCACTGTAAGAAATCTTGGCGTTACTTTTGACTAGGACATGTCCTTTGTCTCTCACATAAAACAAGTCTGTAGGGCAGCTTTCTTTCACCTGCACAGCATTAGGAAAATCAGAAACATCCTGTCTCAAGAGGATGCAGAAAAACTAGTCCATGCATTCATTACTTCTAGACTGGACTACTGTAACTCATTACTATCTGGATGACCAAGCAAATCCCTGAAAGGCCTTCAGATGATTCAGAATGCTGCTGCACAAATATTAACAGGAACTAGAAAAAGGGATCACATTTCTCCTGTGGTAGTTTCTCTTCATTGGCTGCCGGTAAAATTCAGAATAGAATTTAAAATCCTTCTGTTAACATATAAAGCTCTTAATGACCAAGCTCCACCATATCTCAGAAAGCTCACATCTCCTTACTGTCCCAGTAGGCCACTCCGCTCTCTAGATGGAGGTTTACTTGTGCTTCCTAGAGTCTCCGAGAGTAAATCGGGAGGCAGATCTTTCAGTTATCAGGCTCCTCTTCTATGGAACCAACTTCTAGTATCGGTCCTGGGGGGCAGACTCTAGCAATTTTCAAGACCAGGGTTAAAACTTTTTGATATGACAGTGCTTATAGTTAAAAAGTTGAAGTTCATTTACTCCTTAGCTATGCTGCTATAGGCCTAGACTGCTCAGGGAAGCACTGAGCAACCCCCCCCCCGTCTCTCTCTCTCCCACTCTCCCTCCCCCTTGCATGCCCCAGGATGAGCCGCGCATCTAGGATCTGGCGGCCTGGGACCCATGACCTCCTCCAGACCATATCCCTCCCAGTCAACGAGGTACAGAAGGCCCCTTCCATGATGACGAGAGCGCATCAGGCGGTGAACCGTGTAGGCAAACGCCCTGTAAATGATTTGGGGAGATGGTGGTGGCTGGGAGGCAGGCATCAGTCGGCTCTCCTGAAATGGCTTGATATTAGAGACATGGAAGGTAGTGTGGATCCACATGGTGCGGGGCAGCTTGAGCCGAACAGCTACGGGGTTGATAACCTTCTTGAAGGTGAATGGCCCAATGAATTTGGGAGCCAGCTTCTTAGACTCCACCCTCAGTGGTAGGTCCCGGGTGGACAACCACACCTTCTGGCCCACCTGGTAAGCGGGAGCCTGGGAGCGACAGCGGTTGGTGGCTGTCGAGTACCGGTCTGCAGCTCGAAGGAGCAGCAGCGGCAGATGAAGGCCTCCACAGACGGGCAGGAGGCCTCCTTCTCCTGGGTATGAAACAGTGGCAGCTGGAAGCCGCAGGCGCACTGGAAGGGGGAGAGCCCAGTGGTAGAGCTTGAAAGGGTGTTGTGGGCGTATTTGACCCACATCAGCTGCTTGGACCAGGTCGAGTGGTGCTGGGAGGACATGCAGCGGAGTGCTATCTCCATTTCCTGGTTCAACCTCTCAGACTAGCTGTTAGACTGGGGATGACACCCCGAGGACAGACTGGTGGGGGCTCTAATAAGGCGACAAAACTCCCTCCAGAACATCGAGGTGAACTGGGGACCTCGATCCGACACCACATCCGTCAAGAGGCCGTGGAGTCGGAAAGCCTGTTGTAGGAGCAGTTCTGCAGTCTCTTTGGCTGACGGGAGTTTGGAGAGGGGCACGAAGTGAGCCATCTTTCTGAATCGGTCCACCACTGTCAAGATGGCGTTGTAATCCCCTGACTGTGGCAGCCCAGTAACAAAGTCCAATGAGACGTGAGACCAGGGTCGATGAGGTACAGGTAGAGGTTGCAGGCTAACCGGCAGGAGCCCAGCGGGGCGCCTCATGCTGGTAGCAGACCGGGTAGGCGTTAACAAAGTCTCTGGTGTCCTCCTCCAGCGTGGCCCACCAAAACCGTCATTGCACCTCTTGAGGACACTGAATCCCAGGGTGGCAGGTGAGCCGGGAGCCGTGGGCCCACTGCAGGACGTCCGACCTCAGGTCCTGAGGGAGAAACAGCCAATCTTGGGGACTGGGCCCCGGCTGGTCCTCCAGGGCAGCCTTCACCTGCTCCTCGACCTCCCAGGTGAGTGCGGGAAACAGGAAGGATAGTGTCCGGTATAAAGTTGTTGTCTTCTCTGACCATGAACTGGTGTGCATCAGGCTTGATGTTGCGGGAGACTGGCCGGTAGGAGAGGGAGAAGTTGAACCTGGTGAAGAACAGAGCCCACATGCCCTGTCGAGAGTTCAGTCTCTTAGCTGAGGGAATATATTCCAGGTTCTTATGATCTGTCCAAACTAGGAAGGGGGACTTGGTCCCCTCCAACCAGTGGCACCACTCCTCTAATGCCAACTTCACCGCCAACAGTCCTCAGTTGCCGATGTTGTAATTCCTCTCCGCTGGGGACAAATGCCTGGAGAAGAAGGCAGGTGCAGGTTCTGGTCTTTTTGCAGAGCTTTGGGAAAGGACGCCCCCCACTGCCACATCGGAAGCGTCCACCTCCACTACGAGCTGTCTGTCAGGATTGGGGACCAGGGGTTCATCCGGGGTGCTGTATCCCCGGATGAACCTTCAGTAGAAGTTGGCGAACCCCAGGAACAGTTGCAACTGCTTACGAGAGTCGAGAGTCACCATGCTGATCGAGGAGAATTCCCTGAGCATTCAGGGTATGCTGAATTTGGGTTAAGTCTGCTGGGTTCATTTCACTGGTCAGATCCTACTGTTATGGTGTATAGTCAATTGGAACCTAAGTGCACACTCAATACAGTGAGGCAGGCTAAATCCAAACTAAAAATTTTATTATTTAGGAGTGTCTAATCAGACTGGTCCTCACACATCAGTCTCTAGTCAGTCAATCACAAGGACATCAGGAAGAAGTAGAGGGCGTGGGGGCAGATGTAACAGTACCCAACTCCCCCCGACCAGGCCTGTTGGGGTGCAGTTCATGGAAGTCTCTGATGAGAGTATGGTCCAGAATGAGACACCGGGGCACCCAGCAGCGCTCCTCAGGCCCATAGCCCTCCCATTCCACAAGGTACTGCCAGCTGCGACCCAGACAGCACATCTCCAAAAGGCGCCTGACGGTGTAAGCAAGATGGTCATCAATGAGGCGGGGGATGGGGGGGCTGCTACCAGAGGAGTCAGGGAACTAGAGCAGACAGGCTTTATTTGGGACACATGGAAGGTAGGGTGGTCATTGAGAGATGCAGGAAGCTTCAGGCGAAAAGCAGAGGGAAGAACAATGTGGTCCATCTGAAAGGGACCAATGTATCAGGGTGAAAGCTTCTTAGAAGTCACTTTTAATGGGAGATCTCATAATGAGAGCCATACCTTTTGACCCGGGTTGTAGACCAGAGCCGGGACCTGGCAGCAATTGGCTTGGGGCTGGGCTCTAGTTAAGGCATGGAGAGAGGCTGTCTGAGCTTTTTCCCCAGGTATGACAGCAGCATTGTAGATGGGTCTGAACACAGGGAACTGCAACATCAGCCTCCTGGGCTGGGAACAACGGAGGTTGGTTACGAAAGGCAGATTCAAAGGGCGACAATCCAGATGAACTCAACCCAAGGCAGCTGTTCGCTCCAGGATGGGTGGATACCATGCAGCAGAGAGCCGTCTCCATCTCCTGGTTAACCTGCTTGGTCTGGCCATTGGACTGGGGGTGATATCCAGATGACAGGCTGACATTAACACCAAGAGCAGAACAAAAAGATTTCCGTACCTGGGATGTGAATTGGGTTCCTTTGTCAAAAACAATGTCCATGGGGATACCATGCAGGCGAAAAACATGGGACACCAACAGGTCTGCCGTCTCCTTGGAGGCTGGGAGCTTAAGGAGAAAAATGAGGTGAGCAGTCTTCGAGAATCTATCAATAATAGTTAGGATGACTGAGTTGCCATTAGATATGGGGAGACCAGTTATAAGGTCCAGGGCGATGTATGACCATGGGTGACTTGGTATGGGAAATGAATGCAGCAGCCGCGATGGGGGTCTTGTGGAGTTCTTGTTCCTGGCACAGACTATGCAGGCAGAGATAAACTCTCTGACATCCCTCTGAACAGTGGGCCACCAGAACCGTTGGCGCAGGAAGGCTGGTTAACACCAGGGTGGTGAGTAAGGTGAGTAGAGTGAGCCAATTGGAGAAAGTCTGAGCAAACAGCATCTGGAACAAACAAGGTCGCTCCTGGAGCATTGTGTGGATCAGGCTGGGTTTTCTGGGCTCAGCAAACACGGGAATTGATCTCCCAGGAGATGGTGGCAACGATGCAGGTGAGTGGCACAATGGGGTCAGGATCAGAACTGGGGTTGTCTGCAGAAAACTGGTGGGAGAGGGTGTCAGGTTTGGTGTTCTTAAAATCGGGGCGATAGGTGAGTGTGAAGTCAAACCTTCCGTTCTTGCTGTCGGTCCAAACTACAAAGGGAAGGTTGGAGCCCTCCAACCAATAACGCTATTCCTCTAGAGCCAGCGTAACTGCTAGAAGTTCTTGGTTGCTGACATCATAGTTTCCTTTCTGTTGGGGAGAGTTTACGGGAGAAAACACAGGGGTGCAGTTTGTGATGATGGGGTGAACGTTGAGACAAGACAGCACCTACCCCGACATCAGATGCATCCATCTCTACGACAAACTGTAATTTTGGGTCCAGCTGAATGACGACAGGAGCAGAGGAGAAGCGACGCTTGAGCTTCCTGAATGTGGACTCTGCCTATATAGTCCAGCGGAATGGGGAAGGGGTAGAGGTGAGGGCTGTGAGGGGCTCTGCCAGGCAACTGTAATTGCAAATGTTCTATAGAAATTCACAAAACCTAGGAAATGCTGTAACCCCCTCTTTTGCTGGACGCAGGGGACAGGTGGAGACAAAGTGGCCAGCCTGGCCACAGTACAAGCAGCATCTGGTGTTCATTCACCGCTGTCTCTCCTCTGCAGTAAGCCGGCCTGGCCAAGCTGCATGGGTACAGGATCTGGAAGAGACTGGGCAGAAGAGGTCAGAAGCTGGGCAACAGGTAAGGTAGCAGGAGTGACTGAGCAAATGTCTCCGGCTCTTCTCTCCTGGCGGCGGCGCTCCCAACAACGGTCGTCAATGCGAACAGCCAGGGAGATGAGCTTCTCCAGGGTCGTAGGCTCGTCTCTGGTCACCAAGTCATCCTTGATGGTCTCAGAGAGTGCATTCTGGAATACCCCATGTAGAGCCTTTTCATTCCAACCACTCACAGCTGCAAAGGTGTGAAACTCAACAGCCATCTCTGCAACACTTTGTGTGCCTTGGCGGTGCCTTTGGTCACAAGTCCAAGTCAAGTCTCATGTCTCTTCTGGTTGTAATGAGCATTCTTCATCTATCATCCAGTGTAATGGTAACCTGATAAACCTGTAACATTAACGTTACGTGGTCAACAATAAACCTGCAACCTGCCTGTAAGCCGACAGCATAACTATGTATTTTTCTCTGTTTAACGTTACCCAGTAGATGGTGGTAGCGGAATGTAACGTTACCCGTCCATTTTTTTACATCATGTCAACGCCACTCAAGTGTGACAAGCAAACTAACACTCACTCATCTTTTAAAATATTCAGTTACAAAGCTAGTAGCAAAGTTAACGTTACATAGCTGATACTAAGCTAAACATGTTTTCTAACTATCCATATGCGCTAATGTGACTTAACGTAAGTTACCGATCCGGGTGAGTTTTCAGGTGCCTGATAAAATTTGAAGTAGTTGATCCAGCGTCCTTAATTTTGGTACCACAGAGTTTGTAATTATGTTTGGTTATAAAAACTTCAAAAAAGATGGCATCAACAAAAGAAGCGTGGACTGCAAAGGGCATAGTTACCGTCATCTGAGGTACGAGTGCATGCGGTGCAAACCCGATGCCTAAAATGGTTATTACCATTACAAAAAGGATGTAGTGTCATTAAGCTCATCTGGCGTTTCAAAGTTTCCTCAACGTTAATATGCCAGAAAAAGAAAACATAATGATTGTTCATGAGTCAGAGTCGAGTCTGAAGTCTTTTCAGTATGAGTCCAAGTCAAGCCTGAAGTCTCTGAAGTGTGCGACTTAGGTGTGACTCGAGTCCCCATCTCTGCTGCCAACAATCTAATACCTGTTTGCAGGAACCGTCAATCCAAAAGTGAAGGAACCGGTTCCGGAACCGAAATATTGGACCCGGTTCCAAAGAAGAACCGGATCCGGGTCCCAACCCAAATCATGGACTGAGGGAGCAGGAGTAGGTGGTGCAGTGGAGGCAGTGGCTGGATAGGCCTTCTGGACTGTGGCTCAAGCTTGTAAACCCTGTTGGGTCTGGAAGATGTCCTCAATATGCCCCATGAGGGCATTCAAGGCCTCGCCATGCTGATCAAGGAGAACGCCTTGAGCATTCGGTTTGTCCTGAATCAGGGTTAGGTCTGCTGGGTTCATTTCTCTGGACATTTCCTACTGTTATGGTGTATAGTCAATTGGAACCCAACTGCAGACTCACCACAGCGAGGCAAGATAAATCCAAACTTAAAGTTTTATTCTCAGCCAAGCAAGGTAACAAAAAGGCAAAAAATGCAAACTCCAAACATAGGAATAAGCCAAAACTAGGGGCTTTAGTTAAACTGGCTGAGCAGGCAAGGCGAGACAAGGAATGATCAGCAGAGCAGAGCTTATATGGAGGCTTCAGGTGACTGCTGAACAGTTCCAGCTGGAGTGTCTAATCAGACTGGTTCTCACACACTAATATCAACAGGAACTAGAAAAAGAGATCACATTTCTCCTGTGCTAGCTTCTCTTCATTGGTTACCAGTAAAATTCAGAATAGAATTCAAAATACCTCTCCTGTCGCAGCTTTCAAGATCAGGCTTAAAACCTTCCTTTATGCCAAACCCTACAGTAAGAAATTTAAGTTTTAATTACTTTTTCTTTTAGTTATGCTGCTATAGGCCTCAACTGCTGGGTGTTGCACTGAGCATCTCTCGCTCTCTCTATGTGTCTCTCTGTTGCTCTTTCTCTCTCCCCCATGCATGTAAATTACAACATTACATTACTTTAACTTTGTTTCTTCCCGTAGTATGTGTTTTGTCCCTCCTGTCCCCGTCCGCAAGGTGCTGAATCATCTCTGCTCCATGTTCTCGCTCAGTACCTGCTGCTACAAGAGTTACCTTTAGATATCATTACACACTACTACTCATTTCCTATTGTAACTTCTTTTTCTCGCCCTTCTGCTAATATTTACTACTTCACATTTAGTGCTACCAAGTTGCAATCACTCTATGTATTTTCCATGGCATTTCTCTTCTCCTGTTCTTGTTCTCTCTTCCGCCCTCCTTTCCTTCACACTGGCTCTCACTATTTCTCTCTCACTGCCTCTTCTCTTCTGCCCCCCCCCCCAATCTCTCACTCTCTCAACCCAACCAGTCGAGGCAGATGGCTGCCCCCCTGATCCTGGGGTTCTGCCCGAGGTGTCTGCCTCTTTAAGGAAGTTTTTCTTTGCAACTGTTGATAAGTGCTTGCTCTTGGAGGGATCTGTTGGGTCTCTTTAACAACTACATAAAGAGTTTGGTCTAGATCTGCTCTATGTGTAAAGTGCTTTGATGTAACTTTGTTACAATTTGGCGCTATATAAATAAATTGGATTTGATTTCCTCTCCTAATGCTCCATTGGTGTTGAGCCAAGCTTGGCTGAAACAATATAATCCAAGCATTGATTAGTCAGTGGAAAAATTTATTGGCTGGAGTCTTCACTGTTTGTCTTCTTGCCTGCTGTCTATTAGACCTGTATTTCCTTTCTGTTCCTTTTGGGTACCACAGCCTGGGTGATATGTTCAGCAACAGAGAGCCTTGTCGTTACCTCAGCACTGGCCTTAGGACCTGAGAAAGAGGCTATGGAAGATGTTTATCACTGAATTCGTGGCATCTGGTATCATCAGGCCTTCTTCTTCTCCTGCAGGTGTTGGGGTTTATTTTCATTGGCCAAAAGCATTACAAACTGATTTCAAACAGGTAATGACTTTCATGGACTGAATAGTATCACAATAAAAACAAATGCCCTTTACTGCTGATTAGTTTTGCTTTGAACCCTAACCCTTCATGAGGAACCAAGTTCACCAAGGTAAACCTGTACCACCTACACCGTCTATTTAGAATAAAGGAAGGGGATGAATGGAAAAAAGCATGTAACACCCCTCTTGAATACTTGGTCATGCCGTTTGGCTTAACCAATGGGTGTCTTCCAAGTGGTGGTGAATAATGTGCTGCATTACTTCTACAACCAATTTATTTCCATCTACCTAGTTAATATCCTCATCTTCACTTGCACCCTGACTGAGCACTCCATGCATGCTTATCAAATTCTCTAGAAAACAGATTATTTCTCAAGGCAGAGAAAGATGAGTATTACATGCAGTCAGTGAGTTTTTTTGGCTGTATTTTGGAAAGCAGGTAGGTGATGACAGACCTGGAAAAGTTCAAAGCAGTGGAAGAGTGCTGCAAACCTTTTACTCTAAAACAACTCCTTGGATTTGCTAACCTCTACTGCTGCTTCAGTAACTATAGCATTATTACTGCACCCTTGACCACAGTCACATCGTCACATCTTAAAGGACGTTTTTCCACGGTTGCCAAGTTCTTTCTCATAAGGGATTTGTTGGGTCTCTTTTTATAAATTTTATGAAGTGTATGGTATAGACCAGTTCTATATTAAGTGCCAGGAAGTAACTCTGTTATGACTTCATGCTATATAAAATAAATTTGATTTGATTTGATATGATCATCTTCAACCCCTTTCCTCTGGACCCCAGAGGCACATCTTGCCTTTGTTACTCTAAAGCAACCTTTCACCTCTGCTACTATAGTAGTGCACCTGGATCACTCTCAGTTCATCATTGAGGTCATTGCTTCTGATATTGGAGTTGGAGCTGTGTTGTCACAACAAGCAGCCCGTGATAAACATGATAATGGACTCCACACCTATGCCTCATTTTCTCACTGCCAAACCCCAGCAGGGCACACTACAATGTGGGACGTTGGTGGTGGTAAAACAGGCTCTGGAGGAATTGAGACATTGGTTGGAGTTTACCATAACCTATCATCCAGGTTCAAAGAACAATTAATATGATGTTCTCTCCCACCAGTGTAATGCCATTGGAAACCTCTGCCAACCCTGACACCATAAGACCTTCTGCCTAAGTGGTAGGTAGAGTTACATGGGAGACTCAGGTCGCAGTCAGGGAGACACAGCAACCTCAACCAGACCCAGGTGATGGACCTCAGAAGTTTCCTTCAGTCCCCAGCTCTGTCCATTCCCAGGTTATTCAGTGGGGTCATACTTCTTGGTTTTCTGGCTGTCCTGGATCCAGCCATACTCTGGAACTCATGAAGCAGCTTTTGTAGTGCCAAACCTTAGATGCTGACAGTGACTCACTCACTCCCTCACTTCCTTGATGCGTCCTTATTTCTCTCTGTCCTTCCCTCACTCATTCACTTAGTCACACCTTCAACCACTCTTTCACTTAATCAGCAGCTCCCCTAAATCACTGTATCACTTGTTCACTCATTCACTTAGACACACCCTCACATACTCATCACTCATTTCATAACAAACTCACTCTTTCACTAAGTCACTCACATTGTCACTGACTCACTCGGTCACTCCCTAACTAATTCACATTGTCACTAAGGCCCAATCCCAATATTCACCCTACTCACTACTACTAGCCCTTACTCACTACCCCTAGCCCTCACCCACTACCCCTTAACCCTCGAAAGGAAGGCACAAGGGGTAGGGCTTTATAATCTTCCCTAGGAATTGGGACAACACTTGCTACGTCACTGCGTAGTTTACGTTCGGGCACGCAAGCAACTGCATAGTCCCAGCAGCAACATGGAAGCTATGGTAAATTTCAGTCGGCATGATTTTATTTTCGTATGTAACGCCTTCACCCTGTTCGTACTCTGTCTGTCAATGTAAATTTTGTCACTAGATTAAAAAACAAACAAAACAAAAAAAATGTAGTCTACGGTCACGATTGGTTGCGATCGTTTTTTGGTTTTTTTTAGCATTCATCGTGCTTCCGTTGATAAATAAACCAAGAGGTACACAGAGAAGAATACACCATTGACGTCTGTTGTCTCTTGTGAATTTTTTGTGTTTTTTTTTCTCTGACTTCTCCACATCCTCTCGCTCTCTGGGGATTGCAGAACTGGCCCTTCCTCGGGAAGTCAGCATCGGAAAACCCTCGCTCTGAAGGGCTAGATTCATAGCCCCTACCCCTCGTTATGCCCCCTACCCCTACGTTAGAAAAAGGAATTGGGACACCACTACCCTTGCGGGAATTTGCAAAATTTAGGGGTAGGGCTAAAAAGTAGGGGTAGGAGGTATATTGGGACTGGACCTTAGTCACTCAGTGGCTCAGTCATTCCCCACCTAACTCACTCATTCACTCCTTCTCTGTCATCTAATTAAACTTATCCACACAATTGTGTACTGAACTAACAGTAATGCTGTGTTCTTTCACTTCTAAGGATTGTGTTTGTCTCTGTGTAAATGTCTGTGTGAGGATGTTTTAATTTTGTTTTAAATTTGGAACTCTGTTAAATAGAGTCACACTGTAGCATTTTTAATGACAGTTTGCTCCTGGAAGTACATCTCTGCCCTGGAAGTCAGTGTCAAACTGTAATCTGAGGAGTTTTGTCAGGAGTAAATAAAATGACTAAAGTTAAACTATCCCAAAAACAGTTTTAACCTCTGAGGCTTAACTTTGCCTGCGCAAGAACTTAAAAACTTCAAACTAACTTTGCCAAACTAACAAAATATCTTTACCTTCCTTCCTTACCTTTGGCTGGAGATATGTGTGAGTGTTGCGGCTTCATGTGCGTATTTGCTTGTGGAGAAGGTAGTTTCTGTCTCTTTTTCAGCTCCATGCTGGGGAGTCATCCCAGTACACTGCTATAAAAGGGAAGCAAAAACAGACCCACAACTTGTGTGAATGCAGAAACTTAGCTGGATTTGGAATTTTGTATTTGGTACCACATTTGACAGCATACATTGATGAGCTGCAAATCTTGAAGAGGCAAACTAGAAATCTGACGGCCTCTGGCCGGGTTTGCAAGGTTGGGGCCAAAACCAGCGTTGGTGTTGTGGTTCCTCCTATTTCTTAGGCTCTGCCTCAGACGGTCATGGAGCTTCTTCCTCTGCTTCCTGTTTGTGAAGAAACAAACTAGATTTTGAGGCAGCTCAATTGGTAGTTTTTCTGATTAAGACCGAGGAAAAATACACTTCAGTACAATTTTATTGTCTCCAATAGCAACACCAAATCTGCCAGACAATGCTCAGCTCATTTTATTTGGTAATATCTCTAATTTTGTTTCCCTATAGACTGTTTTTTCCCTCCACTCCTCTTTCTTCCTGTCCCCATCCTACACGTGTTTAATCATCTCTACTCTGTGTTCCAGCTCAATAACTGCTGCTGTAATAGCTACCATTACTTAACATTACACACTACTACTCATTTCCCATTGTAACTTTTTCTGATAAAAAAACTATGCTTCCCCTATTGCTAACATTTACTAGTGCACATTTAGTGTTACCAGTTTACCATCAATGTATGTATTGTTTGCATTTTCTATGGCATCTCCTCTCCTCCTGCTCTTGTTCTTTCTCCATCCCTCTTCCACCCCCCCACCCCCCACTCTCCTCTCCTCTGCACTCGTTCTCACTGTGTCTCTCATTGCCTTCTCACTGCCTCTGCTTCTCTCTCTGCCCCCTTACAACCACCACCTCCTTTCTCTCTCAGCCCAACCAGTTGAGGCAGATGACTGCTCTCCCTGAGCCTGTTGCTGCCTGAAGTTTCTGCCTCTTAAAGGAAGTTTTCCTTGCCACTGTTGCCAAGTGCTTGCTCTTGGAGGGATGCATTGGGTCTCTTTAGCAACTCCATAAAAGGTTTGGTCTAGACCTGCTAAATGTGTAAAGTGCCTTGATGTAACTTTGTTATTATTTGGTGCTATATAAATACATTTGATTTGATTATGATTTTGATGAGATTGAGGCAGAAGATTAGTGCTAGGATGAGTCAAAGCTTTCTAAAACTACATCACAGATGAGTACCTGAGATGTGATATCAGCTCTCACCTCGACACTAACTAAAAGTAGGCTTGCACAAACCTTTATTGAGTTTTCATACCTATTAAAACTTTTTTTTTTTTTTTACATATTTGTTCTTTTTTCTGATATTATCATGTTCTATGGTTATTGTGTTTGAGGTTTGGACTTTGCAACCCAAAACTGGGAAAGTGCTTCACACTCCCAAGAGTACTTCACAAAAACTGTTTTAATCACTCTTGATATCTTGGTGGACACCACAGTTAACAGTGGAGAATATGGGGACCTTTCTGGGCACACAATAAAATCCAGCAGTGTTCCTTTCAATTATACATTCATCATAAAATGTGAAATCAATTACTTTGTTTTGCAGTAGGCAACCACACACATGATTCCAACGACGAGGAGAGCAATGCAGATTCCTGATATTGTTAAAATACGTTTCTGATAAAGCTCCTCAGCTTCTGAAAAAGACAACAGTCCACTCTTAAAACATAGTCCACAGCACACACAGACATACACAGAAACCCACCATAACATAACCTGTAATTTTGACTGTCTGTCTCTTATGTGAGTGACAACTCCAGGAACACTAGCTTTTACATTTCCCACATTGTAAAGACTCTCTCTTAACTGTTGTTTCCTTTATTTTTTGAGAATATGTCATATTATAATCTGTTCACGTGGTTTGATTTTGAACCAAACTTAGAGTGAGTTTATTGTTTTACTTTAATATATGGCTTCCTCCAGGTTCAGTGGGTATGTCAGCCAATAACATAAACAAACACATTTGTTTTTAAGGAAGTGTTAAGGGTAAATTGTGTGTTCTTGTTAAAAGGACAACCAGCTGACCCACTGACATCAGTTATTAAACTCTTTGAATGGTAGGAGTCAGCATTCCAGTATTCTTTCCAGGCTAGCGTAGCATGTATTACTTCCTTCCATCCATTGATTCTGCTGTGTTTTTTTGGGGGGGAGGGTTGTTGCCTGTCTTGACTGCCTGCCTGGTTTGACCCTGTATGGGACTAAGATTTTGATTCAGCCATACCCAGAGTGCTTTGCATTCTGTCTTCATTCTTTTGGATCGTGACAGTTACTTCCGAAGGAGGCTTAGAATCGTGTAGACATGCCACTGCGACTTTAAATGCAACATTTGGGGATGAAACCCTGAACTGGACCACAGCCCAGGTCTTAATTTACTGCATCTGCATGACTCAGGGAAGGCTGCAAATACACATTAGTACATTGATGCAGATAAAACATGAGCCTGCTCTGATTGTGAATAGAAGAAACTGTGCTGGTAAAATAAAAAGGTGAGGTGAAAAGCACATGCACACATACAACACATCTGGCGGAGGCTGAGGCTGGAGGCAGGATAAGAACAGTGATGCATGCTGTTTCATGCAGGAATGGGATTCTTGAGTGGGAATTTATATTTCTTGTGTGTTTTATAGTGGGGTTCAGGTTATTATATTCTTGATGGATTAAGGTTAACACACATTGCACACAAGACTAAACAAACACTATGGGGCGCTCCAGTCGGCAACCACTTTAATAGGAACCCCACACTCCGAATGTCTGTATAAATACTTACTTTATCAGCAGTACCTCACAAACAGTTCATGCCCCTAATCTCGTGGCACTCCAATGAATATAAATTTGGAGACTGAACTGAATTCCCTATCATGTTGATGATATCAGGCTGAACAACAAGCTCCATTGTTTCTTAAGGAGCTAATAGTTCTTCATTGTCCCAGAAGGTCATGTCACTCATGTCACGCTCTAAAGTCTCCAAGAGCAGAGCAGAAGGCATAGCTTTCAGCTTTCAGGCTCCTCTTCTGTGGAACCAACTCCTAGTGCCTCTCCAGGGGATAGACACCCTCTCTACATTTAAAATTAGGCTTAAAACCTTCCTCTTCGACAGAGTTTATAGTTAGAGCTTGCTCAGGACACCCTAAACCATTTCTGGGTTACCCTTCAGCTATGCTGCTATAGCCCTAGACCAGTGGTCACCAACTGGTGGACTGGTCGTTCATGCAGACAGCAAGAGGCATTCACACAGACCGCGAAGCCATTTACTATTGTGAAAATTGATAGGCCTACTGGTGACTGGTGAGCTGGAGAAAGGGGTGGCAGAAACAGAAATCTATCATTAATTTTAACGAGCTCAGCTCTATCCTCTTTGATTAACAACAAAACAAATAATTCACAATTATCTACAGCAAACGCATAGCCCAAATAGAATAAAGGATTACGTTTGAAAAACAGCATAAATGGTCTGTAGTTTGTGTGACTGTGAAAGCTACAATGTGAGTTTTTTGAGTAAATTGAGTAAACCTTTTGTCAGGTCTGTGTTCTAAACATTATTGTTCATCGCGTTCAACTTAGCTTCAACATTCAGCAAACATTTTAAGATGTAATGCAACTGTTATTCTTGGCATCTAAATGTGTGTCCTTTTGGCAGCTTTAAAATACCCCAAGACTCACGAAACTCAATAATTGTATCAGGACTGGCGAAAAATTTTATATTTAATTTTAGGGGTTTTAGAAATATATTCCACAAAATGGCTCAACAGCACCATATTCAAAATTTTAAATTTTAGATTTTAATTTTGATTTACAATAGCCGTGAAGGAATGAAGGTGATCAGCAACATTACACAGATAAACTGCAGTATTCAGGCCAGGACTTATTAGCACAAAGGCCCAACATGAGTCAAGAACTTCCTCTACACAATTACTCCACAACTGCCAGCCTGGATTGGTAATACAAGGCAGGTTGATTCCATGGATCATTAGCCTACCATGCTTTCCTGGCAAAAATCCAGATCCATCACACTAGGTCACTGTCCAGTGTTGGGGAGCCTGTGTCCACTGTAGAATTTCTGTCACAGGATTGACGGCATTATCAGTGTTCCTGATAAAGTGCTCACTGAGTGTGTGTGTGCGTGTGTGTGTGTGTGTGTGTGTGTGTCTATACATATAAATAAGTCGCATCTCAAATTCTCAAACATATCCTATACATACAAGGTATAGGTAACACTACTTAACTGATTGACAGACTGGTTGCACTGGCGATATGCATACAGTATTATATGAACTACACATCTGTGTCACAGTCTGTCTGACACTATACAATTTTGATATAGGACCTATCAGTACATTTTTTTTCACATCCAGTGTCAGACTTTATGCAAAATACGTAGTGTCTAGAGTATGAGATATTGTTTCATGTCTGTCCTGACACTACACAATTAATCTAAACATGCAAGGCTTTCGACAGTGGGAGGGAACCGGAGTACCCGGAGGAAACCCATGCAGGCACATGGAGAACATGCAAACTCCAAACCCGCGACCTTCTTATTGTGGGGCAACAGCGCTAACCACTATGCCACCGTGCTGCCAATTTGGAAGCTTTCTTACTGTTAAATCTGTCCAAGCTAATGTCTATAGTTTCATCAACTTGTTTCATCAACTTGTGTGTTAGAATTGATACCAACCAGATGTTTTAAGATGTTTTTCCATTGTGGATCTGGACAATTTGACTTTATCTTTAGGTTATGCATCAATTTTCATTGCTATGTAGATGACACTCTAGCTGATTAACTCAATTTGGCTTCATAGAGAAGCACACCAGTCAGACTTCAGGCATTTATTAAAGAAAAAGTCTTGGATTGATGTATTAGCTTCTCGTCATTGGCTTCGAGTAAAGTTGAGAAATTAATTTAAAAAAACAGACGGAGCTTTCAGCTTTCAGGTTCCTCTTATGTGCAGGCTCGAAGTGTCATTAAGTTAGAGCTTAATTATCCTTTTAACTGCTTTTATTACTTCCTCTGTTACTTTAACTTACTGCTGAAATTTACCTTTGTACTTTTAGTGGTATCAGTCACTAATTCTCTACATTGGTATGTTTGTATTTTATTGTGTTCTTTTTCCTCCTGCTCTCTCTCGCTTTTCATCCCTCCTTCTCTCCTCCCTCTCCCTCTGTCTCCCTATCCCGGAGCCCAACCAGTCGAGGCAGATGGCTCCACCCACTCTGAGTCTGGTTCCCCCCGAGATTTTTGCCTCTTATGGGAAGTTTTTCCTTCCACTGTTGCCAAGTGCTTGCTCATGGAGGGACTTGTTAGGTTTCTGTAAATAATTCTATGAAGAGTTTGGTTAGACCTGCTTGATGTAAAGTGCCTCATCCATTTGATATTGCTGATGGGCAGGTACAGAAATTAAATCATACAAAGGGAGGATGGGAGCTTATCCCTGTGGACCAGAGAGTCGCTTCCCTGTGCTTGAAGGCAGTGGGGAAAACTTTATTATTGTTACTCTATTGTTTGTGTATATGCACCGAACAACAGTTCAGAGTATTCGGCCTTCTTGGAGACCCTGGCTGGAGTCCTACATAGGACACTGCTGGGGGACTCCTTGGTACTGTTGGGGGACTTCAATGCGTACCTTAGCAATGACGGAGATACCTGGATTGGGAGGAATGGTCTTCCCGATCTGAACTTGAGCTGTGTTCTATTATTAGACTTCTGTGGTAGCCACAGTTTGTAAATAGTAATTACCATGTTGAAACACAAGGATGATCATAAGTGTACTTGGTACAAGAGCGCCTTAAGCCGAATGATTTTGTAATTATATCATCTGATCTGAGACCGTGTGTTTTGGACACTCAGGTAAAGAGAGGGGCTGAGCTGTCAACTGATCACCATCTGGTGGTGAGTTTGTTTAGGTGCCAGGGGAATCCCTGGACAGATATGGCAAGCCCAAACAAGTAGTGCAGGTAAACTGGAACGTCTGTAGGAGGCCCCTGTCCAAGAAGCTTTAAACTCCCTCTTCTGAAGGAGTTTTTCCCGCATCCCTGTGGAGGCAGGTGGCAATGAACCTGAATGGTCAATGTTCAAAGCTTCCATTGCTGAAGCTGCATTTTTCAGCTTCGTCCTGCGTTCTTAAGGTCTTGGATGTCTCAAGGGGTGGTGACCCTCGGACACCGTGGTGGACACCAGTGGTCAGGGAAGCTGTTTGGCTGAAGTAGGAGTCATTTACGGACATGTTGTATCTGGGAACTCCAGAGGCAGTTGTGAGGTACCAACGGGCCCAAAGGGCAGCAGCTGCAGCTAAAGCAGAGGTGAACCAATGTGTGTGGGAGAAGTTCAGTGAGGCCACAGAGAAGGACTTTCAAATGGCCCCAAGGCGCTTCTGGAAGACCTCAGGAGGGGGAAACAGGGGACCATCTAAGTTGTGTACAGCAAGGTTGGAACATTTCTGACCTCAACTGATGATGTAATAGGACAGTGGAAAAAGCACTTTGGGGAACTTCTGAAGTCCACTAATCGACCCTCTGTAATGGAGACAGAGCTGGAGGATGATGGGGAACTATCTTCAATTTCCCGGGGTGAAGTCACTGAGGTAGTTAAACACCTCCAAAGTGGCAAAGTCCCAGGGGTTGATGAGACACCTGAAATGCTGAAGGCTGTGGGTGTTGGGGGACTGTCTTGGTCAACACACCTTTTTCAACATTGTGCGGAAGTTGGGAACGGTGCTGAAGGAGTTGCAGAGGGTGTGTGCCAATTACAGCAGCATCACACTACTCAGCCAGGGAAAAGTTTACTCTAAGGTACTGGAAAGAAGGGTCCAGTCGATTGTCGAACCCCAGAATAAATAGGAATAATGCAGAATCCGTCCTGGTCATGGAACAATGGACCAGCTCTTTACTCTTGCAGGGATCCTGGAGGGGGCCTGGGAATATAATCTCCGAGTCCACATGTGCTTTGTGGATCTGGAGAAGGCATATGATCGGGTTCCCAGGGACATTCTGTGGGAGGTCTTGCAGGAGTATGTACTGAGGTTGTCACTTTTGAGGGCCAAATGATCTTTAAATGCCCAAAGCAAGAGCTATGTGCGAATACTTAAGTCATACTTGTTTCCGGTGGGTGTTGGCCTCCGCCAGAGCTGTGCCTTGTCTCGAATCCTGTTCATGGTATTTGTGGACAGGATTTCGAGTTGCAGCCGTGGTGAGGAGGGTTGCAGGTCAGTAGCCTTAGGATTACATTGTTGATTTTTGAGGATACGGTCCTGTTGGCATCATGAGGCCATGGTTCTCAGTAGGAAACTGATAGATTGCTTACTCCAGGTTGGGAATGAGTCCTTGCCCCAGGTGAAGGAGTTCAAGTGTGTCAGGGACTTGTTCATGAATGACTGAACTCTGGAGCGTGAGATTGACCAGGGAATCAGGTCAGCTGGTGCAGTGCTGCATTTGCTGCACCAAGCCGTTGTTACAAAAAGGAAGCTGAGTCAGAAGCTAAAGCTCTTGATCTAACGGTCAATCTTCTTCCCTACCCTCACCTTATGGTCATGAGCAATGGGTCATGACCAAAAGAACAAGATCATGGATAGTAGCGGCCAAAATGGGTTTTTCTGCAGGTAAGATGGGGTCACCTGATAGATAGGGTGAGAAGCTCAGTCATCTGGGAGAGACTTGGAGTACGGCCACTGCTCCATTGCATGGAAAGGAACCAGTTGCGGGGGTTAGGGCATCTGATAAGAATGCCACGGGGGCATCTCCCTAGGGAGTTGCTCCTGGCACATCCAACTGGGAGGACACCTCAGGGCAGACCCAGGACCAGAATGAGAGGTTATATCTCCTCACTGGCCTTGAAGCACCTCAGGATCCCCCGGTCATAGTTAGCCCAAGTTCCCAGGGGAAAGGAAGTCTGGGGCTCCCTGCTTAAACTGCTACCCCTGTGACCTGATTCCGGATAAGCAGTTGAAGATGGATGGATGGATGGAAGTTTGGAGCTTCATTCTTTGAAATTTAAATTTAAATTGTGTAAATTCTGGTAGTGCATGCACCTTAACATCCAAAACAAAATGAGCGCAGGGAAACAACGTTCAACATGCAGAGATGTTCTGGGTTCCACAAATCATGGGTTTTAGGAGGAACAATGTAACAGGAACACAGCACAGCAGGTATTAATTGAACATGCTCTGATCCAGCAGACTGAAAAGCAAGGAGACATACTGTAAAAGCTGGCCATTACATAGTTTTGGCAGCGATCACCAGTAAACTCATTTGGACATCTGGCAAAGAAATAAAAGAGACAGAGAAAAAGAGAAAAGGAGTTAATTTATCGAGATCTGTGCAGCACCCACGATAGTCACCACTGGTGTTTTTGGCAGGAAGGGCCAGCTTTATCCCATTTATGTCTGGGAGGCTGGTTTTTGTCAGTCCCTTCAGTCCTTTATACAGCTGGATCCTGATCTCCAGTACAGAGAGATGATGAGTCTCTGCAAGTCTGAACCGTGTCTTAGCAGCAGACTGAAATTTGCATGTATCTATGTAGCCACTCAGGGTAAGCACAGTGATTGGCTGTAATATGCTCCTGCATAAGGGGACTCAGCCCGCACCATGATAAATGACAGTGCGTTCTCACCCAGCAATGTAGTGACAGCAGCCCAATCAGCAGTGATCCCTAAATCTGCTATATTTACACATGGCTAATAACTGAGGATTAATGTGATCCTCACAACAACACCAAACCCGTGGAGGCAGAGAAGACACCAATTACCTATGAGTGTGTTCTGGGGATGTTTGACACATGATGTGATGTAATGACGTACATGCAAATTTCAGTGTGCTACTCTTCCATCACTCATGTAGGGCCTCAGAAAAGATTTATCACTGTAACCAAGGGTAACATGGACTTCCCCTCCATCTCTGGGGGGAAACATGACGGTGAAACACCAGCAATGACATGTGGGACTAATACACTTGTGTTCACATACGTTTTGGGTCTGAGACTTTCTTAAGCACAGCTTGTTCACATCGGTGCCCAGTGAATCCCGCCAAGCACCTGGTTGAGTGGGTAGAAAGGAAGAGATATAAACAGCACTGACATTTTACATACAACACATGAGCATACACAGAGAAATGATGTATGATATTAACACGTAACAGGAGCTAGGGAACAACCTGATTATGGACAAAACAGGTCCAGAATCTGTGTGAGGTCATGGAGTAACTGTTAAAGCTGAGGTTTTGTGAAATATTTTGATTACAGTTGTTCATTGTGTGTTACAGGCCTCAGGATGCAATTTGGCCTTTGGAGTTAGTTCTCAGTCACTTTGAAGCAGTTCACTTATCAGTATCCAAAATATGTAATGCATTTCACACAACACTAAATCAATCAGTAAAAAGAGTCAAAATGTTGTTCATGTGTGTCAAAACGTATAAAGTCAGCCACTTTAACACTTTAACATTGTCACTAATGAATAATACTTTCTCACAGAGCTTGAACACTAACAACACATCAATGAAATGTATAGGTATGGACATACAGGTATAAATGGGTGTAAACAACATGAACAGCTATAAGCGGGTATATATAACAGCTATTAAAAGGTGTAAAGGCTATGAGCAGGTGTAAATGTTATGAACATTTATGAACAGGTATTAACTAACATGAACAATATGCTAAATGGGTATGAAAATAATGAAAGGGGATGAAACCGTATGAAAGTGTACAAAAAGGTATAAAAACATGAAAATGTATGAGAAAACATGGCATGAAGAGGTATGAACAGGTATGCAAAGTTATGAACATGTAAGAAGAGGTTGTATTTTTACCTGCATGAACAGGTATGAAAACTGTAGTACATAATGGAAGGTATAAAAGGTATAAAAAGGTAAAGGTAAAAATATGTAAGATTCAGTATGAATGAAGGAAGGTAGTGGGTTTGATCCCAGGCCTGGGGCCCACCTGTGGGGAGCCTGAATGTTCACCCCATGCCTGTGTGGACTTCCCTCGGGGAGCCTGGCCCACCATTGTCGAAATACATGCATGCCTAGATTGTTTGTAGGGATGAGAGAGTACACCACTATCCGTATCTGTTCAACCATCTACATTATCTGTATCCATATCCGTACTAAGATGGGGCGGGACTTAAACTGAAAGTGGGCGTGGTTTATACCAAAAGTTGCATTTGTAAGCCTGAAATTCATATGTGTTGATCAGAAGTTGCCATATTTATTGTAAGCCTCAATATATTTTTATTTAGCTTAATTTGTATTACACCAAGGTAAGGAGAGCGAGCTGACCAGAAAAAAACCTGACCCACTGAAGAAATAGCGAGAATGAGAAACGCGATGCGGGCTGCATGTAGCCCTGTCTCGTCAAACAAGCACCGCTTCTGTTACGAATCAAGTTTTTTTCACAGAGTAACTGCTGATAATCCGTTTCGAGGTAGGAGGAGGAAGGAGGTAGGGGTTGCAGTGGGTCGGGGGTGCGGTCTGTGCAGAGCCTATCACAGGACACACACACACACACACATAGCTCCCTGAGGAGGATTTTCCTTCAGCCCAAGCACAGATATTGACTCGTATTACTCAAAATTGCTATATCCGTACCGGATACTCATTTCAGCCAAGTATGCAGCTCAACCCTAGTTGTTTGATAACTCTAAATTGCCAGTGGGCGTGAGTGGGAGCATGAGTGTTTGTTTGCAGCTGTATGCCTCTATGTGTTGGCCCTGCAATAGACTGGTATCCTGTCCAGACTGTACCCCACCCTCACACAAAACCTTGGCTGGGATTGGGTCCAACATCCCCCGTAACCCTTATGTGTAAGCAGTAGAAAATGAAGGAGTGCGAGTGTATGAAGAGGTATAAACAGTACTTGAGTTGTGAAAAAATAAATCAGGGGGGATGAAGGGCCAGATTAACAATTCACTGTGCCCCTGAGCAACAACATTCGAGTGCCCCCCCACACCCTAACTTATGATAAATACTAGTAAACACGCCACCAACACACCAGCCTGTCACTGTAAGATGCTGCTGGGGGCTTCTCACTGTCCAGACTGCTACTACCGTTAGCAGCGCTAATGATCGCGGTTGCAGTTGCAGGTGCAGCGGGGTCCAGGCTGCGATTGCAAGCTGCTACTGGCGACTTCTCGCTGTCCAGGCTGCTAATGTTAGCAGTTCCAGTGGCCGGTGGTAAAGAAATGTCATCCCTTATTTTAACATCAGCTGAGCTATCCACGATAGCTGGTCCGACTGCCAGTGAAGAAATACCATCACGAGCTGAGCTGCCTTCGCTGTTGCTTGCTGTCTTTACAGTCTTTGCAGAGCAGTTGGTAACATAAGTGAAAAAATTACCTATTTTTGGCATATATTTTAAAGTCTCTGCCTTTCTGATGTTTCTCTCCCTTTTTAATTTTCGCTTGGCGCTCTCGCTTAGCTGCTCTCATGGCTTCTCCATTTTTGCATCTTTGAATGAAAGCCGCTGGTCTCCTTGACAATGTCAAATGCAACAATGTCAGCACGTTGATTGGCATTACCTTTGACCCGCCTCGCTCGGCCTGACCAATGAGAACTGGGCAATTGCCCAGTTGCCCTTATGGTTAATCCGGCCTTGGGAGATGGTGGATTTGGATAAAATAAGAGGGCAGTCACCTAGCCTCATATTCAATTCGAGAAATGTTTACAAGAAATGTAACATGTTACTGACCAAACACTGTAATGTTAGTGCTGTAAGGATAGAGAACCTTTTAACACTTATTTTAACAAAAAAAAGACAGCATCATAAATATGTTTTACAAATTATTAAAAGCACAGCAGTTTTTTGTTCCAGTAGTTAGGAAACTACATATTTTAATGAAAATGCTCAACATTCAGAGAACACCTGAATATAAAATAAAACAGTTTTATGGCTGAAAATAGTTTTCTCACCTTCCTTTTAATACCACTGTTTAAACATATAACAAAATACCGTGAGAGTTTTCAAAGCCCCTACAAATGTCAAAATTGCTTGCACTGGCTGGCAACTTTTAAGGTACATGCTGGCAGGGAAAGAGTCAAATTATCTCAAAATTAACAGTTTTAAGATAAGACCTTATATGCCTGCATATGTAATTTAGTATCTGTTCATACATATTTATACCCAGGGCTCGAGTTGAGTGGGGATGGCATCCCCCTTCTGAAACGGACATCTCCCCTTCCCATCCCCTGTGTTATTTCATCAATGAATGTGGAAATATTATTTAAACTTTTTGTTTTTGCACATATTGAGTAAAATACTATGTGCGAGGCGCACGCACACTTACAATGACACGACGATTTTTTTTAATTGACGTCACGTCGCATAGCAGCGCAGTTCTCTTAATACATCCATAGCGCAGGTTACAGAGACAGGAGGAGAAGAAAAGGAGAATGGCCAAGCAACAGCTTTTTATATGTCACTAAAGGTGGAATTTTTGGACAGGGGTGATAACAACACAGTTAATGATGTTAGTTTGGAGCTTACGTTATTTTTCTTGTTAACTAACGCTAGCTAGCTAGCTAACATCAGGTTGGACTTTACATTCACAAAGTTAATGTTAGAATTGATTAAAAAACCGGTGACCGCTTTGGGAATAAATCTAACCTAATAACAATCTGTATTTAGCCACTGCTGTTTTCTCCATAGATGATAGCCAGGACTAACCTTGTGCCAAGAGAATTGAAGGTTTGATAACTATTAATCTTAAGATAATTTGACTCTTTCCCTGCCAGCATGTACCTTAAAAGTTGCCAGCCAGTGCAAGCAATTTTGACATTTCTATGAGTCTCTAAACATATAACAAAATACAATGAGAGTTTTCAAACAGTGGTATTAAAAGGAAGGTGAGAAAACTATTTTCAGCCATAAAGCTGTTTTATTTTATATTCAGTTGTTCTCTGAATGTTGGACATTTTCATTAAAATATGTAGTGACTGAAATGAAATGAAACCACATGCACCAGAAGAGCTAAAACCCCTCCTTCAAGCAGTGAACATGCTGGTCATCTCCACAGCTGAGTGTGAGCGTGGGTTCAGTAAGATGAACATTTTAACCACAACTAGAAGCTCCCTAGACGTAAAAAGTATGTCAGCTTTGCTTTTCATCAAGTGTGTTGGCCCTCCACGAAAAAAATCAAACCAGACGTTTATGTCAAGTCCTGGCTTCAAAACCATTGCTTGGCTAATGATCTGAAAGCAAGAGCCCAGAAACCTGACATTAAAAAACATGATTATGAAACTCTTTGGAAGCTTCTGTGAGATACTGTAGGGGAGGATGGGGTAGGCAGCCATTGAAAAAAACTGGTCAGTTATGTATTTTTGCTTCCCCTTTTTTGCCTTTTGTTTGGCCGCCTCAAGTTCAAGAAATGTCAGGTGGTGCTATGTATTTATATTTTTTGTATATGTGTTATTTTAAGATTTTGTAAATCATACATTTGTTCTTGCACTTAAATTAAAATGGACTTGACTTGAGAGGATTCATATATTAATTTATAATGTTTTGTGTGGTTTTGTTTCAAAATTTAATAGATGAATTTTCAATAGATTTATAGGTATTATGAATATGAAGTTACATTTGCATCCAGTGGGAAAATTTGTCCTCTGCATTTGACCCTAACTATGTATGAGCGGTGGTAACTATGCCAGCCTGGGGACCAACTCCAATTCTGAGGTGCCTTGGTCAATGACACGAGTATCTAACAAGTAATATCCATAGCATGCGTCTTTTTCATAGAAGATAGAAATATAATACTTATTTTTGTGCTTTGACAATAAACAAAAGGGTACACTGTTGGGTTCCCACCATATGTGCTGTCATCAGCACTAATTATCTGTCCCTAAATATTAAAATCCACCCTGATTTTTTTTTATAACTCGAGTACTGTATACACCCAACACTCATGTTAACTTTTATATTCTTTGTTCCCTAGGGTAGCTGCGATATTTCAGTCCATTTCATGAATCAACCCTAGATCAAATCTGGTTATAGGTCTTTTGAAAGCCTAAATCTATACTAGCCGCATGCTCTACTGCAACACCACAGTCTGTTCGCCTGTTAGTGTCTTGTCTCGTTTGTTTCTTTGTTTGTTTTTTGTCTGTTAGTTTTTCAGTTTCTTTGAGGGTCTCCACTGTCATGGCCAAATGTCTACAATGCTGGATGCATATAAAGCCATCTGGATTACATTTATAATCCCACAGATCTTGAATGACAGTTTAGCGGTAGCATTGGAGGCTACCTCAGTGCCGGCACCGGAGGCTAGTGGCTACAGAACTCTCAACTATAGCTGGGATGTTCTGCTTGAACTACAGCCTTCTATCCTCTGTAATATGAAACCAGCAGTTCTCTTAAAATTTCTCTTAAAAGAGGGAGACGGGGGGGGGTTATGTATTAGACTGAGGAAGTGCTGCTTCAGACCCCATCTTCCCTCCATTCTACTTGCTGACGTATGCTCTCCCCACCCCAAAATTGACACACTACGGTCCAAGTGTCGGTTGGAGAAAAATACAAGGAGACTTGTATTATTGCCTGGCTGAAACCTGGATCTATGACACGACACCAGATTCGGCCGTCAGCCTGGAGGGCTTCACCACCATACAGGCAGGCAGGACGAACCAGTATGACAAGGAAAGTGCCAGAGGGGCCCTCATTTATGTTTACAGGAGGTGTCATAACATCAAAATCCACAAAACCTAACATGGAAATGCTAACCCCGTCACCCTGTCCTTTTTATCTCCCACATGAATTCCCCACCGTAATTATTGGTTGTGTTTACATACATCCCAAAGCTAATATGAGAGTGGCTGCAGAGCAAGTAGCCGATGCGGCTAACGCTCTGATGGCTAAGTACCCCAAAGCGCTGGTGTTCTTTATGGGAGATTACAACAGCTGCACACTCAGGGGGTCTTTCCAACAAAATGCGGACGTACCCATGAGGAAATAACGTATTCTGGACTTGTGTTAAGGCAACATTAAGACACTTCAGGGGATGAGCACATCCTTTGCTTGGAGGTACAAACCAGCACATTGTCCATCTACTTCCACACTACAGGCCGGAACTGAAACCCTCCAAGCCTCAGACCTATTGCGCCACCTAATGGTCGGAGGTGACAACTGCATAATTTCAGGGCTCACTGGCGAGCACAGACTGGGACATTTTCCAAAGCGACCTGGACGAGTGAGTGTCACTGGTCACTGACTATATCAAGTTTTGCATCACTACTACCATACCTACAAAAACATTCAAAAAATCCCTAATTCCCATCCATGGATTACATCAGTGATTAAGCACAGTCTCAGAGAGCAACGGAAGGATTTCCAACATAAAGACGGGGCAGCCCTCAATATTATCAATGGACAAATAAAAAATTACATTCTTAGGGCCAAACTCAAATACAAACACAGTTTAGAAATATGAACACAAAACAAGCCTTTCATAAAGCAAAAGTTCAGACTGGTTGTGAAACCAGGCATAACAACTACACAACATCAGACCCTACCACTTTTGCAAATACTCTGAATAGATTTCACAAAAGATTTGATAACCATAATTACTCTGCTGACCATGAGGAACTGTTTAGAACCCTCACCTTTCAGGAGCCCACACATCCTCCCTTCACACAGGAGGATGTCCAATGGCAGCTGGCCAGGTGCAAACCTGGCAAGGCACCAGGGCTGGATAGCATCCCAGCCAAGGTGCTCAAGCTTTGTGCCATGGAGCTCTTTCCCATTTTTCAATCCATCTTCTGGGAAACCTACAGGACAGCTTCAGTGCCTACTGTCTGGAAAACCTCCACCATCATCCCAGTGCCCAAGAAACCCCACCCCTTAGAACCCAATCACTATCGGCCAGTTGCAGTAACGCCAATAATCATGAAAAGTTCGGAAAAACTGATCCTGAACATCATCTTGCCAGCTGTCACACCTCAGCTAGATCACTATCAGTTTGCCTTTAAGGCCAAGCGGGGGAAAGAGGATCCTGTGGCATGCCTCCTCCATTCGCCTCCTTCAACATCAAGATCCATCAAAGGACAATTTTGCTACAATTCTTTTGGTTGATCTCAGTTCAAGTAAGTTAATAATTTTACATATTTTGGTCTCAGTGCCATTGGGCCGAAGATGCAGAAGTATGAAATGGAAGAAAGTTCGCTTTAGTAGGAGTTTTGTCCACCTAGCCATTGCAGCATTGAAAAATCTGCCTGTTTAAATTCAATAGAGGACTTCTTCCCTACACAGATTGATGACCTTGTGAAAGCACTATAGCCTATCTGTGTTCAACTCTTGATACCATAGCTCCTTTGAAAAACAAAGTAATGAAACAGAGAAGGCTGGCACCTTAGTATAGCTCTGAAATTCATGCCTTGAAGCAGACATCACAGAAATTGGGAAGGAAGTGGCAGTCCAGTAATGTAGATGACTAAACAACAACAATCTCAGGTTTCTCTACAGTACTTTAGACCGGCTGACAGAGAGTCATAGCTCAGTTGAACCATTGATTCCTTTACTGTAGCTCTCAGCAGGGATAATTTAATGGGCTTTTTTTACAAATAAAATCATACAAAATTAATCATCTTACCTCCAATTGGCAGTAATCTAATGTAAAATTCAGCAGCTTCTGAATAAACTGCAACGCCTGCTTTTTTTCTTTTTTTTCTATATATATATATATATCTTTTTCACCTTTAAATCTCTCCTAGCTAGTATGTAGAATGATGAGATGATGAGATTATAAACCATCAACTTGTTTTTTAGACCCAGTACCTACCTTAAAGATGTTTTTCCACTAATTAGACCATTCATACTGATCTGATCAGTGTGACTTTATCTTAAAGGTCATGTACCACATCTTTCAAGATTGCAGTTATTAAGCCTCTCCTCAAGAAACCTAATCTTGATCCAGATGTTTTGGCTAGCTATAGACCCACATCTATCTATCTATTTCTAAATTTTTTGAGAAAGCAGTTGCAAGAAAATTATGTGAACATCTATGGCTTGTTTGGATAGTTTCAGTCACGTTTTAGAGTACATCATAGCACAGAAACAACACTGGTAAAAGTCAGTAATGATGATCTAATAGCTTCAGACAACAGACTGGCCTCCATACTGGTCCTGTTAGATTGTAGTTCTGCATTTGACCACCCACTGACCATAATATTTTATTACAAAAACTGGAACATGAAATTTGGGTCAAAGAAACCACACTAAGCTGGTTTAGATCATATTTATAGGACAGATATCTATGTTTATGTTAACAATGGTTCTTCCTCACGCACTTTAGTTGATCATGGAGTTCCACTGGGATCTGTACTGGATCAAACCTTTTCACCCTATATGCTTCACTTAGGCAATATTATCCGGAAGCAATTTTCAGTGTTATGCAGACTATGCTCAGGTATACTTTTTAATGACGATGAATGAAACTAATCAACTAGTCAGACATTAGGCATGTCTTACAGACATAAAAACCTGGCTGACCTTGAATTTTTTACTTCTGAACTCAGATAAAACTGATGTTATTTTACTTGGCCCTAAGTACCTTTGAGACGCATTATATAATTAAATTTGCTTTGATTTTAATTAGATTTTTGAAAAATTGTGTTCTTGTTGACTTTAATGAATTGGAAACCAAAATCATCAAAATTCAAACAAAACAATGATGATGATGCTATTCTAATTTGTTGAAATGTCTGTGTGATTACTAACCAAGAGACACATAAGGGGATATGTATTGTGTGTAGTTTAAGAGTAAAAGTCTGGAAAACAACATATTCAGTCAGAGCTTGAATCAGTGTGAAACCTACTGTCCATGTCCTACCTGCAGAGAAACTTTGTGCTGCCTGGCATAATTTCAAGGGTGAAGCATTCCCCTCCATTAACACAGTAGTTCTTCTGGCTGTCGATGCAGTGTGTCACATGACTGGAAGTCTTAGCAGTAGTGGTGGTGCTGGTGGTGGCTGTAGAGAACACCCGTGATTAGTTAAGCAAGAAAACAACACAGACACACAGGTTACAGTGAGTTCTGAAGATAGACAGATAGACAGACAGACAAACAGGGTGGATGGTTGCTGGTCTCTTTATTTTGGCTCTGTGATAGACTAGTGACCAGTCCATGGTTTACCCCACCTTTGCCTGAGATGCCAGCTGGGAGTAGCTCCAGCATCCCCCATGATCCTGACAGTTAAGCAGTACAGACAATGGGATGAGTTGCTTCTGAAGCCTGTGAAGTATTTATTTGCATGTGACTGCTTGTTAAGTGGTGGTAGATATAGCTTGGAGGAGTTTTGTGGGAATGGGTTCCAGTGCATGTAGAAGCTCAGTGAAATTACTATGTCTTTACATCACAGCCTGAGGCTGAGAGCCAAAGGGCTAGATGAAGAGGGTGAAGAAGTACTGAATGTAAGAGGCAGGGAAGGACAGTAGAGCAGTGTGGAGAGATGTACGCCCTTGACCAGCAGAGGCTGGTTATGTTTGTGAGGAAGGAAGCCAAGATTTTGTGTCAGGTAAGGTGAGGGAACATTGAGTGAGGTTTTAAAGGTGGAATAGAATTTCCTAGAGCCTTGATGCTGGATGAGAAAGAGGCTGAGAGGTAATTGACAGCCCAGGAAGCCAACATGATCACTCATTTTGCACCATTTTCTCTCAGCAGACACTGGTCCTAAGTTTTCAAGTGGGATCAGACAATCATGGATGAGGTCAGGCAGAGCAGAAGGTTTAGTGGATAGAGGGCATAGACTATCCAGACATGAGAACAGAGCAGACCAGAGAAACTCAGAGGTATCAATGACCCTGAAAAGGAGAAAGAAGGAATAGCTGAAGTTAGCTATGAGGAGAAGGCGTTGGAAAACAGACTGGAGATGGTTGAAGTTAATTAAAACAGTGTTCAGAGGTACCCAATTTCTATCTATAGCTGGTCTGCTGCAGTTGATAATGTTTCTGTAAGGTGTTTTTAAAGACAAACAAAGATGCACTGCACCAGCAGAACCATGCCTCTGCATGATTAATGAAGATCACAGCCATGAACAAAATATATATACCATAACAAATTTAATGATATCCTATGAAGTGGTATTAAAAATAGAAAATCACCACTTTCAATCCAACAAACTGACACAACAAAGTGAGCAAAGGTCAGATTTTCACAGTTAGAGCTTGGTTTTCTGTTCCACACAGGCCTCGAAGGAATTGAAATTTGTTATTGTTATTTGCTAATTCAAGTTAATGTACTTTTAGCAAAAACAAAAGTGTGTGTCTGCCCCTACAGACACAATTGATCCATTTCAGAATCAATTTCAGATCTATTGCTGCATGTAGGATGGGCAGAACTGGGCAACTAGAGTAATAATAACTCCAAAAACACATAAAAGTGAGCACAAAACTGTGATAAGGAACATGGCACTCCATCAGCGTCTATCACTACCTAATTCATTATCTTACTGGCCTTTTCTATGTTTCTCGTCTGCTCCTTTCATTTAGCTAAGGAAAAATTAGAATATTGCAAAGAAGAGGGGCCCCAAGCACTAATCTTTGGGGAACTCTAGTCAGGAAGGGTTCATGACACAATGAAGGAGCCTGTTGAAGAGTCAAACAAGGAAGACCGTTGCAGTATATGCTAATGTCAGAGAGTACTATGTAAACCCTATTTTGTAGAACTAGTAATTGATGAAATATCTGAAATATGACAGGGTCCCAGATTATATTCTGCTTTTTTACAGTGTCACATGTTAACAAAGTTACGTAACCAGTGGGCGATTAGCTTTTTTTTTAACAAGGGGGATGCATCTTGTTAACACCACCACCACCACCAATCGCGGTCAGTCGAGCTATCTCCGGTGGCGACTGACCAGTGGACCTCATAAAAACGCTTTGCCTGTGAGACGTCATGGTGCCTTCAAGTGTACTTCGTAAGCCTCATAAATCTAACTTATACTTGAATGATAGGCAGATCGTTTAAAACGTGACAGTTATTATTTTTTGTTAGTTTCCTTTGTAGAAATGCAGACATCTGCCATACCTTATTGTTCTTTTATTACTGGAGCATTTTTAAAATGATGACAGACATAGCAAAGCACGACCATATATTCCAGTTTTCAAAATTCCATAAAATAACCAAATCAAATTATTAGCAGTAGTTATCAGAAAATCTCAACATATTGTTGTACTGGGGGTCTCTAGGTATCCCTCTAGCCATGTTATTTTACTGTAACATTTTTAATAAGTAGATGTTTAAATCATAACAAAATCTCATTCATTTCTACACTGGCATATTAAAAGATTTATTAAAAATATTATCAAGTTGTGTTTGTATTAAAGTACTGTGCTTAAAAGTAATTAATAAATACAGCATTAAATTTAATGCAGCAGACGGAGTTTATTGAGGCAGGATTTTCTCATGTTTCTTACAATATATAGTACTTAGTACTATAAGTATATAGCCAGTTAGAGTTCATGTAAGAAAACAAATATTTAACTGAAAGAACAAGAAAAAAAGCATATTTGTAGTTTTGAAGACTTAAAAGATATTTAACGTTACTTCATGTAAAGCAGTCACCTAAGAAAAGGTAAAAGTTGCACTGGCAACGTTACCTAAGTAACACGGAATAATTTTCATGCATAGTCTGGACAGGAATCAAATCCAAGCAAATTTCTCACCTGTCTTTTTTTTTTTTTTGAAAAACAAACTAAGATCAACCTGTCCTCCTTTTCTTTTTGACGCCATTCTGGTGATGCTATTAGCATGCCCGTGTGCAAAAATCTAAACCTTCATGTCCTTAGACTGTGGGAGATGGCTGGAGCCCCTGGATTCATTCCAGAGGCTCCAGCCTTCCCCCAGAGTGTAAAGACATGATAGTTTAGATTTGTGAATCTAAATTGCCCAGATGCTGGGAATAAAAATATTTTTCTAAAGATTTATCGCATTATATCATACTTTGGTGTTACACACTGTGGTTGGAGGCCACCATAAATTTTTTTATATATTTGTCAGCTGTTATCAGCTAAGTGTGTCCATTATTTAATCTTTCAGTGTGGAACCACAATCTTTACCTACTTAAAATAACAACAGATATATGATATTAAATCCCATTACAGCCATCCACAACAGCAGTGTTTCGTCCAGTTTTAGAAGTAACACATCATTCATTTTGCCATCTGCATGACTGACTGCTTCATCATTATACCAGCTGTTTTTCACCTGTACAACTTAGCTCAATCCTAACCAAGCTTTTTTCAAATAAGCCAAAAATCCTTAAAACACCAAACATTTGAAAGCCAACTATTTCAAAAGATGAGTTGATATTTGAAAGGTAGCACTATGAGCACAATTAAGGTGGATAGCACATCTCCCAGACAGCTGGGGTGGGGTTCTATAGAAAGTCCCCTCTGAAACCTAAGGACCTACCAGGAGCAACAAATCCTATGTAAGTGACTGCTTAGATACTGAGATACAGAGGCTATTACTACCATTAATTTAATCTTCTACTGAATTAGTCAATGAATTATCAATGATTTGCAACTGCATGAGTCATCAGAAATAAATCAGTTTCAAAAGAAATTCATAAAGCAAATAACTTAAATTCACAAAATGTCACCAAGAAGACAAATAATTATTATAGGAATTATTATATCATTACACTGGAGTAAATAATGAGCAAGTATTGATGAAATAATGACTGAGTGCTGATGTAATAATGTAGTAATGACAGAGCGCTGATGTAATAATGTTATAATGTCAGAGGGGTGATGTAATTATGTAATACTGACTGAGCCCTGAAATAATAATGTAGTAATGACTGAGCACTGACATAATAGTGTAGTAATGACCGAGCCCTGATGTTATAATATATTAATGACTGAGAGCTGATGCAATATTGTAGTAATGACTGAGCACTGACAAAATTGTGTAGTAATGACAAAGCCCCGATGTAATAATGTAGTAATGACTGAACGCTGACATAATAATGTCGTAATCACTGAGCCTTGATGTAATAATGTAGTAATGATCGAGCCCTGATGTAATAATGTAGGAATGGCAGAGGGGTAATGCCATAATGTAGTGATTACTGCTGAGAATTGATGGAATAATATACTGATGTGTAATGCAGTAATAACTTCTGAGTGGTATGATCTGAAAGATTAGCTCTAGTTTTTGCCTCTTTAAACCTTGTTTATAGTTACAAATCTTGAGAAAGGCATGAAATAACGTAGTGAATATTTAGCTACAAATGAACATTCAATAATATTCAATAATATAAATCTGTTTTCCCTTGTGTGTTTCTGTCAGTCCTGACAGGGAAACGACACATGAATCTAAAATATCTAGAGGACAAACACATGGTGCCTCTGACATCAGCCATGTCCTGCAAAAAGTGAGAGATAGCGTCAAAACTGCTCCCTCTTCAGGTCTGCGACTGTCATAGTACAGAATTGCAGCAAGGACAAATTATTATAATTGTAAGATTTTTCCATCCAACACTTTTACTCGAGGTTTGTGTTTTCAGATTGATGGTTTCTGACTGCAGAACTTGAATCGCTTCACTTTGAACTTCACTCTTTGTTAACATTTTTGTGAATGAAACCTGCCAACAATCAGACTTAATAATGATCATCATGAAAAGGTAAAGTCAAAACTGAGAGGAACTTGACAAAAATTCAGGACATCTCTGCAAAGAAGGTCCTAAGTATAATAGACAACAACCAGCAAATGGTTTATTGGTTGAAAGCCAGGGCAGATGCGTTTAACTCCATTTAATTGTAGTGAGTGAGTGAGTGAGTGAGCACAGTCAGTGGATTCATGGCCATTTATCCCTCACTGATTTCCCACCAGCAAACAGAACTATATGTAACTGTGGACATATGTAACTGTCAGGCGGGGAATTAAATGCCAGCTCTTAGATACAGTCAGTTAACTACACTGTGATCAACTCATTGAGTGAAGCTGTTCCTTAAGTTAGACACGGCTCTGACTCATAACACCTTCACCACGACCACAACCTTCAGTTACCTATCTACATCATGTATAACCCATTACACAGTGATATGACTACAACAGAAACACCGTGGTAACAAGCCACTGGTAGACAGACAGTATCAATGGGTTGTTTTTTCCTGCAGCGGAGGGATGGAGGGTCTTCAATTACCCTCCAGCAGACTCTGACCTTGAAATCGAGCTAAGGCAGAAGTGCTCGATTTCAGGAACAGGAAGTCTTCAGTACCAAAACCTGGACTTTGTGTCATGCATCATTTATTGACTTTCACTTTTTCAATACGTTCACTATTTACAGCCACAAACCTCCAGACCTACCACATTGTTCTCTGTCTACCAGCTAGTAGATTTGGAACAACATCACAACAGCATTATCCTTGTAACTGTTGTAAATGTACATTACAATTAATTTAGGGATTGCTGATACTTATAGAGGTAGGAGCGGCACGTCACCTCACTTAGAGCTCAAAGCAGGTTTGGATAGATATGCTGTTTCCTGCTCACAATCTGTGAAGTTACATTTCAGAGGCTTAGTCATGGGCCTGCTGCACTCTGCAAGTCTCAACATGTCTGCTTTCAGGCCTGTCTGAAAGCAGAGACTTCCTGGCAAAGTTGTAAGAACACAGCATTTTACACAGTGAATGTTAGCAAATGAAAGAATGTCTCAATGCAGGACAGTGTCCTTGCCCTTTTCTAGATCCACACAGTGCTTTCAGTGAACATATGCTTGGTACTTACAAACTGTGGGGGTGATGATGTTGAAATCCTCTGTTGCCTGAGGGTGGGGAGTCTCTCTTGATTTGGTGGGACGTTCAGCGTTGTATTTCAGTGTAACAGAGTGATCAGACTGGGTCACTTGTGGCACCTGAGGCACATGTGGCCCTTGTGTTGATTCCTCTTTTTCCACATCTTTAGGATATCCTGGGGTAACTGCTATGCCAGTGGTTATGGAGACAGTAGATGAATGAGGAATTGACACAGTTAGTCCCAGTGTGGGGGCAATTGATATAATAACTGGGGTCTGTCCAATGCGTTTAGGATCCAAATGCGTGGGTGGTTCATACTCAAAGATCTTATCCACGAAGACCCATTTGAGTCCAGCTGTGCAGAGGGCTAAGCTAAGTAGACAGGCCAGGATTGGCAGGATGCAGATTTTCTCAGAGTGCAGGCAATTGTTAATCTGTTCCACCTCTATGCACACACAGCAGGTCCCTGGCAAGGCCATGATTCCCAAAGCCCCCAAATGCTCCCCATCACCATCAGCACCTCCCTCTCCAGTTCCCTCACCACTCTCACCAGCTGCCTCCAGCTCCTCGGGTTTCTCTTCGGGGACTTGTCCAGTATCAACAGTAGATCCGGTGGGGGAGGCTGATTCAGCAGGGGGGACTGGTCCTGCAGAGAAGTCCTCCATTCCCTCAGTCATGTTGTCCAACTGCTGGATGAAGGGTTACGGAACACCTTAAGTATTAACTAGGAGAGCATCCTACTGTGGCTGTCTGCCACCAGTCTCCTCAACTATGTTTTCCATGTTGACGCTATAGAGTCAGGGTTGGATTTCAAATTGAGTCAAACCTTGTTAACAGTCTGGGAGGTCTGCAGACAGTCTAATGTACATGAGGGAAAGGGGTTCCTCACTCATGCTTTCTCGCAATAAACGCCATTGCGAGTAAATAAATAGAGTCATCAAATTAGCTGTTGGCAAAAACAAAAAAGATTTGCAAAATAAAGTCAAAAACATTAATTCCTTAAATATTCTGTATGTTCTGCAAGGACCAGTGGGGGATGAAAAAGGCTCACTCACCTGAGCTCTTGGGCTGAAGAGGCGGTGTCGATGCGACGGGACGGCTGCAACTGCAGTGCCTGTAGCGCAGAGGACAGGACAGCAAGCCACTGCAGTGGCAGGAGGGACATGCTGTCTTGTCTGCGAGCTCCAAGCTGAAAGGCTGAATCATCAGGGAGCGGCAGGTGCCCTTCCTCTCACTGTAGCCACAGAAACAGATGAGTAAGGGGAATGGGAGAGAGAAAGAGAATCAGGCAGACAAGGAGGGGGAGGGGGGCTGCAGTAGCACAGAAGGGCAGAGGAGACGGGACACTCCCCTTTTACTTCTCTCACCCCTCCTCTCACAATCTTTCCTCTCAAAGTGGTGAGCAGGGCAGGCTTGGGCCTCCTCCCTTTCGCCTCTCTTCCTGTTTGCTGGTGTGTCAGTGCTCTCTTTGCCGGCTGCTCCCAATCCCTGCACAAAGCATCCAGCTAAGCAAGTTCCTACTTGATCCAATTAGAGTTCATGTAGACCAATCACAGACAAGCAAATTTCTGTAGCCGCCCCATCCGGCACCACTCCCCATTGATTATGCTGATACCAAAGGGTGTGTTTTTCGTCAAGGGAAGGAGCCAGAAGAGCAGACATATAATCCATCCCAGGAGGCTATGGCCATTGTGTTCTACTCCTCTCGAGTATCTGCATTCACTAGTGTAATAATACAATAAAATAAAAACCACGCATGGTAATGATAATGACCACTGTCCAAGTGCAGGGTATACACACATGTACATTCTATTTGATATAGATGCAGGATTAAATGCTCCATGATTATGTTCTTAGCACCCAATACTGCATCTCTGCTAAGAGGAGGCACAAAAATAAAAATCAGAATGATGAATGATTGTTGAACTGATATGAAGAATTTAAAAATAATTTCAAGTGGCCCAAAACTATACATCTGTATATTTCAGATACCTCAATCATACGTACAACTTTTATTTTGGTCAGATATCATACAGGGTAAAATGGCGAGATTGATCAGAATCATACTGTCTCTAACGGTGTATTTTTGTGACAGAAAGCCCCCAGACTGCCAAGTAACCTATTAATGCCACAACCCCCAACCCTGCTGCCTTATAGACTAGGAGGACAAAGTCACGGCTTAAACAGGATGAGGATAGTCAAAAAGGTCAGGGCACCGCCATACTGAGCACTGACACTGGTGTGACCCTTTCAAATCCTCAGCTAGAATTAATACTAGTGATGGTAACTGTTGGAGAGGACTTCCTTTTAGGCCCTGATTTAGGGACCTCAGTATGGATTCACTTCTCAGCATTTCCATATTCTCTTATGGAGGGCAAAATATGACAAAATAATGAAATTATTGTGATATAAAATAAAAATTTAGAAAAACTATCGATTATTATAAACTTATAACAAAAGTGAACAGATAAAAATAAAAAATAAAAACATGAGTTATCTTCATTAATTGTTCATCAAGCTGTTGAAATATGAGCAATATAATCAAGGAACAAGTGAAAAAAATGGTGCTCAGCTATGTGGAAACTCCATGGTTGTATGGTGTTGTGGTTATAATATTTTCTTTACAACTATATATATATATCTGTTTTATATGTATCTTCTTTTAATTATTTGTGTTAACTTTGAATGAGAGTGTGAGTGTGAGTGGCTGTTTGTCTCTGTGTGTTGCCCCTGCGATAGACTGGCAACTTGTCCAGGGTGTACCCCGCCCTCGCCCAGTGTGAGCTGGGATTGGCCCCAGCACCCCGCGACCCAGAAACAGATAAAGCGCTTGAAGATGAATGAATGAATGAATGAACTTTGAATGAAAAGTCACATTGACAAGCATTGCAATTGCAAATTGGATCTATGATTGGACCAGATTTTCTGCATAGTTGAAAATGTTGTTAGAAGAGTGATCATTGTGTGTGTGTGTGTGTCATTAGATTTTGTTCTACTCTTTGACACACAACATTCTGTGAGTCACTATAAGGAAAGTTGCAATGACGAAAAGATTACTGGGGAGTGTTCCTTCTGTTTTTCCTTGCTGTTACCAATAGCTAGTGTTTGAATTCTTTGTCGTAAAGGTGCGTGGAACTATTAAAATTCAATTGAATTGCACATTAAAATGTATCTGTACAACAGCTACACTGTAAAAAAAAATATATATATATATATAGAAATTTACTCTATTATTTTAGTTTATTTTGGGGGTTTTTTTTACATTACTCATAAATACTATAAAAATAAAAATTTGATTATTTTTATTAAAAATATTAACCATAAAATAAAGGCGGTAATCTGTATATTAATATAATATACAGAATATTATAGATTTTTTAACAGCAATATTGAATTTCTTAATGGTCTTTAATGTTAAATTACGTTGAATTTAATTCAAAAATACAAAAAATACACATTCTATTGCTGAATGTAACATCAAGGCAAGTTTCTGTTATTTTATAGCAAAGCTATAAATTTAATGTAAAAAATGTAAAATAAAATTAATTAATAAAAAAAACTGTAAAAAGCTAAAGTTGCCAAACAATTACTGCTAAATTAAAGTAAAAAACCTTTAGTTATTCTACAGAGAATAGTTTTTTTGAATACAGATATTTACTGTAGACATTGTCTGTAGTTTTACAGTTCAACTGTTGTAGAATAAACAAAAACTGTCATTATGAAACATCTCTATAATATTAAACAAATGTATAAACTTGTACAAAAAATGAAAAATATAGAAAATATATATTAAAATTACCTAATTTAAATAAAGGCTTGTTTTTATTCAGTATTATTTTGTAAATTCATAGGATTATCCATTTATTATTAGAACACCCCATCAAACAGTAAGTTCCTTGTAAATATAGTTTTTTTATACTGTACCAAAAATAATAATGTGTGATAATAGCTTACAACAACATATTACTTTATATAAACATTATTTGACAGCAATTACAAGCAACTAGCCAATGTATCTACAGTCTTTTCCCATTAATTTATGAGATTTACTGTATATAGATTTTTTTCAGGCTTCCAGCACTGTACAGTACTGGAAGTCTGAATGCAAAATATAAAAAAACATATAAATTTAAAGATAGAATAATAAAGCGCACGTAGATTCAGACAATTGAATATTGTACAATCATTTGATGAATCACGCTGTGGGGACATGATCTCAACCAATGATATTGTTGAGTTCTGGGGGTGGGTCCACCTGGCGTGGTTCATCCAATGACTGCCCAACATTCAGTTGTTTGAAACTACACGCTCTTTGTTGATCTCTGTCTGAAGCAGAGAGACTACAGAGACACAATTTCTCTGGATAAAGTAACGCAAGTAGTTTTCAAAGCCTGTTGAGTCAAGGATGATGATTCAAATTCAGCTTTCACTAAAGGTAAGGTAATCATTTTGTTTTTCTTCACATGATGTTTTGTATAAAGAGAGATATCAACTGAACTGGTCATGAGTAGAGCCAACGTAACACTAAGGGCAGCAGAAAGGGAAAGTAAGATACACTGCTCAAAAAAATAAAGGGAACACTAAAATAACACATCCTAGATCTGAATGAATTAAATATTCTTATTAAATACTTTGTTCTTTACATAGTTGAATGTGCTGACAACAAAATCACACAAAACTTATCAATGGAAATCAAATTTATTAACCCAATGGAGGTCTGGATTTGGAGTCACACTCAAAATTAAAGTGGAAAAACACACTACGGGTGATCCAACTTTGATGTAATGTCCTTAAAACAAGTCAAAATGAGGCTCAGTAGTATGTGTGGCCTCCACGTGCCCGTATGACCTCCCTACAACGCCTGGGCATGCTCCTGATGAGGTGGCGGATGGTCTCCTGAGGGATCTCCTCCCAGACCTGGACTAAAGCATCCGCCAACTCCTAGACAGTCTGTGGTCCAATGTGGCGTTGGTGGATGGAGCGAGACATGATGTCCCAGATGTGCTCAATTGGATTCAGGTCTGGGGAACGGGCGGGCCAGTCCATAGCATCAATGCCTTCGTCTTGCAGGAACTGCTGACACACTCCAGCCACATGAGCTCTAGCGTTGTCTTGCATTAGGAGGAACCCAGGGCCAACCGCACCAGCATATGGTCTCACAATGGGTCTCATTTCGGTACGTAATGGCAGTCAGGCTACCTCTGGCGAGCACATGGAGGGCTGTGCGGCCCCCCAAAGAAATGCCACCCCACACCATTAGTGACCCACTGCCATACCGGTCATGCTGGAGGATGTTGCAGGCAGCAGAACGTTCTCCACGGCATCTCCTGACTCTGTCACGTCTGTCACATGTGCTCAGTGTGAACCTGCTTTCATCTGTGAAGAGCACAGGGCGCCAGTGGCGAATTTGCCAATCTTGGTGTTCTCTGGCAAATGCCAAACGTCCTGCACGGTGTTGGGCTGTAAGCACAACCCCCACCTGTGGACGTCGAGCCCTCATACCACCCTCATGGAGTCTGTTTCTGACCGTTTGAGGAGACACATGCACATTTGTGGCCTGCTGGAGGTCATTTTGCAGGGCTCTGGCAGTGCTCCTCCTGTTCCTCCTTGCACAAAGGTGGAGGTAGCGGTCGTGCTGCTGGGTTGTTGCCCTCCTACAGCCTCCTCCACGTCTCCTGATGTACTGGCCTGTCTCCTGGTAGCGCCTCCATGCTCTGGACACTACGCTGACAGACACAGCAAACCTTCTTGCCACAGCTCGCATTGATGTGCCATCCTGGATGAGCTGCACTACCTGAGCCACTTGTGTGGGTTGTAGACTCCCTCTCATGCTTCCACTAGAGTGAAAGCAGCGCCAGCATTCAAAAGTGACCAAAACATCAGCCAGAAAGCATAGGAACTGAGAAGTGGTCTGTGGTCACCACCTGCAGAACCACTCCTTTATTGGGGGTGTCTTACTAATTGCCTATAATTTCCACCTGTTGTCTATTCCATTTGCACAACAGCATGTGAAATTGATTGTCAATCAGTGTTGCTTCCTAAGTGGACAGTTTGATTTCACAGAAGTGTGACTGACTTGGAGTTACATTGTGTTGTTTAAGTGTTCCTTTCATTTTTTTGAGCAGTGTAGTAACAATCAACACTACCTATAATTTGACATAGTAACATGACATACCTGACAACTAAATCACTGACGTTGCATAAGTGTGAGAATTTTAAAATGAATGTTGAATCAGCAGAGCTAACATTAGCATTTGCCTTTTGTATACGTTAAATAGTCTGTGTGGCATTTGCTAGCCGCACATTATGCCAGTCCAAAGAAGCACCAGTCATGTAACCTTAAGTTACATTTGTCAGTTGATGAGTGCATTTTCAAGTCCCATTGCGTCCTTCAAACATGTAAATAAAAGGCTGTGGCAAGTTGTGACCTGACAAAGACTGAGTCTTAGCTAGCATGCTAGTGTTAATAAGTTTATCCAGTTAGCACGATAAGTTAATAACCTAATACTATTAATTAAAAAAATATTAGACCATCCAGCTGCTCGTACTTACTGCTAGGAGTAAATATGTTACCAGTAACCTGCCGCCTACCAACTAAGTTAGTGTTGATGTCTGTGTTCCTCGACTTTACACCAGCAACAACTAGCATTATTCATTAATTCATTCATCTTCACCCGCTCATCCGTTTCCCAGGTTGTGCAACTACAATAATAACAATAAAATAGCAATATAGCAGCACAGTAATAGCAATATAGCATTATTAGACTATGAGTTGGATATGTGACTCAGTGAAGGATAGGGGCACGGACCTATTCTCTAGGACTAGAACTGGACAGAATAGTTCTCAGGGCAAAGTGAGTGTGGCTGGAGAGAATAAAAATAGTAGGTTAGAAGGAAACAAGCTCCAGGTTGGTCCTTGTGGCTGGCAGAAAGTAATGTCGGTTAGAGGCCTTAGAGTGCATCAGGGAAGAAGAGATGTGTGGGAAAGGAAGGACAGTGTGGCCGCAATGATCGGTACTTTTTAAGAAGTCAATTGAGTAAATCAGATGAAATCCAACAACAGGTAGAAAACCACAGTTTGAAGGATATCAATAACACAGCTACAGAGTTGGATGAGGAGGTTATAAGAAGGGATGCAGCTGATACTGAGGTGAACAGGCCAGTCAAAGAGAGAAATATGGAGCAGAAAGCTAGAGTTAAATGGCCTAGGGCAAATAGCAAAGAATGGGAGACAGTCAACAGGGATTTGTCAGTAATTTTAAACAGACTAGGAGGAAACGCAAGCGATAGATTAGAGAAGATGGGAGATATAATTTACTCCTATGGTGTAGAAAGATTTGGGGTGCAAGACAGAAAGAGGATTGAAAGAGTACAGTTAGTTAAGTCTAGACGGCAAAGAGAAATGGAGAAATTAGTTAAGGAAAGAAGACAACTAAGAAAGCAGTGGAAAAGAGCTACAGAGGAAGAGAGGGAGGGAATTAATGTTTTGCAAGAAGAATTGAGAAGCAGGCTACTAGTACTCAGAAGGGCCGAATATCTTAGGAAAAATAGAAAGAAGAAAAAAATATGTAAGGACAGCGTTTTAAAGGGACCCATTTAAGTTTGTTAAAGGGTTGTTTAACCAGGAAAAGGGAGGGCAGCTTAAAGCAACAAAGTTAGCAAATCAAATCAAATCAAAATCAAATCAAATCAGATTTATTTGCATAGCGCCAAATCATAACAAAGTTACATCAAGGCACTTTACATATAGAGCAGGTCTAGACCAAACTCTTTATAAAATTATTTAAAGAGACCCAACAGATCCCCCCATGAGCAAGCACTTGGCGACAGTGGCAAGGAAAAACTTCCTTTAAGAGGCAGAAAGTTGGGTAGAGTAGGGAGAGAATGAGAGCAGGAGGAGGGGATATTCAATACAGGTGCAGGCAGGAACATATGATGTTGCAAGAAGTTCATCGAAATGATGCTGTATGAAGTTCGTAGAGATATGGGAGCAGCAGGTGTTGCAGGAACATGGGGTAGCGATGATTCACCACCTGCACGATGAGGACAGGGAAAGAGAGGAGAGGAGCCGGGAGAGACAGAGACTTCGGGGAAACATGGTTAGTAAAGGGGGACTTTGGAGAAACATGGTTTTTGGTATGTCTGCACATGCAAGGGGGAGAGAGGTGGGGGTGTGAGAGACAGGGAGAGAGGTGCTCAGTGCTTCCCCCAGCAGTCTAAGCCTATATCAGCATAGCTAAGGAGTAAGTGAACTTTGACTTTTTAACTATAAACTCTGTCATATAGAAAAGTTTTAAGCCTGTTCTTGAAAATTGCTAAAGAGTCCATCCCCCGGACTGATACTAGAAGTTGGCTCCATAGAAGAGGAGCCTGATAACTGAAAGATCTGCCTCCTGATTTACTCTTGGAGACTCTAGGAACCACAAGAAAACTTCCATCTAGAGAGCGGAGTGCCCTACTAGGACAGTAAGGAACTAGGAGCTTTCTGAGATATGATGGAGCTTAATCATTAAGAGCTTTATATGTTAACAGAAGGATTTTAAATTCTATTCTGAATTTTACTGGCAGCCAATGAAGAGAACCTAACAAATGATGATGTTTGCATGTTTGTGTGGGCTTGGTTGAGACTGAGTGTGTGTGTGTGTGTGTGTGTGTGTGTGTGTGTAATGTACAGACAGGCATTTAGCGTTCATCGTTCATAAGCCTGGTTGTCTGCTGCGCCGGGCTTTGAGGCTGCGGTACCAACGGCAGCAGCTGAAACAATCTGTGGTTTGGGTTAGGGTTAGAAATACAGTTGTAATACACTTGGAATATAATAGAACAACTCAAAATATGTATGTTTTAATGCATTGTTAGTATATTAATGTGTCACAAATTCATAAAAAAATAAGTATTTTAATAAGTATTATAATCTGATTTGAACTTTTCCCGAGTTGTTTTGCATCGCTGGTACAGCCTTCACATATGGCCTGCATGATTATTGGAAGGTTCCCGGCCTCAACATCCCCATGTTCATACGCAGCCTCACCACCATCACCTTCTGCAGGAGGGTGTTCTCAGCCAGGGGAAAGCCAAGTAGAGTTCCAGTAACTGCTAGGTAAGACACTGTATGACCTAGCCCTACTATCTGTTTACCAGGTGTGTGCACTGTGCAGTAGCCTTGACCACTCTGTTGCAATCTGTTTCACATGGTTCCTCCACAAGCATGGAAAAGGTTACCGAGCTGCTTCATAGAGAATGAATGCAAAAACTAATTTTGTAGATTTTTTAAAACCCAAATGAGCTTTACTCTATAGTAGCCTTCAGGGGTGTAGTCTCCTGGTCGACTGGTCGATTAGTTGGTCGATATGCTCTCTTCTGACCAAATTCTCATTGGTCGAATAATTGGCATGTTACTTTCATAAGGAGAAAAGTGCTACAAAGATTAATCTAATTTAACGGATTAATCCATTACTTCCTGCAGCGGGAGGGACAGACTAACAAATTACCTGTGAAAATGGGGGGCATTCAAAACACCCCCGTAGTTTTCACAACTTCGAACTTGCCCAACCTAATGGATAATGCTAGGTCGAACTATACTCCACGTTTACCGAGCATTTACTGAACGTTTACCGAATCAATGTTTCTCCTACAGTTATAACAACGAGAACCCCTGCCAGGCAAATAATGCCAAATATCCAATCAATCGGAAATTGATAGCGTTTGGGAGCCTCTGTGCAGTGCTGTTCTGATTCAGGAAGGTGATGGTGGATGTGATCGGAGCAGAGGAAAAGGTTAGCAGTAAGTTGTCAGTTTGGCAGTAAATCTACAGTACAGACTACAGTGTGTCAGTTAATAAATGCTAAAAAGTCACGTCTGTTGTTTTCCCAAGTGCCAAAAAAATAAAGGGGATTAGCTCCAAAGCTAGCAACAATGGGTTAGCCCAGCGGTCTCCAGTTCTGGAGACACTCATTTGAATCAGGTGCATTGGAGCAGGGAAACATCTAAAACATGCAGGAGAGTAGCTCTCCAGGACCGGAGTTGGAGACCTGTGCGTTAACCTAACCTGAAGACGCAAAACAGGGAAAGAGAGAACGGAGATATGTGTGGCTGTTGAGTTCACTGCATTGCAATCTGTCCCATTACCTAACCCCCGCAACGAATCGATTAGTTGAAGATTATGTACGATTCAGTCGACCAAGACTTATTTGGTTGACTAAAGGCCTAGTAGCCTTTCATTTTGGAAACAGAAAATGTACCTGCATACTCAGAACTTTCCCCTGGGTGCTCTCAGTGTCATCTATCACATCTTTCTCAATTAATCTTTTTGGAAAAGCTGCAGAAATTTATTGACCCGATTCTTTTATTGGAAGCCCAAGAACGAGCTGGAGAAATCTTCAGTTCACAGTTGAAACATTTATTATGGTCACAGGTCAAGTAAGGAAGCGCTGGGCTTCTCAGCCAGAAAGAGCCCCGATATCTGGAAAAGTTTCACATTTGTGTTCTTGGGCTCGGCCTGCCCCATAGAGAGGTTGGACTTTCATGCAACCGAATATAATTTGCTAGTTACCAGGGTCATGGACAGGCTAACCACTGTCCATGCCTTGTTCTTAGAATGTGTGTGAGTGCTGTTGTCTATATAAATCGGAGAGTTCTGGTATAGGTCAAATGTACATCTGTTGTGCCTATGTGAGTGGGAAGGTGTCATAAAATCATCATAATTGGAGCACTGCGATGAGGCTATTTCAGATGCTGATGCTTTGATGATTTTTACTGGTGCAATTAATGACAATATAGTGCAAGTCCTTGACCAGTTGTTAGGGAGCCTATTTCTCAACAGGTTTCTGCCACAATATCAATAAACATCCAAACGGGCATGATTAAGTGACGAATTGGATAAATGGTAACATTTATCTAATTTGTGACAACGATGGTAGTGACACATCAGTCATCTGGAATGTCACCTATGTTGGTTCCAGAGGGATTAAACCTAGTTAGACATGTATGGTTGTTCTTGACCGGTATGAAAATTGGTGGGAAGGCTTTTAGTGGAGCTAACGAGTTGGGGACCTCCAAGTATTTGCAGGGTGCATCAGGATTATCAGTCATATGTAAATACATCATGCAGTAAGTTTCATTGTCAGAAAAAGGTGATGGTACAGTTAGAAGAGCTGGCCTGGGAGAGGAACACACTATGCAATCTTCCTTGGTAGCTATTCTGGCTGCGCTTACTACCCAATCCAACCAGTAATTTTTCTGTGTGAAACCTGTCTCTATTGCTAGGGTGTCTGCAACAGTTAGATCAGTAACATTCATGGCCACAGTACTGTTTCTGGCCAATCGGGTGGTGCTGGTCACTGGGGGAGAGGGGTTTAAGGTAATGGTTATCCTGAAGTGACCTAGGGGATCAGTCCCTGTTTCATAGGCCCCGAGAGTATAGTAAGCAGAATCTGACTGTTGAGGGTTTTTTAATACAAGTATGAGTGGGTTGCACAATCTTTTGTTACAAAGATACTTTGATGTACCTTTAATTAGTGCTAACCGTGGTTTCAACGGGTCGTTAAGTTGGTAACCCCAATCTACAGGTCCAGTGTTCACTATGACACGGTGCCAGGGGCAGTAGGGGCGGCCGGGATACCATACACCATCATGATATCCCAGGTTTATCGCATCACATACATATTTCTCTGACCCTCCGTAACCTTGCTCGTTCGATCCACATTGTACGACTGAGCATAGGTTGAATGTTACCAGACCACTGTGTTTCTCAGTAAATTGAAAATTTAGTGGTTGCTTATCACTTCTCAACGATCTCTTAGCCAATTGATATACAGCGGTGGGATAGCGGTTGCTGTTATTTGTCTTTATCTTGTTAGATTTCAATGTCTGACCCCCCCACCACATAAGGGGCATGACGATGAGCAAAGTCGTTATGGTTAATATTGTTACTGCTATTCTGGTACTACAGCCTAGTCTCCATAGTGGTGTCATCATTGTGGGTTGAATCGTCAGTTGTCTGTTTGGTGTCTGTTTCGGTCTCAGCAGGTGTGGGAGTCATTGTCAGTAGGTGAGGTTAGTCAGTCCGCACTTAAGTCAATGTTCTTTCATTAGGGTCCTGAGCAAGTGTACAGTGGGTCTTATAATCCAGTTACTCAGTCTGTCGTTCGTCAACCATACCTTTACACAATAGATAGGTAGCTTCTGCTACCTTGCATGGTCCCTTCCACCAAGGAGAGGACCAATTGAGTTTGTGGACCTTCCTCAGGACCCAGTCTCCTACTTAGACGGGTGTGGTGTCATGGTCCTGCTCCTTGGTGAGTATCTGTTACCTGCTGATAGATATAGTGTTACAGTGATACAGTGTAGGTAGGGCTTCAACCCGGGTTAACTTTGTGTCTGCACAGACTTTTGCTAGGCCTTCTTTGATGGTTCAATTTGCTCTCTCCACCGGTCCTTGTGAGGCTGGATGATAGACTGCAATGAATTTATGTCTAATCCCACACATCTCTTCTACTTTTCTGAGCTCTTCATTAGAAAAATGGGGGACCATTGTCAGATCTTATTACTTCTGGTACTCCAAATCTGGGTATAATTTCTCTTGTCAGTCATTTAATAACCTCTTTTCCTTTTTCAGTTTTGGTAGGTGTGGCTTTTACCCACCTAGAGAATGGATCTACACAAACTAGAAGGTACCCTTTTCCTTCAGTTCTGTGGTCTGCTCCCATGTCAGTAAAGTCAATTACTATCTCTTTCCATGGATCATCAGGCACTAGAATGCTACCCAGTCCTGCCTTGAGTGAGACCTTCGGGTTGAATTGATTGCAGGGCTTTGAACCAGAATTTTTTCCCAATCGGTTCGTTCTGAACAGGAAAAAAAACAGTATTTTAACGTTTTTGGTTTTTTGTTCCACCCCAAAATTACGTTATCAAACCGGTTAGAACCAAAAAATTTCATTCCTGAACCAGTTAATGTCGTTCCATGTCAGCCATAGGACTTTAAATTGGTAGGTGTAACATTAGCACTTTCAGATGGACTATTATTTCCCACAACACTACAATTTACTGGGCCTGTGCATCATATAAGCTGCATTACTTATTATAGCCCTCTGCTATTAAAGCTGCATCACTTAGTCATTTTAATTTTATGCATAATACTATGCATAATTATAATAATAATTTATTTCCATACAATAAACATTCCAAAACAGGTAGGTATCCAGTCATACATTATGGCAGACTTTAACAGGTTTATCTTTAACCTTTCTCTTAAGCATAACAAACCAGGTATTCCACTCATGAATACTAACAGAACACATACACTACCGTTCAAAAGTTTGGGGTCACTTTTCAAATTTTTGAAAGAAAAGCATTGTTTCTTTCAATGAACATAACTTTAAACTAATCAGAAATACACTTTATACATTGCTAATGTGGTAAATGACTATTCTAGCTGCAAATGTCTGGTTTTTGGTGCAATATCTACATAGATGTATAGAGGCCCATTTCCAGCAACTATCACTCCAGTGTTCTAATGGTACAATGTGTTTGCTCATTGCGTCAGAAGGCTAATGGATGATTAGAAAACCCTTGTGCAATCATGTTAGCACAGCCAAAAACAGTTTAGCTGGTTAGAGAAGCTATAAAACTGACCTTCCTTTGAGCAGGTTGAGTATCTGGAGCATCACATTTATTGGGTCGATTAAACGCTCAAAATGGCCAGAAAAAGAGAACTTTCATATGAAACTCGACAGTCTATTCTTGTTCTTAGAAATGAAGGCTATTCCATGCGAGAAATTGCCAAGAAACTGAAGATTTCCTACAACGGTGTGTACTACTCCCTTCAGAGAACAGCACAAACAGGCTCTAACCAGAGTAGAAAGAGAAGTGGGAGGCCCAACTGCACAACTGATCAAGAAGATAAGTACATTAGAGTCTTTAGTTTGAGAAATAGACGCCTCACAGGTCCTCAACTGGCAGCTTCATTAAATAGTACCCGCAAAACGCCAGTGTCAACATCTACAGTGAAGAGGCGACTCCGGGATGCTGGCCTTCAGGGCAGAGTGGCAAAGAGAAAGCAATATCTGAGACTGGCCAATAAAAGAAAAAGATTAATACATGCAAAAGAACACAGACATTGGACAGAGGAAGATTGGAAAAAAGTGTTATGGAAGGACGAATCGAAGTTTGAGGTGTTTGGATCACACAGAAGAAAATTTGTGAGATGCAGAACAACTGAAAAGATGCTGGAAGAGTGCCTGACACCATCTGTCAAGCATGGTGGGGGTAACGTGATGGTCTGGGGTTGCTTTGGTGCTGGTAAGGTGGGAGATTTGTTCAGCGTAAAAGGGATTTTGAATAAGGAAGGCTATCACTCCATTTTGCAACGCCATGCCATACCCTGTGGACAGTGCTTGATTGGAGCCAATTTCATCCTACAACAGGACAATGACCCAAAGCACACCTCCAAATTGTGCAAGAACTATTTAGAGAAGAAGCAGGCAGCTGGTATTCTATCTGTAATGGAGTGGCCAGCGCAGTCACCAGATCTAAACCCCATTGAGCTGTTGTGGGATTAGCTTGACCGTATGGTACGCAAGAAGTGCCCATCCAGCCAATCCAACTTGTGGGAGGGGCTTCTAGAAGTGTGGGGTGAAATTTCTCCAGATTACCTCAACAAATTAACAGCTAGAATGCCAGAGGTCTGCAATGCTGTAATTGCTGCAAATGGAGGATTCTTTGACGAAAGCAAAGTTTGAAGGAAAAAATTATTATTTCAAATACAAATCATTATTTCTAACCTTGTCAATGTCTTGACTATATTTTCTATTCATTTTACAACTCATGGTGGTAAATAAAAGTGTGACTTTTCATGGAAAATACAAAATTGTCTGGGTGACCCCAAACTTTTGAACGGTAGTGTATGTATGTGTGTAGCGGCTGTACTCTCTCTCATTGCGTTGTGTAAATTTCAGAAACTCTTTTTACCGTTGGCACTCGCCGTTTATTTCAACATCTGGCAGAAGAATTTGTACAGTCAAGTCTTGCTCTCATTCGCACATGTGGTCTCACACAGGGAGACAGCACAGCAAAATTTTTGCTTTTAGTTTTTAAAATAATATTAAAAAAATAATTAAAATATTCAAAAACTCATACTTGGCAGAATAATTTGTACAGTCAAGTCTTGCTTTCATTCGCACACATGGTCTCACACTGAGAATACAAATTTATAAAGGATAGTTCAAATTAGCTTACACCTGTATTACGCTAATCACGTTACAAACAACTGATTTAAAACAGTCACTTTTATGAAAGGATGTGCTCAACTAACCAGAAGCTTACAAAAGGCAACATAAGCAACCCCTTAGGTATAAAATTAAAATAAATAATGCAAAATAATTATGGAGCTGATGACATGTGCACCTACTAGGGAGACAGCACAGCAAAACTGTTGCTGTCTTCTGGGGTGACCAGCCCAAGTCTGCAGGGGTGTTGCCTTCAATGACCACAGGACAATTAACCTTCAGCAAAAGTGATCAACAAAAGAACCCAGTTTAAGCCTTGGTAAAACAATGCAGTAAGTCCTTTAACAATACAATTTCAAAGTGAAAATACAGATACAAATACACATACAGACACACGCAGACACATTGACACACACGTACACATACAGTCACATAGTCACACTCATACAGACAGGTAGTCACACATATAAAGACAGTAGTCTGACTCAGGGCATTTACAATCTAAATTGATTATTCAAACGAATGCAAAGAATATCTTTTAGTATCTTATCATTTATTGAAGAGCGGAGAAAGAATAAACTTCAGACATGAGAATGTGCGCTCCACACTGACCTGTGTGACGGGGAGAGCAATGACACTCAGCGCAAGTTTGTGCAAGTCTGGGTTTGTCACAGCATGAGACGCCCAGTAACATAGAACGTTCTCGCTGCGCTTCAGACGCGCTTCTCTTGAATAAGCATCAAGCAGCGAGGCAATGGGCACTCTGTTCTTTTGAATGACGGTGGTTTGCCTCTCTTTAGCCATCAGTAGTTGCTCAATTTCGTCATCATCTTCAGATGAGCAGGACGGAGTGCGGAGTGCTCTGCTGTTTGTGCTGGCAGAGACTTTTGATCGCTTCCCAAGTGCGGCACAGGTGTATTTTAGCCATTTCTGCTTGGTTTTGAGTCAGAAAGTGACGATACCTGGGATCGAAAAATAAAGCTGCCACAAATGCATCATTGTCAAACAATGTGTGCTGATGTCCTTTCATACACTGAACCAATCGTTTGGCAAAGGGGCTGTCAATTTTGTTAGTGTCTAAAACACACTTTAGCCATAGACCATAAGAATTCACCTGCTGTAAGCTGTTCTGACTGTATACATTCTGTGGTTATTTTTGCCGGTTTCAGCACATTGACTAGATAAGAAATGGCCTGCCAGTGGGACGCACTTAAATGCAACTCATTTACGGTCGGTCTCATGTCATCACAGAAAGTTCTCAGTTCACACAGTTTCAAACATGTCATGCGTTGAGTGCCAGCGTGTGGGACAGTCAACTATAGCTGTCTTATGGCCCATTCTTTTGAGCACAGCCACAACATTTGGAGTGCGCAGTTTTTTTGGCAACTCGCCTTGCCTTCGAGATAATGTTTGACACACCTTTATCTTTAAGCGCATCATCCAAAGCCAATTGCAACGTGCACGCAGAGCAACACACACTACGTAACACAGATCCCTGAATGACAGAGTCCATCTCAATCTCGGTTTCTTGACTCTCATCTTCTGTGTCGTCATTATCAACACCGCTCTCCTCTTCTTCCTTTTCATCGCACATCCCATGCGCTTGCATTTCAGATAGCACCTTCACTGCTTTTTCATATTGGCACCGTTATCCGCTGTGATCAAATATATCTGCTTCACGCTGACTTTGTATTCAGCCAGCACCTCTAGTACCACAGAGGATATGTAGGCGCCTGTGTGCCTTTTAGTCAATTCCCTGACAGACAGAGTTCTCAAAACTCGCCATAGGCATACCGCACATTAATGCCAAGGACAGAGCAGTCTTTACATGTGGCACTCAATTTTTAACATGAGAAGCTTACCACTCAGTTCGTTCAAGAGTTTTTTTCTTTCAATTTCAGCAACATTTGACACCTTTTCGCGGATATTTGCTGAATTGATTGTGAAACCATTTCCAATGACTTTTTGTAATGGGTCCATGATCTTTCTGAAGCCGGTGTCCTCCATTACAGGAAACGGCCTGCCATTAAAAGTTACAAGCTCCAAGCAAGCATCCACAGTAGCCTCAGGTGTGATGGACACTTTGATTAATTTGGGCTTCTTCACAACAACTTCATCCAAAGTCTTTTGCCCAGTTGAAGCGCTCCTCTTTTTGTTGTCTTGAGAGGAAGACTCCTTGCACAAGTCCAGGTGCTTGCGCTAGATGTGTCGCTGCAAATTCTCCCCATGATTGCCCGTGATTTCAGCTACACATCCTTCAAAGTAGCATTTTGATTTGTTTGTAGCAGGGTCAAAGGAAAAATGCTGCCGCATTGGGTTGTCTTGATGCCTTCCCATCTACAACACAACACAAGACCAAATATGAAAAACTAGTGCATTTTCGTGAGGAAAAATGACAGGCTGCGCATAGCATTTTTTAGGCTTGTAAGATGTTTACTGCTTTAACATCTTCGCCCACAACCACAACGAAGTTCGTGTTAATAGTAAACTGGTTTCACACATTTTAAGATTATTGGTCCAGAATATTTATTACCCCTTATTATGCTATCTTATTATGAGTTTGAGTTTGGGAGACTGCACATGTCTTTCTTGCTTTTCGCTTCTCATGTGCTGTAGTGGCTGAATTCTTTGTACTCCGCCTGGTGGCCGGCACGGGCAAGCCAGGGAATGAGGGAATGACACTGGAATATAATGTGTCTGGGTTATGTATATGACCAACATGAAAGACATTTCAAGAACGAAAAAAAAAATGGTATTAACCGTTTACCAATGTTTTAATGATCCGATTCTGCTCCGGAAAATTAAAAATTCAAAAGTTTCTGGTTTCGTTTTTGTTGTTGGCAAAATTACAAAAGTTTCTGTTTTTCATTTTCGTTCCGTGAACCAGTTCAAAGCCCTGATTGATTGCATATCTCACATGATTGTACAAAATAGGTTGAGGAACTATCTGTGTCTGTCTTGTCGCTAATCCAGCCAGCATTTCTTCTACAACAGCATATGATTTTCTCAATGTGCCAGTCGGTGTGTGATGGCTATGCCCGTCGCAATATAGTGTCATTTGAGCATTTTCTATTGGTTCTTTGTGTAGGGATTGGATTCTATGTGCTGATAGTGAAAATACATTGGAGTCAAGAAATGCTTTTACTCCATGTGTAGTGTGCACGATGGTCTGATTCCCCATCATGATATGGGAGGTTTTTTGTACTGCCTTTCCTATAGCGGCTACATGTCTGACACATGTAGGATTTCCTATTTCCACATTATCTAATTTAGAGCTGTAGTACATTAACACTTTCCTGTCCGCTGCATTCCTACTCGCCCCATTTTGAAAAAGAACGGCATGCACAAAGCCGTTCACTTCAGGGACATTCTGGAATCAATCAACAGGAACCTAACAAGCTTCGATGCCAGACTAACCCTAGTGGAAATGCTCCACAAAGAGTTTCAGGCTCTCTCTGTGAGTGTCTGGAATTTAGCCAGCAGCAGGTGGCTTCACTGGCCACTAAAAACCAAGTCCTTAAAACCTCAATTAAATCACTTACCGAGGGGGTGACGAAGATCACGGTGGTGAACAAACAAATGAAATAGGCTATCCTTGACGTCCAGGCTCGGAGTATGCGGGACAACATGGTATTTTCCGGCATACCAGAGCAAGTGGAGGAAGACCCCGAGATGTCCATCAAAGACTTCCTCCAGAAACAACTGAATCTTCCGTCTGAGACCGTGAAGAACATCGCCTTCCACTGGGTGCATCGCCTTGGAGGGAAGAGACCTGACAACAGGTGCCCTAGGCCCATTGTTTGGAAGTTTGAACACTTCAAGCAGAAGGAGCTGGTGAAGAGGGAGCTGAGAGGAACGGACTTCAGCGTGAATGATCAATTCCCCCTGGAGATGTTGGATCGCTGCAAATGCCTGTTCCCTGTCAGGAGAAAGTTCATAGACGGAGGATCCCGCGCTGTCATCGCTGTGGACAAGCCATATATCATCGGCCAGCTGTTCCGGGATCCGGAGATCACCAGAGATTGCTCTATTAAAGAGCGTCTCTTTTCTCCACCCGAGGCTCATCGGATTCACCCAGGTATGGTAATATTATGGTTATGGTAATGGATGAAGGTAAAATCAATTTCTCTCATTTATTCTTTCTTTCACGCCTGTGTCAATCATGTAAAAATATACAAGCACACATCGCATGCTGTATAAAATGCCGTTCTCACCCACGGAAAATGTGTATTTATGTCACCCCATTGTTTTTCTTGTTGTTGTTTTATATTATACTTTATTTATGAATGTGATGTCTATATGGTTCACAGTGCAATTATATAATATGCAGTTACATTGGCCACACATATGCACTCTCTTCCTCTCTGGCACCGCTGCACGTACACACACATGCACACACGCACATGCATGCACGCACACGTACACACACACACACACACACACACACATTCACCAATTTATGACGATTTACACTCAGTAGATTAGATATGAACAAATTACAGTTTTTCACTTGGAATCTGCGTGGAATTTACTAATGTGAAAAATGGCTAAAATATTTAACACACCTACACAATTTACAAGCAGGCATTGTCTTACTACAGGAAACCCACCTACCTAACATAGCAATAAATCCAGCAGATTGCTAGCAAACCAACTAAAACAGAACAAAGAAAGAGCAACAATATCATCAATAAAGAACTCCACTGGGAAAATAACCTGTGACCCAGAAGAAATACATCACATTTTTAGGGAATTCTATAAAAAACTCTATTCATCTGAGATTAACGCCTCCAAATCCAGCATTGAAACTTTTCTGAGCACAGTCGACTTGCCAAAATTAAATCAAGACCAAATAACGGCTCTGGAGTCACCTATTTCGACCGAGGAACTCCAAGAAGCCCTCAAACATATGCCAAACAAGAAAGCCCTGGGACCAGATGGTTTTCCTACAGAATTCTACAAAGAGTTCTGGCCAGAGCTTGCACCAATATTTTACAGAATGCTCAGCGAAATGCAGGAAACCTCGACCCTTCCACCCAACATGCAAACATGCAAATGCAAATATTAGCCTTCTCCCTAAACCGGAAAAAGACCCTGCACTCTTATCAAGCTATCATCCAATATCACTTATAAATGTAGATATTAAAATTATTTGCAGGCGCTATCTAGAAGACTTGAAAAAGTAACACCTCACATAATACATCACGACCATACTGGGTTTATTAAAGGCTGACACTCTACCAACAACACCTGCAGACGTATCAACCTGATAGACTATTGTAAGTCAGAGCAAAGATGCCATAATAGTCTCCCAAGATGCAGAAAAAGCATTTGACAGGGTAACTTGGAATTTCGTCCTCACCACATTACAAAAATTCGGGTTCGGAGATAACTTTGTGAACTGGATCAAAATACTGTATAGCTCTGCCAGTGCCTGTGTCAGAACAAATTATCAAACTTCTCCAAGCTTTTCTCTCTAGAGAACAAGGCAGGGTTGTCCACTTTCTCCCTCCCTTTTTGCTATATTTATAAAGCAACTCGCAGCTGAAGTTTGGCAGAACCAAAATATAAAAGGAATTAACACAGCAAATGTGAACCATAAAATGAGTCTTCATGCTGATGATGTATTGCTTTTCCTACGAAATGCACAAACGTCTCTCCCTGAAACAATAGCACTTATCGACAAATTCTCAACCATCTCTGACTACTCTATTAATTGGAGCAAATTGATTGCCCTACCCATACACTCAGATTTCCAGAGTACGTCAACCGCCCCACCACAGCCAGGAAACATTAGATATCTAGGTATCAACATCCCCACCAAACTTTCCGACCTCACACGGCTAAACCACACCACTGTAATTAAAGAAATAGAGGACGACCTCACCCGGTGGAGGACACTACCTATATCACTTATGGGAAGAGTAGCAACAGTGAAAATGAAAATGACGATCCTGCCAAAAATTAAACTATGTTTTTTCAATGGTTCCAACCCAACCCCCCTGACTTGGTTCAAATCACTAGACTCAACAACATCTCCAAATTTCTTTGGAAAGCTAAACCACCACCTATAAGCTTAAAGACTTTACAAACTAGTAAAAACCATGTGGTTCGGAATTACCAAACTTTTACAATTACTACTTGGCCAATAGATTACAATATATACTAAAATGGATTAAGCCAAACTCATTAGACCAAGCATGGCCCAATATTGAACAAACATTTTGCAAAGAAATCCAAATCTCTGATCTGCCTTTTATCAGTCCTACTATCAAGCGACACAGCTGCTTCAAGTGTATTAGCATTAGCAACACCCTCACAGCTTGGTGGGAATTCCTCAAAAAGAATGGGTTACAATACATTTCTCAGAATCGTTTGATAAAGGGATAAAACATTTAAAGCATATCCTACAAGACAACAAATTCATACAATTTAATGAAATCACAGCAAAATATGCTATTAACAAAAACAAATTTCTGGAATATCTTCAGCTCCAATCTATAATTCAGGCACGGCTTGACCTTAGCCAATTAGGTTTAGAGCTTCAACCCAGAATAACAGATTTTCTACAGCTTTCACCGCCTAACTACTGTCTAAAATTAACTTGATACTGTCTCCAACAGATCTAACAATCTCGGTTCCTACCTCCAAATGGGAGAAATATCTGTTGATAAACCCAGACCCTTTTGAATAAAAAAAGGGTTAGGAGGGGCAGGGGCTGGCCTCCTCGGTGCAGACCAGGCTGGGGGACCAGCCGTGCACGGTGGGCCTGGGTCCTCCCTACCCCCACGTGGTGGAGACGTGGGCCCTCTCTTCCGGTCTCTAGGTGGTGCCCCTGGGTGCTCCGGTTCGGTCCCAGAATCAGTTGAGCTTCTTGTGAGCGGCGGCGGGGTTGGCCAGCGGGGCCAGTCTGGAAGCTGGCCCCCTGCAGGACTGGCCCGTGCCTCGCCCTCTCCTCACCTCTCCATCCCATCACACCCCACCTTATGTGACACTAGGCCTTGAGGGGCTGGACCCCCCAATTTTAATGACAAGGTAGACATCAAGGACTTGGGGGAGGGCATGGTGGGACTCTGCCCCCTGCAAACGGCAGGGCTCCCATGCCATGTCTGCCTCCCTCAATTTTAATTACACCCTAGGCATCCACACCATCACGTTCTACACTCCCACACACAACACGCACCCTGCACCCATGTTTTTTTTTTGTTTGTTTTTTTGCTGTGGATAGGCGAATGTTTGTCTTGTTAGGTTGCATGAGTCTATTCTGTGCTGAGCTTGATCTGCCTGTAGCCTCATAGATATGTTTTTATCCACAGAGGGTTCACCCCAACAAACTCTCCAAGTACACAGACTTTCTAGAAGAGGCCCACAGAAAACGCAAGTCCTGCTCTTCCAGTTATACTCCTGTGAAAAATGCAAAAATAACAGCCTTCACTGCACCACGGCGGGTAACACAAGCAACGCTTGACAACGTGGTGCTAAATTTTGTGTGTGAGGCTAACCAACCATTTTCTGTGGTTGAGACACCATCCTTCAAGACTGTGATAGAAACCTTGCAACCTCATATAGTAATGACAAGGAAAACGTTATGCACAAGAATACAGGAAGCTGCAAAACACAAGAAGAGCATAATCATCAAAAAGCTGAGTGCTGTGAACTATGTTGCTACCACAACAGACTGCTGGTCTGCCAGACAACGTAGCTACTTAGGTGTCACCTGTCACTGGATAGACAACACCTCACTGGAGATGCACTCTGCTGCATTGGCTTGTAGACGTCTCAAAGGCTCGCACACATTTGACATCCTTGCTGCCACATTAGAGGAAATAAATTCTGAGTACCACATCAGGGAAAAAGTGACCAGGACGACAACAGACCGTGGCTCAAACTTCCTGAAGGCCTTTCAATTATATGGCGAGGAGAAAGAGGAGGAAGCCTCCAATATACAAGAGGAGAGTGACTCCACCCTTGATGATGCAACAGAAGATGAGTGTGTCAGAGGTGGAGTATCAAGATGTGTCTGCTATTCTGGATGACAACACAGGCCTTGAGTACCAACTTCCAAGGCACCAAAAGTGTGCATGCCATCTCCTCAATCTTATATCCACAGTTGATGCCACTGCTGCAGGAGGAGCTGCCAACAAAACATACAAGAACCTGTCTAGGTCTGCTTTTGCAAAATGTCATGCTCTTTGGAATAAAACTAGCAGGTCAACCATGGCTCATGAAACAGTGGAACGTGAATGCAAGCTGCAGTTCCTCCAACCCAGTCAGACACGTTGGAGCTCCCTGTTCCTCGCTGTCGAAAGGATTGTGCGCATCCACCGAGAGCAAGGAGAACAAGCAATTCACAATGTCTGCACAGCATTAAAGATGTAAGTTGAAAAAAACTTATATTTATTTTATTTTTATTTATTTGTGTATTTAAAATTGACAATGCACAATAAATACATTGCACCAGAATTATCTTTAAGTAATTTTTTGTCATTACATCTTTTATAGGTTCAATCCAGCTGAAATGGGATTTTTGGTCGAGTATGCTGCTGTGATGAAGCCTGTTGCCATGTCCCTTAATATCCTCCAAGGGGAATCATCTGTGCATATGGGCCTCCTGCTGCCAACACTGTACCAGTTCCGGGACAAACTGAAGAGACTAGAGTCATCTTGCAAAATGTGTACACCTCTTGTTCATGCCCTGCAGAGAGGGATCGAGAAACGTTTTGAAGACGTCATGAAAGAGCCTGAGCTGATTGCAGCAGCAATACTCCTACCAAGATTCAGAACATCCTGGACCACAGAGGAGAACAACTTAAATGCTGGTAAATAAACGTGTTTAATAATTTAAATGTGAACCAGTATACATTAACATATAAATCTGTATAATGTTACTGTCATTTAGGACTATAGTGTGTCAGTGACAAACCACAGGGCGGCAAAAATGAGATGCTCAGGTAGCTTTTAATGTCACGCATCAGCAACTTGACAGCCTATACAGTAAAAGGGATAGTCAGATAGTCAGACTGCAGACATGTCTTGAAGACATAAAAGTCTGGATAACCAGTCATTTTTTACTTCTAAATTCTGACAAAACTGAAGTTATTGTACTCGGCCCTAAGCACCTTAGAGAAACCCTATCTAATCTTCTAATCAGTCTGGATGGCATTACTTTGGCTTCCAGCTCCACTGTAAGAGACCTTGGAGTAACCTTTGGCCAGGACATGTCCTTTTCTCCCTCACGTGAAGCAAGTCAGTAGGGCAGCTTTCTTCCACCTGAGAAACATTAGGAAAATCAGAAACATCCTCTCTCAAGAGGATGCAGAAAAACTAGTCCATGCATTCGTAACTTCTAGGCTGGACTACTGTAACTCATTACTATCTGGATGTCCAAACAAATCTCTGAAAGGCCTTCAGTTGATTCAGAATGCTGCTGCACGAATATTAACAGGAACTAGAAAAAGGGATCACATCTCTCCTGTGTTAGCTTCTCTTCATTGGCTGCAGGACACCCTCCTGCAGAAGGTGATGGTGGTGAGGCTGCGTATGAACATGGGGATGTTGAGGCCGGGAACCTTCCAATAATCATGCAGGCCATATGTGAAGGCTGTACCAGCGATGCAAAACAACTCGGGAAAAGTTCAAATCAGATTATAATACTTATTAAAATACTTATTTTTTTGTATGAATTTGTGACACATTAATATACTAACAATGCATTAAAACATACATATTTTGAGTTGTTCTATTATATTCCAAGTGTATTACAACTGTATTTCTAACCCTAACCCAAACCACAGATTGTTTCAGCTGCTGCCGTCGGTACCGCAGCCTCAAAGCCCGGCGCAGCAGACAACCAGGCTTATGAACGATGAACGCTAAATGCCTGTCTGTACATTACACACACACACACTCAGTCTCAACCAAGCCCACACAAACATGCAAACATCATCATTTGTTAGGTTCTCTTCATTGGCTGCCAGTAAAATTCAGAATAGAATTTGAAATCCTTCTTTTAACATATAAATCTCTTACTGGCCAAGCTCCGTCATATCTCAGAGAGCTCATAGTTCCTTACTGTCCTAGTAGGCCACTCCGCTCTCTAGATGGAGGTTTACTTGTGGTTCCTAGAGTCTCCAAGAGTAAATCGGGAGGCAGATCTTTCAGTTATCAGGCTCCTCTTCTATGGAACCAACTTCCAGTATCGGTCCAGGGGGCGGACTCTTTAGCAATTTTCAAGACCAGGCTTAAAACTTTTCTGTATGACAGAGCTTATAGTTAAAAAGTAAAAATTCATTTACTCTTTAGCTATACTGCTATATGCCTAGACTGCTGGGGGAAGGACTGAGCACCACTCTCTCTCTGTCTCTCTCTCTCTCTCCCTCTCCCCTCTCTCTCTCTCTCTCTTCCTCTTCTTTCCCCTCTCCCTCTCCCTCTCTCTCTCTCTCCCTCTTCCCTCTCTCTCTCTCTCTCTCCCCCTTGCATGTGCCGACATACCAACAACCTGCTTCTCCGAAATCCCAGTTTCTCTCAGTTCCAAACATGTGCACTGTATTTACTAACCATGTTTTCCCGAAGTCTCTGTCTCTCCCAGTTCCTCTACTCTCTCTCCCTCTCTCTCCCCTGTCCTCATCCTGCAGGCTGCTGCTCCCACATCTTCAAGATTTCCATACAGCATCATTCCTATGAACTTCATGCAGCATCATGTTCCTGCCTACACCTGTTGAATATCCCGTCCTCCTGCTCTCTTTCTCTCCCTACTCTACCCAACTTTGCCCCCCGCCTCTCTCTCTCTCTCTCTCTCCCTCTCAACCCAACCGGTCGAAGCAGATGGCCGCCCCCCCGAGCCTGGTTCTGCCCGAGGTTTCTGCCTCTTAAAGGAAGTTTTTCCTTGCCACTGTCACCGAGTGCTTGCTCATCGGAGGATCTGTTGGGTCTCTTTAAATAATTTTGCAAAGAGTTTGGTCTAGACCTGCTCTATATGTAAAGTGCCTTGATGTAACTTTGTTATCATTTGGCGCTATACAAATAAATCAGATTTGATTTGATTTGATTTGATTTGAAGGGTAAGAATAATGTGCAGACCCACTGTAATTATTTTGAAAATGATTTATCTTGCCACAGGCCTTGACTACATCAGAAATCACCTCGACACCGACTTGGATGATGTCATCAGTACAAACAGCAACCACTCTGATGAAGATGACTTTTTTGCATCCATGGAGTCAGGAAAATCTCAAGTAGGAGAGCTGGAGAGGTACCTTTCATATCTGTATGGATCTACTCAACACCTTTCCTCACATCAAGAAGCTGTCACTCAAAGTCAACACAGGTCTTCCTGCATCTGCACCCTGTGAGAGACTTTTTAGCCATGCAGGACTCCTGTTCACTGCTAAACGATCACAGCTTCACTGCAGGAACCTTGAGAGCCAACTACTGTTGAAGCTTAATAGTCACATCACTGAGTGATTCTTTGGTGAAAATGTTTGTTTCTGCATGTTTTGTCACCAACGCACAAACGCACAGTTTATGAGAGTTTATGGCCTTGTTCTGCCTTATGCTGAGCCAGGTGAAAAAGTAGAGAGGTTTGGAAATTTGTGTTACTTGTGCTATAATTTAAGTTATTTTGTAAATATTTTTTGTATGTACTCTATTATTTCATTGAATGTAGCCGCAAGGGGGTACAAGCCAGTGCCTTATTGTGCCGGTCCCAAGCCCGCATAAATATAGAGGGTTGTGTCAGGAAGGGCATCCGACGTAAAACTTTTGCCAAATCAAACATGCGAATCGAATCTATGACTTCCATACCGGATTGGTCGAGGCCCAGGTTAACAACGACCGCCATCGGTGCTGTTCACGTACAGGGTGCCGGTGGAAATTGGACTACTGTTCGTCAAAGAAGGAGAGGAGGAAGGTGTGTTCGTAGGAAGAGAGAGAAAAAGAGCGCCAAGAGTCTAGGACTGAGAGTAGGGACTTTGAATGTTGGAACTATGACAGGGAAAGGTAGAGAGTTGGTTGACATGATGCAGAGGAGGAAGGTAGACATACTGTGTTTCCAGGAGACCAGGTGGAAAGGTAGCAAGGCTAGAAGTTTAGGAGCAGGGTTCAAGTTGTTCTATCATGGTGTAGATAGGAAGAGAAATGGAGAAGGAGTTATCTTGAAGGAGGAGTTTGTTAGGAATGTTCTGGAGGTTAAAAGAGTATCAGATAGAGTAATGAGTCTGAAGCTAGAAATCGAAGGTGTGATGTTCAATGTTGTTAGTGGGTATGCTCCATAGGTATGATGTGAGCTGGAGGAGAAGGAAAAATTCTGGTTGGACCTTGATGAAGTGATGCAGAACATCCCTAGAAGTGAGAGAGTTGTCATTGGTGCAGACTTCAATGGACACGTTGGTGCAGGAAACAGAGATGATGAGGAGGTGATGGGCAGGTTTGGTATCCAGGAGAGGAACGCAGAAGCACAGATGGTGGTTGACTTTGCAAAAAGGATGGAAATGGCTGTATTGAATACTTTCTTCCAGAAAAGGCAGGAACATAGGGTGACCTATAAGAGTGGAGGTAGGAGTACACAGGTAGACTACATCTTGTGTAGACGGTGTAATCTGAAGGAGATCAGTGACTGCAAAGTAGTGGTAGGTGAGAGTGTAGCCAGACAGCATAGGATGGTGGTGTGTAGGATGACTCTGGTGGTGAGGAAGATGAAGAGGGCAAAGACAGAGCAGAGGACTAAATGGTGGAAGCTGAAAAAGGAAGAGTGTTGTATGATTTTTAGGAAGGAGTTGAGACAGGCTCTGGATGGCCAGGAGGTGCTTCCAGTTGACTGGACAACTACAGCTAATGTGATCAGGGAGACGGGTAGGAGAGTATTTGGTGTGTCATCTGGAAGGAAAGTGGATAAGGAGACTTGGTGGTGGAATGACGAGGTGCAGGAGTGTATACAGGGAAAGAGGTTAGCTAAGAAGAAGTGGGACACTGAGAGGACTGAAGAGAGTAGACAGGAGTACAGGGAGATGCAGCGTAAGGTGAAAGTAGAGGTGGCAAAGGCCAAACAAAGGGCTTACGATGACTTGTATGCTAGGTTGGACAGTAAGGAGGGAGAGACTGATCTATACAGGTTGGCAAGGCAGAGAGACAGAGATGGGAAGGACGTGCAGGCGGTTAGGGTGATTAAGGATGGAAATGAAAGTGTATTGACAGATGCCAGTAGTGTGATGGGAAGATGGAAAGAGTACTTTGAAGAGCTGATGAATGAGGAGATGAGAGAGAACGAAGAGTAGAACAGGTGACTGTTGTGGACCAGGAATTAGCAAAGATTAGTAAGGATGACGTGAGGAGGGCATTGAAGAGGATGAAGAGTGGAAAAGCACTCGGTCTTTATGATATACCTGTGGAAGTCTGGAAGTGTCTAGGAGAGGTAGCAGTAGAGTTTCTGACTGGGTTGTTCAACAGGATCTTAGATAGTGAGAAGATGCCTGAGGAATGGAGGAGAAGTGTGCTGGTGCCCATTTTTAAGAACAAGGGAGATGTACAGAGTTGTAGCAACTACAGAGGAATAAAGCTGACGAGCCATACAATGAAGTCTAGTTGAAGCTAGACTAAGGGCAGAAGTGAGCATTTGTGAGCAGCAGTATGGTTTCATGCCAAAAAAAGAGTACTACAGACGCAGTATTTGCTTTGAGGATGTTGATAGAGAAGTACAGAGAAGGTCAGAGGGAGCTGCATTGTATCTTTGTAGATCTGGAGAAAGCTTATGACAGGGTGCCCAGAGAGGAACTGTGGTATTGTATGAGGAAGTCTGGAGTGGCAGAGAAGTATGTTAGAGCGGTGCAGGACATGCATGAGGACTGTAAGACAGTGGTGAGGTGTGCTGTAGGTGTGACAGAGGAGTTCAAGGTGGAGGTGGGACTGCATCAGGGATCAGCTCTGAGCCCCTTCTTGTTTGCTATGGTGATGGACAGGCTGACAGACAAGGTTAGACAGGAATCTCCATGGACTATGATGTTTGCAGATGACATTGTGATCTGTAGTGAGAGCAGGAAACAGGTGGAGGAGAAGCTAGAGTGGTGGAGGTTTGCCCTGGAAAGGAGAGGAATGAAGGTTAGCCGCAGCAAGACGGAGTATATGTGTGTGAATGAGAGGGACCCAAGTGGAAGAGTGAGGTTACAGGGAGAAGAGATAAAGAAGGTGGAGGATTTTAAGTACTTAGGGTCAACAGTCCAGAGCAATGGAGAGTGTGGAAAAGAGGTGAAGAAGCGTGTGCAGGCAGGCTGGAACGGGTGGAGAAAAGTGTCAGGTGTGATGTGTGATAGGAGAGTTTCAGCTAAGATGAAAGGAAAGGTGTACAAAACTGTGGTGAGACCAGCGATGTTGTTTGGTCTAGAGACAGTGTCACTGAGGAAAAGACAGGAGGCAGAGCTGGAGGTAGCAGAGATGAAGATGCTGAGGTTCTCTTTGGGAGTGACCAGGTTGGATAGGGTCAGGAATGAGTACATCAGAGGGACAGCACATGTTAGAGGTTTTGGAGATAAAGTCAGAGGCCAGACTGAGAATGTTCAGACATGTCCAGAGGAGAGATAGTGAATATATTGGTAGAAGGATGCTGAGTTTTGAACTGCCAGGCAGGAGGCAGGCAGGAGGAAGACCTAAGAGGAGGTTTATAGATGTAGTGAAAGAGGACATGAAGGTGGTTGGCGTGAGAGAAGAGGATGCAGAAGACAGGCTTAGATGGAGGCAACTGATTCGCTGTGGCGACCCCTGAAGGGAAAAGCCGAAAGGAGAAGAAGAGCTATAAATGAACTTTCTTCTGTTGATTCTTGCTTATTTTTTTGCCATTGAAACAGGCCATCAATTTTCTGAATAACTTCATGACATTTATTAATGCTTGTCGAGAACCACATTACATAGGGAAAATCAGTTTTGTCCTGTATTGTTTAAAGTTACAATATAGAGCGTCTTTTCACGGTGAAACTTTGCATTTACATCCAGGGTGGGATCAGATTTGATTCATTTGCAGTTTGAACGCTAATGGGGGGGTGAGGATCTCCTCTCTGCACTGTGCCTTTGGGAAGAAGCTGCGGTGGCCTGGAAGTGCAAGTCACAACAGCAAAAGAGAAACGACAAGGACAAATAAAAAAAAAACACAAGAGCAAGAGAAACGACAACGACAAATCGAAAAACACATCAACAAAAGAGAAACGACAACGAGGAATTAAAAAAGACAACAGCAAATGAGAAACGACAACGACAAGTCGAAAAACACAACAACAAAAGAGAATCCACAACAACATTAACCAAACCGGAAAGGGTAGGTACTTTCGGGCGACATGAATCGTCGCTGATAGGACGAAGGGACTGGTCCGTCCTTTGAAGGACATGATCTCAAAACATGAGCGGCGCTCGTGATATCCTACCAACTCGCGATTATCAAACAATATTTTGATGCCGGACATAAGTATGATGTGATAGTCCACATGCTGTCGACTATTCAAAACATTAATTTGAATATTCGAGCGCTGACCACCCGTTTTAAAGAAGTAGGGTTATTTAGATGACGGAACAATTTCACATCACGTGAGGTGAGGCGTGCAATTTTCGCCGAACTGGAAGGACCACGGCAACTGTTGGGGTATTGGACAAAGTGGCAGGTTCTTCAACAAAAGCATAGACTTCGCGTTAAAACGTGAAGTTTGATGGATGAAAAGTACAGTGGAAACTGTGTAGTGAGCACCTCTGTCTGTGTTAAACTGACCAGTGCTGATTATTCAAAACCCTTTCCTTGTTTGTCATTGTGATTATTATTCACATTAATAGCAGCCTTGTTATTTGCTTAATCTCACTGTTTCAAATTACAGTTCTTCAACTGTTTAATATGAATATAAGAATCCATAGGAATTATTCTATCCCAAAATGTAATCACATCAGTGGTTGATTACTTTTGGATAATCATAGTTGGTTTCCATTCTGATTTCTGTTTGATCTGTGTGAAATAAGCCACTTTGCGTCTAATGGATCCCCAGGTCTCAGTTTTGGATGGACTTGTTTGGAGACCTGAGAGACTCTGGACTTATCAATGGCAGCCATGAACACCAGTGCTTACTGAGATTTAGCTTCAGTAATGTTCTGCAGCATGACCTGGGTGAATGTATGGACCCATGGAAAAAACACCAGATTCTTTATTAAAGTCTTTATTAAATTCCTTCATTTTTTTTCACTGCCTGATCAAGCAGATCTGGGGCAGTGATGTGAGGATGTGTGGAAAAGCAGACTTTTCCCATGCTGTGGCTTGATACCACTCCCCTTCCCAATGGTCATCAAACCAAACATTTATCTGCAAGATAAAACAGTGGACGGTTAGTGGGTAATGTTTAAAGATCAATGTACAGATAATTGATAATACAAGGAATATTTGCATGTCACAGTTACATATTCATCATGAACATGTTTACAAAGTGAATACAGGACAGTCAATGTAAATGGCAGAGTAATATGTTGTGGCAGACCGTTGTCAAGTACAATACACAGTTGCTAGGGACGCCGCTCTGATCAGAGGAGCGCAGAGGAAAAGAGGTTACAGAGGAACTACGCAGGATATTTGCCTTATGGTTCATTTTTACCTTCATTAAACAGCTGCCGACTAACTGTGATGTTAGATAATGACTCGTAACTTGTTATTGTGACTGAAAACTAAACCTGCAGAACCAGAGCCTGACTCCTGTGTCCCAGCTCTCGTCTCCGAGGCAGCAGGACCGTAACACAAACGTGCCATGTAAACCGTAATCTCTTATTCATAACATATAACACTACACAAATACACACAACGTAACGCGTATATGATCAAACAAACCACTGACTTATCAAAGGAATCGTTTAAAACAATTGCACACGGCCAAGAGGGTTAGCAAAACAGGAAAAGTGACCAGACTTGCAGATAGCTAGGCTAAATGATGCTATTTATAAATCGATAAAAGTCGTTTTTTTTTTAAACAACATTGCGTCTCTAATTAATTATTGCAATCGTAAGCCCTTCAGGCTGAATGACACACAACAACTTTCTCACTCTACATTAGTAATACTGTACTGTAGCTTCCGTAGACGAATTAATGAGCAAGGTCGGGAAACGGACATGAGTTAGCTAGCTTGCTCGGGTAAGCAAATGTCACAACATCCAAAAGTAGCCTAACACAAACATTACATTAACATTACTCCGTTAACTTACTTGATTGTCGTGCATGAGTTTGATCAACGTCAAGTTCTTGCAGCCTTTACCCACAATCACTGCAGAAGTTGGGTTTTACCAAGAACTCTTTGCCAAATTTTTGGCAATACATCGCCGTGTGTCCATTTGTTTGTTTGTCTGGCGCACCACGAAGTGGTGTCCTTCGTCCAATCAGCGACGATTCATGTCGCCCAAAAGTATCTACCCTGTCGTTTCTCTTTTGCGGTTGTGTTTTCTGATTTGTCGTTGTCGTTTCTCTTTTGCGGTTGTGTTTTCTGATTTGTCGTTGTCGTTTCTCTTTTGCTGTTGTGTTTTTCAATTTGTCGATGTGATTTGCACTTCCAGGCCACAGTAAGAAGCCGCGGTGAGAGCTTTGGAACGGGGTGTGTCAACTGATTTGGTTCCCCCCAGTTCCTATTCCCCTTTACGCTGATTTACTGCTGAGCCGTGCGTAGTTGTTATGTTACCGTACGTACTTAAGGAAGAAAAGCATATAGAAACACAGCTGGGTGTACGGAAAGCGAAATGGGACAAACCAATGTGTAGGTTACTGATATGTAATTTATTACATTAAAACAGTAAATGGAGAATGCATGTGTTAGACCATTCATTGTCAATCTTTGTATAAATGGATGCCAGCTAGCCTAGCTGTGCGAGAGTAGCCTACGTTAAGTAAACCTCACTGCCGAATCACTTACACTAGTTAGTCGATTCGAAATGGGCTGCTAGCTTACTGGTTAGCATGCTCGACTGACGAATTGATGACATTATTTTTGACATATAACGTTACTATTGCTTACTATTCATTTGGAAACGGGCGGAGCGCCTGCGAATGAAATATTTCTGCTCCTCGGAAATACCCACCGGATAGCGTCCATATTTTTTATAATTCACGAGCTTGTTGAACATAAGTTTGTCCATTTTACCAGCATGAACATACATTCACGTGACAAACGCACATCCTGGCCACCCGAATTTACCAACTTTGCACCCTTGCGAAACTGGGTTGGGAATTAGGTTACGGCCTAGGTTAGTTCCAAGTAGGTGCATGATTTATACGAAAATCAATGATCCATTCACTGAACACTTGAACTATTTTTTCCTGAAAGCCTACCCATTATCTGTTATCTCTGCATGACATGCCCATAAAATAGGCTATAGGCCTACATAATTATCATTGTGATGATCAACAAGTTAAACTGTTGCATAGAAACAATAACAATTCAACAAGCATGGTATTTATTTATTCATTAAAAATTATAAACAAATCAACAGGCGTGAACTCGGAGCTAAGAAATCACAAATATGCAATTAACGCTTTTCCATTAAAAACAATGACTGGCAGTACCGAATGAAATAACATGATCAAACCAATAGGGAAATCTCGTTTTTGCTGCAATCTCACGCAAATCGTCAATCATTTTGTACCACTTCGCTTTCCGTAGAACCAGTTGTTCTGGGTTGATCCTGTGGGCGGCGTCAGTTAACATGGCTTTTCGAGGGGGAACAGGAATTCCAAACGGGGAATAAAATCGGGAGACACACGGGGCTCACACAGCATCCGCCGCTGCTGCTGCTTGCTGAGAGCTGCAGAGCGATGAGTGTTTTCATGTCGGTCTGTACCAGAAAAGTCTCCATTAACACCAGAAAACCGCTAAATCTAGTGACAAAGACACTAAGTTGGCAACACTGGTGACGATAACGCCGATTGATGAGCTCATGTTACGGTTTCGTCTGACGTCTTCACTATGGCAATGGATCATGTGTAGGCTAATGTAGCCTTCTGCTAACGCCCAAAACCAACACTGATTTCTCAGAATCGGAGAAGAAATGACTTAAACTGGGCTGATGGGGGGGTGCAGCTTCGTTTTAAACGGGCTGTGGAACCTACTAGCATGTTTACTAGGGCCAGACCTGTGACAATAACGCCGATTGATGAGCTCATGTTATGGTTTCAGCTGGCGTCTTCACTACGGCAACGGTCGCCGATGATCGTTTGTAGGTTAATGTAGCCTTCTGCGAACGTCCAAAACCACCATTGATTTCTCAGAATCGGAGAAGAAAAAATTAAAACTGGGGTGGGGGGGTGCAGCATCGTCTTAAATAGGCTGCTGGACCTACTAGTATGTTTATCAAAGCTCTACTAGCCCACATATTTGGGACAGACACGTGACGATAACGCCGATCGAATACCTTATGTTACGGCTTCGGTTGGCGTCTTCACTATGGCAATGATCGCTGAGGATCATGGGTATTGTAGGCTAATGTAGCCTTCTGCGTCTGTGTGTGTGTTCTAGAGTTTAAAAGAAATGTCATTAATAATAGTTTGGCTCAGGCAAATCGGTGTGGAGTAGAGCAGGTCCCAAAGAGAAGAGGAAGCTAGTTGTGGAGCAGGTTCGTAGACAGGAGGAAATATTAAGGAGTGCAAAGGCAGCGGCTCAGGCTAAGCAGGGACAGTGGTTGAACTGGGAAGGTGTAGAGAAGAAAAAGCTTAGTTGGAAAGAGCTGTGGAATATGGAGGAAGGTAGTATTAGATTTTTGATAGGGGCAACATATGATGTATTGCCAACTCCCCAGAACCCAAAACTCTGGGTAAATGGAGACCTGCTATGTTCAGTGTGTTCAGGTACTGCAACTTTAAAGCAGATCTTGTCAGGCTGTAAGGTTAGTCTGTCGCAAGGACGATATACGTGTCAACATAACCAGGTTTTAAAAAGCTTAGCTGCAGGCATTGAAGATATACGGAGGCAGGCAAATTTAGGAGGGTCTAAGTTAGAGAGAGTTGCAATTCAGTTGGTTCAAGAGGGAGGGAAAGTTAATAAGACAACAAGGAGGCAAGGTAGCTTAGAGGATGCCAGTGACTGGGAGATGCAAGAGGATTTAGGAAGAAAGCTTGTTGTTCCCCAGGAAATAGCCAGTACAAAACAGAGGCCTGATATAATTTTGTGGTCTAGGAGTAGAATGAGAGTGTATTTCATAGAGCTGACTGTTCCGTGGGAGGATACAGTTGTAGAAGAGAATGAAAGGAAAAAACGTAGATATGCAGACTTAGGGGCTGAAGCTGAGCAGCGAGGATGGAAAGTTAAGATTTGTCCAGTGGAAGTAGGATGTAGAGGATTTGTAGCAAGGTCTGTTGTCTCTTTGTTTAGGGAGTTAGGAGGAAGGGGACAGAGTGTGAGGAAAATGTCAGATGAGGCAGTAAAATCCAGTCAGTGGATTTGGATTAGAAGAAGAAATAGTAGCTGGGGGCCCAGCAGGGGGAGCACTTAGAATAGACAGACTCTTGAGAGAAGCAAGGAAGAAATGCAGGAAGAGGAAGTGTATTTAAGTGGAAGGTGTGGCCTGTATGAGCCTCCTTGACACCATGTGGTTAGTCCAGGTGAGTTGGTTTGTATTGGTTTGACTTGGCTTATGTCTTTCTTTGATTACAGGACAATTTAGGTGAATCTGTTTGCTGAATCTGCTAGTGTAGCTTGTTGTGTATATCTTGTATATCTTGTCCTCCACCTCCTGCACCCTCCATACTTTCATTACCCCCTACCCGAACCAGGGTCTGTATCCCATCCCTACTTTTATCTCCACCTCTTCTATTTCCCCCCCCTACCCGAACTAGGGTCTGTATCCCCACCCCACTTCTACTGGTGCAGTTGGTGAGAGGTCAGTGTAGTTGACGGTAGTGCTGTTTGAGATAGTTGTCTTGGTGTGAGGAGCGGTGATAGCTGGCATTAGGGGAGTGACTCTGGGACGCCAGTGATCACTGTCTAGCCTCCTGGAGGTGTCGTGGGACCAACTAGACGAAACACCGGTGAAAGGAGGTTCCCACCTGATGACCCCAAAGACATGTTAGTTATCACTGCTCACTGGGCTAGTTAGATATAGTTATCTTTAGGGCACGTAGGGCAGGTCGCAAGGTCGTTGTTACGGCTAGGGAGTTAGTCACCGAGTCTGGTCCTTTTTGTTGCACAAATTTGTGTTTACTCTGAATGAAGTTGATCAGCTGCTCTCATATCAGAGGAGTCTGATGACATCATTGCTCGGAGTGCCTGATTACATCATTGATTGCAGCTGTGTGTCTCCCCTGAAGCTCAGGGGTTGTCATTGCTTGGATTGCATCATCCTCCTCTATAAAATTGGCAGGCTTTAGAGTGTTGGAACTTCTCACTCTGGGGCAATTTGTGACAAAACGGTAACTCCTGTCAGAAAACTGAGCAGACGCTGAGCGCCACAAGTTCCTGAAGCTATGTGTGTATTGGTGTTTCTAGGATGTAAACTGTAGACATGGGAGCGATTTGAAAACACATGAAAAATATGGACAGCTCTCCTTCCCTCCTGAGAAATTTACATTGAAAGAAGTGGCACACACGAGGGCTCTGCCCTGAGTCACTTTTGTTTTCTATAGCTTTATGCTATAGAGGACAACAGTGACTCGGTGCAGGCCCCGAAGAACTAATTATAAGCTTGTTCAACTTACGGTTTAGTTGACAAAAATCTGACTTAAGAGTTGAGCAAACATAAAATATTTAGTTTTAAATGCCCAACTTAAAATTTTATCTAAGTTGAAGTGGAGTTCACCCAACTTTCCCTTTTAGCAGTGCGTATGGAAAAAAATCAAAAGACAAGCAGGAACTGAAGACAGCTGCAATACAGGCCTGGCAAAGCATTATCAGCACCAAGCTTCTGGTGATATATATTGAGACTTAAGGTTTTCATTGACTGCAAAGAATTTGCTACCAAATTATTCAAATTGACAATTTATGATTATATTAGTTTGTCCAATTACTTGTGGTCCTGAAAAAAGGTGGCAGGCACATAAAATGTGTTGTAATTCCTACAGCGTTTACCTGATTTGGATGCAAACACCCTCAAATCAAATCTGAAAATCTGCACTTAAAAGTATGTCTTGATTGTTTCATTTCAAACCCATTGTGGTGGTGTAAAGCTGAAATACTGAAAATTGTGCGAATTTCCAAATATTTATGGACCTGATTGTACACTGTAACTTCTGTTAAAAATTAGAAACTTATGGGAGCATCACTGTTAGGGTTATTTGTAACTATAAGAGCAAGAGAAATATTACTAATGATGAGACTAATTAACCAACATTACTAAAATAAGAGCCACAGATATCAAAGCAGTTATTGTTTTTATGGCTTCATTTTGATTAAAATGCAAACTCCACTTCCTTTTCACTGATATGATTTATTTCATAAGCATTCCCTTTGTCTATCCTAACCTTAATAAAACACACAAAGTATAATTTCACCATGTATGCTACAATGCTACTTAAAAAATTAAAACAATGGGCATAAAGTTTCTTCAATAATATGCACCAAACATGTCTGTCCTCAGAACATACATAAAAAAGTTTACATGGTCACAAAGTTAGTAATGATTCCTTGGCGTCAGCCACACATTTGCATGAACATGAAATCGTATGGAACAAATTTACAGCTGCAGTAACTGAATGTTTTAGTGACCTTTTCTCCACATGCATCATCACATATGAACATCATTGTCCACAAAGAGACACCTGATGTGTCTCACCCAGGAGTTCAGCTATTTTAGCTCAGTGTTTGGTCTTTTGGTCTACTGTTTGTATACTGAACACATGGTAACAGTGAAGACAGAGCTAAACACTGAGCCGAGACTGCAGGATCAGGCTCATCACTAAGAGCAGAGCATTGCATCGGATCGCATCGTTATTGTAAAAATAGCAAATTTAAGGTTCATTCATTGTAGTGAAATTAAGTATGACTGAGATCAAAACAAAACTGTAATAACAGTTTAAAAGAGCTCCTAACCTCCCTTACTCTGACAGTCATGACCAAATTGAATATCACACACCATTATTCTCCATCTCATTCTTTACAACATCTGTTAATATTTCTTCTGAGGGGTTCAGAGCATCTACAGGTCTCTACATGAAAAACTGAGCCATCAGGTTGGCCAAGCCCAGCAAGATCAGGAAGCTGTGGAAGAGGGCTGAGGGCCAGCGGAGCATTCCCTGTCGCTTTAGGGAGATCATGTGGACTGCAGCAGGAAAGACAAACACTAAAGCCAGGCCACATGTCGCTCCAGAGAACCTGAACAACAGGAAGTGAAAAAATAAACAAAGGTTGACAAAATTCAGTTTACATTCACCATATTTCATTTACATCCTCTAAAATGAAACAGACTAGTAATGAGGATCACAGCCGCTCAGATGTTAGACATAAAAACAAGCACCAAACTATTTTTGTTTCTTTCATCCATTAGTTATCATGCAGTCCATGCGAGGAGGGACTAAGCTGTAAACTCACCGTATGATGGAGCCAATGTTGGGATAGAACTTGGCCATCAGGACACCAGCTGCAACTATCAACACGTTCAGAGCAAGGACGTGGAAGAAACTACAGAGGTGAAATTTTAGACTCACTAAACATCTGTTATTACAATAAAGACATGTAATAATATAAACCTTTACTGTTAGATATCTGATTGAGAACACACAGTACATCTGATCTCTCTCTCCCCCCCTCGCATGCGCCGTCATACCAACAACCTGCTTCTCCGAAATCCCAGTTTCTCTCAGTTCCAAGCATGTGCATTGCATTTACTAACCATGTTTTCCCGAAGTCTCCGTCTCCCCCAGCTCCTCTCCTCTCTCTCTCCCAGCTCCTCTCCTCTCTCTCCCTGTCCTCATCCTGCAGGTGATGAATCATCACCATCCCATGTTCCTGCAATGCCTGCTGCTCCCACATCTTCAAGAATTCCATACAGCATCATTCCTACGAACCTCATGCAGCATCATGTTCCTGCCTACACCTGTTTGAATATCCCCTCCTCCTGCTCTCTTTCTCTCCCTACTCTACCCAACTTTGCCCCCCCCCCTCCCCCGTGCCTCTCTCTCTCTCTCTCTCTCCCTCTCTCAACCCAACCGGTCGAGGCAGATGGCCGCCCCCCCTGAACCTGGTTCTGCCCGAGGTTTCTGCCTCTTAAAGGAAGTTTTTCCTTGCCACTGTCGCCAAGTGCTTGCTCATCGGGGGATCTGTTGGGTCTCTTTAAATAATTTTATAAAGAGTTTGGTCTAGACCTGCTCTATATGTAAAGTGCCTTGATGTAACTTTGTTATGATTTGGCGCTATACAAATAAATCTGATTTGATTTGATTTGATCATGTGACAGTATTCATCCAGCAGACACAGAGTAGCATGTAGTGCCTCAATGTTGTGTTAACCAGGTGCTGAGTAGGTTGCAGACAGATTCTGTTAACTTCTAGAAACATCTGCTCCAGCAGCTGGAAATAAGATATCTTTGACCCGCTGTCTCAGTCCGCTTAATTGGAAATGACAGCAGAGATCTCTCAACCATGTACTTCAGGCCTATAATTCAGTTTACCCTGCAGGGGGTGATAACAGCTCCATGTTTTCACCCTGTGGCAATCCACTGTGAATTCAACTATTGGTTTGTGAGCTGCTGTTCTCAAACCCCCATTTTGTAATTTGTCCATCAGCCAGATTAGTGTTTTTAAACTCTAATCTGGAAAAGAAATAATTTTGGTGCTAAGGAGGAGTGAGTCACATAGGAGCCATACCCTTAATGCCTACCCTGTTTTATCGTCTATTTTCCTCTATACAATTGATCATCATTTTCAAAAATTGATATCATGATGTATTGAAGAAGACCCTAAACTGAGAGAAACTGGAGACTGAGACCACAAATTCACTAGGAAAACATTTACTGAGCTAAATAAACAACTCAAGTAAAGTGTGGTGACATTTACACATACATTCTTGTATGAACAGAGTTCTTTTTGCAACCATTAGGGTCACCCCACCCATGCGACCCGGAAATGCATAAGCGGTCGAAGAAGAATGAATGAATGAATGGGGTCACCCCCTGATGGTCATTGCATAAAATGCAGGTTTAAGGCTCTTTAGCTTTGACGTCACTTTTCAGCCCTGGTTTCAAAGTCCACATTTTTATTTGATCATCATGCTGGTCTGAAGCTGCTGGATGCTAAAGAAACAGTTCTTATGTGCTTTATGAAACCTTATCAAAACATCTATCTGATTATCGGCAGTTTCTTCAACTTTCAAAAATGCCCATGCCAGCTGCTGTTAATGGGAATATTTTTAAGACACTGGATCTGCAGGTGGTACTGCAGCTGGTTGGACATGAAGACAAAGAAGCATTCCAGACTGAAAATTACTGCTGAGTACAAGAGACTGCCCATGGTCCATCAGAATTTTGTTTGGTCATTTATAAAAATAATTATAAAAAAAGGTTAAGAATGTAATGCAGTTTTCACATACGAGTAGGCTCCCTCTTAAAGAATAAAGTCCAAATTAATTAATGTCTGGGATCCAGTTTGGACCCCACAAAAAAACAAAAAACAGAAACAACAGCCATGAACCATCAGGCACCACAAGCTACAATCGCAAAATCTGCAATATGCTAACCTATTGTCATTACATGATTTGTAAGAGGGAGGGGCCACATACAATGATCCACTACACGCACACAATTTCAAGATGAATATGCTTTGAAAATTAGCTAAGCTTTTATGTACATCAATCCAGTCACTCACAAGGACTCATTATTCATCATCATCATCATTATCAGGGTGGCTTCCATAGAAATAACAAGGACTAACAAGAACTTTAATGATGACATGAGTACAGTATTACCTAGGGTAATGGTTCCCAAAGATCTGGCCCATCATCTGGACTCGCACCAAGTATCCCAGCAGGGGGTAGACTGTGATCATCTGGAACAAGAGGAAGGTCCGAGCCACAAACACCATCACATCACTGCTGGGAAAATTATCTAAGAAGTTCTGTAAGTGAGAAAAAAGTGGAGGAGGGTTATTCGACCATTATGTAGAAAAGCTATCTAGAAGGTAGAGGGCAGAAAAGGTGGTGGAACTGCACTTTTGAATATAATGCATCTCTTTTTAGCAGTCCTACTTTACTGTGCACTACAATTTACAGACCATAAAGGCATTCAAGCTCTTTTATCACCAAATGCTTTGAACTATTATTGATTATGCACTCCTGATACAATAAAATCCTTGTAACTGGTGATTTTAACTTGCACATTGATAACGATAATGACCCATCTGCAAATGACCTCACAAACCTCTTTAACTGCATGGACTTTAAACAACATGTCACAGAGCCTACTAACAACGGAGGACAAACCCTGGACCTGGTCATAACCTATGGCCTGTCCACCTCTGTTGTTGTCTTGGCTGTGTCGGATCATTACTGTGTACTCTTTAACATCACCACTTCTACCCAACAGACGTTCCTCAGGGAGAACTGTGAGGAAACCCTATCTAACTTCTAATGTGGCTGCAAATTTTACTGCTATTCTAAACAACACCCCTGCTGAAAATTTACCTGTATCCTGTGATTTTACTGTGGATAATTTTAACAGCGGACTGAAGTCAGCCCTTGACTCAGTGGCTCCACTTTTAACGAAAAAGATACAAACTAAACCTACGCCCCCGTGGGGAATTGATGAAATCATAAAATCCAAACACTGAAAAGAAATTGCAAGAGTGCAGAGAGGAAATGGAGGAAAAACAAACTCACTGCTCACTACGAGATAGTCTGTGAAAAACTCAAACTCTAGATTGATGCAGTCAGACTGGCAAGAACCTCACATTTCGCAAATCTCGTTTCTAGTCACAAAACTATCCCAAATTCCTTTTTAACGCAATCGATCTTTAATAAACAGCAATTTCAATAACGCCCCCAATGCCAAAAGATGCTTTATGTAAGAACTTTGCAGACCACTTCAAAAGTAAGATGTATTTTAGGTCCAATATTTTTAAATCCACATATGCTTCCACTTGGGAATGTCATCAGGAGGCATAACGCTTTTTTTTTTTTTTTTTTTTTTTTTTAAATTGTATTTCAGATATACAGTCATGGAGGGCAAAGAACTTCCTACAGCTCAACCAGAAATAAACTGAAATTTTAATTATTGGTCATGAAGCTAGGCAAGAGACAGAAACTTCTGGTAAAATTTCCAGATTTTAAACCATCACAATGCGTTAAAAACCTGGATGTCTGTGACTCTGAGCTTCCCTAACCCTTGCTTCCACATCTCAGGAATACAACAAAAATAAAATTTTGCCTTAAAACATAGCCAGAGTTTGCCCGTTTTTCTCTCTCGCTAGCGCAGAGGTGCTGATGCATGCTTATATCTCCAGTCGTATAGATTACTGCCCTGCTCTCTGGTCTTCCCAAAAAGAGCATTTCACACCTTCAGCTACTCCAGAGTTCAGCTGCAGGAGTGCTGACAGAGACCAGGGCAGGCGGACCCTACATATGTTTTAGAATCGCTGGATTGGCTACCCATGTGTTTCAGGATCAATTTTAAAGTTCTTTTACTAGTTTACAAATGTCTTAATGGTCTTGGGCTTTCTTATTTATCTGAACCGCTCTTATTGTATGAGCCCTCGTGACCCTGAGGTCCTCCGATACTGGCTTATTAGTTGTTCCCAAAAGTAAGAACAAAACCTATGGTGAACTCTCATTTCAATATTATGGCTCTTGTCTCTGGAGCAGCCTGCTGGCGCTCTTCCAGGCCACAGAGACAGTCCAGGTTTTTAAAATCAGGCTCAAGACCAACCTTTTTAATTTATCTTGAAACTAAACTTTTCTCTTTTCTTAAATTCTGAACTTAGTTTTTATAACAACTTACAACTCTTAATCATTTCTTTAAGTTCTTAGTATATTTTCTCTTTTTCATGGCATTTTATCTTTTAGGTAAATTCTTAACTCATGCGTTCTTATTCTCTTATGATTTTTTTCCTCTTTAGTTCCTTTCAGCTCCAGCATTTTCCTCATGGGAGCTCTCTACACCAGGAGTTGTGTCGGGTCCGCCTGCAGGGATGTCGTCCTGGGGGCCTTTCTTGACTAGTCAGTTGGGGGCCCGGCACCACAGATTTATTGTCATGGCATGGGTGGCACATATTCGGTTGTGACACCTCTCGGTGTGGATGGCTCCCTAAGATAGCATTTCTTCACCTGGCTCCTCATTGTTCTATCATTCTTACTTGTGTGTAACTGCGTATGCTGTATACTTTCTTTCTTTTTTTCCTCTTTTCAACTTGTGAAGCACTTTGTGTTGCTGATTTGTATGAAAAATTACATACATATAAAGTTTACTCGGAGTCTGTAAAACCATATCCTGCAGAGTCAGAGTCAAACTCGAGTCAAACATTCACAAATCAAAGAGTCACAGAATCAGAATAATAAAGTCTAAAGTCACAGGTAGCAGCATGATGATTAACACGGATGAGCAAATTTAAAGATAGCTACTGGTTTTTATTGGCCTGATCAGAGTAATGTTATACCAGACTGACTGGGCAAAAGTGGAAAAAAAAGAATACAAGAACAATTGAAGTGTAAATCTTACTGGCTCAATGCAGTCTTTGAAGAGAGGAGGTGAGGGAAAGGTAGCAAAGATCAAAATGCCCACATACAGATAGGTCAGCCCGACGAGGAGATAGGCCACAGACAGGTCCCGCACCTGAAGCCACCACAACACATTTATCTTAAAAACAACATTACATTACACATTACAGCAATAAACTGTGGGGTATGAAGGGTTGTCAATTTAGTTGATATGTTTTTGATGATTAATTTTATTTTGCCATCACTGTTGACATAATTCAGTCATAATGATGAAGTAAGTGAAAAACATTCAGAATGTTCAATGTTGCTCACATTGTTCTCCTGGTTCCTGTTGCTTTTCATTAGTGTAATGACGCAGTTGTGAATGAAAAACGCCAAAGTGAGGACACCAGTCAGCTGAGGGAAGAGCAGCCTGAACTCTGAAAGGAGACAAGACAAAAATGACTACACCCACAAAAATGTCGCAAGTGGTTGGCTAGTGTTCAGTGTGTTCAAATCTGACAATGCAGCACAACACAACAGAAGACTACACAATGCAACACAAGATAACACAAAAGCAAAACAGTGCAACATAACACAATGTAACACAAGACAGGAGACCACAATACAACAAAACTACCACCCAAGGCAAAAACATTTAATTATTCTCATTTGTATTCACAGATACAGCAGTAAACTCACCAAGTGTCTGACGTGCCAAATACACTAACATATATATCACAATCTTGATGTATTAATTATCCCATAGACAATTATCTAAAAGGTCAAGTAACTAATAGATGAGGGATAATAAATATGTAGAAAGGAAGCTCTAAGCCCAAAAGGCACGCACTCTGAGGTAAGCTACTGGGGAAGATCGTCTCAGACAGACAACTTTTCCTCTTTCTCTGTGCAGTTATTCCTCTGCTCTTTTATTAAAAATTATACATGTAATAAAAGTAGTTTGTTGATTGTAATCAAGGTGGGTCTCTGTAGTTGAAGCACTCCTCCTCTTCCCTGCAGTTCCCGAGCAGTTTGGCAGACAGTCAGTAACAAAAGGTGTAGCCCTAAGCTCATGGTTGTTCATTCATTAATGATCCATTTAATGGTAAATAGACAATGAACTAACTAGTCAGTCTCTGGGTCACTCAAAGAATTTGTCAGTCCGAGTGCAACAATCCAGTACAAATATATTGAGCAGCATTGTTTAAAATGGACTGATACAACTGCAGATGTTGAACATGCATTCTACCAGGTTCATCTGTGGACTAAAACATGCAGCGGGTTTACCTGAAACATAAAACTCAGTTGCGTCAATCCAGTGGAACTCCATGTGGAAGCCAAGGTGGACAGCTTTAATGGTGACCAGCACAATCAGATAGACCACTGATATGGTGCCTAGATAAAACACAAATATTCAACATTAATGAGACATGACGCACATTTCAGACAGAAAACACAAAACCAGTGGTCTAGTAACACAGACCCTGAATTAAACCTGAACCCTGAGATGGGAAACTCAGTTTTTTTCACTAATTAACAGGGTTAATTAGTGAAATATGCCAGTTCACCATGGAGCCTTGGCACACATTTCAGAAGCTGAGTAAACAGTATTTTCATGACATGCTCCTCCTGAATGCAGATGAAGCAAATAATATAAACCTTAATAACCCTAAACATGAAGCTCTTTTACACAAACAACTTCAAAATGCAGAAAAAAAGCCCTTTATAGCAGTTAGGACAAGTTAGAACTTACTTTTTAACTTTAAGACATATGAAGTGATAACTGTGTGAAAGGTATGTTTAAAGGGTGATACGATCATTTCACTAGTTCCTCCAGGTCACTGGGGATGGTTCAGATCTCAGCTGTGACCTTCTGTTACATGACAACTCAAGCTGCATCATACCCAGAAAGGTGAACCTTGCAAAGAAGGAGGCTGAGCGGAAGCAGAGCAGCGGCAGGAGAAGGATGATGAGGTAGAAGGGGACAGTATTGGTTTTGCTCCACCAGTTTTTGAACAAGCTGTTTTCAGATGTGCCGTTTCCATCAAGGATTAGTGTGGTGATGGTGGGGGTGCTATTTCCTCCAGGGTCAGTGTTTGGGTATGGACAGATAACTAGAGAACAAACCAACAGAGCAGATTACTCTTTGACATCAGGAAACCATTATATACATCTACCTACACAAGATGATGATTCTCAGTTCACATAGAAGGACAGAACTGATCAAACCTGCTGTTTCTCTGAAATATATAGTCTTATTCTATTTTTACATTTCAGTATTTAAATTAATAATAAATATATATAAAGTAATTTGACTCTAGATTAAAATATTTTAACAAACACTCCAAAAATTATCATTTATTTCTGATGCGTTCAGCCTTTAAATGCCTGAAATCCATGGTTAGCCAACATCGTCCATTAGGTCTGTCTACGATGTGTGACCGAGCATCTGTGAAACTTATTGAGTCATTTTAAAGACTAGAAATGTAGGGCGAGATTTTTTTTTTTATTTTTTGCTGACTGCAGAAACAATAAAATTGAGTTGAGAGAGTCACACCTCTGTCAGAGCCGTTGGTTCCAAACTGTGAATCTGACATGTTGACATTGTGAGCGTAGTCTGCAGATATATGAGGGGACCGTTAGATCAGACCAGACTGTTGTTGTCCTTTTCCTTAAAAATGTGCAAGCACTGACAATTTTAAAGCAATTTAACAATAATTTATTTCAACAATAATGTGACGATAATAATCTGGAACATAATCATGTGACCTCTCCCTTCTGCTAGTGATGAGTACCCTATGACTTACTATAAATAAATTGCCCTGTGTTATAGAGGAAGTTGGACATGAGGACCCAGTAAACCACCATTGCTCCAATGAGGGACACCATCGAGAAGATGAGGCTGGACCACTGGCCAAATTTGCCAAAGTAGTACCTACACACATCAGGGAACTCCCAGTCAGAGGTATCCACATAAGCTGGACAGAAGAGAGGGGAAACACGGAGAATACATTATGACCCGACTTCCTAAGGTGCAGTTTAGTGAGAAACATCCATCTAATAAAATAAAATGAAGTGGTTAGGGAGCTCTCTAACACAGGGAGCAATTTAAATCAGGTTTTGTAAATGCCAGCTCTGCTCCACTCTTTTATTTGTGATCAATGAAAGATTTTTTATCTAAATGGTATGCTTCATGATAGATGGATGGATGAATGGATGGATGGATGGATGGATGGATGGATAGATGGATGCACATAAGACAGAGAACAGATAAGATGAAGAATAGATACACTGTGACTGGATGGGGGATGTATAGTTGATAGATGATTGATTGATGGATGACGAGAGTTTAATTGACTATAATTATCCGTCACACAACTTTGGTGTATCATTAAATGACATAACAGCTTTTTTGGCCTCTTTGCTGGGGAAAACTAACATTTATCACATCTCATTGTGACTTTGACAGAGAGTGAGATGAGCTGTCATATTCTCTTTGTAATTCACAGCTCACATTTAGACAAGCCAGGTAGGGAAATCAGCTGCAGTGAAATATGACCAGATCAGTGACCTATGTGTATGTTTGTATGTGTGCCTGTCATTCTGAGGTGTGAAAGCCGACATGCACAAACTTTCAGACTCTGTACAAACAAACCTTATATGAACCACAAGAAAATCTCTTTCCTTTAGCTACATGCTGAAAAGGTGCCATTCACACAGAGAAGAGCACAAAGAAACAACAAGTTTTCAAAAATAACGGGTCAAAAAAACCCACGTGACAAAATTTACCAAACGTTTCTGGAAAGGTTAAATCAAGTGGTGACACTGAATTTACAGGAAGGCGAGGATTACAATTTACTGTGACTTGACTGTGAAAAAAGCTGTAACCTAAAAGAATAAAACGAAAACTGGCAGGATAACATATTCTCATTGTTGCTGGACTTACGTATGGCCTTCGGGGACTTGAGGACAATATAACAACAATAGAGCATCAGCAGCCCGACAATGATGAGGATGAGGATCCCCAGAGTGAAGCCAGCCTACGGCACAAAAATATTCTGAGTACTCACCTCTTCATGTCAACAACTGTGCTAAACAGCATAACACTAAATTAACACATTAACTAATTTCAGACTTCGTCTGACTGATCATCATAGTAGCTGTATGATGTTGGAGAATCACCTGTTTTATACCCCATGGGATGCTGAGGATAGATGTACCCATCATGGTGTTCCAGACAGCAAATCTGTGAGAAGATGAGAGCAGGTGATGACCACAGCAATCAGACACCTACTCTAAAGAATGGGGCAGAGTTGAAAGTACTAACATAGTGACGATACTGGGATTTTTAGAGGAGGGGTCACCGCTGGTCACCTTGAAAGCCGTCCCCAGGGGGCTATAAATGTAGATCTCCTCTGGCCGGGGAATTACATGGTTTGGAGGACTCTGGTGGTCAAAATAGACAGACACTGAAGATGGAGTCCTCAAACAGAAACAAGGAAGGAAAACATTGACATTTACTGAATTACGACCTTATTAGATCAATATACAGTTTAGACACACTAACCCATTCAAATGTGCCAATGACTTTGAAAATAGGGGGTTTTGTTGAGACTGAGATAAACGACTACGATTATCTCAGGAACAAGTACAAAACTTAAGTAATCATCAGACTTGTAAAAGGTGTTTTCCCCACCGCTTGCTACCAAACACTCATGGTTGACTGTTGGTATCTGTAATAACATCATAAAAATTTCACACCTGCTCTACATGACCAGATCCCCTGCTGTAAAAACCTACTAGTAGCCTGTCAGAGGAGCCTGTTAGTCTGCTGTAGTAGTGGACTCTGCTGTTGAGGATGGCAGCTTCTGCAGAAACCCTCTCCTGTGGGTCATCATCTACAATGTTCCTAGGTTCAACATGGAAAGGCCTGGAAGAAGCAGACAAATATCAGGCTGCAATTATGAAACATAAAAACTATTAAATAATTAAATGTGGGTAAACTGAAGGTGACTTAAAGTAATGGAAGGTGACTGAAAGTGACTGATGGCAAGTGAGGTTGACCACGAGTGACTGAAAATAACTGAGGATGACTGAGGTTCACTGAAAGTGACAAAGGGTGGCTGAGTGTGACTGAGGTTCACTGAAAGTTACCAAGGGTTGGCTGAAAGTTGTTAGAAGGTTACTGAAGGTTGACTGAAAGTGTGTGTGATTTACTGAAGGTGACTGCGAATGACTAAATGTGATTTTATGTGATTGAAGGTGGCATAGCATCTCAAGATTACCGTTTTTACACTAATTTTGCTATATTTTTCTGCTATTGGCTTTTTTAAAATTATTATTATTATTACTTTACTGAGGGAACATAGCTCAGTGGTTGAGCTCATGAGAGGCCCCGGGTTCAAACCCCAGCCATAACGCAAACCAGTGGTGGGCTTGTGCCAGTCTGGGCAACAGGAAGGGCATCTGGTGTAAAAACTGCAGCCAAATTAATCATGCAAATCACAGAGCTGACTTGCTGTGGTGACCCCAAATAGGGAAAGGGGGGGGGGGGTCGATGGTTTACTCAAGAGAGCATCTTCTCTCATTTGAGGTTGCTGCTATACAGTGTTTCTCAAATTAAAAACCCCCTGATCAGAAAAAGGAGGCTTCAGTGGTGCCAACCTACAAATCTCTGGAAGTGCACAGAAAGGGGCAGAGCCACATCTTTTTCTTAAGGATAGTCAGATCCTTAGACATCTGCAGAAAGAGAAAGATGCTCCAGATATTTTACCAGACTGTGGTGACAAGAACAGTATACTGTTTTATGCTGCAGTCTGCTAGGTAGGCACCATAATACCAAAGGACGCAAGGCAGCTGGACAAACTGATGGAAAGAGCTGGCTCTGTGATTTGAACCAGATTAGACCCACTGGGGGCTGTGGTGGAGTGGTGTATACAGAGGAAGGCAGAAAGCATGTTGAAATACCTAGTACTTCCACTTCATAACACCCCAGCGGATAAGAGAAACCACAGCATTGGATGGTTAATCCATCTACAATGCAGGATAGATTCCCACTACCATCAGCTTTCACAACTCCTTAACTATTAGAATTCAGAGTAAATCTCATATACAGAAAGTGGCCACATCAACCTGGGAAATAATCTGAACTGCAAACACCACAGCTTCAACTTTCCTGGAAGCCCTGATTTATCTACTCTATCCAGTCCCTCAGCAACATCCTTCCGAAACTGCACTATCTGTTCTCCATCATGCAAGTCTGCTTTGTATATAAGAATATAAGCTACAAAACAGCAGAATGTCTCTCCGGGAATTAATTAAAGTATTTCTGATTTTGATTAAAGTGACTGATGGGCATTTAGGACTATCAAGGCTAACTGAGGATAACTGGGGTGACTGAAGGTGACTGAAGGTAACTAGGGTTGACCGATGGCAGGTGAGGTGGACTTAGGGTGACTGAAAGTGATCGAGAGTGACTAAAGATTAATGGGGATGCCCTAGGGTGTCTAAATGTGATTTAGATTCACCTCAGCTTCAAAAAGATAATCACCTGTGACTTTAAACTTGAGTTAATGTAACAGACATTTTGTTTTGTGCAGGGTGCTTTTGTTTGGTTGCTGTTGCAGACTGTTGAGAGACACTGGGGAAAAAAAAGGCAGCAGGCACATACACACACATCCTGTGAATTTTATATAAAAATCAGTACCTGTCACAGAGGAGGCAAGTTCTCATTTTAATTTCTCAAGTTATTTTACAATCCCCAATAATAGATTATTCCATGGAAAAGGCTTCCCATTTTTACATCAAATATCAGTTGCCTCTGTTTCGCTTGGTCATTAATCTGTTTGTTATTTCACCATTCTGACATTTGCAAAATTGAAATTGAAATTGATCATAAATAATTCAGATAATGATAATTAAAATAATCTTCTTGCTGGGCAGCAACAGTTTTAACCACTACACAACCATGCATTTCTGGTTTCAAACCCTTGGGTGTTTCTACATAATGGATGGATGGATAATTAAAAGTGAATTGTATCTTGACTAGAGTTCATACACAGAAACACAAGTACACATTTGTGTGACTGGATGCGTGAGGAGGCTCATCACTGCACTGTGAAATACCTAAGTCATGGAAATTAACACAACACATACGCGCACACACATCTTTGGTCTTAGCGTTTCCCTGTTAGTTCCAGGAAGTTAGTCAGTTAAACATAAATAGCCTTTATACAGGATGTGCTGACCAGTGCCAGACTGGATTCAAAGACCAAATGCAAAACAGGACAGTCCTATATGTGTTTTATTAAGTCATCCTTAAAAGATGGTGAAACATGATGGTGAAACATGAATCCATCTATGATACACACATGTTACACACTTGTTTTATAGCTGGGAAGGTCTTTCCTTAAAATCATTTTCATCACCTGTTGCCAACTGCCCTACTGGTTTATCAATCATATTTAGCTAAACAGATTATGATTGAGGTTAAGTTTACAGTGGTTTTATCAGTTAGCACTGTTCTTTTACAGCAGGAAGGTTCTAGGTTTAAACCCCAAGTCTATGGCATTTCTGCATTGAGGTTGCATGTTCACCCTGTGCATGTTCTCTCCAGGTACTCTGGCTTCCTTTAACAGTCCAAAGACATGCAGGTTCAGGTTAACATGTCACTCTAAATCGGCTGTAGTGGTGACTGAGTGTGATGATTGTGTCTACATGTCAGCCCTGTAACAGACTAAAGATCTGTCTTTGTCACTGACACTGAGGGATTAGTTATATAGAATGGATGAATCATGATTATGGCTGGGCCACCTTCACTGCACACTTAAAAACCTGGTTCGCTGACAACTACAGCTGCACACACTAGACTGGATTGTATATGACACGTGTGTTGCATGTGACAAGTTCATAGGGATAAATGTTGCTCATCTGTTTTTGTGATTTATGTGCTGCTCCTGTGTTGTGATCATTGTGATTTGCTGCATGGGATCATATGTGCTGCTTCTGAGTTGTGGGCATTGTGATATGCTGCATGTGATTATATGTGCTGCTTCCGTGTTGTGAACATTGTGATATGCTGCATGTGTTTATATGTGCTGCTTCTGAGCTGTGAACATCATGATGTGTTGCATGTGTTTATATGTGCTGCTTCTGAGCTGTGAACATCGTGATGTGCTGCATGTGACTGTATGTGCTGTTGATGTTGCTGGGAATGCTCTGGGACATGTATGGTTGGGCATGCTGCCTGCATATGTACATGTGATTTTATGTACCTTCGGTGTATTGTGTTTTAGTGAGTGCATTGATGCTGCTTTTTTAGCCCTGCATGTTCTGCACTGCTTCTGTATTGTATTTTAGTACTGATGTTATAACTGTATTGTATTTGTATTTTAGGTTGCCTATTATCATCTGGCTGGGGACTACAGCTGGAAATTAGCCACCTCGGCTAAAGCTGCCCTATTTACTGTTTTTTTTTTTTTTTTTTTGCTATAGTCGATTAATGGGGATTGTCCACAAAACTATAAATAAATAAACTAAACTAAACTAAACAATAATTCAATATATATGTCGTGATAGAAAATTTTTCAATAACAGTGATATGGTTTTTAAACAAATTTCTCATATTTTTACACTCCCCTTCAAGCATTGCAACAGTAAGGCCAACTCCGTTATTTTTGTTGTAGACTGAAAACATTTTGGTTTGACATCAAAAGATGGGTCATCATTTCACCTTTGATTTCCAGGTATTTACATCTGGATCTGATACACAAGTTAGAAGATTTACTGAAACATAACATTTTTTGGTGAGCAACAGTATTAGAACAGATAGACATAATAGACTAAAGTGAACAAGACTTAATATTTAGTTGCAAATCCTTTGCTTGCAATAACAGTGTCAAGCCTGTAACCCATGGACATTGCCAAACTTTTGCATTCTTTTTTGTGATTCTTTTCAAGGCTTTCACCACAGCCTCTTACAGCTTTTGTTTGTTTCCCGAGGTTATTCCCTTCAGTCTCTTTAGCAGGTAAAATGCATACTCTATAGGGTTTAAATCTGGAAATTGACTGGACCAGCCTAAAACCTTGTCACTTCTAGCCCCTGATGAACCTCCTTTGTTGTTTTGTGTCATTATCTAGCTGCATGATAAATGCTCTCCCAGGGTTATAAAGGCTCTCTTTAAATTGGCAGACAAAATGTTTCTGTAGACTTCTGAGTTAATTTTCCTGCTGCCATAATATGTTACATCATCAATGAAAATGAATGAGCTCATCCCAGAAGACATTCAAGCCCAAGCCATGACATTCCAACCACTGTCTTTCACAAGTTTGTATGTTTGAGATCATTGATAGATCCCTTCTTTCTCCAAACTTTAGCCTTTCTATCACTTTGGTAAAGATTAAACTTTGTCTCATTAATCCATAAACCTTTGTCCCAGAAATTTTGAGGCTCATCTGTACTTTTTGTCAAATTACAGTCTGGCCTTCTGATTCTTCTAGCTAATGAGTGGTTTGCATTTTGTGGTGTAGCCTCCGTACTTTTGTTCATGAAGTCTTCTGATATCTTCACTCCTGCCCTTTGGAGGTTTTTGCTGATGTCACTAACAGTAGTTTTAGCATCCTTCTTTGAAGCTTCACAATTTTTCTGTCATCAGCTTTTCTTCCTTGGTCTACCCTTTCAACCTCTGTTACTTCGTACACCAGTGGTTTCTTTGTTGTTAAAGACATTCCAAATGGTTGTACTGGCTACGGCCAATGATGCTGAAATGGCTCCGATTGATGTGCCATCTTCTTTCAACTTCACAGTTGCTTCTTTTTCACCTATAGACAGCTGTCTACTTTTCATGTTGATTACACCTCTAACTATAAATGCAGTCAGCAAAGGCAAAACCCAAATCTGAAACCGAGTGTAGACATTCTGCGCTAGTTATTCTCTGATTAATCAATGCCACACCTGGGCAACAAAACCCACCTGTCAGTCACATGTTCCAATACTTCTGCTCACATGAGAAATGTGTGGATTCAAACAAAAGGTGCTATCTTCTAAGTTGTGGTTGGATCCAGATGTAAAAACCTATAAATAAAAGCTAGAGAGATGATGTCTTGTCTTATATTCATCTTTTGATTCCATACCCAAATGTATTCAGCAGAAATGGAAGAAATAGTGTCACTTTTCCAATACTTTTGGAGAGGAGTGTATATTATGTATAGCATCTGTCACTGACAACATAACAGGCTGCATCCATACGTTATGATGTCTACACAGGTTGTACTCAGCCTGGTACCGACATGGTTATGTGTAAGGTGCTAAATATGAACCTGTGACTGCAATACAAATATCACTGAAGGAGTTTCCACAAGTCAAAATAAAGCAGACCCAATAGCTGATAAGAGAGAAAAGAGTAATTCAGTGGAGTGGCAGAGGTTCAGCTATTGAAGATCAGATAAATTTCCGGTGTCACTGTGCTGATAAATGTGGTGGAGAGGAGCCAACGTAGCAGTAGGAACAAATTATTGTCCACCTATATAGAATATTCTGAGAGCCTGAAGATGAGGCACCATTTAATGTTAAGCCAGCCTGTCCCTTAAACATCACCACCTCCCCACATGTGCTAACTTTCTGCATTCTTGAGCAATTATGAGCATTTTTCATATTCCTAATTGTGGCTGAAGCACTTTCGTTAAAATCAATTTACACAAGATAATCAGCCTATTTTGAATTTGAAAGTTTGAAAGTTAGTTTAAAGATATTAATATTGACAAAACCCCTGTTTTTGTTTATTTGCTGGTGATGTCATGTTTCTTGTTCGTATATGAAGGCTGAACGAAAATAAAAGGTGAACCCCGATATACCATTTTTATATCTAAAATATGATGTAGCTCTATAGGAGAAGGTTTCATTGACTAGAAGTAATATTACAGAAGTTTTAGGTACAAACATCCATTGTGGTCATTCTTCGCAGCTTTTCCGTGTTTCTTTCCTGTTTTTCTTTTATAATGTTCATATCGATATCAGAAGTATATCGTATTGACCCAAATTAAGAAATATATCATGATAGAAATTTTGGCCATATTGTCCAGCAATAATCATGATTGAACATTCATTAACTGAGAAGCTCCAAGTTTAAAAGTGTTGTCCTTCACCTGTCACATTCCATTTTCAAATATTTTATCTTGAAAATCAGCAGAATGTTGAATGCTTGTTAAAGATAAACTGATTTCTGACTGACACATCTTGTTTTCCTTGTGTTAAATTTACTATTATTGATGTATTAATCTATGAAGGACAAAGGTCACTATGATGACGGTTTGTTAACTGTCCCTTTATAAATAAGGCAAATTTTATTACAGTGTCACACTGACCACAACTGCTGTCACAGCTCAGCTTTTCAAAGTCACAGAGTCTAGGTGCCAAGAGACAACAGGTGTCCAACCATGATGGACATAAAAGAATGGAAAAGTTTTCTTAACATGAGTGATAATATCGCTGTCTCAGGCTGTAGTCAGAGGGACAGTAAGTCTGCTTTTCCTATCTTCTCAGTCTGATGTTTCATAAAAAGTTAATGTATAAATATTACTGACCTGTTTCTGTTTTTAACAAAGATTCAACACTTTATGAAAGTAAAGAGTAAAACCACTTCTCTTTGTTAACATGTCTCTTTTCTTTACTGGACAGCCTGAGTTTATGAACAACTGTGTCTCACAGAGCCATCACAGTGCTGGTAACTGTTGTGTATTAATTAGTGTAGAGTTTCAGTGTAATTCACCTTTTAGCTTTGAAGTCCAGTGAGTCTGCAGAACCTCTGTGAGAGAAGCTCTCTGCAGTGTGCCCTGAGCTCAGCAGAGGCCTGTAGTCATCCTCCATAATACCTTGACTCTCAGCTACCGCTCAGCTCTCATCACCTTACTGGGTGGATACATATCATAATGTCACAAACACGATAAAACATTGTGTGGTACAGCTCTTTACTGCAGTCATGTGTTTTTGATATCACAGTTAAATCTTAAACCCTTTGATCCCAGACTGAGGACACATTATTGCAAGGATTGATGTTAACACACAAACAGAGCACAAAACACAGATACAGCTGAGTCTGTGAGACTGAGAGTGAGCTATGAGTTGCTCTAAGCTGGATTTGGAGCATTTGTGAGATGTTTCGTTCAGAAATAGTGTTTTTAAATGTTATTTCTGAGCCCCTTCTCTGAGGAATGTGTAGCTACTATGCTTCTGGTTTAACAGCACCGTGGTCCCTCAGCACCGTCTGTGGGTTAGGAGAGATGTTACACAATCTCGTATATTTTATTACTTGGTGATATAATGTTTGACAGAACAATAACTGGAGATCATATCACAAGGCCATAGCATTAGAAAATGCAACACAACTCATTAACCACTTGAAATGCACAAAGTTTAATCGCAAATCAAATCATAATATTTATGAGAAAAATCACAATTATATATTCTCCACAAACCGCCCAGCCCTGGCGTGGTCTGTAACAGTCTCTGTATCAGCAGCAAGTGGTCTGTGCCAGTCTCATTACCAGAAGTATGTGGTGTGTACCGGTCTCAGTTCTAGCAACATGTGGTTTGTATCAGTCTGTGTACACACAGCATGCGGTCTGTGCCGGTCTCTGGACCAACAGAATGTGTTCTACCATTGCAGCTCAGAGGGGTATACTACGAAGGAAACTCAACAGAGCCGGGCTTTCTTTGGGTGAGCTGGGTTGACAAAATCGAAAGCTCCAATCACAGATAACGAGTATCACAACGGCGGTTATCAGCTTGATTTGTCGACCCAGGCTTGCCTCATCAGGCTCTGTGCATGTTCACATAAAAAGGGGCGGTTAGGTGTCATTTGACGCTATTTCCGCAGAAAAATTGACTGATTACGTGCCGCATATTTCAGCCAAGAGGAGTAGATTATGATAATGGAGAGCTATGAAGAGTTCAGACCAATAATAACAGCTAAAAGCAACACTGTTGCTGCAAACAAGGCAAGAGAGGAAGCCTGGAAAAAATTGCAGAATGTGTAAATGCGTAAGTTAATATAGCCTATATAATATAATAAACATTATATATCATTATATAACTTTAATTCCCTCCCTGACATTGTCTCACAATAAAGGATACATGGAAATCACTTAGATTAGGGCCAAAACTAAGTGAAAGTCTAAGCAATTTCCTACTTGGTGTTCTATTAGTTGTAGTGTCAGCAGTGCAAAACGGTCTTGGCAGCAAATCCAGACCAAGCACAAAAATATAATCCAAATTGGTATGTATTTGCTTTGCATTCATCACTGTTTTAGTGTAATGTGGATGATACACTGCGTAACATATAAGTGTTAAAATTATCTTAAGCAAACAAGAAGAAAAACGAGAGGAGAAAGACTGGAGGGGGCCCCGCTCCAGCAGATTACACAGCCTCAGAGGAGCTTGCCCTTGCAAACAATGAAGGGCGGCCGATCATGGAGGGGGTATTCAATCAGACCCTGGTGCTGGCAGCTCCCAGCAGCAATTCCTTGTCCAGGGTATGTATAAGTGCATTGGTGGTAAAATACTAAATGGATATTTATTGTTTCTCAGATGAGAAAAGTCTTCATCTAATTTACAGTTGAAGGAGACACTGTACTGTTGCTCAAGCCGCCAGCACACACCCTTGTTGACCCCCACACAGAGGTAACTGTCAAAGTTGTCATGCACTCTTATCTTTGTTTGCTGTGTTGAATCCACTTTATTCGTTTCTCTTAAACTATTCCACAGGTGGAGATCAATGATGAGGAGACACTTTCAGTGCATTCAGAGGTACCTTTGGGGTTAGATATCTTAATAATCTAAATAAGAATTTAATCTGAAATTTAAATTCATCTTTTTAAATTAGAAACAATTAAGTTTCTTGCTCATTAATGTCACAGGGAGAGGACATTGTGCAACCCTCCCCTCAGCCTGTGGCCTCCACCTCTAGGCCCACAAAAAACAAGGGGTAAGTGTTTTATAATTTCTAGCAGTCTTATGTCTACTTTTTTAAAATAATCCTTACCAATAACGAATAAGTGGATGAGGAATACAATACACCAACATAACTGAAAAGTCTATCTCACTTATCTCTGTTGCTTGATGAACACCTCAATGTCTTATTAATACAGGTTGGAGCAGACAATGTGAGGGCCCTTTATAAAAACCATCTAGAGCTGGATAATCAGAAAAAAGAGCTGGAAATCAAGAAACTAAAACTTGAGATCGAGCAACTGGAGTATGAGAAAAAGGTACTGCAGTAAATGGTACTTTAAAATATTTTGTTAAGCATGATTGGCATTGTATACTTGTGATTTTTTCTTTTCCCAGAAAAGGCAGAACTTTAATAAATAATAAAACACGATTGGTGGTTTTTTTTTGGGGGGGGGGGTTGAAAAACTGCTGCTGATGGCTGCGTTGCTGTATGCATGGCTTCGTTTGGTCGCATTACTTACATATGATTCAACAAAATTGCATATGTAACGTATTCCCTCAGCTGAGAATCTATATCACTCTTAGAGAATATCGTCAGAAATCGCCAACGGATCACTCCGGTCTCGAAAAACTCTCTCCCTCCGAAGAGCACCTCTAACAATTTGGGCACCAAAATCCACTGGATTTTCCAAAAACGGTGAGGCCATGTTCAAGGAGGATGCTCAGTGAAAGGGCGATGCTTTTTATAGCCAACTTTAACATGAAACTCGGAACCTGGTCCGGATCAGGTTATGTTTGCAGCATAAGTTACCATGGTGATATAGCCATCTTAAAAGAGAGCCACCTTCGTGACACAGAAAAGTCCGGCTTTATGCTCAACATACCTCGCTAACACACTAATCTCACTTCGTAGTACACCCCTCTGAGCTCTTCAGTTCCATGTTGATAATTGTTATGTTGTTTAAAAAAAATTATGGTTTGTTTAGCTAAAAAGTAAAGTAAATCATGAAGGAAATCAAGAAGACTTGGATTTGATGAACAGATTCAGAAAGGGTTTCAAGTGTTGCACCTCCACCCTGCGTGAGAACATTGAGTTGATCGTGAAAATACTCACACCACTTTACTTGTCGAGTGAATTTTACCTTTTTTTTTTATTATTCATCCATTCATTTATTTATTCATATTTTTTTTTTGGTGCTGTTTTACCGTTCAAAAAGTCAGCATGTTTTGGTGACGGATTATCATAAACATTAAACACTAAATGTTATCTTGAAGCACTATCAGGTTAGAAGCTGCTCACTAAGCAGAGGAGGCGAGAATTAAACAGGAAATAAACACTGAATGTGAAGGATTTAGATGTGTTAAACAGACATGCATGAAATTGGGGCCAGAGGTCAGGACCCATCATTGACCATCAGGAGCCTTCAGACATAGGACAAAGAGTATCGGACACTGTCTCTCTGTGTGCTCTTCATCTATACTTGAAATAAATTCCTCTCTCTACTCACACTGTATGGAGACAGCTGAACGGCTCACATGAGCCACCTGTGCTTACAAACATGATGTCGTTGAAAGAAACACAGTGAAAGTAGAAAACTAAGGACACCAGAACATTAAGAAAATAAAACAAACAAAAAGAAAAATAAATTTCCATATTTTAAACAACATTTGATCCACACATGGAAGATCTTTGTGTTTCATGTTAACTAAGTGTTATTCTGACTGAGAGAGGTAGCTCCCGTCTCTGCTTCCCGTTTCGCTGTCTGTTCGTGTATGTGTGTGTACTTCCTCACACTCAAATACACACAAACTCAACTAAACTGAATCTGCTCAACATATCAAACGTCATGTAATCACAACCAAACACATAAGTATAATTGGACAAACTGCACAACACTACATGTATCAAAGATCTCAGCTTTTACCTAAACCCGTGAGCTCTCAAACTGTGTGCTGCATTTCAAAATTAGCTACTTTCAGAGCTAACAAAGTGCTGAGTCTGCACTCCAGATAACCTCAGCTCACAGCAGGCTCTCACCGAGTGGTGTCTGTCTGTTTCCGCGTCCCCGCTTCACCGAAGACAGCCTTGGTGTCAACGTTCCAGTCAAGTCTGCTGTGTCAGCAGAACTCCCCACCAACTAACAGGACGACCAGACGTCAACACACTTTACGAAATGTCGAATCCGAAGACAACTGCGACAGTGAAATGAACCAACTGCTTCTTGAGGAGCCTGACAACGGGGAAGGAGGAGTGCCGAGCTCCTCTCGATGTTGTATTGGTTTGCTGTCACCGGTGGTCTGATTCTTTTTCTCTTCAAGCGCCGTAGTCGCTCTTATTCTACGTCCTGCAGAGCTCAGCTACTCTCCCGCCCCCTCTCCCGGACCGGGTGTATGTATATAATTCTTTTGATGATTCTCATGGCCTCGAAGACCATTATTTATGGCACAAAAAAACAATCCAGTGCCTTTATTTGATGCCACATTCCTTCATAACTATGTTTAAATTTGCTAACTTGTAAATATTACGGAGCCCCAGACATGACATGGGGGAAAGAAATGATATAACTTGCGCACGAAATACTAATTTGTTCCCTCGAAATATTAATTCGTTCCCACGAAATATTATATATTAAGTGAAGGTTTATTTTTGCAATGGAAACGGTGATTGCCCTGTTGTTTGGACTCTTATTGTTTCAGGTCTGTAAAATTTGTTGTATTGCTAGCTGCCGTAACGGAGGCTGAAGGTTAGGACCCTGCGCCGCAGTGCCACCCATCTAACGGCACAATGTAGAACTGCATTTCCTGACATGAAGACGGCGGACGGGCAATTAACAAATCTGAGTACAGAAAATGAATTACGTTTCATTTTCGAATGCATGCAAAGAACAACGATTAACAATTACTACAAAAATAACTCTGTTGTCTTGCATTAAGGGCCGTCCACACCAAGTACTATAACTATAACTATAAATATATAGTTCTAAAAATTGTTCTTAACTCAAGTGGATGGCAGCGTCCACACTACAACTATAACGACAACGATAGTGGTGGACGATATCGTTCGGATCACTTTGAGAGCGATTTGATGAACGATAAAAACTGACAGCCAATCAAAATCCATCAGGAATGACAGGTCGAGACGTTCTTCACGTCGCTACGTCACTCACACACTCATTCAACATGGCGGACGATGTAGGAGAGAGGCTTATCATTGAGGTACAAAAAAATCCAGCTCTGTATGACAAGAATGACAGACTGTATAAAGATGCCACCAAGAAGAGGGACATCTGGGACGGAATCGGGCGCACCCTTTGAATAAATAAATCTCTGCTCCACTGCTGACCGTTGCGCCGAGCACTCAGTGTGCTTGGCGTAACCTAGCAACACAACGATATCGTTCATTGGTGTGGATGCTGGCATTTTATCGTTATAGTTATAGTTATAGTTCTTGGTGTGGACGGCCCTATACGCAGCAAAATTAACACCAGTGTGCTGGAAGTTTGAGTAAAGTACCCTTATTGTGGTAAACTTCTGATAGTTTTCTGTATTTAGCCTATGTTTAGCTAATTGTTTAATAGTGCCACATGGAAGTTTTATTATATGGCCAATTCTCTATGCCAACAGAAGATATCGGCACATGTTTGATTATGTCATGTCTGATTCTCTGTAGATTAAATAAAGTAATTTCATTCATTCATCTTCTACCGCTTATCCGTTTCCGGGTCGTGGAGCCAATCCCAGCTCACACCGGGCGAGGGCGGGGTACACTGTGGACAGGTCGCGAGACTATCGCAGGGCCAACACACTGACACTCACACTCCGACCTACGACCAATTTAGAGTCACCACTTAACCTAAACACGCATGTTTTAGGACTGTGGGAGGAATACGTAGTACCATACCACCACACCACTGCAGGTCGTACACCTCATTTAGAATGGAAACTTGCTAAAGAGCTCAAATATGTCTTAATATCAGAAATCACTTCAGTATTTAAGTCATTGTGGCCTATTATCAGATAAAGCTTAACATACTTTCTTCATTCATATTCACAAAATCACAACAAAACATGAATAACATCAAACAGGGAAACAGCATTAATAAAAACATCCAGAAGAAGGATGCATTTAGTTGAATTTTCTACTTTTTTAGGGTGTTTTCAGCTCTACTACTATGATGATGATGTGATGTTATCTACAACATGATATGACAACTGTGGTTATTAGTGGCACCAATAAGATTATGACATTTTTTGTTTATTGATAAATCTCATATTCTATTTTATCAGTGACGAATGTGCACTAAACGTTGCAGCACCGACAAATTAATTGTCAAATTGACAAATGTCTTCATGTCCACCAGTTTCAATGTGATCAAGACAGATTTCACTCTCATCTGAGGATGAAGTTTCCATGTGTAAAATCTGAGTGTCAAAGATTTGGCTCCTTGCTTTCACTGACTGATCCTGAAAACTGCTGTGTTCACAATAACGGCTCTGGTAACAGACTCATTTCTATTTTTATTGGGCAGTACAAATAAAGAAATGAGTGGTTCTAAAACCACAGCACGAAGACACAGACAGAAATCCAGAGTATGTTAAAGAAATAGGTTGGGTTACCATGGTAACTGACACAGTTCAAATTAATTCATTTTCTGAAACCAAAAACCTGGAGTTTTCCTCATCAGGGTGAGTAGATTCAACTAAAACAACTTTCTAGAATAGACCTCAGTAGAAAACAGTGACTTTCTTCATCTACAGAAGCCTGAAAGGCAAGACACCTATTTGCCAGAATCATTTGTTGTATGAAAGATGAAGATGTTTGAACACAAGGTAAATGCTAGGTGAGCAAGTTTCATCTAGTGAGACACTCGTTTGTCAGGGTAGGTGAAAATAAGAACAAAGTGTATGAAGAAATTAAAAATCCCTTGTGTTTTCAGTGTAGTTCAACTTGGTGGGAATGTCCAGCTTCTTGTGACTGAGATCAATATTATTAATTCATTCTCAAATATGTTTTAATAGTTGAATGGAGCTTTGAGACTCAGATGAGACCTGAGAAAAACCATTTCCATCCAAACTCCCCTGAAGAAGCCTCCTCTGTCTCAGACAAAAGAGATGCTGTGACATAAGTCTGAAAGGAAAACAAACACCTGATAATTCTGTAAAACATTTAATGAAAAACAGAAAAAAAAAAAACTATGACAGTAGAACCAATAAACACAAATCCTCAGCAAAAATCGGCACAAATTTCCAAACTCAAACTTTGACCTGTAGTGATGATTGTGGTCCTATAAGTCTGCTACATAAAAACTGATCAACACATAAACATCTGAAGAACCAAGTACAAAATGATGTCAGTAGATTGTCTCTAGATCTTTTTGACCTTCGTCACAAAGGCAGTATAACTGTAAATATACCGACTGCTGCTACAGTTTCACACACGGTTGGTTCGCCATGACCATTTTTCTGTCATTCTGGGTCAGAGCTGCAGACAAACCCACCCTGATGCCAGCTATGGTTTGGCTGAGGGGATAGTGATGATGTCATTTACAGTGAGACTGGACCATTCAGGTCAGATCAGGTTGATTTTCCCATTGCAGTCTTTAGTTAGAAATTCCAAGCTGAGCGAGAACCACATGTTCCAGTGAAGCGCAGAGAAGAACACAAACACTGAAACTGCGTCAGTCCCAGTGAAAAATGTGACCCCCAATTGTCAGTCAGTGGGTTTGGAAGAGGAGTGACTGGTCACAGTACAGTATGTGCTTGCACACATCATCAGGTTCCTGTGAGGGTCTGTCAAATTTTAACCCAGAGAAAAGTGGAATTTTCTAAATTTCCAACTTCTTGGTGAATCAGCACTGTTTCAGAACAGCTGTCGGACATTGGGTTTCTCTTTTATCTACTTGAATAGTTCCTCTTTGCATGCATTCAACTGGGGTCCATAGAAGCACCTTTATATAATGTCACATAGCACCATTTTTTCGGATAGTTTTCCTATTGTACTGGGACCCAACCATTGGCATGCACACATTCTAAAAACTGTGTTTTCTTGTTTATCATTTCTAAACGTAGCATTGATTTAAACGGTACAAGGCAAGTAATGAATATTCATACAGTACTTTACATGTGGAAGATGAACTAATACAGTACACATTAAAGAAAGTGCTAGGGTACAGAACCTCCTTATTTTTTAGTCTTACTCTACAGGACTATAAGACACACCAATGTATTACATTACATTTATCTAAATATACACCTGTTCACGTTGTCATTATTTACTTTAGTTCATTTTAAATGATTACCAAGCATATACATTTCCCACTCTGAAAGTCTAATGTTGAACAGAAGACCAACAAAAGAGCAAACAGGTCTCCTCTTCATGATATGCAAACATTCACATCACTCTACCTCCACAAGCACAGACACGCACTTAGATTTTGTCCAGGCGAGCCCTTCCCCTCTACAGCTGTAAAAGCTGACTGGCCAGAAACAGATCTCTGCTTCAACCACTGGATGTCTCTTTATCGTCTCTATCTGATAAAGTTAATCAAACTAAAATAAACCGACAACAGTCAACTTCTCTGTCAAACTGTGAAGGTGCTTTAAGGAGTCAGGGTTGGAAACAATAGATCTTTATCAGTTCTTTGCTCCTTCAGTGAAGCTGAGTCCAACCACAGCTGTTCTCCTTCAGTTAGGCTCAGTCTTCCCACATCTTTTCTCCTTCAGGTAGTTTCAGTCTGACCATTGCTGTTTTCCTTCAAGTAGATTCAGTCTGACCACAGCTGTTACCTTTAAATTAAGATCAGTCTGAACACAGCTTTTATCTTTCAGTCAGATTAAGTTTCATCACAGCTACTCTCCCTAATTTAGGCTCAGTCTGACCACAGCTGTTCTCCTCCATCCTGGCAAAGTCTGACCATAGTTGTTCTCCTTCATTCAGAGTGAGTTGGACCACACCTTCAATTATTCTCAGTCAGACTGCAGCTACTCTCTTTCAGTTAGGTTTAATCTGACCACAGCTGTTCTCCTTCATTCAGACAAGGTTGGACTACACCTCTTCTATTTCATTCAGATTATGTCTGACCACACCTGTTCTCCCTCAGTCTGATTGGGTCTGACCACAGCTGTACTGCCATGAAAATTATTATATTCCTTTGTTCAGTAATTAAAAAAATATATAGAATGATTTACTGAGAATACTTCATGCAATTTGGCACCAATTATTATCCAGATAAACAACTTTACATGGAGATGAAGCTTAAGGTGACTGTACCTGGTAAACACCTGGAACAGTGGGTCAACATTGAGGCAGGAAGCATTGACTGTGTTTGACAAGATGCTGAGTAAACATCTGGATTCACCATATATTTCATTTAGTCATGATGATGACATATCAAAGAGGGGAGATAGCAAAATTTCCTGCTTTCTTCTTCTCTGTCAGAAGCAGCTTTTTTTCAGAAAAGAGAATCCTTTTAAACCAAGGCCACTTTCTTAATGGGGATTCAGCACTGACTCCACTGAAGAGTCAGGAGCAGGGCAGCTGAGATCATCTTCATTCTGAACTCAGCGCTGCTATCATGAAATGACTCCAAACATTAGACAACATGCAACCTTCTGATATCCTGTATGGATATCTGTGGTTCTAACTAATTCCAACTAACATGATGCATTAAAGTTGATTTAAATTAGTCTGATGAGGTATAGAGATACCTCCAGTCTGGGCTAATTTCAGAAGTTGATGAGAGTTCAGTATCACTTTATAGAGAGCCAGGCCAGACCAGGAGCTGGTTTAAGTTTAGCTCCTCAGATTCACTACACAGGACTTCTTGATTGTCTCTTCAAACTAAGGCCTGGACAAACAGCTCCCTCCACACCAGCTGGTCATGAAGTAGTAGAACAAAAGTGCAGCTTTTCTTTAAAGTGCTTTTTGGAGTCATATTTGGAACTGAAAGGACAGAAGACATGTTTAAAAGGAATCATCTTCCTGTCGGAGACTGGTGTCACTGCCACTGTGGCTGGATCTGATCCATATAAAGAATTATCTTTAATATATATACATACACACACACACACACACACACACACACACACATAATTTTTTTGTCAGTTGTGCTTTCAACACTTGCCATAATTCTTTTGAGAAGTTTTATCATTTACATGAAAATAAAATTACTCAATGAACCATCACAATTCAACAACATACCAACCTTGCCAAACCTGTGGTTTTCATACACTTGAAAACATCCGACTGAGCGACTGACACGTGCCCAGACTAAGACACTAAACCGACTCGGTTAGAGGATGACACAAAGCTTTTAAATAATTAGTTGACTCAATACGGACTAAACTGCGGCAGTTTTGTATCATCCGACAATACTTTGGAGCCTGAGTGCACATTAAGCACAACAGAAAATAATACATATATGTTTCACTAACAGAGTGAATCCTATTATAACAGGAACCAGATCTGACAAAGATGCTCAGATCTGGTTCCTGTTAAATCGGAATAAAATATAAACTATAGACAAAGTCTATATTTTAACAGTTACAATATTCACTTGTAATGGACCCAAGCTAGCCAATCAGATCCAATTGTTTACCACAGCCATTTCTTACAAATGTCCGGTCTGATGGGCAGACACACCTGTATGTAGCAGGCACCATGTTTGAAAGGTCTCATGAAAAAATCTGAACCTTGACTGAACATTTTACTTCCAGTGTTGGGAAATACCCTGAACTTCATCATTGGGCTGATAAGGTAGTTGGACAGTAAATCCAATCACACAGCCAGAGTCACAGAGAACTGTCTCCTGAGACCATAGGAACAAAGGTCAGAATCAACAGAAGAACTGAGGCAGGTATAAAGGGGAAAAACTAAAATACTGTTGTCTGATTCAAGCCGCATCCACACTGAAACATTTTCATTTAAAAATTTAAACCAACTGCATCCAGAACAACAGACCTGGAAATCCATCACGTCCATTAAACTACACTGAGCATGCGTGAGCCAACGCACACAGGACTCATGCTTGGCCTGGTACGAGTCTGGGCCTAGATCTGGTAGTCATATCTCCCTCACAGCTGTGGACTGCTCCTGGCTTGAAATCTATGATGCTCCAGTTCCACCTGAGTCTTGTGAGAGAGAACAAGTGCAGGACTAGGAATCTGGTTTGGCTCTGTTTTCTCTCATGTTGATGGCATCACACCTCTGAGTCCACAACAGACCAGTGACTTAAGGAGGACTGGTACAGCCGAGGCCTGTAAAGCTGTAGCAGGAGACACACTTCCTCAGCTGAGCAATGTGTAAATCTGATTTGTTGTGTTACAAAGTACACAACTACACAACAGACACAAACAGAACAATGAGATGTGACAGAGCCACTATGTAGACCAGTTCAGAGTCCAGGAGAACAGACATCTTCATACAACCATATGAGATCTGTTTCAAGTGTTTGAGGCTTCAAAGAAACTAACAGGTCAGATATTGGGCTGACTTCACAGACACACCATGTGTAGACAAATTGCCTGTGTTGAATAAATACAACTAGAACTAAATGTTTAATGTGTTTGTCCCACTGCCAGACTTTGTTAACTATGTATTGTGATGTGGGAGGACATGGGACCGTATACTGAGACCTATTTCCATCAGTACAGCAGGAGACTGCACTTTCACTCCATCCTCCACCTCTGCAAGTGATGCAGTGTGTTCTGCAGCCTTCAGCTGATGCTAGCTCCAGGCTCTAGGGCCAGCAGGTGAGCCCATCCAAGCTAATTCCAAGGTCTTTAGATTTCAGTGTAAATTTCTAATATTTTATTTTTTTCTTTGTAGAATTTCTCTTTTTTACAACTCAGGATTAACGAAAACCACACTGAGCTCAGATTCATAAACTTTTTTTTGATACTGTTTAACCGACATCGGTTAGAATGATTTTGCCAATGGGTCAATGGCAAAGTGACATTAAAAAGTCAATTTAAAGAGAGGGGGCTAAGCGCTTAAAGTGCAGGGACAGCACTGAGATATAATGTGGCATCAGGCTAATAATAATTTCTTGGCAGGTTGGATGAGTTGGTACCAGCCCTTGACAGACGAGCCACCAAGTGAAGGTGAGACCCGGACAGTTCCGCAGCAGACAGTAGGACCCCCAGAGACCGCCCTTCTCGGGTCAGTCTTGCTCTTCGCTGTCCTGCCGCCCGTCTGTCCTCTTCTCTTTGTGACACGAGAAAATCCGCCGCATCTCTTCCTCATACCGAATGAAGTTCTCTCCGAACCGGGCCCAGGCTTTGAGCGGTACCGTGATGGTGTTCCTGTACGGCTGCCGCACCTCGCTGATTTTTAAAAAGACACCGTACCGATTGGAACCGACGTCGAAGTAAAACCGCTTGTTGTCCACGCGAAAGGACGCGGCTTCTGGCAGCTCCGGGTTATCGTCGTGGTTTCTGGTGCCTGCTCGGCCGCGGTTGTCGCTGTCCTCGTCGCCGTAGTCTTCGATAAGCTGCGACAGCGCGTCTCTGAACTCGATGAGCCCCTGAGCTGGCAACACAATGGTCTGCTCGATGCCCTGGCCGTAATACCCCATCGTGCCATGTCCTTTGCTGACAGTTTGTCGGATGCGGAGGAACCGGCCTCTCTGGTTCTCCTTCAGGTCCAAAAAGTACTTTCTGTTGTCTCTCTCGATGAACTCGCTCTTGAGCACGCGATGGGCATGGTCGTCGGACACTGCAGAACCGGTGGGTGACAGCGCCGCGTGCTGCTCCTGCGATCTCCTATGGGGCTCGGGCGCACGGCCCTGTCCGTTGCTGTGGTCCTCAAGCTGCGGCGGCGCGAGGGCCCCCCGTAGCCCGATCCGGGCATAATAATCTATGAAGTCTCCAAGGCAGTAGCGCAGCGCTGGGGCCATGGACATGGACAGTGTCAGCTTGCTCTTCCTGATGTTATCATGACGGCCTCTTCCGATCCACACCTCTGCGATTTTGAGGAAGCGTCCACGGATGCTCTGTTTTACATCCAGGTAGAAGCGTTTCTTCTGGATATCGACGCGTTTGGAGGCTAATTCCTGGATGTCATTAGTCTGCTGCTGCGACCCGCTATGGACGTACTGATGGGGGTATGTGGGTCTCGGCAAAGAGTCTGATGCAATCTTCCCCCTGCTTCTGTCCATCCCTCTGCAACATCCATCAGCCATCATGGTGTACTAACCTCCAACCAGTACGAAGCGATCCCCCATCCCAGTGGGCGAATCTCAGACGAACGAAGCGGGTTATTCCTGCACCTGGTTGGAGCCAAACAGCTCAGCCCGACGCCTCGAATAACCTGAAAATGGCAACTGGTTCCGTTCATCTACTGATTCGGTCTGTGTCTCAAATAAAGGTCAAGCGCCAATATTGTCATTTACTCCGCGAACTTCACCGTCCTTCATCACCTCACAGCCGCCCGAGGTACAGGGTAGCAGCCAACCTGAAATGGGAGGTAGCAATACTACATGAACCCAATGAACCCAGCCCCCACCCTCCCAGTCCTAAGAATACCTCAGTTAAAGAGACACGGTTCGCAGGGAGACCGTGGAGACTGGGTTTGAATCCAGATATTTTCCTGCTATTCCAAACACATTTATCATTTATTGATGTATGAGGAAATTATGCAATAGTTAATCACGCGTTAAATATAAACTGCTTCATTTGAATATAACGACAATCAGATGCACTACATTTTCACGGTGACACCGACTTTTATGCAAGTTGTCAATAAAATGATACATCTACAGTGTGAGCTACTGATCAATAACGATTTTCCCAAAGGATCAATGTTATTTTCATTCATTCATCTTCTGGAGCCAATCCCAGCTCACACTGGACGAGGGCGGGGTACACCTTGGACAGGTCACCATCGCAGGGCCACCACACAGAGACCGACAGAGACAAACAACCACTCACACTCGGACCTACGGACAATTTAGAGTCACCAGTTAATCCAAACATGCATGTCTTTGGACGGTGAGAGGAAACCGGGGGAAACCCACGCAGGCACAGGGGAGAACATGCAAACTCTGCACAGAAAGGCCCCAGCTCCGGGAACCGAACCCGCGACCTTCTTATTGTGGGGCAACAGCGTTAACCACGATGGCGCCGTGCTGCCCCGTCAATATTATTTATTAATTTTGTTATTGTTTATCTTTTTAAAATCATGGCAGGAAAAACATGTCACACTTAATGACAAACTTAAGGTTGTTGAAGATTTGATGACGATAATTTACGTCCAGCACAACCATTCACTACATGTGATCACCTCCACGTTTTCTTTCATTGACGTATCTTCTCACCGCGTCTTTGATACTACAGCTGATTTAATATATTTTACAGTCAATTTAAAATCTCAGCTGTTTATCTCCACATTCAGCTGTTAAAGTTCAGTATCTCCCTTCCTGTTTCCACCAGCTCCTCTCACAATATTAAAGACCAATTCATTATTATAACAAATTCTCATTGCTTTAAATGAGACCTCGTACTTCTAAGACCAGTTTGACTCAGGTGACACTGCTCCCACTCAGAGTTGTACATGACATCAGATCTGACATTGCCAATGGGTGATTCCTCTGCTTGCTTGAGTTATGACAGTGAAACTTTTTATTGAACATGCAATGGCGTCTCATTAATTGTACACGTTAGTGTGAACTGTGTTACATTCCTATAAGCAGAAAACACATGGTACTGTACCGGAAATCGCAATGACAACATTACATTGTAACACCTGTGCAGAAATAAACCTCCTCCACTAGAGGGCACTATGGCAGAGCCAGAGGCCAGCTGCTGCAAGATCCCTCAGTCTGAAGATCACATCTGTGACATGTTAAGAGAATGTGGTGATATGTGACTTATACAAAGTAGCTCAGAATATCCACATACACATAAGTTTGACTTGTAACTGTCTATAATGATGTGGTTCCTAAAAATTCATGTGAAAGCAAAGAAAAATATTATTCCAAGCTCAAGTTTAAAAATTATTTACAGAGACACATTTGTCTTGGTCTCCTTCACTGCTCCAGAAAAAAGTACATGAACAAAGGCACAGACGTGTTGACTCAGCCTTGTCTTATTGTGGCCTGTAACCACCCAGCTGAGGCATGTAGCTGGAGGCCGGTGTTACTGGCAGCCAGTCAGGTGACTGCTCCTCTGTTGGCAATCCCTTGTCTAGAAGACAGAAGTCCTGAGGCTCTTTCTGCAGTTCTGCCTCCAGCCGGATATTGCCATCTTTGTTCCCCGTGGCATGTGTGAAGCAGGACTGTGTGGGGAAATGCTGGGACTCCTGCATGTCTGGGTTCTCTTCACAGTCCAGCAGGGGCTGTGTGGATTCGGATCGAGAGAATACCGCCTGCTGTGGTTGAGTGCTTGGGGTCTGCCCCTTGTAGCCACTGGAGGCCACTACGGAGGAGTACTGGATGGTGCTGGCTGTGGTGTCAGCAATGTCGCCCCCTTCATCACTATCAGACACACTCTGGCGAGGTGAGGACATACAGGAGGAGCCACCAATGCCGCTGCTGTGCTCTTCAGACAGATACTTGTCCTTCTTCAGAGAAAGACTAGTCTTGTCCTCCTCAAACACACATTTTGCATCACAAACATCCACATTAAGCACACTGATGCCTGACAGACAATTTTCTTTAGGAGTCTCCGCCTGCAAGGACGACAGAGAGAAACCCCAAATTATAATCAAACTGAAAACACCGCCACTGTGTTACTACCCACAGTTGTCAATTGAAAGTCATCCACACTGCTTGATGGCTCTGCAGTACTTAGCTTCTTTGATGAAGCCTGCAACTGCATTATCATACATACAGTGCTCAGCGTAAATGAGTACACCCCCTTCGAAAAGCAACATTTTAAACAATATCTGAATGAACACAAAAACTATTTCAAAAATGTTGACAAGAATAAGTTTTATATAACATCTGTTTAACTTATAACATGAAGGTAAGGTTAATTATATAACTTAGAGAACTAAATTTTCAGGGTTAGGGTTTTATTAGGGTGATGCAAAAATGAGTACACCCCACAACAAAAACTGTACATCTAGTACTTTGTATGGCCTCCATGATTTTTTATGACTTTTTATGATTTAAGTCTTCGAGGCATGGAATGAACAAGTTGGCGACATTTTGCAACATCAGTCTTTGTTGCAAAATGTCTTAATGATTAACATGCTTACATGTTTTATTGTAGGCATGTTAGATATGATACCTCTGGGTCTACAGTGGTGCAAGCTGCATTGACCAGTTAAGTTCAGTAATGGATGAGCTCTGCGGGCCACCCTGTCCCCCACCTCACCTACTGATAGCATGCCTTTTGTACAAAGGCATGCAGATTAGTATTTACCATCCAAAATCTGTTAATCAGGAAATTGAACTCACATGTCAAAAAACCACATCACACCCATTTAACTCCCAGTATAACCAACATCTTATCAGAATATGTTTTTGGTCTCTTCCAGCCAATTTAGTCTACAGTCCTTAAAACACAGGTCTCTTATATGTCCTTGAACTTTAGCTGAAAACCTCAGGTTCAACATGGTCTGCACTCGGCTCTGGAGTAGCCCGCCTGATGAAAATTGGACTATCTGATTTAGTATTATCTCTTAGTGCTGTTTGACTTAATTTTATTTTACTTGCTTTTCTTGAGCAAACCTTTGTTATTACAATAATAGCAAATAGTTTAATACACCCAGAAAACACACTCTAACCTGCTTCATTTCAAACTACTATACAAGCTGAACATGTGAAAATGAAGTTTACAGCAGGGCTGTACTGTACAGCAGAACTGATTAAATAGTTCTGTTATGGATCTTCCTCTTGGGGGACTATCACCTTATCATGGTGAAGAGGTTTGTCGGCCCCAACGAAGCTGGGAGCTGTGTTGTCGGGAGCCATCTGCTCCTGGTAGTGTCTCTCAAGGAAAATTAGCTTCAGGCGAGGGGCCAGAAAAAGAATTATCCAAAGAGGGAGTAGAGGGAGGAAGGTGACCCTACCTGGAGGAAGCCCGGGGTCCATGTCTGGAGCCAGGCCTGGACAGAGGGTCAGCGAGCACCTGGTGGCCGGGTCTGCCATGGGCATAGTCCGAAGGAGAGATGTGGACACTCATCCTCCCCCATCTCGTGAACCCACCACTCATGCGAGAAACCGCTGGGGTCGGGTGCGCTTCCACATGGGTGGCAGTGATAGTTCTGTGCCTCGGCAACCCAGACCTGGGCGATGGAGGCTGGCTCTGGGGACATGGAACGTCACCTCTATGGTAGGGAAAAAGCCGGAGCTTGTGTGTTAGCTCCAGCTTCTTCTTCAACTGAACACTGCCATGTTGGAGTATACCCCACTGGACCAGAGGGTAACCTCCCTGCGCTTGAAGGCAGGGGGAAAACTCTGACTTTTGTTTGTGCACCGAACAGAAGTTCAGAGTACTTGACCTTGTTGGAAACCCTGGCTGGAGCCCTGCATAAGGCTCCGTTGGGGGACTCCCTGGTACTGCTGGGAAACTTCAATGCGCACGTTGGCAATGATGGAGATACCTGGAGGGGCATGATTGGGAGGAACAGCCTCGCCGATGGTTTTCTATGGCCAGTGGTTTTCTATTTTTAGACTTCTGTTCTAGCCACAGTTTGTCAATAATGAACCACATGTTCGAACACAACGATGCCTAGGCCAAAGGTCAATGATCAATTTTGTAATCGTATCATCTGACCTGAGACCACGTGTTGTACACTCAGGTAAAGAGAGGGGCAGAGCTGTGAAAAAGATCACCATCTGGTGGTGAGTAAGGGCCGAATGGCAAGGGAAACCCCTGGACAGACATGGTAAGCCAAAACGAGTAGCGCAGGTAAACTGGGAATGTCTGGGGGAGGCCGCTGTCCCGAGAAACCTTTGTAGGAGTTTTTCTCGCATCCACGTGGAGGCTGGGGGCATCGAACCTGAATGATCAATGTTCAAAGCTTCCGTTGCTGAAGCTGCAGCGGCGTCCTGTGTTCTTAAGGTCTTGGGTGCCTCAATGGGCAGGAACCCTTGGACAATATGGTGGACACCGGTGGTCAGGGAAGCCGTCCAGCTGAAGAAGGAGTCCTTTAGGGTCATGTTGTCCCTGAGGACTTCCGAAGTAGTTGTGAGGTACTAACGGGCCCAAAGGGCAGCAGCCGCAAACTCCTTAGATCTACAGCACTCATTGGATAGGTTCGCAGCCAAGTGTGAAGTGGTAGTGATGAGGATCAGTACCTCTAAATCTGAGATAGGGTCAGAAGCTCAGTCATCCGGGAGAGACCCGGAGTAGAGCCACTGCTCCTTTGTGTGGAAAGTGTTCAGTTGAGGTGGTTTGGGCATCTGATAAGGATGCCACCACGGTGTCTCCCTAGGGAGGTGCTACTGGCACGTCCAACTGAGAGGTGACCTCGGGACAGACCCAGGACCAGGTGGAGAGTTTCAGATATCTCCTCACTTGCCTGGGAGCGCCTCGGGATCCCCCAGTCAGAGTTAGCCGAAGTTGCCAGGGAAAAGGAAGTCTGGGGCTATCTCCTAAGGCTCCCCCCCCGCGACCTGATTTCAGATAAGCGGTTTAAGATGGATAGATGAATGGATGTTATGGATCCTGATTCTGTGCAGGTTTCATACTCAGTAACAGAAGCAAACCTTTTCACAAAAAATGTGGACCACAAGCTACATTAGCATGTCTGAACTGTGTCGAATTTCTCTTTTACACATGAAACACAATGGCAAAGTGTGTGAGACATGTTCTCACCTATAGGATATAAGTTCAGGTGACGGGAATAGCCCGATGGGGCCTATACCAGTGATTTGTTCACCCACCTCCTCCCAACTACAAAGCTATTGGAGCCTAGTTGCAGGGCAATGGAAGTGTGTTTGCAGCATAGCTGCAATGTGTTGGCAGTTCCAGTGGGACTGTGTCGGAGACCTGGGTTTGATAACTTGAGCTCTAGAATCTTCTTCCGAGAAGTTGTGTGTGGGGTGTAAGGTAAACTGACTGTATATGTTGTCACCATTTGTGTCAGTGCACAGCAAGTCTTACTTTTAAAGGATAATCAGGAGACCAGTTTCCAATGGTGCTCTCTCCAGGGTTTGGAATCTGAGGCCAGAAGTTCCTCTTGATCCTGTAAAACAGGAAACACTGAGAGGTAACATATAAGCTTAGGAGCTGAGTATACTACCATAATAATTATTTAACCAAATCTAATCAAATCAGATTTATTTATATAGCGCCAAATCATAACTAAGTTACATCAAGGCACTTTACATATAGAGCAGGTCTAGACCAAACTCTTTATAAAATTAGATTATTATTAATGTTTTCATTCACAGTGTATCTGAGTAATGGGCTTTTCACTGTGGACAGCGCTGAACTGTTCAAACTCTAAGGTAATACAGATGACGTCAGGGACGAGGTACAGTGACAAAACTGGAAGTTTGGTGCAGCTTCAAAAAAATGTGTTGAGGTGTTTCAGTGGAACTTACACATCTTTTTTGTAGACACAGAGCAGCAATGTCATAATAACAACAAAGAGAAAGCCAAGGCTTGCACCCACTACAATGAACTCGATCACTCCGTCTTCTGTGGGACAACAGAGAAGACATTGGGAGTAAAACAGTGCACTACTCACAGCTGTTATCACACCTACATTTAGTAAACTCCTTTGGATTGTAGTTTCTCTTCATATGATACATGAGATGTTTGAGATGTGTATTCTCCACCTCCTTTTTCTGTGCTTGGAGAAGCAGAGACTTGTTTGAATGTAGACAATGACTCACTCACCATACTTCAGGGTAGTGAAGGAGTGACTGGAGCCATTGGTAAGGCCTGCAATGGTTGAGGCTCCAACCCATGTGTCATACTTGGTGTTTCCTGACAGAGATGTCAGAGTGTATGAAGTAGTATTAGCTGGAACGACCACAGCTGTAGACAAGCCAAACAGAAATTAGAAGTTAAGACATGGTCAACAACTCCTGCTCATTAACTCACAGTAACCATTTGCCAATACATACTGTGTCTCTCAGTTTCACTGGAATAAAAGATTGTGTAGCTGGTGATGAAGCCTCTTCTCTTGTGTTTGCTGATCTCTGTCCACACCAACTCAGCGTGGGTACGTCCTGGTTTACCATTCAGTCTAACAACAGGGCCTTTCAGTGGAGCTGCAACAATAAGGACATCACACATGTCAACTAGAAAATTTCCTCACAGTCATGTATGAACAAAATGAACCACATGGATTTTAACGAAGTCTGTGTTTGTCTATGTGTGTGTCTGCCTATACATTTCTCATTTCTGTTTGTCTCTGTATGGGTTATATGTATGTGGACTTAACTCTGTCTGTGTCTTTGTCTATGTTTGTGTCTATCTCTGTGTAAGTTAGTGTCTGCGTGTGTGTGTGTGTGTGCGTGTCTGTGTGTGTCTGTGTCAGCTGATCAGTTGCTCTCATATCAGAGCAGTCTGTCATTAAGTCATTGCTCACACCTGCAACTGTCATCTGTAACTCAGGGGTTGCCGTGACAAAGGCGTGAGGGCAGAGGCAGAGAGCCATTGTTTGGTTTGGCAAATAATAATAATAATAACTTTATTTATATAGCAGCTTTAAAAACACCGGTTTACTAAGTGCTTCACAAAACAACATAAAAGACCAGTCACAATGGCATAAACCATAAGAGATGGACCGCCCAAACAATACAGCCAATACAGGCAATACAAGAAACCAACAACAACAGACTGAGACCAGGAGGACTCAAATTAAAATGCAGGGTGCAGTTAGTTAGATAAAATAAATACAATAAATCAAATAAAATGACTAGCCCCCAAACTAGGGCTATTTATAGAAAAACAGTAACTCCTACCATAAAACTGACCAGACAGTGATCACTACACCAAGTTCCTGAAGCAGTGTATGGCTTTTTGTTTGTCTAGAGTCTAAAATATGGAAAAGAGAGCATTGTAGAAAACAGACAGTTCTGCTGTTCTCCCGATATTGTATTAGAGTGAATTGAGAGTTTGATGGTGGACCCATAGAGGTCCAGTAACTAAGTGCAGGGCCCCGAGGCACTAATAATCCAGTCTATCCAATATACCCTGTCCTGAATATCATTCAATGTCAATGAGCCACTGACACCAAAAGGGTCATTACAGGATGATCTCATTGTACTTCTAAAACCACTAAATACTGTCTTTGCTTTTAGATCTAGAAGAGGAAGTGACAACCTGTGTTAAATTCAATCACTGTGTGACCCATTCACTGCTATATCAATTTAAAACCAAATTTACTCAACAGAACAAGGACACACATGGAAAGAAGTAGCTGCAGGTTAGAAACATAACCCTGACCTTAAACTTTTAAACATAAAGCTTTTCTGTTAACAGTGTGTGTCACCTTACCTCCCTGGTCAAGGAAGGCCTCCATCTTCGCTGCCTTCCCAGGCCACCCAGAGTAGATGGGATACACAGACACGCTGTAGCAGACAAACTTCTCAAGGTTTCCTGGATTCAACATTGAGATCAATGATTAAAACAAGTGTCAGAATGTTCGGTAAAAAGTAGGTGTTTAGTGTGAAGGCTGAGTGTGAAACCCATTAGGCCCACAGAAGGCTGTAGTTTGCTTTGTCATAGACAACAGCTGTGGTCAGTTTAGATAACAATAAAAAGATATAGCTGCATGTCTTTGTATCAAAATATTGTTTTCATTTGTCTCACAATAAGAAACATTATACTTTCATTCAAGATAAGAAAGATGAATTCTTTTTTTACACAATTACTTCATAACAGCTGATTCTTATGGACACATTATCAGAGTTAATCACCGAATCAGCTGAATTATTTACTGCCATCACTGAGGAGCTGTGTTATTGCAATTGGTGAATGAATATTATTTTGTCTCACACAAGCAAACCACATCAATCTGCAAACCCAGTCCTTCATTTCAGAAAGTGTGGATTTTATAAACATGCACCTTTAATGGCAGTAAGTCTGGTGCTTCTGTTCTCCCTCTGCCAGTCCACCTGATTCCCAGAAACCCACTCAACGACATATTCAGACAGAGCGGATTTGTTTGGGGGTTTCCATTCTAGCCACAGCCGGCCCCCCTGGGGCCAAATCCTCAGCGCCTCTACTGGGGAACGCTCTGAAACAAACATACACAAACATGTATTTTAGGTCTTTCAGAGCCCTCTGAATGGAGTCAAAAATGTCAAACATGTCATGGGTTCACTTAGCTGTAGATGTCTCACTCTCACACACACACACACGCACACTCGCACTGTGTTGTCTGATACAACAGACAAGCTAATGTTGCTCAGTTGCTGAAGAAGTTTTTGCTGCTTCTGATTAAAAGGTATCAGAATACACTGCATTGCAGTTAGTTGCATATGGGGCTGCATTCCACAGGGCTCTGTACAAAGACCAATCGCTTTCACCTTATATATATGCTTCTCTTAAATAATATTATCCTGAGGCACAGCATCACTCTCCATTGTTATGCAGATGATAGTCGGTTATACTTGTCAATATAGCCAGCCGAAACTAATCAACTGGTCAGACTTCAGGCAGACATAAAGGCCTGGATGACCTTGAACTTTCTACTTCTGAACTCAGACAAAACTGATGTTATTGTACTCTGCCCTAAGCACCTTAGAGAAGCCTTATCTAATAATTTCCTGGTAAGGGGGTAAGGGTACGGTACAATGTGAAAGAATTTCACTGTACAAGGAAACGCGTTTCTTTACTGTACATATGACAATAAACACTTTGAATCATCCCAAATCGTTTGGTACAGGGTGCTCGGTATGAATACACGTGTACCAAAGGTACACGAAAATAGCATCATGCTAAAGCAAAGCAGAACTACACGCCACTCCTTGTTTCTTCAGGGTGACAAAACACTATCGTAAAGCCCCATAATGATGTTGTTGAACCATCCAAGCAACCTCGTTTAGCATGTAGCACAGACCAGCCTCACTGAGCTACCCAAGCAAATTTGAGTTAATTAATCTAACTAATAGGGATAAGCGAGTACACCACTATCCGTATCTGTTCAGCCATCTACATTATCTGTATCCGTATTCGTACTTGTAAGGGGTGGGTCTTAAACCGGAAATGGGCATGGTTTATACGAAAGTTGTATTTTTAAGCCTGAAATTGTTATGGGTTGGTCAGAATTTGCTATAAGCCTCAATATATTTTTATTTAAAGCTTAATTTGTATTACACCAAGGTAAGAAGAGCGAGCCGACCGGAAAAAAACCTAACCCGCTGAAGAAACAGTAAGCATGTTTACATGCACAGTTAAACCGAGCTTTGTTTATAGCTCGATAAAGCCATCTCATTGGTATTCTGCCCTTTTTCCTGTATACATGCACGGGAGTGAAATCGATTTATTTGTAATAATCATGTCGCCTCCGCTACGATAAGTGACGATATTCACTCTTTCGACTTTCGACAGGGCAATGGGTCACTTCCAATTGACCTATGACGTCACAGACCACAACAGAGGTAGAAAGAAACAAAGACCGGTGAGCTAGCAAGTTAGCCTCTGTATCCGTCCAAAATGAGTTTTGCTGCAGACTTTGCCATGTTCGACACGTAGCAGTTAGCTGTCTTCTTTTGTCTGACCTCCTACGTTTGCGTTTACGTTTTAAATGCCGTTTGACTTCCGGGTCATAGCTTAGCGCGAAACTTTAGCACATGCGCAGATCACCTCCTCCAGCTCCAGTCCGACTGTCCATATACATATACAGCAGTAGATCGACTTTCAATCGCATTATCTGGGTGTGCTACTCTGACAATTATAAGTTCGATTTCAGTCGAGCTATAATTAGGTTTTTTTAGGTGTCATGTAAACGTGCTTATTGACTAATATTACTCGTATGGTACTTGTACTTGTCAAAATTGCTATATCCATACCGGATACTCATTTCAGCCGAGTAGCCGGCTCAACCCCACTAATTAACAACAAAGTCTGTATTTTCTACATGCGGCACTTTAATTGATCTTTATTTTAATACTTATTTTTATTTTCCGACCTAGACCCAGGTATGTTTTTATTTAAAAAGCAATTGTTTGTTCAGGGAATTGTGCTATGTTTAATGTTTTCAATTTGACAATAAATAAAAGACAAGGTCACTGTTTGTTTTTTGAAAATTTTCTGTACTTTTCTGTATTTTTTGGTATATACCAAAGTGTGACTTTAGCGTACCATTATACACCCATTTCTTGGTATTGACTCGCTAAACTCACTCATTTATCAGACTGCCAGATAGAGAAGCTTGACTCATCCTTCCACCAAACATGTTTCCAGTGCTCCAGAGGCCAGTTGAAGTGTGTTCTACGCCACCAGATCCGATGGCTTTGTGTTTGCTGATCTAAGGATATAATATAGCTGTCTGCCCTTGGAAACTCTTGCCATGAACCTCCCAGCCCGCAGCTTTTGTGCTGATGTTAATTCCAGATGAGGTATAAATTTTTCAGCAGCAATCAGCCACGCATTTGCAATATTTAACTGCCATGTGCTTTTGCACTTAGTGCCCTGCTCTATTGCAATGGGACTTAATTAAACACCTGAAATCAAGTAATTCAGATGTGTGGCCAATGCTTTTGTCCTAATAGTTTACATATACATAAGATGGATACACTGTGGTCATAAAGGGATGGATCTGGAACAATACTCAGATAGGTCATTGTTAAAACAGTGCCGTACCAAGTAAATATGCCCACACTATTACACCACCACCAATCTGAACCACTGTTACAAAGCAGGATGGATCCATGCTTTTACGTTGTTCACACCAAATCCTGACCAAACCATCCAAATGTTGCAAAAGATACTGTGACTCATCAGACCAGGCAAAGTTTTACCAGTTTTCTATAGTCCAATTTCATTAAGTCTGTGTGGATTGCTGTCTCAGTTTGCTGTTCTTATCTAACAAGAGTGCCACCTGGTGTAGTCCTCTGCTGCTGTAGCCCATCTGCTTCAAGGTCTGACATGTGCTTTTGAAGATACTTTTCTGCATACCAAGTTACTGCTGCCTTTATATCAGCTTAAAACACTCTGGCTATTTTCCTGACCTCTGGGATCAAAAAGGAATTTTTTCCTGGGAACCCCTGTTCACCGGATATGTTCTCTCTTTCTAACCATTCTGTAGAGATGGCTTTGTATGAAAATCCAAATAGATCAGCAGCTTTTGAGATACTCAGACCAGGCCTTCTGGCACCTACAACCATGCCATGTTCATAGTCACTTAAATCACATTTCTTCCCCATTGAACTTCAGCAGATTGTCTAGACCATGTTTGAATTTCTAAATGCTTTCAGTTAACAATTAGTTAATAAGATATTTGCATTAACAGTCTATATATCCCTATATATGCGCATCTTTGTGAAGGAGGCAGCTATGAACACCTAAGCCTTATCATGGAGACCTACCATGTCCTTTTTCAGGGACAACTAACGATGCTGTAGCAGACGCTCCCACTGAATTGACAGCAATGACTTCCACTTTGACAGACTTTCTGTCAGGTAGCTGAATGTCTTTCAGTACATTGATCTTCCTCTGGGTGGGGTGGTAATCGTCCTCTGACCTGTTGACTGGGATCCTCTCCCACTTCAAACTTCCATTTTTGACTTTTCCCTTCTGGCCTTGGACCTTGATGTCAAACCCTATTATCCATCCATTGGCAAACATGGGATCCTGTCAGGACAAAGTTACACTCTCATGGTTATGTGTCAATATCAGGTGAGCTGGTGAAACAACTCCAAGTGTCAAATAAATGTTTTAACCTTATTTTGAAACATTTGTAAACTCTGCAAATCTTTAGCAGTTTGCTGGTCTTTGTGAGCTTCTGACTCAGCCCTATATGCGAAAGAATCACCACTGTAGCAGAATTCAGTGAATTAACTCTGGTTCTCTGTCAAATTTGAGACAGTGTTTACTCTAATTTCGTTGGCACAGACAACTGAATAATGACAATATCGGCTTATCTTAGTGAACTGCCAGCCCTTGCCAACTCATGTCCTTAGGTTTTGGTCTCTGTTCGGCCAGCTTACCCTTGTCTCTGCATCTCCTGTCTCATACTATAGATTTTTATAATTATACTTGGACACTGTGAGTGGGCTGTGGTGTAAACCAAAGTTTAAGTCCACACTTAAAACATGCTTGGTTCATGTACAATGACTGATCATAGGAAAAATTAGGAAGGAAACAATATGTTTACTTTTTAAAATAATTTTTTGCAGGCTTGTCTTGTTTTGTCTTATGGATAAGTGTTATTGATAGTGAATGGAAGTTTAAATATCTATTTGGTTTGTTATTTGTCTAAAACCTGTACATGTCTAAACCTCAGGACACCTGTAGCTATTTAGAAAGTAGGAATGTAGAAAAATCCTGTGTTTTGATAAATGAAACTAAATTATGATATAAATTATATATGATATGATAAATTGACTAAGCAGAGCCTTCATATATATTTTGGGGGAATTTTTTTGATTTCAACTTCCCATGGTTAAGGTTTCTTTGCTGTTGATATTGATTACCTCAACTGACTGAATGTCATGTCCTTTTATTGGTGAGTGAAGCAACCTGTGGGTTAGACTAAAATTCTCTCCCAACCAGTAAAGATACAGTAAAAAGGGTCACAATCTTCTTAAATTTATTAAGTATGTAACTGGAGTGAAACCAGGCTGCAGGGCATCAGCCTAGTGGCCCAGGCTCCATGTTACAATACTAAACTACTCCTTCAAGAACACAATCAACTGCCTTCTGGTAGAATTAAAGGTGTATGTGCTACCTTATACATTAGAATAAATGAGAATGATTCGTTACCAGTTTTGATAGCAGGGCTGGCAATCTGTAAGACAGACTTAAAGGTGTGTAGTTGAGATCAGAATAACACTGAATCTGAAGGTGGACTTGGTTTGTTGATTTTTTGTGTCTCTCATTTTTGATGATTTATCTTTCAAGATACAAAAATAAATTTCTATTCATATTAGTTGTAACAGTGTTTGTGTGATGCGCACATTTACCTTACACACAAACTGCACACGTCGTTCATTCAACGCATCACCCTCAGAAATGATTGCCCATAAATCTGGTTTACCTGTTGGCCCTTGGCCAGAGAAGAAGAGGAAAAAAACAAAAGCTTTTATTCTATCAAAAAAAAAAACAGGAAAATCATCACACCGTATCTTTCTCATCTACAACTTGACATTAAACTGGCATTGTATGGGTATCTATGATTCTCGGGAACAAAGCAATAAGGCTGTTTCAAAACGTGTCTTCCAAACTTCATACATTGTGGTTTCCTCATAGAGGAAAAAAACAACATTCTCTTGAGATAATGAGAGAGTGGAGACAGGTGTCAAGAACTGAGGATTTATCCTATATCTATCACGTAAAATGAACTCATGACTACAACGTGTACAAATCTGAACTCCTTCAGCTGCATGTGTAAAAAAGTCTTAGTTATTTTTTATCTACTGAACATCATGCGAAGAGAAAGTCATAATACTCACGGTCCTCTGGTGTTCTCTTGGTCACGCCGAGAGTCCAGTCACTCCAATGACAATAGCCTTCTTTAGCATTTTTACAGCGCACCTGGGTGACATAGACTGTGTCTGGTTGAAGATTCTGGATTCTGAAGGACTGTATGTCATTGGAAGTCTCTCCGCGAGGAACCTACGGGACGTTAAAAACAAGTAACACCAGTAAATATGTAAAATAAAGAAAGGATCAAGAGTAGCTAGTTTGCTCAGTTGATCAGAAATCCACATACAAAGATAAGTGGCGGTCTAGGGGTTCAGATGTAAACTGCATCAACATATAGACCCCACTTCTGGAGTAATGTCCTTTAGGCGTTGTAACCTTGTTCAATAAAATTGTAAGGATTAGAGTAAGTTCATAACTTTAGTTGAATATGAATGTTTATTTCCCTACATTGTAAATGTTTGCTTAGTCAAATAAATCTAATCTCTGTTAGACAAATTGTCATAACTCTGTGTTTCAGTTTTAATCAAAGTTCTGTTGGTTTAATTGTGCTTGTTCATGAAAGCATGTTCTAAGGAAAGCTTGAAACAGGAAAACTGTTCACAGCTTGACATGTTCATATACAGTCTGAAACCAGTGTACCACCTGACTATCATTAGCTTTATCTGTTCTGTTCCTAATGTGATGTGGTAACTATGAGCAATCATTGCCAGAGGATAGTCATACTTACATATGTCCAGCTCTGGGATGCATTTTTGCTGAACCTGATCTGATATGTCAATCCCATTAGTCTTTTAGCAATAGGGCGGGTCCAGTTTATGAGCAGGGATGTGGGAAAACTCTGCTCTGAAATCACCCTGACATCTGCTGGAGGGTTGGTTTTCACTACAACCAAAGATACACCAAACTGTCAAAAATTCTGATTATCATCATAATTGCAGATCAGAACACACAGACATTAAAATGGCAGCAGTGTGAAAACTAACAAAACACAACTGCAGTGACCTTACCAAAACAATCAGATTCTTTCTTCAGATGCTCAGACTCCACTGCTCCCAGTTGATTGTGAGCCACAACCCAGATGTCTAGCTCCATGAAGTTCGGGAACAAACTGAAAGAGATCTGGGCTGTGTTTTCACTTGTTGTCTCGTTGAAAAGGTCTCCCTGTCTATCAGACAGAAAACAGAAAGATGAAAAAATAAAAAGTAAGAGCTATACAGAGACAGACAGTGACAGGGAGATAGGGAGACGGACACACACACAAATGTTGGCCAGAAAAAAAAGCTGTGAATCAGACAAAAACATTTTCCAATATTTTCAAATCTGTTACAAAAAACACACAAATAAAGCGGCTGTGTGTGTGTCTAGGTCATGGTTTAGGTCATGTGATACAATTTCCATAGTTTAAAGAGTTAGTTGTCTGTCTTTTACAGTGATTATGGTCACCTAGGTTACCTACCAAGTACCAGAGTGTGATGTTTCTTGCTGATCAGGATCAGTTTGACCCAGAAATGATCATTGACCTACTATAAAATGTGTGAAATATACCCCTCTTTCCATTAGTGTGTTTTTAAAGTTAGACTTTTGTGTGATTGATCTAACATGACACACAGGTTGCTAACTGAGTGGAGAGTGAGGTCAGAGTGACAGGAAAGTACACAATCAGTGTCAGTGTCATCACAAACATAAGCTTTTAGTAACTTGTGTTTAGCAATTAAAAAAAAAAAAAAGTATCAATATTTTTCCAAGTGGTTTAAAAATCAGGTAGCCTTGATGAACAACAAGAGTTTATTATCATCTGCAGGAGCACTCACAAGATTACTCTTAGATACAGGGTGTATTTAGTGGGAACATCTTTGGTTTGACGGCCTACTGAATCCCAGCAACAAGTGATGGTTGAAGAGATGTACATCTTGTCCTGTGGTGCTACACAGGTCAGGTTTTCAGGCTTCACTGGACGATCTGACAGAAGGAAAAACACCACACAACATGAGTTCTTTGTATTTCAAAGAGCTCATAGTTCCCTATTGTCCTACTAGGTCACGTAGTAGGTCACCTAGCTCTATAAACATAGGTTTACTTTTGGTTTCTAGAGTCTCTAAGAGCAGAAGAGAATGTAGAGCTTTCAGCTATCAGGCTCCTCTTCTGTGCAACCAACTCCAGTTATCACTACAGGGGATAGAACCCCACACTAAAACCAAGATTAGGTTTAAAACCTTCCTCTTTATGTTTATATTACCCTCCTACAGGTCACTTTCCTTTTTGCTTTTCTTTACTGTCCTCCCTCTCCCTATCCTTATCTGGAGGTACTGAATTGCTGCTGCTCCAAGTTCCTGCTCAACACTGTCTATCATTACTGACACATCTATTATCATTTCCCCTCTTACTTTAACTTATTGCTGATATTTACTAACAGGAGTCTTCACTCCTAGTCTCATTCTCTCTCCATTCCTCCGTCTTAATACTCCTCATCCTCTCTCTCTCTAATATAGGCAGATCAAGGCAGGTGGCTCCGCCCAACCTGAGTCTGGTTCAGCCTGAGGTTTTTGCCTCTTAAAATGTAAGTTTTTCTTGCCAATGTCCCCAAGTGCTTGCTCATGGAGGAATTTATTGTGTGATTATATATATATATATGGCTTGAAGTTACTTTGTTATGATTTGGCAGAATAAAAATTAGACTTGATGGTCGTGACACAAAACAAGACTATCAAATTAAATCAAATTTACATTTTTGTCACATGACTTTGGTCTCTAGCCTGGGAAATTACAACTGGACACAGCTGACTAATACCAGTCCCTTCTAAAAACCAAACCACTTTACCTCTCGTCAGCAAATAGGTATAAAATGATTTTTAAAAAAGGAAAATAAACAAAAAAAAAACAAACTTACAGCCTTTTTTCAGGAGGATCCCATGAATAAATCTTCCTTTGTTTAAGGCAACGCTGGCCGAAACCTCCTTGCACAGGCAAAACAACCACTCGGAATTTTCATTAGAGACATTGATGGTGACATTGAGAGCTGATCTGTTGACCTTGGTATACTGCTCTCTTGGTATAATGGTCTTGGACAGATTCCAGTAGAGGTCATCTGATGTAATCTCAGCTGTGTTGATGATCATGCAGGTAGCCGTGAAGGTGGTTCCCATCTCCAAAACTGGAGACTGGGGGGCCACCACCAAATGATTCTCATTTTCTAAAAACCAAAAAAGGCATGCTGTCACTCACCAATCACAGTTAAACACTCATCAGCAACAACAGTGTTGAACATTCAGTCTGTTAGTAATGAGCAGAGCAGGGCAACATTTAACAGGCAAGAGACCACTTGGTGTCAAAACCTACTACTACGAAACCCTTAACACACTGACACTCCAACATGGTGGTTAGCCTTAAAGCTAATCCAGATATTATAAAGGAAGAGGAGACAGATATATCTTTAGGGAAGCCCACAAAAAAGAGGTATGCTTAGGGTAACTGTACTTATATTTCAGTAACAACTTGGATTAATTCATTTCAATGTAATGCAGCAATTATCATTGTTATTAGCTCCACTTGAGCTTTTCTAGCTGACATGTTACATCACAGTGAACATTACTTCTCATGGTCACTTTTTGTAGACCTCACTCACATTCCAAAAGTTCACATCATGACAACCTTTACATATTTAGACAATGGTTCCCTTTGGAGTTTCTATTAGGCTGTCTTTGTTGGGCCACCACTGTGGTCGCCAACCAGGGTCTTAAAGTTAAGGAGGTTAGGAAAACCATAACATTGAGAGTACTATCCAAATATTGTTCTAACCAGTGATTACTTCAGTAGGGGAGAAAATGAGACACAAATCAATTAAATAAGAGAAAGTGATAATGTAGTTTAGTATCTTCACATATGGATGTTTAAACTATAGTTCAGCCTTTTTTGGAGTAAAATATGTTAAAATGCAGTAATACCTAGGGATATATTAAACGCCACAGACTGTATACAGACTGTTGTTAACTTCGGTGAGAAAAGGCTATTGTAGAAGAGTTCAGTGCTAACTTGTGCTTCATGCTAATTGATCTGTTGAGCGAAACCAGGGTCAGGGCCCCAACACTGCTGTTTCTTTCGTGTAATAAGCCCACTGACTTCTACATAACATAAGTGAGGTGATCCCAACCACAGGGTTAATGTACATTAGCGCTCATCTTTACAGCTGTATAGTAGGAGCGAAAATTGTGAAACAATACTGACCACCTCTGGTGGGTAGAGCAGAGAGGAAAGCTAACCACAACAGCTGGAGTATTCTCGCAGAAACCATGATGACGACGGGCTGTGAAGATTAAGAGAGGATCAGCTGAAACACCTCATCCTTACCAACTTTCTTCACGTAACGGTGCGGCTATCTCGATTACCGTGCTAGCTTATGGTGGCTAGCGTACAAACTTATTCACAGTAATCAGCATTGCAAATTAAATATTTGGCTGAGTCCCAACAATGTCATCCCCGCCATCGCCATATTGTTTCCGCAGTCAAAAGAAGGCCGTTAATACTCACCTAAATGGCATCAGCTATGGTCCCTGTTTAATATTTGCCAGATAATACCATGTCTTCTTGTAGCTAAGACCAATAATGGCCAAAAGGACAAATATTTGAGATACAATTGTCACTTCTTTGTAATTCTCTAGTAGAGCCTCCCACTTCCCGTCAGTTGAAACTTAAGGCGGCGCTGTTCCAGATATCTTCGGTCTCACTAACGTCCTCACAGAAGACAGTTCACTCTGATACTGATAGAGAACATAAAGATCAGCTTTGACGCACAGTAAAGACTTATTGTTTGGGGATTGGTCAGGGAGACTGTCGGTCAAATACTGTCAACCAATCGAAGATTTCTTAAATGCCCCGGTTTAGTGCGTCATTCCCTGCTGTTTTCCAGTATGTCTCCGCCTCTCGTAAATTTAGGAATGCCCTATCCCGCAGAGGTTGGAGACCTGTTGCGGCTAGCTTCCCAAACACAGCCAGGGTTATTAAGTCAGCGTGGAATAAACAGAAAGAGGACTGTAATTACGCAAAAAGCCATTGCAGAAGTGTCAATGCGGAACTGACGAGACACAGACCCGCCCACCCCCAGCTGAGGAAAGGCCAGCTCAAGCAACAGGAGGCTCATGTGTTTCATTTTGTCTGTAAAGGAGACTTCAAAGTGAAGTGGTCAATCTTATTCATGGCAACCCTCTGATACTTTTAAGACTGAAAACAGTAAGTGTGTCAAATGACCCCAGTTGACTAAATGTCCAGTGGATCATTTACTGATAGAACCACTCTTAACTTATTTACTTATACTTCCCAACAAGCTTTGCATAAAGGTATAAACTCTCCAGGACTTTTTCTGATGCAAAAAGTCATATCACAGTGGATGTATTCTAGTGAATGTGTGACATTCAAACATCATCACTCACATGCTGGCATTAAGATGTTTATTGATGCATGAATACTTTATATACTTTATAAACAGTATATTAAATCAAGATCAGATGTGTTAGAGCTCCCAGCACATCACTTAATCACAGGAAAAACATTTGATCCATACTAGTTAGTTCTAGTCACTAAATAAATCTAATGATGGTGTGACAGTTTTAAACTAGGGTGACATAAATCATGAGGCCAATGGTTCATTCCCACTGAAATACAAACACAGACTTAACAGAGACATGTTGATCTGATCTGGCTAATATAACTGTAACTGTGACCAGGATACAGGTGTTCACGGGTAACAGTCAGATTTAAAAACAAAGGATTCTGGAGCGGGGCTCTTGCGGGCATTAGGAACTGTTTTGCATCATCATGTCTTCTTCAGCTCAAGCTGTAGCATCAGCCCAGCATTACTTCAGGTACATCAACTGAGACCATGTAATCATCGTTCAGCGTGTAGTTTAATATTGATGGGTCCTTGGAGAAAACTTCATCATGTTTGGTCAAACGAGTGAAACAATCTCCGAATTGTTTTGATGCCATCATGACGGTGGTCTCATGTTTTATTGGTGAAAGAATGAAGTAGACATTCTGCTACAGGTTCTACTGCACACAGAGCTGCTCAGTTAACAAGAGAAATGTTACTGTTGCTGTCACTTTATTCCTCCTTTTTTTGTCAGCATTTAGAATTGGTCTCCATGTAAGTGCTGGGAGGTTCAACCTATCTTTGTCTTATCTATCCTGGGATGGTCTCTACAGGTTGTTGAGCTCCAGAAGAGTTTGGTCCAGGACCTGGTGCATGTCCAGGTTCTCCTCTTTGGCCTGGGCCAGTTTCTCTGAATAAGGATAAAAAAGGCAGAGGTGAGTCACAGAGACCCAGAGATTTTCTTTGCAATTAAAAATCAACTCCGAATGAATTTTATGAAAACAGAAAAGAACTCTGTTCTGTTTAATGAGGGGATCCTCACCAGGCTGGCATGTGTAAGGAAAATCAACATGACGCAGTGAGCTCAGACCTGTGCTGAAGTGAACCCAGTCACCTTGGCCAGTGACTGGATCGAGAAAGGGTGTAAAACCTTATCACGTTGATAATATCCTTTAATCTCTGTGTTTGATAAAACTGGTAGTGAAAATGTGAAGAATCATGTCAAGATCATTGAATCAGCATTGAATCTCCTCAACAGACACTCAGTGACTTTACCAACCTCTCAGTGACCTCAGTGACCACTTAAAAGAACACCAGGCCAAATGAAGACCTGAGATCTGCTCACTACAGTGTTTGACTCGCTGTAGTACGGACAAGTAGCTGTGCAGATGTTTGATGGGACCAGATCGATGTCATATCAGACAGTGACACTCCACACAACTGTTTTTTAACAGAGTTTAGCACTTCCAAGTCACAGATGGCTTTAGGATGCCATCTGCAGTTTACATGTTCTCCTCATGAGCTTCCTCCACAGTTCAAACACGTGCAGGTTAATGATAACTTAACTGTCCATAGGTGTGAACTGTAGTACATCTCCATGTAGCTGGTGACCTCTGCATCTGTGCCCATTTAATCTGTTGGGCCCCATCCATTCATGCAGTCAGAAACCAACACTCTGATAGAAGATAAACCTCCTGTGATGGTGTTGGATGAAGACATCCTGCAATAATAAAAATGTGTCCTCCCTACATTTCTGTATCATTACAGTCACGGACATGAAGAGGGAGTGGTTTCAACTCTATCTACATCTTTCTGCATCAGAGCAGGTCATAACTGATGTCAGAGGCATCATGTGGCTGTCCTGGAGATACTTTAGATACATGTGAATTTCCCTGTCAGGACCAACAGTGGAAGATCCTGGACAGAAATCTGCCTGCAGATCCTGAACATATCAGCTGTCAGAGCACTTCAGAACTCCTTTTATGTTGGAGCTGCAGTGCTGAATATGCCAATAAATCTCAACAGGTTAAAAAAACTGGACAAAATGAGGAATGAAGAGGATAACCTGAAACACAGAATTTAGAGTCAATCTTGTTTTAAGTGTATAATCAATCAGATTAAGACGTGATAGTTTAAGACCATGTGTTCCTTCCCCTATGGTCAAACAGATCCGTAAATGAATCATAGCACTGGTTTGGACCTAGTCATTCTTCTCATATTTAAGTATCAGTCCAAATGGTTCATGATGCGATACCTGTCTGTTCTAGCTCTTCCTTTAAACTCTCGCAATGTCTCCACTGAGAGGAACTGATAACATCGATTCCATTAGATCACTGTTGTATCAGTTTCTGAAATGTGTTCATATAGTTGATTATAACAGATATTTGGAGTTTGATTTTTGAGTATTTTCAGAGTGAAGTGTGTTCGAAATGTCACTGTACTTATTGATTAGAATTATTTTCATTCAAATAACACATTGAACAAACCTGTAATTTTTCTTTAGACTGACAAATGATTTCAGACAGAAAGTGTCAAGCACCAGATACTTAACTGCTTAACTGCTTCCCTTGACCATGAGCTCTGATTGCTCACATAAACCAATTTTTCAGCAGCGAGTTTATCAGGACAGTTTATGCAGATGTTTTCAGAGGAGCAGTCAGACACATATTAGCAATCACACACACACACACATATACATACTTTCAAAAGAGGAAATAAACAGAAGAGAAAACCAGACAGGAGGGCATCAGTAGAGCTTTAATTCATTAATTAAGGGACTTGTTACATGAATATTTCAGCAGAGACAAAAAGAACCAACAAACACAGAAGTCCAGCATGACCTCCTGTAAAAGCAATGTAACACTACAGGGGCTGGACTCATTAATATATGATCTTCCACCCCACAATTCTGCTGTGCAGTGCCATTAACAACAGCCGGAAGAAAGGAAAAGTTGAGACAGGAAGGAAGAGTAAAGAAGAAGTGAGAATGTCTACAGTGTTGTCATGTCATTGAGGGCCAGGTCCAACTCCTCACTCAGAGCCTTACCCTTCAGCTTCTGAGCATACACCTCATCTGTAGAAAGAGACACAACCAAGGAAACACACAAAAGCACAGAGATGGAGAGCAGGATAGAGAGTCACAGGTTGGCAGAGAGAGATACACAAACACAAACATAGAGTAAGACAGAGTAAGAGGAACATAAAGAGGAATGCAGAAAGAGATAGGCGCGCACAGACACACACTCACACACAAAACAGAGTTGAAACAGAATCAATGTCAGGGTAAAAAAATCAGTAAAACTTAAAAGATATTTGCAACAAAGTTCACAAATTAATGACACATTTTAGTTACCTGGTCACCTGGTTATTCCAGCCAATCCAATCCGCATAGACTGGACAAGTCATTCACAGTTATCAACCACACCTTAAACTCAACTCCTCCACATATAACACATGCATGTCAGTAACGCAATTACAAACACCTGCAGGCTGGTCCTGGTTCAGCTGTTAATGGAGTAATAAGTTAGCCCCATCCTCTGGAAGTCATTTTAGAAAAAGGTCCATATCCTTTCACAACTAACACAATCTCAGAAATTATCCACAAATTAACCTTACCAGGTAAAAGTAGTTCTTACTACTCATTACCAGTTCTTAGTGCATTAACAACTTCTTACTACTGGCTACCAATTTCTATAACAGATTGCTGGTAAGCAGCTGGTACTACAGGTTATTATTTCCCACAAATAGTTACTAGCCAATTAATGGGCCTGAATTCATTATTATCCACTTATCTTTATACCATAACCTGTAATATTAAATCATTAAAAATGTGCCACTTTGGCAACCATTTGTCCCAGTCACCACACTGCTGTGTGGAACAATGTCCCTCCAAGAGAACCACCTGATTGGCTACAAGTCAAAAATCACCTATTCGCCTCCAGTACCTCACAGCTGAAGTTACTGTACACAACCTGGAACAGCTCCACTTAGCCTGTAAAGCTGTGTGTCCATGGTGACACAACCAATATCACTGAATATGTAATCACAATTCTCTACACTAAGGTTAAAACAAGACCTCATTCTGATGAATAAGTTAATTTGTTGGTTCTAGACAGAGAGAGTAAGAGAGAGCAGCAGAGGGAGAAGCCAGCACTAACTACTAAGCCATAGTCACTAGTTGAAACATTGTTCCAAGGTGAAAACAGCGTGGAAAGCAACCAGAATATACCAGACAGGCAGCATGTGCATACACGGTTTGTTATTAGAAGCATTTAGGTAAAACACATGCAGTCCACAATAACAACTGTACAGTTAAGACAATAAAGATGTCAGGTTACATTCACAGAACATACATACAAAAACTAAGTGGTGACTAATCATTTCTTTAGTATGTAAACTACTAATATTTAATGACTTATACTGCAATTAATGAATGCTCACATACTTAATATAGTCAGATACTGTGAAGGCTTTCTTGCTTGCGTCATGAACCCAACCCAGTTTACAGCAGGATAGTGACTAAAACTGTGCTTGTGGTGTTACGCCCTCTGCTGGTTGTTAGCATGCTTAGTATGCCTAGTCTGCTTCCTGAAACATTTTTCACAACAGATGTTTCAGGAAACTGCTTTTAGAGTTGATATCTGTACTTTAATCGCTACCCCATGTTCCTGCAATGCCTACAATATTTCTATGAACTTCATACAGTAATGAAAATGAAAATCTCCTCCTCCTGCTCTCATTCTCTCCCTATTCTACCCAACTTTGCTCCCCCCCTCACTGTGTCTCTCTCTATCTCTCTACCCAACAGGTCGAGGCAGATGCCCCCCCCCCCGAGCCTGGTTCTTCCTGAGGTTTCTGCCTCTTAAAGGAAGTTTTTCCTTGCCACTGTCGCCAAGTGCTTGCTCATGGGGGGATCTGTAGGGTCTCTTTAAGTAATTTTATAAAGAGTTTGGTCTAGACCTGCTCTATATGTAAAGTGCCTTGATGTAACTTTGTTATGATTTGGTGCTATATAAATAAATCTGATTTGATTTGATTTGATTTATTCACTGCTTCTTCACTTTCTATTCTGTCCTTATTTTTTGTTTTACATAATTTTACTACTGACTGCTAAATATTCTAATGCTGTCTGCTTAAATCTGAACTGTAGCAAAGTCATTACTGAAGGACACACAATCAATATACATTGCTGTGAGATTAATACATATGAGGGCTACAGCTTAGTCACATCTGTCTTTTAAGGTGACAGTTTTACTGATATCCATCAAGGGGCAGTGTATTCCATCAGAATTCCTGTCAAGTGGTCAGACAGCTTCATAAATCTCAAACATCTGTCTAGGATTAGAGGGTGTTTGTCCAACTATTGTGGCTGAAAGCAGCAGTTGGATGGTTTACTTTCCAGGCCTCAGCCTTCACAGTTCCCTTTATCACTAAGGCTAAAGCAGCAGTGTCCACTGAAGAACATCTCAATGTGGACACTGAGCAGGTGTATTACTAGAATCAGTGAAATATGGACATAGCAAAAGATCAGTGTGGAAATACCTTCCAGATCATCAATGGTCTTCTCCAGCTTAGCCACAGACCTCTCAGCAAACTCTGCACGAGTCTCAGCCTGAAACACAAATACAGCAAAACATGTTAGTGACTACAAACACGTGTTATTCTGGGGGTAAAAGAGACATGGCTGAAGAAGTCTTACCTCTTTCAGTTTGTCAGTAAGAACTTTGATTTCTTCTTCATATTTGTCCTCCTTCTGTGAGTACTGGAAACAAAACACACAAGATTTATACCAGAGTTGGACACATTATTTTAGAAAAGTAATTAGTTATAGTTATTAGTTATGTCTTTCAAAAAGTAACTGAGTTGGTAATTGAGTTACACCATTATACAAATAACTAGTTAAAAAAAGGTTAATAAAGTCTTTGTGATAAAATCTGAATATTTTAAAATGAATTAAATTGACAACTAATAAAAATAAATTATTAACAGTTGTAATAAATTATTAACATTGTAATGTATATACTTCCAGTTTGTAAACACTACCTTTGAACTGTCTAAACTTGCCATTTCTTGCATGTGTCCCGGTCATTTGTATGTGTGTGTGTGTGTGTGTGTGTGTGAAAACCAGCTCAGCTCTGCCTCTGATTGCATTACTCTACCTTAGCAAACAAAAATAATTTTTTGTTTTTCAATTAAACTCATGGATGGTATTGTGTCTCAGGGCTCTTTGGATCACTGAAATAAATCTCACACACCTGTGATAATTAGTTTGCCAGGTGAGCATAATCAAAGGAAAGCTATTTAAGATGGACATCCCACATTATTAAGCAGGCCACAGGTTTCGAGCAATATGGGAAAGAAAAAGAATCTCTCTGCTGCCAAAAACCTTTAAACAGTGCAATGCCTTGCAAACATTAGATATTTCACGAAAACTTAAGTGTCATCATCGTACTGTGAAGAGATTTGTGGCTGATTCAGAGCACTGACAGGTTTGTGCAGATAAAGGCATAATGAGAAATGTTTCTGCCAAACAAATCAACTGAATTAAGAGAGCAGCTGCTAAAATGCCATTTCAAAGCAGCAAATGGGTATTTAAAGCTGCTGGTGCCTCAGGAGTCCTGCGAAGCTTAAGGTGTAGGGTCCTCCATAGTTGTGCATGAATATACTATTCAGCCACCTCTAACCAATGCTCACAAGCAGAAATGGTTGCAGTGGGTTTGAAACAAATTTTCAAACATTCTTGTTTACTGATGAGTACTGTGCAACCCTGGATGGTCCAGTTGGATGGAGTAGTGGATAATTGGTGGATGGCCACCATGTCCCAACAAGGTTGCAATGTCAGCAAGGAGGTAAGCCCCTTTAGGGTACCCTAAGGTGTGAAAATGATTTTGGCAAAGTATATAGAGTTTCTGGCTGACCACTTTCTACCATAGTAGAAAACTAAAAACTGTCGTCTGTAGCAAAATCATCTTCATGTATGACAATGCACCATCTCATTCTGCAAAGAATACCTCTATGTCATTGGCTGTTATGGACATAAAAGGAGAGAAACTCGTGGTGTGGCCCCCATCCTCCCCTGACCTAAACCCAATTGGGAACCTTCAGAGCATACTCAAGCAAAAAATCTATGAGGGTGGGAGGCGAATATTTACTAGTGCACATTTAGTGTTACCAGGTTGCAATCACGTGTGTCATGTGTTTTTTCTGTATGTTTTGCTTACATTTTCTATAGCATCTTCTCTCCTTCTGCTCTTGTTCTTTCTCCATCACTCTACCAAGCCCCCCCCTCCCCTCACCTCATTTCACTGCTTGCTCTTGGAGGGATATGTTGGGTCTCTTTACAACTCCATAAAGAGTTTGGTCTAGACTTGCGTGTAAAGTGCCTTTATGTAACTGTTATGATTTAGCACTACATAAATAAATTTCATTTAAGTCAGGTGACCATGCTTGGCAAAGTATAGACTAAAGGCATAAGTTGTGCAAATTTACAAAAAAAAATTAATATTATGTATTATTCTTTGTAATACTATTCTACGCTCATTTTTTCTTCCATCAAGTACTTTCACAAAAAAAACTTTCAATGTATATTTTTTGTGCATAAACATTCAGATCATTCGACTGTCTATATTATAAGTACTCAAATGTGTTTTTCAACGTAGGTGTAGGACAACTTGTAACAAATATAACTACAGTACATTGAGGTTTTATTAGTCTAATCTGTGAGGTATGTGGATGTTTGAACCCCACTGACCTGTTAATCTTTGACCAATTTATTCATTCTTCACTTTTAACAGAAGCAACCTCAATGGTCAAAAAATAAAACATAGTAACAGGTTAAAACCGAATATTTATACCCTAAACCATATATCATAAACCAATAAACTATCAGGGGAGTATGAGGTGATTCAGTGGTCAGTCCACATGACATAATCATTTCAGCATCCTGAGTTTGAATCCAGCCAGGGACCTATGATGCAGGTCATTCACCTCTCTCCCTATTTCCTGTTTGTCTGCATGCCAATTATTTTCTAAAAAAAGGCAGAAATACATTAAAGATTTTTTTTTCTCCCCAGAGTTGTAAGTAGCTCAGCTTTTACTGTGGTTTTACTGAAGTGAGGCTCCAGCAGAATAGATAGGTAAACTATGCTAGGCCTGCTGAACTGGTATGTCTACTATAGATATTCATCTGGGAAGGAAAGTGGGTCCCTTCTATCTCTGAATATATTTGGGGCTGGTGGTCTAAATGCTCTCTGGATTATTTGAGCAACTTCTGCCACATGGTCATCAATAAATGGATAGGACATAGTTTTCAGGAAAAACTGTGGTCCTCTGTCACTCCGTCCTTTACAATAAGCTCTAAACTCTCACTAATATTCTGTCTTTCTGTCCTCCTTCTATGTTGGTCTAATGCTGTCTTGCATGCTTAAATAGTGCCTGCTTGTGTGGATTTACTTTGATTGAAAGATTATCTCCTAAGAGACAAATGTCTTCCCGTTGTGAGGGTGATTTAATCTTTTTATGCCACCGTGTTCTTTTTACTTCATTTCATCTTGAGTTACATTTGATGTCTAACTTGGGATATGGTAATAGGTTTTATGAATAATTGAAATTGCATGGTCATGTATTCTGACCTCATATAAACCTACTCATATAAATATAATAATACTCATATAAACCTTCTTGATGCAATGGACTTTCACTTAATTAAGACAGACTATGAAAATAAGTGCGGCCTTTCCTTAATCCTACTTCACAGAAAGCCCCTCAGTGGTGACAACAGTTTAAGTTCAATTATATTAACATGCCCTGTGTAATTGTCTCTAACAGTAACAACCTTGTAACGATGGAAACAGTTACTGGTTAGATTACCTGTTACTAAAAAAAGGAACACCATTAGCAAGGCCCTCTATTCCCATCATTGGTTTGAACTCACTATCATTAAAATACATTTAGGACACCAAATTTTCTTTAAAGTTACACTTGGTGAAACATGTCCAATTTAGTCTAAAAACATTCCATCTACTACAGATAATAAGTGATTAACCGATTTCTCAGTTTTGTCTTAATCCATAGAAACCTGTATCAAATGAAGTCTGTGTACTGTGTAATTTTATGCTGAGAGGCTCCTTGTTTTCCTCAGAATAACAAAGACGTAAAAACATAAGGTCCCTAAATTCATTGAAGCATGTTAATATGCACTCTGTAAGTTGAATAGATGTGTGTGTCTAGATGTACACAGAGCAACTGGTTGGTCTTGAGGCTGACTGCCCCGTCAGATACACTGTACCTTCTCAGCCTGGGCCTCCAGTGACTTCAGGTTATTAGTGACATTTTTCAACTCTTCCTCAAGGTCACCCGATTTACTGATCAGAGGAGGAAAGAAGGAAAGAGAAAAGGTAGGAAAAGGGGAGAGATCAAACTCTCACACTTGTACTGATATCTGTCTGTGTCACTCCGAGACATTTAGACAGTCAATAGGCAATGTAGTAGGTATTACAAGGTACGTGTAAGTGGGAGGTAAAGGTAGATTAATACTGAGAGCCAATTAAATCACATATATTCTATTTTTTCTTCTTGTCAACAAAAATGAGTGTTGGTCCATTTCTCAACACATCCCTCCTTTGTCTATCTGAAATTTTGGTTTCACAGGTGAGCCTTAGTCTAATGACTCTAAGGGAAGCTAATGGTTCTGGTCTCAGCAGATTTGTTGACAAGAAAAAGTCATGAATATCAGATGACTCATCCTTTAACCATGATGGTGTTAGGTAGGGTGAGTGTAGGTTAGACTGGAATAGAGAAGGGAAGGGAAAGAGGCTTCTGGTCTAAGAACCAGAAGGTAGTGGGTCATGTATGAGACCTTGATGAACTTGGTACCTCTTCCTCCCAGCAAATTATGGACTTCAAATTCTGGTCCAATAATCTGAGCTCCTCCTCCAGATCCCTTATTCGGCTGCAGGTTAGTCCAAGAGGTCGGGGGTGAACAGGGGTAGTGGAAAGAGCCGTAACACAAGCCAAGTTGCAAACAGGTGGTGGTGTGTTCGGGCATGCATTACACAAAAACACACATCGCACATTCATATCTGTCAGATAAGGAAATTCACATACATAACAAAATGTTGTAGACTGATATGGAAGAAATTAGTTCATTGATATATTATCATTCAATAGGAAATAATCAACCTGAATCATTGATAAATGGTTCCACTATGACAACATGAATATTGTTAGTGGCCCCACTGTCAAAACAAGAATAATGCTGGTGGCTTCATGACAAAAGAATAATTAAAACAACATGCATTTATGGCTCTTGTTGCATAGTTTTTACAGTGCAGGTGTTGACTTACGCCTCAGCAACTTCAGCACGCTCCTCTGAGCGCTCTAGGTCACCCTCCAGGATTACCAGTTTACGTGCCACCTGCAGACAGCAAGTATACCTGACAGTCACATGACCCATTCAGACCACAGATCTTGGAATACACTGTAGTGTAACATTTAAGCCATTTTACTTGATAATCCTGTGACACAGCTACATGAGCGACAAGTTTGGTCATCCTCATCTATTACACTTCTGTTTAGATGAGAATGTGAAACTAACACATCATCTGTCTGTGTTTAAGGACTCCTTCTGTTCTGAATGTGGGTCATTTTTCTAGTGAGGAGGCACATACTGAAACCGGCTAGGGTGTAGCATCAGTTAATGGTGACTGAAAACTTCCTCACCTCTTCATATTTGCGGTCAGCCTCCTCAGCAATGTGTTTAGCCTCCTTCAGCTGCATCTCCTGGATCTCCATTTTCTCCTCATCTTTTGTTGCTCTGTTCTCAATGACTTTCATCCCTCTGAATGAGCAAATCAACAGGTAGCCTTAAGCACCCAGTTACACATTAATGGAGTGGAGTAATCATGTTGAGGCACTGACTATAAATGTTCAATTCTTTACAGTGTAATTGTAATGAAGGATACTGATTAACCATTCATTACATTACCATTACATTTCACTAACTATGAGACTACTAGGAGCAACTGTCTTGACCTCTGTTGAATTAGGCCGATTATTTTGAAGTTGTGTTTGGTTTGGGGTGAATATTTATAAAATCACAAATTTTATAATATATATTTTGGTTAATTGACATTACTTTTTAAATTTGTTTTCTAAATTCTACCAAATTATATTGACCAGGATTTCATATATAAATGCAATGAAATGGGAACACATACAAAGAGCGAATACTTTTTACAGGCATTGTGTAACAAGCCCTCAGAGTTGCAGAGCTCCTCACCGCTCACTCTCGTCCGCAGCCTTCTCAGCCTCCTCCAGTTTCTGCAGAGCTGTGGCCAGTCGCTCCTGGGCTCGGTCCAGCTCCTCCTCCACCAGCTGGATGCGTCTGTTCAGAGACGCCACCTCTGCCTCTGCCTGTAAAGGAAGACACACACACATCAGACAGAACATGATCAATTCTTGACATGATCCACAAACATAATCAGCATCTTCATCTTCACTTTGACCAATTGGGTTTTTAGTGAATCATCCTTATAATAAAGATAGTTTCATATTCATAATGCAAAACTTGAAAGATGTTCACATGATGTCCCTGGATGTAATCAACATGTGATGCAGTTCCATGTTTTCCAGTGGTAACGATCACATACCTGGGGCCATCCCTTGTATTTCCACTGAGACTGAGACCATATGGCTTTATAATGAAGAGGAATCCTACAAATCTCATTAAAAGCCTCTGTTAGTCTGTGTAAATCAGGTATTTATTATATTTAGCCTTTATTTTAATGGGAAAAAACCTCATTGAGACATAAAAAAAATCTTTTTTCCAAGAGTGTCCTGGCCAAAACAGCAGCAGCATGGTCAACAAAGTTACCAAAAGACAATAAGCACCCATACATACCGCAATCAGGCATAACATTATGACTGCTGACAGGTCACGTGAATAGCACAGATTATCTGTTCATCATGGCCCCTGTTAGTGGGTTGGATATATTAGGCAGCAAGTGAAAATTTTGTTCTCAAAGTTGATGTTAAAAGCAGGGGAAAAAAGGGCATTCATAAGGATTTGAGCAAGTTTGACAAGGGCGAAATTGTGATGGCTAGACGACTGGGTCAGAACATCTCCAAATCCGCAGCATTTTGTGGAGTGCTCCTGGTCTGCAGTGGTCAGTATCCATCAAAAGTTGTCCAACGAAGGAACAGTGGTGACGGGCGACAGGGTAATGGGCAGCTAAAGTACATTGATACACGTAGGGAACGAAGGATGGCCTGTGTGGTCCAATCCAACAGAAGAAGTTAATGCTGGCTCTGAAAGAAAAGTGTCAGAGTGCACAGTATAAAAAAATATAAGATAAACTGGGCTTGAAAAGAATACCAAACACCACAAAAGAAAAGAGCTGGAGCCCCACTTGCTCAGGCTAGAAAAGGCTTTTATTATAGAAAAAAAAATAAACCAAATAAACCAAAAATCATTGGAACCCTGCGTATGCACACCTAAGGAAATCTTTCCTTTATAAATCACAGCCTGATTACAAGTGTGCGTACCTGTATAGGCTTCATGTCACGCTCTGTACACGCCCATTTTTAACCATAAATGGTCAATGCAAAGCACCTCATGGATGCGGCCTGCTTATAAAATAAGACTCAGATACAAGTGTTGGAACCGATGGCGGATACAGGAAGAAAAGGTAAAAAAAAAAAATTCTGAGGCAGCACCAAAAAATCACGTCCATAACTAGCGTCATTCTGGTACGCCTGCGAGCGGTCGGGTGCTCAACGATACAGTCCTGCAGCTACAAAGGGAGACAATACAAGCAATCAACTTGACGGAGGAGTTGAGACAAATGAGAAATATAATGGTTGAAATTGCAGAAATATTAAAAGGCAATGTGCAAAAATGAACCTTTGGTTGTCTTTATACACGCTGCATGACATCCTGACGGAGTCTTGCACCCTGTTCATATCCCGCTTGTCTTGAAGGGGGCTCTGCCTCCGGGTCATAATGCTGGGGGAGGGAGAGGGATACCATTCCTCTGTGCCACATTGTGTAACACGTCACACACTCTTATAATGCAGCACACTTTGGCAGGATGGTAAAGAAGCCTGCTCTCCGACCCATCCAAAGCGCGCCACCGGCACTTCATGAGGCCGATGGCCGCTCCACTACTGACTGCGCACGGGCATGGACCTCATTGAAGACGGTTTCCTCTGCGCTTTGCGCATTTAAAAACGGGGTTAGGACCTGCCTCTGCGTCAGGATGGCGTGGTTCCGGCGTGTTGCCCTCTCTAATGCTGGACCCGGTTCAGCACATAAATCCAAGAGCATAGCTCTAGGGAATCTAAAACGGCTCATAAGACAATCATCATCATGGGCCAATAAGTCGTTATGGTGCCTGAAGACCTTTTCCCTCCTAATTCTGCCATTGGCATAGTCCTCCAGCAGTGCCAGCAATGCCATGGTGCAGCATTACGCACAGGCCTCACCGCTGTATTTATAGGTTTACAATAAACAGAGTGATAACACCTTGAATAATCAGTTCATGCTAACCCCGACCACGAAAAATATTCTTTAGACTGAAGTGTGTGAACATTACCCTTTTCTTTATGCCTTGTTATGAAAAGCATCGCGTAGAGCTGACGAACTGAGAAGCTAAAGTATATAGAATAAAGATTGTTAATGGCTTTGTTTTCCACACTTACTGTGGGATTTAATTGGCATTTGATTGTGTGTTCACAGTATCACAGGAAAATATTATTATTTACACATGTTAGGAAGATGCTTTATTCCATGCAGCCGCGCTGTCCTCTCCTCCTCCTACGGAGTGGACAATATGAAGGAGAGACGGTGGTGATTAAATATAGAGAAGTGATTTTGATTTAGAATTTTTAGTTCAATTCTAAGGAAATGTTTCTGAAACAATTACTCAGTGCAATGCAAAATATCGCAGCTGAATTAAATCATTCTGATGACATGGCTCTAACGCATGATACGGGTTAAAATTAAATGTGTGAAGGGCAATAATAAAAACATAATCGTTCTTCCCACTCTTCATTTCTTCAGTCTGACTTCAGTTCACTATCACACCGTCTGTGTCGCCAATTCCCCTTTTCCTCCAAACTGTGTGTACACATGGGTCAAAATTTGCGTAGTGGTGCGCACATTTTCCCATCAAGTCTGTTTTTTAAAGATCACAACCTTTGCGTAGAAGTGACGTACGCAAGTTTTAGGTCCCATTTTGTGTGCACGCAACGTTTATAAATGAGGCCCCAGATCTGTTATTAACAGTAGCAGGGGAGTTGCTTATATCAACCACAGCCTCAAAACACTTATCAAGGTCAAGGTAAACTTTATTGTCCCACCAGGTGGGAAATTTGTCTTGGGCTAACCACCCATACTGCAGCCATTAAATAAACAAATAAATAAATAAAACAACATGGGAACATGGGAAATATTATGGCATAAATAAAAACAACAGTATATACATGGAGCAATACAGAAGAAAAAAAAAACTAAGTAGCAGCTCCAATCGATAAAAACAAACACCCAGCAACAGCTCTGTGCAAAGATGCAAATCCTCATCAGCACCAGCTTTAACTGGTCATTATCTGCTCTTGTTTAAGAGCTTGACAGATGCAGGGATGAATGAATTTTTAAATCTATTTAACCTGCAGCGAGGGAAGCAGCTCGTACGCTGTATACAGAACATGGGATGCATTGCTTGAAATCTTAATGGCCTCTTCATAAATGCTCTGAAGGAATGATTGCTCTTTAACACCAATAATCTTCCATGTAGTGTGAATTAAACGGAACAGTTTATTCTTTAACTGCACAGAAAGGTTACCAAACCAGACTGTGATGCCATATCTGATCAGGCTCTCTAAAACCGCCTGATAATATATTAACATAAATTTGGTGTCAACCCCATGAATTCTCAGACGACGTAAAAAATGCAAACGTAATCTGCGACAGAGGTTATCAACATGTGTGCTCCAGGTAAGCGAGTTATCAATAAAAACTCCAAGATATTTATAGGAGTGGACCTGGGTGATTACTTGGTTGTGTATCACCACAGGCTTATGGTCGCCCACTTCCCGACGATCGAACACCATCTCTACTGTCTTGTTAGTATTCAAAACAAGATGGTTGTTGTCACACCAGTTCACAAACCTTTGAATTTCTGAGAAGTAGTTGGATAGGTCGCAGCCCTTTTTCAATAAGGATAAAATTGCAGTGTCGTCTGAGAATTTAATGATCTGATTGTCTGGATAAAAACTCCTGCACTCGTTTGTATATAAAGTGAACAGTATTGGAGAGCTAACACAGCCATGTGGGGCTCCTGTGTTCAGAGTCTTTGTTTCAGACAGAGTTCCATTCACACTGACCTGCTGTCTGCGGTTGGTTAAAAAAGAATAAAGCCATTTAATAATAAAAGGGTGAACTCTAAAATCATTCAGCCTCTTAATTAAAAGATGTGGCTGCAGCATATTAAATGCTGAACTAAAATCAACAAATAAACGGCGTGCATATGAGGAAGACTCTTCTAAGTGAGTCATGGCTAGAATGGCATCATCTGTACTTCTGTTACTCTTATAGGCAAGCTGAAAGGGATCTAAAAAACAACTGACCTCCGTTTTCAAAAAATTAATCATAATTGTCTCAAAACACTTCATTACCAATTAAGTGAGTGCAACAGGATGGTAGTCATTATTCTCTTTACAGCTTGCTTTTTTGGGTACAGGTATAATGATAGAACTTTTCCCGATAGAGGGAACACAATGAGTATCAAAAATGCATGAAAAAAGTCTCTCAACAGCATACTGATTGATGGTGATGTTCAGAGTCCGAAACAGGTACACAGTCCAGAGCTACTTTTTGCTCATGTGAGAAGTTTCTTTTTTCAAATATGCAGAAAAACTCATTCAACTCATTTTCCTTTTCCCCCTCGTTTATCACATTAATGCGCTTTTTAGCTGGAGCCATGTTCATCATGACTTTCAGAGAGTCTCACAGTTCCTTAGTGTTCATCGCAGAGCAGTGGGATTCAAACTTTCCCTCTCCTTCTTCCTAGCTGCCCACAATTTGTGATTAAGTACTTTCTGCTTATTCCTCATACTTAACAAGGTCCCCGCTCTTGAATGCCATTTTTGTCTGTACCAGGCACTCTTTAATTTTCTTGGAAATATAAGGTTTATTATTTGGGTACATGGTAATTGATTTTTGAGTTAACATGTTGTCTTTGCAGAAATTAATGTAGTCTGTAAAGCCTGGCTCACACTACAGGATTTTAAAAATCTTATAAGATTCTGAAATCAGGTTGTATCACACACATAAGGAGAATTTTGTATGTTTATCTTCTCTTAAATCTTAAACACGCACACACTACAAGATTTGAAAATAATGACCAGCACACACTACAGGATTTCATCAAGATTATCGGACCAGGGAGCGACGCACCATGTGATCCTACGTCATCTCACAAGGAAGCGAATGTAATCAAAGTTACAAAAAATGGAGCCTAGTACGGTGCTGCTGGCTGTAGCTATTATTTGCAGTGAAAAAAGGAAAAAGGCTAAAAGAATCTGGATGAAGAAGTGGTTGGGGAGACGCGGACAACATGGGTTGTCCATTCTACTTCTGATGATCATTTCCGGTCCGTCATAGGCAGCTCTCTCTGATTGGCTATTGTCATTGTCAGCGAAAATGAGTGGTGTAATCACCCCGATAAAAATCAAACATGTTTGAAAATTACTGGGGCGCCTCCGATTGTCGGGAGGGCCAATCGTGGGGGTTAAGATTGATCCGTCACCTGCTCACACTAGAAGATAATCTGGCTGGGGCCGAATCGGGGTAATCCTGTAGTGTGAGCCAGGCCTAATAGTGTCTGTGGCCTCCTCTAGTTCCAGACCATGAAAGAGGTCCCAGTTGGTGCAAAAAAACATCCTCTCAGAGTTTTGGTACCATCCTTATCCCATATATATACAGTTTTGGTCTTTGGTTTGCTGCTTTTAAGCAAGGACTTATATGTGGGAATCAAGTGGACAGCATTGTGATCGGATGTCCCTAAAGGGGGTTTAACCTTAGCTGTATAAGCATTTTTAACATTCCCATAACATTTGTCCAGAAAATTTTTACCTCTGGTATTGCAGTCCACATATTGATAAAAACCGGGTAACACAGCCTCAAGTTTACAATGATTAAAATCATCCAAGATAAAACAAGGTGCTTCAGGAGTGCATTTCAATTGTCTATGAACACAGTCTGCTATAGTAGTGGCTGCTCTTGCAGCGTTTCCACTGGGAGGAACATATACAGCGTATAATAAAATGTTCCCAAATTCACATGGAAGATACAATGGTCTCAGGCTTAAACATACCAGCTTGATGTCGGGACTACCAACCGACTATCTCTGGTGGTGAACTGCGAGCACCTCTTGTTGTTGATATAGACGCAGGTTACGCCGCCTTTGCTCTTGCCGGAGTTATCATCTCTGTCGGAGCAAACCAGAGAGATGCCATCCAGAGAGACAAGCGAGTTGGGCACATCCTCTAGCAGCCACGTCTCGGTTAACACAAGCAGGCACGAATCCCGGGACTTGTGGAAAAATCATATGTTGATGCTGAGCTCCTCAACTTTGTTTTTCAGGGAGCGGGTGTTGCACAGGAGAATGGAGGGCAGTGGTGGTCTGTTTGCTCTTCTCAGAAGTCTCTGTCGTATCCCGCTGCGTCTTCCCCTCTTCGATGTCCGTCTCCTGCAGCCTCCTGTCGGGCTCTGTGCCAGCACTTCCTCCAGTAATGGGAGTGCAGGTGTTTGGCTGTGATGGAGTATCAGGAGCTGGTCCCACGTATATTTCAGGAGCGAGGCTGACATGGCGACCGGGCCAGTTGGCGTGGCATGGCATGTAGCGAGCCATACAACCAAAAACAAAGTCACAAACAGTCCTCTCAATGCTTCATATTGCTTTTGTTAAGCACCATGTTGTATACCTAAAATTAGTAGACAGCACATACAACACGAAAAATAAAGACTAAAGCACTAAGGCAGCAGCACAAGGAAGCCCGAGGGCGCGGCCCTGCTGGCGCGACTTATCAAGAGAACGGTCACTCTGTTCAGCCTTGATCAGGGCGTCACAGTTTAAAGGCAGTGTGATCCCTGAAGTAGCACCTGACTCCACTGTGCTTGCGCGTTCTCTCACCTTATTATTATCCAGCTCAACCACAGGAGGCAACTTTTCCTCAGGCAGGGCAGTTGCAAACAGAGAGTCAGCCAGCACACCCTCATCTTTTTTACAGGCCTGAGCTCGGGTGAGGACGCTTATTTCAAACACCCCAGGGTCACTAACCGCTAACTCGTCTGGATCAGACTCAGCGTGGGGAACGCTCATGACTTCAGGGTTTGGGTGAACCTTTCTGCCTGCGATATCGTTTCCCATAATGAAATCAACCCCCTCTATTGGGAATGTGTTGCGAGCGGTGCTTGCGTCATAGGCGGACTTGCTCCCCAAAGGCAGGATACCGCAGTTTTTAAACTCCTCTGTGATCATCAGCTCATGAAAGGAAGCCATGTCACTCACTTTGCACGCTGAAGACCATTGATCAAATAAAAGCCCCTTGTCCCTAACAAAGTCTGTAAATGTTTGTTTCTGGCTCTTCCTGAGCCCACAGAAGCGCTGCCGATATGCTTCCAGGACCAGCTCATAGGTTCTCAAGATAGCTCCTTTCAGCGTATCATGATTTAAACTATCAGCAGTTGAGAGGGAGCCACAAGCCTCCTGGGCTTTGCTGCACAATTTGCACTGATGCAATATAGCCCACTCATCCTGTGGCAGCCAAGCGCAGTTGCTATGCACTCAAAAGCATTGAAATACGTGTCCACTCTGGTTTCTCTAAAAACTGGCACTATTGGAATATTTCAGCTTACATCAAAAGTGTTAACTGTTGGAGAGGGCGACAGGTCTTAAGCCAAACCCAAACTGGTTTGGAGCTCTAGCTGGCGCATTTTTAATGCAGTATCTGCCTCTATCTTCCAAAGCTTGAGCTTTACGGAGCTGAAACTCCCTCTCTCGCTCCTCCTACTCCATCTGGAGCCAGGCAAGATGCACCTTCAGACGTGCATACACCTTGGAAGCGGGAGTGGACTCAACTGACAATAGGTCGAAGTGCGGCAGTGTAACCGGCTTCTGCTCCAGCAACACACGAGCGCCTGGAGTAGCAATCACCGGTTGCGCCTCGGACACGTCCTCCACCACAGACGCCCGGCAGCTCACCTCACCTGCTCCAGGGTGCTGCTCAACCCTAACCCTACATAGCGCCTGTGTCCTCACCACCAAAGATACTTAAAAATCTGCGCATCCACTAACGCCGCTCTAAAGGCATCTTTATAGAGAGAGAGAGAGACAGACACGCCATAGTGCGCTGCGATTTCCACTAAATCCCCCTTACGGCAGTCAGCCAACTTATCCACAGTAAGCTCAGCCACAAATGCTTCAAAATCAAAATGTGCCATTACTACACCTGACACACCGCCTTCGCAAAATAAAATAAAAACGGGTGCCCAATCGAATGGATGCCAAGTATAATCACTTAGCTGGGCACTCACTTGATCTAACGGGAAGAGCAACCGGAACAGATTGCAACCACCAGCTTTCCCCTTCTAAGGTGAAGGATCAATTCAATACTCCCAGACAAGCACCCACTTTGTTACCTCCCCCAAAATACAAAATAAACTGGGATTGAAAAGAATACCAAACACCACAAAAGAAAAGCGCTGGGGCTGCACTTGCTCAGGTTAGAAAAGGCTTTTATTATACAAAAAAAACAAACCAAATAACCCAAAAATCTAATTGGATTTCACCAGGATGCTCTGTACCCAAAGTGAAAACACTGGTCCACATACAAACTAAAAACGACCATGAAAACTACAACCACAGGTACGTAACAAAAAACACCTTTCCACAGAAAGGGACACAAATGTAACGTTAGCCCTGAAGACACACACCAAGGAGACCACACACTGTGACTGACACACAGTGGCACACTGGCCCTGAATGTTGCCTCTCTTCCCCTTTTATCCTCTAGCCGCTGCTCAGGTGAATGCGAACCACCTATATGTGGGGGCAGAGCATCCCCCTGGGCTGGAGAGAGAGAGCGATAGAGAGAGCATGAACACAGCAGCCACACTAACACACACACACACACACACACTATACTGCTTCAATGTATGTAAGTCAGAAGGTATGAAGGAACCTTTGTAAACCAGGATATTTTTGTGTTTCAGTCTGCACGTAGCTAGGGAAGGCTAGCCATCACATTCATATAAGTTACAATGATGCACAAGTCCTTTAAAATTTCTGATGAACTTTAGGTTTCTATGATACAACAGAGCTTGCAAACTTTGGAATTAAGCATGCAAAAATAAAACATTACAACAGTCTAATACAGATATAAAAGTGGTGTGATTTTCATAAATTGATAGACAGGCAGGATTAAACCCAGTTTCAGTTTGAATTTTTTTACTGAATTAGATAGATAATGATTACAATGCTAACATATCAGCATAAAGAAGACATTTTATCTTTTTACCCTGAAGAGTAAGGACTGAACAGGTTTGATGTCTTTGATTTTATGTTTGAAAACTGCATGACTTTGTTTCTGTTGGCGACAAGTTTTAGATATTCAACAACAATTTTGTTGAACAGTATTGAAAGCAAGTTGTAACTGGGTAAGAGCCTGGTTAGCAGTGAGTCCAGGACCGTACAGTATAGTGTCATCAACGGCAAAATTTTATTTTGCATTACATAAGTTTAGGTCAGTGTTGATGCTGAAAAGAGTGAAAAGGAGTGGCCCCAGAATTGATCCCTGAGGAATGCCTTTATTTTGCCGTTACATTGAAAGAGCAAGTACCACCCTCTGCCTGCACACGGTGGCCCTTATTTATCAGACAAATGTACTGCAGAAAATAGGTGTATGTTGATTATACACCCATTTCAACACAAACCTCAGTGTTTATCAATTAAGACATGAGCTATGGGTATGCTCAAATCTCATGCCAAGTCCTCATCTTAATTAATTATTTATCATTGCAATTTAATTTAATACATAACAATAGGTAGCTAATGTTTAAGCTTCATCTTGTCAATCTCTGTTCGTATTAGGGCTCCCAGGTAAAGTAGTTTTCATGCCGAATTGGGCTACTTTTTAAATGTTCCTCAAGTTTAAAATTTTGTCCACAGGTGGGGTAGGGCAGACCTAATGCATGCAGATTATAGGAATAGTACCTTTGAATAAAAACCCATATTTTGAATGACATTTGTATGTACCCAAATCATATCAAACTGACTCCAGCCCAGATCACCTGCTCACTCCACAGACACACAAATAATATTCCAATTCTTTATGATGCACTCTAACTCATAACCAACCAGAGTATCACCATCACCCCTACCCTGTGTCCGCCAACTGCGTCTCTGAAGTAGTTAACATGCTAGCTACAACGAAGAAAATTATTCCCATAGTTAGTGGGTAAACTACGGGAGGAAGTATATAAAAGAATGGGAAAGTGAAGATGGACTTAAGGAATAGGAAAGGACCAGCGAAGGATCTCAAAGCATCTAAACAAAACACACTGGACAGTGTAAGTAGTCCAAGTTCACAGCGTTTTGTCCCCCTCTCTCCTTTGGTGGAGAGAGTCAAACAGGTGATCCAAAATTATTTTCATGAATTATTTCATTAAGTAATTACTATGGCTGTCCACATTAACACATATCTATATATATACTGAAAACAAGCACAATGACTCTTTGTTTAGATTTGTCATAAATCAAAAGCAAATGTTAAACATATATATGGCAGCACTGCGGCACAGTGGTACAACAAGAAGGTGGGTTTCCTACGGGTACTCTGGTTTCCTCCCATTGTTCAAACACATGCATGTTTAGGTTAATTGGTATCTAAATTGCCCATAGGTCTGAGTGTGAGTGGTTGTTCGTCTTTGTCTGTCATATATCCATCTCCTGTCATTTATCCTTCTTTTCCAACAACAGAGAAAATGTGAATTTTTCAATCTTATTTGGAATGGTGATTAATTTTGATTAATCTACAGCTTCCCTGTGATTAATCAGATTAAAAATTTTAATCATTTAACAGCCCTAGTATATACCCTACTAATTTACATATTATTGTGAGTAAATTCTTAACATTTTCAAAATTAACAGGGTAAGGTGTTCAAGTGGATATAAGGTATAACATTAAATATACAGCCTATTTCACTATTTACCTTAAGGATATGAGTAAAACTTGAGTGTCTGAGCCTAAGTGTAGGTATTTTTTCGGAAAAATTGCTTTTAATGTATTTACAGATATTATAGTACATTTTGCAATGATAACAATGCTGTTTGACATAAGCAATATGTATGGTTTTGTATAGACATATTTTGAGTATGTACTGATTTTGGGCTGGTTTTGCCTCACAGACCTGGAGACCCTGGTTTTTAACATTTGTGTCATTAACATTGTAACATTTACTAATGAATGAAATATTCAGGCTTTCCACACCAACCCACTGACCTGGGTCATGAACATGGTGGCAGAGCCGTAAACTTTTTTTCAACCATCCTCCAACTTACTCACAGAAACAGCACCAGAGACCTAGTGATATCTTTTACAACTGAATGCAAAATTGAAGATCCCACTGTTATTCTCACAAAATCGCCTTCCTTTAAAAGAGGCAAAATGAATGAAAAAATAAACAGTAGACATCTTAACTGTGCTAAATGTAGCTATTGGGGAGCAGAGCTCATCAGTTGAAAAATCTATCAAGCTAAAATCTTCTCTCAACTTCCTCTCTGCTGGCGTGCAAAATATAAAATATAACATACAACAGACGGTTGATCGAGTCAGCAAAGCAGAAGAAAAGATGCACCTTGCAGCATGCCTAATGAAGAAGAGGAGGAACAGGCAAGAGCATAAGCGATTCAGATTAGGACTGTTGAAAGTAATTATATAATCGATACACCGAGATGCGGACTGTCCAGATTTAGGCTCCACCCTTTGAGAGCCACAGGTATAAGCATTCTTTTATCCCTGCAGCCATTTCTATTTTAAATGCAGGCCAGGGGAGAGTTAGTGAGTCTTTTCGTGGCAGAATTTTAATTTACATTCAGTGTATTTATCTTTCTTGTCATTCATCGACCTTGTTATTGCTTTTTATTGATGACACAATTGTGTATTTTGTATGATTGACCATTGCTGTATCACTGGTAGACTATGTCTTATTTTTATGCGTGTCTCTCTTCCCATCTTGCAGTAAAACTAATGTGATGGTTGATTATAACGTTATAACATTTCTTGTTGGTTTTCCGGCCGCGGCTTAAAATTCTTGTTAAAACATCCTGGATGTACCCTGTACCATCTTTGGTACTCTGTCTGTTGTGTCTATGGGAGTCAAGTTGAAGTTGCCGGCAGTGTTGGATGTCACAACATCAACCGCACAGAATGAGGCAACTGTACTGGTCGCGTTTGTTGTTGATTTGAGATGGAAGATTAACCTTAATTTTGGGGATGGCGTCAGAGTTATTCCATAATGACACTGATAAGAAAATGTGAAACAAACCCGGAAGGAATCCCCCAGAGAGCTCATTAGTATTACTTTGTTCCAGATTCAATGGAGATACTTGGGAAATGAAAATCTGTTGATAAATATGTTACCCTGTATAGTATTTGATATTGTAAATATTTTTGTCAGGTGTGTTGAAATTTAGGTTTTGTTAAATGTAAAAAAAGGGATCTTATATATAACTGCTTGTATTTGCTTATGAAAGCAAACCATGTGAAGTAAAAAAAAAAAAAATGTGTCATGATATCGAATGGAATCTTGGACATGATAATAAAATAGTGAGAGCAGTGGATCCCCACCTCTGATGGACATATATCGAAATATGGCAAAGTTTTTGGGGGTGACCGACATGGTCACAAGCTTGGAAGAAAAAAAGAGGCCAAAACATAAGCTTGGCATGTCAACGTTCAGTTTTCCTTGAGACATTTTTGTGGCATGAGTTGGAAAATGTTCAAGCATTTTGACTCTTTTCGGAGTTTCTAGTAGAGCATGCACTTTTATGGACAGCGTTTTTATTGAAATGATAAACAATGAAAAATTCCCTTCCTCTCTATACCAACAAGTAATTACTTTAAAGACATCCCACTTCCTTATTAAACAATGATTATAAAATTATTGCAATTTTACTAGTAAATAACTTCCTCAGTTATATCATTGATGAATCACATGGCTTTATGCCTGCAAGATATATATTTGATAATATAGCTGATCCTTTATATATCAGACTATTCTGACGCCGTACAAGATAATAGTTTCATTCTGTTTCTAGAGTTTTGCAAGGCTTTTGACTCTATAGGACAGAAGTTTATGTTTAAACATATTGATTTATTTGGGTTTGGGGAGTACTTAAAAAAAAATTAACATGCACCTTATAGGCTTTTGGGTATAGTTCAGTTAAATTGCCTTACTGAACTACAAAGTAATGTAGCAGGAATCAAGGAATGCATTAGGGATGCCTTAGATCCCTGTATTTATTTTTACTTTTGTAAATCTCTGCTGCACAATACATAAAACATTATAATCTAAAAGGAATATTTATAGCAGCAAGGGTATTCAATTTGCTACAGGTAGCTGATGATCCAGGCCCATTATACAGAATAGAGCTCAAATAGATATTTAAATTACATTTTTTGATGTGTTTTCAGCAGCTTCTGGTCTTAAACTTCATTTGCCCAAATGTGAGTTGTTTCTCATTAAGGCCTGTAGTGATTCTCATATTTCAGGAATTCCTGTAAAATATCAAGTTAAATGCTTCAGTATTACTTAAAGATTAGTTAAAGTTCAAAGTACAAGAATGACTCAGAACTTTGATCCACTCATCTCTTCTTTACTACAGAGGTTTAATTTATGTATTCCAAGAGACTGGTCAAGTACTGCATTCTAAACTTAAGGTACTGTATACAGTATCTAGGTTCAGATCTTGATGTCTCAAATGATCTCTATACAAAAATTGATAAGACTTGGCTTGCTTTTGGAAGAAGAAATGTAATCTTATTGGAAAGAATGTAATAATTATCAAACTTATCTCAGGTCATTTAAATGTTTTAAACTTTTACACATTGCACTCTATGTTTAAAATGAAGTTGCTCAGAAGGTAATACATGAATCATAATTCATTATGGAACTTTAATGTCTTTTGATGACTTTGATGTCATAGTGGTACTTGATTTTTTATTAAGATGTAATGATCACATAGAAAAGAGTCCTGTAAAATTCCAAATTTTTATCAACAGTTTATCTTACATTGGTCATTGGTATATGAACATACAAACAACTTTTCACTTCATAAATGCTATATTGGAATCACCAGGATATCTTTGAAAAGCAAATAATTGTACTTAAAGAAAAGGGTTGATAATGGCATGCTACATTATCAGTTGTTTAACAGGGATGGCCAGACCTTTACACATGATTAATTCTTGTCAGAATATAACATCCCTTTACTTCCATCAAAGCTGTCATCAAGACAGCTTTTTACGAACTTAAAAAACATCAACAGAATTAAAAGTTTTGTCACCCAAAAAGACTAGGAGGAGCTTATCCACACATTTATCTCCAGTAGACTCGATTACTGTAATAGTCTTCTGACCAGACTCCCCAAAAAGAGCATTAAACTGTTGCAGATCATCCAGAATGCTGCTGCTAGTTTTAACCAGGCCAAAGACTTCAGAGCACATTACACCTCAAATCAAATCAAATCAAATCAAATCAAATTAGATTTATTTATATAGCGCCAAATCATAAAAAAGTTACATTTAGGCACTTTACATATATAGCAGGTCTAGACCAAACTCTTTATAAAAAGAGACCCAACAGATCCCCCCAAGAGCAAGCACATGCGAGGAAAAACTTCCTTTAAAAGGCAGAAACCTTGGGCAGAGGCTAAGCGGGGGCGTCCGATAGCGGCCATCTGCCACCTATTTTAAAATCTTTACACTGAATCCTAGTCAGTCAAAGAATAGATTTAAAAATTCGGCTGCTAGTTTACAAATCACAGAACAGTTTGGGACCAGAATAGATCTTTGATATGTTTAGAGAATATAAACCTAGCAGCACTCTTAGATCAATGGACTCAGATCAGCTAGTCCAGACCAGAATCCAGACAAAACATAGAGAAGCAGCATTCAGCACAAAACAAGTGGAATAAGCTGCTAGTGGAGGTTAAATCAGCACCAAATGTGGACACTTATAAATCCAGGTTAAAAACATTTTTTTCTCATGCACGCTTATGCATGAAAATTGCACTGGAATTTTTTCTTAACTTATTCAGGCTGCTACATATTCTTTTAATCATTTTAATTTAATTACTTTATGTGACTTTACATATTGTATTATGATTTTATAATTCAGATTTTTCTATACATATGTTTTAACAGGATCTTTTGTTTCACCACAATTTTTGTCTGTATGTTCTTTTTTTTTTACGTAAAGCACATTGAATTGCCTTTGTGTATGAAATGCATTATATAAATAAACTTGCATTGCCTTGCCTAGAGATTTTTCTGCTGTCCTTGATACTTTTCTGGCAAGTTTAAAAATCTTGCTGTTGCCTGCTTCCCCAGACATTATTCATAGGAAATTCAGAATCCCATTTCACATCTGGATAATTAAAAACCTTTTCAGTTGTGGGTCTGTGGGTGGTCATGACTAAGGAAAATGTACCTAAAGCTGATTACCACAAATTCAATTCTACCTGCATGAAAACTTTATCATGATCTTAAACTGTATGGAAACAGACACCTAAATTTCCTCAGGAGGCTAAGGCAGGCCGGCCTCAATACTTCAGTTTTGGCAGCTATCTACAAGTGTATGGTGGAGAGTACAATCATCTCCTCCATCATGACCTGGTATGGGAACTGCTCTGCTGCTGACAGGAAGGCACTGCAGAGGGTGGTGAAAGTCGCCCAGAAGGTCACCACTGTCTTCCTTCCATTGAGGAGATCAATATCAGCAGGTGCAGGAGCAGTGCAGCCGCATAAAGGGAGACCATCAAGGTTTCCCATTATGTCAACCCATGGACTGTTTGACCCCCAAAGCCTGATTAACTAGGCTCAACTCGGCTCAAATGTAGGTTCTACCTGTTAGCAGTGTTACCAATTTAATGACTTTGTCGCTAGATTTAGTGACTTTTTAGACCCCTTTAGCAACATTTTTTCAAAATAGCGACTTTTTCTGGTGTTAGTGGAGACTTTTCTGATGGAGACTGACATGAAATCACACATCGCTCTGCAGTTCTCAACGAGCAGCAGCAGCAGGTGCTACCGTGAGCCCTGTCCAAAAGCCCTCACAGCGGCCTAGTCCCAAAGGCAGTCAGCACAGAGAGAAGATCCTCACTTCTCCATTAGCGTCCAGACTGCAAATGAACCGCGCATGTGCAAAGCCGCCACTGATCCCGCCCTGGATGTAAATACAAAGGTTCCCCATGAAAGGATGTTTGGTTACCCTATATTCTACCATTAAACAATACAGGACTAAATTGATTTAGCCTATGTAATGTGGCTCTCGACAAAGCATTAAAGTAATTATGTTATTTAGAGAAGTGATGGCCTATTTCAATGGAAAAAAAGAAGAAATAATCAACAGAAGAAAGTTCATTTATAGCTCTGAACATATTTAAGGTGTTTTTTACTCACTTTGTCTCCCCCACGATGCTAGACTCTCTTCTGCAGTGTCCATTACTATTACACGCCTATGGTCAATAAATTATGCAAATTAAGTCATGATGTAATTTCTCGCAACTTTTAGGACAACCAATAGCCCAAGGTTTAAGGATATTTGAGAGAGAGATTAGTATAACTCAGCTAGCAGATGATACAATCCTAATTTTGGAAAATTAACAACAAATACAGAGAGCACTTAGGATAATAGACACTTTTTCTAAAGCATCAGGTCTCAATCTCAGCTCAATTTAACAAAATGTAAATATTTTGTCTATACAACACTAAGGAAACTCTAATGTGTAATATACCAGTTAAAGAATGTGTTAAATACCTTTGAATTTATATTTCTAAAAATCTCAATGAACGTCAATTAAAAAACTTTAAACAAAAAATACTAAAAACTAAAAATATATTCAATATATGGCTTCAAAGAGATTTGTCTCTATTAGGAAGAGTTTTTCTGAGTAAAGCGGATGGTATTTCAAAATTTGTATATCCTACTATCTCTCTTTTCGTCCGAAAATCCAGCTGCAAAGAAATTAATAACACCCTAATTAACTTTGTCTGGAAAAACAAATACCAACTTTTAAAAAAAGAGATCTTAGCAGGCCTGAGAGGCAACGCTGGCTTGGAGTTGTTAAACTTTATGGATATGAACTATACCTTTAAAACAAAATGGGTAAAAGAATATCTAAAAAAGCCAGAATCTCTTTGGTACTTTATACCACAGAACATTTTTGGAAAATTGGAGGTCTATATTTTCTTCTGCATTGTGATTATGATGTCTCAAAGTTACCACTAAAATTATCTAAATTTCACCAACAAGCTCTTTCAGTAGCAAAACTGTGCTTAGTTCACAACTTCTCCCCACACAAAACTATTATCTGGAATAATGAGTTCATAACTAAAAGGAATAAATCACTATACCTGAAACATTGGAATGACAGGCAAATAATTTACCTTGCAGATTTACTAAATGAAGCTCAAAATTTTAATCATGAGGAATTTCTCAGATCCAAAATATTTCCTGTTACTTATAAAGAATATCAAATGGTGATAAACGCTCATCCCAGTGGAATTATCCAATAGATAAAAGGTCACTTTGAGAGACATGAGATAGAGGAAGTTGATCCCACCCTCTTTATTAATGGTATAAACATTACCAATAAACATATTAGGAATCATTTCAGAAAAAGGAAAATAACGCCCAGAGGAAAATTTGAATGGACCTCCCATCTCTCTGACATTAACTGGAAAACAACATGGCTCCTTCCATACAAATTTGCTATTTGCAATAAACTCAGAGAAGTTCAATATAAGATTATACATAATATTTATCCCACCAAAATATATGTGTAAAAATTTGTCAGTATTGATATTTGATGTGAATTTTGTAACGAATAATAAATTAAGCACCTCCTCTTTGAATGTCGGTTTTCCCGGAAGTTTTGGAAAGAATTTGAGAATTATATCACCCTACAAACCAACCTGTCAATTAAATTGGAAGCGAAAGATGTGTTATTGTATTATGATAATAAAAATCAAAAAATTTGACACCTCATTAATCTGATGATTTTTATAGCAGAGTTTCACATCCACAAAGCTAAGTTCTCTAAATGTCGACCTTCCTTTCCAGTTTTCCAAGTTGAGTTTATGAACTACTTGAATGTATAAAAACGACTAACAATAAGAAATGTCTTAATACTATGGCTATAATTCAAGAACTATTTAGAGAATTGTGATCTTCACTTTTCTTTTTTTATGTTAAACTATTACCTTTATATTCTGTACTTATATACCTACCCTTGCTTTTCTTTATTTTATTTTATTTTTTCATATTTATTTCTTTATTTATGTTAGTTAAGATGCCGAACTTGTTCAATATTCCCAGTATGTCAATTGTTGTTGATTGTAATTGATAACGCTTCTCAATAGAATTTTGAGGGGGGAAAAAAAGGAAAACCAATAGTTACTTTCCTTATTGAGGAACACTGCCTATTAGATTGGTGAACTCCATTTGACACTTAGTAGAGACTAAATATTATTGATTACTTTTGACTGATTTTAAGGCACGCTTCCTGACCTGAGTGCAAATTTTGTTTAATGTGCCAGGATAAAGGCAATTGGCAACAAATCAACTTTAAACTTTGAATCTTGTGTACCCCCTGAACTGTTAACGGAACTCCGGTCATACACTTCACGTTCAGTCATGAAAACCGGTAGTTGAACGAAGATGTTCCACTTTCAACTGGAAAGCGACAGGTACCTTAAGACATAGCGCGTTCTATGGCATTTAACAATTCAACATGACTGTTTGTCATCTTTCAGGACCCGTTGAGGTCATCGATAAGTTTCCACAGGTTCTGTTGCTGTGTGTCCACAGTGGTGCAATGTAGGTGTGTTACCCGCACTCTGGTCTCCCTCTCCGTGTCCGTCTCCGCCTGAAGCTGCTCAGCTCGTTCTTCCGCCTCGTAGGCCGCCTGCTGCAGGGTCTGGATCTTCCTTTTCACTGCATCTATCGAGGTAAAAGCCGCCATGCTGTCGATTGACTCCATTGTCATGGCGTTACCATGGCAACTAGTCGCGGCAACGGTGTAATAGCGTCGGACTTAACGTGTGGTCCTTCCGGTTCCGCTTTCCAAAGCATCAGCTGAACCAGATTTTACATACCGTACAGTTTATAAATTCTTAAATAACTATCTGTCTTACAGATCTAATGAGATAGGTGTTCGTATGTATGCGTGTGCGTGTGTATGTTATGTCTAATAGATGTAAAATCTTTTTATACTATTGTGGCAAATCACGTGGTTACTCCCACACTCTCTTGTGAATTGCCAGTGACTTTTCTTCATATCTTCTTTTCTGTGCAATTAGTGAACAGATTTAATGAGGCAGAGATTGTGCAGTGAACTTAACTTATTGCAGTTGACTCCTGTTAGCACAGGAAGCATAACAAATTCATGCATTGCTCTGATACTTTCCCATCTTTGGTAACATCATTGCCACACAACACAAGAAAAGTTCCCATTTCCATCGTGTATCACGCTGATGCTCTATAATTGGTCACAGAATGATATAATATATACTGATATAAACCTCTGACAGAAATCTGCATAAATGTCACAACTATGGATGTTGATTGAATTGAAGCCTCATTTTAGTTTCCTTAGAACTTGGATTTTGTCACCCACCATTACAACTGAATCAGAAATATATCCACCTTGAACAGCTCCAGGAGTTACAGCAGGTCTCAGTTTCAGTTTTCTTACAGAAAACTAAGCAGTATTTAAGGTAATGTGGATAAACGGCACAATGGTGCGGTGGTCATCACTGTCACCTCAAAGCAAGGTTCCAGGTTAAAACCTTGACCTTCTGCATGGAAATTTGCTTTTGTGGTACTCTGGCTTCCTTCAACAGTCCTAAAATATTCACATTTGATCTATTGGTGGCTACAAAATTGGCCATTAGCAACAAATCTTGTTTGTGCCTATATGTGAGGGACTGGTAAACTGTCCCCCGTACCTTGCCCTTGCCAAATGTCAGCTCATTGTTCATCATTGTTTGAATCATATATTTAAGGTACATATATACACTAATAAAATACTCATTGCTGCAGGGGAGTGATATAGTACAGTGGTTTTAATAATCAGTACTCTTGTGTAAGAGCCTACTAGAGTAAGTGGCATTGGCCTGGAGGTGCTGACAGGCTTTATGATATGCTGCTAGAATCTGATACCCTCTGCTGCTGCTCTTAGCAGTGAGGCTTCTCCTCTGGACTGATTTCAACTGCAACTGATGATGACGCTTTCAAGATTTAGCGCAGACAGCTTAAACTGACACTGACTGAAGGTCACCATTAAAATGGTTGTGACTACTGCACATGTGCAGGTGTGAAGTTTGACAAGTATTAGGCTGCACTGTGCATATTAAAGGCAGGAGGAGGTAATACTTGACACAGCTAGTTATAGCACCGCTGATGTCATTAATGGTCTAAATTTACAACTGGGTGGTAATTCAAGTTAAACAAACCAAAGGAAACAGTTTGAGCAGTGATATATGACACACTGACAGCATGTTTAGTCACAGTATTACTGTTAGGAGAATGAGACGTGGCCAGACTTTACTGTGGACCGAACATGGGTTCCTCTCTGCAGTTATATGATCCCTTGACTCACATCTGCCGCCTTCTTCTCTGCCTGCTCCAGCTTCTCCTGGGCATCCTTCAACGACTCAGAGTATTTGTCCAGCTCATCCTCCACCCCTTTCAACTTTTTCTGCAGACCCAGCAGCTCCTCCTCTAGCTGCAGAACAGACAGACAAACACAAGCACAAGCACACATCAGCCAGAAAGCCTATCTTTAAAACATACAATGATACAGAATGTTGAAATAAGGTAGAACATGCCTTGAACTCTAACCGTCATTGGCTCAGAACAAGACATGTCCTAAGAAACAAATTGAAAACATGCATATACATGGAGGGATAAATAAATGGGATTGGAGGTCAAGGGTGGATGTGACAGCAGTTTTCATTATTTGATTTGGCTGAAAAGCACATTTTGGTTCAGTATTAAAAAATCCAGACAAAACACTATTCTATTTATTTGTCATTTCTGTACCCCTGTAACTTTCATGATGGGCTGTTTTTTAAAATCGATTCCAATCAGTGGTGCCTATTTTAACATGATGCACCTTACTGGAACTGACTCATGTAGCCTGGAGCCCAAAGTTTGCTCTAGAGATGAGCAGCAGGCTACAGAGTCCTGTTGTGTTCTGTCTCATTTCACTGCCCAAGATGCTTTTTTATGTCCAAACCTGTGTCTTTAGTCTCCGCCTTCACAGGTCACTCCCTCTGGAGGCAGATGTTTTTAATCAGCTGTTTTCACAGATATAGTAGTACTACCCAACAGCTGAGCACTCAGGTGGAGTGTTTTAATTTAAGTTACATCCTGATAAAAGTAAACCATAAAAGACTTTAGATGTCACTGAGCTCTTTAGATTGTCTGACAATATCCAAAACCCACTCTTCACACACTTGTCCAGACTTGCTGGGGTGACCTGCCACGTGTGTGCTGGTGTGACTGTAGGCAGGGTTCAGATAATGACAAAAAATGTCTCACCTCCCTGTTACGCTGTTCAGGGAGCACAGATTTACGCTGCTTATATTGGGTGGGAATAATAACAATGATGATTAGAATCCTATGCTGAGCCTGTTAATAAACACAGTATTTAAATGAATCTCATTCCAGAAAGTGTGTCTGTCAGGAGCAGGTTGCTGATTGTTATCTGCTCACAATGAGAACAACTCTTTCCATTTTGGACCTCAGGTGTCAGGTACAGTATTTCAGTATGGAGGACTATAAAAAGCCAATTGTTCTTGACAACACTGTCCTCAGGACAAATGTTCACTCTATATCACTCTGACAGTCTCTCCCAGCCTGTAGCCATGTAAGGCCTCCTAGTCACAAATAGACTGGGACAGTCCTGATCCCGCAGTCAACTTTTTGGCAGCTCCCAAATCAACAGCCTTGGTCATCTTTCTTAGCAGAGTAACAATTCAAAGAAGGCAGGGGTCTTTAGAGGGGCACAGAAATAGACATACCAGCAGTCCACTGACTACTGCGGACATAGAAGTGATTGTACAGCCATTGTAATGTCTACCATTTGAGGTCCTCTGGGAACACATACTCTGTGGACAGTTACATTGCTGAAGAGTTATCTATAGATAGATAGCTACCTGATCTTGATAATTATACCAGAGTGAATAACATATGAAGGAATGTCCCTTTATCCTTGTGATACAACAAAAAGATGCAACCAATTTTTCCGTTCACATCTGGAAGCTGCTATTGGATTTGGCATAGGGCAGCATATTAGTGACTGGTCATCCTGTAAATGGGTGAACGAAAATGCCAGAGATTTCCTTTACAAAACTTAATGACAGGTAACACTGCCCATAGATACTGTTAAGTAACAGAAACATTTGTCCCTATAGCCTGATCAGTCTCATTCCAATGTCCCTTCTCTTTTGCCACCATGTTTGGTCTCCACCAGCTCCTGAAGGAAAAATCTAAATGCTCTACATGTTCACCAGCTGCTCTCTAACAAGAGGTGAAAAGTGATTTTATCAGATCAAACAAGACAGGAAACGTGCACTTATTTGAATAATAAACTGGTTTAAAACAACTGTAGAACTGAAAGATGTCAACAGTATTTTACAGCAGCTGCTAGGCTAGAGGTGCAACACTAACATTATTCATTTGCTAATGATCAAAAACAGGTCAAATTTCAATATTTTGATATTACATGATTGTACAATGTATGTAATAATGTGATGTAACAATGTCATTGTATCTTCACAAATGAATTCTCATTCACTGACTGATGTCTGGTTTTATTCTTATTGACTGAAATTTAAATTAGTTGTTTATTCTTCTGTTTGACATCAATAAGGTCTTGAATATACTGTATCATTTTTATTCAGTAGCAGTAAGCAGTAGCAGGTGAATTCCTTTTCTTGTATAGGCAGAGCTCTACACATCACTCTATTGACAGTGTGTCCGGGGAGCGTTAATGTGATAAAATTTTTCCAAATGTAACTAATGTGTGACCAACAGAGGCTGAACAATGGGGCTCTGAGTGGGCATGACCACTCATCTCCAATGATGTCACACAGTTAGTCTGACACAGAATAAAGCTGTTTGTGTGCTTCATCTTTGACCATCAAAATCACTTGTGATTTGACAACTTGCCTCCAGACAGTTTAATCAGTACTTACCAGTATTTACCAATACCTATCAATAGTCTCCAGTATTCACTGGTATTCACCATTATTTCCCAGTGTTAACAAATACATGTAAAGGCAATCACTTATCTGGTGAGTACATAGTCAGATCCCGTTTGATCTGAGTTGTAACTCCTATCTGACCTGGCCAGTTATCCCTCTGAATCAGCAGAGGCCAGGAGAGAAGCTTTCTGTTAGTTAGGGTCTTTTCTTGTCCACTGTCACCACGACCAGGACAGAGTTCATGAGTCAGTGTTGTAGCAATTACTAAAAATGGAAGCGTTTTCTTGCAGATGAATGTAGCCGCTTTGCTCTAAAGGCAACTAGAATTTTCCTTAAAGTCTGCTGGAACCAGGGGCCCCACTGACCCAGTCCACCATACTTGTCAAGCATGACAAACCAGATCCAGACTTGAGTTTCCTCTATATTCTTCTGTGACTTCTTTTTTTGATCTATCACCTATGAGAGCTACAGAACAGAAAAGGGTAATGTCGGTGGGGGGATGGATGCAGGTGGTGCAGTGGAGCCTACCTGTTTGCATTTGTCCTCGGCTCCTTTCTTGTCCCCCTCTGCCTGCTCTGCCCGGTCAATCGCGTTCTCCTTATCTAGTTTCAGCATCTGCATCTTCTTCTTGATGGCCTCCATGGTTACTCAGCTCGGGGTTCTCAGGAACGGGAGAAAAGAACTTGTTATCCGGATAGAGACAGATTAATAGACCGGTCTGTTACAGGGGTGGAGGTGGACAAGAGCGCGCGTGCGGCTTGTCTGGGCGACTAGGGCAGGGTTCGAGGAATAGCAGCTGCACGAGCTACAGACTTTTTTCATTGTGGACCCACGCAAGGACGTTGTCCATATTTAGGCAGTGTGAGCGGCCCAGTGTGTACGTGTTCAGTATGTAGTAATAAATCAGCAGTGTGCAGGATTAAAGGAGTGTCACTGTCTTCATCATAGGAGAACGAGACCCCCCCCCATCAGAACGGGAGGTATTGAGACTTTAATTTGCTTCCACAGACCCGAAATAATTACACTGAACAAAAAAATACATATATAACACAACATTAAGGAGTTTCTTTTCTTAGATGTCTTTCCCTGCACTAATATGTCAATGTTTCTGTGAAAAATTGTCCTTTGTCAAAGTCCACCTGACAGGTGTGTTATATCCAGATGTTAATCACGATATGAATATTGTACAGATGTGACATGGTTACAATAAAACGTCACTTTAAACTGCCATTTTAAAGATTCCACTGTCACTATACGTTGTATGGTAGCTTCATCTGACCGTAACCGTAATCTGACCCCCCACATGTGTGCGATTATTTTAATCTGTGCTTTTGTGTGTGTGAGAGAGTGAGTGAGTGAGCCACTTGCTGTCATATCCAGCAGCTTCACACTGAAAAAGCTTGGGTAAAAATCAGTGTTGGGGGTAACGAGCTACAAAGTAACGGATTACAGTAGCGATATTAATTTTTTTTGAGTAACGAAGTAAAGTAAACTGTGTAAACTGTGTAAACAGTACACTAAAAATAGCGGCAACTACACTACTTTACCAGACTATAGGAAGGCGCTTTCCTGCGTTATCCAAGCCGTGTTTGCCTGTGTGGAGAGTTCTCATCTGTTTAAGTGGTGCCTGCATGCGTGCTGCCTGTGTGTGTCCTACTTGCCTGAGCGCGTTGCCATAGAGATCGATTTGAGTCGAGTGACGTTGCTGCTGGTGCGAAGGAGTGAGATAATGGAGACGGAGACAGAGGGTTTCGTACAATGGCGATATTCTCATTACTTTAAGTTTATAGCTCGAAAGGATAAAAATATTCGAGTGAAATGCCCTCTATGCCCAGGCGACAGGTGTCTTTCAACTGCTGCCAAGTCAATGAGCAACCTGTCCAAGCATTTGTCAGCCCAGCATGGAAATACAAAACTTTCGGGGCGAAAGATCCTACTCGCCAGTCATTTGGAGTCGATGAGCAGCCGACCCCGTCTAAACAGGCAAAGCTTTTTTCAAGTGTTGGAGCATTTAAATGTTTATATGCCATTTGGTATACATTTATACAATAAACACTAAGTGATGATAGGGCTATGATGTTTGTCCATGTATCTACACGGTAAATAAAGAAACGGAAAAGTAAAGTAATAAGTAGTGAAGTTACTTTTCAAATGCAGTAACTAGTAAAGCAAACTCATTACAATTTAAGAAGTAATTAGTAATAAGTAACTAATTACTTTTTTGAGGAACTTCCTCAACTCTGGTAATAATCAACAACCTGATCAACGAAGGGATATGAAAATGTGTGAGGTGGTCATTCGCTCAGATTCATGACAACCCACGTGATATACAGTGTAGTAACTTGTATACAACATTTCAAAAATAAAACTGTACAATAATCGTGACATTCCCCAGTCAAGATCAGGAGGCAGAGCTGCAGTTTAATACTCTCTGCACCTCTGTCAGAACGGTTGCCTGCCCAGAATAGAAGCAATGTCTATAGCAGGGGTCACCAACTCCGGTCCTGGAGAGCTACTGCCCTGCATGTTTTAGATGTTACTCTGCTTCAACACACCTGATTCAAAGAGTGGCTCCTTATCAGACCTCAGCAGAGGTTGATGACGAGCTGATCATTTGAATAGTTGTGTTGGAGCAGGTAACATCTAAAACATGCAGGACAGTAGCTCTCCAGGACCGGAGTTGGTGACCCCTGGTCTATAGAAACTTTGCCCCACCTCCTAAATGTAGTAGATCTATTAAACTGAAAAGGAGCTATAAACGAGAACTTAATTTAAATTAAAACTACCATCAAATCCCTGCTAGTTAATGATCTGATCACTGATCATATTATTGATTAATTTTGTATCACTGAAACCTGGCTGCAGCAGGATGAGTATTTTAGTCTAAATGAATCTACACTGTTAAATAAAATCAGTTGAGTGTACTTAAAAAAATATGGAAACTGGTTGCCTCTGGAAAAACAAGTTAACTTGACGTCTGCAAGTTTTCATTTCTTTTTTTTTCATTTCATTTTTATTTATTCTGAATCATGGAAACAATATTTCAGTACTCAGTCACAATTGTAATACATTTCTTTAATTCATCCATGTTTCATATTATTTTAGTGACTTAAATTTACTTTTGAATGTTAACAAAAATTCATTGATCTTGGTGAAGTTTGTATAAATACTTCGGCAGTTGAAATGAATCAGTGAAAATATATCATTCATTACCACATCTTCATTAAATTGGTCATCGGAGTAATATTTGCAACTATCAGTGATAGTGTTAAAGACATGGCTTTCTGGATCAATCTCATATTCAAAATCATACATTTTAATCTCATCAGAATCGGAAACCAATATTTGTTTTACATGTGCATCAATCATGATAACATTAATAAAGTAAATATATGTCTCTTGGGGGAGGAATTAATCCTTCCCAGGACATTAATCTCTTTTTCAGAGTTTACCCATACCTCATCAGTCCTCCAAAGCATCATGTCGATCCAAGGTCTCCAGTAATGTCTTTACACCTGACATCAGCTCTCTTTCTGCTTCATTGGTTCTGCTGTTCTTGTTGCGAGACATCTGCCAACCCGCCGCCCACAACGTTTACTCCAAATCCACAGCCCCAACTGGAAGCTCCATGTTAATGCCATAGTCACGTATGCCTTCTGCTGCAGCTCGTGGGCTCTCAAATAATTAGCTTTTAACTACAGAAAGGAGTCCAAGGCCATATCTGCACACAGCAGGATCAAACAGTGGCTGCCTCTAGTGTGTGTGGCTGGTTAAGTACTGACTAGGGTTTGGAGGCAACACTTCAGCAAACCTGTATCCAGGGCTATAAATTAACTTTTTTGATCACCAGTCAATGTGGCTGGTAAATTTCTAAAGTTACCAGCCAATCAAAATTTCTACTACTCATTATTTCGGGGGGGGAAATGAGACAATTTATAAAGGCGACTGAATGCATTTAGTCATAGGGCATTTTACTAATAAAATCCTTACAATCAGAGCCAAAATTCAACAATTGGAGTAGTCCACTATCAAATGCATCAGCTTCTCAAACAACTGCTTTGATTTTGGAATCTTTTTCATCCATATATCTCTCCAAGCTAGTTTCTTTAGTCTCCATCAACTTGTCTTTTAGATGTTTTTCTACTAATTAACATATACATTCTGGATCTGATCAATGTGATTTTATCTCTTTGGTATGTACCACAGCCTTTCAAAATTAAGTTTTTTGAGGAGAGGATTAATAATTGCAATCTTGATCCAGACGTTTTGGATAATTATAGACCCATATGTAACCTCCCTTTCATTTCCAAAATTCTTGAAAAAGCAGTTCCAAGCCAATTATGTGAACATCTGAATAGGAATGGCTTGTTTGAAGAGTTTCAGTCAGGTTTTAGAGTATATCATAGCGCAGAAACAGCACTAGTAAAAGTTAGATGATGTTCTAATGGCTTCAGACAACAGATTGGCCTCCATACTTGTCCTGTTAGATATTAGGGCTGCCTTTGACACCATTGACCATTATATTCTATTACAAAGGCTGAAACATGAAATTGGAAACAAAGGAGCCGCACTAACCTGGCTTAAATCATATTTATCAAATGTATATAAAAAAATATAGTCATAGGAAAACTGATAGAGGCTCCATAGTAAAAACATAGTGACTGTAAGGTAAAGTAATAAAACACAATTTGAACAGTTGGATTGAAAACTGGCTTTATTGAATAAAAATCTCTTTTACAGTGACCAAGTGGTATAGCTGAACACCAGCTTTACATGTATACCACAGAAAATCAAATGTGTAAAAAGAAGTCTTGGATTACAGTAATTTAATGTCTGGTCTGTTCTAAATACTGTGAAGGATGATACAGCCATGTGCCACTTCAAATGAGGTTTTGTTATTGCCTCTGTTGGAATTACTTAAAAACTATGTTAAATTTGAGTTGACATTAGGTCCTAGAACTCTTATTTTACCACAAAATATTAGGTAGAAGCTGAGCATCACAGGATTGTAATGAGACAGGAAGTCTCTATAAAGTATGAAGTTGAGCATCAGACACTAAGAGACAACATGTTACCAATTCAAATCATTAAACACTGGAGTTCAAAATATGGCTTCATGACCTTTACACAAACATGTACTCTACTCTAATCCAGCCCTGAATACTGTAGCTCCTTCTACCGAAATACCAAAGCTTTACTGAGATATTTTAAAACATCTTATTCGCAATCAATTATCAAAAAAAAAAAAAACAACCCACATTTCTCCACTTTGATTTGTTCCATCGCAAAGTTCATGTTTCCAAATGTAGAAATATTGAATAGTTCTTGACACATAAAGTACTGGAGTCATGTGACCATCAGCATGTTCACACACCAACATTTGCATAGAAAATCTGTATACATAAGGCATAATCAGCATAGAAGCAGCAATTGTGTTGGCTGTCACCTTTAAGTTTTAACAGTGAAGACAGTTTAATACAAAGCTACACAAAATGTACACAGTGAAGACATGCACACAGACGAAAAAGAGGAAATGCATGTTAATATGCTGAAGATCATAATCAAAAGCACAGACACCTAAATTAAGACTAATATAATTAATGTACATACTGTTCAGTATCATAGAAATTCAAAATCATTGGTGTCATTTGGCTTTCGACTTGAAATGAACAGAGACAATGATCAAGTGGAAGAAACATAAATCTGGCTGTTAATAAAGCATGAAGCTCCTCTACATGTAGCTGGGAAGGTCCTGAGCATTCACTGCTGCGCTACTATATGTGTTATACACTCTCACTGCTCCTGGCCCTCATCCCTCAGCTCTGAGGGGAGGAACTTGTACTGCTGCTGCCTGATCATGGCCAGCTTCTTCCTGGCTTCGTCAAGCTCCCTTTCCTTCCGTAGCATCTCCTCCTGAGCAGCAATAATCTGCAAAACAACACGGTGTATAAACCAGCCTACATAAGAGTGGGCACTCAGCCTGATAAACTGTTTTGCAGAGGACTTTAGTAACATGGACACTCCAGCTATAAAAGAGACTTATAGATACACTGATACACTGACACCCAAAAAAAAAACAAAAAAAACAAAACAGAATTTAAAGCTAACCTGTGTGTTAAATTACATCATTTTGATTTTTGACAGATTTTTTTCTTGAATCTCTTTATTTTACATGTATGTGTATTACAGTATTTGGTGGGCTACAATTGTGCTTGCTTAGTTTTCCCACTGTGTTTATGTGACTCACCTGAGCAATGCCTCCCACCATCTTACTCTTGACCACCACAGCTTGGTCGTCCTGAGCGTCAAATGCTGCTTTCTGTGCTGCCTTCACTAAGTTATCAGATGCCCTCTTTACAGCATTTCCAGCCGCCTAAACACAGACACACACAGTCAGCCAGGAGTGAATGCATATATATATATATATATATAGAGAGAGAGAGAGAGAGAGAGAGAGAGAGAGTCCACTTTCTATGTGTTTCTGTCAAACTAAAACTGAACGAGAGATGAGGTGGATTGTAAACAGTTAAGTCAGTTGAAGGGATGGAGAAAAGATTCCTACACTTTTAGCATCAGACAAATCAACAGAAGCTCCAGGAAAGGGAACGATAACCTCCACCAATGGTTGACCAGTTGCCAAAACATAACAGTTTTTTCTTCTTGCTTAGCGCTGAGAACGACTGTAAAAGGCAACAAGCAGCAGCCTGCTCAAAGCCAAACATTCATGTCATCAGGCAGCTCAGCTCCAAGACAAGTTTTGTCCTTTTGTGGCTCTGTGGGTTGAAATCTGACACTAGGTGGACATAAACCAATGGGGAGGATTCACAGACACGAATGAATCCTCCTCACTGGTTTATCTTTGGCTGGAATGCAATTGTTAGTTTCCCCCTGACACACTTAACACTTTGAAGGTCCTCATCAGCTGTGTACACGCTGAACAGAGACAGACATAATATTCAACCAAGGAGGCTTTGACAGGAGCTAATGATCTAAAAATGCACATTACTGATCATTGTAGTCTGTTTTCACTTGAATACAAACTGCACTCAGTGAAATAATCCATGGTCATTCCAACACTAACACTAACCAACCCCTTCACAGCTCTGGCAGTCTACATCCCACTAATTTCAGGTATGTTTCAGTCATTTCAGTTCAAACCAACTCAACCAATAACCTGTTGGAACAGGAAGGGGCCATCCCCAAACTGTTTCCACAAAGTTGGGAGCATGGAATTATCCAAAATCTATTACATACCAAGAGATTTTGGGGTGGCCCCTTCCTGTTCCAACATAGCTGTGCACCAGTGCACAAAGCAAGGTCCATAAAGACATGCATGAGAGAGTTTGGTGTGGATGAACTTGTCTGGCCTGCACAGAGTCCTGACCTCAACCTGATAGAACTGAATTAGAGCGGAGACTGAGAGCCAAGCCTTCTCGTCCAACATCAGTGTGTGACCTCACAAATGCACTTCTGGAATAATGGTCACAAACACACTCTTAAACCTTGTGGAAAGCCTTCCAAGAAGAGTTGAAGCTGTTATAGCTGCAAAGGGTGGACCGACATCATTTTAAACCCTATGGATTAAGAATGGGATGTCAATTACATTTATATGCGAGGCAAGGAAGGTGAGCGAATCCTTTTGGCAATTTAGTGTATCTTGAAGTTATGTCACAGACATGAGACATCCTAAATTTTTACATACACATCACAACACAGAATTGTGACATTATAAGCAGGAAAGCTGCCAATAGGCCACAGATGCTCTTCTTCTGTTCTGTTGGTGGAATTTTTAAAGCTATAAATTTCACAGTTGTACCAAACATCAGTCAATAAAGGATGAGTGGGTGAATAAGAAATGATATTGTGCACAACATAGTCGAAACAAACACTGACACTAATACAAAAAACATTGTTACCATATCAAAAACAGTTTTTGTCTTCAAAATTTTTATTTACTGAGTGTGAATACAAGGCCCTGACGAGCTACATAGAAGTCCATGAAATAACCTGTCCATGAACTGGTTGGCTGTTGTATAATACTGGATTACTGTAGATGACACATATAAATTGGAAGTTCAGCGTAAAAGCCAGTTCTGTCCCTGAACCTCCTGCTGCTTTCCTGAGTTATTCACACATTCACAGAGACACTATGGATTACTCAGCACTCTGAATAATTACAGCCATGGGCCATGGCAGAGAGTGATGAGAGCAAGTGCTGTTGCTGTAATCATAGATCGAGTTTAATGTTTCCAGTTCTCTGTGCCATGGCTAGACTGGTGGATTGTTTCCAGAGCAACAGCAGACATAAATGTATGGGAATTACTGGAGTGGCAGCTGCAGGCCCAGAAGAGGAGGAGATAAGCCACTGCTGATTGGATCAGAGAATATGAGAAGGTCTGGGGAGGCTGATGTGTTCACTGCTAGCATACACAGCCTTAAAGATAGTATTTTTGGGTGGATTAAGTGACAGGAGATACTTGTAGTTTCTGTTATGTCTTGGGACTGACCGCATCAGTTACACATAAAGGTCAGAATGACCCTCCTGTTCCACATTATGCTGATAAGTGTTTCAGTGCGTTTACTGGAGCTAAACAGGAAAGAAAGACTCTGAAGAGACACTCCACCAATATTACACGAAGGTCAGTTTGGTTTTGTCAGCCCCACTCAGTCTGTGAGGGAGGTCTATAAAGTCTGAGAAAGTGTAGGACATTAGGAGTCTTTGGATGGTGAGTAATAAAAAACTATTGTCACAATATCTCCAACTCTGCCAGTCTCTTCTGAGTCCCCCTCAGTTTTGTGAAATATGAGGATGAGCTCTTTAAAGTAAATGCAATGTAGTAGCATATGAGGTGGTCTTGTACCTGTGCTAAATATAGTTCATGCTAATCCTGATGTAGCAGCTGTACAGATCATGCAGCTCACCTGTAACCCTAAACACGCTATAGTCCGGTCTATAAATAAATTATAACATACAGTACGCTCTCAGGCAACCTCAGCTGTTGCAGAGTGTTTAATTTGTTTTCCTCAGGAAACTCCTGTTGATGTTCTACCAGTATGTGGTCGCCAGTGTCCTATTCTACACTGTGGTGTGCTGGGGGTCAGCATATCAAAGAAGGATTCATCCAGACTGGCCAAGCTGATCAGGCAGGCCAGTGGTCGGCATGAAGCTGGACTCTCTGGTGATTGCAATTGCAGAGAAGAGGACACTGGCTGAACTCGGGGGGGGGGGCTGGGGACAGGTGATGGAGTGGAGCAGCTTTGGAGCCCCCACATTGAACAATAATAACAAAAACTCAGCTTGGTAGATAAATACAGGATACATGTGCACTGCTACACTTGCACTGTGGTTGTTTACAGCTCTTGGCTTATTTATTCTTGCTTGTTTATTTTAATTGTATTTTGGATTTTGTATGTAATTTTCTTCCTTTGTGATGTTCATTGCTGCTGGTATTTTAAGTTCCTGGGGGGAACCTAGCAAAAGCTTAAGTTTAAAAGATTGATAAAGTCTTTCTGTCTGTCTTTTCAGCAGTTAGAATAGCTAGGATGAACACCTGCTCAGATCAGGTGTCAGTCTGATCAAGCAGGATTAATAGGAGACAGAGCTAACTTTGAAGCCTAGCTTTTTCGTTACCAGGTGACGACTCAAGTTCAACTTTCTCCCATGGCAGCTCTTGTGGTGGAGTGATTAGAGTGCATGCCACATAAAAGCAGCATCCTGGGTTCATATCTGGCTAGAGATCTTTGCTCCATGTCATTCCTCTCTCTTTCCTTGTTTACTGGCGGCCTCTCTGCCAAATACTAACGAAAATAAAGGGTTAAAAAGTCACCAAAAATGCAAAAACAAACAAGCAAACAAAAAAAAAGCCTTTGTTAAAATAATAATAAAAAAAACCATAAAATAAATAAATAAATAGATTTAAAATAAATATATACATAAATTGTAGGTGCCTTGTTTCTATTTCTCTCATATTTACTGTGATCATATCCTATTTAAGGGGAAAAGTCAGTTTATTACACAACATTGTGATCTACTTTTACATTAGAACTTATTTTCAGAGCCAAAAGATCAGTATGTTAGCCCATCTGTCAATACCAAGTCCCATTCAGCTCATTAGTTCCTACTGAAAAATACATAAAAATTAAAAAAAATTGTTCACATATGTATTGTTTAATTTTTATGAGGTTCAGTTGTTGCTGTAGTGGGCGTTTGTGGCATCAAGACATCGTGTGGATGAGTATCAGAATAAACCACTTCAACTTACTCAAAGTATTTCGATTATTATTTAAAGTGTGGTTCACTGCTAGAATCTGTGCTTAAAAAGAGAGATGAAGGATGGCTGGTGAGTGAGACCATGCTGCAGTTAGTGTGTTTGAAGACACTGTAATTTCACTAACTCTTTGTACCACGATTGCTACACTGATATGAGCTGACATGAATTCTGAGGCCAAACTCTGCAAAAAAGTGAAGTGTGGCAACAATGTGTCATCTGATCATTGGAAAAGTGTCCAGTGAACCAGGACACCTTGATAGACCTGGCAGTCTATTTAAGTTAATGTTGGTGAAAATCATATGACTCAGAACTAAAGGTCAACAATGGCTCATTTTTTTCCCTTAGTGCAGAACAAATTAAGTGACTTCTAGGTGTGACAGTGATAAATGCCCCCTTTTGTTTTCTGCCATCATCCTTCCCTGATATCAGTTCACAGAAATGACTGGGCTATCAGCATCTTGTAGCTATACCTGAAATCAGTGTGTGGAGAGACCTGATAGACTAACCTGGAGCCTCTTCATGGTCTGGGAGTCCTGGTCAGCCTTGACCTTGCAAGCCACCAGCAACTGAGCAGTGGAAGCTGCCACCTGCTTAGCTGACGAGATGAGCTTCTCCTCGCTGGCGTGGCCCTGTACTGCAGAGTTTGCTGCCTCACACAGGTTGTTGGTTGCTGCAGCAACCATTCGAGCCTGAGGAGTCAAATCATTGATTGTAAGATGTGTCATCATCAACTTTTTGTCAAAATTCTATATTATTTTGAAGGGAAGAGACTTACAGCTGAAATCAGCCCCTGAGACCACTGTCCATCATCCACAGCATTGGCTGGGATTGCTCCCACCTGAGGACACAATAATACTGGTCAATCAGTGTTACAAGTCAGTACTCCTGAAGTGCTCATGTTTCATTAGTACATCAAATTCAAGTGGTGAACAAGCTGACAATCAAGATAACAATAACAGGGATTAATGAATTAAACTTTAGAGAACAGTACTTTAACAGGTGTTTCTCTAACCTCAATCAGTTTTTCCCCAAATAATTTAATGAAACTCACGTGAACTTCAAATTAACACCTGCACCTGGTTGAGGATTAAAACCAGTTCTTTCGCCAGGCTCCAGTTTACATAATGCAGATGACGAATGTGTTGTTTCAATGAAGCTTAAATTTTTCCTTCCTGCTAAAAGGTGTTTGTAAGTGATTGATTAGCATTAAACAGAAGATGTTTTTATTTAAGTTCAAGATAAAAGAGCTGTTTTGTGTTGTGCCTTCATGGACTGAGTTCTCCAACTTCATATCTAAATGGTTAAAAGATGTCTCTCAAGTACCATGACATGATTTGAGTTTATTTATGGTGATTCAAACTATGCAACTCTGGACAAATTAACGTGTCTGTGAACAGCGGATCATTGTACCTTCCCCTGAGCCACCAGTTCCCTTTGTGCAGCTGAGGCAGCTTTCACCAGAGCACTAGTGGCAGCTGCAATAGACTTGGCTGCCTCCAGAATCTGCTCCTCAAAGTTCAAGCTCTCATCTGCCTCCTGTTTATAAGAGAGGGATACCAATGAATGACCAATACACACTTTGCGTCACTGATCACATCCTTGTATCACAGTATAGTAAGCAGGGCTGATCTAAAGAGAGAGGAACTGGAATCCAGCCTAACTTAGTCATGTTAACGGGTTAGTGTCTGTGAGGGCCATCACTTATGAAGAACTGTCAGAGGCTGTGCAGCGCTCATCCTGTGACCCTGCACTGAGGTTAACGGACTCTGAAATCATCTAACCTTGGGTTTGGTCCTTGGCCTCAGCTGCTCCAGTTTCTTGGCAGCTGCCTCAATAGCTGCCGCTGCTCCTAGCAGTTCATTCTCTGCGATGACGGTGGGGTCCTCAGGGTCCACCCACTCTGTGCCTATGACACACACCCACAAAGTTCTCTCAGTTTATGACTACAGCATCAGCAGTTGATTGCCTCAGAATATTGTTGGCTGTTAAAATGCTGTCTTAAACATGTTTTACAGCACTGATACAATGCTCTATCACTTCATTGTACGGTTCTTTAAATGTTCCTAACCTGTTCTTTAACTGCTCTTGACATGATCTTAACTGTTCTTTAAAAGGTCTTTAGAGTTAGTCCCTAAAGTCACCTGGATTCAGGTGCAAACAAATGTCGCTAGTCTCACATTGACACAATCACATGAATTCCACTTGCCGTCGATTTATCTTTCTCAGAGAACTATGACCTGGTTGACTGAGAATCTAAACAGACTTAATATACCTTTCATGGCTTCTGCAGCCTGGATGAGCTCACTGACGGAGCCTGCAACCCTCTTGGAGTAACTGGCTAACTGCTGCTTCAGGTCATGAGAAGGTTTCTGGATGATCTGTGGAAGCGCAAGAGTCATAGCCTTTAGATCCACCTTTGCACAGATGGCTTATATTGAAGCCCAGTCTGTTCTAAAAAAATTCTAAGATAAATGCAAATGATAAACTAATTATGAGATGAAACAGGCAGATAACATTGCAGTAGCATGACATCAAACACACTGCAATTCAAATATGTCAGAGGACAAAATATTAAAGCATGTTTCCTTTTTGACTGTTAAAGGAAGAGCAGGTGATGAAGGTGGACAAATATTAGAGCTATCCTGGAGAATCATGGTGGAAGAACACCTCACCCACATGCTCACATGTACTCATGTGTACACATGAAGGGCCTTGCATTTGGGTTAGTAACCACTGACCACCAGAATTCAATCAGAATTCCTCCTCCTTTCCTGTCACTGTTGTGATTAATTAACAGGGGCACATGTAATAATGTTGTATATATAGACCATCATTTACTTTGTCTCTCTTCCTCAGCTTTAAATCTCCAGTAACAAACATTTCTTATGGATGTCACATTAAAGCTGCAGGACACACTTTTGCCACAGTGACATCACATACACTTTACTACCTCACATGTAAACACTAGACACTTCAAACAACATGCCACACACAGTCAGACAGGCTGATTCAACTCCAAACTGTGTTGTAACAAATAGCATCACAAGTAGCAAGAGCATCACCATCTTCAAACAAAATTAAGGTTAAAGTCAGTCAGACAGTGCTCAGTTTCTGTGTGTTGATATCATACAGTGCTATACTACTTTAGTGTATGTGTGAACACTTCCAATAGTTATCAGTTTTATTGTGTGTTTGTTTCCACAGTGAAACAAACACACAATAAACACATGTTCTCCCTGTGTCTGCGTTGGTTTCCTCTGGGTACTCGCAGGTTACATTGATCTTGACATATACATTTATATCTTATTACTATGTGATACTGGGACTGAGGTAACCACGGTCTAACACACAAGTTCAGCTCAGACATGAGGCCCATAAATGGGAAAGTCATATGGTCTCATCAGAGAGTGACAGTAAACACTGGTTTGAGCTGTTGTTTAGATGTGGTTTCAGCTGGTGTCCCCAAACTGTCCTAGGTAAACGGCTAGTATTCAGTTTGGGGCAGAGCGTGACAGGTGCAGAAAATTGACAAGGCTCAGCCAATACCCAGCTCAAGTTTATTCAGATATGATTTCATAAGAAGAGAGAGACAACGATGCAATTGTTAAGGCATGCACACATCATCCCAGATGACTGCTGCACGTTTACATTCTGCACACATGTTTACATAACACACATGCAGAGAGAATACCACTGCCTGATCAGACTAAATCAAAAAGAAATACTAATCAGATTAATATTATAATGTGACAGCAGGAAACGGAATGCAGGTTACGAGTATGACTGTGGTTAAACAAAAGCCAAACTATGTGGTTGAGCCCGCAGATATCAGTACTACAGAAATAGGCTGGTTATGCTTCTAGGGCCATCATCATCACACTGCTGTTCAGCTCCACTGTCATGCTTTCATTTTACTTGCTGTGACTGAAATCAGAGTTTCTCATCTTTACACCATGAAATGAAAAAACATCTACCTGTTTATCTTCACTGGAAAAAAATGGCACATGATCGACTTATATGGACTTCAGTTCCATTCCAAGCAGTTGTAAATTCATCACCATAGGTGTGTCTGTGTGTGTCAGACCCTTCATAATCGTCAGCTCTTAAGCATGCTGTCCTTGAGTGATGGTGTGAACAGACTGATATGGTCTGCCCTGAGCCAATCTTAGACACCTTGCTCAGAGGTAGGAGACCAGAGGAATTCTGACACATCATCATCCACGACAACACACTACTAATGCTGCTCTGTAGGTCTGCTGTGATGGAACAGCTCATAGTTGTAAATGAAATGAATATGTATTCATAACGCAGCACGGTGGCAGAGTGGTTAGCGCTGTTGCCCCACAATAAGAAGGTCCCAGGTTCTGTTCCTGGGCCTGGGGCCTTTCTGTGCAGAGTTTGCATGTTCTCCCTGTGTCTGCGTTGGTTTCCTCTGGGTACTCCAGTTTCCTCCCACCGTCAATAGACATGCATGTTTGGGTTAATTGGTGACTCTAAATTGTCTGTAGGTCGAGCGCAAGTGGTTGTTTGTCTCTGTCTGTGTGTTGGCCCTGCGATGGACTGGCGACCTGTCCAGGGTGTACCCCACCCTCGCCCAGTGTGAGCAGGGATTGGCTCCAGCACCCCCACGACCCAGAAACGGATAGGCGGTTGATGATGAATGAATGAATGAATTATATAGTGCCAAATCATAGCAGGGTTACATCAATGCACTTTACATGTAGAGCAGGTCTACACCGAACTCTTGATCAACTTGTTAAAGAGACCTAACATATCCCTCCAAAAGCAACCCCTGGTGGCAGTGGCAAGGAAAAACTTCACAAGTTAGAAGAGCATTGACAGAAGGATGGGAAAAGGAAGGAGAAGAAGTTATTAAAAGATGTGAAAGCTGACACAGTTGAAACGCTGTGTGTATGTGTGGAGTTGGGAATGGGGTGGTGGCGGTCACTGGGAGGACACCCAGGAAGATATACAGAGAGGAGACAAAGGGTGACCAGGGGGAGGAGACACAGGGGGAGCCGGGGGAGGAGACATGAGACAAAAGACCTGAGTATACACAGTAAAGGATGCATGAGGACACACAAGATGAGACACCAAACGACAAAGAGGAGGAGACATGAGAAAACATACTGGAAGGACACAGGAAAAGACACAAGAGACACAGGAAGACACAGAAAGACACTCAAGAACAATCCCCTGGAGAAAAATGGGAAAGACACAGGTAGGAGAAACACAGACAAAGAGAGAAGACATACAGAAGGAATTGAAAGAGACACAGCAGGAGATGCAGCCAGGAGATGCATGGGGAGATACAAGAGGACACACAGGAGAAACAAGGGAGAGAGACAAAGAGGAGACAGCAAACGACACAAAGGGAGGATACTTACAGGAGAAAACACTGTACAGTATTAATGTGTGTGAGTCAAAATCTTACCACCAACACATGTTCCAGTAGTCCCAGATATCCAGAGGCACATTCGTTGCCAAAGCGCAGAGCTCTCATTTGGACGTCTTTGCTGACCTCAGGGTGGTAGGCAGCTTCCTGAAAACACAGAGAGAAAAGACCTGAACTACCTGAACATTGACAGCTTCCATTTCATGTCATATTCAGCTACACGTGCAAAGCAAAAAAGGAAAACTTTTACATATAAGATTGTTTCCCTTCGAGTAAATTTTCCATGAGTATGCTTCAATACAGTGCTCTGGCAACCGTCAGAACTTTTAGCCATGACCATGACCTCTGGCTAACCTCAACGATTGTCTACTGGACCGATCTCCCACCTTGACTCAGCTCTTACAACATAATGCAAAATGACATCAGTTGTGGCCATCACCACATCACAGACAAGAGACCAAGTACTAGCTCAAACTGATCTGAATGTGCTTCATTAAAATGATTTATAATATTAAAATCTTAAATTTCCTTTAGCTCTGTCATATGATATTGCTGTCTCAGGACATCTAAGGAGTTCATTTTTCGTTCTTAAAAATCTATACACTCAAATCCATGCACTGCATACTCACACTAAACACTGTTAAAACAGGTGGGGGGTGTCAGACAATTGGCGCAATTGTGATAAGTATAGCAACCTCTCAAAGGAAATATTGGCTGATGCCAGCTCTGCCTCCTGACAAGAAGTGGTACCTTGCAGGAGTGCAGCATGTCAGCAATGGCTCTCCTGCTGAGGTTCGCTGTAGCAATGATGTCTTCCTGACGACAAGAGTTCCCAGCAGCCACTGCCTTTGCTGTTGCCATCGTAATCCCTTTCGTCATACGAATGAACTCTTCAGGCGTTGTTGTCTTCTGTGGTGGTTCAGAACTGCTAAACACCTGTACGGTAAAACCAAGGGATGCTCTGTGAGCTCTGTGAATCACAGGACCTGGTTGGTCTGGGCTGCAGCCCCTCATGCTGGTTGGAGTACTGCAGATACATTGAGATATTTGATTACTTACAGCTAGCTCCTGTTTGATGTGTTCAATAGTGGCCTCCAGAGCTCTGGTCCCCTTCGTGGCTTCATCCTCCACAGCTTTTACTGTCTTCAGCAGGGATGTCACATTGGTCACCATCACCTGAATTTGAATTAGAGTATTGAATCCCAGACTAGCGACATACGTATGTCACAAACAGGACTGCATTATCTACCCAGTTTATCATTACATCACATCTGAAAATCTTTATGACAACACCAATCTCTCTCAGTTTGTTTCATTTATACCTCACACCATGTGGATTAGGTGAGGTGTAGAGGTGTGAGGCGTGGTAATGCAAGGTGCAGAAGTGTGGATATGTACCAGTGTACAGGTGTGAAGTTGTACTGGCGTTAGAGATGTACAAGTGTGGAGGTGTACAGATGTACGAAGGTTTATGGATGTGAAGATATGCAGGTGTAGAGGTCTACAGTTGTGGAGGTGTACAGGTGTAAAGGTCTAGAGGTGTGGAGGTCTACAGGTGTGGAAATAACATTTAGATTTATGGTGATTTATATGTGTTGGTGTAGAGCAGAACATTTCAGTATAGGAGCATTTACATCTCAGTTCTTGTCAGTTACCTTGGCAGAGTTCTTCAGCTGCAGCATGCTGGGGTCATCATGAGGTTTGCCTGCAGCTGCTTTGGTGGTGCTGATGAGGTTTCCCAGTGCTTTGGCCACATCCTTCACTGCATTGATCAAGACCACCTGCAGAGAGTAGGACACAGTCTGAACTGGTGCCCTCACATGGGAGCATGAAGTAGCAGTTATCTCTGAGCTGACAGGATTGAGAGCTGTGCTCTGACAGGCAGTTCTGTTGTATATACCTGCGTCTCTGGGTCTTCAGAACCCAGGCTGGAAGCTCCCAGTTTGACCACATCAGCCAGTTTAGTTATAGTACACACTGAGGACTGGGCAGCCTGGGCCAATTTCTCCTGACTTGCTCCAGCACCTGACACTAATAGCTTGGTGTCTTCCACGAGAGCTTTGGCGGTCTTCAGGATACACTCTCTGCATACAGGGAAGTGACAACAAGGTCAGCAGCCATCATTGAAGATATCCTTCTTCTTTTTTCCCCCCTTAGGTGCTGCAAGAGGATTAAAACTCTAATCATGGGTATTAACATTAAACTCATCGTCGCTCACTTGCAGTCTCAATGGACCTCTGAAGTTTCCCTGAAATAACCCGACTTCTTGACCCTTTTGTTGACACCTGAGATTTAGCCTTCAAAATTCTAGGGCCTACTGGTAATGGAATTAATAAAGGCTACTAAAATACAAATATTAAACAAGCTTAAAAAACTAGCAGCCTGATCTAAGCGTGAAATGAGCCATATGATATAGCTGATACAGTTGAGAGACCCTGGATTTTGGAGCAAAATCAAGGGGTCTCGAGGGTACCTGTGATCAGCAAAGGTTTCTGCATTCTCTCTGTTGAGCGTTCCAGCAGTAGCAAACATGATGGTTGTGTCAAGGTCTGCAATGATACCAGATACAGCACTGGCGGCTGTGATGCAGGCCTGGGTGCCACGGTTTCCTGCCTGTAAGGAAGCTAGAACATAGGAGACCTAGAGGAAGATAAGAAAAGGACCAGTAAGTGATGAGTGGAGGATATAAAAGTAGTGTGTGTTGGTAATAACATCCAGGGTTCGTCATGATGATCAGGTGTCTGGACATGCATCTTGGGCTAAGCAGGTAACCATCTGGAGCAGCATTGCCTGTTTAAATCCTGCGGGCACCTGGGCTGCATTTCTGGCACCCCATTACCTGCCACTTTCACTCTGCTCACCAAGGCTCAAAAAAAGAGAAAGGGCAAAGTGATTAGGTGGGGTCCCACCTTCTCAGAGACTTTGCGTGCGCTTTCAATCAGCTCCTTCTTAGTGATTGAGTCGTTGGGACTGCACTGCAGAGCTCCAGCTTTGGTCACCAGAGTTGTGCAGCTGAAACCGAGCTCACCAACCTGCTTCTTAATATGAGAACCAATCTAGACACAAACACATGAAGGTGAACAGTAAGATTTTGAACCATAAGTTTGGGTTCTAACCCCTAACCATGATTTGAATATTGAATATCTTTGGTATGCTTGATTTTATTTACCTCATCATTCTCTGCAGTCACAGCTGCATATTTAGCCTCATTGGCCAAATTTCCAAACTCATTGGTCAGCTGGTTGGCAAGTCCTCCAAGGTCATCTGGGTTGGTGTTGGACTTGGTGACCTAGGGAGAGACAAGAACATGGTTCATCTCTCAGGTTTACAAAAACAACAAACAATATTGGAGATCATTAAAGATGACAAGGTACACTACAGGGGGAGGACCTATATCACTGTGGGTCGTGGCCTTGGTATAGTCAGATTGAAACACTACCAGTCAAAAGTTTGGACAGACTTTTCTATTCATTTGAACGAAAAAGTGTGTCCAAACTTTTGATATGTGTGTATATGTGAAACAAAATATATTTTCCATTGGCAGTCGGTTTGGATAAGAGGACAGGAATAACCTTATATTCTGGAAGTATTGTTTGTTGAACTGCTGAAGGACTGAATCTTTCATCACTTTCTGGCTATCTGGCGGCAGCTGTACCCTTCCTTTGCTGAGATTGTGTATCTTTAGGCGCATTTCCTGCATTAGGTTCCTTATTTTAGACATTTTTGTCTCTGAAAAACTTTAAAATGTGCTGGTTTTATATAGACAATGCATTACACCAAAAATAGTGTCTTTAATAAAAAGCATGAGCTTCATTAGTGGTACCAAAATGACTCCATGCTCAAAATGTCTTATGCATTTTTATGTTACCAATCTATTTTAAGTTTTCAATGGCTTTTTTTAGAGCACGGCGGCAGAGTGGTTAGCGCTACCAGCACAGCTACCACAATAAGAAGGTTGTGGGTTCGGTTCCCAGCCTGGGGCCTTTCTGTGCGGAGTTTGCATGTTCTCCCCGTGTCTGTGTGGGTTTCCTCCGGGTACTCCAGTTTCCTCGCACCGTCCAAAGACACGCATGTCTAGGTTAACTGGTGACTCTAAATTGCTCATAGGTCTGAATGTGAGTGTGAGCGGTTGTTTGTCTTTGTGTGTTGGCCCTGTGATAGACTGGCGACCTGTCCAAGGTGTACCCCGCCCTCGCCCGGAACGCCGGCTGGGATTGGCTCCAGCACCCCCCGCAACCCGGAAACGGAAAAGCGGTAGAAGATGGATGGATGGCTTTTTTAGGATTTGTTATGTGTTTTGGTTGTGACTGTACTAAAAGAAATTGCACTAGAAAACTTAACAGATATTCTTAATATAATATTTCACAAATGCATGGGGTGTCCATTAAGTTTTTTCCACCACTGTAACATTGTGGCAGAGCTGGATGCAGATTAAAGGAGAGCGGTTCTAGGATGCTAGTTGTGGCTCCCACTCCACTCTGACAGGTGAGTTCTTTGTGGAAAAAAGTGAAGTGACCTTTTAACCGGACAGTTTTCGTTCTGGGAGCCAGTCACCAGAGACAGGTTTGCCTACTGGATGATGACCAATAAAAATGTCTTACCATTTCCTGTACAGTGACAGCAATGGCTTTGGCAGTCTTGACCATGGTGGTCTGGTAGTCCACAAAGTTGCCTTCAGGTTCAAGTGCAGGTGCGTCCTCCATTTTATTAATGGCATCGTTGATGGAGTCCACCATGCCGCCCACAGCACCGGATGCACTGGCAGCTTCGGCCAAAGTGGCACCCAAGTCATCAACAGCTTCTTTCATCATTTGCACCGACTCCTCTAAGGCCTCTTGCATGTGGGCTACCTGGAGAAGAGGAAACAGCTGAGTGAGATATTTGACTAGACCACATCCCAACCAATGAAACAGAACAATATCATACAATATATAAATGGACAAATAAAACTGTGGGATTGGAATCTATGAAGACACATGATGAACAGTACAGTATAAAGGGAACTACAAAATATGATGATGTCAGTGTTTCTCAGTCACGTTGTCCAAAACTGGATTACAAGCCATTGCTGCTCAAGGTTCATTGTCATTCAAGATGAAAAAGAACCACCTCAATTTATAGATTCTACACTTCCGAACACAGTGCATCTAAGTTTGTGGCAAATGTATGCCAAGCTACAGATTGGTCATGATGTCCATATTGACCCCTCCTGACCTCTAAAAACTCCTACATGTAACAAACACATAAGCACAGACCTAGCCCACACAACAAGGGAAGAAGGGGTTGGGATTTCTTTTTCATCATGTGAAGGGCTGGGTTTGAGCATCCCTTCTCAATGATAAAAAAAAATTACTTCTTTTATCACAACAGAGCTCAAGAGCTCTGAAATAACACCCATTATGCTGTGGAATTGTACCCCATTAGGATGCATTAGGGGCCGCATTGTTTCCTTTACATGTGCTAGGAAAAAGGAGAGGGGGACTAAATAACAAGAGCGTGAAGACAAAGTAAAGGAACTAGAATGCAGACACAAGCATACTGTTTAGACTAATCTTAGGATTATATATATATATATAGGATTTTAATGCAGTTTATCGAAAACTTGATAGGTTTCTATCACATAAAACCGAGGGGAAGCTCAAGATTCACTGAGCAAAAATGCTATTAATATGTCAACAGGGCAAACAGATTATTGGTATTTAGACTGAGGAAACAGCAGCCATCTATTACAGAATAGAGAAAAAAATCATAAATTACCAACATAAAAAACCCCAGATAAAATAGCTGAATGCCTTTACATCTGTAGAGTTTTACAAATCCTTATATCAGAATAGAGATACATGCTCAGATGATTAAATCGCATAAAACTGACTGATCTCTCAGAACCAATAGCTAAGGAGTAGATGAGCCTATAGAGGAATGGGAGATTAAGAAGGTGATCTTAATACCCAGACATAACAAAAGCCCTGAACTAGATGGATATATTGATTAATTTTTGTAAAACTTTAAACATCTGCTGTGTCCTGTTATTAAAAGGATATCATCATGCATTAGAACCTAAAACTGTTGCATCATCTTGGACAGAGCCAACCATTGTTGTAATACATAAGGAGGGTAAAGACCCCACTGAATGCCACAGCAATTCTAGCGAGAAAAATTAATCAGATAATCACCCAAATAATTATTTATGATCAGACTGGATTCATTACTGGATGATACTATGGAGATTATTTATGGTGCCTATTAAACACAATTTCTCAACAAAAAGATACAAAAACACAATCAATGATTGTATCTCTAAATGTTCAAAAGGCATTTGACCAGGGTTCATGGCAATATTTATTTCATACATGAAGTGGTTAAATTTGGCCCTAATTTTATAAGTTGGATATAAACATTGTATTAATTTCCCCAGGCAGCTATTAAAGTCAATGGTTATAGATAAGAGATATTTACATTGGAACAGGGATACAGACAAGGCGCTCTCTGTCACCCTTGTTGTTTGCCATTAGTATTAGCAACCACTGGCCCTGCTCATCATTGATAATGGGAATATAAAATGAATTGTTATTAATAACGAAGAACGTATTATTATATGCAGATGCTGATAAATATAACTGAACAAACCAACATCAATAATACCACACTTAAAGGAACTAATTTCTCAATTTGATTATTATTCAGATACAAGGTAAATGTGGATAAAACAGGACAGAGGAGGTCAGTGGTATATTCTCAGAAAATGGGAGAATTTTAGAGGGGATTTAAATGGTCTAAGGAAGAGAAGGTATCAAATATCTTGGCATATATATTCCCCCATCTCTGCATGATTCATAAGAAGCTGGTAAGAATTATAGTAAAATGATTCAGTGTTAGGGCTTTCAAGATCAGGCTTGGAACCTTTCTACAGTTAGAAATTTAAGGTTTGATTACTCTTTTTCTTTTAGTTGTGTTGCTATAGGTCTAGATTGCTGGGGGTTGCACGAAGCACCTCTCTCTCTCTCGCCCTCCAATGCATGCACATTACAACATTACATGTCTCTAACTTTGTCTCTTCCCATAGAATGTGTTTTATCCCTCCTGTCCCCGTCCACAAGGTGCTGAATCATCTCTGCTCCATGTTCCCACTCAGTACCTGCTGCTACAAGAGTTACCTTTAGATATCATTACACACTACTACTCACATCCCATTGTAACCCCTTCTTCTCCCTTACTGCTAATATTTACTATTGCACACTTAGAAGTACCAGGTTGCAATCACTGTATATTTTCTTTATGTTTTGTTTGTATTTTCCATGGCATCTTCTCTTTTCTTGTTCTAGTTCTCTTTCCATTCCTCTACGGAATCCCCCCCTCCTCTCATTCACGCTTGCTCTCACTGCAATAAAACTATTTCTGATTCTGATTCAATCCAGTTCATGTTCGTGGGACTGTGGAGCCCATATTGCTAATCACAGGCATATATTTTTGTCCTGTCCTTAGCTGAGTGTTTATTGGAGAGAGGTATTTCATGCCTGGTTTTCTGACAAAATACCCCATGGGAACCTACAGTGGCATTATTGATTCCAAGAGGACTGGAGGAGAGGGCCAAAGAATATTTATTAAATATTTATTAAATATATTAATATAATATATAATACAGGAAGCTCAGCTGCTTAGCCCCTTTATCTGACATTTGCTTTTCTCTCCCTCTGTGCACAAGCAATATACCCACATCCTGAGATACATACAGAATCTCTTTTTTGTTTGTCTGTTTTGTTTTTTTTCTTTTCTTCCTTTTCTGCTTTGTGGGTTTTGGAGTGGACATTTAACTTTTAAGTATTTGTCAATTGTTTGAATATGTGTAATATATATAGATGCAACTTGAAAGGTTAATTGTGTGGAAACATAAATTGTACTGTTGTTGACAATAAATAAAAAAAAATTCTAAAAAGTAAAAAAAAAAAAAAAGTATCAGACTGCACCACATCATTGGCTCTTTTCTCCGTTCCATTCCCAAGGCCTAATCTCCAAATTAAAGGCTGGTTTTCTATCTCCTGCAGAGGACTCTGGATGGCCAGGACCAGGTTCACTACCTTAGGGTTTCCTCCTGCCTCCTTAGCAGTGTATAGCATCTGCAAGGCTGACTCGGTCAGGGTCTTGGTCTGATCTAAGACAGCCATCTGCTGTTGGCTGCTGAGGATCTTGGAAGCTGTGCCAATGGCTGCCATGATGAGGGGCTCGAAGTAGCTGGCCATTTGAGACACCTGTTTGAATGTGGAACAAACAAACAATGACAAGATGAGCACAGACTCTTCAGACTACCACTCAAACTGCAACTATGTATCAGGTGGTTCACCTTGTGTCCCAGCTGGGAGGCTTCAGAGCGTGCAGCCACAGCTACAGGGTCAATCAGGTTACTGATCTCATGGACTGAGGCAGCCATCTGTTCATGAAGAGTCTGTAACACACATAAAGAGATACACAAACAGACAAAAAAAACATACACACATACACACACATTTATAAGTAGATGATAAAGAGTGTACTACTTGCTAGCAGAGTTGTGAGGGTAAATTAGCTCAGAGCTGGTACATCTGAATTTTTTCTCAGTGTGCTTGTTACCTCCATAGAAATGTCCTATCCGTTTTTGACTTATGTGTCTGTGTGCATGTAAGTACCTCCACAGAGATGCCCTATCTGTTTTTTGAGTTATATATCTGTGTGTGTTAAGTACCTCCATGGAGATGTCCTCTCGGGGTGTAAGCTGCTGACTTATGGCAGCCAGAGAAGCTTGGTCGACTTCTCTGATGCAACCGTTCAGCACTTCAATTGCATCATCACATTCTCTCTGACCAGGAGCCTTTTCTCTACACATGCACACACACGCACACGCACGCACGCACGCACACACAAACTTACTTTATGCTAGTTCTTTCAATGGTTGTAAAAGAGCAGGCTGTTTATTATGTGGTTAGTAGTGAGGTAGGAGCCAGCCTAGAGACTCTACCTCATATTGGTGATGAGTTTCTTGATGGAGTCAGACACAGTCCTGGAATGTCCAGCCAGCACTGACCACTTTGGGGGGTCTTTGGGGTTGACAGCCAGAGAACGGGCGGTCTGGATCAAACCAGTTGAGCTCTCCAGCATCATCTTTGCTGCTGCCACAATTGGCTCCATGGCTGCATGACCCTAAAGGTTGGGGAGTTGCGAGTACATAGTCAGTGTGAGATGGACTCAGAGAAACTGAAGGCTTGGAGGCACAAGGAGTGACTTGAGCACACAGTGTTTTGTTTTTACACAAGTATATAACAGGTCTGCACAAACAGCACAAATGGTTACACACTTGCACTGTTTAATCACTGTCACTGAAAGGTGAGCTCATACCTCAGGGCTGATCTGAGCAGGGATGCTGGCAAACTCTGGATTGGAGGCAAAGGCTGTGAGGTTGTCAACAGCTTCTATTAGAGGACCAGTGGCAGCCCGACACTTCTCTCTGTTCTCCTGGTTGAAGGCCCCGTCCAGAGCCTGCACAGGGTACACCATAACTCTGAGTCTGTTCACTTGTCTCCATCAGAAAGATCCCAGCAGACTGAAACTCTAAAGCAGCTGTTTTGTCAAATCCGTAGTGTTATGAAATGGGACAGCGCCGCAAATGGATCTTAAAAAGGCAACTCCAGACCCTATGATGCCTCCATCCTTGCTCCTGGCCCAGGGCCAGAGTTAAGCTGGAATTAAGTCACTTACTTTAAAAAAAGTCATATTAAAGAGATTATTGCACCACCTTTGGCTCCAATAATCTGACATCAGATATTAAGTAGCTGCTAATCAGAGCTAGTTCATGTATAAGGGGAAGCTTGGACTGTTCTTTGGTTGATTTGGACTGCTTAGATTGATCTCCCTCAGATCAAAGTCAATTACAGATCACAGGTTTTGACTTTTCAAGGCATGTGTAGTGAAGCTGTGGTCCAAAAGTCTCCTGAAGAGTAAAACTGAATAAATGAGCTGAGGTAAAATAAGGAGTGACCACGATCACGAACTTCAATGCATCCAATCTAATCTACTTTTAACATAAGAAACACTGGACTGTCAGTCCAATTCCAATACCGCCCAAAGCCTGAGCCCTGAACCCTCACAGACTTGCTGAAAATATAAAATTCTTAAATTAGAGCACATAAGTCTGGTAAGTAATAGAGGCCAAAAGTGCTAAAAATATTGTAAAAAGGAATGGGACACCAATACATGTTTAACACAATTGTGAATTTGGTTTTTGATTTTACACTTTCCACTTCTTTCCTTTTTCCCCTGTAGCAAACAAATCACATCTGATGAAAACAGATTTAGACTTTATGTAACTACCCACAAGTCTGGTTGCAAATTACCAGTGACCTATGTTTTTATGCAAAATTTCCTTTAAACTGTAATATTTGCTCACAGCTTTTCTTTTAACTTATTCTTTTTGCATTTTATGGAGGTTGTTAACAGTTCTTTGCACTCCTGGGTATGTCGTGTTCGTAAACTGCGGGTTTAATCTCTTTTAATGCTATGAACTTCTGCAGAAATTGAACTAGAAAAAATTCAGCACTAAGTGTTTAAAATATCTGCTTGGAGCACTAATGCCATTGATAGTTTGGAAAAATTCCAGACAAAAATGTTTGTCAGAGGTGTGAACCAATCAGAAGATAGAGATGAATTAGGAAGACACAGGTAGACTTGAAAAAAGATCCAATTAGAACTAATGGCTTTCACCACAAAGAGGTGACATATTTGAGCTGAAATATGGAACATGGTGCTATTTGTACTATCATGCACTCATGCACATTCATTTCACATCAAAATGCAACAAAATGTCTGGAAGAAAGAGGAGATAACACATTTGGACAAATTATATAAATTTTTAAAGTTTTCCAAAAAAGCCAAATAAAAATATGTTTGTGTTTCAAATAATGAGAACAATCTGCGTCATTTATACCTTACTACCATTCATAACAGGTAAATGTAGGATTCAAACTTTAAAGTTTAAACACTTAACATTTTACTATATGTAAGTTCACTAAATCAACTGTAGATTTAGACGACTATAAGCTTATGATATTTAGTCGACAAAAACTAAAACAATGTAGGTGACTAAATTACAACTAAAACTAATTGACATTTTAGTCAAAAAACTATGACTAAAACTAAATCAGAATGAACACTGCTCTCAACCAAGACTTTATTCTACTGTTGGATCAATCTTATTACTACTATCATTTATTTCATGATGAATTTCAGTAGGATGAAAAACCTTGATGGACTTCACCAGATTGGCGGTGGTGTTAGCCACTTCTTTGGCTGACTGAACAAACTGCCTCTTGGCGACAGGGTTGGGAGTTTTGGAAGAGGCCAGGCGACAGGCATTACACAGCGCAGAGGTATGTTTGGCCACGATGGTGGCAGAAGAGAGCACCTGAGCAAAGGAGCAGAGTACTGGGTTCAATTTAGGATGTTCCTGACCATATGGCAGGGATGGCTTGATGTTAGAAACAGGTCAGTATGTACCTGAGACTGTGTGCAGGCTGGGTCCACCAGATTCTGGCAAGCCATCTGAATGGACTGATTAGCCCGTGCAAACTGAGCGGGGTCCACCAGGCCCTTCTGACCTGCTGAACTATTGGGGTCTGATACTCCCACCAGGTAGGCAGCCTAGGGACATCAAAAGGTCATGGTCAGTGTCCAGTCACAATCGTTGTATCAGACTACAGCAGTGAGAAACACAGGACCATACCTGTGCAGCTGCCTCAGTCAGACCACATAGTGCTTTGGAACCAGCGCTGACTGAGTCACCAAACTCTGGCAAATTAGAGTTCTTGGCATTGTGGGAAATCCCAGCCATGGACTCACCAAGTACCTGTCACAGGAATTGAGAGGTAGACACAAGAGACAAAGTTAAGCTTGAAGAAAATCCTCATTGTCTGTGGATGCTTATGAGAAATGTCATATAAAACGTCACTGGCTGAAACAATGGCCCTACACAACAGCAGGGCTGGAACAGACAAGTTTAATCAGTGTTTTGTATAAATGAGAAAACTTTGGTATCAGTTCTAGGCCCATATTCTCATTTTATATTACAGCAGAGAGTTCCCCTGACTCATACTAAGAGTTACTAACTAACTAGATCAAGTTTTCTCTTAAATTCTCTTCACAAAGATGCATAAATCAAATTCTATGAAGGAAAAGCAAAAACTAAGTATTGCATTCTACGAAATACCCAAGGTTTGTGAAGACATGACTTTAGACTTACGAATTCTAACATTCAATTGACTCAATGGAGAAACAACAAATAAAGCTTCTAGCACCAATGAACAGCCCCTTGCACACCTGTGTAACTCAGAGCCCCCTAGACTTGTCCCTATCTAAACGTTTTAAATCTTAAAACCTCTCGCCGGAGTATTGTATATGCAACATATTGCCTGTGTCCACTAAGTGGTGCTAGAGAGGACGCACCAGTTAGACATCATGTAAGGCGTAGTATAGGATGTGGAAACACACCTTGTACATCTTATATTAAATTGGACCATATTTGTGATATGAGGCTGACATCCTCTGTCCAGTAGGTGGCTCTCCAAGAATGGCTCAATATTGACACAGACATGTTCAGGGCAGGACCTGCAGCATGCTTGCAGAATTTGGGGCAGATTGGACAATGAATGTTGGAGCTATAAGGACTTCCTGTTATGAGTGACCACTATTTGTCACTAGAAAGCAGGTGGTCATGTTATGTATCATAGGTGTAGATGTGTTCAAGGCAGAACTCTAAGCATGCATGTTCAATTTGGTGGAGTTTGGGCAATGTATGATGAAGTCTAACGGATGAAAAAGATACCACCCACCAGTTATATCTCATGTCAAGTCGTAGTGAAAGATGTGGAGAACTCACTCTGTAAATATGTAAAATCAGAAAATGTTTGTGTTATTGGGCTGACTTCCTGTGTCCACTCCATGGTGCTTTGAGACTGATCCAATATCGAGACAAAAATGTGTTCAGGGCAGGAGTCTTATCATGTGGTGAATATGGGCCACAAATCACAATGTATGCTGAAGTAATGAGGACTTCTGCTTTTATAGTGCAAACTCAAAGTTCACTGCACTACCACGTCCAAAAAGAACAAGTTATTAAAGTACTCTAAATGGCATAAATTGGACCAACAGTTCCTGTTGGAGTAAGGGTATAGGTCCGAGAGGTTTTTTTTGTACATCAGGAAATGACATGTATGTCTTGTAAATGTGATTCTTCTGCATTACTTGTAAAGGTAGGGCTTAGAATTTGAAATTTTCAATATAAAACTATAGGAGAAGTTGATTCAGATATCGGGCCAAATTAGTACACAAAAATTAAAAATGGCATACTTCTCATTGGATTTAGAGTATTGGTCCAAGAGACTTTCGTACAACTAGATATGTTACATATGTGTACTTATTTTTGTTTGCGTATAAACCATTCTGGAGCAAGGGGCTCAACTTAATTTTAAAAGTGGCACCGTTGAGCCACTTTGCGACCTCTATTTCTGCAACCTATAAAATATGAAATTTTTTGCCAGTTCTTACATGCTGACCAAATTTTGTTAATTTAGGTCCTGAAAAAGTCATCCCTTTAGGACTGGGAATAACAATAATAATTATATTAAAGATAAACGGTACAGGAGAAAAAGGGCTCCTGCACTGTCTAGTGCTGTGGCCCTAATAATATACAAAACTTTTCTTGTCATAGGTTACCTAACTAAGACTACTAAGCACTGTGCGGTATCTATACCTGTTATGTGGGTGTGGTCTTAGCTGTGGGTTGAGGTAACATGGATATCCAGTGTCTCTTACCAAGTCTATCCATGATGAATGATGTATTTAACCTGTTAACTCCGGACCACATTTTCAGGAAAAAATCCCTAAGAAGACATACCCAAAGTAAACAAAGAACTAATTGCTCTGCAATAATAAGGTTCATATGCATGTTTTTGGTGTCTAGGAACACCTAGGGACCTCAGACAAAGTATTCCCAGTGTTCAAAAATATTGTACCTGTTACCTGCCTGAGAAAATCGGAAAAAAACAAAGGAGAAATGTGAAATTTCTATCCTCGCCTGTGTCTTTCCCCAATTTGAGAGGATAACACCATAGTAACAATGATTCCATGCACACAGATGCCATTGATCCCCTTCAGCCACTCATTTACATATTTACCACAAAGTTTCAACAAAGGCTTTAGTAAGGATACCACCAAGCGGACACTCAGTTTTCCACAATTTGGCACCAAATGTGTGCCAAGTGTTCCAAATGGGTTACTTTCCACTTCCAATTGAAACAACAACTTTAACACCAAAACAACTATAATTATAACAATTTTAACTAAAGTTATAATTACATCTACAATTATAACAGTCACCAAAAACTCACTCACTATCTCGCGCACCCTACATATCATACGCACACGCTGCGCGCACAGTCACCTTACATCCACTGCTCGTAATAGCTTCCTGCAGTAAGGATCTTTACACAGGGATTTGACCTCAATGGGGTCTTTTAGTTTTTCGATCATTTGGTATCATTCGATTCAGTAGCTTTTCCCCTTTCATAAGACTATAAACAGGCTGTGCCACGGCTGGATTTACAATCATATAAAGCGCTTCTTTGTGGTCCGCTTCGCATTTTCAATGTTATGTATAATTTCTTAACATAAACGTTTGCACTAAAATACACTTTTGGTCTTGTTTTGTGGACATTTTGTGGACAAACTTTGAGAAAAAGCACCATTGTCTTGTTTTACTACATTTTATAGTGGATGATTGTCTCGTTGATTTTTTTTGGCCCAGCTGTGGGCCAATCAGGCTCAACAAGTTAGCAAATCCAATTTACAACAATGTCTAGATCTTTCCTTGGATCATTAAATACAACGCATGTGATGTAACTTTTTTTTCTTGTTTACAAATCTGTTCGTGTGTTGTGATGAAGAAGTCATTTTCACACATCTGTGGCGCTTATCACACTAGGTGGACTAATGCTTTGAAGTTGCTTGATTTCAGGTAATCATATGAATTCTCCTTTGATGTTGGGTCAAAGCTCATTTACTGTATATTCACTTAGTAATATGGATGTCTGGGAGATTTCCAAGTTGTCAGTTTTATAGAATTGCAACACAGAGTTTTTAGGTGACTGTAGACCATGTATGGTTTTTTGTGATGCGGTTTTAGTGAATTTGGATCAGGTTGTGCAGTGTGCTCTACCTTAGAGTTTTCCATCACACTGTCGATGCAGTCAAAGTAGGACAGCTCACTGACCGCCTCTGTTGGGTTCTCCAGCATCCCCCGCACAGACTGCGCACAAACACAAGGAATACACAAATAGCCTGCATACCTCAGCTGAATATCATATGACCTGTGCTGTGTACTAGATTAATTAATTTATCCTTTCTATTAATCACATCCATTTCTTCTAACAGTCCATGACTTTGGTTGCTCTAGTTGAAGTTTAAGATAGAAGACAGATTAAGTCCAAGAATTCAGCTTTCAAATATTAATCGATCAATCTGTTGTATATAATCCAGTCCAGACATTGTACATAACCCAGATCCTCTTTTCTCTACAAAACAGTCCAGATGTTATACATAAAATTGTCCAGCTGTTGTATAATTTCCAGTACAACTGTTGTATAGAATCCAGTCCATCTCTCCTATATAAAATAGTCCAGCTGTCGAATTTAAAGTAGTTCAGCTATCGTACATAAAGCAGTCTAGCTGTTGTATGTAATGTAGTCCAGCTCAGTTGTGAAGGGTGATAAGGAGGGTAGATGATATGTCAGATATAAAGAGAAGGAAACAACAGATGAGTCTGTGGTTGTTTACCTCCAGCTCTCTCAGAGCATTGTCACACTCTTTCTGACCAGGTGCTTGCTGAGTACACATGGTGATGAGCTGGTTGATGCTGTCAGTAACTGCCCTGTGGACACAGAGTCGCACATGTAAAGGTGAGACAGGAAGAGAAAAACGCTAAGACACAAAAAAGGAAGGAAAATCCTCTCACCGAGCAGCTGTTGCCAGCTGGTTCTTCAAGTTGGGGGAGCTGGGGTCAGTGGATAGGGCTTTGGCTGCCAGCAGCAGCTTGCTAGATGACATGGAGATGGTCTTCAGGTTAGACACCACCTGTGTCTGGTCCTCTTTAGACTAGAGGAGGAAGAAAAAGTTACTGTGTCTAGTCTAGACAATACCTGCTAAAAAAATCTTATGACTTGTGTTCACTTATCTTCATGACATCTTATCATCAATATACACACAGTTTAGTTTAAATTGACTATGTCGCACAACCAGAAACACTCCACTCCAGTACCAAATATGGATTAACAACCTTAGAAAATTGTCGCCAGTGGTATTTCCTCATATATGAAAAACTTCTCAAACTAGTTGTGTGAGGAGATGTAAGCATCTATGAGCTGAAGATTTAAGTCTTCAACACAGGAACAATGGATAAGTTGATTTTGACCATTATGCCGATGGTCTACACATAAGTGCAACGCTTAAAGCATATGATGTATAAGTATGTATAAGATTTTTGAAAATTTCTAATGACAAAAGAGCTTTTATTCTGAAAACTCGTGACAACATCAGATGCACAGAACTATATCATGAAGTAGCGAGTTCGTACACCAATCACCTATCTTCTCATGAACGCTGTGGTCTGCTTGTTGAATGAATAAAGTCACTGCAGTTTGACAGTTAAGCAGTTTACTCTGTGTGTGTGTGTGTGTGTGTCCTCATTGTTCTGACCTGGGATGTTCCTGCCATGTCAACACCAGCCTCCAAGAAGTTGCTGAAGTCCTGTCCAAATTTACTGGTGGCTCTGGCCAGGTCTTGGGTGGTGCCTCTAGATGCCTGGACTACCTCATTAGCTGACTGGTTCAGGCCAGCCGCCACCTCATTGAGCTGAGCCTGAACCTCCTGGAAACTCCTCCCACTGGATGGGAACTGCAGGAAAAAGATGATGATAATGATGGCCTGGAGCGTAGAGGAGAGATCCAATGAAACTCAAGGATGTTGTCAATACCATCACCTGTTCACTTATGTCACTCATGGAGTGGCTGTGACTGACTTAAGAAAAACTACAGTAAATATGTAATCATGTGAATACCCCGGTGGTAGAGCACATACCATGAAAGCTTTTTCCCGACAGCAAAACCCTTGGTTAGAATCCAACCTGCGGCCCTTTACTACATGTCATCCCACCTCTCTCTCACAGTTACTATTGTAATTAACCCAACTCCAAAAGACAAAAAACCAAACACATAGACAACGAGGCAAAGTCAACACACTCACTAAACCACTGAATCTTCACACTGACACAACAGAACAAGATAAGGGCTGATCTTTCAGATGAGTGTAGGTCTACTAACAGAATCTGACAGGAGCGTCTTGCTGGCTTCACCCACGGTGCGGATGGCGTTGTCAACATCCCTTTGACCAGGGAGGCAGTTAACACATCTGTTCAGGGCCTGAGACACTGCCTTAGCCACCTTCACACACAAAAAGACAGACAGACACTCACAAAAATTTGAGTCACTTCGATTTTTTTGATTGATTAACATTACTGAATCATTTTTTATCACTGATTAATAACAGACAGAGCTCTGGACTGAGATGAGACCAGCTAAGAGCCTCCCTTCTCTACTGAAAACTTTGCCCGAGTCTGTGCCAGACCTGGGCCAGCCTCTGTTGACTTTCTGCTCCAGGCTTAGCAATGGCCCTCTTGGTCTCTTCAATTAGGTTGGCTGACTTGTCCATGACATCACCAGCACAGTCCAACATGGCATTGCGTGGTAATGAGTCATCTGTGGTGGCACCAACACCTCTAGCGGCTGAGGCCAAGGACTTCAGAGCCTGAGCCACATCTCTGGCTGCCATACCTGGTTCCACAGTGAGAGAGAAGACTAATGTCAGAGTGTGATGTGACATTAAGATTTTTCATCTGTTACTAAGCGAAACAAAACATTTGGATATTATGAAATAAACAAGAAAGACAAACAAATAACATAGCCTTTATAGGTAAAATGATCAGACACACAAGTTAGTGTGTCTGTAGGGATCCTATAGTCCTATAGTGACTCATTATAGTAAGCTGCTGTTTCATTTCATAATGAACTGCTGCTAGAGTGGTTTACTGGTATTACTATTGTTTACCTGTGTAGTTCTCATTGCCTTGCGTGGCCTCACTCAGCAGCTGAGCGACAGCTGAACTCACAGCCTTGGTGCTGGTCCCCAGTTCCTGGGAACATTTCTCCAGCTAAACAAAGAGACATCATAAGAGATAAGGAGCACACAGTGTATTTCTCTTTCTGTGTCTTTTGTCTCTGTCTCTTGAGTCTATGCCTCACCGTCTCTCCTGGCAGTGGTCTCAGTTTGCCATCCTCAGCTGAGGCCTTGGCCTCTTGGATGTCCTTTTCCAGACCTCTGATCATTGACAGAGCATTGTCTATCTCCAGAGGACCACAGGCTTCTTGAGCCTGCACAGACACAGACACCACATACTGACAATGTGTCTTCGTACACTCTTACTCTATCCCTTTGTGTTGTGAAGCTAAAAAATGACGACAGTATATCATCACGTACGTACCTTTTGAGAGGCAGTGCGGAGCTCAGCAAGGGCGCTAGCCAGGTTCTTAGCACACTGGCTGAGTTGCATGGCTGAGGCCTGGTCACTGATAGTGGGAACAGTGGCCTTGGAGGCTGTGACCATCTTAGCGCCAGGCTTGAGGAGAAAAGCAGGATAAACACTCAGTTCTCGGTTTATAGTGAAGGAAGTACTGTTTATTTTACTGTTATGTTACTGTACATTTATCTCTCATACATGACTTCTACCGCTTTTATTGCACCATTACTGTTACAGTTGTCCAACTATTTGATTACTGTCACTTAATATAATCATTACTGTTCTGTCATTATTCTGTCACTGTACCAGTTCTGATGCTGTTCTATTGATATTACTCTTTTGTTACTGTAGATGTTCTGTTACTGTTTGATTGACACAACTGTTGTATTATTGTAACTGTTATATTACTGTAATCATTGTATTATTAATGTTCTATTGCTGTAACTGTTGTATTACTGCAACTGTTCAACAACACCTTTTCCAGTTTTGTTTCTGTATTTGTTGATTCACTTTTTTCCCTGTACTATTAATGTTAGTCTTCTTTTGCTGTTCATGAAAAAAAAAAATAGTACTGTTACTACTCATTTGCTGTTACTGTATCAGTTTATTCCTGCACCTGTTCTTTTGGTGCTCTGTTTCTGAAGATGAATGAATGAATGAATGAATGACCACCATGATTTCATTCTGCAGTATTGCTTTATTTCTGATCACTGGTGGTGCTGTTGGACTTCATCTTGCCTTTCTCTGCGGTTTATCTCTGCCACTCACCTTGATTTATTGACAGTAAAACTGTTATAAAACTCAAAGTTAGTTAAGTACTTCTTTTTTTTTAGTTCCTACAGGACTGAAGACATTCTTTATTTCTAAATTACTTATCTTTTTACTTATCAATTAGCAATGGGCTCCTTCTTTCTTTCTCTCTCTCTGTTGAAGTAACAATGGTACATGTCATTAATGCAGTTTGTTTCCCAGACCAGCTGGGATCTAGCTGGGGGACTGTCTAAGGCAACAGGCATAGCCGTAGGCAGCATCCCCTGGCTCACCACCAACCAGTTCATGTTTCCAACAGGTTCTCCCAACTCAGCGACACATCTGCTGAAAAACCGACTCTGGTTATCTGCGATTCTATTCTGAGGAGTATGAAGTTACCAACTGTCTATAGAAACTGTGTGTGTTCCCCAATCACCTAAATTTAGTAAATATATGTATCAAAAAATAAACAGAGGAGGAGCTAAAAAAGAGAATTTCACTGAAATTAAAATTACCACCAATCAAAATATATGATCTAAATATTACAAATATGAAATGTGGAGAATTGAATATTAGAGCACTATCATTTAAATCCCTTCAGGCTCTGACCAAGGTTTCTGCTTCCCAAAGGAAGATTTTCCTTGCCACTGTTGCCAAGTGCTTGCTTCTGTGTCTCTGGGATTCATTCGGTGTCTTTAACAACTCCATAAAGAGTTTTGTCTAGACCTGCTCTATATTCAAAGTGTCTTGATGAAACTGTGTTATGATTTGGCGCTATACAAACAGATTTCATTTGATTTGATTCATAATCATAACTGTTCTGTTATGGTTACATTACTGTTACTTTTATGTTTCTGTTCTTTGGATGCAACTGTTTTGTTAATTTAACGTCATTATTGCATTGTTATCATCCTTTTACAATCGAGGAGCATATAGTTATTGTAATGTGTAAATTGTAGTTTAACCATGCTATGGAGGTGTTTAATTGCATGTGGTGCAGCCCTCTTCACTGTTGGACTCAGACCTGCAAGAAGTTCTGACTGGCACTGATGAGTGCCAGCTGAGCACTGGGACTGTCTGGCTGAGACTGGCTCCCTCTGACTCCCTGGACCAGCTGAGGGATCTGCTCTGCAACCACCTTATCTCACACACACACACACACACACACACACACACACACACACACACACACACACACACACACACACACACACACACACACACACACACACACACACACACACACACACACACACACACACACACAGAAATCCTAGATCACTGTCTGTTCAACTGAGCAGCCAATGAGCTTAGGCAAGCAGACAGGAGTTTTTTGCTGGTTACCTTGCAGCTCTGGACAAGTTGTTGCTGTGCAGCCTGGTTCCTGTTAGAGGAAGCTGCATGCTGAGCGGCAGCTATGGTCTGAGTGGCTGCTGCTGCTGCCTGTTTGGCTGCATTCTGACAGGAAACAGGTAATGTGTCATTGCTAAGGCAGGTGAATGACCAGTAATACTCATCATTGAAGTAATTAAAGTATATAGCACCACATTAACAGCAAACAACAGAGAAGAGAAACTTGTTTAAACCAGTTGAGGTTTCTCTCTCAGCCTCTTCTTGTTACCTCCAACTTGTTGACCAGACGTTTCTTGATGGCATTCTGGGCAGCGGCATTGGTCGCCATTCGGAGACCCTCAGCAGCCTCTCTCAGCTTCTGCTGCTGCTCCTCACTGTCAGGGTTTGCTGCTGCTCCCTAAGAGCACAAATACCTTCACTGAGCTGAATATGTCTGGTTGTAGTGTTCAGTGGAGAGTTAATGGAAAGACACAGAGAAAGGCAAACCTTTGCTGCTTCCACCATCTTGGCAGTGGCATCAGCCAGCAGCTTGGCAGCTGACAGCAGCTTGCGCGAGTTCTCCAAGTCTGACTCCCCTTCTGCATCCATCTTGATTGCATTGACCAAATCAGATGTGGCCTGGGCAAGAATTCGGGCCTGACGCACCATCTCACCTTGTGAAAGAAAGGATAGAAATATCTGATAATTAGAGTAAATATGATTTACCTGTTGATGACAACATTCTGTGACAGTAAGCACCTGCTAAGTCTCATGGTATGTCCATGATTCAACCTCTCGGCAGCATGAGAATTACATTTTAAAAGAAATCAAATGTTTTCAAACATTATCATCCGAGTTTGACCTCAGACTCCATGACACCACTTTGATTAGTGAGAAGTGTTTACCCACCAGCATCTCCCATGGAGCTGAAGATGTTCTCTGTCACATCCAGGATGCGGTCGGTGGCTTCTCCATGACGTCCAATAGGGTGGCTTCCACTGGCATACTGTTTGATGTGTTGAAGGAGGTCATTGAGTGCCTGGGTGACACCTGTGGCAGCCATGCCTACCTGCTTGAGGAGACCCTCATCATTGGTGGCCCCCTGTGATGCTTCTACACACCCTTCCACAGACTTGGCCACCAGCTTGCCTGCCTCGATCAGCTGCTCCTGACACACTGGGGAGCTGATAGTCGGAGCCACCACCTGAACAAGGCAAAGTACAGAGTCATGGGTGGATTGAAGAATGATCTTTTTGATAAGTCCCAATCCCAAGAAGACCACTCACCCTGGTGCAAGCAACCAGCTGAGATGTGGACAGAGCACATTGAGTTGCCGCAGCAATCACCCGATTCTGCTGGGTAGAGTCTTCAGTCTTCTGGGCCACATTCTTGGCTTTGAGCACCAGTGCTGCAGCAGCGTTAGCCACAGCTTTAGCCAGTTGCATCAGCATGTCCTGCCAAAACATGGATACAGAGAGTATCATGTACCCTATTTCACTCATCACTGAAGATATTGTTAATGAAAACACATGAAGGGCTGAAATAGGGGACAGAAAAATTATGATTCACAAACAAGATTAGTCTGAGAATATAATCTGAGGAAGTGAGGAGGTTTCATCTCTTTCATCAAATGACTCAAAGCTTCCCTCTACCTAATAAATGGTGAAACGAGTCTGAGGCTTGAGCAAAAGCACTCACAGTGCCAGGGGTGAAGATCTGCTGCAGCCTCTTCTGAGGTTCAGTCTAACTTCAGAACTATCAGACCCTGAGCCTTAGCTGAAGTGGCGGCTGAGGAGCCATAAGAGGACAGTTTTCCTCAGGTGACATGGGGAGTGCCCACAATCTGCCCACAATCTGTTTCACAAATACACACGCTTTGGTTCACAAATATCATTTTGAGGCACACTTGTAATATAAATTTACAGAGCATACGATTTGCTGAATGTGCATTTACGAACTGCTTCTAATTTGTGCAAACCACTACATTTGTGAGTGAAATCTGTACATTGAATTTTGAGACTGCCCTGACGTCACAGGTCAACCAACGTCACCATTGGCTGATAAAGCTGTCAATCAAATGTATGTTTCTGATTGACAGATTCATCAGCCAATCAGGTGTGTTTGCTTTCAGCCAATCATATGGCTCCTTACATTTCTCCACACTTAAACCAATCACATGGAGAGACTTAATGAACCTCAACCTGTCAGTAACATTTATCTGACTATCCCCTTGTTGTAAATCATGCAATGTCATTGAATTAGTTGAAGTGTCCTGCTTAGCCAAGTTAAATGTTTGAATGAACATAAACTATGTGACCATATGTTACATGCCACCTTTGCGAAACATGTTGTTTATTGTTGCCATCAACGGTTGCCAACGGTTTAAGTGTGGAGAAATGTATGTAAGGAGCCATATGATCTGTCAATCAGAAACATACATTTGATTAACAGCTTTATCAGCCAATGGTGATGTTGGTTGACCTGTGACGTCAGGGCAGTCTCAAAATTCAATGTACAGATTTCACTCACAAATGTAGTGGTTTGCACAAATTAGAAGCAGTTCGTAAATGCACATTCAGCAAATCGTATGCTCTGTAAATTTATATTACAAGTGTGCCTCAAAATTATATTTGTGAAGCAGAGCGTGGGCATTTCCGAATTTATATTACAAGTTTGCAGACTAATTATATTTGTGAACCAAAGCGTGTGTATTTGCGATACAGATTGTGTGCATTTGTGAGTCCAAAATACAACTACAAAACAAAGCATGTGCATTCGTGAGTCCAAAATACAACTACGAAACAAACTATGTGCATTCATGAAAAGTCCCGTGAGAGTTCATTCATTATGAGACTGTTCTGAATCTATACTCAATATGTGTCTGTGTGTGTGTGAATGAATATTTTTGCATATATGTATCTGTATTTTATTGTAGGTCTGTCTCTGTGTGTATGTCTGTATATGTCTGTGTGTGTGTTTGTGTGTGTTTGTCTGTGAGTGTAACTGTCCCACAGTAATGTATGAGCAAAGTGAACAACATTGACTTTAACCCTCTGAATGTCTGTGTTTTTGTGTGCGCGTCAGTGTTCGTTTGTCTGTCTGTGTGTGTGTGTCTGCTCTCATATCAGAGGAGTCTGCAAGTGCAGCACACACAGCTGTCACCTGTAGCTGCAGGGTTTCAGGGACAAAGCCCTGAGCAGAGGCTTATTGAAGCCCTCAAACTAGGGCAACTTATAACTCCTATCATAGAACTGACCAGATGGTGATCGCTACAAGATCCTGAAGCAGTGAGTGGTGTTGCATGTTTCTATAGCCTAAAATGTGGAGAAGACAGTGATGTAAAAAACTGTCTAAAAAAATGTAGACACATTGAAACAAGAAAATAATTTCTACTACTTTGGAAAAAATGGTGAATCTAGCTCAAACTACGTGCCCATGAGGACAATTTACAAATATTTCTTCAGATAATTTTCACCTCAGCTCTCCACTCAAGCGAAACTACACACCACTCTAACTCTGAACATTCTGTGCAAAACACGCCCATTAAACAAAAATACAAATAAAAATTTGTCAAACTTGGGCATGAAATTTGGGCATGGTTTTAAAATTTCAATGGAATCTATAAGCTGAATGTATAGGGAAGTAGTATAAGTTTGAAAAAGGCTGAAAATTTGAGAGTCGAACTACACACAAATACACAAAATGTATGGATGGAATACATCCATTCAATTCTTTGGTCGGTTTTTTGGATACGCCAAAAATGCATATTTGGTAGAGAAAATATACAGCACACCGATCAAGATCGAGCCGCATGATTTGATATATAAATCGCTGGGTTTTTTCAAATCCATGGACAAGTGGCGAATCAAAATTTTGATGGAAGAGGAATAATAAGAAGAAACATGAGTAATAACAATATTTTTATTGCTATACAGTTCCATTGACTCTGTGCAGGGCCCCGAGGCACTAATAAAGTTTTGATCAGGTGATGAGGATCAGTGACAGTTGCCACTGTAGACAAATATTGACCCACCTGGAACTGTGGATCAGTGTCAGTCTCTCCAATGTGAGACAGCAGCTCTCCGCTAGCTTGGCCCACATTTCCTGCAGCCTGCAGGAGGTTCTGACGAGGCTACAACCACAACACATAAACACAAATTTAAACACGAACACATCATCTGTCCCCTGTGTGAATGCATCCTGGTTATGTACCTCTGTGTTTGCAGGCTGAGCTGTCTTCAGCATGTCAGAGACGGCATAAGCCAGGTTCTTGGCAGCCCCCAGCAGCTGTTGCCCATTCCCTCCTTCATCTTCCATGAGTGCTGCCAGCAGCTTCACACCCTTTGACATCTCAGTCAGGTTGGAGGAGATGGTGGTCACAGCACAGCCTACTGCTGTATAATCAGTCTCTGCTGGGTCACCTGACCAACAGACAGGTAACGGTATCAGTACTTCAAACACAAAATTCAGCTCTTAGCAGCAGCAAATACAGACTTAGAACCAAAGCCAGCCCCTGACAAGACGGTGACAAAATCTTCCTGTCTCCAGGAAGTCTAGAAGTCACAAATGGGTTTAGGTCAGAAGCGAGAAGGTATTATTACTTGGTCCCCGAAGTAGAAGTTGGTTAAATGGTGACCAACTTGACCTAATATTGAGGATAGAGACAAGGTGCTGACATGTTGCTGACATTGGTAAGCCTGTTACGTAATTTCCGATCACTGGTGGTACTGTTTGATTTCTTGTCGCCTATCTCCGTATGCTTATTTCTGTGGTTTTCTGAGTTTTAAATCGGCCACTCACTTAAAATTACTAACAGTTCATTTTCACTCAACTCATAGTTAAGCATTTCGTTTTCACTAATTTCTAAATCACTCAGCAATTCCTTGGCTCTGCTAATTTATCTTAACGATTAGTAATGGCCTCCCACTCTCATTCTCTCTCCTCTCTCTCCTTCTACCTCTTCTGCTCTCATTTTCTCCTGCTCCGTGTGCTTTGTGTTTAGTTACTCCTGGATATGGAGCAGACACTTAAGACACTTAGAACAGATTATTAGAGGCGCGGTTCCAAACCATAGCTAATCCAACTTATTCTAGTGTAGCTGGGCATAGCCGTAGACAGCAGCCCCTGGTTCACCACCGACCAGTTCACGTTTCCAACAGGTTGTCCCCACTCAGCGACACACCCACTGAGAAACCGACTCTAGTTCTTGGCGATTCCATTCTAGGGAACGTGAAGTTAGCGACACCAGCGGCCATGGATAAGTTCATCCCTGGGGCCAGAGCGGGCAATATCCAATCTTCTCTGAAACTGCTGGCTAAGGATAAGAATACATGTGGTAAAGTTGTAAGTCACGTCGGCAGTAACAACTGCCAATTTACGCCAGTCGGAGTTCACAAAGATTAACTTTGAGTCAGTGTGTAACTTTGCAAAAATGACTACAGTCAGACACCGTACTTTTCTCTGGACCCTTGCCCAATCTGACCAGTGTCATCATTTCATGTGGTTTACATAGGTAATTGGAAAACTTTCTGGGAGAGACCTGGTTTGATTAAGAGGAATGGTGTCCGTCCCACTGCGGAGGATACTGCTCTAATATCCAGGAATCTGATTAAATTTTCTAGAAAGTTAAAACCATGACATTCCCAAGTCCAGACCAGGAAGCAGAGCTGCAGTTTACCACTCTTCTCTGCGCCTCAGTCAGAGTGGTTCCCTGCCCAGAATAGAATAGAAACAATGTCTATAGAACTGTGTCTGTCACCCGACCATGTAAATTTAATATATCTATTAATCCAAAAGTAAAAAGAAGTGAAGCTAAAAACAAGAACTCCAATTAAATTAAAACTACCACCTGTTAGGATCTAAATATTACAAAAATTAAATGTGGACAATTGAATATCAGATCACAATCATCTAAATACCTTCTAGTTAATGATCTGATCACTGATCATCCTACTGATTTATTTTGGATCATTGAAACCTGGCTGCAGCAGAACAAATATTTTGTATAAATTAATCTATATTGCCACAGGCTGAGGAGGAGGCATGGATGCAATATTTCATTCCAGCTTTTTAATCAATCCTAGACCAGAATCTAGTTATAGATCTTTTGAAAACCTTACCCTCAGTCTCTCCCATTCAAACTGTAAAATTGAAAAACCAGCTCTGCTAGTGATATATATATATTTATGTATATCAACCACCTGGTCCTTACTCCCTATAGAGTTTCTATAGGAATTCTCTGAGTTCCTATCAGAGTTAGTAATTGTACAGATAAAATCATTTTAGTGGGTGATTTCAATATCCATGTAGATGTTGTCAGTGACAGCCTTAGTTCTGCATTTAAGTCATTACTAGACTCAACTGGATTTTCCCAGCATGTGAATGAACCTACTACCTGTTCAATCATCTTCCTTTACCATATGGCATTGAAATTGACCAATTAATATTCCCCCAAGACCATCTTCTCTCTGACCATCACCTAATAACAATTAAGTTTAGAGTAATTGGCTGCAAAGCTAAATTCCCATGTCTACATTCGATAGAGGACTTCTCCCCTACAGAGGTTGATGACCTTGTTAATAGCACTATGGCCTCACTGTGTTCAAATCTTGATTCTGTGGCTCCTCTGAAAAAGAAAGAAATGAAATTGAAGAGGCTGGCACCTTGGTATAGCTCTCTAATTCATGCCTTAAAGCAAACGTCACGGAAATTGGAAAGGAAGTGGCAGTCCAGTAATGTCGATTAATTCTACTTAGCCTGAAAAGAAAGCTTAAAAAAATATAAAAAAGCTCTTCGCAGTGCCAGAAGCTCCTACTATTCAGCACTGATAGAAGTAAACAAGAACAACCCCAGGTTTTTCTTCAGTAATGTAGCCAGGCTGACAGAGAGTCATAGCTTAGTGGAACCATTGATTCCTTTACCTCTTAGCAGCAATGATTCTATGGGCTTTTTTTAACTAATAAAATCCTTACAATCGGAGCCAAAATTCAGCAGTGACTTAGCTACATTTTACAGTAGTCCCCTATCAAATGCATCAGCTTCTGAATCAACTGTAACGCTTGCTTTGTATTTGGAATCTTTTTCACCTTTAAATCTCTCAGAGATAGCTTCCATAGTCTCATCATGTAAACCATGAAATTGTCTTTTAGACCCGATACCTACCAGGCTGTTTAAAAATGTTTTCCCACTAATTAACACATACATTCTGGATCTGATCAATGTGAGTTTATCTCTTGAGTATGTACAACAGCCTTTCAAGATTGCCGTTAGTAAGCCTCTCCTCAAAAAACCCTAATCTTGATCCAGATGTTTTGGCTAATTATAGACCTATTATGTAACCTCCCTGTTATCTCTAAAATTCTTGAAAAAAAAGTTTCAAGCCAATTATGCACACATCTGCATAAGGATGGCTTAACCAAATTTCAGTTAAGTTTTTGAGTACATCATAGCATAGAAACAGGACTAGTAAAGTTACCGACAACATTCTAATGCCGTCAATGGATTGGTTTCCGTACTTGTCCTGTTAGAGCTTGGTGCTGCTTTTGATACTAGTGACCATAATAATCTAATACAAAGATTGAAACATGACATTGGAATCAAAGGAGCCGCACTAAGCTGGTTTAAATCATATTAATCAGGCAGATATCACTTTGTTCATGTTAACAATGACTCTTCCTCACACACTTTAATTAATCATGGAGTTCCACAGGGTTCTGTACTTGGACCGATCCTTTTCACCCTATATATGCCTCCCTTATGCAATATTATCCAGAAGCACAGCATCAATTTTCACTATTATGCAGATGATACTCAGTTATATTTGTCAGTGAAGCCAAATGAAAATAATCAGTTAGTCAGACTTCAGGTATGTCTTACAGACATGGGGGCCTGGATGACCTGCAACTTTTTGCTTCTGAACTCAGAAAAAACTGAAATTATTGTCCTTGGCCCTGAGCACCTTAGCAAAGCATTATCTAAGCATCTAACTAGGGATGAGCTAGTACACCACTATCCGTATCTGTTCAACCATCTACTGTATCTGTATTCGTACTCGTAAGGGGTGGAACTTAAACCAGAAGGGGGCGTGGTTTATACAAAAGTTGTATTTTTAAGCCTGAAATTGATATGGGTTGGTCAGAAGTTGCTATATTTATTGTAAGCCTCAATGTATTTTTATTTACAGCTTAATTTGTATTACACCAAGGTAAGAAGAGCGAGCCGACCGGAAAAAAACCTGACCCGGTGAAGAAACAGTTAGAATGAGAAACGCCTGTGGGCTGCATGCAGCTCTGTCTTGTCACACAAGCACCGCTTCTGTTACGAATCAAGTTTTTACCCCATAACCCCATAAAGTGGGGCAGATTTGAGACATCTGGGTTATAAAAATCTATTTTAAAATGATGATGTAGTAGTGTGGATGTAGCCTAATTTATGCAAGACTTGGTTTTTATCACCATTAGGTTAAATGATGATCTTACCGGGGGAGTCGATCAGGTAGATGTAAATATCAATGTATGTCACCTCCGGCCATTCAATGGGATAATTTCTCCATAAAAATTAAGGCAAACAGAAGGGACAATGAGAAAGACCCACATATGTGAGTTTTTCCTTGTACCGTTTTTTTCTCTGTACAGCTAGCGTGTTAAAATAATCATCTGACATGTTGAAATAATGTTTTAAGCTAAGTACTGGACAGTGTATTTTATATTGTGCCGCCGATTGTTTTCCCCTCCGGTGGGCGTGGCTTTCGGGGTATGACACGTATGAGGAGGATTTTCTTTCAGCCAGAGCACGGATATTGACTCGTATTACTCGTATGGTACTCGTACTCGTGAAAATTGCTATATCCATACCAGATACTCGTTTCAGACGAGTATCCAGCTCAACCCTACATTTAACCACTCTGGATGGCATTAGATTGGCCCCTCACATTTCTCCTTTGCTTGCTTCTCTTCATTGTCTCCCAGCAAAATTCAGAATAGAATTTAAAATCCTTCTGCTAATGTACAAAACTCTGAATGATCAAACTCCATTGTATCTGAAAACATTCATAGTTCCTTATTGTCCCAGTAGGTCACTTCGCTCTCTGGATGCAGGTTTACTTGTGGTTCCTAGATTCTCCAAAATCCGTCGCCATATGTTGGGTCTCTTTAACACCTTCATAAAAAGTATGGTCTAGACTTGCTCTAAGTGTAAAGTGGTTGCTGTAACTTTGTTATGATTTCGTGCTATACAAATACATTTGACTTAATTTGATGTTCAAGCCTATTATCAACTTCCAGGTCTGGGACACGTAATAACACCGCACTAAAAACTGAAGTTTCTCTAAAGACTTCCACCTCTTTACGCAATTTTGGATAACTCAGAGTTAAAGCAAAGTCAGGGATGAATTCACATGGTTCAACAGTTGTCAACAGAGTCAAGACGTACATATGACATCATCAGTTTCAAACTGTCCATGATATCATCAGCACCTTCTCCTCTACACATACAGTGGTTTAGACACTGACAGGTACCAGATGGCATCAAGTGTCAAGTTTGGCTGCCCCTTCAGTGCCGTGTATCCACCCATCACAGCTGAGAGACTGGCAGCTGATCTGATGGCTGCAATTGGGATCTGCTGCCATGGCTGAAATGGCTCAAAACTGGCAGTGATGAAGACTGATGTTTAAGTGGAAAAATGTTTACACTGTCTGAACAGATGAGTGAATATAAAGATGGAAGGATCTGAGTGCATCCTACCTGCAGTGAGGTTGACCATTGAGGCAGTGCCTGCTGTGATGGCATCCACCTGGGAGTGGATCTCATGTTTGGACTCATCCATCTTGTTCTTACGCCAGGCTTGAGAGGCCTTCAACACAGAGAAAAACTTCCAAGTTACATAGCCATAGAAAGGACAGAGCAATGTGGACTTAGAGTAATTGGGTCAGTCTCACAGCATCAGTTCCCAGTGGGGGAAGAGTATCAAAATCATCCAGGGAGGCCTGGGCAGCCTGGACAGCCTGCATACTGGAGTTGATGGTTCCAGTCAGAGCCTGTTGTGCTGAAGTCTGTGGACACAGAGAGACACTGCCAGTAACACAATAATCTATGTTACACAAGAGGTCTAATCTGACTCTGGTTAACAGTGCCACTGTTTATCTTAAATCTTTACTGTCAAGAAACTTTGTCAAAGATCCCTGGAGTTTCTTATAATTTGTCGAGGACTATTTTCATTGGAGATTTTTCCACGTGTTGCTGTAGTGAGTAATTGTGACTGTAGGACAGTCTGTTGGTGTGTCAGTATAAATCAAGTACAGTGTGTTGATAAAGGAATATGTGTATTAATGGTCCTTAGAGGACACTTCAGACTGACAAATCATAATGTAAGCGCATTTCATTTGTTATTTGTTTTGAACATTGGAGAAGTATTAAACTTTGTTTCAGATTGTGAATTGTGAATGAACCAACTCACTGCTTCAATCATATCCTTGATCTTGTTCTGACATATGGCATTCAAATTGACAGGTTAACAATTTTTCCTCAAAACTCTCTTTTGACTGACCATTACCTCATTACATTTGAGTTTACTTTAATTGACTGCACAGCATCGAGGAATAAATTTGACTATAGAAGATGTTTATCTGAAGACGCTGTGGCTAAATTTAAAGAGAACATTCAGTCATCATTTGCAGCAATGCCATATCTAAATTCAAATGAGGATTTCTCCCATACACAGGTTGATGACCTTGTGACTAGCACTATGGCCACACTGTGTTCAAATCTGGATGATGCTTCCCCTCTCAAAAAGAAAGTAATAAAACAGAGGAAGCTGGCTCCATGGTATAATTCTCAAATTCGTGCCTTAAAGCAGATGACACGGAAATTAGAAAGAAATTGGCGTTCCAGCAACTCGGAAGAGTCTCACCGAGCCTGGAAAGAAAGCTTAAAAACGTATAAAAAAGCTCTCCGCAGTGCTAGAAGATCATATTATTCAGCACTAATAGAAAAAAACAAGAACAACCCCAGGTTTCTCTTCAGCACTGTAGCCAGGCTGACAGAGAGTCATAGTTCAATAGAACCAGTGATCCCCTTAGCTCTCAGCAGCAATGATTTTATGGGCTTTTTTACAAATAAAATCATAACAATCAGAGACAGAATTCAACAAATTTTACCTACATTAGACAATAATCTACTGAATACAGCAACTCCTGAATCAATTGCAACGCCTATTTTACATCTGGAATCATTCTCATCTCTGAATCTCTCAGAGCTAGCTTCTATAGTCTCATCATCTAGACCATCAACCTGTCTATTAGACCCAGTGCCAACCAGCCTCTTTAAAGACATTCTTTACTTAATTGAGCCCTTCATTCTAGATCTCATTAATTTGACCTTGTCTTTGGGTTATGTACCTCAGACTCTTAAGACCGCAGTCATCAAACCCCTGCTTAAAAAGCCGAATCTTGATCCAGATGTTTTGGCCAATTATAGACCCATATCAAACCTTCCCTTCATTTCTAAAATCATTGAGAAAGCAGTAGCAAACCAATTACACGACCATCTGCATAGGAACGGTTTGCTTGTAGAGTTTCATTCAGGATTTAGAGCTCACCACAGCACAGAAACAGCGCTGATTAAAGTCTCCAATGATATTCTAATGGCTTCAGACAATGGATCAGCCTCCATACTTCTCCTCTTAGATCTCAGTGCTGCATTCGACACCACTGATCACAATATTTTATTACAGAGACTGGAACATGAAATTGGCATAAAAGGAACTGCTCTAAGGTGGTTCAAATCCTATTTATCAGATAGATATCAGTTTATACATGTTAACAATAGCTCCTCCTCACGCACTATGGCCAGTTATGGAGTCCCACAGGGCTCGGTACTTGGACCAATCCTCTTCACTCTTTATCTGCTTCCTTTAGGCAACATTATCAGGAAACACAGCATCAATTTCCACTGTTATGCAGATGACACTCAGCTGTATTTATCAATGAAGCCAAATGAAGTTAGTCAGATAGTCAGACTGCAGACATGTCTTGAAGACATAAAAGTCTGGATGACCCATAATTTTTTACTTCTAAATTCAGACAAAACTGAAGTTATTGTACTTGGCCCTAAGCACCTTAGAGAAACCCTATCTAATCATTTAATCAGTCTGGATGGCATTACTTTGGCTTCCAACTCCACTGTAAGAAACCTTGGAGTAACCTTTGACCAGGACATGTCCTTTGTCCCTCACATAAAACAAGTCAGTAGGGCAGCTTTCTTCCACCTGAGAAACATTAGGAAAATCAGAAACATCCTCTCTCAAGAGGATGCAGAAAAACTAGTCCACGCATTCGTAACTTCTAGGCTGGACTACTGTAACTCATTATCTGGATGTCCAAACAAATCTCTGAAAGGCTTTCAGTTGATTCAGAATGCTGCTGCACGAATATTAACAGGAACTAGAAAAAGGGATCACATCTCTCCTGTGTTAGCTGCTCTTCATTGGCTGCCGGTAAAATTCAGAATAGAATTTAAAATCCTTCTGTTAACATATAAAGCTCTTACTGGCCAAGCTCCATCATACCTCAGAGAGCTCATAGTTCCTTACTGTCCTAGTAGGCCACTCCGCTCTCTAGATGGAGGTTTACTTGTGGTTCCTAGAGTTAGGCTCCTCTTCTATGGAACAAACTTCCAGTATCGGTCCGGGGGGCGGACTCTTTAGCAATTTTCAAGACCAGGCTTAAAACTTTTCTGTATAACAGAGCTTATAGTTAAAAAGTTAAAGTTCATTTACTCTTTAGCTATGCTGCTATAGGCCTAGACTGCTGGGGGAAGGACTGATCTCCCTCTCCCTCTCCCTCTCCCTCTCCTCTCCCTCTCCTCTCCCTCTCCCTCTCCCTCTCCCTCTCTCTCTCTCTCTCTCTCTCTCTCCCTCTCCTTTCCCCTCTCTTCCCCTCTCCCTCTCTCCCCCTCCCCCTCTTCCCTCTCCCTCCCTTGCATGCGCCGTCATACCAACAACCTGCTTCTCCGAAATCCCAGTTTCTCTCAGTTCCAAGCATGTGCACTGCATTTACCAACCATGTTTTCCCAAAGTCTCTGTCTCCCCCAGTTCCTCTCCCCCTCTCTCTCTCCCAGCTCCTCTCCTCTCTCTCCCCGTCCTCATCCTGCAGGTGATGAATCATCACCATCCCATGTTCCTGCAATGCCTGCTGCTCCCACATCTTCAAGAATTCCATACAGCATCATTCCTACGAACTTCATGCAGCATCATGTTCCTGCCTACACCTGTTTGAATATCCCCTCCTCCTGCTCTCTTTCTCTCCCTACTCTACCCAACTTTGCCCCCCCCCCCGCCTCTCTCTCTCTCTCTCCCTCTCTCAACCCAACCGGTCAAGGCAGATGGCCGCCCCCCCTGAGCCTGGTTCTGCCCGGGGTTTCTGCCTCTTAAAGGAAGTTTTTTCTTGCCACTGTCGCCAAGTGCTTGCTCATCGGGGGATCTGTTGGGTCTCTTTAAATAGTTTTATAAAGAGTTTGGTCTAGACTTGCTCTATATGTAAAGTGCCTTGATGTAACTTTGTTATGATTAGGCGCTATACAAATAAATCTGATTTGATTTTGATTTGATTTAAGTTTAACCTTCATCTTGTTCTCTATTTTACTGCTGAGCTCAGACTGTTCAGCATGGACTGGACCAGCTTGAGGCTGATACCTGTTGTAAATTAATTTATTCGTTTATTCATCTTCTCCCAATTATCCATTTTCAGGTCGCAGGGGGTGCTGGAGCCAAAACCAGCTCACATTGGGTGAGGACGATGTACACCCTGGACAGGTCACTAGTCCATAGCAGGGCCAACATACGGAGATACTCACCACTCACACTCATACCAACAGGCAATTGAGAGCCACCAATTAACCTAAATATATATGTCTTTAGACTATGGGAGGAAACCGGAGTACCAGAGGAAACCCACGCAAGCACAGAAAGGCCCCAGGCCCAGGAACCAAACCTGCAACCTTCTTTTTGTGAGGCAAAAGCACTAACCACTATTCCACCGTGCCTAGGTAAATATATCCGGTAAATAGATGAGCAAACAAATCTATTCTTTGTGTATAAGGGAAGCAGAGAACCAGAGTTAAGTCTCACCTCTGGTGATATTTGTCTTACCAGGGGAGGCATGTGCCCTCTGTGCATCTGTCCACTGGTTATGTGTTGTTTGGCCTGCGGCATGGAGCCCATCTGGAAGCTCTCTGGGCCTCCAGCTCCTGATCGCATAATGGCTGGCAGTGCCACTGAGCCAGTTTCCACTTTCCCTACTTTGTTGAACTGCTGCTGCAGCAATGTGGACCTGGAGAAGAAGAAGAGACAGTTTACTTGAAAGGGGTGTAGTGGCACAAGGTAAATGTATATACATACACACTCTTACTTTTTGGGGGACACAGAGTCTTCCAGCATGGTTGACTCTTCATCTCCTTCCAGGCCAAAGTGGTCTTTGCTCTTTTTCTGTGAACATGTAGTGATGACATCAGTAGTTAAAGGAGCGGATTTTACACTTGGTTTATTATTGTTATTTTGTCTCTTATAACATGGATCAGATACTGAGACATTTTATCTAAACAGGAAACTGTTTTCATCAAGACATCAAAATGAGACAATATAAAAAGTTATCTTCCTCAGAGCTCCTGCTGTATGTTCACATCTCTTCATGTAAACATTATAGGATGAAACAAGTATTTAGGACACCCTTCTTTCACCTATGCAATATTGCAAAGATCAGAAATATTTTGTCTCAAGAAGATACAGAAAAACTAGTGCATGCATTTGTTACATGTAGACTGGTCTACTGCAATTCATTACTATCTTGATGTACCAACAAATCTCAAAAAGCTTTCAACTGATGAAGAGTGTTGCTGCACAGTTATTAACAGGAACTAGAAAAAAGAGATAAAATTTCCCCTGTGTTAGCTTCTCCTCATTGGCTCCTGGTAAAATTCAGTAGAAGTCCATCGCCCAACCTACAAAACCCTTAATGACCAAGGCCCATTGTATCTCAGAGAGGTCATAGTTCCTTATTGTCTCCGTAGGTCACTTCGCTTTCTAGGTTTAGGTTTACTTGTGAGAGATCAAGATCAGGCTTAAAACCTTTCTCTACGACAAAGCCTACAGTTCAAAAAAATAATTACTCTTAAGTTCTGCTGCTATAGGCCTTGACTGCTGGGCAATGCATTAGCACTTCTCTCTCTGCCTCCCTCATGTATGTATATAACGCCATTACATGTCAAAAATTTTGTTTCTTCCTGTAATCTGTGTTTATCCCTCCTGTCCTCTCTCCTTGTCCTTATCCTACATGTGTTAAATCATCTCTGTTCCTGCTCAACACATGCTGTTACAATAGCTACCATTAGTTATCATTAAACACTATTGATCACTTCAGCTAAAAGTCCTATTTTCACTTACTGCTAATATTTATTGGTGTACATTTAGTGGTACTAGGCATTCTCCCTCTTTACATCAGCATGTTTTGCATACATTTTTATTGCATATTCTCTCCTCTTGTTCTCGTTCTCTCTCTATCCCTCTCCCCCATTTTCCTCTCTTTCTCCCACCCTCTTAATCTCCCCTCTTTCTCTGGCCCCTTCCTTTCTCCCTCTCCATCCCTCAATCTAACCAGTCAAGGCAGATGGCCATGGTGGTCTGATGGTCTGAGTACAGCTCTGTCTGAGGTTTCTACCTCTTAAAAGAAGTTTTTCCTTACTACTGTCACCAGTGCTAGCTCAAGGACAGGTTTGTTGAGTCTCATTAAATAACTCTATAAAGAGCTTGGTCTAGACCTGTTCTGTGCAAAGTGCCTTGATGTAACTCTATTATGATTTGGTGCTCTATATATATAAATTTGATTAAAACTGATTTATTGGATATCACAAGGCTTCATGTTGTCTGACAGTGAGAGTCTTTCTGATGAGCTTATCAGCTTTTGATTTACTGTCTAATTGTCACATCGTTTACAGCTACTGTTAACAGTCAAACTACAGATTGATGCTATGCAGCTTTTTCTCTATAACCATGGATCTAGGTCCTTTCACTTTGAGAAAAACTGAATGAACCTCTTGTTTATTATCAGCGTTACCTTTTTGAGGATAATGTCTATGTAGCCGGCAATGAGCTGCGCAATTTGCTCTCCTTCAGTGGTCTGCACAGAGTAGTACCCATCCTGGTAGTCTCCAAAATCCTGCCAGCAGAACACAAACCAGTTATGCAGATACAGTCCACAGACCACCAGCTACAGTCCACAGACCACCAGAGGGACAGCGTCAACACAATCACTGTTCACACACTAAAACCATATTCATACCATTTTTTTGATTCACTGGAATGATATAAACCACGTTCTTATGAGAATGTCTATGAGTACATGTTTTGTAGAAAATATATGTTGTGAATATATTTCAGCTATGACTCCAGGTGGTTGCAGGGACTGTAAACTGCAATGAGCTCTGGTGCAGTCTACCTCCCCTCAGGATTGACAACATGAAGAACTCACCAGTGTGAAGCTCTTAGGCGATGCAGCCCAGCGTTTGATGTTGGTCAGGTTCCATTCCTGGATCACCTCCTTTGTTTTCTCATCTACTCTCATCACACTCTCTTTGGTGATACCCAGCAGACGAGGCACCAGCTTGTTTTTACCCTTCATTTTCTCCTGCAGCAGATTTGACAAAGAGTCAGATTCACTGGACTAATCTATTTTGGTCTTAACTATCTGTTTCTGATCCTCTGTGTGTTCATGTGATTGAGAAGAAGCATTACATCTCACGGCACTGTTAAGAATAATTTTTTTTAAAACTGTCACTCCAACATGCAGAACAATTTAAATCATATAATCACATCATTTCCTTCTGTGATTAATAAATTCACTTCAAATCTGATCCAGTGGTGTTGCTTCAGATCTAAACCTCCTCTTAAGTTCTCATGAAAACAGCGGCAATTCTCTCCTCACCTTGACCAAGAAGAAGGAAACGCCATAGGTCTTCAGAGACCGAGCAAGTTTGACATAGCTGACTTTGGCCTCAATTTCTGTCATGTTCTGACAGTTTTTATGAGCCTGCAAAAAAACGAGAATGGGTTACAAAAAGGGGGTCTTCTAAAGTTGAATTTTTCTAGGCTAACACCAAACCTCGAAGCACATATAGCCAAGATTACAGAGGGTCAGATCAGTTATCTCACTGGGAGGTGCTCTCACCTGAAAAATCTTCTTCTCTCCTTTATTCTTGATGTACTCTTTGGGTAGGAACTCTTTCAAACTGAGGAGGGAAGAGTTCCGCTCAAGTCAAACATCTCAGATATACATATCACATGGTCATGTTAAACTGAGAGTGTGAAGGCAGAGCTCACTCCAAAAATCCAGACTTGTGTTTGGCTTCATTGTGGTCTCCAAACTGGATCTGACACTGGTAACCTGCAAACTCACAAGCTTTGTCAAAGGAGACCGGATGAGAGCCATTCAGGATGTCATCACGAGCCTGTACAAACACGTACACACACACCCACACAGTCAGTTTACCGGGGTCACTCCAGGAGTTCCAAGGTCTATGTGAATCATGTGTACCTGCACATAAAGCAGGTTGAGCTGGACAGGGTCTCTGGAGTCCACATTCTGGTCTGAGTAGAAGAATTTCCTCCTCAATAGTAACATTTCTGTTTCCTCCACACCCTGCTCCCTCAGTGTTCTGCCATGATCCAACCAGTTCACTGAGGACAAATCACAAAGGCAGTCTAAGTACTGACAGATTCCTTGCCTGTATTGGTACTGCTTCATCAGAGCTGCAAGGTTAGCGCTGTTAAGAGCATGTTTACTCCTAAAAGACAGTATATATCTGTGTAGCTTGACTAACCAGTGTTCGAGGATTGGATTCTGACCTCTCTGACACTTCCTTCATATACAGTTGAGCTTAGAATTATTCACACCCCTGGCATATTCTGACTTAAAGTTACTTTTATTCAACCTATTCAACCAAAGTTGTTTTTTTTTTTTTTTTTTTAATGGCACAGGCTTCTCCCAAAAGATAAGACAATGTACAAGAGGCATCTTTGTGGGGAAAAAAACCATATCTCAGCTTTTATTTACATTGGAGCAAAAAGTAACATGTCCAAAATTATTCATGGCCATGACAAATTGTCACAGTCTATGGGAAAATACAAAGTTCTGTACCATATCCAAATTGTCCAAGCTGTTCTAAAGCATCCTAATTACCCAGATTTATTGGGAACAGCTGTTTCAATCACCTCAGTAGGTGAAAAATCAGCAGCACTCTTCAGTTGGTTTGTGGACAGTCATGGTTAAGACAAATGAGCTCACTCAGGACCTGCAGCTGCTCATTATTGCTGCTCACAAGTCAGGAAAAGGCTATAAGGCCATGTGTAAATGCTTCCAGTGGCTACAGTGCAAAGTATAATTGTAAGTACAAAAGTACAAGACTTTCCACACTGTAGAACACAGCAGATCTGACACCTGTACTGATCAGGTGGACAGTGAGAGAGGTGAAAAAGAATCCAAGGATCACCACCGTGGCCATCCTGGAGAATCTGGTCCCTGCTGGTGGCAACGCCTCAAGGCAGCGAGTCCAACGGACAATGCACACCCCCAAACCATTAGGTTCCCACCACTGCTGGATTCCAAGTATGCAGACCAATGAGGACGCCACTTCTCCAGATAAGGGACACAAAAGCCCACTCGGCCTTTGAAAAAGCTCACCTGGACAAAGAAGACGACTCCTGGTCTTCTGTTTTATGGTCAGATGAAACAAAATTGAATTGTTTGACTACAATGATGTAGCCTTCATTTGGCGTAAAAGAAAGAGACACTTCAACCCCAAGAACACCATCCCCAATGTCAAACATGGTGGTGGGAACCTAATGCTTTGGGGGTGTTTTTCAGCCAATGGCGAGGGAACCTAATCAAGATAAACAGCACCATCAAAAAAAGGAATACATCAAGTTTCTCAGCAACAACATCAGGTAGTCTGCAGAGAAACTTGGCCTTGGGCACCAATGGACATTTCAGCAGGATAAGGACCCAAAACACACAGCAAAAATGGTGTACAAATGGCTGGAGTGGCCCAGCCAGAGCTAAGGGCTAGCGCGGCAGCATAGTGGTTAGCATTGTTGCCCCACAATAAGGTCGCAGGTTCGGTTCCTCTTCTGTGCAGAGTTTGCATGTTCTCCCCATGCCTGCGTTGGTTTCCTCTGGGTACTCCAGTTTCCTCCCACCGTCCAAAGACATGCATGTCTAGGTTAATTGGTGACTCTAAAGTGTGGTCTGAGTGTGAGTGAGAGTGGTTGTTTGTCTCTGTCTGTCTCTCTCTGTGTGTTGTCCCCGCGATGGACTGGCAACCTGTCCAGGGTGTACCCAACCCTCAGTGTGAGCTGGGATTGGCTCCAGAACCCCCGCGATAAGGGGGATAAAGGATAAGCGTTTGAAGATGAATGAATTAATGAATGAATGGCGGGAGCTAAAGATCAGGGTGAAGGCAAGGAGAACCTCTGACCTGAAACAGTTGATACTCCTCACAAAAGATGAACGGGCAAAAATGCCATTGGAGACATGCAAAAGCTGGTCAGCAATTACAGGATTGCAGTCATAACAAATAAAGGTTTTTCTATTGATTATTGAGAAGGCTAGGAATAATTTTGGACATGCCACTTTTTGTTCAAATGTGTATAAAAGCTGAGAAACATTTTATTTCCACAACAATGTGTCTTGTACATTGTTTCATCTTCTGGGAGAAGCCTGTGTCATTTCCAAAAAAAAAAAAAAAACCTTGTTGGTTGAATAAAAGTAACTTTAACACAAAATTTGACAGGGGTATGAATAATTGTGGGTTTAACTGTATGTGTGACATTTTCAAAGACGTGCTGGGTGGTAACATACCCTAACAGAGCTGTAGCAGTTTGTGTGTGTCTGTGCTGTCATACACTCATCATCTGTGTGCAGCTTTTGCTTTAACTTTTCCATCTTCTTGTCATCTCTCAGCAGGGTCTTGTCTCGTTTCAGGGTGCCTGTAGTCTCCTCCTTCTTCTCCTCGCCAATATCCCGCACCAGAGAGTACTCGTCATAGTTTGTTATGCCTGACGTACAAAAACACACAAGTCATATGCTACACTGACAACAGAGAGATGTTTGAGTTGTACAGGGTGGGGTGACCAGGGGGGTATACTACGAAGGAAGCTCAACAGTGCCGGGCTTTCTCTCAGTGAGCTGGCTCAACAAAACCGAAAGCTCCAACCACAGATAACGAGTATCACGACAGTGGTTATTAGCTTGATTTGTCGACCCAGGCTTGCCTCATCAGGCTCTGTGCGCGTTCACATAAAAAGGGGCATTTAGGCGTCATTTGACACTATTTCTGCAGAAAAATAGTTTTTTACATGCCGCATATTTCAGCCAAGAGGAGCAGATTATGATAATGGAGAGCTATGAAGAGTTCAGACCAATAATAACAGCTAAAAGCAACACTGTTGCTGCAAACAAGGCAAGAAAGGAAGCCTGGCAAAAAATTGCATATCGTGTAAATGCGTAAGTTAATATAGCCTATGTAGTATAATATAATATAATATTATATTATATTATATTATATAACTTTAATTACCTCCCTGACATTGTCTCACAATGAAGGATGCATGGAAATCACTTAGATTAGGGCCAAATCAGAAAAATTATTTTGATTTGGCTTATTTGTGATAAAGTCTAAGCTATTTTCTAATTGGTGTTCTATTAGTTGTAATGCCAGAAGTGCAAAACGGTCCTGGCAGCAAATCCGGACCAAGCACAAAAATATAATCCAAATTGGTATGTATTTGCTTTGCATTCATCACTCTTTTAGTTTAATGTGGATGATACACTGCGTAACATATTAAGTGTTAAAATTATCTTAAGCAAACAAGAAGAAAAATGAGAGGAGAAAGACTGGAGGGGGCCCCGCTCCAGCAGATTACATGGCCTCAGAGGAGCTGGCCCTTGCACACAATGAAGGGCGGCCAATCATGGAGTGGGTATTCAATCAGACCCTGGTGCTGACAGCTCCCAGCAGCAATTCCTTGTCCAGGGTATGTATAAGTGCATTGGTGGTAAAATACTAAATGCATATTTATTGTTTCTCAGAGGAGAAAAGTTTTAATCTAATTTACAGTTGAAGGAGACACTGTACTGTTGCTCAAGCCGCCAGCACACACCCTTGTTGACCCCCACACAGAGGTAACTGTCAAATTTGTCATGTACTCTTATCTTTGTTTGCTGTGTTGAATCTACTTTATTCATTTCTCTTAAACTATTCCACAGGGGAGATCAATGATGAGGAGACACTTTCAGTGCATTCAGAGGTACCTTCAGGGTTAGATATCTTAATAATCTAAATAAGAATTTTATTTAAAATTTAAATTCATCTTTTTAAATTAGAAACAATTAAGTTTCCTGCTCATTAATGTCACAGGGAGAGGACATTGTGCAACCCTCCCCTCAGCCCGTGGCCTCCACCTCTAGGCCCACAAAAAAAACAAGGGGTAAGGGTTTCATAATTTCTAGCAGTCCTATGTCTAATTTTTAAAAATAATTCTTACCAAAAACGCATAATCGAATAATGAACACAGTACACCAACATAACTGAAAAGTCTATTCATTCATCTCTGTTGCTTGATGAACACCTCAATGTCCTATTAATATAGGTTGGAGCAGACAATGTGAGGGCCCTTTATAAAAACCATCTAGAGCTGGATAATCAGAAAAAAGAGCTGGAAATCAAGAAACTAAAACCTGAGATTGAGCAACTGGAGTATGAGAAAAAGGTACTGCAGTAAATAGTACTAAGTACTAAAATATTTTGGTAAGCATGATTGACATTGTATACTTATGATATTTTCTTTTCCCAGAAAAAGCAGAACTTTAATAAATAATAAAACACATCCTGTGATTGGTGTTGTTTTTTTTGGGGGGGGTGGTGAAAAACTGCACCTGATGAATGCGTTACTGTAAGTGCATGGCTTCGTTTGGTCGCATTACTTATATGGTTCAACAAGATTGCATATGTAACGTATTCCCTCAGCTGAGAGTCTAGATCGCTCATAGAGAATATCGTCAGAAAACGCCAACGGATCACTCCAGTCTTGAAAAACTTTCTCCCTCCAAAGAGCACCTCTAACAATTCGGCCATCTTATTCCACTGGATTTTCCAAAAACGGTGAGGCCATGTTCAAGGAGGATGCTCAGTGAAAGGGTGGCGCTTTTTTAGCCAACTTTAAACTGCAACTCAGAACAAAAACTGGTCCGGACCAGGTTATGTTCGCAGCATAAGTTACCACGGTGATATAGCCAGCTTAAAAGAGAGCCACCTTCGTGACACGGAAAAGTCTGGCTTTATGCTCAACATACCTTGCTAACGTACTAATCTCGCTTCGTAGTACACCCCTCAGATGTTTTCTTGTTCCAAATATTCCGTAAGGCTTTGAACATCATCTCTGAGCATTCCGGATTTCTCACATCTCAGCATCATGTCTGCATGACAAACTACAGGTATGTGACACATACCTGTAGCATTAACTGGCTTGAACAAAGAAACACACTCCCTTCTCAACATGCCACATAGTCTCAGCAGCCCTCTTTGAGTCTACTATCTTGTGTGCTTTCTTCGTTTACTAACAACCTTGCCTTGGTTTTTGTTTTTTTATACTTTTAACATGGTATAGTTGAAGGTGCCTGACAGCCTAATGTGAGTTTCCCAGAAACTGCTGATTTACTAGGATTTTAACACATAACCATCTGTAGGGTTTATAGAGAATGGCCAGAAAAAAAGAAAATATTGAGTGAACAGAAGTTCACCTGGACAAAAATTACTTTTTGATCCCAGAGGTCAGAGGTCAGAGGAGAATGGCCAGAGTCATTTGAGCTGAGAGAAAGGGAGCAGTAACATGGTATGCAGTATTTCTGAAAGCACAATATGTCAAACCTTGAAGCAGATGGGCTACAGCAGTAGAAGACTACATCTAATGGCACTCTTGTCAGATAAAAACAGGAAATTGTGACTGTGATCCACATTCACCAAAATTGGACTATAGAAGACTGATTAAACTTTGCCTGGTAATAATGAGTATCAATATCTGCTGTGATATTTGAATGGTGTGGTCTGAATCTGGTGTAACACAACATGAAAGCATGGATGAATCTTGCCTTCTGTCAATGGTTTAGTGGTGGTGGTGGGGGGTAACTGTGTGGGGAATAACTTTGGGCCCTCTAATACCAACTGAGCATCATCCATCCATTCACAGCCTAACTGAGTATTGTTTCTGACCATATTCTTGACCACAGTGTACCATCTTCTAATGCAGGGGTGCACACACTTTTTCAGCATGCAAGCTACTTATAAAATGACCAAGTCAAAATGATCTACCAGCTAGAAAAATGCAAAAAAAAATATTTATTTATAACTATATTGAGTATTCTTTATATGTACAATATCTGTTGGTGTACCTTGTATAACTACAGAAACCCATATTGCACAATAAAACTCTATACATTTTTTGTCAATACCTTACTCTGATGACTTGCACTGAATGGAATCAGCCAGGGAGGCATAGTCCAGACAGTAGCTGTTGATGGCCAGCGTCAAGAACACTTCCAAATAATGATCGGTCATGGTGGAACAGTATTTGCACTTATTTGGACTTCATGTGGGAAAAGGCTGACACACATAAATAAGTGGAGCCAAATAATGCAATATGACTGTGAAAAAATGTCCTCCTCCCATTCCGTATGGAAGTGGTGGGTTTTTGGCTTCTTACTTGGTCCATGCGTGGTGACCCATGTCTAAGAAAGGATTGGATGTCTGACTGGCTGCCCTGTATTTCAATCAAAGTGACAAATATCATTGTGAGGATGGATGACAGGCTAACGTCTATTTTTTTAATGCTAATGCGATCTACCCACACTACTTTTGCAATCAACCGGTAGATTGCGACCGACGTATTGGGCATCCCTGTTCTAATGGCTATTTCCAACAGGGTAATGTGTTGTGTCACAAAGCTCAAATAATCTCAAACTGGTTTCTTGAACATGTCATTGAATTCACTGCACTCAAATTTCCTTCACAGTTACCAGATCTCGATCAAATAGAGGACCTTTGAGACATGGTAGAATGGGAGATTTGCTTCATGGATGTGCAGCCAAATCTTAAGCAACTGTGTGATGATGATATGTCTAATTGGACCAAAATCTCTGAGGAATGATTCCAGCACCTTGTTGAATCTCTGCCACAAAAATTAAGGCAATTCTATCTTACATGTGAAGGCAAAAGGAGCACCAACTTGGTACTACTAAGATATAACTACCAAAAAGCGGCTTGTCGGTGTATAGTAGATTAGATATTGTGTTTCTGTCTTTGTAAATAGATGCCTTTAACAATATCTAGTATGCTGTCCTGCCCTCTTGGGCCACAAAAGAAAAAAAAAGGAGGTTGATTGTATGCCTTGGTCTTCAATCATCAAGATGCGCAGTATTTATAGTGTATCAATATGTTTATATTTCTAATTGTGATACGGATGTGATGTGATACCCAATGTAAACATGTACGACATTGGTTCCTGTTCTACTGTGCCTTAACTCCTAAAAAAAATATTAACAAAAAAATATATATATCTAGTATGCTTAATATTTTGAAACTTATACTAGAACTAAATTCATATTAGAAGTTTGAACTTCTACTGTTCATGTGATAACTTTGGCTACAATTAATAATCAGAATTCTAAATTATTTTGCCATCAAGCTGGTACCACAGAACACAACTCAAATTAATTTTAAAGTTATTATTTAATATTAATGTGTTTAATATCAATATTTGGCCCAAGGACGTAGTTCAGAGGTAGAACGCATGGGGCCCCGGCTTCAGACCCCAACCACCATGTAAACCAGTGGTAGGCTTGTGCTGGTCCCAAGACCCGATAAATGGGGAGGGTTGCAGCAGGAAGGGCTGCCGTAAAAAACTTTAGCTGAACCAGTCACGCAAGTCACAGAACTGACTTGCTGTGGCAACCCCAAATATAGGGAAAAGCCAAGGGGGGGGGGGGGGTGGATTAATGTTAATATTTGATTTATTTCTGACAGCCAGTAATTGATTAACTACTTTTTTGCAACAGGGCAGAGAGCTGAAGAGCTGACCTATTCGAGCACAGATTGTCATGAGCATGTCACTGACAATCTTGGAGTCATCCACCATGACAGTCTTCACTGTGCCATCCAGCATGCGGATCTTCAAAGGTCTCTGCTTCTTCTTGTACTCCAGAGTGTCCTGACAGAGTAGACAGGTGTGTTACCATAAGAGTCAGACAGACAAGTGTGAGTTTTCTCACATACTATAAGCACATCAGGAGCAGAAGTGAATTACGGACTGGAGGAGCAGGTCATTGAATCACTCACCTTCTAATTAGGGGATTACTGTTCTTGCCTCGAGTGTGTAATTCTTAAAACTATAAATTGGCCCTGGTGTTTTCTTAAATACTGTCCCACATGTTGCCTTTGAAATGTACAGTTTCCTGTCGCCCACTGCATGTATCATTAAAGGACAGCGTGTAATCACCGCAGACCCTAGCAGTGTCCAGACCACACTCAGCCATTCCTCTATTTCTTCTCTGTGTTTTACTGAGGTATTCAATTGTTTCTGAGTGACTGCCAGAGTGACTCACCCCATTCCTTAACATGTAGTAATCCAGGGCCTTTCCCGCTTCTAGCCAGATGCCTTTTTTGGGGTCTTCATCAGACAGAAACAGCCCATAGTCATTTGCTGCAGAGGACACAGGAACATTCAGTGAGTGATTGTGGGTCTGGACAGACATTACATGTGGATGTCTTGTGAGCTGCAGTTGTATCAAAGAAGTCCCTGTTGATGTTAAAAGGGTCAGGAAGCCCAGATAAATCTGATAAGGCAAGAGTTCTAAGCGCATCTCCAGAAGTTACGACAGTAAAGAAGAAACAGAGGATTCAGGCTTCAGCTCTTTGCTTCAACATGTTTAGTGACTGACAGGTTCAAACAAGTAAGGCAAAGACCTGCTGTTGAAACAGTTTATGTAATAAGACATAACTGTGCATGCTGCCAGCTGATGTATGCTTTCGCACTTTACAGGGAACTCATCTCCCTGCTGCTGCAAGGTGGTGACTCTTTAGAGATGACCTATCATGGCCATTTTTTTACATTTGTGTTCATTAAAATCAACATGGTTAAATGTTCCAAAAACCATTTTTCGTCTTTTGTGTATTTTCTACTGTAGTCTATTCGCCCTCTGTTGGAAACACTCTGTTAGACTTCAGGGCTCTATAAGGCCCGCCTCCCTCTTCTGATGCAGTGTTATGTATAATGTTATATTATTTAGAATTATACTGAATAAAGGAAAACTCTTCAATATAGGTAGCTTTGTGTAGTGTGGGGGCGTGACATGTTTGTGAGTGTGTCCAGAGTTATTCTCTTTAGGATGAACTTTGAGCCATGTAATTCTGTGGGAGAGAAAACATACACTGCATGAGAGAGAACTCAGAAATGCATAATGTATGGTCCCAATTTTAATGAATAAATTTCTCCTCTTTTCTCTTTATTCAGAGAAAGAAACAATCACATTTTATTTTACATGCTCTCGTGTACGGTACATCTACTTGTTTCCTCTAACCTCAGTCTCTAACTCCACAGGCTCATCATCACCAGCAGCTGCAAGAACCTGAAACAATGTTTTAAAAGCTGTAGCAAAGTAGAAACAGGAGAGACAGTGCTCAGCTTTCTAGGAAATGACATTGTGGTCCTGCCCAAACCAGAAATATATGAAACTATCTATAAGAGCATGAGAATAAACTAAAGACAGAGAATGGTTCCTTCAAAGACAGAGAGAGAGAAAAAGACATCAGTTACTGCCAGTCTGGACAGGGGGCTGGGACATTTTACCACATCAGATTGCAAGGGTCTCTACAGTGGGGTTGCTGTAAACATCAACACTCAAACATTGGATAACATTGTGAATATTGTTACATTGGTGACCAAGTTACAGAAAGTTCTGAAAGGAGATTTGATGAAATATACTTGCAAGTGTCCTCAAAATGTATTGTAGAAAGAACATGTGTAACTGTAAATGTGTAGGGTTAAAGGTTAGGTTCAGGTTCAGACTCACGCTGGCCAAGCTGAGCCTCAGGGACCCTCTCCCTGATGATGCGGCATGCATCATACACCATGGTGGAGGGTTCAAACTGCATGGTCTTAACCACATTCCCCACTCCAATCTTTAGTGACAGGGCCACCATGATTGCTGCTCTGCACCTCCACCCGGCTCACACCTGTATGGCACAGGAAAACATTCAGTCAAGAAAAGTGATGTGAGATGTGTCACTAAGATAGTGTAAAGATAGAAGTGCAAACCCAAACAGTTAACAATTCTGTAAACCAGCTGATTGTTAAATGTTACAATCTCTGGACAAATTCCGTCTACCTGCTTCCACCTATCTCTTAACGTGTGTTATTCTCATGGTCTATTACCTGTCTACCGCTGTCTTAACATGGCTAAGTTAGTCATCCAACAAATGACAACAAAACAAACAGCTGCTGCTTATTATTATACACATAATAATCATTAGTTTGATTACTTTTCGTTATTTTCTATTTATTATACTATTGTTGTTCAATACTTCTTAAATGCTGTTAATGAAGGGGAAGTATGTGACAGAAGTATCTTTACTGAGGGGATTTCTGAGCAGAGTGCAAGGGGAAGGTAAGAATGAGGAACACTGTTATTATTTACATGCACACAAGAACTCAGTATAAGAAAGCTTGTTCAAACAGGAAGTTGGGGTACAGCTTCTGGAACCTACAACATGATTACTGTAAGACTCATCTATACCTTCATGTTCAGACCATGTATGTGCTTTCTGTGTCAGCAATTAAGTCAACACTGGTTAATACATTGGTCCATTAAGGAAACAGCATCTGTCAGCAACAAAGTATCAATGACCGTACAAGGAAAAGAGAGGGGGAACAGCACAACACAGCTGCCCTTCTTTCACTTGTGTCTCTCTCAACACTTTTCAAAATCTCCTTTGTCCTCCTCAGGTGAGTGGACCTAATTCATTCCCTGTTTATAACTATTGTTCACTATATAACTATCAAATGAAGTTTGCTGAGCACTGTTCCCTCCTCAGGACTTACACATTGGTTTTTCTTTTACCTCTTTTTTCTCAAGAGTTGGTTAAATGACAAATACAGTTATAATCTGCCTATGTTGAAAGGTGGTCACATGGTCAGACCAATGTCAGACCAGGTGACACATTAGTATCATCCCTTTGGAGTTCTGTGTTTTGGACTGAGGAGGGTCAGCTGTCAGTAACACAACTGCACACTATCACACAGTCATGTTACACACATAAACGACAGGAGGCAGTGGTGAACTGGGCAGGACCAGTCACTGTGTCTGTGTGTCACATGCAACAAACCGCAATGTGATGAAAACAGAAATGGAAACTGAAATGGAGACCAAAAAAAAGGCCCTGGCCAAATTTATCTTTATTAACAGACATTGACAAGATGGCCAACTTCCGCATCAACTGGCTGACTGCTCCAAAATGGTACTATAGTATAAGATGGAGGATCAGTTGTTCCGGCAGCAGTAACTGGTCTGCCTCAATGTAGACACTGAGGCACATCTCAGGATAGAGCAGTGAATGCTGAGTATTTTGAGAAATGATTAAAAAAAACAAAACAAAAAAAACACAAGTATAGGTGCCAAATGATCTCTTTCCCTCTGAAGAGGTTTACTGACCAATATCAACAGTGTTGATGGTATTTACTCTTGTTATTATCTAAAGCAGATGGGAATCTGATGTCCGCCGCTCGGCTTCAGGTCAGTAGTGTCACCACTTCCATGTATTAAGAGAACACAACTATTCAAATGATCAGCTCGTCATCTAGCTCTGCTGAGCTCTGATAAGGAGCCACTCCTTCGAATCAGATGTGTTGGAGCAGGAAACCAGGACCGGAGTTGGAGACCTCTGCTTTAGAGATTATCTGTCAAATATAATAATGCATTAAAAAAAATGAAAACTATAAAGAGAGCGAGTTGTGCTAGTAGTGGTGCAACAGATCAACAGCCTGCCCAAGCCTTGAGACCAAGAAAGCAGATCAAACTCTGTCAAAATAAGGTAACGCTTCCTCTGTAAGACTGGGACCTGGTTTCGTTTTGGCTCTAGTGGATTGGACTCACTGGTGTGTACAGAAGGTAGCAGGATGAACAAAGGTCTACAATATCAGTCTGTGGTTTTCAGTGGACCTCACCTTATCATTTAGCTGAACAACATTGCTGAACATGCAAACAAAACAACAAGGGAGCCTCTTAGGATGGAGAGGTGGAGTTGCCTGTTTCAGTCCATCTTCTGAGGACAGAGACCTCAAAAGAACAGGAGTTTAGGGAGGCTGCAGTGAGGGCCTGAGAGGTTACAGAGATTCTGCCGAATTCTGTGGGTCAGAGACTTCAGCCACTGACTGCATAGGATTTTACAATAAATATTAAACATGATGCACAGCTTTATTTTTTTCTTGGAGGGTATTTTATGAATGTATGTTTCAAACCCTCTGTGTGCAAAAACATTTATTCTGGAATCTGTATTGTTTAAGTTCCATCCATCCGACTCTGGTTCTCTTTCACACATGAAAAATATACTAGTACACATTTAGCAGAGCAACATCAGACTCAGTCTATGTTGCTGCTCTGCTGCCTCAAGCACTGCAGAGGAATTCAACTTTACATTCCTCTGGAACAGCAGCAGCAGAACAGAGACAGAAGAAAGAGAGAGGCTGTATTCAGCTTTGAGTCAATGCTACAAGCTCCAAATCTAAATACAGCCAATCCCAGGGGGAGACAAGAATGCAACAATGGAGAAACTCCATGGCAGAGGAAGATAGCATCTCATCTCCAATTTAAACTGGTCCCAGCTACAAGAAGGGACAAGGCTACCATGGAGATTCAAGACTAAACTATCCAGATTTATATTTAAATATAGCAGTGAAATGAATCATCTTACCTTACAAAACATTCCACAAACTACCTTTATACTTTTCTTAAGTATTAAAGCCTTATCTTCTCACAGTCTGACAGTTTCTCACTGTCCATACTGAAAGAGCTGGGGCCACAAAATACACTTACCGTGCTCACTTATACAACTGTAATATAAAAACTGACCTATAAGTTAGAACAAGATGGACACAAACACTTCACTTAAATTTTTAATGCAATGGCAGCACGGGTGGTTGAATGGTTAGCATGAATGCCATGTGATTGCAGTGTCAGTGTCGGTTCTGGCCCGGGACCTATACTGCAAGTCATTCCCCTCTCTCTGTGTTTCCTGTCAGCCTGTCTGCCACTTACCAGTGGAGGCAAAAAAAGCATTAAAAAACAAAAAGGTTAATTCAACATCATCAACAATGAGCCAACAGTTTTACACACTTTTACAGTAGTTATTTACACATTTATTAGTAACCCTAACTTTGTGGAAAATCGTTAGACCATGATCCAGTGTCTCTGATACTAAACCTGAAAAAGTAGTCATCCTCATCTCAAGTAGGTTACTAAACTGGGTGATTAAAACTCATCATCAAACAGGACACAACAACATCATCTCAATCTGCTCATGTTTATCAGGAACTGTTTCTGTCTTCATACAGTGTTTCTGTGTAAGTTGCTGCAGAGGACATGTCAGATACACACAACACTATCATCACCATGAGCTGTTAGAGACGATTGGTTTTCTGTAGGAACATAGAAGATGACAACCACTGACATCTTATACTATAAAATTCTCTGATTTTCAGCCTTACAGGTGTAAATCACCATGGTACCTGATGCTGGACTCCTTACTTCAACATCAGATCACACCCTAAAAACTACTGACCAGTCATATACCTAAAAAACACCCGAGGAGCCAGACAAGGACAATATCCAAACAAGGACAAAACAGTACATGTACATTTTGGTTTGCTTTTTAAGCCTTTTCATGTGTCCACTTTGGTTTTAAAACATAACTTTTAACAGACAATTTAACAGTGACAGCTTTGGATCTCTTCTTCATCACTTGACATTATGTCTAGTTTCTTTTTAATTCAATCATGCAGTCATGCTGCTGAAATTTCTCTTTAAATACAACTTTTGAATGTTTTAATACATTAATTTTCTGATAGGTATTGCAGTCATGGTAAAACTTATATTGTCATTGTAATACTTATAGAGCACATTCTATCAATGATCAGGTGTGGTGTGTGTATGCACCCATTTTATAAATCTTACTTTTTGTAAGTTTTGCTTGTTCACTTTTATTCCGTCTTAGATATGATACGTCTTCATGTGATGGATATGTGGTGATCAACTTCTTCAGCCCTGCTGTAAGTTATCGTTGGAGAGAGCCATAGGCAGCCTTTTTGGAACTGACAGACAAAACGGAAGGGCACAAAGTTCTCCTTGCTGCTGCTGAATTTTAGAATGAAAATAAAGACTTGTTTGTTAACTCTACAATTCTGAAATTACAGAATGTTTCCCTATAAAGACAAATCCAATCTGACCCTCATTCAAATTAGGGTTTTCCGGTTCCAAAAATCATCTGAGTGTGTGAACTATTGTAAATAACTAAATGAACCTGTGAATTGGATGATTTTACAAAACTGACAGTGAAGAAAAGTCTGTAAAGCTACAAGGAAGCAAAGTGTGAAAAGCAGAACCAAACTAGACAAGATTTTTCAACAGATTATTAAACAAAGACAATATGAGATGAACAGATCTTCACCTGTTCTGTGAATGCCTGACAGTTAAATACTGTTATTTCTGTTTTCAATTAGCTAAGCTCATACTGGCCCACAATTCCCACCACTACCACTTTCCATAAGGATTAATAAGCCAGGAGGCATTTCAAAATGCCAGTAGTGCTAACCGGTTAAGATGAATTAGGATCCACATGGATATTACAACTTCTGAGGTTGCACCGCAAACCTGAGCTTAAAAATGAGCAGTTGTGCCAGTTACAGACTAGTCTACTACTGTGAGTAAAATGAGGTCAAACATTAACCATCAAATAAACAGATCGAATTTCAGCAGAGTCTGCTGCTGCTGATTTTTAACATACAAGGAAAGTCTTCAGTGATCTGAGTCAACTAAGACTCTAAGAGAAGCTCAACAACTGGCTCAAGCTTGACACAAATTATTTCTTTTGCTGTGGGAGTGGCTGACATGTTGTCTTGACCATATATGGCAGAGAGAAAACACAACCTCCGCTCTCTACAGCACAGTGGAATGAAAAGCAGCTTCCTTAACTTGTGAGAGGGTAGGCCATGGCACAAACACTGACACCTCTCCAATGGCAGCCAGGTAATAACAACTACTCCAGGTGCCACTCCAAGATATTGTGGACTCATCGCATCCTGACTCCACACACTTATTTCTTATTTCTGGACATCTCTCTCTGGCCCTTCTCCTGATGACATAAGTTCTCATGTCATATTTCTGAGCAGAGTCACAACAAGAATTCATTACTCTGTAATCTCCCAATTTAGCACTGAAAGAAGCCTTGGAGGAAACACGCCTGTCCATCAGATTAGATTATGCATATGTTAAAAAGATGATCAGTTTAAACCAACAATCTCATCCCACACTATTTAAGGGAAGCATCGTGAATGCAAACTGGATCTAAATGATCTCTGGTGCTTCTGTGCAGTCACTGCTGTATGATTAAATTACCAATATCAGAGGAGACTCTGAGCTGACTGATCTAACAGAGCAATTGGAACTAAAAGTGTAGTGACAGAGTATGACATTCTCTGCTACATCACCCTTCCTCATCACTACAACAGGCTGAAACAAGGTTTTCACATGTACCAGTTACAGATTCAAGACCTGTTGGTAACACGTGTCATTCCAGCCGTGAGTAAACTTCAAGACTGACTCACCTGAAACACATAAAATTACAAATTATAATATTCACTTCCTTTAACATTTTCCATAGTTTAGTTTATAGTATCACAACACTTTGAACACCAAAAATCACAGATGAGGCTTTCCATCGTGAGCTTTTAGAGATATCACTGAACTGAGTGAGCTTCAGTTCACTGCAGACCATATTGGGTAAAATGTCTGCTGATTACAACAAGCACTGATGGAACTTTACATTTGGAGCATAGACTTCAATGCAGTGACATGCAGAACAGCAATAACAGAATGTGATTTGTCAAGTACAATCCTACTGCTACATTATCACCCATATTAAAATCTGAGCGTCATAATAGGGTGCAAAACACACATACAAATTTTGGGTGACGCTGACAATCTTGTCTTGGCATGGGACAAAGTTACCATGGACCCGTGGGCTGTTGTTCTCCTCTATTTGCTGGATGGAGCCAATGAGCTGCACATAACTTGCAGTTTGCACTGCAGCACTGACCTCATATCGTTATCAGTAGTTCTCCTGCAGTCTGCACATGCAGACCCGTCTGTTACTGACAGCAGTTTACATTTCGTAGTTAAACTTCATTCTTCCTCTGACGCACACAACAGAGATGGTGGAATCTACACCCGGAGGGTGCACTTTCTGTCTTGTTTATGCAGTAACACACCCAAAACTGCGCTTTGTTACCGGGGTTACTCCACCGACTCCATTAAATATACGGAACTCTTTAGATTACACAATCACACCCGTTACAAAATGCCAGACGTCCGATAATTGCCCGGAAACTTGAGGGGGTTTCGTGAAAGAGCAATGATAACGCCTTAGTCCTTAACAAAATGTCGCCTAAATTAGGCGAGGAACTTCGCCCACTGTTCTCAGACTGCGAGTCTGTGTTTTTGCACTGGTTATACTTTAGCAGGCCTGTCTCTTACTTTCACCAACTTGTCTGCCTTCAGATTAAGGCTACGTTGACGTCACGGCCTCGTCGCTACAATGGTGGAAACTTTTCAAACTTTGAAACTTTCACTCTGACCTGAACGCGTCGATGTTTTCCCTCCGGCGGCTACTCAACCTCCAGAAATCAGAATGCGTCCCGGTCCAATAACCGTTCCCCGGTGCGAAGCGGGTTTTTTTTTAATTTGGGTTTTCTTTTAGCAGGGGAAAGGCCAGATAGCGATTTTTTCGGTTCCCCTCCCTATCCGCTCTTGGCTTCTAGGCTGCACAAACTCCACCCTGTATGGGTGCGTCGCCGCCGCGGGGCGGTGTCCTCTGCTGTAGAGTCTGTAAAGGTCTACTGCTGTGTTGCGGGCGGTGCCTCCTCTCTCTGTAGAAGACTCATACAGTTCCCTTAAACTATTTCGGTGAACATCCACGTTGAACTGCGTTGTCGCGGAAATGAAAAGGAGTTAAAGTTCCAAGGCCTTTCTGTCCCTCACCCAAGGGACTATGCCCTTCTTTTTTGGGGTTGACCCATAGAGATCCACATGAATGTATAAACAGAGACTGTCCTCCAGGTTTAGTAGGAGACGCCATCTCTTCAAGTCCTAAGGGACCGAAAAGGACTGATGTCGATAGCTTCTTACGAAGACAAACATTTTATTCGCCTTTCTTTGAACTCTTGAAGAGTGGTCCTATTCAAAGCTGATTTATAAAGTTAATGCTGATACAACAACGAGAAACTCATGAGTGACTCAATTACTGTATTACATTTTAGTTTAGTCATCTTTATTTCGAACATGTAAACAAATGAATTTATTATAGTCTCTTCCCAATAAATCGATCAATTTATACATTGACCAACACGCTCCTGACTGTCGGCACCAGTTAAAGTTGAAATAAGTACATTAACAAGAAGATATAAAGCAAACAACAATGAGTGTAAGACCGGGCTGTTAATTCCAGATGATCAGTGGCAGGCGACGGATCCTTGAAAAAAAAAACTCAACCGCAATAAACCATTAAAAGATTTTTTAAATTTAATAAGTCGATACGTTATTTATTAGTTTAGTGAAGTTAATTGAATTTATTGAACAATTTGCTTAATTCTTTTGTAATTTCATGGTTTCAGCTTTAGATATGACGTCGGAGTTAAAGTTAGGGATCTGGAATAGCTTTCATTGACCTCTGAACCAGTTAGTGACATTTTAATATAAAACCTTAAAACACTGAACTCCCGTGCTTTCAAAGTTCTTTTATTTTACCGCCATCTGGTGATGGAGACAGGGAGGTGGCTGGAGAAGAGAGTGAACTTGTGCCGAGTATGGAACTAAACTACACTAATCCTTCTGTCCAGCCATGGGATGAGGATTTAGGGGTGTTACGACTGATCCAATTGGTTTGTTTTCTTGCTCTGACCTCCGACCTCCATTTTCAAACACGTTTTCCTGTTGAAGTTGACTGGTCACAGCAGCTGTGGACGATCGCATCTGTCTTTACAGTATCTGTAGAATTCTTAAGCAGTGATGCCACTTTCAAGGCCGTGCTCTCGCAGGTAATTAACGTCATATTAACTCCAATAGGAAGCCCCCCATCGCCGTTATGCTCATCACCAGGCTGTGCTGTGAAGGTGGAGAACTGCAGCGGTGGTGTATTTGCGACAATTTTTTTTTTAAATTGAAATTTTAAGGAGTGGTGGCACTCCTAAATGAATGTACAGGAAACACTGCTGAAGTATTATTACCGTGCTGAACCTGAAGTTACTCAGGTTTATTGTCTGACAGGATTTTCATGCACCCTGACAAGCTTTCTCATAGTTTAACCAAGTTTCTTCCTCAAGTATATGCTCCATGAACAATTTCATAGTCTCACCTTGATCCTATGAATATGGACTTATGCAGAGGCATATTTCAGTACCAGCTGACCTCTCTCTTACTGACCTTCACATCACCACTCTATAAAAACTTACTTCCATAAAGTTTCGAAGTACCCTACCTTGCCATGATGTGTTTTAGCTATGTTCAGTTACCTCTGCCTCACCTGTGTTTAAACCATCCCCTCTCTTTCCATGTTTCAAGTTTCACTGATTCTAGTTGTTTGTGCTTTGTTGTTCCTTTTTTTTTGTAGAGCTTGGAATTTTTTCATTACTGCTCCAGATTTGAACCTGATCCCAAACCAAAGAGAAACTTGAACTCTGAGTTGATGAACCCTGAGAGGGAAACTCTGAAATTTCTGATCCAGAGCAGCTGATTTAAGTCAAGTTCAATCAACTGTGTTTATGTGGAATATCAGAAGCCATCATGAATAGATCTCCAAATAAATGTTAAGATATATCTGACACATTTATAAATTAAACGGATTAGAGGCGTTACCATAGATCTATGGTTATAACCTGAGAATTATAACCAAGGAAAAGCTTTATTTCTTTAGTTACCATGGTAACTGACTCAGAGTTGAAGTGATCTCACTCTTGAGAACTGAAAACCTGGAGTTTCCCACCTCTCAGGGTAGAGTGTTTTGATTGGACCCACTTTCTGAAACAGACCTCTGATGTTTAACTTTGTAACCTTTATGACCCTGTGTCACACACCTGTCTATCAATTTATTTGCATGTTGATGTGTCACCCTTGCTTCTGAAAGTTTCCTTATGATGATCATGTTGCTTTTTATAAACAGACTCTTCTGGAGCCTCATTCAGGACTAGTTCCATGAAAAGCTTCTATAATGGCTACTTGGGTACTGGTCTGTATATATGTGTGTGTGTTATGCTAGTACAGAAATGAGGGCAGCAGGGCAGCATGGCAGCATAGTAGTTAGTGCTGTTGCCCCACAACAGGAAGGTTGCGGGTTTGGCTCCCGGGCCTGGGGCCTTTCTGTGCCGAGTTTGCATGTTCTCCCTTGCTTGCATTGGTTTCCTCCAGGCACTCCAGTTTCCTCCCACCATCCAAAAACATGCATGACTCTAAATCACCTGTGGGTCTGAGTGTGAGTGGTTGTTTATCCTTGTCATTCTATGTATGTTTTCCCTGTGATGGACTGGCACTCTGTCTAGGGTGTTTCCCCCCTCATCCAATGTGAGCTGGGATTGGCATTGCCCACGCCCTGGAAAAAGATATGCGGTAAAGGATGAATGAAAAAATAATTAGACACATCACACATGAAATTAATTTATTGAATCTAGATGTTTACACCAAGTATCGTCAGCTGAGCCATTATTTATCTATACATAAATAAAATTTATATGTTTGTACATTACCATTAACATAGGTGAAGTTCATGTAACCTCTGAGACCAACCCCACCCTGTGAGCGAGATTGTGTGCATGTGTAAGGCCAGACCTCAGCGGAAGAGTCTGACTGTATAGTTAAAAACACATATGTATATGCTTCTGTCTGTTTGTGTTGTAAGGCTTCACATCAACAGTCCAGACTACTGGAATCCCTATGAGTGTGGCTAGTCTGACTGGAGCCAGTCAAGAATCCCCTGTGATGATAAAGACCTGAACCTGTTCAGGTGTCTTCAGTCTCCAGACCTGGATCCTGATGAGACTGAACCCTTTTGTCTTCAGTGCAAATATGATGCCCTGCTGAGAGGAGCTGCTGCTGTGACTGGATCAGAGTAAAGCTGTCAGTCATTTAAGTCCTGTGTTTAGGCCAGAAACCAAAAGTGTGATGTGTATTATTCTGCTCTGAGTAAATGAAAAGAGGATCTGGAGCTCCTGTACCTCAACTCTTCACCATAACTCTAAAACAAAACAAGTGCTGCATCCTGGGTAAGGTTAGGAAAGTTTGTAGCTTGTGATTATGATGAAGTAAATAACATGCAACCTCAGGTGACGTAAGATCATGAATTGTACGATTGGTGATTTGAATTATTACTGGAATATACACACAAAGACAGGTATTAGTCTGTGTGTGTAGACAGAGTTTATAATAAAATGTAAAGAGTTATCTGATCAGTGGAAAAGAGTCCATTAGTCCATTATCTCTAAAATGACTGTGATCCTGATCTTGACACAGTTAATTTGTTTTTATGAGGATAATGATGATTATAGTTTGAGCAAAGGATAGTGTGTAAGACATGACATTAACACTGTCTTATTACAGAGCTGATGAGTGGAATGAACCTGATGAAAAGCAGCAGCTTCTTCCTCAGTGGGTTTAGATATTAACAAAGCAGAGTCATCAGAGTAGCTCCAGTGAGACTTTTGTCTGTGGAACAGAATGAGACAACACTAGGTTACAGACTCAGGTGTGGCAACAGCTGTTTCAGGTGTTGTCATTCTACAGAGAAGGGGTCACATCTCCCAACAAAAAACTATGGAATCAGAACAGTCTCATAATAAATGAATTCTCACAGGGCTTTTCATGAATGCACATGCTTTGTTTCGTAGTTTTATTTCGGACTTCACAAATTCGAGGAGCATACGAATTGCTGAATGTGCATTTACGAAATCTGTATGTTGAATTTTGAGACTGCCCTGACGTCGCAGGTCAACCAAAGTCACCATTGGCTGATAAAGCTGTCAATCAAATGTATGTTTCTGATTGACAGATTCACCAGCAAATCAGGTGTGTTTGCTTTCAGCCAATCATATGGCCCCTTACATTTCTCCACAATTAAACCGTTGGCGACTGTCGTCGTTATGGCAACAATAAACAACACGTTTCGCAAAGGCGGCATGTAACATATGGTCACATAGTTTATGTTCATTCAAGCATTTAACTTTGCTAAGCAGGATGCTTCAACTAATTCAATGGCATTGCATGATTTACAATGAGGGGATAGGCAGATAAATGTTACTGACAGGTTGAGGTTGATTAAGTCTCTCCATGTGATTGGCTGAAAGCAAACAAAGAAACATACATCTGATTGATAGCTTAATCAGCCAATTGTGACGTTGGTTGTCCTGCGACGTCAGTGCAGTCTCAAAATTCAACGTACAGATTTCATGAATGCACATTCAGCAATTCGTATGCTCCGTGAATTTATATTACAAGTGTGCCTCAAAATTACATTTGTGAAGTCCGAAATACAACTATGAAACAAAGCATGTGCATTCATGAGTCCGAAATACGACTACGAAACAAAGCATGTGCATTCGTGAGTCCAAAATACAACTACGAAACAAAGCATGTGCATTCGTGAAAAGCCCCACGAGAGTTCATTCATTATGAGACTGCTCTGACTCCATAGAAAACTGAGGTATTAAAACAATCAGCAGTCTGCATGTGTGTTCCTGCTCGGTTGGCATGGCAGCAGCAGTAAGCACAGTTGTTGCGACTATTTTTCTGTGTTTTTTTAATCAGCAGATGCCTGGCCTGAGGCCACACTAATTATCATAATTTCCTTTTCCTGTCTGTGGCTGCCAGCAGGAAGCCCGCCCTCAAACATCTGCCTGTTCTTCTCCCACATTAAGTCACAAAGATGATAAAGGCAAAATTGTCCAAAAGTAAAGTTTAAGATAAATAATACAAACTGTGATGGAAAGACTCCAGAGTTTACTGTGGACAGCAAGGGCTGATAGGAAGGGTACCAGCAGGTTACAGAAGCATCTCACCAGGGGCTTACACAACTTGACTGACACACAGCTCCAACCTGATTAAATTAAAGATATAATTTGGGAGGAGACCTCCTAGTTCTAGTGCTGTCTAGTTCTGGTGATACCTGTCAGAGGTGAGCTGAATGCTCTCAATTGCTGACGGTGTCCTCAAGGCTGGAGCTGGCTGTTGGGATACGAGGCATCTTCTTGGCAGGACTGGGGATGTGCTGGGAAAGAAAAGGTGATTGCATTATGGTTGAGATTATGATTACAAAATAAAAGTTTATTTTTGATCTGCATAGGCAGTGTTCGGCTTCAACCTGTCATTTTGTCAGTGTTCTGTGTTTCTATTTATTTCTCTCTAGAAAATCTGATCCATGTGTTCATTTTTTGATTTCATATCACAGAGAGCTCATAGTTCCATACTGTCCTAGTAGGCCACTCCGCTCTCTAGATGGAGGTTTACTTGTGGTTCCTAGAGTCTCCAAGAGTAAATCGGGAGGCAGATCTTTCAGTTATCAGGCTCCTCTTCTATGGAACCAACTTCCAGTATCGGTCTGGGGGGTGGACTCTAGCAATTTTCAAGACCAGGGTTAAAACTTTTATATATGACAGAGCTTATAGTTAAAAAGTTAAAGTTCATTTACTCTTTAGCTATGCTGCTATAGGCCTAGACTGGTGGGGGAAGGACTGAGCATCTCTCTCTCTCTCTCTCTCTCTCTCTATCCCTCTCCGTCTCCCTCTCTCCCTCTCCCTCTCCCCCTCTCCCCCTCTCCCCCTCTCCCCCCTTGCATGCGCCGACATATCAATAACCATGTTTCTCCGAAGTCCCTGCTTCTCCCAGTTCTCAGCATGTGTAACTGTTTACTAACCATGTTTTCCCCAAGACTCTGTCCCTCCCAGTTCCTCTCCTCTCTCTCCCTGTCCTCATCCTGCAGGTGGTGAATCATCGCCATCCCCATGTTCCTGCAATGTCGGCTGCTCCCATATCTTCATGAACTCCATACAGCATCATTTCTATGAACTTCATGCAGCATATTATGTTCCTGCCTGCACCTGTTTTGAATCCCCTCCTCCTGCCCTCATTCTCTCGCTACTCTACACAACTTTGCTCTCCCTGTGTCTCTCTCTCCCTCTGTCCTTCTCTCTCTTTCTCTCAACCCAACCGGTCGAGGCAGATGGCCGGTGCCCCTCCCACGACTCGGAAATGGAAAAGTGGTAGAAGATGAGTGAATGAATTTCTCTTTCTTTTTCTTTTTAAATTATTATTTGGGAATGTAGCTGGTGTGTTTTCACGGGCAGAGACCAGTCTTTCCATGAAGCAGCCACTATGGTTCTGGCAGCAAATTCATCTACAGCCAATGGAGACTTAGAGTTTTTGCTTTTCCTAAGTAAAAGTTGGGCTAAGTAGTTTTTGAATGTGATTTAAGAGAAGAGTTAGAAACCTTTAGTGTGATTTAAGAATACTTGTCATGCATGGATGAACTGCTTTGTGAATACAGGCTAAACTATCCAGAGAAGCACAAGAAAAAACAAGCTTCGGTCAAGGAGCTGTGACAGCTCATTAGGATGTTGGGGGATGACGCTTGTCTATGTGTGGAAACTTTTATTTTCTAAGTCAGATTGAATGTCACTTTCCAGAAGGTTCCTCAACTGAAGAGACCAATTGGTATCTTCTGCCTGAGGAGAGAAGTCTTCTGTAGTTCAGACTTAAGTTAGTTTAAGATTGAGAGTCTAAGAAGTTGGACTCTCATTGCGTGGAATTCAGATAGATCTATGTCACACAATTACATGTCACTTACTTTGTTGCTTCCTGTAGTCTGCATTTCACACTCCTGTCCTACAGGTGCTGAGTCATCTCTGCACCATCTTTTTGCTCAGCATCTTCTGCTGCTATAGTTACTATTAGTTATCACTTTTTTGCCGTTTTCTATCTCTCTCTCCCCCTCAACCCAGTTAAGGGAGATGGTCCACCCACCCTGAGTCTGGTTCTGCCAAAGGGTTCTGCCTCTTAAAGGAAGTTTTCCTGCCACTGTCATCAAGTTCTTTCAAAGGGAGGGATTTGTTGGGTATCTTAAAATAATTCCATGAAGAGTTTGGTCTTGACTTGCCCTATATGTGAAGTGCCTTGAAGTAACTTTGGCACCATTTTAGTAAAAATTGATTTAATTTCCACCTAATGGTGATGTGAATATTTACTCCTCCTGTACCTCAGTGGTTGTGCTGGAGTGAACCAGTTCTCGTTCTGCTGGGAGGCCACTGCTCAGAGGTCTTCGGCTGTACTCCCTGCGGTATTTGTCATCCACCCGCGTCAAATACCAGGTCCCTGGGAACAGGTCATCCACTGAGCCTTGGGGGACATAACTGGCTATAGGGACAGGAAGAGCAGTAATCAGTGACAGCAGGCAGTGAGATTGTTATAATAAGGTCAGGCCCTCATTAACAGTCGGAGCAGTTCTTCATAAGGACAGGTCTCTGGGATGGAGCTGTTTATCACTTGATGTGACTTAGCCATCAATTTTACAAGAACCCTGATAGCAATGCATTAAGAAATTTTAGTGTTTGTCTAATGGCTGTTCATCATGATAAACCCAAGACTTCCTGACAAATTGTGATCCTGACTATCACTGACTACTGCCATGAAAGCATCTTATTCAGAGTCAAACATGAGAGGTAGGGTCAAACCTAAGTGGTGAGTCTCCTCCCTCAGCTTCATGTTCTCTGAGAAAACAACAGGTGAGACTTTCGTTCTTGAGTCCAGTCGAGCCTTCAGGTCACTGAGGCTGGACACAAGTTTGTCCAGACAAGACCCTGGTAATCACCAAATAGAAGAACACACTATCATGAGTTCACATTGCAACTCCATCCACGTTATACAGCTGAGGTTAGCTGAGGCTGACTCACCAGGCGTGGGGTCCTGTGTCACTCGGAGAGAGTACAGTGTTGCAGCAAATCCTGAACCATATGAAAAAATTCCAATTCTTTGTCCTGCTATCTGTGAAGGTGTGCATCTGTAACAGAAACAACAAAAATTCTGCTTACACAACACAACACACTGGTGTCAGTCAGACATGTCAGGACCTTACATTGTACAGGGGTCAACCAAGCTTTAGTGACTTAACTGAAAATAAAACTTATGTGGAAGTGATGTTTTACTGCTGCGTCAAAGTAAAATGCAATTTATTTTCAGATTTGTTATAGGTGTTATTTGTTATAACAAAAATACAAAAAAAAAAAAAAAACCCCAAAATAACAAAAAAGAGAGGAACAGACTGAAATACTTCAATACTACAAAGAAAGCTTGACTGTGGAGAGTGGGTTGTTCTGTCACGTCACTCTGCTGGATTATCTTTTTAAATCCAGTTTGCTCACTGTTTTGTCTTTTTTTTGTAATTTTTTTTATATGGTATTTATCATACAGATACATTAATGTTCTCATCTTTCTTATTCAGTCATTCCTTTTTATTTCATTATAAAGTCAAGACTCACTGTGCAATGAGTGATGCGAGGCAGCCATAGACAGAAGGGGTGTACATGTTTCCATTCTGGTTGGAGATCAGCAGAGAGGGCTTGGTCTTCCTGTCAAACAGCTCAGCACTGGCCTTCATGAAAGCCTTTTCCACATCCCGGTCAAAGTAGGTCTCTTCAGGCTTTACATCTCTGATCCAGAGACAAACGATTAGCAAAAAAAGAAGGTTGTGTTTGGTGTTCCACAAAATAAAAGCGTTGTCTCCAGTTAAAAATTGAATAATTGTAGTTAGGTTTGTAATTTTGCTGCACCTAGCATGATGCAGTGTAGATCAATGAAATTTGACTATTGGTTCTTCTGAAAATTCTATTAAGTCTTTAATCCAAATAACTGCTATCAGGAACCAATTCCTGCTATTAGGTCACTGACATGCTCATATGGTTACAATGTGGTGTTTTTGTTGTCACTGTTGATATGGTATCAGACCACATCTAACTTCACTTTTCTTTTTGTGTACCTGAAGGCATCGAGGCCTGTGAATGGTCCCGTCTCAGTATTGGGGTTTGGTTGACTAAGAAAGTCATTCAGCATCAATCTGGCCAATGACTTCTGCACCAGTTTGCAATAAGGAGAGTGAAAGACAAGGTAGCCAAAGTCCTCCAGGTTAAAGAGTTTCTCAGAACCATCTGTCAAGATGAAGAGTGATGAGCAAACAGTTGTACAGAGAACAGCACAACATCTGTTGGTTTCGTCCCACTTCTGCACAAAAGCATCTAATTTCAAGAACTCACCAAAATGAGTTCCATCTTTATGCTGCTATGGAAACTTATAATTGTCAAGCAGGACACAGTTTATAATGATGTTTTTAATAACGTACACATTGTGCAAAAATCATCTGAAAGGCTCAGCTCATGAAATAACTTCCTGGTTACTGAACATCAGTAAACTTCTTTCTAAAAAAGTATGTCCTAAATACTATTAAGTCATTAGGCTGTTACTCAGCCTAATGTAGGGCTGGGCGATATGGACCAAAAGTCATATTCCGATATATTTATGCTGAATATCGATATAAATCATATAAATCCCGATATTTTTTCCACAAAGTGAGAGCAATTGTTCAGTGAAAGTCAAAGCCAAATATGACACGTCACGAGTAGTTTTATTGAAACCGGCTACTTTGGTGAACAGTTGCAAAATCAAATGAATGAATAATAAAGATTTCTTCACCTGGTTTATGAATAAATACTCAGCTGTTGAAATATCAATAGAATGTTAAACATAAATACTGTATAACAAGGAGTACCTTTTTTGAAATCAAAGCTCTGTAAGGTGCACATTTAAATAAAAATAAATCTTAAATAAAAATAGCCTATAAAATAAAATGGGCCAATCTTTTTCAGAAAAAAATATATTTATGAGAAAAGTACAATATCAACATTATTTTTAGTTTGTTTCGGGGCTGGAGCTTTTTCGGGTTGTGGATGGCTGTGTGTGAAACTGCGCGCTGCAGCTGGGACTTCTGCAGCGTGCAGTTTCAGTACTCTTCGTACTGCAGTTTGTGCCACTGTTTTAAGTGGTGAAAAGATTTATAGTGCTCGTCGAATACTTCTGTATCTGAGCCATCTCCAAATTACTGAGCCACTGGTTTTTCTTTTATTAACCAGTTCCTCCACCGCACGCTCTGCAGACGTTGATACTTCCTCCATGTTTGTTGAAGAGTGCCAGGTGTCTGTTCTTGCCCCTCCCCCCTCTGTGCATGAAAGAGGAGGGGCGGGGGCGCGGGGAGCAGTGTAGAGACCTCCGGGTCAGCGGCTTGCTTGGAGCAAGGATCACAGCACAAATTTGAACTATATCGATATATGCGATATGGTCTAATTCCACATCACATTTAAAAATATATAGATATATCGCCCAGCCCTACTCATATGGTATATGGTCCTTTTACTGCATTTCCCTTCTTTATCTTTATCTCTATGATTTATCTGTGTCAACAACAACAACAACAACAACAACAACAACAAAACTTTCAAGTATCAGTTTCCACCCACCTCTCTGCCACTGGGCATGGATCTTATTGCGATATACAGAGTAGCAGTGGTCTAGGGCACTTAAGTAGCACTCTATGGACAGCTTGCCATCCACAACAGGGTACTCTGACACCAAGTCCGGTTTGTAGAAGTCATATGCATGTTTCATGTGGGTCCCTCGCAAACCTGCAACACAACCACAGCAAATATCAGCAGAGACATTAGACATTGAGTTGGACACAAAACATCACACAAAGTCTGTGTTTAGAAGTAAAGTTTAAAGAAAATAGGACATACTGACAGGTGCCTCCACCTGTCAATACAACAATAGTCATCTCTTTAGTGAACAGCTGAGCTCCAGTGACCAGAGCTATCAAGACAAAATGGTTATTGTTTACTGACCGCGCTCAAAAGCCAGAGGAGCATTTGGTCCGATCAGCATAGCCACTGCACCAGCACCCCCTGTAGGCCGGGCATTTCCTGTCGAATACACAGCTATGTCCCCTGCTACTACCATTGCGTAACGACCTGCAGAGAGGAGAGATGAGAACAACGTCAACAACAGGACTCATTTAAAGAGATACTAAATCATACACACATAAATCTGTTCTCTACAACTGGATCATCAGTATGGAAAGTCAGCTTGCAAATCAATCAGTACGTTTACATGCACAGTTAAGGCAATCTATGGTTATAGCTCGATAAAGCCATCTAATCGGACTTCCGTCCTTGTCCCAGTATACATGCACGGGAGCGAAATCGATTTATTTGTTGAAATCATGTCGCCTCCGCTACGATAGGTGGCGATATGCACGCTTTCAGCTTGTGATAATGGCCAGTTTCGATTGACCTATGACGTCACAGACCACAACTGAGGTGGAAAGGAAAAAAGACGAATTAAATGAGGTTTTGCTGCAGACTTTCCCATGTTCGACGTGTTAGCAGTTAGCCGGCTTCTTTTATCTGACCTCCTACATTTATGTTTACGTTTTAAATGCTGTTCGACTTCCAGGTCATAGCTTAGCGCGAAACTTAAGCACATGCGCAGATCACCTCCTCCAGCTCCAGTCCGACTGTCTGTATACATGCAGCAGTAGCTCGACTTTCAATCGCATTATCTGGGTGTAGTGCCGGGCAGTATACCGGTTCATGCCAAAAACCGGTTTTTATATTTGTTATGATATTAATTTTTCATATACTGGCAACATCAGTTTAAATAGCCTAAACATGTCTGGAACGCAGCGCATTGGTAAATTGTTTCACAGGGGACCCTTTTCATTGCTGCGCCGCTAAATACACATTGAACAGAGCGGATATAATAGTGGAGTTGCTGAGCATGGTGGACATATATATAAAGAGTAGACGCCGCATCGACTGCTACTGCCTATTTGCGCTGACGAGCCGTGGGGCGCCATCTTGCATGTCTTTGGACATGCATGTTTGATCCATCCATCCATCATGTACTGCAATTCCGTTTCCGGGTCTCGGGGTTGCTGGAGCCAGTCCCAGTTCAATCCCAGCTCAGTCCCAGCTCAGTCCATCGCAGGGCCGACACACAGAGACAGACAGAGACGGACAACCACTCACTCACATTCAGACCTACAGACAATTTAGAGTCACCAGTTAACCTAGACATGCATGTCTTTGGATGGTGGGAGGAAAACCCACACAGGCACAGGGAGAACATGAAAGCGCCGCAGAGAAAGGCCCAGGCCGGGAACCGAAACCGCGACCTTCTTATTGTGCTTACTATTACGAATCCATTAACACAAAAATCCGTGTTGGGACTAACGCGTCACGAAAGTAATTAATTACTGTAATGCAATAAATGTGATAAATGTCATAAATGTAATGTGATAAATACTGCATTGCTTTTTGCTGTGATGCGGTAATGTAAGGCATCACAATAAAAAGTTGATAATATTTTACTTGGTACAAATGTCAGTAACGCATGTTACAATGCATTTTAACCATTATTGAAGTGGTGTTTTTTTTTTTTTTTTTCAATACAAAAATCACCAAAATCACAGCGTGATCAAAAGAAAAGTCCGCGCACAATGTTTCCCTTCCCTTCTAATCTTCTATACAGAAGAGATGAGTGCAGCAGCAGCAGATACAACATTGCACAGTACATTTGTGAGATGGGCATATGCCCATTACTTTCAGTTCATCAGAAATAAGGACATGAGGAATATCATAGTTAAATGCACTTTGTGTGCGGAACCTAAAGAACTGTCCACTTCCTGAAATAGCACCAGTAATTTAGCTAAATATTTAGAGCGGTACCATAGTAATATGAAGTTAGCAAAAAGGAAGCAAGTGGAGGATGAGAGTGGGGATAAAACAAAGCAGGCAAAATTAACGTTCTCGTTAATGTGGATTAACGTGGATTTGTCAGCTTTTCGAAAACTTGTCAGCAAGATCCCTGTTGTGACTAGCAGCAATGATGACAAGGTAAGTAAGGCTACCATGGCCTCATCGGGTTAATTTTCACTGGACTATTGCTATTAATACCTGTAAAGCTACAAATGGGTCTTTCCCAAATGATTCAACAGACCAGCTTCCATATGAGACAGGCGTTTAATTTTCATTCAAAATGTGTAAGCTGGTTATTAAAAATCCACCAGTCCTGTTAGGCTATCAAATTAAGCTTTATCATTCACGATCACAACAACCTTGTGCAAACTTAGGCCTAGCCTACATATCATCAGTAGACCTACACGTAATAGAACAGAGAAAAGCAAGGCATATTCCTGCTCTGCACAACGGAAAGCTTAGGCTACATTTTAAATTGTCCTTTTTATTTTGGATACCATGATGAACTTGAAACTTGTTCGAAGAAAAACTGCACACTTAAAGTTTTTGAACCTTATTGTTTTGTTGCATAATAAAAACAAAACAGCCTAGCCAATAGGCTTGGCAATACTTTTTTTCAATGGCCTATCAGAATTAATCAGTGGAGTGATTTGAATGACCGGTTTATTGCCCAAATATGTTGCTGGCCCGGGCGTCTATGGCTATTATTTGCAGCCTTAAGGTACTAGTCTACATAGTTCTAGCCATCAGAACAGAGACATAACTTCATTGTTAATCATGTCAATATGTATAAAGCTTTTGACACACATTGGTTTTCAATGTAAATCTTCTCATGAGACAGGTAGCCTAGCGCACCCCAATTTTTCAGTGTTCATTGTTTATGTTCAGCACGGCCAGCCCTTACAAAAACAGTTGGTTCCAATAGGGTGTACATTGTAATACAGTATGTACATGGCCCTTTAGCTAATGTGTAGTGTTTATTGCATTCGGCCCTCGAATTTGATATCTGGCTATTTTCTTATATTTTCAGCATGTACTTCCAAGCAGAAAAACCTTCGCAAAGGACTTGGATAAGGTATACACAATCATGACAAGGGAACTCAAAAAGACAACTGAAGTACAGAACCACGTGTCCACCACCGCTGATATTTGGAGTGCAAATAAAAGAAGCTACCTTGGAGTCACGGTGCACTGGATTGATAATGAAAGTTTGACACGGAGGAAGGCAGCAATAGCATGTAGACAATTCAGGGGTCGCCACACTTATGATAAAATTGCTACAGTAATTGAGGACATTTTCTCAGAATATGGCCTTACTCATGACAAAATCACTGCATGTGTGACCGATAACGGTAGCAATTTTGTGAAGGCATTTCAGGAGCATCAGCATGTTGAGTCTGAAAACGAGGAGGAGGAAGAGGAGGTGGAGGAGGCCAGTGGCAAAGGGGAAGTGCACTTTACAGACCTTCACAGTGTGCTTACCGCTGATGATGAAGATGCCCAGGCTGGGCTATGTGTACTGCCTTCCCACCATAGGTGTGCAGCTCATACATTAAATTTAATTGCAAACAATGAGGTTGATAAATGGCTTGCAACCAATTGATAATCAAGAGCGGTGTACCATAGTGCTACAGCCAAATGTTCTGCACTGTGGACAAAGTCCAGCTGCTCCACAGTTGCAGCTAAGTGCGTAGAAGAGGTTAGTGAGAAAAAGTTGATTGTTCCCACAGTGACACGGTGGAACTCATTCTATGATGCCAATGCACGGATCACAGAAATGCCTCTCACTGACATTAATAATCTCTGCACACAGTTTCAGATTAAATGTATTAACGACAGGGAATACCAGTTTCTTACAGAATACTGTGCCATTTTTAAGCCATTCACAGTTGCGCTGGACATCCTACAGGGAGAGGACACTTGTTTTTAATGGGATGCTTCAACCAACACTAGAGGTTCTTATGGCCAAAACCTTAGAAATGAAAAATGGTCTATCACCAATGACCGCTGGGCTGCCTGAGGTTATCGTAGGAGCAATCAAAACTCGATTTGCCACAACAATTGATTCCAAGGCTGCGCTACTGGCTTCTGTCTCACTTCCCAAGTTTAAGTTGTGCTGGGTGAAAGAAGAAACCAGAAGAGACCACATCACTCTCCTCCTTACAAAGGAGTGCCGCACCCTATAAACAGAGGAACCTGCAGTTCTGATGCCCGATACCCCTCAACCCACAGTTGTCGCCCCAAGTGAGGAGGACTTTTTCTCCATTGATGAACAGGTCAATGTCTCGGCTGATGCACCCATGTCAGTCGAAACAGAGGTAACATCTTACTTGAATTCTGCCCCTGTGATGGAAAGTCTCCATCTGTTTCCATCTTCCAAAAAAAATAAATAAATAAAAAAATCGCACTCCGTTACAATGCACCAACTCCATCCAGCGCACCAGTAGAAAAATTTTCAGTCTCTGCAGTCTCTTCCCAACCCCAAAGCGCAACTGTCTTGGTGATGGACGCTTTCAGTGGCTTCTTCTGATGCGTTTCAACAAATATTTTAGCCAAGTAGGTGGTGGAATAGGTTAGCTCCCCACCATAGACCCTTAAACACGCTATAGCCTAAGTAAATTTTAGTCTTGTTTGGCTGTATGCTACGTCTGTTTGTTTATTTGGTAGTAACAGTCTGTTTACTTTTTTTTCCCGTATAGCTGAGCTGTATAGCTGAGGGGGTCGGAAGTCAGACTAAAATGATTGAGCTGTGTTTCCTATGAAGGCCAGTAGGCCTAAGCAGTTCAATATCTTTAAAAGCACTTTGATTTCGTTATTTCTAGTTCTGTTTTCCGTCACTTTGAAATGTGCTTAACTTAATGCTTAACTATGCAGTGAACTTGAAAAAAGGAACAGAAATACAAATTTTGTATCTTGTTATACCTTTAGATGTTAGGTTACAATTCAAGTTCAATTGTTTTTAATGAATAGGCCTAGGTTACAGTATCTCTATCACAATTTACCAGACTTTGACCTTTTGTCTGTTCTTGCTATGATTGTTCCTTGTATTGACCCATACTGTGGCTATTATATTGTTATTATATTATACAGTTTTTAGCCTTAAGTCTAGCTCAATCAGATACCACACCATCTTCCACTGGATGTGTAATGATGTAATTGAGCATAATGAGCTACATTTAGAATGCCAAATCCATATTTCCAGTTATTTAGGTGAGAGTAACTTCATAGTAATGCAAAATTAGTGTAATGCTTTTCATTTCAAATACAGCAATATTATAATGTTATGAATTACTTTGAGACGGACAGGATGTGAGATGTGAGAATATGAATTGTATGAATGTACTGAGTTTTAAATATGGAGTGTCCATAACACAAATATCACACAAATATCTAGGATATTCATCCATTTAATCATTAGGAGACACATAAATACTCAGTGACACAGGTGGGTTTTTTTTTGACTCACCATCCCATGAGCTGGACTCAACCCAGTTGATAGCATTGAAGAGTGCAGCTGTCCCACCATAGCAGGCATTTGTGGTGTCAATGCCCTCCACATCTGTATTGCCTGAGTCCTCAAAGAGTTGCATGAGGACAGTCTTGACAGATTTGGATTTGTCAATGATTGTCTCAGTGCCAACGTCCAGTCGGCCCACACTGTCAAAGGACAGACCGTTTTTCTCCATCAGCCTCTGAACAACAGTCAGGCATAGAGAGTTGATGTCTTCGCGATCAGAGCAGAAACCCATGCGAGCTTGGCCCAGGCCCACTGTGTATTTCCCCGTTGGCACACCATCAAAAAGCTCCAACTCAGCCTGGTCCACATACTGGGCTGGGAAGTACAGTTCAATGGCAATGATACCCACGTCTTTGGGCCATGGTCCCATATCACTGAAAGGAGCTGATCCAGGCATCCTGTATGAGCTGAGGACAAGGTTCACGTTTATTATTGCATTCATTTGACATACATACTGTCTCCTGATGACAGACAGGGCTCTGAAATAAGGGTAGTGGGAACACACACACACACACACACACACACACACACACACACACACACACACACACACACACACACACACACACTCACACACTCACACACTCACACACTCACACTCACACACACACTCCCACGTGGCTGCTGTGGCTCTCGAGGCTTGGTGCCTCATGTGCTCCCGCACACAGGGTGGTGATGGTCTCATTCATATTTAGGAAATGCCCAAATGCATGTGTGGTTTCACTTGCCAGCTTGGGTTGGGTCACATCATGAAGAATTGATGACTCCTGCCTAAAATGGGCTCTTCTCTTTCATTCCATCACTATATACCCTATCTTTGACTTGGCTCCTCTGTTGGGACACCTTCACCTACCTGGACTCCCATCTCTCCAGAGATCTACACAGAAACCCTCTGGACTCTCTTAATCTGGACTCTTAATCCTGAGTGGGGTGACAGGAAAAGCACAGGATCCTTCTCTCCACCAGTTCCTACCAGCACCACCTGCTTCCCTTCCCCTGTTCATCCTTCCACATCTTCTCTGTCCTTTATTCCCCCCTGTATTCACTGAGGTGTCGCACTGCCCTCCCTGCGACACAAAGGTCATTTCACTCAATAAAGATCAACAAACAAAAAGGCCTAGCGACGGTCACACACACACACACTGAAATCATAAAACATTTCAATGCAAGACTATAACTGCATCAATCTCATATAATGTTGACAACCTGTGGTGTTAAACTATGAGGACAAATGCAGAGTAAATAAATAAATAAATAAATTCCATTCTGAATTTTACCGGGAGCCAATGAAGAAAAGCTTGCAGAGGAGAAATATGATCTCTTTTTCTAGTTCCTGTTCACATTTGTGCAACCGCATTCGAAATTAACTGAATGCTTTTCAGAGAATTGTGGGGACATCCTGATAGTTACAGTAGTCTAGTTTAGAGGTAACAAGTTCATGGACTAGTTTTTCTGCATCCTCTTGAGACAGGATGTTTATGATCATTGCAATATTGCGGAGGTGAAAGAAGACTGTCCTAAAGACTTGTTTTATATGAAGGACAAAGGACATGTCCTGATCAAAAATGACTCCAAGATTCATCACAGTGGAAATGGAGGCCAATCTAATGCCATTCAGAGTGGTTACATGACGACATGTCGTTGTTCGGCTGTTAGCACATAAATATTCCATTTAACGTCACCTGCCTGACAAATTTAAAGTTTGACTTAGAGAGCAAGGTTACAGAGAATAGTGACCAGCTAGCTTTTCAACCAACACCGTCGTCCTTGTAATAGGACCATTCACGTGGTGTTTATCCCGTATGCTTTACTGGTCGTTTACATATAGGACGACATAATATAAGACAAAGCGAATTAGCCACAGGAAGTCGCTCGCGTTAGACGTAAGCAGATGTAACTGAAGCTAGTTGGGTTCATGTAACATAATTCGTTTAAGACTGACAGTTAGCTGTTAGCTGTCAGACTGGTTATTACACAAAGAAAATTACATAAAGTTGGTGTTTGGAGACAGATATTAGATAAAGGACTGACAGAGTAAAAGTGGGTGAAAGGGCAACGGGATTTCCTGCAACTTAAGCAATTTATCACACGTACCGAAATCTGCAGTCTGTTAGACTGTCATATTGAGGGACCGCTAAAAATTGCGACACCAGTTTTCATACCGACAACATTGGTTCACAGAATTAAATCAATGAATTATAGAGCGTAAAGGCATGACTTCAGCCACAGTGAGGTGGCTACCCGGACCGAAAAAACCGACGAACCATTTCCTAACCACGATATGGAATCAGACGTTTGCTCAAACTACCGGATTTAACGTTAGGTGGCAGTTGTGGACTAGCTGGGTTACAGATGATGTAGCTTACTTAAAAAACCCCTCTTCTGCCCTCTCTAACTCTAGGTAAACACACTGACAACACCCTTGTCTCCTCGAACAGCTAGAGTCAGACAGTGCTACCCTCACGTCGGATTTAAACAAAGTGGAAAACCTCTCACCTGAATGTGGAAAGACGCTTAGAGTTGTCACTGTAGTACTGCCGACAAGCTTGCACCAGTTTATTTATCTACGAGGGCTGCAGAGCCGAGAACACCCCGGACTACAGCACCTGGCTTCCTATCCAATCACAGCTCACACTTAACATGCGGCGCTACCATGTCCCGGAGCTTTCTGACCAATGGCATCTTCGTAATCACAACCACGCGCCAGAGCTGTATCAACGGTCCAATGGTGTGAAATGTATGATGTCTGGTGAGAGAGAAGGAACCAATAAATCGGTGCCATTAATTCCTGGCGAGGCAGTGGTTAAGAGAGCTGTGACCATAGCAACAGGCTTCAGTACATACAGTTGGTGTCTGCTGTCAGGTTCTGGCGGAGGTGGAGGAAAGGACACAACACAAAAATGTCAAACGCAGCTCACGTTCCACAATCAATCATCAATCAGACCAAAATATAATCATCAGAAATAGAAATTAGTATCATAAGCTAAATGTCTTATTCTTTTCTTTCTCTGAACATCACTCATGTAGGATTTATTGAGACGAGTTACAGCCAAGGACCCGATTATTTGTCAGGGTTTCAAGGTGTGTGTTACTATATGTACACTATATGCCTTGACTCGCATATGAATTTAAATGACATGCCATTCTTAATCCACAGGGTTTAACATGACGTGGATCCACCCTTTGCAGCTTTAACAGCTTCAACTCTTCTGGGAAGGCTTTCCACAAGTTTTAGAAGTGTGTTTATGGGAATTTTGGACCATTGTCCAAAATCTCTTGGTATGCCACCATACCATATGGTATATGGTATATGGTATGCTATGTAAGAGATTTTGGACAATTCCATGCTCCCAACTTTGTGGGAACAGTTTGGGGATGGTCCCTTCCTGTTCCAACATGACTGTGCGCCAGTGCACAAAGCAAGGTCCATAAAGACATGGATGAGAGAGTGTGGTGTGGATGAACTTGACTATCATGCACAGAGTCCTGACCTCAACCCGACAGAACACCTTTGGGAGGAATTAGAGTGGAGACTGAGAGCCAGGCCTTCTCGTCCAACATCAGAATGTGGCCTCACAAATGCGCTTCTGGTCCGATAAACACACTCCTTAACCTGGTGGAAAGCCTTCCCAAAAGAGTTGAAGCTGTTGCTGCAAAGGGTGGACTGACGTCATATTAAACCATATGGATTAAGAATGGGATGGCACTTAAATTCATATGCGAGTCAAGGCAGGTGAGCAATAAATATATATATATATATTATAATATATAAAGTTTAGGTAAGGGGCTCAACTGACACACAAAACAACCAAACATCATAAGTAAAAATTACTCAATCAATACACAAAACGGTATTCTAATCTAATCTGATGTATACATGGGGGAGTGTGGTGGAATGGTGGTTAGTGCTGTTGCCTTATAGCTTGAAGGTTCTGAGTTTGTTTCCCGGGCTTCTGTGTGGCGTTTGCGTGTTCACCCCATGCCTATATGGGTTCCCTCCAGGTTCTCCTGCTTCCTCCCTCAGTCCAAAGATATGCACATCAGGTTAATTGGTGACTCTATTATGCTAGTTGTTTAGGGTGTGAGTGATTAGCTGCCTTTCTCTCTATGTCTCTATACATTGGCCCTGAGATAGACTTGTGACCTGTACAGAGTCACCCCGCCATCGCCCAGTGTCAGATGAGATTATCTCCAGCAACCCTCACAACCATGGCGGATAGGCAGTCACAGAAATTTAGTAAATTATTTGGTTTTATGGAAAGTTAACATTGCTCTCACATATCACTCATACCATAGGTTTCTCCACAGGTGACACTTAGGAGTTTGCCTACTCCTCATATTGTTACATTTGATACAGACATGGACAAAATTGTTGGTAAATTGTTAAAGAAAGAAAAACCCACAATGGTCATTGAAATAACTTGAAACTGACAAAAGTAATAGTAAATAAAAATTTACTGAAGATAAACTAATGAAAATCAGACAATGCTTTTGAACTGTTCAACAGAATCATTTTAAAAAACAAACTAATGAAACTGATCTGGACAATCACTGGCCATCACTATTCAAAATACGAAAATAAATTGGATCTCATGGATAAACAGATGTGTAATGACCATTTCAGACAACACTTTTCAGAAAGCACTTATTCCATTTAAGCAGCTTAAGCAACTTAAACAACTTTGATCTAATTGATAATGAAATATTCTGATATTTACAGTTAAAAAGTCTGATAACAGAAAATTTTGACCTAAAATATGATACAGAACCGTCACCCATTGAGAAAATACTCTCAAATCGAGCAGAAAAAAAGAACTTAATAGGTAAAGTATATACCCTACTGATTAAAGCTCAAACAGAGAACTATTCCTTGCAGAAGATATATGAAAACTTGAATAAGGATCTTAACCATTCAGAGATAGATACATGCTCTTAATGGCCAAGCTCCATCATATTTCAGAGAGCTCATAGTTCCTTACTGTCCTAGTAGGCCACTCCGCTCTCTAGAGGTTTTCTTGTGGTTCCTAGAGTCTCCAAGAGTAAATCGGGAGGCAGATCTTTCAGTTATCAGGCTCCTCTTCTATGGAACCAACTTCCAGTATCGGTCCAGGGGGCAGACTATTTAGCAATTTTTAAGACCAGGCTTAAAACTTTTCTGTATGACAGAGCTTATTGTTAAAAAGTTAAATGTCATTTACTCTTTAGCTATGCTGCTATAGGCCTAGACTTCTGGGAGAAGGACTGAGCACCTCTCTCCCTCTCTCTCTCTCTCTCTCTCGCCCTCTCTCTCCCCCTTGCATGCGCTGACAGTAACCATGTTTCCCCGAAGTCCCTGCTTCTCCCAGTTCTAAGCATGTGTAACTATTTACTAACCATGTTTTCCCGAATTCTATGTCTCTCCCAGTTCTTCTCCTCTCTCTCCCTGTCCTCATCCTGCAGGTGGTGAATCATCGCCATCCCCATGTTCCTGCAATGTCTGCTGCTCCCATATCCTCATGAACTCCATACAGCATAATTTCTATGAACTTCATGCAGCATCATATGTCCCTGCCTGCACCTGTATTGAATATCCCCTCCTCCTGCCCCCCCCCCACACACCTCTCTCAACCCAACTGGTCAAGGCAGATGAGCCTGGTTCTGCCCAAGGTTTCTGCCTCTTAAAGGAAGTTTTTCCTTGCCACTGTCGCCAAGTGCTTGTTCATCGGGGGATCTGTTGGGTCTCTTTAAATTTTATAAAAAGTTTGGTCTAGACCTGCTCTGTATGTAAAGTGCCTTGATGTAACTTTGTTATGATTTGGCGCCTTATAAATAAATTTGATTTGATTTGATGAGCCTTGCTCTAAACCCTATTGAACATCTGTGGAAAGAGCTGAAACATGCAGTCTGGAGAAGGCATCCCTCAAACCTGAGACAGCTGTAGCAGTTTGTTCATGATGAGTGGTTAAGTGGTTAGTTAAGTTTCAGTAATTTTTTATTTATTTATTCACAATTTGTTTATCGATTTTCCATTCATAAACATAACAATACAGCACTCAAAAACAGAAACCGAAACCCATCTAACACACCCTACTCCCACCCTCGATAATATCTACGGTAAATAAAACACTAATAACATCAGTATGTGCATTACATAGGGAGCATACATACATTTCAGCAAACATCAATATGCATACGGACACATATAGCCAATGCATCATAAGTCCATAATTCGGTCATCCTCTTCACCTCTATTTCTATTTCGCAATACTAATACTCTGTAACACACAGGCTAGGAGACTCAAGTGCAGCGATCAAACACTCCTTTAATACAGGGCGAGCAGGGGTCATACACAGATAGGCAGTCCATGGGGCAACAGTACAGGTAGGGGCTAGGCAACAGCAGAGTCAAAAACAGTCCAAAAGATCCAAAAAAAACCACAGAGAAATGCACTAAACAGGGCAAGGCAGGAGCAGGGTCAAAACACGGAGGTACATACAGTAAAAGAATGCAAAGAGCTTTGAACTGAGGAACCTTGACAATCTGGCAGGGTAGGGTAGGTATGGAAAACGAAATGTGTATAAGCATTGAGTGGATGATTGGTTATGGCAATAAGGTGTGGCTGAGAACCAGTGGGAAACTTAACCGGAAGTGGAAGTGAAACAAGAATGATACAGAGGTTAACAAAATAAAACAGGAAGTGAATAGAGTCCATAAATGTCTGAATTTAGTGAGCATGACATACTCTAGCCATGGAACTAGTAATAAGCCATTTTGAGGTCATAAAGGTGGTTGCATCAGTCCTTGTCTAGTAGGCAATTACACGTTTAGCTTGTACCAGACAGAAATTAATTAGTTTACATTCCTTTACAGTTGCTGGGAAATCCTCAGGGTATATATGCAACAAACATACCTTAGCTTCCACCGGAACAACCCTTTCTGTCAGCGTAGAGTTTAAGTCAATAACCTCTTTCCAGAATATTTGCAGTTTTTGACAGCTCCACAAGCAATGTAACAGGGTACCAACTTCTTCTATACATTTGATGCAGTAGTTGGGAGTATTGGGACTAAAGTGGTGCAATTTAACAGGTGTGATATAAGTCCTAAACAACCATTTATATTGTAGGGGTTTGCTTCTTGTATTTGTAGTTTGATTTTGGGCCAGAATTCATGCCTCCTCCCATTCCTCTACACTGATGTCTGACTGAAGATTGTTTTCCCATGCAGATAGATAAGAGTTTTCTTTATAACCTGCTCATAGCAAACCATAAAAGATGGATATTTGACCTCTGCCATGTAAGTGATTTACCATGAGTTGTTCAATGGTAGATAGTGAGGGTTCTGATGTGGTTTTAATTTGGGAGTATATGAAGCTTCTTAGTTGCATGTACTTAAAGTGATGTTTCCCAGGTAGGTCAAATTTTTCTTAATTGTGTGAGTAACATTTGAGTACCTTCATCATAAAGACCTTTTATTTTGCTTAGTCCTCTCGCCATCCAGTGTCTGAATCCCATGTCACGCCTCCCAGGAGTGAAGTTTTCATTTCCCCATATAGGTGTGAAACAAGAAAGTTTGGGGGTGTCGTTTAAAAACGTGTGGGCTTCTTGCCATATTGTCAGTGTTTTTGAGGAATAGATTTAGTATGCGTTTCCAAGTATTTTAGCTTGTGACGAATAGAGGTACTGACACAATGGAAGTCATCTTTGCCCAAGCCGGAACCTCTGTGGCATGGAAGTAGTATATGGCAGCCCAGAGTTGAGCTGCCCAGTAATACAGCTTCATGTCAGGCAGTTTAACCCCCCATGTTCATAGGGCAGGTAAAGGAGAGAAAGACACAATCAGGGCGCTTGTTGCTCCATATGAAACGGGTGACATTTTTCTGAAGAGGAGAAAAAAAAGGGGCTGGTAGGGGGAGGGAAAAAGATACAAAAACTTGGGCAGGACAGACATCTTAATATCTATACATCCTATCATACAGATGGGCATCAAACTCCATTTCCTAGAGATTTTCCTATGGCTTTAACCAGTGGGTTATAATTGATCGGTATTATGTTTTCAATGACAGGTGATATTCAAATTTTTATTTATTATTACTTTTGTCAGTTTTAAGTTATTTCAGTGACCATTGTGTGTTTTTCTTTCTTTACCGGAAGGGTACCAACAATTGTGTCCATGTCTGTGAATATCACATTCACAACAAACACGAGTAAGAAAACAGACTTTGTTTATAGCTGTTTATTCAGTTATTTTGTTTTCCGCAGATTTTTTAGGTATATTTGCAGTTAACATTGCCACCTCATAGGAAGAATGTTCTGGCTTGACTAAACTCGACTAAAGGCTGCTGCACTAGACTGAAGCAAGCTGATACTAGTATGAGAACCAAATGTGTTTTGTGTCTACGACCTCAAAATAGTTCGAGTTTGACTATCACCATGTGTGGTCAGGTATCAAGAATTCCCTGTCTGTCTGAGATCTTATTTCACAACCTGTTCAATGAGTGAATGTTTAAGTATACCTCAAAACCTTACATGTGTTATCATTATCTAATTATACATGTGTAGAATAAGGGTCACTGTTGCTCCATAGACCCTGCAGCAGAGTTTGTCACAGCTGGATTAATGTCTGAGTAAAGGGAGAGACTTTATCATTGTGGAATGGACCTGAACACTGTCATGTAATTGTTACACTCTGGAGCACCATTGTGTTGGCTGTGTTTGGTTCAGTGTGAATAGAGTGTTGGTGATAGACCTTGCAGAGGATGTGGAAGCAGGACCTGCTGACCCAGAGCATGTAGCGTATAAAGCAGAGAAATTTACTGAAGTTGATGGCTCCTGAGAAAGCTGAAGCACATCCTGCGTAGCCGCTATGTTTTGAAAGACTTCCAGGCTTCACCAAAGCAATTGATTAGACTCGATTCGCATTAGCTCCGCCCACTGACTTGGATGGGTGAGTTTGACAGATAAAATAAATTAATGAAGCACTGCAACACAGGACTGTCATGGTTCTGGTTCATGCTTTTATTTTGATACTGTGTTTTATTCTGTTTTATTCTGTGTTGTGTTTTCATCTTTTCGTTTCTGTTTCAGGGCTGGATGTGATGCAGGGGTGCTGAGCCTAATTACCCCAGTATTTAAGTCCCAGTCTCCATTCCCCTCATCGCCAGAATGTCTTGTTCCACGCCCTGCTTCTCGTTGTCAGCTCCGTGCTTTGTTTCTTATGACCTCCAGAGTTTTGTCTCCTACTCGTGTTCCTAATTTTGAACTAGTGATTTTTCGTTGTTACTTTGTTCCTGCATTGCCTAGTATTTCTAGTGATTTTTTTTTTTTTGTTGTCTACTTTCAGTACCTCTCCTAGCGTTGCTAGTGATTTTTTTTGTTGAAACTTTCTCACAGTATTTTGCCCCTGCAGTTTCCAGCGCTTTTTGTTTTTCCCTTTTCCTTTGTTGTCTACTTTCTTATAGGCTCAGCCCCCGCCCCGTCCAGTCCTCCGGTTAATTTATTACTTTGTTATTGTTTATTTCTGCATTTGTTTGCTAATTTGTTAATAAAGTTTTGATTTTCTATTTTCTGAGCCTTCCATGTCCGCTCTTGGGTCCAGACTCTGTTCCTCTAGTAACAGTACATCCTGGCCAAGACATGGACCCAGCAGACATCGGCTCCCTGCAACATGCCATCAGTATGCAGGGCTCGTTGCTTGGCAAGCACGAGCAGCTCCTCAGGGAGGTCATGGACTCGGTGAGGAAGCTCACTACCAGCGTTCATCAGCTGACTAACCAGATGGGCTCGGAAGCCTCAGCCCCGCCTCCACCGGTTGCTCCTGCTCCACCTGCTCCGGTGCCTCTTCCTTCTCGTGAGCCGTCCATTCCCCCGCCCGATCATTACACAGGGGAAGTGGGAGCATGCGGCAGATTCCTACTTCAGTGTTTCCTAGTTTTTGACCAACAGCCTAGCTCTTATTCTACCGATAGGGCTAGGCTAGCATATGTAGTGAATTTGCTGAGAGGAAAAGCAGGTGAATGAGCAACTCTTAATGGGAGGCTAGCTCCCCTTGTCTGGACACTTTTGAGAGATTTGACTCAGAAATACGCAGTTACGAGTTTTTGATTTTTCACTTCCGCTGTCAGACATCAGCTCATAGGCTACTGTCGTTAAGGCAGGGCTCTCTTTCCGTTGCCCAGTTTTCCATTGAATTTTGGATTTTAGCGGCAGAGAGCGGATGGAATGAGATAGCTCTGAGATCTGTGTTTACAAAGGCCCTGTCAGAGGAGATTAAGGACCAGCTGTCCACTCGGGACGAACCAGATTCTTTAGAGTCCCTGATAACCTTAGCTATGAGGATAGATAACTGCCTCCGAGAGAAACGTAGAGAGCGTAGGGCTGCCCCATCACCTTCCCCCCCAGAGTGCGCCTGGTTGGCTCACCTCCTCTGCAGCTGCTACGTCATGCAACACCTCTTCGGCCCCCGCAGAGGAACCTATGCAGGTCGGCCGGGCTCAACTCACGCCGGAGGAGTGTCGCAGAAGGGTTTCCCAGGGACTTTGTATTTACTGTGCCCAGCCTGGACACTACATTTCCGACTGTCCTCTCCGGCCAAAAGGTCCTCGGACCGCCCCCTCCACCCCGACTCCAGTGAGTGAGACCACCTCTTTGTCTGACTCCTCCACACGCATCTACCTTGCCGCCACTGTCTCTGGTCCCAATAACTCCGTGAATGTCCAGGCACTCATTGATTCAGGGGCAGATGATAACTTCATGGATAGAGACTTTGCTCATTCCGCTAATTTCCCTGTGTTTAAGTTAAACTCTCCTAGACCTGTTATTGCCCTTGACGGAAGCCCCCTAGAGACCATTCTGTATCAGACTGAGACCCTCTACCTCACCATTTCCGGTAATCACCACGAGCACATTAGATTTTTGGTTATTTCTTCCCCCTCATCCCCTGTGGTTCTCGGGACACCCTGGTTAAAACTTCACAATCCACACATTGACTGGGTGTCACCTTCCATCGCTAGTTGGAGCAAATTCTGTCACTCTCACTGCCTTCGTTCAGCTTCCCCGGTTACTCATCTTTTGCCATTCTCAGTCACGCCCCCTGATTTTTCCACTGTCCCCAAAGAGTATCACGACCTGGGTGAAGTTTTTAGTAAAGATAAGGCTCTGTCACTCCCTCCTCACTGGCCGTATGACTGCGCCTTTGACCTCATACCTGGTGCTCCCCTGCCTTCTATCAGGTTATACAATCTCTCCCGTCCTGAGAGGGAGGCCATGGAGGTCTATATCAGTGACTCCCTGGCGGCTGGACTTATTAGACCATCCTCCTCCCCCCCTCGGAGTACGGTTTTTCTTCATGTCCAAAAAAGACAAGACCCTGAGGCCGTGCATCGATTTTAGGGGGCTTAATGACATCACAGTGAAAAACCGCTACCCCCTGCCACTCATAGACCCCTCTTTTGAGCCCCTCAATAAGGCCACAATCTTTACTAAGCTAGACCTGCATAATGCCTATCATTTGGTGCGCATTAAGGAGGGGGATGAAGGGAAGACCGCGTTTAAGATGCATCTTGGTCATTTCGAATACCTTGTCATGCCGTTCCGCCTCACTAACGCCCCTGCAGTCTTCAAGTCCCTGATTAATGACGTCATAAGGGACATGCTTAACCAGTTTGTTCATGTCTATCTTGATGACATCCTAATCTTCTCTAGGACTGTAGAAGAGCACAGGCTCTATGTCAGACAGGTTCTCCAGCGGCTGCTAGAGAACAAACTCCTTGTTAAAGCTGAAATATGCGAGTTCAGTGTCCCCTCTGTCAGTTTCTTAGGCTACATCCTAGCCAAGGGAGAGCTTAGGCCTGACCCAGCTAAGATTGAGGCAATGGCAGGCTGGCAAAAGCCATCCACCTGGAAACAACTACAACAATTCCTAGGCTTCGCAAGCCTCTACAGAAGGTTAATCTGGGACTATAGTAAGGTGGCCGCCCCACTGACTCGTCTCACCTGCACTACCAGCCCTTCATGTGGACCCCTGAGGCTGATGGTGCCTTCAGGCGGCTTAAGGACTTATTTTCCTCTGCTCCTGTGCTAGTCCATCAGGATGCCAAACTCCAGTTCATCATGGACAGACCTCCCTCCGCATTATTACAGCCATTACCTGTCCCCAAGCGTCCCTGGTCACATCTTTCTATTGACTTTGTCACTGGACTACCGCCTTCTAATGGCGACACCGTCATTCTGACGGTAGTGGACCATTTTTCTAAAATGGTCCACTATGGTCCATTGGTCCATTTTTCTAAAGTGGACCATTTTTCTAAAATGGTCCACTTCATCCCTCTCTCCAAACTCCCCTCAGCCCAAGAAACAGCGGACCTCCCGGTGGCCCATGTGTTCCAGCTTTGGTTTGTTTGTTTGTTGTTTATTTCTGCATTTGTTTGCTACTTTGTTAATAAAGTTTGGATTTTCTGAGCCTTCTGTGTCTGCTCTTGGGTCCAGACTCTGGTCTTCATGTAATTAATTAGTGAAATAATAATATATATTTTTTAATTAAATTAAATGGTATTTTAATGAATAAATGACACATTTAAGTAATTATTTAAATATTTATATATTTCATTCTGTCCCCTTTGATCCTAACTGATATCTGTCATCTACATCAAATATGTCTATCCATGTCCAATGTTTGAAAAACCTGCTGAGGCCTCTCATTGAAATTCACTGCCTGAGTTTTTCTTCCACAGCAGCAACAGCTGACTGCCCACCTGATACAGAAAAGACACAAGAAGTGATTCACATGAAAAAAAAAAGATGCAGCAGAGTCATCTATAGATTTGACTCTCCACAAGAGAGACACAAGAGATGAAGTGTAAGTGCTCTCTAAACTGATTGACAAAATCAACTGCCTGTTATTTTCAAGGTTGTCATTCGCATGTTGCACAAGCTCCTGTAGTCCAGGTATGATCTCCTGTTTCCAGTAATTTAGGTCTCACCTACTCACTCCTTTAGTTTTTGTATGCCTCACCTGTTCACACCTGCTGATCTGGACCATCTTGTTGTCATTCCAGGGATTCATAATGTGTTGGGTGCATTGGAAGGGAAGACTGTCCTTGTGAATCCACTCCACATTGAAAACCCCTTCCAGTCTCACAAAGCCCCAGTCCTGGTGGCTCTCCTGACTGATGACTGAAGTCATGCGGGCATAGCGCTGTGCAAGAAAAACATTGGTATGAGTCATTATTCAAATTTATGGTATAGACTCAGATTAAAGGATTGCACAATATGCAAAAATCATACTGTTGTCATTCAGAAGTTGTACTTCCTGTGACAGTTCAGGAAGTTTATTCTGTCTCAGAGGCTGCTGATCATATTCTACACTGCCATTATCCAATCTGTCCTCTGCACTTCCATCACTATCTGGTTTGGCTCTGCAACCAAACAGGACAGGAACAAACAATAGAGAACAATCAGGTCTCCAGAAAGAGTCATCAGGACTGATCAGCTCTCCAACCAAGACCTGTACAGGTCCAGGACTACGAAACGGCAGGCAACATTGCTACAGACCCCTCACACTTCAGACACAAACAGATTAAACTCCTCCCCTCCCCACAGAGTTCTATATGCAATGGTCTGCTTCTTTTTGGGAACTTCCCACTGTGTTGGATGTCCTTTTGGTCTTCCCTTTTGAACCACTGAAACAGGTGGACTTGAAAATGGTGGCTTTGAAGACAGTTTGTTGCTGTCTTTAGTGTCAGCTAAAAGAAAAAGTGAGATATATGCTCTTTTGTGCACTAGATGTGCACAAAGTTCTCTTCAGGTAATGTGAGAGTGATTTTACGACCTAACCTGGCTTTTATTCCTAAGGTGTTAGGGACCTGTCCGCAGTTGACCTGATACCCTTCTATCCTGTGCCACTTTCCTCAGATAGCATCAGCAGTTACATATGTTATGTCCAGTTAGGGTGTTGCACATCTAAATGGACAGAACTAAGAGCTACAGGAAAAGTGATCAGCTTTTAGTGTCTTGGGTGAAGGAGCACTTAGGAAAACCAATCTCAAAGTAGGGTCTCAATCAATGCATTGTTGAGGCTATTGCTTCAGCTTAAAGCCCTTAGCACCCTGCACCTGTCAGTGTGCACATTTTACCAAAGGCCTTTCCTCTTAATGGGCCCTTTCAGAGAGATCTCCATTGAGATTTGTGTTGTAGCCAATTGGGCCTCCCCACACAACTTTGGTAGGTTCCACTGGCTTGATTTCACAGCCCCTGCATAAGCCATTTCAGTGCTTGGTGTGGCAAAGGCTTAGTAAAGGTCACTCTGGGACAGCTGGACCCCAGAGAACATCAATCAATCAAATTTTATTTGTATGGCACGTTTCATACATAAAAGCAACACAAAGTGCCTCACAGAGGCTAAAAACAAAAAGGGGAAAAAAAAACCAACCCTCCCACCCCCACAAATACAAACAGAGATATAGAGACATACAGACACACACAAACACACACTCACAAGGTTACACTCACATGCACTAGCTGTTAGAGCAGTGGTTCTCAAACTTTTTTTTGTCATTCCCCACTTTGGACAGGGGGGTATTGTCAAGCTCCACCAGCCTTTATTGCCCCAACAGAATGGTGCACCAGGCCTTTTTTTTTTAACTCAAAATGTATTTAAATGACGAACGTAAGGTAACATTAGTAATAGCACCAGAGAAAATAAAAGTCAATCAAAATGCCAGTTGTGTCATCACAGTAACAATGGAACATAAGAATTCAATTGAATGGGAACATAAAGGTCCAGGTGAACATAACAAGAATTCACACATCTCTGCATTACAAATCTGTCCATGACCATTTATTTACCCATCCATCCTAAACGTCAAATCAATGCCCACTGTCCCACATTGTCTTTGCTCCGAGGAAGTTTTTTTTATTGTTCCGCCGCAATTAAAATGCCGACGTCAATCATACTTTCCCCACTATCGTTACAGGTCTCACCTCCCCCATTCTAATGCTGAAACTAACCAGGTATAACCTACAAAATTAATAGAATTATTAGGCTAAGTTGTTTGATTTGTGTGAGTGGGAGTTTGATTTTATTTCTAGTGGGAGAGATGAAATGTAACTGTGGCTTTTTCCCCCTTCCCGTTCATCGCAACCCACCTGTAATTCCTCCGCGCCCCACAGTTTGAGAAACGCTGTGTTACAGAGACATGGCCAGGCACCAAGATTTGAGGTGAGAAGAAAGCCACCTTTGGGGGCCAACCACCCTGAGAGGGCTCCTGGCCTACGACTAGGGAGCGCTGCCACAGAGACAACCCCAACCCAGGCAGACAGGAGGCACCACACCAACGTGCATAGCCATCCACAGGACAGCACCCCCACTGGTAGACCAAAAACAACTCCCAGTGTGGTAGACCCCCATGAGGAAACACTGGGAATAAAAACTAATGGATTAAAACTACTAAAACAGTAGGATAAGATAAAAGGTATAAAATAAACAAAATACAGGCATAAAAATGTAATTAAAACATGTAGCTAAAATCATATAAAATAAAAATTAAATATGATAAGAAGCCTGATTAAAAGGAATAAAGAAATAACAGAAATCAATTAAAAGCATGGTTGAAAAGGTGGGTTTTGAGCCTGACTTTTGGTCAGATCCAAAACACACATCTGCCTAGCATTCCTGGAGGTTGTATATTTCATTGTGAAAAACAAAATTAATGCTATGAAAGAGAACTTTAGGTTACTTGGTATCCAAGGTTCCCTGAGTGGCATGAATTTGTGTCTCACCAGACCATCCACTTTGGTCTGTCATTTTGAGGAAGAAGTAAACACTATGAATAACTGACAGTGCAGTGACAGGCCCATTCCTAGGGGGAGGGTTTCTACTCTCCATGACACTGATGCACGTGATTCCAGCCAGTCCTTGATGGTGGATATAATAGGAACTTATAATGAAGTCGCCTTATGTGCCACCAATGTAAGACACACGCTCATGTTACTCACATAGGCTGTGTCCGAAACCGCTCCCTAATCCCTAATTAGCGCATTATATTGGGAGCTTGTTGTTTTCTAGTGGTGTCTGAAATCTTTTGCAACAAAATGTAGCGCACTGAAAGTATCCCACAATGCATTGTGAAAAGTAGTGAATAGCCGATGGTCACTAACCCAAGCAAGCTATCCCATGATGCATTGCGCTCGTGGCAAAAATGGAAAATCCCACAGAGAGAGGAGAAAAAAAACATGTCCTATAAATGTAAGTATTCTTCTGTTTACAATTAGTTTTTTTGTTTAATAGTTTCTTAACATGCTTAAAAATTGTTTGTTAATTTACCAGTGTGCATTTATTACGCCATTATGGCCGCCGTGAATCGCTGGCGACCAGTAAATTACTACAGTAATGTTCTGTTTATTTTTATCGGCATGTTATGTTAAGCTATAGCAAGATGGACTCACGTTTCTAGCCAACCTTTTAAAAAACGTAAGTAGCGAAATTTAATTCAAGTGTCACATAAAGCCATATCCCTTGTCCATTTATTTTAGGGTCCAACGACGATGTGGGGAGGCTGATCTGCCGAAGGGGGGAGAAGGCTCGCCACTTCTCGGGCAAACGATTTGCTTCCTCAACCGGCTGGGAGTGAGTTATATATATATATAATATTCCTGTGAAGCAGGATCCTATTATAATGCAAATCGATAAATGTACAATTTTACAATCTTTTCACTTAATGGCTTTCTATCAACAGAATACTGACAGATAAGTTACTGATAGATAGTTTTTTTGTTTTTCATTGTACTGTACTTGTTATTGCATTTTGTAGAGCTGTACTGAAAGGAAACAGATGACTCTGTTCTTTAGCCTCAGCAGTTGGCCAGTGACACGATGGATAATGTTGTGCACCGTGGATCGTGGGATGGCAAACGCTCTGGAGACAACACGGTACGATGTCGCACTTGCCATCCAGAACAGGAAAACCAGAACTTCCAGGTCATGACCCCAGCCATGGTCCAGTGGAGAGCGTAGGAGTTGGATCAGATTGGCAACTGTCGGTCTGGAGAGGCAGAAGTCTGGGCAGAGGTCACTTTGGCTATCCAAATAAATGGCTAAGACAGGCATGTGGCAGTTGAGAACACAGTAGGGGGATCCTCGACCACGCTGAAAATAAAAATTCTACCAATAACATGGTGTAATGAATGAAGTGTATGACAATACAATCACACTGTTGGGCAATCCTTTAATAATTATCATAAAAAATGGTACATTGATAGTTAATAGCAGTGCTGGGGGTAACTCGCTTCAAAAGTAACAAGTTACTGTAATTACTCAGAAATGAAGGCTATATAAAAGGTAGGTTACTGGACTAGCATCGTCATTTCACTTACAATTTGACGACGTCTTGCTTTTATAAGGGCAGCACGTCTTATCCTCGCTCTCTCTCTCGCAATTCTAATTCTCCTTCTTATTATAAAAATTTGTAATTTCGTGACTATGAAGACGGCCAGATTGATTGAAGATGGCATCTCGACAGCTCTCAGGAATATCGGTGTTGTGAAGATGGTGGATCAAAGGGGAAAACATCTTCACAATACCGCAATTTTTAGATTTCACAGATGAGTGGCACGAGCGACATTCATGAGTTGTGGTGGCAAAATACAGAAAATAATGGCGAGGCTAATTTATTCTGTTTATTTTATAGTACATTTCAAAAACAAGGCAATTAAACGTACCGTTTCCATAAATGTAAAGAGCATCAACATCGTGCAAAAACACAGTATAACCAGACATTCAAGTAACGTTAGATTACAATTAAAACATGTTATCTAAGAGCCAAGAGAATAGAAAATAAAAATATAATAAAAGAAGACCAAATACGAGAATAAAAATTACAGTGCAGTGCAAGATTATCAAAAGCCTTTAAAAAAATGCAGTGATAAACAGAAAAGTTTTTTTTCTGTCTTTAGCCGTGAGTTGGGTACAGCGAAGACGCAATTAACGGCGCCAAAAGTAGTGTCCGAAAGAGATTGTTCATTTTGTGAATGAGTTCACTATATAGTCCAGGGAGCAGGGAGTGAGGGGGTGGTTTCGGACATAGCCAGAATCAGGATTATGCAAGTAACCTACAGCCAATGGCGGAGGTGGGGGTGGCTGGGGGTGGCCGTGGCCACCCTATTGGCCACCCTTGGCAAAACGTCACAGCTGTCAGTGGTATTCCACGTGCGGAATGGAAACTTCCTGCACTGGCGCAACATTTCCGGCTGGACACTGCACGCCCCGCAGTTCAAATGCCGCTTAAGTGTCGCGAAGATGAGAAGAAGATTTGAGTGGCTGTTTCAAGCACACACGCTGACTTTTCTAACGTGAACCAACTAGTGGCTACAGGTAAGCTATTATATCAAAGGGGAGATTGCATTTCAACACATTTGAACTTTGATGATTTTGTAAATCGTTTTGCTGGAAACCATGAAAATCGCAGAATACAGTTGTTGTTGGATGAATGTGTGACAAATGAGTACAATGTTCTCATAATAGTTTTTGCCATGTTTGTTCATGTCTATTTTGAAATTTAAACTAACAGACGTTGATTTAAATGAACCGGTATTTTTTTATTATGTATCTGTCTCTGTATTTTTGATGATACACTGATAGGCTGAGCTGAACATCTGCTCCTAGTAGTAGTAATAATCAGTAGTTTGGGACACTTGTATTATAGAATGGAACAGAATGCCTTATCATCACAGCTTAAATTGTGTGTAACTTCCCAGTAGCAGGCCCTACATACAACATATATACTACAGTCAGCAACAATCAATCAACTCAACTCTACACAGAGTTTAAAAACAAGTATGAATATAAAAATAAAATAATAAATAATCTGTTAATTAGAAGAGTCTATATCGCAGTGCATTTGTAAATTTGCGTCGTGTAAGCATATAGCGCCATATTTTCAACTTTTTTATGTTCGTGCAATAGTGATTTCTATGCCACCCCCAAATTATTTCAGGCTCCATCCTGGCCGCCCCACTGAAAATTTTCTGGCTCTGCCACTGCCTACAGTTTTTACCATTAATTGACTTATTTGTACTTTTTATGTCATGAATTTAGAAATGGGTGCAACCCATTAGGTGTATAAAACACAGAGACCACAAATGTCAGCAAAGTTAAACTTGGATCAGCGTCTTCAAAAAGCTGTTTATTGTCAGGTGGTGTCACCACTTCTGATATTTAGTGGATCATTTTGTGTCTGCTGTTACACAGCCACAATGAAAAAGTGGCTGAACAGCAAATAAATCCGAGAAGCAAACTATCACTGTCACAGTTTTCTATTTCTGTGTTAACCTACGTTTGTGTGTTTGGTGCATAGGTGAACTGACTTTCTCTTCCAGGAAGTGGCAGGAATATGTCCATCATGCATCTGACAGTGTGACAGCGACATAAAGGACTCTCGATTTTACAGGTAAGAGCTTAGAGTGGAACACAAGGACAATCTAACTCTTCATAAAGACAACATGAAGCAGAGTAGCAAAGGTTACACACAGATACAACCAGTTTATACACAAAGATACACACAAGGACCACAACAGAGCGAAAAAAACTAAACATAAACAGTATTTGTCACATGGTGATTACCTTTCCCAATGGGGAAACACATTGTCACATTGAGCATCTCCGCAGCTCCTACTCCACCACTGTCTGACATCATTTTGATTCACTTAGTAGTATTCATTTTTATACATATAGTCAAATAACAGTTCCAATCCAATATGTAAAGTCAGTCCAGCACCAGCCTATGCAATACTATTGTATAGTCTATATTACAGCATATTAGTATCATGTACAGTGTATATTTCCAACATATTAGGGTGAATGTTATAGCTTAATGTCTGATGTCAGGTTTTTCATTTCATTTAGTTTTATAACTGTACCCATTATTCGTTTAATTTTTAGACCCAGTTCAACCAGCAGTTGGACAGACTCAGAGAATTACACTTATATATGACATAGTTATTGTGGGTACAGGTGGGTTGTCGGGGGGGGGGGGTTGTTTGTGCAGTTCTTCGCAGAGGCCCCTCCTTTGATGACAGCTGGCCACTAAGCTGAAGCAGCAGCAGCAAGCAGGTTAATCTACCAGGAATCCTCACAATCCTGAGTGCTTCGGTGTCCAAATTTCACTATAGTGTTGTTGGATGTCCTGTTGTATCACGCCTGGGTGGATTTTTGGCAGAGAGGTGGGTTTTGTGAACTTAGGTGAGCTGGGCTCAAGCTCAAGCGGCCTGCCCGCCACCAAGCCACCTCCGGGCCAGCCACAGGCTCCATCTACAGGCCCAGCCCAGGCTCACCAGCAGCAGGCTGCCATCCACCATTAAGCCACCTCCAGGCCAGCCTCAGGCTCCATCTACAGGCCTGGCCCAGGCTCACCAGCAGCAGACTGCCATTCACCATCAAGCCACCTTCAGGCCAGCCCCAGGTTCCATCTACAGGCCCGGCCCAGGCTCACCAGCAGCAGACTGCCATCTGTCATCAAGCCACCTCCAGGCCAGGCCCAGGCTCCATCTTCAGGCCAGGCCCAGGCCTAAAACCCAGCGACAGCTCAGCTAAAGCTACTGTAAATTAAGTCTTTGGCTTGAATCAATCAAACATTCATCAGTTATTTATTACATCATAAACACCTGATCTGCTAAAGGCCACCAGCAAACGTCTTTAAAGTCACTCCAGAAGGAGATGGAGGAATTGAAGGAGTCGATAAACATGCTGTCCAGTAATGTGGATAACATCGCCAAACAACAGGCTGTCATTACCGGTCTGGTGAAAGAAATCAGTCAGCTAAAAACCCAGACCTCTGATCAAACTTTGATCAAATTAACCATTATTTATCGACATTAAATCATGAGTTTTAGATCATTGCACTTTCAGAAACTTGGCTCACAAACTTGAATCAAGATTTTTATAATATACCACACTAAACATCTGTTCACTCCATTAGAAAGGACCGAGTAGGAGGACAGTCACTCTTAGTGCACAATCAATTTCAGTTCAAACTCAGGGATGATTTTACCCTAACCTCAAATGAAAGTGAAATTGAATCTGTTTTTGTTGAATTAACATCTTGCTCTTCCTTTGGAGGCAAGGATGTTATTATTGGTTGTATCTATCGTCCACCAGACACTGATATTAACTGTTTTAATGATGTTTTTGCTGCTTCATTAGACGTTTATAATAAGGAGGGTAAACTATGTGTCTTACATGGTGATTTTAATATAAATCTTATAAATAGTGAAAACCATTCTCCAACTACTTATTTCATGAATGTATTATATTCATACTTTTATCCAGTTATTACCAAACCAACAAGAGTGACAAATAATTCAGCTACATTAATTGATAATATAATCACTAATTAATTTGCTTATTCCTCTAACGCTGGAGTACTGTTTAATGACATTTCAGATCATTTCCCTATTTTTCATTTTACATCACATCAGACAAATATAAATCAATATAGTGATTCTAACAGTACAGTAAGATTCTGCAAGTTCAGTGAAGTTAATATTAATCGCTTGAGAAGAACGATCGAAGATGCTCATTGGATGATGTGTATATTTACAAGGATGATGCTAATTTGGCATACCAATCATTCTTTCAAATATTTAAGAATATATTTGATCATTGCTTCCCCCTTTTAAGTTTAAAACCCAAGAGAGGCCTTAATTCTAAACCTTGGTTCTCTTTGGGATTATTGAAATCTTCCATAAAAAAACATAAATTATATAAAAGATAAATGTGTAACCCAACCCAGAATAATGCTGATACTTATAAAAAAATATAAAAATAAATATATACATCTTCTCCGCATAGCAAAGAAAAAGTACTATTCTGACAAATTTACAGAAACTTCAAGAGACATAAAAGCAACATGGAATGTTATTAAAGATTTATTAAATAAAAATAAAGCCTCTGTGAAATTTCCAACTCAGTTTACAAGTGGTTATAAATTGTTTTCCACTTCATTAGACATAGCGAATGGTTTTAATAATTTCTTTGCCAATGTTGGTCACTCTCTTGCTAAAGAAATTCCACCTACTAATGACTGTCCTATTGATAATATTGCTGTTATGGCCTGAGAACAGGCAGACCCAAAAATACTAGAAACCTCGCGGTCAGGTTTCAAAAAATTATTTATTTCTTGCTTCACAAACAAAAGGAAAACACCAACTCCTACAGAGCCGCTGCAGGCGGTGGTGGCTGGAGGCAGGCGGACATTGGCTCTGGAGACACAGAGGGAGCTCTGAGGCAGCGAGGCACGAGACACATGAGACGAAATCATCTGGCAGAGTAGTGGAGACTGAGCCGTGCTTTTCTGGAAAGGTGTGTGATTGCGGGATGGAAATCAGGTGTGCCTCGCTGTGCTCCTCAGGAAAGTAGGTCAGCCACGACCCCGAGCCACCACCTGCTGTGCTGGAGAGAAACAAAGGAGGAGGGAAAACAACAAACACAAGAGAACAAAACCAAGACAGGAAGCTCAGACCATAACAATTGCAGTCTATCTCTACTCTGTGTAGTTTTGAACCACCCACATGTAATGAAGTGCCTGGAATTATTAATAAATTAAATAACTCAGCAGCTGGGCATGACGAATTCAAGGCTAAGCTTCTTAAGGAAGTAGCTTCGTCAATCAGCATGCCATTAACACATGTACTTGCTGTCTCTTTGAAAAGTGGTGTAGTCCCGAATGACTTGAAAGCCAAGGAACTGCTACTCTTCAAGGAAGGTGGTCCTAGTCTCTTCAATAATTACCGTCCTATATCAATCTTACCCTGCTTCTCCAAGGTCTTGGAAAAGTTGGTCTATGTGAGAGTGTTGAAACATCTCAATGACATCAACATCCTGTATAAGCACCAATATGGATTTCGGAAAAAACACTCGACCTATATGGCTCTCCTTCAACTTGTTGAAAAAATGTATGAAGCATTAAATGATGATAAATTTGCAATTGGCATTTTTCTGGATTTATCAAAAGTCTTTAACACAGTTGATCATAGTATCTTAATATCCAAACTTGTCCGTTATGGTTTTCAGGATGTTGTTATCCATTGGTTTAGAGATTATCTCAGCAACCGGCAGCAATACGTTTGTATAGAGGGTACGAATCCCAGCAGAACTGTGGTTTCTTGTGGGGTACCACAAGGTTCAATTCTTGGGCCTCTCTTGTTTTTGATTTTCATAAATTATTTTGCTGTACAGTTTGATACCGCTCTGCCCATTATTTACGCAGATGACACAAACATAGTTTTTTCACATTGTGACTTCGGTTCCCTGATTAAGGATGCGAACACTATGCTTGCACAAATCTCAAGATGGTTTCAGATGAACAGGCTTTCCTTAAATATCAACAAATCCAATTATATGATTTTCAGACATAAAAACAAAACTTATTCAAAACAAGACTCAAAATTATTTATCAGTGACATTGAAGTTAAACAGGTTTCTCATTTCAAATTTTTAGGTGTTATTGTTAATGAAAGCCTTACATGGAAAAGCCATATCAAGCTTGTGTGCAAAAAATTATGAAGTCTTATGGTATAATTAGAAGGATTTCTTTTTTAGTGAATCGATCCTGTCTTCAGACATTGTATTACAGTTTAATAAACCCATATTTATCCTACTGTAATATTATTTGGGCCAGTACATTTCCTACTTCTCTTCACAAACTTTTTTTGTTGCAAAAGAAATTCATAAGGCTTGCCACTACTTCCACTCACTCTGAACCATCTGCTCCTCTTTTTAGGCTCAAGATATTATCTCAAGATATTATAAATTTTTGATATTAATGTGTATCAGACATGTATTTTTATGTTTAACCTTATTAACAAGGTAGATTATTTTCCTGCTGTTTTCCATAATTTTTTCATACCAAATTCCAGTATTCATTCATACCCTACCAGACAATCAAAAAATATTCATTGTCATTTTTCCCGTACAACATTAGGTCAGTTCAATATAAGATTCAGAGGTCCTACAATATGGAATTCAAAAACTTCAATGATTAAAAACTGTTCTTCTGCTCCACTGCTGAAGTCCAGGATTAAACATACTTTGTTAAGTGAATGATTTGGTGTTTTTTGTTACTGACATTTTGTGTTTGTTGTTTTTATCTTGATTTGTTTTGAATACTATTATTTTATTATTATTATTATTATCATCTTAATGTTGTGAAATTGATTGGATGTTTTTTTATTACTTTGATTTAAGCTCTTGTGTTGAATTGGTGATGTAAAGTATTTAAGGAGTTGAGGCCTTGTATAGGCCCATCTGGGTCTCTTGCCTCTGCTCAGCACCTTTATTTTGTGATGGCTATGGTTTGTTTGTTTTCTATTGTCTTGTGCGATGGTGCGAAATAAATAAATAAAAAATAAATAAAATTAAAAATCCAAGAGGGCTGCTTCAGGCCCACTCCTTGCTCCTCTGTTGCCAACACCTGAGGAACAGCTAGAATGAATTTACACGAAACACAGTTCTGAACTTAGACCATAACACACACACACTTCAACTATACAAAATGATACACATATATGTTCCGATATCATGCGACAACACCAAATACAGAAACAAGCTTTAATAGTATGAACACTGCATTCACCAGAAGTGTTTTGGAATGGCCCAGTCAGAGACCTGACCTGAATCCATTGAATAGCGGTCTTATCATATATACACTACTCAAAAAAATAAAGGGAACACTTAAACAACACAATGTAACTCCAAGTCATTCACAATTCTGTGAAATCAAACTGTCCACTTAGGAAGCAACACTGATTGACAATCAATTTCACATGCTGTTGTGCAAATGGAATAGACAACAGGTGGAAATTATAGGCAATTAGCAAGACACCCCCAATAAAGGAGTGGTTCTGCAGGTGGTGACCACAGACCACTTCTCAGTTCCTATGCTTTCTGGCTGATGTTTTGGTCACTTTTGAATGCTGGCGGTGCTTTCACTCTAGTGGTAGCATGAGACGGAGACTAAAACTCACACAAGTGGCTCAGGTAGTGCAGCTCATCCAGGATGGCACATCAACGCGAGCTGTGGCAAGGTTTGCTGTGTCTGTCAGCGTAGTGTCCAGAGCATGGAGGCGCTACCAGGAGACAGGCCAGTACATCAGGAGACGTGGAGGAGGCCGTAGGAGGGCAACAACCCAGCAGCAGGACCGCTACCTCCGCCTTTGTGCAAGGAGGAACAGGAGGAGCACTGCCAGAGCCCTGCAAAATGACCTCCAGCAGGCCACAAATGTGCATGTGTCTGCTCTAACGGTCAGAAACAGACTCCATGAGGGTGGTATGAGGGCCCGACATCCACAGGTGGGGGTTGTGCTTACAGCCCAACACCGTGCAGGACGTTTGGCATTTGCCAGAGAACACCAAGATTGGCAAATTCGCCACTGGCGCCCTGTGCTCTTCACAGATGAAAGCAGGTTCACACTGAGCACATGTGACAGACGTGACAGAGTCTGGAGACGCCGTGAAGAACGTTCTGCTGCCTGCAACATCCTCCAGCATGACTGGTTTGGCAGTGGGTCAGTAATGGTGTGGGGTGGCATTTCTTTGGGGGGCCGCACAGCCCTCCATGTGCTCACCAGAGGTAGCCTGACTGCCATTAGGTACCGAGATGAGATCCTCAGACTCATTGTGAGACCATATGCTGGTGCGGTTGGCCCTGGGTTCCTCCTAATGCAAGACAATGCTAGACCTCATGTGGCTGGAGTGTGTCAGCAGTTCCTGCAAGACCAAGGCATTGATGCTATGGACTGGCCCGCCCCTTCCCCAGACCTGAATCCAATTGAGCACATCTGGGACATCATGTCTCGCTCCATCCACCAACGCCACGTTGCACCACAGACTGTCCAGGAGTTGGCGGATGCTTTAGTCCAGGTCTGGGAGGAGATCCCTCAGGAGACCATCCGCCACCTCATCTGGAGCATGCCCAGGCGTTGTAGGGAGGTCATACGGGCACGTGGAGGCCACACACACTACTGAGCCTCATTTTGACTTGTTTTAAGGACATTACATCAAAGTTGGATCAGCCTGTAGTGTGTTTTTCCACTTTAATTTTGAGTGTGACTCCAAATCCAGACCTCCATGGGTTAATAAATTTGATTTCCATTGATAATTTTTGTGTGATTTTGTTGTCAGCACATTCAACTATGTAAAGAACAAAGTATTTAATTAGAATATTCATTCATATCTAAGATGTGTTATTTTAGTGTTCCCTTTATTTTTTGTGAGCAATGTAGTTTTACTTTTCTTGGCAAAAAAAGCATGCCACATCATAAGTGAGTTGAGTTGTACAGTTAAGCACCTCCCTGGAGGTGTGATTTGTCACTTTATAAACTGCACACCTAGTGGTTTTGGAGTATAAGAGGCACAGGAAATAGATATAAAATTTTCATTATGTTAGAACCTGTGTAGCTCCCCATCCTGAAGTACTCTCCGACTTTATATCTACTGAATAATATATATTAGGAAAGTGTTAGAAAGGGTCCAAATATATTCTATGTTACTTGCCATATTGGTTTCTGTGTTCTATAACAACTTGGGGGTGGTGTTGTACGACTGTTCACCACATCATTCCTGTCGCACCTTTCTTCTTCGGTGGTTTAATTAAAAAGTGACGGAGAGGACAGCAGTCATGTATATTACTAGTAGTGATGGGTGATACCACACTTTTAAGATTCGATACGATACTGATTACTTTTTGTATGAAATATTCAATACCGATTACTGATACTGATTACTGTTAATTACTTTTTTTTTTTAAATTTCTCAATCATAATATTAGTGCCTTTAAAACAAATCACGTCAAATACTGACCATGTAACAACTTTAATGTGCACAGTTCAAAATATAAAAGTTAAACAAATAATTAAAATAAATATAAATTAAATAAAACAAAACACATTTGAGCTTTCTTTGAACTTTTGCTGAGCAGCATTATTTTCAAAATAATGAAATGATCCTGACAGAAATGTAAAGCAATACATTTACCATCAATACAATAAATAATAAATAACAAAAATATGAATGAAATAAAATTGTAAAAAACAAAAAAGTGCACATTTGAAGTTTTACTTTGTCAAACTAACCATTCCTTTGGTGACCAGCATAATTTAGTCCTAGCAGAGATGTAAGTGTACACTTGTGTACACACAGGGAGAATGTTTCTCAAAAAAAGAGTTAGCTTCTCTTTCTGTCAGCCATTTCTCCATTTTCTCCGCTCAGTCAGAAACCCACATGCTCCTCGCCGTGTTGTTGCTAGCAGGATGTAAACACACAACACGCGGCTCTTCTGGTCACGTGACTTGGATGGACCTGCTGCGGGCTGAGAGGGTGTTTCGGCACAAAACACAAGAGTAAGTTACCTAAAAAATATTTGGAATACACACATGCGCTTTTATTTTGCATTTATTAATTAGTAGTCGATACTTTAATGGAGTAGTCGATACCAAAACGAGTGACGTGCGGGTATCGATATATCGATACCATGGGATCGATCCGCCCATCACTAATTACTACTAAAGTTTCTACTCCTTGTTGTGCAGCACTGTTGTTCCCATGTGCGTCTTTGATGAGAGTAAGTTATGAGATTATTCATTCTGTATTAATTCGCACAGTTCTTCGTCATGACTGCTGTTAGCCTGTTACTATGTAGCTCATTAGCTAACTTGAGATTCGACTGACATTGGTTATATGTAGTGTCGGCAGATTTTACCGCTACCATTTATCGTTCGAGGGGCCAGTGCGGTCTGTCTTTGAGCGCTGTATATAACGATGGAAAGTATTATTTGTGTTCTGGCGGTTATTGTTCAGTTTGGGGAGGTTATATAGTAAAGTCAGGGCACATGGGTAGATGTTGTGCACTTGAAAGACCATAGTGGTGCTGTTTAACTGTATAGTATTAATATTGTATCAGTAATGGTGTTGTTTAATGTTTACTTATGTTGTATAAGTAGGATTTAGTGTTGAATTTGGATAAAATCCATGTAATATTAGTTTTATTTTACTATTTAAACTGTTCTTGGGTAATTAGTTTATTGCAAAGACCTGAAAATTGTAAATGTTGCCAATAAACCGAAAATGCAGTGGGGATTGAATAATTTTGATTGCAACTGTAACTGGAGTACCCGGAGGGAACCCATGCATGCACAGGGAGAACATGCAAACTCTGCACAGAAAGGCCCCAGGCCTTCTTATTGTGGGGCAACAGCGCTGTGCTGCCCCCGATCATTGATCATATAATGTAATTTATATTCTACATTTATGACACATGCAGCCTTCAGTTAATTTGTATTGTTGGGTCAGATATTTCTGAACTTCCTCTTGACAATAACCAATTGATTTGCCATCTAGTTAGTAATCATTTTGGCCTTGTAGTCCTAGTGCAAAAGCATATTGGGTCTTTCAGCAGACTGAAGCGTGAAGTGACCTTGTTTTCCAAATTCATTCATTCATTCATCTTCGACCGCTTATCCATTTCTGGGTCGCGGGGGATGCTGGAGCCAATCGCCAGTCCATTGCAGGGCCAACATACATATATATATATATATATATATATATATACACACACACACACACAGCGGGTAAAATAAGTGTTGAACATGTCGCCATTTTTCTCAGTAAATATATTTCTAAAGGTGCTACTGATATGAAAATTTCACCAGTTTTTGGTAACAACCCATGCAACCCACACATGCACACATAAAATGGAATTGGTATATATATACACACACACTACCAGTCAAAAGTTTGGACACACTTTTGACTGGAAGTGTATATACCCAATATATATAAATTATTCATTCATACCCATGGCAAATTTTGACTTAAAGTAACTTTTATTAAACCAACCATTTTTTTTATTTGAAATGACACAGGCTTCTCCCAAAAGATAAAACAAAAACTACAAAAGGCATCATTGTGGAAAAACTTCTTTATTTCTCAGTTTTTCTTTACATTTGAACAAAAGTGGCATGTCCGAAATTATTCATACCCATGACAAACTGTCATGGGTAAATCCAAGGTTCTATACTGGGGATCGGCAACCTTCAACAATAAAAGAGCCATTTGGGCATGGTTCCCACCAAATAAAACCCACCTGGAACCATAAAACCTACCTTAGCTTACTGGGGGTCGAGAGCTCAAAATAAGTCAGCCTGTCAGCAACAGGTGATGCAAACCAGGTGGGACGCATATTTCGATTGACATAATATTTAAAAACATTTTATTTCGATGTTGCAAGATCACCTAAATCTCTAGATTCATAACTATTACATTGAAAAAAATAACTAAATAGAATAACATTTATTTAAAATAAATGGCTATTATTTATTCACATTATTTTCTCAAAGCCACAGGGAGCCACGGCAGAGAGATCAAAGAGCTGGAGGTTGCTGACCCCTGTTCATTACCATATCCAAATAATCCAAGCTGTTCTATTCATTCATTTATTCATTCTTTACCACTTATGTGTTTCCAGGTCCTGGAGCCAATCCCAGCTCACATTGGGCGAGGCAGGGTACAACCTGGACATGTCGCCAGTCCATTGCAGGGCCAACATACAGAGACAGAGAAACATGAACAACCACTCACACTCACGCTCATACCTACTGGCAATAAAGAGCCACCAATTCTTTTGGTTCTAAAGCATTCTAATTACCCTGATTCATTGGGAACAGCTGTTTTAATCAACTCAATAGGTGAAAAACAGCAGCTCTCTGCAGTTGGTTTTTGGACAGTCACTGAGGACCTGCGGCTGCACATTGTGGCTGTTGAAAGTCAGGAAAGGGCTATAAGGCCATATCTAAATGTGTGCAAGCTCCAGTGGCTACAGTTCAAAGTATTACTAAAAAATACAAGACGTTTTACACTGTGGAAAATCTCAGAGGATGTGGTTGGAAGCTAAAAGTGACATCTGTCCTGACCAGGCGAATAGTGAGAGGTGAAAAATAATCTAAGGATCATCACCAAGGCCATCCTGGAGAATCTGGGGTCTGCTGGTGGCAACGTCTCAAGGCAGACAGTCCACCGGACACTGCACACTGCTGGGTACCACCAATGCAGGCAAAGGAGGACGCCACTTCTCCAGATAAGGCACACAAAAGCCCATTTGGCCTTTGAAAAAGCTCATCTGGACAAAAAAGAATTCTGGTCTTCTGTTTTATGGTCAGATGAAAATTTAATTGTTTGGCCACAATGGTGCAGCCTTCATTTGGTGTAAAAGAGGAGAAGCATTTAACCCCTAGAACAGCATCCCCACTGTCAAACATGGTGGGAACCTAATGCTTTGAGGGTGTTTTTCAGCCAATGGGCCGGGGAACCTAATTGTTGGAAGATGTGTTTTGAAATAAAACGAGTCTTGTAACTCCAAATATGGTTTATTTACCAGAGTGCCAACTGTGCATAGTTACAGACAACAACAGGTATACGTCTCAGTAACTACCTGCAGACTACCAAGTAACGCACATGCGCAGTAACTCGATTACTTCCACTAACTACGGTATCTGCAATAGCTCAATATTAACTTGTAAACACAGTGACTGATCTACATCCCCTTTCCTAAGCTTAAGCTCCATACAATAACAAAATTATCTGGTGAAATCAACAAATGTAGCAGAGCTTACCAAATGCCACAAAATAACTGATAATTAGCAGACTTATTCAGTAACTGATATAACATCCATAAAAGGTGAGAAACAGAGAAAACCCTTCTGCTTGAAATGTAAATAATATCAACTTCAGTCACTATTGTCAAACAAATGTAAACATAATGAAACAAGATTAATGTCTCAGCATATAGACAAATTTGAAATATTAAGCAGTACACTTAATTGTCAGCACTTAGCACACATATGAATTAACCTGAACAATGTGCATATTAATATTTAACTGACAAATGTATTCAGTCTCTTTATTTGGGATTTGGCTTGTTAATGCGGCCTGAGCGTGTTCTGTATGGACTTTCAGTGGTGTTTGAGGGAAGTCTATCTGGGGGAACCTCAACCTCGAACTGCTCAGTGTCCATCGTCTCTGTACTGTCACTTGTGTGGGTGTCACAGTCTTTTGACCAGGGGTCAGTGTCCTGGTAGTCTGTGTCACTTAGAGTGCGCTGTGCTGGAGCAGAGTCGACTACAGGCAAGATGCGTTGGTGATTCCTCCTGTACAGCCTTCCTTCTGAATGAATGAGATAGGATCTGGGCTCCTCACAGATCTCCTTTATCATGCCTGTGCGGTTGTAACCTTGTGGGGTCCGCAACCTGATAACCTGTCCTTGCATCAAAGGTTGAAGTGGTCAGCTTGTTTTGTCATAGCACAACTTATGTGACAGTCTCATTTTGAAAAGCTGAGCTTTCACCTGCTGTGGCTCACACACATGTGGTTCAAGCAGCTTGCTTGAGACGGGGAGAGTGGTGCGTGTCTGTCTTGACATCAGTCTCTGTGCAGGTGATCCAAGCTTTCCGTCACGTGGTACATTTCTGAGATTTAGGAGTGTTGTGCCTAGGATTGTGTATATTATTATTGCTTCTTATCGAATCTCAATCTGGAAGGGATGTTTCTACTGTGGATTGACTAAAAAAAATTACTGAAGGAAAGAGTGTAACAATGGCTGAGTTTTAAGGTTTTCATTAGCTCATAAGTGAGGAATCAAACGTATTCATTATATAAAGGGGGCAGGTTAAAATATGAGCTGAATGAAACAGGGAAACTCGGACATGAAAAGAAACATAACGCAACACAACCAAGAAGATTAAACAGCTGATACCCAAGTTGGGAGTTTGGGCGAATGAAAGTTCCCAGAAGTTGTTTAATAAATGCGGGGCGAATCTGTCTGAGGAAAGAGAGCTTCTTTTCTTTTAAACTAAAATTTGGGATAAAGTTGTCTAATAGCCATGCCTCACACCACTCAGAACAGCCAGCTGGGAGAGCAGATAAACGCAACCTTACTTTGGGCTGGCGAATCAACTGGCCGTGAAAAGGTCACAGTAGATATCTGACAAGAGCGGCTGTGTCGAAGTCCTTCGTCTTGGCCTCCCAAGTTAGACTGGTCCTCGGCTGAAGTGGCTGTTGGCCTGTCTCGTCCCTCTTCACCGGCAATGTTGTCCCTCGGGCAGCTGGCTTGGTGATATCCGAATTATTCCTTTCTATTCTGATGAGGGAACAGACGGGAGCAGCATGCAGCACCGGTGGCTCTGGTTGCCAAGGCAACTTGAGACACTGGGAACTGGGTGCAGTGCAGCCAAACTTGTTCTGGTCACCGGTAGTCTTTGCTTCAGGTCTAAACTTAGCCCTTGTTGCTAAGCGGCTAAGTCGTGACTTCTGGGTTTTGAGCCACGTTAATTTTTTTTTTCATTAGAGCTTCTGGTTAAGCTCTCCTCTCCAGAACTTTTTCGCCGTATTTCTGCCGAATTGTAATGTTTTCTTAAACTATTTATCGGGGGCCGACCCACGGGCGTGTTCTGATTGTCGGCGCGAATTTAGTCCAATCAGATTTCTCCCTCTAGCTTTGGGGTGTACGAAGGAGGTTTTATCTTTCTCTTTTGAAGTTATGCCTTTCATCCACCCAAGTTTACCCGCATATGAAATAAAGAGAAATGTATCTTTGATGAGTATATTTCCTCTTCTCTTCCTATCTACTGTGAAGACACAATTAGGTGGTTATTCTTTGCTATCACCATTGCAGAACATACAAACAGATGAGACAAGAAAAGGACATTTCATGCATATCTCGACTGGTGGTGGGAAGTCAGAATTACATGGCTACGGACTGTGTAGGAAGTTTCTTTCCGTTTCGTTTCCTTTTTTTTCTTTACATTTGTACGAAACCAAAAAGAAACAAAAGAAAGGCAAGAAATGAAGAAAACCCCGAACACATAGGTTGCAGCGCTCGGTCAGTGCGCCATCGGTTTTGGGGTTTCGCCATCAGGTGGCGCTGTGGTTCTATAAGTGGAATAGTCCGTTCTTTCTATTTACGCCAAATTAGCTCGTAGAAAGGCGGTTCAAACAGCTGTGAAGTCCTCTTCCTGCAAGGAAATCAATTCGGCGTGTTTACAGTCTCTTGTTTGATGAGAATAGTCCTTTTTTCTTTTATATCAATCTTATTGTTCTTACTGGCTTGGATACATTCCATAGCAGCAGTTTATGACCGCCATCTGCTAGTGTTATCAGTTCATACTGGGGGTAAATGTCACAGAGTTGTACCTCTCCAAAGGGAGGTTTGGCAGGTCTTGCTGATTTGTGGTGTGGGCTGTAATTTAGTGCCTGGGAAATCAGGGTCTCCTGATGCCAAAGTCAGATAGGAGTCTAGGATGGCACTTAGCGGGGACCTGTGAAATCTCTGATTAGAGCAATAGTCTCTTTGAAAGTTTGAGGGGTGTGGGAGATTGAACTCCCCCCCCCGGACCTCACAACAGGAGGTTGAGAAAAACACCAGTCCCATCTCTGTGAGACTTCTCCATGAATTGTTTAGCACTCAAGACAGCTCTTTTAGCAAACTCATTGGATTTGGGATACTCTGGGCTGCTGGTAACTTGAGTGAAGTCCCACTGAGTAACAAAGTCCTTGAAGCGCTGGCTTGCAAACTGTCTGCCGTTGTCTGATATGAGTGTGTGTGGTGCTCCATGAGCTGAAAAGTGTCTCTTGAGTTTTGCAATGACTGTTGCTGAGGTGAGATCACGAAGCAGGTCTATCTCATACCAGCCTGAGTATGAGTCCACCAGAACCAAATACTGTTTGTTGTGCCAGTCAAAGATATCTGTTGCCACAGTAGACCAAGGCAGGTCTGGGACTGGAACAGCTGTAGTGGTTCTTTCTGCTGGTGTGATTTTGTGCTGTTATACACTGAACATGACTGTATCTCTTTTTCAATGTCTTCTGTCATTGTGGGCCAGAAAACTATACCCCTTGCTCTCCGTTTTGTAGCTTCCATGGCAGGATGTCCTCTGTGCATAATGCTGATTTAGTCTTTTTGTAGAGAGCAGGGAATAACTGCCTTGTGACCTTTCATAATGACGCTATCTTCAATAGTCAGTTCATCTCTGAAAGGGAAGTAAGGACAGATAGCATGTGGAAGACTGTGCTGTTTGCTGGGCCACTCGTGTCTGATGATAGCACTGAGTGTCTGCAGGGTTATGTCCTCTGCTGTGTGTCTCAGTAACTCCTCAAAGCGAGAACAAGATATGTAGTTAACAGTCATTACATCAAAGCTGTCCTTCTCATCAGCATGCTGAATTGTAGAAGTCCTAGGAGCTTGCAACAGTGTGTCAGCCAGGTGCATTTGTTTGCCACTTTTGTAGATGAGTGTGATGCTATACTTTTGAAGTCTTAACATCATTCTTTGTAGTCTTGCTGGTGCTGCATGTATGGGCTTTTTTTATTATGGTGACCAGGGGCTGGTGGTCTGTTTCTATGGTCACTGGCTTTCCATAGATGTAGTCGTTGAATTTAGAGCATGCAAAGACCACTGCCAGCAGCTTTTTTTTCGATCTGAGCATATCTGGTTTCTGTGTCGGTTAATGTCCGTGAGGCATATGCTGCAGGTTTCCCTTCCTGCAGACATGCTGCTCCAAGCCCGTACTGCGAAGCATCACAGGTAAGTGTCACCGGCTTGCTGACATCATAGTATGACAAGACTGGTGGGCAGGACATATGGCTCTTCAATGCTTAAAAAGCATTTTGCTGTTGTTCACGCCACGCCCATACAGTGTCTTTGTGTGTAAGTTGTCGCAGCGGGGTTGACAGCTCACTGAAGTTTGGAATGAATTTTCCAAGGTAGTTGACCATACCTAAAAATCTTTGCAGAGCTGGCACGTTTGCTGGTACTGCCATTTCACTGATTGCCTTTGTTTTTGAAGGGTCAGCCTTGAGGCCTTCATTTGTGAAAACATGGCCAACGTAGCTGACTTCGTTCAGCCGGAACCTGCACTTGAGAGGATTAAGCCTCAGATTAACCTCTCTGGCACGGTTGAGCACTTTTCTCAAGTTGGCGTCATGTTCTTCAACAGTCTTGCCTCCAATCAGTATGGATTGGAGGCAAGACTGCCTGACTGAGACTGGAGTGATGACTCCAAGTTCCTGCATTCTGTCCAGCTCGGCTTTGACTCTGTCCTTCATAGCCACAGGAATGCGATGTGCAGGACGAACAACAGGTCTCACACCCGGTCGAGTGTCATGGAGTATGTTACGGGTAGCTTCCCAAGCTCGTCAGAGAAGAGGTCGCTGTATTCAGTTTGAAGTTGGTGCGACAGATCATTATCAGCAGGGCTTAGCTTGTGCATGTCTTTGCTGAATGAAACTAGTCCCATTTTCATGCTTGCACGTAGCCCTAGCAGTGGCAAAACATCTTCCTGAATGATGTAGAATGACAATGTGTATGACTGTTCCTCTAGATGGCACTGTAGCTTAACTTTACCTACAGTCTTTATTTTGCTACCACCGTATGTGGGTTTGTGGGTATATTGAATGTTGTCTGTTCTTTTTTCTTTATCTGCTCAAATGTCTTCATTGGCAAGACATTGCACTTTGCACCAATGACCACTTTCATTTCAACTGGATTTCTGTTAACTTGCAAAGTTACAAAAGCTTCCTCATTTTCTTCAATCTGTGCATCGGTTGACTTAACACTTGCGGTGTTAAGCCATTGACATAAAATGCCTCATCTGTTGTGTTATCAGCTTGGTTAGGCAATAGCCGATGAACAGTCCTTCTAGGCGTCTGCCATTTGTATGATTGTTGTTTGGACTTGCAGCACTTTTTAAAGTGATTCCACTTTTTGCATGTATGACACTGGTGACCAAAAGCGGGGCATTAATCTTTATTAGCTGGGTGGTTGTCTCCACAGTTGTTACAGTTAGCAATGCATGCTGTTCCAGTTTTTTCTGCATGTTTTTTTATCTTTGTCTCATGCTTCATTTTTCTCATCAACTTAGCTTGGACTGCATCAACATTTGTGGCAGAGTGCTGTGGATAAGATAGTGTTTTGTTGTGCTCTTAAGTCACCTCATGAATTTGACAGACAGAGATAGCTTTAGCCAATGTCAAATCACTGTCACGCAACAACACTTTTCTCATATTGTCATTATTAATGCCATAGACCAGTCTATCTCTAATAAGTTCCTGATAGAGATCTCCAAAATTGCAGCTTTTTGCTTTAATCCTCAAATCACTAACATAAGATTCAATTGTCTCACCAGCTCTTTGGTTGTGTGTGTTGAACTTGTGTCTTTCCATTGTGATGTTAGTTTGAGTGTTGCACATCTCTCGAAACTTTCTCTGGAGGCATTCACGATCCTCTTTAGATTCAGTGGGAGCGAAGATGCGTCCTTCCTCGCCGGGCTCTCTCACTTCTCCTGCATACACAAAAGACCGCTCATGTTCAATGGCCTCCAGTCCTGGCAGATTGAGGAGAATATATGCTTGTGTGCAGGCCGGCTTGTCAGAGTGTCCTGCCGCGATGAAGATGCCATATTCTTGCTTGAATATCCACCAGTTTTCAGCGATGTTACCATCAAAGACGAGTGGGTCGGGCTTCCAGAATCCTTCCGCCATTTATTTATTTATTTATTTTTTGAGTCGCGCCTTCTAGCAAGCTGCAGTTGTCCTCGCCCAAAAAAACAAAAACACCCATTGTCTGCGAAAAATCTGGAAGAAAACTTCTGACACCATGTTGAAAGATGTGCTTTTAATTAAAACGAGTCTTGTAACTCCAAATATGGTTTATTAACCAGAGTGCCAACTGTGCATAGTTACAGACAACAACAGGTATACGTCTCAGTAACTACCTGCAGACTACCAAGTAACACATGCGCAGTAACTCGATTACTTCAACTAACTACGGTATCTGCTATAGCTCAATATTAACTCTTGTAAATACTAGGGGTGCAACGGTACAGGTAGCCCACGGTACGGTCCGTACCTCGGTTTTTGGGTCACAGTTTCGGTATGTGTTTTGTTCTTAAAGAGACAATTTTTTTTAACCAAAATTATTTATTTATTTTGCTTGTCAGTTCCAAACAATTCTGGTTCTGAATAACACTTTAAGTTAACAGTTGGTTAACAAATACAACACTTAAACTCAAAAAGTAGACCTTTTTCCTTGCCTACTACTTACACCACAGCATAAGATATGTATAAAAAATTAAACAAAAATATGAACAAAAAACACTTTAAAATGTTGAAGTGCCTCTTAGCATTAACTACTAGTATACATAAATAGTAGCAGTGATGGAAATAACGGCGTTACTAACTTTGTTATTTTTTTCAGTAACAGGTAATCCAACTAATTACTATTTCCATCATTACGACGCCGTTACTGACAATGAAATGTGGTGCGTTATGAAGTGTGAAGTGAAGCAACTCATAGAAGCTGCGTTCAGCCACAAGAGCTGCAAAGATGTTTTTGGTTTTTTTTTTGGGGTTTTTTTTGTGTGTGCGGGGGGGGGACAACTGCATGAGTGATGATGATTGGCTAAGGTAGAGTAAGATTTCATGGTAAGCCAGCCGGAGGCAGTGTTCAGTTGGGCTGGTGTTGTTTACACACAAACACACACGCGCAGAGCAGCCTCACACAAACTATCAGACATAGCCTGCAGCAATGGCGCGTCCGGAGGCAATATTACAAATCCTACTATGGCCACGCCAAGACCTGCCTTACCCGCCAATCAGAGGCAGAGTAAGGCGGGTCTTGGTGTGGCCATAGTAGGATTCGTATCGCCGTCCGGAGCATTCAGAGGTAAAGTTGTCATTTCCAAGGTGGAAGTTTTCCTGCTTCTGTGTGTGTGAGCTGCAACGGCTCCAGTTGCAACAGTGTGATAGGTTAGTCACCGTGAGTGGGCGGAGGCACAACAGTGATATGCGACATTAACTCGCAGGGGAGGGCTTTCGCCTGGACAGTCAGTCAGGCACACACACACACACACACACACAGTAGCCTGTAAAGCAGTAAGCGCTAATGCAACCTGACTTGTACCGAAAACCCGCGGGACATAAGAGGCGTACCGAACAGTTCAGTTTTTACCGAGTACCGTTAGATCCCTAGTAAACACAGTGACTGATCTACACTAATCAAAGTAAACAGCACCATGAAAAAGGAGGAATACATCAAGATTTTCAACAACAACAACATCAGGCAGTCTGCAGAAAAACTTGGCCTTGGGCACCATTGGACATTTCAGCATGACAACGACCCAAAGCAAACTGCAAAAGTGGTGAAGAAATGGTTAGTGGACAAAAATATTCACATTTTGGAGTGGCCAAGCCAGAGTCCTGACTTGAATCCAATTGTGAATCTGTGGAGGGGGCTAAAGATCAGGGTGATCAGGGTCATTGAAAAAGAAAGGGCAAAAACACCAGTGGAGACACGCAAAAAGCTGGTCAACAATTACAGTGGGGCAAAAAAGTATTTAGTCAGCCACCAATTGTGCAAGTTCTCCCACTTAAAAAGATGAGAGGCCTGTAATTTTCATCATAGGTATACCTCAACTATGAGAGACAAAATTAGAAAAAAAAAAAAAAAAAATCCAGAAAAATCACATTGTCTGATTTTTAAAGAATTTATTTGCAAATTATGGTGGAAAATAAGTATTTGGTCAATGACAAAAGTTCATCTCAATACTTTGTTATATACCCTTTGTTGGCAATGACAGAGGTCAAACGTTTTCTGTAAGTCTTCACAAGGTTTTCACACACTGTTGCTGGTATTTTGGCCCATTCTTCCATGCAGATCTCCTCTAGAGCAGTGATGTTTTGGGGCTGTCGCTGGGCAACACGGACTTTCAACTCCCTCCAAAGATTTTCTATGGGGTTGAGATCTGGAGACTGGCTAGGCCACTCCAGGACCTTGAAATGCTTCTTACGAAGCCACTCCTTCATTGCCCAGGCGGTGTGTTTGGGATCATTGTCATGCTGAAAGACCCAGCCATGTTTCATCTTCAATGGCCTTGCTGATGGAAGGAGGTTTTCACTCAAAATCTCACGATACATGGCCCCATTCATTCTTTCCTTTACACGGATCAGTCGTCCTGGTCCCTTTGCAAGAAAACAGCCCCAAAGCATGATGTTCCCAACCCCATGCTTCACAGTAGGTATGGTGTTCTTTGGATGCAACTCAGCATTCTTTCGCCTCCAAACACGACAAGTTGAGTTTTTACCAAAAAGTTCTATTTTGGTTTCATCTGACCATATGACCTTCTCCCAATCCTCTTCTGGATCATCCAAATTCTCTCTAGCAAACTTCAGACAGGCCTGGACATGTACTGGCTTAAGCAGGGGGACACGTCTGGCGCTGCAGGATTTGAGTCCCTGGCGGCGTAGTGTGTTACTGATGGTAGCCTTTGTTACTTTGGTCCCAGCTCTCTGCAGGTCATTCACTAGGTCCCCCCGTGTGGTTTTGGGATTTTTGCTCACCGTTGTTGTGATCATTTTGACCCCACGGGGTGAGATCTTGCGTGGAGCCCCAGATCGAGGGAGATTATCAGTGGTCTTGTATGTCTTCCATTTTCTAATAATTTCTCCCACAGTTGATTTCTTCACACCAAACTACTTACCTATTGCAGATTCAGTCTTCCCAGCTTGGTGCAGGTCTACAATTTTCTTTCTGGTGTCCTTTGACAGCTCTTTGGTCTTGGCCATAGTGGACTTTGGAGTGTGACTGTTTGAGGTTGTGGACAGGTGTCTTTTATACTGATAATGAGTTCAAACAGGTGCCATTAATACAGGTAACGAGTGGAGGACAGAGGAGCCTCTTAAAGAAGAAGTTACAGGTCTGTGAGAGCCAGAAATCTTGTTTGTTTGTAGGTGATCAAATACTTATTTTACCGAGGAATTTACCAATTAATTCATTAAAAATCCTACAATGTGATTTCCTGGATTCTTTCCCCCCATTCTGTCTCTCATAGTTGAAGTGTATCTATGATGAAAATTACAGGCCTCTCTCATCTTTTTAAGTGGGAGAACTTGCACAATTGGTGGCTGACTAAATACTTTTTTGCCCCACTGTATAGGAAGCATTAGATTGCTGTAATAGCCAATAAAGACTTTTCTCTTGATAATTGAGAAGGGTATGAATAATAATGGACATGCCACTATTTGTTCAAATGTAAATAAAAACTGAGAAAAAATTTTTTTTCCACAATGATGCCTCTTGTACAATGTCTTATTATCTTCTGGGAGAATCCTGTGTCATTTACACAACAAATGTTACACAACGACAACAACAACAAAAAAAAAAAACAAAACCCAAAACTTGTGGCTTAAATAAAAGTAACTCTACGTCAAAATTTGCCTGGGGTATGTATAATTTAGAGATAGAGATAATGACACTTCACAACAGCACTTGTAAAGCAGTTCTCACCAGTGAATACTGATTGGGAATCAAAGAAAATAACTTTAAGAACTTGCTTTTTTGATTAATTTCAAATCAAAGGAAGTGTAACCAGCCTGAGGGAACACAATGTCTACTTCAGAATTATAGCTTTCCTTAAAATATAAAACATTTTAACTTCGCTTTACCAAAGCTGTTGATTATGTTGTGCAGTCTGGGTGGGGGAGAGTTCAATCTCCCACACCCCTCAAACTTCAAAGAGACTATTGCTCTAACCAGAGATTTCACAGGTCTCCACTAAGTGCCATCCTAGACTTCTATCTGACTTTGGCATTAGGAGACCCTGATTTCCCAGGCACTAATGAACAAAACAAACAAAGCCATGTGCTTGGAATGTGGGTATGACAACTTTTTACTTGTCTAATGAGTGGTTTTGGAGTGGAGTGTTTTGGGGGTTTTTTCCCCCGTTTTTTTGTTTTAAGCAAAACAAATCATCAGAAGCGACTTGTTGTCATTCACTTAAATGATGTATGCAGCATTGTTAAGCAGGAAGCTGCTGACAGTTAGATGCAGTGTTGCCAGACTGGGCAGCCCAGTTGGGCTTCTTTTGATTAAGTTGGGCTGGGGGAAAAAGCATTTGGTGGAGGAGATGAAATTGGGCTGCTTTTGAATAGATATGGAGGTTTTTGAAAATATTGTGAGAGCAAATTTACGAAACAAGCTATCCTGAGGGGTGTACTACAAAGCGAGATTAGTGCGTTAGCGAGGTATGTTGAACATAAAGCCAGACTTTTCCGTGTCACGAAGGTGGCTCTCTTTTAAACTGGCTTAATCACCATGGTAACTTATGCTGCGAACATAACCTGGTCCGGACCAGTTTTTGTTCTGAGTTTCAGCTTAAGGTCGGCTATAAAAAGCGCCGCCCTTTCACTGATCATCCTCCTTGGAACATGGCATCACCGTTTTTGGAAAATCCAGTGGATTTAGGTACCCGAATTGTTAGAGGTGCTCTTCGGAGGGAGAGAGTTTTTCGAGACGATCCTTTGGTGTTTTCTGACGATATTCTATATGAGCGATCTAGATTCTCAGCTGAGGGAATACGTTACATATGCAATCTTGTTGAAATATATAAGTAATGCGACCAAACGAAGCCATGCACTTACAGTAACGCAGCCATCAGCAGCAGTTTTCACCTAAAAAAACACACACAAACACCAATCACAGGATGTGTTTTATTATTTATTACAGTTCTGCTTTTTGTGGGAAGAGTATACAATGTCAATCATGCTTAACAAAATAAAAAGTACCATTTACTGCAGTACATTTTTCTCATACTCAAGTTGCTCGATCTCAAGTTTTAGTTTCTTGATCTCCAGCTCTTTTTTCTGATTATCCAGCTCGAGATGGTTTTTATAAAGGGCCCTCACATTGTCTGCTCCAACCTGTATTAATAGGACATTGAGGTGTTCATCAAGCAACAGAGATGAGTGAGATAGACTTTTCAGTTATGTTGGTGTACTGTATTCCTCATTCACTTATTCGTTATTGGTAAGGATTATTTTAAAAAAGTAGACATTGGACTGCTAGAAATTATGAAACCCTTACCCCCTTGTTTTTTTGTGGGCCTAGAGGTGGAGGCCACAGGCTGAGGGGAGGGTTCCACAATGTCCTCTCCCTGTGACATTGATGAGCAAGAAACTTAATTGTTTCTAATTTAAAAAGATGAATTTAAAATTTATATTAAATTCTTATTTAGATTATTAAGATATCTACCCCCAAAGGTACCTCTGAATGCACTGAAAGTGTCTCTTCATCATTGATCTCCTCCTGTGGAATAGTTTAAGAGAAATGAATAAAGTGGATTCAACACAGCAAACAAAGATGTACAAACAAACAAAGTACATGACAACTTTGACAGTTACCTCTGTGTGGGGGCCAGCAAGGGTGTGTGCTGGCGGCTTGAGCAACACTAGTGTCTCCTTCAACTGTAAATTAGATTAAGTCTTTTCTCATCTGAGAAAAAATAAATATGCATATAGTATTTTACCACCAATGCACTTATACATACCCTGGACAAGGAATTGCTGCCGGGAGCTGTCAGCACCAGCGTCTGATTGAATACCCCCTCCATGATTGGCCGCCCTTCATTGTTTGCAAGGGCCAGCTCCTCTGAGGCCATGTAATCTGCTGGAGCGGGGCTCCCTCCAGTCTTTCTCCTCTCATTTTCTTCTTGTTTGCTTAAGATAATTTTAACACTTAACATGTTATGCAGTGTATCATCCATATTACACCAAAAGAGTGATGAATCCACAGCAAATACAGACCACTTTGGATTATATTTTTGTGCTTGGTCCGGATTTGCTGCCAGGACCGTTTAGCACTGCTGGCACTACAACTAATAAAACACCAATTAGAAAATTGCTTAAACTTTATCATAAATCAAATCAAATCAAATCAAATCAGATTTATTTGTATAGCGCCAAATCATAACAAAGTTACATCAAGGCACTTTACATATAGAGCAGGTCTAGACCAAACTCTTTATAAAATTATTTAAAGAGACCCAACAGATCCCCCGATGAGCAAGCACTTGGCGACAGTGGCAAGGAAAAACTTCCTTTAAGAGGCAGAAACCTCGGGCAGAACCAGGCTCAGGGGGGGCGGCCATCTGCCTCGACCGGTTGGATAAATAAGCCAAATCAAAATAATTTCACTTTGATTTGGCCCTAATCTAAGTGATTTCCATGTATCCTTCACTGTGAGACAATGTCAGGGAGGGAATTAAAGTTATATAATGATATAAAATATAAAAATGTACTATATCATATTATATTACATAGGCTATATTAATTTACGGATTTACACGATCTGCAATTTTTTTCAGGCTTCCTCTCTTGCCTTGTTCGCAGCAACAGTGTTGCTTTTAGCTGTTATTGTTGGTCTGAACTCTTCATAGCTCTCCATTATCATAATCTACTCCTCTTGGCTGAAATATGCGGCACGTAATCTGCGGAAATAGCATCAAATGACTCCTAAACACCCCTTTTTATGTGAACACGCACAGAGCCTAATGAGGCAAGCTTGGGTCGACAAATCAAGTTGATAACCACAGTCATGATACTCGTTATCTGTGGTTGGAGCTTTCGGTTTTGTCGAGGCCAGCTCACCGAAAGAAAGCCTGGCTCTGTTGAGCTTCCTTCGTAGTATACCCCCCTGCTATGGTCAAAGGAACATGTCAAAATAAACAAATATTTAATTGACATGAGTTCTATCCAGTGTTTTTTGTGATAAGGCAGGGCTTGAGTTGGTGGGTTTTACTATTGGTTAGGTCCCTTTGAGGGCCCACATCTGCACTTGATGATTTTGTTCCATTTTGTGTCATTGAACTGGCACAGTGGTCTGCTGGCAACTAGTGTTTAAACTCGATTAATTTTATAGACTCAAGTTAAGCTGAGTAAATCATTAAGGTTTCGCTTTGGATTACCCATGGTAATGATCCATATATTGCCATGGGGGAAGGGCTATGATAATCTTAAATGGTGCAGTCTGAAAGTAGCCTAAAAGCGTTATTTTAAAAGCATTCTGGTTGTCTAACAATCCTAATAATAATATAACTATAGTTTGTTTTTGTTTTGCTTACAATAAAATATGCTGCAATTGTAGTGCATAGCACTACTACTGATGATAAGAATAATAAAAATTAAAATAACAATAATAATTATCATAATCATCATCATCGTAGCCTGTGCATAAAATATATCAGCCACATAACAAACTGTTTGTGTGTTTAACTGCTTGGTATTGTTGTTATTGTTATTGCAATATTTAACTAATTACTTAGATTAATTGACTGGAGTGAAATCAGTGAACCGAATTATCTGAGTCCACAGTGTTTCCAGTGAATCCGCTGACCTTAGTCAGTGAACCGATCCAAACAAAACAACTGTGATTTGTAATTCAGTATGTGGAAGGGCAGATAGGAATGAGGAGATGCTACATTTAATTTTAGTTAAGACTTTTCTTTGGAGACTACGTATGTCTCCTCTCCAAATCATTTTATCATTATTAACCGAAAATAAAACTGGACTGAAGTGCTACAACTTTATCTTTTTCTTGGGCTGCTGTAAAATGTACTTTTCTTCCCTTCTCTGCAACATAAAGAGCAATTTTATTCTCTCACATGGAGGACTTCAGGAGATCTACAGCTTCTGTCTGCTGGAAGTCTTCGGCAAAGTTTATGGCCGTCCTGAAACCAGATGAGAACTATTACTGAGCTGTTGAAGCTCTGATCAGTCCTCGGCTTCAGGCAGCTTCAACAAATAAGTGCAATATAATGAACAAAAGTGGAAAGTGTGTAAAATGTAGTGTAATTTCTACAAGGCATCTGCAAAGTTTAACTGAACACAGTAAGAGACACTTTGTAGAGCCAGTCACTGAAGTCCGCACTTACCCTACCCTACATGAATAACCACTTACCAACCATTAGATGCCTTCATGCTGATGTCAGCCCCCATGTTTAGCAACTGCTCCGTCTGTGTGAGGAAGCCTCTACTTGCTGCCACCATCACAGTTGTGGCTCACGTCTCAGTGTGGGTGTAATCACCTACAACAATACAACAATGTGAGCAGATGGTAGCTTTGCATTCTTACGTCCATGCTATACACCTGGGGCCTCATTTATAAAACTGCATAGGATTGTTACTAAAAGTGTACGTACACCAAAGTTTGTGTACACCTGGATTAGGGTTAGTGCCGGTGTCACTGAGGTGCCATCTGGTGTGGCAACAGTGGCGTCCCAGTCAGTTGCTGAGTCTGTGCAGACTGAGGCAATTGATTTCTCTCGCTTGCCCCAGGATGAGCAGGGCAAAGTGAGGTCTCTTCTCACCAAGTATACCCCTGTGTTTTCAGCTCATGATGGTGATCTGGGTTGCACCAACCTGATTGCCCATGAGATTCCCCTCTTGGACGCTGTTCCTGTGTGGCAGTATTCCCCCATCTGAGTATGAAGTTGTGAAGGAGCATATTAATAAACTGCTAGAGGCACAGGTAATCAGGGAAAGTAGCAGCCCTTATGCATCCCCAATTGTGCTGGTTAAGAAGAAGGATGGCACTCTCCGCATGTGCTCCGTTGACTACAGGCCATTGAATAGCAAGACAAGAAAGGATGCGTTCCCTCTTCCTTGCATCGAGGAATCCCTTGATCCACTATGGATTTAGCCAGTGGGTACAATCAGGTTCCAGTCGCTGAGGCCGACTGACCTGAAACGGCTCTCTGCACTGCCTTTGGCCTCTTTGAGTGGAACTGCATGCCCTTTGGACTCTGCAATACCCCTAGCACCTTCCAGAGATTGATGCAACGGATTGACGAGCAGTGCCAGTCCTTGCTTTTGTACCTTGATGACATCGTGGTTTTCTCCTCCACAGTTGAGCAACATCTGGAGAGGTTGGAAGTAGTGTTGGGGTGGCTGCGGCATGAAGGCCTCAAGGTGAAGCCCTCAAAGTGTGCCTTCTTTCAGCAGGAGGTGTGGTAATCAGGGCATATGATTCCCGACAAGGGTGTCTCCACAGATCCCAGCAAGGTGGAAGTGGTAGCCAATTGGCTTCCCCCAACTACCATCGCTGAGCTGCGGTCCTTCCTGGGCTTTGCCAGTTATTACCACTGGTTCATGGAAGGGCTTGCCAAGTTGGTTGCCCCTCTACATAAGCTGGTTGCAGAGTTTGGAGGCACCAGGTCGAAGAAGAGGTCAGAGGGAGGAGTCACTGGGCACTGGACGGAGGAGTGTCACCGGAGCTTTGAGGCACTCAAAAGCAAGCTCACCACAGCACCGGTGCTTGCATATGCCAACTTTTCCCTCCCTTTTATTTTGGAGGTGGATGCCAGCCATGGTGGCTTGGGGGCTATATTTTCACAGGAGGGGGCAAAGTGAGGCCCATTGCTTATACCAGCAGAGGTCTTAGGCACACTGAGCGCAACATGAGCAATTATAGCTCTATGAAGTTGGAGTTCTTGGCACTGAATTGGGCCATGACTGAAAATTTTAGGGAGTATCTGCTTGGCAACCTGTGTTGTCTATACAGACAACAACCCCCTCAGCCACCTGTCATCTGCCAAGCTGGATGCCATGGAGCAACGCTGGGCAGCCCAGCTTACAGCTTTTCACTTTGAAATTAAGTACCGTTCTGGCAGGAGCAACAAGAACGCTGATGCGCTATCCCGTCAGCATTCTCCCGGTGTGCAGGACATGGAAGCCATGTTCCCTGGCAGCGTGCTCCCCGAACCTTTGCAGTAAGCCCTTCAGGTGCAAAACCCTGGGGCTACTCAACCTGCTGTCATGGCCCTGCCTCGGCATACACCCTCTGACATCTGCATGCTCCAGCAAGCTGACCCCATTATTGGTGAAATCTGGGGGTTCTGGAAGCAGAAGTGGTGTCCCAAACATGAAGAGCACAAGCGGCTGTCTCAGCCTCCTATAGCGCTGCTTCAACAGTGGGACCGCTTGGTCGAGAGGAGTGGAGTCTTGTATCGCCAAGTCCTTCACCCTGACGGTGCTGAGGCAGTGTTCCAACTGCTTTTGCCTGCGGCATTAAGGGAAGAAGTACTGACTGAGGTTCACCAGAGGCATGGGCACCAGGGTGTTGAGAGAACTTTGGGGCTGCTACGACAGCGGTGCTATTGGCAGGTATGCCATCTGATGTAGCTCACTAGTGTCAGTGTTGTAATAGGTGCCAGGTTGCCAAGAACACCCAACCAGCTGCTCGCAGCTACATGGGGCACCTGCTGGCTTCCTGGCCAAATGAGATCCTTGCCATGGACTATACAGTTTTGGAACCCACCCATAGTGAGATTGAAAATGTCCTTGTTATGATGAATGTTTTTAGTAAATACACGCTGGCTGTTCCTACTCGTGACCAATGAGCCTCCGCTGTGGCTCAGGTTTTGGTGACTGAATGGTTCTCAAAGTTTGGTGTACCAACCCGCATACATTCAGACCAGGGCCAAAACTTTGAGAGCTCCTTGATTCAGCAGCTGTGTACTCTTTACGGGGTTGAGAAATCCCGCACCACGCCATACCATCCAGCAGGTAATGGACAGTGCGAACGGTTGAATTGAACACTTCACAACTTGCTGCGCACTCTGCCGGCTTCTCGGAAACGGGACTCAAACTCCTGAGTTTGAGCCAAAAGCCAAGGCTCCCAGTTGATTTTCTCTTGGGTCAGGTTCAGGACCCTGCTGGCGGTACAGTCCACAATTGGATTTTGGAGAACCAAACCCGCATGCAGATTGTCTTTGAGAGTGCTAGGTAACGTCTGAAAGTTGCAGCAGAGCGCAGGAAGAGCAACCACGACTGGCATGTTCATGATGCACCACTGATGGAGGGCTAGTTGGTGTGGGTCTGAGACTTCAGTGCAAGGGGCCACAATAAGATCCAAGACCTGCGGGGTTCTGTGGGGTACAGAGTCCTCAGAGCGCCAAAAGACGGAGGTCAGGTGTACACCATTGCACCTTAAAAGGACCACACCAAAACCAAACATGTCCATGGTTCGTTGTTGAAGGCTGTGGTTGGAGCTGCTTCTTTGGGTGGTGTGGCTGCCCCTCTTCCACGTCCTCTTGACCAGCCACAGTTGGAGGATGAGCAGTCATGTGACGGTGACTTGTTTGTTTTAGGGCATGAGGCTCCTTATGCCACTCCCACAAAACAGCTGCAGTGACACAAACCACCCCTCAGTTGCTGCTCCTGGACATGCGGCAGTACCATCTGCACAGTTGTCTGTTACCCTGAAACCAGCAAAGTTTAGTGCGCCAGAGTGCACAGTTGACGGCTGGTCAGCATTCTGACGTTCACCATCTTCCAAGAACTGTGAGGGACATGGTCGATGTAGCGGAAAACCTATCAGGTTCTGTGTCCAATGCAGTTTCAGCTCTCTTTAGACTATGGAACTTGTGGTCCTTGGCTTTGATTGACCGATTGTCAGGGCGGCAATGCATTTGGGGGATAGATTGTAGCAGGATGAGTTGCTCCTAATGAGTGCATGCTGCCTGGTGTAATCACCACCCTCATTAGCCTCTCACTGTATGAGGGCACTCTATATAAGCAGACTTTGACCATTGGACTCCCACTTGCTCTGGCTCTGGAACGCACACTCCCTGCTCGCTTCGTTTCTGTTCCCCGCTGCGACTTGCGAAGGTAACGTTGCAGTGGCTGCCTGTGCTTGTGGAAATTTTTCTGTCTTGTCTAACTTAAATGTAAACTTTGGCTCTTTGTAGTGATATGTACTGTATGTGGTTTGGCTTCCTCCTCTGCGGTTGCGCGCTATGACCTCAGCTGATCGAACGCTGCCTGAGTGGTAAGTAGCCATGTTCCCTTCCTTAGTACTTGTTATTATGTTAATTTAGTTTTTCGTTTAGGATTAAGGAATGGTCTAAAGTGTGGCTGCAGCGTGAGGAAGGAAGGAACTACTTTGCTGGCCTAAGCTGGCTGTAGTGGCATTATTTTATTATTAATATATATTTAAGGTGTGCGTGGGTATTATGGGGTTCACTCCCTCTTTTCATTCATTTAATTAGTAATTTTCAGCCGTAGAGCTAGCTCTCACGGCTGTTAATTTCTTTTTGTGTGTGATTCACTGGTTTAATTGATTTGTATTTCTTTATATAAATATTGATTTGTGATTGTGTTTGGTTTGTGTAATTTACAATTATCCCTTGGCAGCTTAGGGTATTTGTTTATAGGTTTTTTTGGGTTTGATAAATTGGTTTCCATTGTTGTCTAGTCTAGTTTATGCCACTCTAAGTTTGGTTTATTTTCTTTTTTTTTAAATTTTATTTTGTTACAGTTATTTGTTCTGTTGAGTGTGACCCCATTTAATTTTATCCCTTTTTCCCCCAGTTGCTGAGAGCCGACAGTGGTGATCCCAGTGTCCTGGGTGGTGGTTTCCCTATTCCCGTGTTTTTGTTGTGTGCTGTGCAGCCCCTGGTCCTGGGTTCCCTCACCAAGTGTGCATGTGTGTGTGTGGCTGTCATGTGTGACCGGGGTGACTTTTGTTTTATTGGGATCCCTCACACCCCGTGTGACCCATCTCTCCACCGGTAAGCCGCAGCACTGGCTGTGTATCCTTCCCCCTATTCCCTGATGGGAATGGTGGTTTTAATTGTATTTTAATGTCAATTTGTTCAAAAAAAGTACCTTGTCTTTTTTGTACTGGAACCACATATCATGCCTCCCCTTGTAGAGCGAACCTGAGGGCTTCAATTTGGGTGCGGTCATAACTATCTCCTTGGGCGAAATTCCCTAGGTGGCGTTGTCTGGCTGTTTATGGTGATTAGGCTCCTTAGTGTTATATGTCAAGGACCTTATACCATTCTCCCCTCATGTTGCCAAACTGGACCCAGTTCAGCACATAGATCCAAGAGCAGCTCTAGGGAATCTAAAACGGCTCATAAGCCAGTTATCATCATGGCGTTATGGTCCCTGAAAACCTTCTCCCTCCTAATTCTGCCACTGGCTTATACTTCCAGCAGTGCCAGCAGTGCCATGGTGCAGCATTACGCACAGGCCTCACCGCTGTATTTATAGGCTTACAATAATCAGGCTGATAACACGTTGAATAATCAGTTCATGCTGTAACATATTGTGTTATAAAAAAAAGGCAAAGCGCATAGCGCTTTGCCTTTTCTAGCTGCAGTCTGTTTGTCCCTGTTGACTACCCGTAGCTCTGGTCAAAGCGGCATCAATAAACAGCATGGCTCCCCGATAAGCCCGTATCCAGTGTTCAGTATATTACGTGGTTTCAGAAGTCTGTCAAGAACAGAAAAAACAATGGCAACCTTGCAGTTTGAACATCCGAAGATCGACTGGGACACTCTGGATTTATACCAGGAGTTTGAAAGGTTCAGAAGTCACGTCACATTAGTCTTTGATGGTCCTCTCTCGGAGCTAACGGCTAAAAAGCAAGCCGGTTGCCTGGGCATGTGGATCAGCGAACAAGGTAGAGAAATCTACAAGACATTAAACTGGGCTGATGGTGAAAAAGAAGATCAGGTTAAAGTACTGGAGAATTTTGCCAGGTACATAAGGCCAAGGAAGAATAAGCGGATAGCCAGACACCGCTTCAAACAAAGGAAACAAGGGCCAACTGAAAGTTTTGATAACTTTGTGAAGGATTTGAGACTCATACTAATGGATTGGGAGTACGCTGACCCAGATGACATGTTAATTGATGCCATTATTGCGGGGTTGAGAGCGTCAAATCCTCACCTCTATCCAGTCTTTCTTGGACCCGTTTTTCTATCTAAAGCTGTAGAAATCCCTCAGCAGTTTGAGATGTCACAGAGACATGAAAATTGTCAGAGAGGATGACTCACAAGTATCTGTGTTTGCTAAAACAGAATACTCTGCACAAAAAAATAAGATACACAACAAAGGACAGAAAAAACCCACATATCATAGGCAGGCATCAGTCAGCCAAGCTAAAGACTGCCCAAGTTGTGGTAAAGACTCCAGCCACAAGTGGAATAAAGGGAAGTGTCCAGCTAAGGGATCAATATGTTCCTATTGTCACAAACCAAATCATTGGGTGGTTGTGTGTTGCAAGCGTGCAATAAACTCAGAGTGTTGAGCTCAGTCAGGATCCATGTGAGGATGAAATCCTGAACATAAATCTGACACAGACTGGTGAGCCACAGGATAATAAATGGTGTCACGAACCAGGTCGCATGGCCATGACAAAGAGGGAGACGCACACACAAGGAAAGTCAATTAAAGGATTTTATTTACTAAATCATAATCATATATAAAAGAACCTAACTAAGCATGGTGTGTGTAGTCAGTAAGTCAGTGGTGTAGTGAGTGCATGGGTGAAACAATGTATGTGTGTGTAAAACTAAAACTAAGGCCAAACCAAACCCAAAACCCAAATGCTGCCTCAGGCAAGGAGAAGAGAAAGAGCAATACATAGACTGCAAAATGCTACAGGGCCCAGATCAAAGCAAGGACTTCCTTTTCAATCACTGAGTAATTTAACGAATATCGATTAAACTTTTTACAAAAGAAACTGACTGCCCTGTCAACACCCTGCTCATCTGCCTGCATCAACACTGCCCCTGCTCCTACATGACTTGCATCCACCTGTATGACAAAAGGTTGATCAAAACGGGGTGCAGCCAGCACTGGTGCCACACAGAGAAGAGACTTCACATTACCAAAAGCTTCCTCGCACTTGGGTGACCACACAAACTGAGCCCTGGCCTTCAGCAAATCAGTCAACAGTGCTACAACTGTAGAAAAATTCTTACAGAAACATCTGTAATATCCAACCATCCCAAGAAATCTCATGAGTTCCTTTTTAGTGGTAGGCTGCGGAAACTGCTTGACTGTCAACACTTTAGCATGCACAGGAGCCAACCGCCCCTGTCCAATCACTCGACTCAGATAAGTCACAGTTGCATGAGCAAACTCACACTTTGCTAGATTTACTGTGAACTTCACCTCTGCCAACCGGTCAAACAGAACTCTAACCCGCTGCATGTGAGAAAACCAGGTATCACTGTAGACCACTAAATCATCAAAGTAAACTGCACACCCATCCAGCCCAGCCACCACACGGTTCATCAAACGTTGAAAAGTTGCCGGTGCATTTCTCAACCCAAATGGCATCACTTTACAGGAGTACAGCCCTGGTGGAGTAATAAAAGCTGCCACTTCCTGTGCTCTTTTAGACAAGGGCACCTGCCAGTAACCCTTCAACAGATCAAACTTACTGACATATCTAGCAGCACCGACCTGGTCTACACAATCCTCCATTCGAGGCAATGGGAAAGAATCTGGCTTTGTCACCTTGTTGACCTTTCAGAAATCCGAACAAAACCTGGGCATGTTGTCACTTTTAGGCACCAACAAACATGGAGAAGCCCAGCTTGACGAAGAAGGCACTGCAATATCATTATCAACCACATACTTCACCTCAGCATCTAAATATTTATGCTTCTCAGGAGAAACTCTATAGAAATGCTGACAGTCACAGCCTGTCCTGCTGGCAAATGGCTAAACAAGCCCTTTAAGTTCTTGAGGGTGTAAATTTTTACTTACTATAGTCAATGCCTAAGCCAACCCTATCCACAAACAAAACCCTAAATCAATTAGGGCACCAAACAACAGCCTCAAACCAATCAAATTTAAATGACGAACCCCCAGTTGTCACGAACCGGGCTGCATGGCCATGACAAAGAGGGAGACGCACACACAAGGAAAGTCAGTTAAAGGATTTTATTTACTAAATCATAATCATAAACAAAAGAACCTAACTAAGCATGGTGTGTGTAGTCAGTAAGTCAGTGGTTTTGTGAGTGCATGAGTGAAACAATTTATGTGTGTGTAATGTTGTAAGGTGTATAAAACTAGAACTAAGCCCAAACCAAACCCAAAACCCAAATGCTGCCTCAGGCAAGGAGAAGAGAAAGAGCAGTGAGCAGCCAGAGCTTTTGAAGGCTCAGCTCAGGTGCTGCCACTTCCCTGCTGACCCTCGGCCACGCCCACTACCACCTGCAAGAAGGAAGACAACAAGGAAGGCAGGGCAGAGGGGGTCGTCACAATGGACAGCAAACTTACAAATTCTTTCTCAGCAAGTGCAATTCAGAATAGATACAGGAGCTAAGTGCAATACATTGACTCTGTATAGATATCAGCTACTTATGCACACCGATGAGCTAAAGCGCTCCAATACAGTTCTCCACACCTACTCCAAACCACAAGCTGAAGCCAGTGGCTGCAGTTGATCTAGTGGCCAAACACAAAACCTGTGAAGTGAGCGCAGAGTTTGAAATTGTGGATATTGCACAGGAGAATGTGCTCAGTGGTGCCACAGCTCAGGCTTTAGGCCTGGTTGCTTGTCTTGACTCACTGCAGGCTACTACTGGAAAAAAACAAATTGAGCAGTAGTGATGTCACCACTCCAACACAGAGTGCACCAGTGGGCATAGATGAGTTCCCAGAACTGACACACAACACCGGGACTCTGCGAAGTGTATACAGGATCAAAATGGATCCAGATGCCATGGGTGTGGTCTATCCTGTCTGTCGCCAACCAGCTGCACTCAGTGGAAAAACTGCATGAGATGGAAGAAGATGGCCACATCACTAAAGTCGAACAGCCTACGGAGTGGGTGAGTTCTATGGTAGCCACAGTGCGCAATGGCAAGATAAGAATCTGCATCCATCCAAGTGACCTCAAAGTAAACACAAGAAACTCGTGCTACAAAAAATGGACCAGACTCAGTGACTAACTCCCTAAACAACCTTGCGACCTGCCCTACGTGCCCTAAAGATAACTATATCTAACTAGCCCAGTGAGCAGTGATAACTAACATGTCTTTGGGGTCATCAGGTGGGAACCTCCTTTCACCGGTGTTTCGTCTAGTTGGTCCCACGACACGTCCAGGAGGATTGACAGTGATCACTGGCGTCCCAGAATCACCACCCTAATGCCAGCTATCACCGCTCCTCACATCAAGACAATTGTCTCAAACAGCACTATCGTCAACTACTCCAACCTGTCAACAACTGCACCAGTAAAAGCGGTGTGGGGATACAAACCCTGGTTCGGGTAGGGAGGAGAAATAGAAGAGGTGGGGATAAAAGTAGGGATGGGATACAGACCCTGGTTCGGGTAGGGGGTAATGAAAGTATGGAGGGTGCAGGAGGTGGAGGACAAGATACACAAGATACACAAGATACACAGGACAAGATACACTAGCAGATTCAGCAAACAAACTCGCCTAAACAGTCCTATAATCAGAGAAAGACATAACACAAGCCAAATCAAGCCAACACAGCCCAACTAATCTGGACTAACCACATGGTCTCAAAGAGGCTCGCACGGGCCACACCCTCCATTTAAATACACTTCCTCTTCCTGTATTTCTTCCTTCCCTCCCCCTGCTGGGTCCCCAGCTACTATTATTTCTTCTAAACCAAATTCACTGACTGGATCTTACTGCCTCATCCGACATTTCCTTCACTGTTTTCCTCACACTCTGTCTTAACTCCCTAAACAAAGAGACAACAGACCTTGCCACAAACCCTGTACATCCTACTTCCACTGGACAAATCCTAACTTTCCATCCTCACTGCTCCACTTCAGCCCCTAAGTCTACATACCTAAGCTTTTTCCTTTCATATGCTTCTACAACTGAATCCTCCCACGGAACAGTCAGCTCTATGAAATATACTCTCAATCTACTCCTAGACCACAAAATTATATCAGGCCTTAGCTTTGTACAGGCTATTTCCTGGGGAACAACAAGCTTTCCTCCTAAATCCACCTGCATCTCCCAATCACAAGCATCCTCTAAGCTGCCTTGCCTCTTTGTTATCTTATTAAGGTTCTCTCCCGCTTGAACAAACTGAATTGCAACTCTCTCTAACTTAGACCCTCCTAAATTTGCCTGCCTCCGTATATCTTCAATGCCTGCAGCTAAGCTTTTTAAAACTTGGTTATGTCGCCACGTATACCGTCCTTGCGATAGACTAACCTTACAACCTGACAAGATCTGCTTTAAAGTTGCAGTATGTCGTTCTGTTTCCGGTGTTCACTTTTTCTTCATTTCGTTGCAGGGCTGGACGCGGTCTGCGTGTACCGAGCTGATTTCCCTCAGCTGTTTCTGATTCATCATCAGCTGCTGTATTTAAGACTCAGATCCTGATCCGCTCGTCGCCAGGACACCTTGTTTCTCGCACGGTAAAGCCTCGATCGCGCCCAACGTCCTGACCCTTGCGACTTCCTCATCCCATGTTTTTGTGTGAAACATTCCTAGTTCTGCACGAGTGATTTTCCTTTTGCTACTTTGATCCCGTGGTTCCTAGTTTTACTAAAGATTTTCTGTTCATTACCTTTTCCCTTTCTCACGTTGAGTGATTTTGAATTTAATACTTTGCTCCGTCCTCCTGGCGTTGCTAGCGATCTTTTGTTTGTACTTTGTCCTTATACCTAACTGGAGTTTCCAGCACCTTTGGTTAATCGAGTTTTTGTTTTCTATTGTTCCAGCCTTGTCGGTGTCGGCGAGCTCAGCCGCCACATCCGTGTCCAGCCGTGGTGTTCTTTTCTTACTTTGTTCAGTTTTGTTTCTTGTTTTTTTTCTGTTCTTTTAAATAAATTTTAATTTTTACTTTATCGCCTGAGCTTCCCGTGTCCGCTTGTGGGTCTACACCTCGCTCCTCTCGTCACACTCTGTAAACTTTACACAGGGCCAAACTAACAACAGAGGAGATCACTGACTTGCATGAAACACCGTTCTTTCATTCAAAAGGGAATGAAACACTGAAAAACAGATTGTTGTTTCAGGAGGATTTCAGTTGTGTGTTGTAACGCCTATATAGTATCTCACCACAAAGTAATCCAGGCCCGAAAAATAAATGGTCATCATAATTTTGAGGAACTATTTATTTGTAGTACAGGTCTTGATAATATCAATTTACCGGTTCAACCCAACCGGTCGAGGCAGATGGCCGCCCCCCCTGAGCCTGGTTCTGCCCGAGGTTTCTGCCTCTTAAAGGAAGTTTTTCCTTGCCACTGTCGCCAAGTGCTTGCTCATCGGGGGATCTGTTGGGTCTCTTTAAATAATTTTATAAAGAGTTTGGTCTAGACCTGCTCTATATGTAAAGTGCCTTGATGTAACTTTGTTATGATTTGGCGCTATACAAATAAATTTGATTTGATTTGATTTGATTTGATTTAATATTTTGTCATCATAGGACCATGAACACACTGATTCACAGTCTAATGCAGAGGTCTCCAAATCCGGTCCTGGAGGGCCACTGTCCTGCATGTTTTATGTTTCCTGCTCCAACACACATGATTCAAATGAGTGGCTCCTGATCAGACTTCAGCAGAGCTTGATGATGAGCTGATTATGCAAATGCAATTTATTATTGGTGAGAAAGAAAACATTGAATGGGTCCACTGGGGCGTGTGAGAGCAGACAGCAGTCTCACTGTTGACTCCTTCATGGAGGATGAAGTCTAAGAGCAGAGTCAAAGTTTTCTGATCTTCACTGATGCACAAAAGACGCTGGAAAGGCAAGAGTCCATCTCTTTCAGTAGCCACAGCTCCAACTGCTCTAAGCCAGTTTCACTCTACAACACAGCCCATTCAAGTTAACACAACATAGCAAAGCCAACATGTGTATGCATTTTAGGCTTATTTGAGTTTCACAAACATTCACGCTCAAGTAGTGATGGGCAAATGACAACGAGTCTTTGGAGCTTGTGTCACTCCTCCTGAAGCGGAGTGATTCGAAACGCTGTGTTGGAGCTTGTATCAAAACACCAGTGTTTCGCTTCGCGCTTCATTGCTTCAAAATGTTTCGAAGCTTTTCATTGGCTCATAGTCTTTCAGTGTGTGTCATTGGCTCATGGCGTTTCAATGCATTCTGAGCCAATGACAGCTTGACAGGTTTGACAGATTTGAGTGGTTTGGTGCCATACCAGCTATATAAGATGCATCATTATGCTTCAAAATGGGGTTGTTAGGAGATAGAGATTTGGAGAGTGAGAGTGAGAGTATTTTGGCAAGTTTCATGGCGAGTACCACCAATAAGCGACATTCTAAAGTTTGGGATCATTTTGATCTCATACCACCAAATAAGGTATAATGCAGTTTATGGCATACATTTTATGTTTCCACAATTGAATTGTATTTTTAATTTTTAAATGGGTCTCAAAATTACAATTGCTTGTAGCTGCGGTGTTTGCTCTGCACACAAGAGTTGTCTTAGAACAACAACACATCATCTATGCTGAGACACTTGCGTGCCAGGCATGATGACAATCATACCCAGCAAACCAGTGACCCTGTCAACACTGGAAATCCTGACAGTAAGCTAAATATATACGTATATATACTGTATATATGTATGTGTGTGTGTCTATTTATTGTAGATGTTGTGTATCATATTCATATAGCAACCTTTCTCCCACACAGTGTCCAGAAAACAGAAGCTGGATGAGGCCTTGGTGGACATGATAGTTAAAGATGGTCAGCCTTTTTCTATCGTTGAGGATGAAGGCTTCCAAAATCTCATTAAAATCCTGGACCCATCATACTCCATTCCAAGCTGCAAAACTGTAAAGGCAATGGTGGAAGCAAGGTACACTGTAACCAAAGAGAAGACCTTGGCAGAAATTAAGCAGACTTCAGCTGTTAGTTTGACTGCTGACATGTGGACATCAGTCAACATGGATGCGTACCTTGGTGTCACTTACCATTATGTGTCAGACAGCCTAGATCTGGCTACTGTGCTTTTAGGTGTGCAGTATTTTCCTTTGACCCACACAGCAGGTAATATTTCAGATGCAACTGCAAATTTGATGACAGAGTGGGGAATCACTGAAAAGGTCTGTGGGATGGTTACTGATGGAGCTCACAATATTGTGGCAAGTGTTACTCAGTTAAACGTTAGACATATTTATTGCTTTGCCCACATGCTGAATCTCATTGTCAAAAAATCACTCTGTCAGACTTCTGAGCTGTAAAACATGCGCAGTAGGGCCCGCAAAATAGTGGCACACTTCAAGTCCAGTTCCAAAGCAAAGGAAAAGTTGTGCTCTATTCAAGCTAATATGGGCATGCCCCAAAAAAAGCTTGTTCAAGAGGTCGAAACCAGATGGAACAGCACTTATGACATGCTCCATAGGCTTTATGAGCAGAGAGAACCTTTAGGGGCAGCCCTGGCATCACTTAGTACTGATATAGTGCCTTTCACTGCTGATAACTATGCAGCAATCAACCAGTGCCTGACAGTTTTAAGGCCATTCTATCAGGCAACTGTTGAGCTTTCTGAGGAAAGGAGAGTGTCGGGGTCAAAGGCAATTCCTATAGCCAAAATGCTGAGACATGTAATTTCTGCCGAATGTGCCCAAATGGTTCCTTGTATTGGTGCCATGCTTGCCAACCATTTGAAAACTAATTTGAATGAAAAATTCAGTGGCTTGGAAAAGGTGAACTCCCTGTCTGTGGCCACCATCTTGGATCCACAGTTTAAACAGGCTGGCTTTACTAATCAAAGCAATGCTCAGGCTGCTGTAGAAAGGCTGACACGATATATTCTACGCTGTGGAAACTTGCATGCAAGTATCTGTGCATCCCAGCATCATCCTGTTCCCTGTGAAAGGATATTTTCCAAAGCTAGGGAGCTGGTCAGCCAGAAGAGGAGCTGACTGAAGCCTGCGACAGTAGAAAAAATTATATTTCTCAATAAAAACCTTTGAAGACAAATAACTTTTCTGCTTCTGTGAATAATCATTCCAAATCAACCATACAAGTCCCCAAATGACAAACCATTATCTTTTGGTGGGTTTTTTTTTTGTGTGTGAAGTGTTTTTAAGAAAAACCTTTAATGTTTCTGAATTCAAACACCATGATCATTTGCAAAGTAGGAAGGTTCTCTAATCCTGTTAGGGACTTTTAGTACAATTTTTATTTAAAGCTCAAAGCTTTAAATAAACCCTTAACCAACATTTAACCCTTATTGTAATTTGCATTTATTCTTTGGGTTAATCTGGAATGTGTTTTAGAGTATGGGGGAGAGCATCTGCATATTTTATTGTAATGACGATATAATCATTATTTGGTATGAATGAACAAAACACTTGAATGACCACACAGACTTTTCTGAACTTTTATTGCTGTCATGGGATTGAAACAGTGCCAGTGCTTCAGTCGTGCTCTTTAGAGGCTGCTATGGCTTCAGTTGTCCACCAGATGTCACCGTCACTGAAGTCTTGAAGCTTTGAATCTTTTTCGGCACAATTGTTAGGAAAGCGTCAGTGCTTCTTGAGGCTTCACTTGCCCACTCTGATTACGGTGCCATTAGCACCGTAATCAGAGTTCTACGTCTGTTAGCTCTCCCCCCAGGTAGCTCCGAGTTCCGCTGTCAAAAAACTTCCGGTCTCTCTGCTACAGAATAAAAGAGCAACCATTGTGCGTAGGCTAATATTTAACAGGTATTTTCAGACTAAAAGCTAGAGGAAGATACTTTTGGTTTAAGATACGTTGAATTGCCAAAGCCAACCACTTTGACAGTAAGAAAATTTAATGCTTTTGTGCTTAAAATTATCCAGAAATGTTGATTTGGGGCTCGGTATCCATTCTACAAAATAAAAGCAGTGATATTGTGGTTCTGAGGTCTACTTTGGATCATTGTTCTGCGGACTTGATGTCTTCCACTTAAATTCTCTTGTATACTTGGCAGTAGAATACAGTACATACTTAACCATTACAGCTCCAACAGAGACCCATAGTTATTGTACATGTATGTATATTTGTGTATATGGCCAACAATAATTTAGTATATTTTTTATCAAGATGGCATGTAAATAATATTTGAAAAAGGGTTTTTAAATATTTGTTTGCTACAGCAACTGAATTTATCTTTTCAAAAATCAACTTAACTTACTAAACCTGTACAGGCCAGTGTACTAACATCTTTCACATCATCTTGGGTGGTGATCTGGAGGACATTGCAATCGTAATCAATTGTTAAAAAGTGAAAAGATGTTTAAGACACAGAGCTGTTAATAGAAATCCCCACAAGTGAAAGTGCATTATCACCTTATCATTCTAAAACTAAAGCAGCACAAACACCAGGGTTCTAAAGACTTTCTGTTGATACTGGATCATTGTATTATTGCTCCGTACTGCAAACATAAATGAGTATCAGTATCTGAGGTCAGTTTTACTAGAGCTGAACTAATCCTCTTTACTTAAGTACCCTAATTTTCATTCGCAGGTCGTGGTGAAAACTCACTGTTAAGGAAAACACTTTTAATAAGAAGAAAAAAGACAAGAAGACAAGACTACTGTCCATACTTGTTCATATTATTATAGGTCAACTGCCAAGAGTGAAAAAAACTTTATTATGGTTTAGAGTTGAGCCCAACACTAGAACTGCAGAGGAAAGCTTGAATTTACTTATTATACAACCAGTAACATGACAAACATAAGGGTTAACATCCAGGCTGCATAAGGCTGTATGATAGTGCTTAGGAGGCCAATAGTCTGAATGATACAATACCAACCAAACATTAGGGTAGCTGATCTGAAGCTATAGACTGATCAGACACACCTGGGCTGTAGGACACTTTAAGGCAAACAAAACACAATTGTCAAAATCACGTTTGTTGCTGAAAATATGAAAACCTACTGTAGTTGAAGTGTAACTCTTCTTTGCTAGGGTGCACAAAAGTGTTTGGCTGGAAATGCACACTGGCATAAACCTGATGGCAGTGAAACATCTGATTCACTGTTCAGTTACCATCATGTCATAATTTACTATTATCAGAGTGATATACTGTGGTGCACACTGAAGATTATTAAAAAAGGAAGGAATTGGTTAACTTGAATTTGCCGGGCTTTAAATAATGGATATTGGTAGCCACAGTAAATAATTTGTTTTTTCATGCTCTGACTTCCTATTAAAACCTAAAAAAAATTGTAATGAAGCTAACATTAATACACCTTTCTCTTGGTTTGAGGCCCTGATGGAGGATATGATCATCTGCTTATTAGGACTTAAAGAAAAACTGTTGATTCAGAGAATCAACAGCTAGCACGCTGACGATGGATTGACTCAGATACCATAACTGAGAATTGTTTCTCACCTGCTGACTTGCATTCACTGTGTCATCTGAAAAGGCAAACAACTCCAGTGGAGCTCAATGTGTGTTTCTTCAGAGGAACATTTCCTTTGTATGTGTTCATGACAAGCAAAGCATTATGGGAAAGAGGGAGTTAAGCATCTTTGCCTGGACTATAGCTAAACCATCTGATGCTATGGATACAGGAGAGGCATAGCTTCATCATATCAGTAGTCAAAACATTTCATGATGGCATCTCTGTCAAATCTGAAGTTGAGGAAAGTCTTGGAGGACAGCAGCTGCTCAGCATCTCTAATATGGACTGTCAGCTCCCCGTCTGTGGAGAGATGGATTTAGGTAGCGTTATTTAGCCATTAATCTAAGGATGCAGTGAAAACTATATCTCATTTGTTGTATCAGCAAAGACTAGACCCTAGCCCATATGCAGCTCATTACAGACTTGCCTGTGAAAAAAGCTGGATTTACAAAAGCAAGACAAGCAGGCAGCGATGCAGGAAAATAAATACAACTGTGAATAGGGGATCAAAGATCAGAAGGTATAGTAGAGCTTCAGTCAGATGGACAAGATCCTGAGTCTTTTGACTGGGTTGGGGCCCACTCACCAGGAATAATCATTTATTACTGCTCATTTACTTACACTTTACACTAAACTTTCTGGACTGAATTTTAACTCCTGCTTTAGGAATCATGTTGGACCTTGAGGGTCAGTAGCTGGGCTGATCAGGGACATTAAATTGTTTATATGATGGCTAATGGAACACAATATATATAATTTACTAACTATTACTTCTTTAATTTATTCCGGCTTCATCACAGTGAGGCTGTCATGTGTCATTCTGAGGTTACTGAATGCACAGACTCATTACAGTAATTGTTACCTTGACAATAACCAGCTTACATGTCACAGCAGTGGGGTGCTCAGGTCTGGACTCAGTCCAGTATTGTCTGAGAGATAAACAGGCTCCAATACAATTAACATTGCAATGGTTAATTTAGATTAAACATATGCTATGATCCATACCTCTGTCAAAGCTGTCCTGCAGTCTCCTGGGCTGAAGTCTCTTATCGTCTTTCTGTAGAAGCAGTAGAAGAGTCACCTCATGGCATTAACAATCACCCATGGATCATATAATGGTTTTAAACTAGTCCGTGTATCATAGTTGTCTGTGTCCTATAGAAAACTGTCTGAACTCTGAGGGTTTAAACTTACTAATGTGGTCTTCAACTGCTGGTTGCTGCCCCCACTGTCATTGGCCACTCTCTTTACAAAAAGTGAGTCCTGACATTTTTTCCCCATTGCCCTTCATGGTTGGTTTTACAGTAAAGGTTCTGTGACCATTGAAATCAGATGCATGGACTTCTGTTTGTGAAGCTAGGTAATGTCAACCAGTCTCTGTAGGTCCTTTGCTTTGACCCACGTTGGGTGATTCTGACGCTACTGTACAGACCCAGACCTCCCACTACAGAGAAGGACTGTAAAATCATTAATTCATTCATTCATCTTCAACCGCTTATCCGTTTCTAGGTCACAGGGGTGCTGGAGCCAATCCCAGCTCACACTGGGCAAGGGCAGGGTACACCCTGGACAGGTCGCCAGTCCATCGCAGGGCCAACACACAGAGACAGACCTATGGACAATTTACAGTCGCCAGTTAACCTAGACATGCATGTCTTTGGATGGTGGGAGGAAACCCATGCAGGCACGGGGTTAACATGCAAACTCCGCACAGAAAGGCCCCAGGCCCAGGAACTGAACCCATGACCTTCTTATTGTGTGGCAACAGTGCTAACCACTATGCCGCCATGCTGCCCAAAAATCAATTGAAATCAAAATAATCAATATCACAACATGGCAAAGTGATATTTCCAAATATAAAGGACCTGCTCATCATTTTTAATCAATATAAAATCATTATTCCAACTGTAATCATATGGTACATTGCAATCATAAATTCTGCCAAAATAATCAGTGGGATTTCTATAGCAGGGGCTCTCAAACTTTTTGGGTCCAGGGACTACTTACAGGGAAGAACATTTTCTGTCTGTAATCCTCACGCTGATCAAACATAATTTACTGCCATAGGAATTTTTTTTTTTGAACGTTCCAGCCTAAATACTCAAAACCTGTTTAACAGAAATGAACTTAACCAAATTAAATTTGAATAATGTTAATACAATTTCTATACTTTTAAACACAGGGTAATTTTTATTTAAGCTATATTTTAACCCCACAGCATTAAAAGTTTTCAAGTTACAGATAATCAGTTTTCAGAAAATGAACAGTAGCAACATATAGTGTGAGTGGTGGTTCATCTCTGTCTGTCTCTATGTGTTGGTACCTGCGATGGACTGGCGACCTATCCAGGGTATACCCCGCCCTTCGCCCAATGTGAGCTGGGATTGGCTGAATGAACACTGGCGCGGTCCTCATGAACATATTAATTTTAAAATCAGTTTAAAGCTTACCTAAGTGGTTAAACTGAAACATAATAAACTTATTGCCACTTATTCAAATTATTGGCAGGGAACTGAACATTCACACATTTGTAGTAATTAACCCCTAGTCATACAGTAAATATATTTATTAAGCTCTATCAAAGTATTATCACACACAAATCATCACTCACATCAATACCACATGAAATTAGTGAGAAGGATGAGCCTGTCTTCCTCAACACAGTTTCCCTATTCTTGGAGTGATGGACAAACAGACTCAGATATCATTCCCTACTTGTAAACGAGCCCTGTACTTATTTCTTGTACTTGATCGCAGTTAAAGTGAAAAAAGATGATTCACTGAGGTAATGGGTAGGAAAGGGGAGCAATATCTCCATGGCCTCAGCAGTGAGTTTGGGATACTCGTGAGAGCGAGGGTGAAAAGTCTGCATGATTAACCTGCTGAGATTGGACCTTTAATATCCTGTCATACGATAACTCCAACAGCTGCCTTACCTGTCAAGCCATTTGCTGTTCCAGCTGCTACAAGAGGATTGCGCACCCAAGCATCAGTGTTCACATTGAAGAAGTATGAGCTGAACTGACCGAAAAAAGTATTTTCTTTTTGTCTTTGAACTCTGGGTACTTCGTAATCAGGTGCTAATGTTTAGCTTGGCTAGCTTCATGGCTTCATTTGCTAGCACCTGAAGACAAACGACACATTTTGGTCTCCCATCACTGTTCTCAATAAAACCAAACTTGAGATAACTGTTATCATATTTTCTCATTTTACCTGGTTTGGGCTTAGCACCAGGTAAGGAACTGTGCACAAAATGAGTCCAGAGTAAAGTGACTGATGCAGGGGAGTAATATCACCATCATATCACAGTTTTAACTGGCCCAAAGCCTGGGTAGGCGGGTAATTGGTTCAGTACAATTCTTTTATTGGTCCATTGGTCCCCATATGTAGTTATGCATTTTTAAAATTATGGGGCATAACTAATAATTTATTGCAAATAATTTCGCAGACCAACTACCTACGGCTTGGGGACGCCAGTTATAGAACTACTGTTCTGTAGCAGTGGTTCTCAAACTTTTTACACCAAGTACCACCATAATGACCAACACTAAAATAGAGTAGCGTAGTAGGTCTAAGTATTATAAGTAGTATAAGCAAGACTTAGTAGTAGTATAAGCAGCTTTAATTAAGAATTGTTTTTATTCAATTTCTTGTTCAATTGACAGTAAAAGGCAACATGTTGACATTGACATTCAGTTGGTCCGATCACCTCTTGGTTTTAGAAACCTTGTGGCTTTACTGAGTGTGTTCAGCTGTTCAAATGAAATCAGTGAGAATGTTTATTTCAAATGATATTTGTAATTTAACCCCCCCCTAAAATCCAATTGTTAATGTACAATGCTCATGTTTGTCTGACTCTGTCTTATGACAGCATAACTTTTTTGGTTTGTTTGGAGCTCTTCCATCAATTTGGGTCTGCTGATGATATTGATGGCAAGCCTTCCATTCTGAATATTCATTGGAATCACTGCCACTTTAGTGTGGTACACTCTCACTGCAACAGATACCACACATTTAATTTCATTCTCATTTCCCCTCTAATCCCCATTTACATGCATTCATACACCACCCCTCTGGAACTCTGAACTTTGACCTGTTTTTAATGGTTATTTCCTATTGTTATTTTATAGTACAAGAAACTAGTGCTGGGCGGTATACCGGTTTGTACTGAAAACCGGTTTTTATATTTGTTATTATATGAATTTTTCATATACCGGCAACACAGGTTTAAATAGCCTAAACATGTCCGGAATGCAGTGCGTTGGTAAATTGTTTAACCGTTTTCATTGCTGTGCTGCTAAACACGCATTGAACAGAGCAGAAATAATAGTGGAGTTGCTGAGCGTGGTGGACATGGATATAAAGAGTAGACGCCGCATGACTGCTACTGCCTATTTGCGCTGACGAGCTGTGGGGCCGCCATCTTGGACCGGTCACCCGCTACACTCTGTAATCTGTTTGGCAGGCACAATGAATTGTCAGCGCATTTCATCAATCATAACTTGCTGAATACTAAACTGATTTTCACGCGTTTTTGTTTTTTGTTTTTTGTTTTGCTGCAAACGTCATACATGTAGCTATGAAACTAAAATCTGCACCTTCCACACCATCAGGTAAAACCGACAAAGCTAAAGGAAAGACGAACGGACAGCACTTTGTGGGGCCATGCAAACCTGTAGGCTAAAAATACTTGTGCACAATGCACAATAGTCATGACCATGGATTGGAATAGGCTATTCTTAGCCAATATGCAGTAAATCTTCTCTATATCAGTGGAAAATGTGGTCAACACTGAATCATGCATGAACAACAACAAAAAAAAAAATGCCGTCAAATACCGTGAAACCGAAAAATACCGTGATATAGAATTTTGGTCATACTGCCCAGCTCTACAAGAAACTGACATAATCTCACATTTATTTTTTGCTCTGTTGAGTCTCCTTTTAAACATTACATTGTGCTCCAGTAGCCAAACCTACTGGTCCATTTCATATCATTACATATTACAGCTGTATCTATAAGCCTCTTATATTTGTAACAATATATACAAAAGCATACAAACCATATTTATTATTTTATATTTATTTATAAATTGTGACCTGTACTACTTGGGTCTTGCCCTGTTCTACTTCACATGCCAAAAGATATGTGAAATAAAGATGTTGTAAAAAAAAAAAAAAGGCTACTCCTGCATTGAGGGTACAGTGACTTCTAAATCGCTTTCTCCTCCTAACCATCCCCCAGTCCCCTTCATAATTACTGAGTTAAGCTGAGCACATCTTTTTAGTTCTGTTCAATTTGGTTACCACTGCTCACTTGTCTCTGTTCCTACTGCATTTTAAATTCAAGTTCGCAAAACTATAGAACAGAGAGGGAAAGAAAAGCAAAGCAGTGAACTTCTTTCATGAAAAACAGCAATCTGCTCCTAATAATATATATAAATATAAAAAATTATTTTATGAATATTTCTTTTTACTCAACTGTTCATAACTTGCTAATTTCATTATCTTCAAAACTGATTTGATGAATCTTTCATCTTTCAAAGTCATATTTCCACAGAATGCCTGCCATAATGTTTATTCAAAAAATTGTTAATCTCTTACAATTTATATGAATGCTCATAATCCTATGACACAATACTTGTGGCCAATATAAACATAGTTATAGCACTTTATTCTGCCAGAACTTGCATAAAAAACATTTTTCCAGTTTAACTCCAACTGAATGACACTGAAGGACGATTCAGTTGAAAGTATAGGGAAGTCTCTGCAGAGATTGAACACGGAGTCTGGCATCTTTAAAGCAAAGACCATAGAATCCAGTCAAATATTTTCCAGGGCAGGCCTGTTCTCATTCCAGCAGTTAATTAGGGATGAAGGACAGCCAGCCAACATGACAATCTGTATGGAAGGCACACACATGGGGCGATGGCCAAAAATCGATAATCAAGAACCAGGCCTCCCTCAACTTGCTGATGTCTGAACTGCTCCCCTACGGTTAACCTGTTTCACACTCAACTATGGAGTAGCCATAACCCTAGCCACATGTCTGATAAAAAGGAGAAGCAAACCGTCAACAGGTACATATGCCAGGACTTCTGCACTCAATCCCAAATCAATAAATTAAAAAACTCTGGCCTTCTCGTACAGGACAAGATGAAAGAATCTAAAAAAAGGAATAATCCAAACATTTCAATCTCATTAAGCAGCTCCACACATGCCACATCCACTCACACTCCCACCATCCACTGGATGAGGATACTGTTGAACAACAGCTGGTGTTTTCTAACCTGGTTTAGCTCATACTGGCTCAGCTGACCCACAGTCTTCTGCTGCATCTGCTTTGTCCAGCTGTTTCCAGAAGACACATCTGTATTAGTGAGGCGCCATGACTTAGACCTGAGAGAAGAAAATAAATATCATCAAATTTTCTGTTATACAGAATAGAGAGGAATGGAGCCAACACCCTCTTAAAAAGCCTTCTCATGGTTTTTTTTATAATGCACATCTAACCACTAAGAAACTTTACTGAGATGGTTGCTTGTTTTGGGGGTGGTGAGCCTATATCCCAAATTTTTGACACAGACCAAGGAGGTATTTGAGATTATGATTATCCTGCTTGAGCTCACAAACCTAACTCACTTAGCTATAACACAGTGGCTCACGATGGCTCACTGTAGTATAGCTTAAATGCTATGGACATAGTTCATCAAATCTCTTTAAAAAACTACAGTCTGTACAGAACTGCAGAGTGCAGTTACAATCGCAGACAGGTGTGTTACAGTAACATCAATTGGCCAGTGAGATCATTAAAGCAATTGTTTCGACAGGATCCTGAGAAAGACATAAATCACAAACATTTATAATAAACCATTCCTATTCCATGAGTCCCTGTAGTTTTATATAATATATGATATAATAAAGCATTATTTTTACTCTGTACAGTCTGTTGTTGTCACCAAAGCCCTCATCTGGTCTGGTTGTCTTCTCCAAGTATCACTGATTAATCACAGAGCAATCTGATGATAATCCATGGATGTCCAGCTGCTAATAATAATTTTATAAACAGCTGGTAACTATACAATGAAAATAACCTGGTGATGGCTAATACCAGCTCATGATAACAATTAATAACCACCTGATGGCAATTAGCTAATAACAAGCAGGTGCCTTCCAAGTAGGAATCACTCAATAGCGCCAGGCACAGATTAACTAAATGTAGGTCTTGGTTCGACTGAACAAACCATTAAGGTTCACTTTTAACTAATATATTGAATGTTTTGGTCCAGTAAGACATTATCACATAATGCAGTCGTAATGGTAAAAATATTTGTCACACACCAATATGAAAATTCCATGTGTCATGGTGTCCACAAGGTCTGTGTTTGAGCTTCATCAGCTCCTGAAGGCAACATCTACGTAAAACAGTTTATCTAACCTGGTAATGGACAGAGGCTGTTTATAACAAAGTTAAGCCACCATTCCACTGTTCAAAGTAACCCTTAAATGTCTTTTGGCCGGTAAAGTTAAAAACTATATTAAAAGCTAAAATAAAAGATTTAGACCTGGGTGAAATTACTCCACATTGTATAGATGGGTATTTATAAGTTTTCGCTCCAATCAGGTGGACTTGCTAATTTTTATTCCTTCTCCTGCTGGAATATATCAGAGCACCTGTCACCTGTCAAGCACAGTGCTTTTAAACTAAGCTGCTACAAAATTTTATGAGAGAAATAAAGCTACAAAATAACAGAATCACTCATGAAAGTGGCTCACAGAGGCTCCACAATGTTCATGGGAGCATTTTTATAGATGAAATGTGACAGATCCATTATATCAGTTTGCACAGCAGCTCATAGCTCACCTACCCTCCACCCTCTGTCTTTGTGCTCTGATTATTTTGCTCTTGTAGTTGTTCGGTTCTCTGTCCAAACAGTAAGGCAAACTAGTCAAAAGTAGAAATAGGGTCAACTGGCTTTTATTTGAAACATTTACTTGCATTTTAAAAACCTGCTTATACCCTCTGATTTTGGTGGTAAACAGATAGACTCAGATACAGCTTTAGATGTTGGGTTTACCAAGCACTGTCTGATGGTTTTGATGGAGTGTGGCTATTGTTGGTAAAGTCCTCGTCACTGTCTGTTGACTCTCCTTTCTGCCTGCTGATCCAATCTCGCAGAGGCCTGTACAGGGAGAACAGGATGTGTCACATCAATAATAGTCAATGACTATAATGACAAACACTATTAAGGCAACACTAAGGCAAACATAAAATCTTATTTATGTTTGTAAAAACAGATGCAAATATAAAATATGCACAACTTAGCCAATTTCACAGCTGTCAGACCTGCTAAACTGTGGACAGTCAGGCAAACTGGTTACCCCTCATTTCAGTCCTTATGCTAAGCTAATCAAGACAAATTCATCAAATTATAGTGCTGTACTAATCCATAAAACAGAAATTAACATGTATTTTCTCTGTTGGATCATTCAGTGATCAGGGTAATGATTACCCACACACCTTATGAATGGGATAGCCATGAAAAACCTGTTTGGGGCCAGCCCAAGTTTAGATTTGGGGGTCATGTCATTCCTGTGACATGGCAACTTCTCAACAGGAAACCATTCGATGTTCTACAGGAGGAAGAGAAAACCATGAAATGTGTGAGCCATGACCCAGACTTGCAACCATGACAGTAAAGACCAGTTCTCACCCTGATTTCTTTCCGTGTTTTGGGATTGAACTTTGTGTCCTTTGACACTCCTGGTATAAGGTAGAGCCGCACCAGCTGGTCGGTGATTTTCTGCTCGATGTACATGTCTTTACATATGCGGTTTTTGATGTCAAATCCTGTCTCCTCTAATACCTGGGTACACAAACTTTTTAACTATGACCTTAAAGCACTCATCATATGTATGCTCAAAGATTCACTTTGGTCATAAGAAAATGAGACTCACCTCACGCACTGCACAGTCATGAGGAGCCTCATCCTCATTTACCTTCCCCTTTGGAAAGCCCCAGCCTGACTTTGCCAGGTACCCCTGAACAAGCAGCACCTGGAGAGAGGGTTCCAGCAGGTGAGCTGATTTTTATACCTAACTGATTGCCAAAATAAATATCCGTGTTCCTGACAAATATTATATTGCTTTTCAATCTCAGTATAAAATGATGGGATCAGGTTTGTTTGACAATCTTCTAAAGGCTGCAGTTACCCTTGTTCCCACTGTAGCTTTTCCTATCACTCTTATCTTCCAGTCAAACTTTTTATGAATATACTGTATACTTCAGTACAGCTCTCTGCCAACAGCTAGGCCTTTCAGTGATGGTATTCTATGGCTTCCCCTCCTCAGAGTGTCGATTTTCTTCTGGACATCGGTTTTCTAGACAACTGGACAACTGTCAAGTAAGCAGTACCAGTATTCATTTTAGTTAATTACAGAGCTCTAATTGGTATTTATACTGTTTAAATGGCCATTTAACCTAACTCAAAATTAAATATTAAAATATTTTGAAAAACTGGTTTTATTGCTGTAGTCATGAAGAAAGTTTTTACATTTTCCACAATATTCAAATTTTTTGAAATTCATGTGTATATATGTTTTACATCTTCAGCATAGTAAAATATCAAACATGAAGTTCATTCATTTGAAGTAAATTTTAATTTTTTTGTTCTCATATACACAAGGTTTTCTAACTTGAGGTCTTAGGACTTGAAATGATGGTGAGTACATACAGCGGGTGAATTAAGTATTGAACACATCACCATTTTTCTCAGTAAATATATTTCTAAAGGTGCTACTGACATGGAATTTTCACCAGATGTCAGTAACAACCCATGCAACCTAGACACGCAAAGAAATCAAACCTTAGATGTCCATAAATTAAGTTATGTGCAATGAAATGGAATGACACAGGGAAAAAGTATTGAACACACTCATATTTAATACGAAAGCCTTTGTTGGTAATAGCTTCAAGTCGCCTCCAGGATGGAGAAACTAGTTGCATGCATTGCTCAGCTGTGATTTTGGCGCATTTTCCCACACAAACAGTCTTCAAATCTTGAGGGTCCTGTGGGCCTCATCTATGAATTCTAATCTTTAGTTCCTTCCATAAAAACAGGCTTTAAACAAGCTTCAACATGTTTTTTCTTCAGCAATGGAGTCTTGCGTGGTGAGTGTGCGTACAGGACATGGCTGTTGAGTGTGTTACTTATTGTTTTCTTTGAATCAATTGTACCTGCTAATTCCAGGTCTTTCTGAAGCTCTCCACAAGTGGTCCTTGGCTCTTGGACAACGACTTCTGATAATTCTTTTGACTCCTCTGTCAGAAATCTTGTGAGGAGCACCTGGTAGCAGCTGGTTTTTGGTGAAATTATGTTGTTTCCACTTCCAGATTATGGCCCCAACAGTGCTCACTGGTACATTCAGAAGTTTAGAAATCCTTCTGTAACCAATGTCATCAGTATGTTTTGCAACAATGAAGTTGCAAAGGTCTTGCGAGAGTTCTTTGCTTTTACCCATCATGAGATGTTTCTTGTGTGACACCTTGGCAATGAGACACCTTTTTATAGGCCATCAGTTGGGACTGACCCAGCTGATATTAATTTGCACTGACCAGGAGCAGGATTGCTTTCTGATTACTGATAGATTTCAGCTGGTGTCTTGGCTTTTGGTGCCCCTTTTGCACCTCCATTTCTTCATGTGTTCAATACTTTTTCCCTGTGTCATTCCATTTTATCACATATAACTTAATTTATGGACATCTAAGGTTTGATTTCCCTGCATGTGTGGGTTGCATGGGTTGTTACCGACATCTGGTGAAGTAGCACCTTTAGAAATATATTTAATGAAAACAAAAATGGTGACATGTTCAATACTTATTTTACCCACTGTAAAATACTGAAACATCTACTGAATGTGGCCTTAATCCAATAGTAAACTCAGTGAACCCGAACCTATAACTTTGATCATGACACAAGTGCCCCATGGTAATCCCACATTCAAGCCAGAGCTAATTCATTAATACCTGTTTTTAAAGTTGTGCCTCTGTTTACCCAAAATGGCCCCAGAATTTTAATAATAATCATGTTTTTTGTGGCTTTCTACCAGTGTTCAGATCTGTTGAGATTTGACCTGACCTGTTTGACCTCTGTTTCCAAATCTTCCATATAATGAAGCTTTTATAAAGTCAGAGGATGTCAGTCATGTCATGGCAACACTGGATTTATCATGTGAGATTTGTGTGTACAAATGAAACTTACATCTTCAAGTGATTCATCCAGAATGATGGCTCCATAGGTAGGTACACCCATCTTGTACTCCTTCCACTGCTCTAGCACCTTCTGTACATCTTCTCCATGAGGCAACAGAAAAGGACAGTGATGGAAGAGTTTGTAGCTGTCAAGGGAAAAAATATTACACAAATACCACATCTGACCATGAGCCTGCAGAGAAACAAGAAAACAACACTGCTCATATTTGTATCCGAACTATTATTACTGACCATTAGTGTAATTCCTTTTGCACTTTCGTTGTCACGTCAAAAACACTAAGAGGTATGACGTATATGAACACAGTAAATGGTATATGAATCTAAGTACAATATAAATGCAAAACATAAATAAAGAATAATATGCTCATGATTATAAGCCACATTGAAAGATATCTGCTTTGGCGAAGTCCCTGATCCCACAGTGAGGAGCTCCTGGAGTGTTTTGCATGCAGAAGTCCAGGTAGAACCAGTGCGCCAACTCAATCTGGAAGCACACCCGTATGGCATTATCCCTCTCTTCACTTGGAATATGCAGGATGAACCGACTGGAGCAACAGGAAAAAGTGATCAGAATTGAATTAACACAGTTGCTGGGCGAGATGTGTTAGCTTTTGTTCACACCTATAAACTCGAAACATTGGGCATGAACACGATACAGTTCATTGCGATTTATTGAATAGTAATAATACACGTGTACCTACATGATCATTGTCCCTTTCAGTTGCTTCCGCAAATTAACTTGATTTCCTAGCTATCTACTAGCTATCGTTCTTCTTTAAAAACTTTACATTTTTATTTTTAACTGAATGAAGCCGAGCCGTTAACATTAGCTACCAATGAATTACAAAAGCTGGCTAGCATGGCGTGGTAACAAGGACAAAGGCGCGAGTGTGGACTACAGAAGCCGATGAACACGACAGCTGAGAACTACGGACAACTGACAACGATAGCTAATTGTGGGTATAGATAACTACAGAAACGGTTCCATAACGGCGGAGCTCAACAACAACAGGAAACCACAAACCCACTTCAGTAACAGCAAAGTTAACTACTACGACAAAAAACGAGAAGCATCCTACAGTATAGAGATGGGTGGGCTCGTTCATTTTAGGGAACCCGGTACAAAACAACGAACAAACGGTAACAAATGTCGCCAGAGTCCGGTGGCTCTTGATACCTGCAGAGGTCGTCCAGGACTCCGGAGGGAATCTCTACTCTTTTGGTTTCCATGTTGGTTGAAAACATTCCGGCTCGCTCACTCGGATTTCCCAATCATTGTCCTGCCTTCATTAGCAGCATAAAATACCCCATATCGGCTCATACTTATCGTGCTGGTTCTTTGGTTTCACCGAAAACTGTCGAGCCTGCTGATTGCGTGGCCTTCATGTTACATCCGACGACGGGTAGCATTGGAAAGCCCCGGCACTAAAGACAGCAGCATGGTGGTGTGGCCTCAAAGGCGATCGTGTGATCATGTGAAACGAGACCGCACTGTGAGGAACAATACTGAGCATAGGCAACATGACACTACACGTCGTGTGGGTTTATCTCCACAGATTGACGCTGTTTGTCTGTGGTTTGTGGTGAAAGACGTAAGTCTTAAAATAAACCACAGTTTTTAGTTTAAATTAGGCTAACTAAACGTTAACGGAACATTGTCTACAAATGTGAAACTCGTAATTCCAACAGCCGCTTCTATCCAAACGCAACATTAGTTTACAACCGGAAGTTGATTTTTTTTTCACTTTATTGAAATCATACTATAAATCTCAAAAATAAGTATATCAAAACCAATGTAAACATTTTCAAACAAAGAAAAAAACTTAACATAAAAAACTTGCCAAGGGTCAACACGGAAAGTACAAAGTATAATATAAACAATAGACTCAAGAAAAAAACTACTAAAGTGGAAGCACAGATCCGAGGTCTTCACAGCCTTCCTATTTTTCAAAGATGATATCATTTTAAAGTAAAGCTCTAGTTCTTTTATTTAAAACAATAAATATAGACATTTTTCAAATAATTTTACATTTATGAATCTAAAATAAAGCCACACATATAGTTATATCCCGCGACCGGGAAATGGATAAAGCGATTGAAGATGAATGGATGAATGAACATAGTTCAATTAAAAAATATTCCTTTTTGTGCTTAGCGTCTGTCTTTAAAACACACTAAGAATACATCGTCGAATTTAAGATCAAAGTTACAGATTAGTTTATTCAGGACAAATCCAAATATATTTGTTGACATAGTTTATGGGTATGTATACAATTCCCGAAAAAGATGGGCAAGAGTCTCAGTTTGGGAATCTCAGAAGGCACAACTTAAGTCAAAATCACTTTAGAAGTTAGCAAAAGACTCAGCTCCACATGCCATGTACTCCAGAATTGATTATTTTTTAATGAGTAAAGGAGACATACACAAAGTGAGGGAATGTAGGATAGGGGTGGCTGATGTATCGGACCATAATGCAATTTACCTAAAAATTAATTTGAACAATAAGAGGAAAAATACAATATGGAGACTCAATGAAGGAATACTGAACAATAAGGGACTAGTTAGAGAAATAAAAGGGGAAATAACCAGATACCGGGAGGAAAATGACAATGGGGAAGTTGACCCGACAATTTTATGGGATGGCCTGAAGGCAGTGATCAGAGGGAGGCTAATTTCATACACAGCATTTTTAAAGAGAGTCAGACTAGAAGCATATCAGAAACAAGTTGAAAAATTAAAAGAACTGGAACAGCAACACAAGCAGTCAAAAGATTCAGACATATTCAATCAGATTAAAGAAGTTAGGAGAAGAATAGATCATATCTTGCTGGAAGAGGTGGAAAGGAAAGCAAGGTTTATAAAACAGACTTACTACGAGGGAGGATCTAAAGGGTAGAAAGGGTATTTGAGGAATATCACAGTAATTTGTATTCACAGCCTACTTCCGCAGGGGATGAACACTTGAGGGAGATTCTTGACAACTTGGATTTGCCAACAATAGGTGCAAAGCAAAATACATTATTGACTTCAGAGATTACAGTAGAACAGATTCAAGAAGCAATTGGTCGGGCAAAATCAGGGAAGTCACTGGGAGCTGATGGAATGGGAGCTTCCTTTTATAAAACATTCAAGGAAGAGTTAATCCCAATACTACAGGACTCATTTAATAATAGTCTCAGGTCAGGCAAGATCCCCCACTCATGGAAAGAAGCCATTATCTCTATTATTCCAAAAGAAGGTAAAGACAAAGAATACTGTTCCAACTACGGACCCATATCGCTTTTAAATGTGGATTATACACTCTACACCTCAATTATAGCTAAGAGATTAGAGACATTTATGCAGGATTTGATTGATGAAGACCAGACCGGTTTTATCAGGGGAAGACAAACAAAAGATAATATAAGAAGGAGCTTACATGTTATAGAAAATATACAGAGCAAGGGAGAAAGTGTGATTTTGGTAAGCATAGACGCCGAAAAGGCTTTTTTTTTTTTTATTCAAGGTCTTTTTATTGATTTTTCAAATTTTACAGAATACATTACTTTCCAGAAAGTCTTATTTAACAGTAAATATAAAATATAACCCCTACATGTCTTGCTACAACAGAGCCCCATCCCTACAACATAAGTATTGTATCACTCAGAAGTGTAACAGAGTCAATTCCAGAAACATTTACTGTACTCATTCAACGTGACAAGAATCTTAGATGAAATATCCATACAGGTAGAGTATAAACAGAGACAACAAGGTTATAAAAGGACAAAATACAATATACAAAAATAATAAATAAAAATAAACATTGCAAATAACAAATAGGTAAACTATACAGTATAAGGGTCGGTGTTACAAGGCTGCAGCCTCAGTGTCCATTTGTTCTAAATAAGCTAAGAATGGTTGCCAGATATCATGAAATTTCTGAGCACACCCTCTTGTAGAGTAGTGAATTTTCTCCAATGTCAAATGATATGCAAGATCTTTAATCCATAGCTTGAAGGTTGGGGGAAGTGGCGGCTAAGATGTATATTTTGTGGAGCTACTCGAAATACTGCAGTGGTAGCAGAGGGTTCTATAGGTACTTCTAAAGTGTCAGAGAGAGTTATGAATATTAATTGCCAGAAATTATTTAATTTTGAGCAAAACCAAAACATATGTGCAAGGGTGACTGGTGTTTGTCCACAGCGATCACACATAGGATTGATATTGGGCACAAACTTAGCTAATTTTGCTTTAGACCAGTGGAGACGATATAAAACCTTAAACTGGAAGACTGTATGTCAAAGGCAAATTGAAGAGGAGTGAATTCTATCTAGAGCTTTCAACCAGATTTCATCAGAAAACTGGATCCCCAAATCTTCTTCCCACTGATTCCTTATCAAAGTTAAAGGTTCAAAATTATGCGAGTTTAACAAATAATAGACTTTCCCAATATTCCCTTTCAAGCATGGGTTAAGTTTTAAAATTGAATCTAAAAGAGAGCTCGGTGGTAGTGATGGGAAATGATTGAATGATGCTGATACAAAACTGCGAAGTTGTAAAAATCTAAACAGAAAATGTGATCTGGGGACATTAAACTTTAGTGTCAGTTGTTCGAAGGACATGAATGTATTGGCCATAAATAAATCATTTATTGTTGTGACCCCACTTCTAGCCCAAACCTCAAATGCTCCGTCTGTAAGTGATGGTTTAAACATGTGATTTCTCACTATAGGAGCGTAGATTGAGAAGTCGTTGAGTTGAAAGGATCGTCTGAACTGTTTCCAGATCTTAAAGGAATGCTTCACAATTGGATTTGAAGTATACTTAGATATAGGTTCAGAAAGGGGGAGTTTTGAACAGAGAAGGGCATGTAAAGAAGTTGGGCCACAGGATATGTTTTCGAGTTGTAGCCATTTGGGACCGGTACCATGGGAAAGCTCCTTCCAATATAACAGAATCCTTATGTTAGCAGCCAAATAATATAGTTGAAGATTAGGAAGAGAGAGGGATACATTAATACAATAAATACAGGTATACATTGAAATAAATACAAATATTTGGGCAGCACATTCATTTTTATTGTGTTGATTCTTCCTCCTAACGATAAGGGTAGTAGGTTCCAGCGTTCTAAATCTTGTTTTAGGTGAAGAAGCAATGGAGGGAAATTGGCCTTAAAGAGGTTTTTAAAGTCATGTGTGACCCAGATTCCTAAATATTTGAATTTATATGTACTTATTTTAAGGGGAAATGAGTCAAGTGAGATCAGTTTGGCTGCAACATTCACCGGCATGATCTCACTCTTTTGTAAGTTGACTTTATATCCTGATATTTTCCCGAAGTCTTCTAGCAGACTGAGTGCTTTTGGTAAACTGATCGATGGGTTGGAAAGATATAAAAGCATGTTGTCGGCATAAAGGGATACTTTATGCTCAAAACCATTCCTCTGTATTCCTTTAATGCCAACTTCACCGTGCAGTGCAATCGCTAATGGCTCTACTGCGAGAGCGAATAAAAGAGGCGACAGAGGGCAGCCTTGTCTAGTGCCGCGACGCAATGGAAAGTAGGAGGAGAGATTATTGTTTGTACGGACAGCTGCTAGCGGGGAAGAGTAAAGCACCCTTATCCAAGTGACAAATCTCGAACCAAAACCGAATTGTTTGAGAGTGTAAAAAAGGTAATCCCACTCCACCCAATCGAATGCCTTCTCAGCATCAAGAGATATTAATATTTCTGGAATATCGGGTGGAGTGGGATCATAAAGAATATTGTACAGGCGTCGTATATTAAAAAAGGAATGGCGACCTTTGATAAAGCCCGTTTGGTCATCACATATAATTGAGGGTAGGACAGCTTCTAAACGGCATCTTCGAAAGAATTTTACTATCTACATTTAAGAGCAAGATAGGTCGGTATGAACCGCATTCTTGGGGATTTTTATCCTTTTTAGGGGTAAGTGATATGACTGCTTGTCGCATGGTTGGAGGAAGGGATCCATTAGTAAATGATTCTTCAAATACGGAGAGCAAAATAGGGGCAAGTTGGTTCGAAAATTTCTTAAAAAATTCACTTGGGAAACCATCCGGTCCTGGACACTTCCCATTTTGCATCAAATTGATAGCCTTTTTAAGCTCCTCTACAGAAAATTGTTACTCAAGGTCAGCTGCAATTTCATTCTGAATTGTGGGGACGTCTAATTTTCCAAAAAATGAATCAAACAATGACTAATTTCCAAGAGATTCTGTGGTGTACAGTTTTTCATAAAATTTGTGAAAAAATGTATTTATCTCTGAATGATCTATGTGCTTAGCGCCCAATTCATCACTTATCTCAGCTATAGTTCAAGCTGCCGTCTTTTGATGGAGCTGATGAGCAAGTATTTTCCCAGTTTTTTCACCGAATTCGTATGTCCTACTCTGTGTTTTATTAATAAGGTTTTCAATGTGTGTAGTTGATAGAAGGTTAAACTTGGTTTGTAGAATTAATCGCTGTTTGAATAAATCATTAGATGGAGCAATAGCAAGCATTCCGTCCAGATTTAAAATTTCATTTGTTAATTATTCAAGTTTTGCATTGTTACATTTTCTAAGTTGAGCACTTAACGATATGATTTGTCCCCTGAGGTACGCCTTCACTGATTCCCACACTATCGAGGGAGACATTCCTGGAGTCTGATTGTGTTCAAGAAAGAAAGTTATTTCAGTTGATATATAATTAATGAAATCTTTATCAGAGAGCAATAATGAATTGAGACGCCAAGGACGATAGTTAGTATGAGAGGTTGGTATTTTAAGAGTCATTAATAAGGGGGCGTGGTCAGAAATAACTATTGCCTGGTATTCACATTTATTAATTAATTAAAGAAGCCTCTTATCTAAAAAAAATAAATCAATGCATGAGTATGTCCCATGGACAGGTGAGAAGAAGGAGTAACTTTTAGACGTAGGATTATGAAAGCGCCATGCATCAGATATCCCATTAGTATTGAGAAATGACTGAATTGTAAGAGCTGCCTTGGATGTAGTCACAGTTCTGATTGAGCTACGGTCTAAGGTAGGTGATAGTGCACAATTCATATCACCCCCCAGAATAAGATGGTGTGTGTCCATATTTGGGAGCTGGGAGAAAGTTTTTGTGAAGAATGAGCTGTCATCCCAATGCGGTGCATATATATTAGCCAGAATAACTGGCATGTTGTACAGTCTGCCCACCACAAATATGTAATGACCAGAACTGTCTGTCTCAAACTTTGACATAACAAAGGGGATGTTTTTATTTATAATAATTGCTGCACCCCTGGACTTGGAGTGAAAGTTAGAATGGTACGCCTGACCTATCCATCCTCCCCTAATTCGAAAGTGATCAAAAGTTCGCAGGTGTGTTTCCTGAAGGTAGGCTATTCCTACATTTAGTTTTTACAAATGAGATAATACTTTTTTATGTTTAACAGGGTGATTTAGAGATTTAACATTCCAGCTTATAAAGGTTACATCACAACTGGCTGATCTGTTTGGAAAGTGTAAGTTAGTCATGGTCTCAATTAAAAGAAGAAAAAATTGACTGCATATTATGTTTTAGCGGACTTGAGTTATTTGCAACACCGAAAAGACCTGACAATAAAAATAATAAGAATCAAAAAGAGAATAAAAAAGAGAATCAAAAAAGTCTGGTACAGTAAATTCCCAACCCCTGTCATCTAACAGAACGAGGTGACTCCTAAACCCCCCGCAATAGTATCTACACATTCAAGTGTTTACTGGGTTCACTAGCACTAACGGACTAGGCCCTACTGAGTATAATAAAAATTAAGGCACATTGAACAACAAGTTGGAATATCAGAATATTTTGGCCAAAATACATTATTCTATGTATATAGAGAAAAAACATTTGTATTTAGGCTCAGTCTTGTTCACTGGTCTCTATTGGAATAAATCCAGTGGCAGCACCACCATAACAGTATCAGTTTACTCAACACTTGTCTATGGATAGGAATGTCAAACGTAGATGAGTAATTTATCATCCCCTTAATATTAAGATCAAATCACAAGAGGAAAAACTCAGCCCAGTGACACTGTTTCATTGCTTAGAATAAACAAAAAAGAAATTAGAAAAAAGGAAAAAAAAATCAAATACTGACCAGCCTAGGCTGCATGGCTCAGTAAACATAAGTATCGTTTTAGGACAAAATGAAAAACAGAAAAGGGCAAGTAATAAGTACTGCCGATGTTCATCTTTCTCCCTTTAAGGTAGTTTACCGCTGAACTGATACTACATGTAACCTTTGTGGTGTCTTGACATAAAAGTGAGACAGAAAAGAGCTAAGAGAAAATCATATTTGGTATACATAAAAAAGGATAAGATGTCACATTTTGGCCAACTATAATGGTAGGTCTACACCATTATACATGTAAAGAATGGAGAAAAAAATGTAAGTAAATAAAAAGGAGCCTATATTCCACATTTGTCTTTCTTATGTCAGCAAAGGTGATGATACAGTTATAAACACAGGAAGGGCGGAAGAGTATAAAACAAACAAAAAACTTAAAGTAGCCAGTGTAGGTGTGTGTCCACTCCACATGTATCTTATTCCTTCAGACACACTGGTACCAATAAATTAAATAAAAGGTAGATGGCTTTTGTAGTCACGGTGCTGCATGGCTGCTTACTCACCGAGTGACAACATCAGCATAGCTGGTGTGAGATTAAACCTTCTTTACTTCAGTCTTAGTCCTCCCGGAACTATTAACCATGGCGTCCTCCGGATTCTGAAACTGTCTCTCAGTGCCGTTATACGTGATGCGAAGTCGAGCTGGGTAGTTGAGACCGTACCGGATGTCATCTCGTCCACGGAGCAGCCGTTTGACTTCCATGAATGCAGATCTGGCTTGTGCAACACTCGGTGGAAAATCCGGGAATATGGAGATGGCGGTTCCCTTGAACTGGAGAGGCCCGGACTCCGTGGCACGGCGAAGCACCTCAACGCAGTCTTGGTAATAATGTATCTTCGCCACAATGACACGGGGCTTACCGCCTGGTCTTCTAGCCTGAAGACCCCTGTGTAATCCGTCCACCAAAACATCCTTGTCCAGGTGCAGAGCTTCTTTCAGGAGTTTGGAGACAGTTCCTGGAGTACTGGAGCCGGGGGTCTCTGGCACGTTCAGTATGCGGATGTTGGAGCACCTCATCCTCCCCTCCATATCCATCCAGGCATTTCTCCCGCAAGCTGGTTACCTCTGTCTCGAGTTTGCCCATCTTTGTCTGTAGTGAAGTCACGTCGTCCGAGCAAGATGATAATCCCCGCTCCATTTCCGATATGGTTGTTTTCATTTTCTCCACCTCAGAACGGATTGTCGCAGTGTTGTTAGCCACCTCCGTTTTCACAGCGTGTAGCTCGGATTTAACAGTTTCAAATTCCTCAGCCAGTACATTCTTTAACTCTGACCTGAACAGCCCGGCACCGAAGCAGTTTATGGGGAGGAAAGAAACCTAGGACCAGGTACAAAACTCTGCAGCTCCCTAAAGACAAAGGAGGATTGGCTTTGCCAAGCCTCGATTAGTATTTCTTTGCTGCACAAATCAGACCCTTGATATATTGGTGTAACAATGAGTATTTTTCAAGATGGAAAAGTATGTAAATAAAGCAGACGAACGCTGAGTTAGGGAACTTGATAGTGTGGTTGCAAAAAGTTGACAAAGATCTTGGATCTTTGTAGCATTTTAATGCTAAATCATACATGATGGAAAATATCACAAGATCTTACTACCTTATAACCCATGAGTCCTGCCTGCTCCAGCAGGAAGTTAGAAGCTCTGGTCTCCAACATGGGAGATGAAAACCTTAGACAGAGGTCACAAGCGCAGACAAGTCAAACATCTCCCTCCAAATATGATGTAGGAAAGGGTAAAAGACTTATCTGCCTAGCTACACTAACTAAAACCGGGAAAACCTCTAATATGATGAGGAGAAATCCCATACGCTAACTTATAAATCAGTAATTAAAATAACTGTGTTATTAATGAGAACACACACTCGTGAAAATAAAATAAAATCATCATGGTCTGTCATTCAAGTGATTATGTGGAACTGATTAAATGAAAGAATAACAAAATTAAAAAAAAAAACCCCTCATGTCAAGAACAAATCTGAATCAAAATGAATAATAAAAATGAATATATGGACTTAATCACCAATACATATGAATGTGATTAGGCTTAATCATCCTTACTACTAAACTTAACCTTCAACCTGCATTATTAAAGAATCAACTTTATTGATTAGACACTGAAAAAGGGGGGAAAAAAAGAAATTAAAAATTAAAAAATAAAGAAGTTAAAGACAAAAATTAAGATAGTGACTCCTATGAATTGTATGGAGGAATCCACTGCTCCAACTGCACATAGCCCCCCACAGCAGACTTCACCATAGAGGTGATCATAGATCTGACACAGGGCACAATACAACACATAACAATGCACAGGCCTAGTATAACAATCAAAACAGGAGCAAGTAAATGCATCAGTGATTTCACCCATCCTTTCAAAGGAAGCCAGGGCCATAGGTCAAACCCTGAGGTCGTCTCAGAATCACAGGTGTTCTCCAAATGTAAAAGATCATTGAGATGAGCAACGACATGTGTCATGTTATCAGTTGTGTCAGAAATATATGTGCAACAATCAGTACCCACAATGTGACAAACTCCCCCCGTGGCCTGCTAAAACCAAATCCAGTGCCATTCTGTTCTGTAGAGCTACATTCCTGTTGGTATTGTTGGTGTGATCCTGTAGTTAATGTGTTTGTGAAGTCTTCTAAATCAATCGCAATGCTATCAATTTTGCGTGCATTGTTAACAACCCCCCAATGTGGTAGGAGGGCCCCAAACACTTCTTCTACAGGAGGCACTCTTACTTTAGCACTTTTACCTCTGTGAGGTGGGTAGTAATGATCATAGTGTGTATGGAAGTGAGTCAAATCAGGAACAATTCTTACAGCAGGGAGCAATTTGGCCAAATAGCACTTACCACACCATCTTGATTGCAGAGTCTGATAAACATGTCTGCCACAGTCAGACCCAGACATGATGTCTGAGTGAGCCATAGCCAGCACTGGACGGCATATAGACAGCAGGATTGTCAATACCTGAACGATTCAAACTAACAGTGTGTGTAAGATTTAGAGTTGCAACATGTGGCATTGTACCTTTGCAGTCATTCATGCGGTTGTCCCACATCACCCCACACGTTGATTGAACCACCTGTTCGCATGCAGCTAAACCTAGGAAATGATCAGCCTCTGTAGTACAATTTCTAGAAAAACAAACAACCCCTCTCTGACTTGTGAGGTTAGTGCCCATGACAGGTTGAAACACTTCCTGCTGAGACACCATGGTGACATTCCAAAATCTCACTTTTGATCTTTCGTAGTTCACCACACTGATATTTAGCTTTTGAAGTCCTTCAGCGAGGGCGGAAACAGTCCTGTTTTTGTCGTGAACTCCCTGAATGAAAGCAACCATCACTCCAAGGGTCTCAGAAACATTCAAAGGAAATGGCTTTAATGGCATGGAATTACCCATTTCATGTGGAAGTTCAGCACAGACATAGCAGCTTGTGTTTGTCAGTGCTCTTGCAGCTGTCATCACTGCCTTGTACCAGACATTGTCCTCCAATCTCGAAATTGAGTTGCCTGCAATAATAGATTTTTTTGTCTGATGGTGAGGTGTGTGAGCATGTGGTGCGATTGTATAGTTTGGAAGAGGTGGATCAGTCATGTTGCTGTTGCTCGTCTTATGGTTGTAGATCTCTTCCAGCCACAGCACTGACAGCCCCACCCTGAGAGAGATGACCAGCAAGATGCTGGCTGACACCTTTAGGCTGCACCCAAGCCGCCTGAGGGGATGCCATGGCCTTGGTATTTTGATTGGCATCCTGATGTGCGCCTGGATCTGGAACCTGTCTGGAGAGACTGGCGTGTATCCACATAGCTCTCTCTGCAATCTTCACTGCTGTCTCTGTCACCAAGAGCACCTGGAACAGCCAGTTCCATCCGCAAGCTCTCCAATTCTTCCGTCTGAGGTCTCTCACCACGATGTAGTCGCCTGGATTGAGGTCGTTCAGTTTAGTTTTTCTGCAGGTCTGGGCAGAGCAGCTTTCACCTGCTGATGGATATTGGACAAAACAGACGACAGGGTTGCACAATATAGTAATATTTCATCCTCACATTGGCCAGTGTCTGGCAACTGTCTTTTGACAGGCCCAATCCCGGTGTTAAGCGGTCTGCCGAACAGAATCTCAAATGGGCTCAATCCATTTCTGCTTCTTCTCCTAGCTCTCCTGTGCATTAGCACGATAGGAAGAGCTTTCATCCAAGACATCTTTGTTTGTTCACACACTTTCACAAGTTTGTTTTTCAAAGTTGCGTTTTCTCTTTCAAAAGCTCCACCCGAGGCTGGATGTTGGCGCAGCGTTGTTTTAGATCAATGCCCATGTACTCACTGACAGTCTTTAAAGCTGCACTTACAAAAGGCCTGCCATTATCTGAGCTGATTTTTGCTGGGATTCCCCAGCTGGGAATTATCAGTGTCAGCAAAGCCTTCGCCACTGCTGATGCATCCTATTTGGCTGTGGGGAAAGCTTCCACCCATTTTTAAAACATGCATACAATGACCAAAACAAATTTTTTTCCTTCACTTGGTGTCAGCTCAACGAAGTCTATTTGTAGGTGGTCAAAAGGTCTCTCTGGAGGTGGGTGAGCAGCCTGTGGAATTTTAATGTCCCTCCCCACATTGTTAGTGGAATAGCTGGAAAAACCTCTCGTGAACCAGTGTCTCCGTATTTCGACAAACATCCCCCCTTTTGACACGTGATCCAACCCATGTGTTAACTTGGCAAAGTGAGGAAACAGATAGCAAGGGAGACAGGGCAGGCCATCAGGCCCTGTCCACACTTTATTTTCCACAGTGCATCCTGCTTTTTTCCAAGCAGCCTTCTCCACCAGAGAGGCTCTTATCTGTAGGTCCGCTATCTCAGCGGTAGCCACTGTGGCAGGAGGGGTGAGTGAGCTGGCATGCATTTCGGGGGATAATGATAGCCTTAAGCAGCCTTTGCAGCTCCATCTGCTCTGGCGTTACTTTGAGAAACAAACTTAGTGTTTTTAGTGTGAGCTTCACATTTACACACAGCAATTTGTTGTGGTAACAACATAGCGTCCAAAAGCGCAGACACCATCATATGATGTGCAATAGGTTTCCCCGTAGAAGTTAGGAAATCCCTATTCTTCCAAATTTGTCCAAAATCATGAACCACCCCCCAGGCATATCTGCTGTCTGTGTAAATGTTAACAGATTTTCCCTCTGCTAGTTTACAAGCCTCTGTCAGAGCCACCAATTCGGCTGATTGTGATGAATGAGAAGAGGACAGAGGACGTCCAATCACTGTCTCCTGCAGTGTTGTGACAGCGAAACCCGCCATGTTTTTTCCAGTTTGACAGTCTCTGGGTGCTGAGCCATCTACAAAGAAATCAAAGTCTGCGGTAGAAATCGGAGTTTCTCGCAGATCCGGTCTGGGGGAACAAACAGAAGTTATGGTGGCCACACAGTCATGTGGCTCTCCGTCCTCAGCTGTTGGCAGAAGAGTAGCAGGGTTAAGAACAGTGCATCTTTTCACATTAACATTTGGCAATTCCAACAGAACAGCATTGTAACGTAACCACCTTGCAGCAGAGAGATGTGAAGTTTTCTGCTCGAGAAGGATGAGGGAGGCTGCGTGTGGGACCAACAAGGTCAAATCAGTATATCCCACAATATCACGTGACGCTATGACTGCTCTCTCTGCAGCAGCCACAGCTCTGGGACAATGGGGCGGACCTGCAGCAACACTGTTGAGTTTACCTGAAAAATACGCCACAGGTTGTTGTTTTCCCCCATGTTCTTGCAACAAAACAGAAGTCATGTACCCCCCCTTTTTCATCAACAGTCTGAATGAATGGTTGTGTACAGTCAGGCAGTGCAAGGGTCGGAGGTGTTTGCAGTGCAATTTTCAAATCAACAAAAGATTTCTCAGCTTCAGGAGTCCAAATGACTGGGTCTGATGCTTTCAGGCCTTTCCCATGAGGAACTGCTGCTAATGGTGCCTCAATTTCAGCATAATGTGGAACCCATTGTCTGCAATAGCCAGTCATCCCCAAAAATGACATCACTTGTTTCTTTGTTACTGGCTTGGGAATCTTTTGAATGGCTTCAATGCATTTTGGTGAGAGGGAATTTCCCTCAGCAGAGATCACGTCACCACAACAAACTGTAGTTTTGACAAGCTTGCTTTATGGCCCTGTTCAGCCAAATGTTTCAACAGAGCAAGTGTAGCTTTAACACATTCTTCTCTGGTTTCACTCGCAATCAAAATATCATTAAAGTACTGCAACAAAGCAGATTTTTCAGACAACACAAGGGTTTCCAAACTGTCTCTCAAAGCCGTGTTGTAAATTGTTGGTGATTCACAATAGCCTTGACACAGATATGTGAAAGTGTATATTTTCCCTTCAAACCAAAATGCAAACCAAAACTGGCTGTCTGGGTGTACTGGAACACTGAAAAAAGCATTTGAAAGATCAACAACTGAGAACCATTTGCTTTTAGCTGGAACCTGAGACAGGATTGTATGTGGATTTGGAACAGTAGGCGCCCTGGCCTGCACAGCAGCATTTACAGCTTGCAAATCTTGGACAAATCTCCACTCCACTGGTTCACCTGCAGGGCAAATTTTATGCACTGGAAAAATAGGTGTTCTCACCGGGGAACTTGCACACGGGACAATCACGCCCGCTTTCAGCAAAAAATCAAACACAGGCTTGATGCCTTCAACTGCTTCACGTCTGTGAAGGTCTGAGGGTTCTGTAGTCTGATTTGGGTGTGATAATCACTGGCTCACAGTTTTTATTCAGACCAACATTATTTTTATCTTTTGCCCAGAGATGACAGGGAATTTGTTTTAATTCTGGAATGTCTTCAACCGAATTGACCATGCTCATGTCAGTTAGCCGTTTCTGTGCACCCCCAGTCCTTCATTAAAGTCAACATGAGGGTCAGCTGTGGCTTTCCAGTGTGGAGAGACGTTCGGCTCCCTCACCCACAGACTCAGGTCTGTGCATGTGGGATTGACCAGTGAGATGTGTGGATCATCATTTCAGGGGAGTTGTGTATTTTTCTACAAACGGAACCCCCCCAACACCAACTGTTTTTTGAAATTGACCACTAAGCTTAGGTTGGGCTTCGGGACGAAATAAACTCCTATTGATGACAGATTGTGTGGCCCTGGAGTCAACCAGAAAAGAGACTTCCACACCATTATCTAACAGTGAATATTGAGGCATTTTTTTGTATGCCTTCGCTGAAAGCTCAGCCAGCATATATTTATGCGCTTACTCTTTCTGTTTGTCTTTGAGGTGCTTAATTGCATCATCAACAAGTTTGATCTCTGTTTCAGTCATGGTGTGCGTGTCGTGTGCTTTCAGGTTTGTGTCGGTGTTGTGCTTTCACGTGTCTGAAGTGTAGATTGTTTAGCCAGGCCAGTGTTGTCACCAGATCCGTCCGTCCTCGTCCCACCACTACGTAGTCAATCAGATTCCTCTGCCCCATCTCTTCTCTTAATTGTTTTTTTGTAACAAATTGGATGTAATAACCAAAACTACAACTGAAATATCGAATACTGTCGTTGAAAGGTATAAAATGGAGAAAGAGATAAAGATTCTGAGCTGGTTTGCGTTTGATGATAGGTTTATACCTGGGATAAATGATAAAGGGTTTAAACAATGAGCAAGGAAAGGAATCACAGCAATATGTACAAGGGTTTAACGGGGCAAGCTGCAGAGTTTTGGGAAGTTGAGGGATAGATTTGTGCTCAGTGCTCAGATCAGTGCTTGCTCATCGGGGGATCTGTTGGGTCTCTTTAAATAATTTTATAAAGAGTTTGGTCTAGACCTGCTCTATATGTAAAGTGCCTTGATGTAACTTTGTTATGATTTGGCGCTATACAAATAAATCTGATTTGATTTGGATTAGATAAACACAAACAATATTGCTACCTGCAAATAAAGGACTATTATGAGAAGGAGATAAAAGCTGACACTGATAATTAATTTGTTGAGGTATTTTGGAGAGTTTATGAAGGTAAAAAATGTAGAGTAATCTCAGCCCTATATAGAAGTTTGATGTCATGTAGAAAGCCTTCCTCTCTTTATATCAAAGAAAAATGGGAAAAGGAATTGAAAGAGCAAATAACTGAGGAAGAGTGGTTTAGTATTTGTAAAACACAGTGCACGTCCACTAGCTCCAGGATCCAGAGAGAATTTAACTGGAAGAATATGCTCAGATTTTGTATAACTCCAAAGATGAGGAAAGGAATGGTGGCTATTCAGCAACCATGCTGGAGAGCATGTGGCCACACAGATGCTGACTATACATATTCTGGTCCTGCCAAAAGATAAAAGGTTACTGAGACAAAATATGGAGGGGTGTACAAAAAGTAATGGGATATGATACTTCTTCTTCTTCTTCTTCTTCTTCTTCTTCTCCTTTCGGCTTTTCCCTTCAGGGGTCGCCACAGCGAATCAGTTGCCTCCATCTAAGCCTGTCTTCTGCATCCTCTTCTCTCACGCCAACCACCTTCATGTCCTCTTACCTCTTGCTAACCTCTTTCTCTGAATACACTCCTGCACCTCCTCATTCCACCACCAAGTCTCCTTATCCTGTTTCTTCCAGATGACACACCAAATACTCTCCTACCTGTCTCCCTGATCACATTAGCTGTAGTTGTCCAGTCAACTGGAAGAACCTCCTGGCCATCCAGAGCCTGTCTCAACTCCTTCCTAAAAATCATACAACACTCTTCCTTTTTCAGCTTCCACCATTTAGTCCTCTGCTCTGTCTTTGCCCTCTTCATCTTCCTCACCACCAGAGTCATCCTACACACCACCATCCTATGCTGTCTGGCTACACTCTCACCTACCACTACTTTGCAGTCACTGATCTCCTTCAGATTACACCGTCTACACAAGATGTAGTCTACCTGTGTACTCCTACCTCCACTCTTATAAGTCACCCTATGTTCCTGCCTCTTCTGGAAGAAAGTATTCACTACAGCCATTTCCATCCTTTTTGCAAAGTCAACCACCATCTGTCCTTCTGCGTTCCTCTCCTGGATACCAAACCTGCCCATCACCTCCTCATCATCTCTGATTCCAGCACCAATGTGTCCATTGTAGTCTGCACCAATGACAACTCTCTCACTTCTAGGGATGCTCTGCATCACTTCATCAAGGTCCAACCAGAATTTCTCCTTCTCCTCCAGCTCACATCCTACCTGTGGAGCATACCCACTAACAACACTGAACATCACACCTTCGATTTCTAGCTTCAGACTCATTACTCTATCTGATACTCTTTTAACCTCCAGAACATTCCTGACAAACTCCTCCTTCAAGATAACTCCTACTCCATTTCTCTTCCTATCTACACCATGATAGAACAACTTGAACCCTGCTCCTAAACTTCTAGCCTTAGTACCTTTCCACCTGGTCTCCTGGACACACAGTATGTCTACCTTCCTCCTCTGCATCATGTCAGTCCAATTTCCACCAGTACCCTGTACGTGTACAGCACCGATGGCGGTCGTTGTTAACCCGGGCCTCGACCGATCCAGTATGGAAGTCATAGATTCGATTCGCATGTTTGATTTGGCAAAAGTTTTACGTCGGATGCCCTTCCTGACACAACCCTCTGTATTTATCCGGGCTTGGGACCGGCACAATAAGGCACTGGCTTGTACCCCCTTGCGGCTACATTGGGGGTAGATATCTTAATAATCTAAATAAGAATTTAATATAAAATTTAAATTTATCTTTTTAAATTAGAAATAATTAAGTTTTTTGCTCATTAATGTCACAGGGAGAGGACATTGTGCAACCCTCCCCTCAGCCTGTGGCTTCCACCTCTAGGCCCACAAAAAAACAAGGGGTAAGGGTTTCATAATTTCTAGCAGTCCTATGTTTTAGTTTCTTGAGCTGGAAATCAAGAAACTAAAACTGGAGTATGAGAAAAAGGTACTGCAGTAAATGGTACTTTAAATTTTTTTGTTAAGCATGATTGACATTGTATACTTATGAATTTTTCTTTTCCCAGAAAAAGCAGAACTTTAATACATAATAAAACACATCCTGTGATTGGTGTTTTGTTTTGTTTTTTTTATTGGGTGAAAAGGTGCTGCTGATGGCTGCGTTACTGTAAGTGCATGGATTTCTTTGGTCGCATTACTTATATGGTTAAACAAGATTGCATATGTAACGTATTCCCTCAGCTGAGAATCTGTATCACTCAGAGAATATTGTCAGAAAACGCCAACAGATCACTCTGGTCTGGAAAAACTCTCTCCCTCCGAAGAGCACCTCTAACAATTCGGGTACCTAAATCCACTGGATTTTCCAAAAACGGTGAGGCCATGTTCAAGGAGGATAATCAGTGAAAGGGCGGCACTTTTTATAGCCGACTTTAAGCTGAAAGTCAGAACAAAAACTGGTCCGGACCAGGTTATGTTCGCAGCATAAGTTGCCACAGTGATATAGCCAGCTTTAAAGAGAGCGACCTCCGTGACACGGAAAAGTCTGGCTTTAGGCTCAACATACCTCGCTAACGCACTAATCTCGCTTCGTAGTACAGCCCTCAGCTCCATTGAGGGATATCAGCTTCGCCAAACCAAAGAGGCTAGGCAGGCAACTTACAGCAGCTTCAACATCTGCTAGGAAGAACAGTATCACACCCAGAGGCATGTAATAATTGACAGAGCCTAGATAATTTTCCTTTTGCCATAGTGCATTTAATTAAATCTCAGGATTTTGACACAATAACGTAGCCTAAGAAAGGTTTTACTTGGTAATGCAGAGATGAAAAGGCCTACAGACCAACCTGGCATCATGACTTTTCACAAACATTCACACCCAGTTTGAATAGTTTCAGTATCATTTGTTATGTTAGTTTGAATATATCTGTCCTTTTGTCTTCAGATTACTGATTCTAGAAATTAGATTACTTGTTATCTACAGTTTATCTGGTCTGGTTTTAGAATAATTCACTCAGTATTCTTAAAATGTGAACATTATGCAGCACACTTATTGTGTCTTTTTGTTGCTCTATTATCAGTGTTGACAGATGATTACATCTGGGAACTGTGGGATGTGGACCCAGGTGCTGCAGTGCTGACAAGCCTGGAAAATAGTGACACCGACACTGCATCATCTGACACTGATTCAGAGGAGCATCCAAACTTACCTGAGCCCTTGACTGCTTTATTTGATGCAACACTCAGGGAACTCTCACCATAGGAAATGCAGATGAAATGTGAGGATACATTTCACAAACTAAAAACTACACTACAGTCTCATCAATGTGAGAAACTGGAATTTGTGACACAGCAACAGTCAATGTCAAATGAGTGGCACACCTATAGAGCTGGTCAGATAACAAGCACCAAATTTCACCATGCAACCACATCTGACAAGATCAGCAAAATGTACCTAAATGATATAATGCAGTACAACAAAACACAGTTAAATGTCCCATCTGTGCTCTGGGGTCAAAAAATGGAGGAAACGGCAAGACAAGCCTACACTGCATTTATGTCCCAAAGCCATCTAGATTTAAGCATCAGCTCATGTAGCTTAGTAGTGCAACCTTCTGAGCCACACCTTGGATCATGGCCAGATGGGATAACAAGATGTACTTGCTGTGGCAAAGGGGTGGTAGAGATAAAGTGTCCCTACAAATACAGGAATAGCCTTCAAGGATGTACAGAAGATGACCAGTTTTGTCTGGACAAGTCATTCTCGTTGAAACATTCAAACCCATACTACTATCAAACTCAACTGCACATGTTTGTGTGTGGTGTTAGCTACTGTGACTTTGTGTCCATTGTGAAACGTATCCTAAGAAATGAAGAGTTTCTGCAGGAGGATTTGCCAAAAGCACATGACTTCTTTATCTCGAGTGTGTTGCCTGAATTACTGACGACATAATCCTGTCTTGGTGTCACAAAGAGCCTGCGAATACTGTGAAAGACCAGAATTTGGTGAAATGATAATCTGTGTCAAATGCAACAACCACATTCACTACAGTTGTGCTCAAATAAAAAGAAAGCCAGCAAATGGTTATGTAGGAAATGTGAGTGAGATGCACGTGAGTGTGATGAGCTGATGAGACATAACGATGCAGTGACGCAGACCAAAATTCAGCTTCAAAATTTCAGTTTTTCAGCAGAAATTCAATGTCATGCAGGAGACCTGGCACAAGCAGATGAACCGTATGGCAAAGAGTTTGATTGCACCTGTTATTGTTTTTATGTTGTTATATTTATACAGTTTATTATTGTTGTTATTGATTGTAATATATTGTACATACTCCTACTTTCCATGTTGTTAATGTTTAGTGGTACTTTAATGGCACCTGAATGGACTGAAACTCTGTTAATAACATTACAAATAAAAGTGATATTGCACTCTGGATTGTTGAGATAACCTGGGTGGGAAAGGACCATTACACACACCAGTGGCAGCCAATGTGGGGAGGTTTATTAAAATCAAATCAAATCAGATTTATTTATATAGCACCAAATCATAAAGTTACATCAAGGCACTTTACATATAGAGCAGGTCTAGAACAAACTCTTTTTAAAATTATTTAAAGAGACCCAACAAATCCCCCCATGAGCAAGCACTTGGCAACAGTGACAAGGAAAAACTTCCTTTAAGAGGCAGAAACCTCGAGCAGAACCAGGCTCAGGAGGGCGGCCATCTACCTCGACCGGTTTGGTTGAGAGAGGGAGAGAGAGAGAGACACACACGGGGGGGAGGTGGGGGTAGAGTGGGGAGAGAATGAGAACAGGAATGCATTAAGTTTTAAATACAGTAGGCCTAAAAAAAATGATTTACAAATGACTACTATTTACAAATCACTTTATAAGTCATACATGGTTATGTGTAACTCATTTGGGAACAACACTCTTGCAGAGGTTTCTGAGGGCACCACATACAATAACATCATCATCTAGTATGTTAACCTGCGACACTGGAATAACTGTTTGCAAAATCTTAAAGTTTTTCCAATGACCAATAACTCGTTCTACATGGATCCTCACACAAGAAAGTTGTCTAAATGTCTACTTCCTGTGCAGAAAGCTGCTTCTTTCCTTTTGTGAAATGAGGGATATGAAAAGTTGCACCATAGGCCGCAAGCTTGTCTCTGATGAAAAATCCTGTGTCTGCTAAAACCTCATCCTTAGGCTCCAAAAGTTTGAGAAAACCTGACTCTTTAGTGATCTGCTTGTCTGAAACCCGTCCACCCCACCCAGCAGACAGAAATGAAATTGCACCAGCTGGATTTATGCCGATCAAATATTTAATTGTGTTGTTGTGTTTATAATTTGACCATGTCTGGGCCCTGGAAGTCAGATTACTAGGTCTAACTATGAAAATTTCTGTGCAATCTATTATGCACCGGCATCTTTTAAAGTTGCACTTGAATATTTTTAAGTATTGGACCCTTACTTGGCCATTTAATGAGTGGCTTGAGGACCAAAGCCATAGTAGGGACCCAGCTCTGCAAAATATTTGATATGGTGGTTTTTGATACCTGAAATCTATAAGCCAAGTCAGTATTACATAGGCCCAACCTTAATTTCATCAATATAATCAATAGGTGGTCTTCTACTGTAAGGTTGTTGTGAATTCTTTCTACGCTGCCCATTAATTTTGTAAGCAACCACTCAAAGACCACAGAGGTCAGTCCTGTGAGAAAAATCAATTGCCCAATGTTGCACTTAACAGTGGTGTAGGAGAATGTAGATTTTTGCAGCTCCTCTTTCAGTTTTACATTTTCTGCTCGTAGTGTGTCAAACTCCTGTTGCAGGTTAACATAGTCCTCCTTAAGTTGACTGTATCTCAGGTTCAGATCATCATACAACCATTGCAACCACTGCAAACAAGTTCACAATCCATGGGGTTCTTGCACATTTTTTCCAATGAATTTTCAAAACTTTCCATGACAGAAGAGAGGATACATTATTGATCCCAGAGAGAGATTTTTCCTCTGCATTTGACCCATCCAGGGGCCATTGTACGCGTCACACACAGACATACGTAGCAAATGAAGCAGTGGGCCTGGCAGGAGCACACTGACTCTTTCAGTGAGGGTGGAAACCCTTACAATCAATCAGCCAATTGCAAGATGGTATATTCATATATTCATAAATATATTCATACCAGGACAATGATCCATGCTGCATTCTTGTTCTGGAGTTTCAGAAGGAACATGTTGATTTGCTGCAGTGTCAGGTCTGTCATCTCTCCTCCTTTTCCTATGGTACCTACAGTAACAGTAGAAATTTACAGTTACAGTTACATTTACATTTAGCAGACATTTTAATCCAAACAGAGTTCTTGCACCATTTTAAGAGTCAAATTTAATGCTTTTTAAGACTTTTTAAGACCTCAACAAATAAAATTTAAGACTAAAAAATGTCATAAGAATTTTTTTGGTAGAAAATACTCAAATTTATTTTATTTTAAACACAATCAGAGCTAACAGTTGTATTTTTTCAATTTTTTTTCCTTTCCATTGTGACACAGAACAGAGCCAACAATCATTTTCCAAATAAGGACAGAATAACACTGAATAACACAGATAACACTTAAACACTTAAAGCAGTCTCCATTGTAAATAACTTCAATAATCAAACTCTTCAAAACAGCCTATCCAAAACCAAAATTTTGAAAATCATTTACATAACTGTTTGAAAAACAAGACCAATGTTATCACATGACTCTTCACAAGAGAAACCAATTAACAGAGAGGTCCATTATTTTGGAACATCCCAAACCCTCCTCAAGACATGTGGCGTAGCTCTACCACTCGCTTCTCAATTTCACAGTCTAGGTCCATCAAATCCCCTCTCTTGTCCTTGCAGGAGTTGGATTTAGAGATGAGTTCTGCCATCTTGGTCCCTGCTGTATTCTCAGCTTGCAAGGCTATCTGCTTCCTTCTCTAAAGTTTCGCACACAGTTGAGATTGTTCTTCTTTTCTTGCGTAGCTCTTCAAGCTCATTTTCACCCCCTTTTCTCTTGTCCATCTGTTTTGTCTTTTCCTTTTTCTTCCTCTCATCTTCCAAGAAGATCCTATATCGGCTCCGTGCAGTTGCACACTCATTTTCAAGCTCTTTAGTTAGTGGCACCTTGACCACTCCACCACACATCCTCACATAGTCGCAGATTAGTCTCTGTGACACTATAGTGTCCTCGTTCATATTGCACATCTCCACCTCCTTGTTTATGGAGAATCCACACTCCACAGTTGTTTGTCCAGGGACAGAAGCAGCAACTTTTCCACAAAGCTCCAAAGTTCTGCATATCCATTCATAGCCTTATGCAGGAAGCTGTCAATTCGCGATTTTCCATCCTCTCGGTGAAGAGGACTTTCTGAAATTGTTGTGCAATCTTATCACCTGCATTTAGATTAAGACAATCACACATATTGTCCAGTTAAAATTATATTTGTGGAAATTACAAGAGACTTATATTCAGTATACTCAGGAAAATTAATCTCAGTTTTCCAACTGCATTTCAATTATTATGTCTAAGAACAAATATTCGGCCTTCAAACATTTGTTATAACTCATACTGGGCTATATTTTCAATAAAATAAAATACAACTAAAAAGATTAACTGCAAAATAACAGGCTAGTATAACTTAAAATATAAATGATGGCAATTTAATGATTAAAAATTACATCATATTAGTCAAAGGTATTGAGGAGTGCAGCGACTTCACAAAAACAAAGAGTCACTGAGAGGCTGAGGCCGGGCCTTTCCTTTGTCTGACGCGCTTAACAAAGAAAACACTGAGAAGCGGAAAAAAAATGTTAAACTTATTTTATTAACAAAAAAGAATAATCAACTCATGATACCGTGCATAAACTCATAATCAAAATGAACACAGTGATCAAAGAAAATAGCAGTCAACAAAAAATACAGCGACCCCGCTCACCGTCTCTCTCTCTGACCACACAGGTGAGCAGGTGCCTATATTAACGCAACATCCCCGCCCATATCCATATGGCCTACTTCCCTCGTCAACGTAATCACAAAAAAAAAAAAACCTAAATAATATTATAAACAATAACAAACACCAATATTTAAATTCAAACCATCATACATCTAAAAAACACCTCTGAATTCATTCATGGCTCCTACGAGGAGAGAGACACAATAACATGTAGAGAAGTGGTTCTCAAACTTACTTAGCTCAAGGACCCCTAAACTGACACAAATTAGACTACCAGTCCCCATCTTTTAAGATTTTTGCTTTGAGACGTTTTATTACAAAAAGTGTGAAAGTCCCATGACCAAAATAGTCATACATTCTGTCACTGTGTTATTTATGGATGGAATTATATTGAAAAAAAAAAAAAAAGATTCCCCTTTTGCTGGGGGCCTCCTGGGAAGCACGTCAAGGACCCCTGGAATCAACTTTTAAAACCAAAGATTTAAAGAAGGGCCCAAAGACTGCCTTTGCTAAACATAGATAACTGTTCACATTTTTAATATGTCTACACATATTACCGGCTGTGACTCCTCCTGACAACTTCTTGTCCTGCACAAATTTCATGATGAGGGCCTTCATTTTTTGCAGGAACCTGTCTGGTTCAGTGTGCATCTTTTGGGGGTCCAGGCACGTCATATTTCATACAGTGGGGTATTTCAGGGGGCACTTCAATAGAATTTTCTGACAAATTTTTGACAGAGCACTCTGGCTGTCTCGCATGAACTGTAACACGTCATGCTCACTTCCACCACTCTGACTGCCTGACATTCCCTGACAAAAGCAGAAATGCAGGGAAGCACATGTCACCTGAAACTTCAAATAAGCTCTCCCTATGTGTAACTTACGCTACACAACACTTGACAAATCACGTTAATATGTCAACCTCTGATGGCAATTACTGTAATCTTTTAATTTTTCAACATAAATACTTCACTATTTAAGTGACTTTGCAGATCATATAACACATTGTTGAAGTCATTTAAGACAATAAATGTTACCTTGAGGGCAGCTGTGGCTCCCATGCCAATGTCCAGTTGCTTTGGACTGACCCAAAGCTTTTGGTCTGTCACATCAAGCTTAACCAGCTTTACTGGGGAAACATCAACCTCGACATCTTGCTTTAAGAAGTGTCTGAGAAGGCTCTGAAAATATAATAGCAGAAGCATAATTATTATAATGAAAATTGGAATAAGTGTTACAGTACTTTCTATAAACATCAACATGCAGAAAACTCATTACTTTGTTTTATTGTACATATCCTATGTAAGTAACGGCTCTTGAATGACTAAACCATTAATACATCTTTAGTAGTCATTTGGCCTACCGTGATTAGATCCTCCAAATCTCTGCCGAGGAAGGGAATCATCGGGGCATCTGTCTGATACTTGGTGAGAAATGGCTGAAAACTTCTTGACATACTCATGAAGAAGTGCAACTTTGCCAGGATAATGGGATCCATCCGGGCTTCTGCGATGGTGTCATATGATGATGACCTTGGATTGGGGAGCTTCTTGGCTTTGACCTGATCCACATAGGTGACAACATATGGCCAAATTTCAATGGCTCTCTCCACTGCTGGAAGGTTTTCCAGCCAGCGATGTCCACAAAATGGCAGAGGAAATGTATCACACTTGGTTACTAACACAAAGTCTTCCCTCCTTGCAGGTGCACAATGAAACAGGTAGTGCAGGGCTTTCAGGACTTTCTCAACTTGCCACACTGCAAAGCCATTCTTTAATGAGTTGTGCATTGTGTGAAAGCCACAACTCCCAATTATTTATAGTTGGGCTCCACCACACTGCTCTCTGTGTTCCTCTTGTAAGAGTTCAACAAACTTCCAATTAACACTGGGCCCATCCATTGACAGCGAGAGCATGTTGTTCAGATTCAGCTCCTTTGTACCGTCCTTCACATAGAAAAAGAGAAGGGAAAAAAAGGAGGAAATTCAGGTCAATTCATTGTGCCAAGTAGTAGTATAATGATGATGATAATAATAACATTACTACTACTACTGCTGCTACTAATACAAATGATATTTGTATAAATTTAAGATTGACTTTTTGCAAAATAGAAGAATTATCTTTTTACAGGTTTACTAACTGGTAAAATCATGTATTCTGTGCTAAAATAAAACATATCTAATCTCTATTTACAGATTTATTTATTATGTTGTTTACATTAACCTTTCCAATCATCACTTTGCGTGTTGTTGTCCCAACATGTTTTTAGCTGCAATGACATTGGAGCATATGCACGTCATTTCACTGCAAGGAACTAGTGTTATTGTATGTTAAATAAATTCTCCTGATCTTTACAACATAGTTTGCTTCTGCATCTCTATTTAAAGCTCATTAGCCCTTGTGTAAAGGTTTACAGTTGCTGTGGCAACAAGTGACATGCTTTCGTCAAACATGATAACATATGGCTTCTCACTAACGCTGCGTGATAACTCCTTGATTAATGAAGCTATGCCATATTTTGCGAGATACGCCGTTTTATTTTCACCACAGGTGAATGAGTTCGCAAGCTGGGAATCGGGGAACATGGCAGCAAAGATGCCACTTATATCCTCATTAGATTTAAATGAATTATGCCTCATCACAGTATGGAGAACCCACAGTACCTCTGCCATTTGGGTCTCTGGTGGTAAAATGAAGCTTTTCAAAGCAACTGAGAGGTGGCGTCTGAATTTGTATCTTTAGCTCGTGCTCCAAACAATGCAGGGATTAGCCTGGCCCCGCTGTGGCTAACTGCCGCCGCATACCGCTGGTGCTTAACTCCTCTCATATGCGCCTCAACTGCTTTGAGACCCATAGTCCCTAAGGAAAAAGTCTTTTTACAAAATTGGCACATTGCCTTATTGTTATTTTCAGCGGGGGCCAACCGCTTCCTAAATTAATCCTCCTCCATCCATTTGTAATTGAATTTGCACTTTCCCATCTTTGCTTTTCGAACCGCACTCTGACAACCACCGCGCGTACTAGCTGCACGCAGGCCGACGTCAGTCTGTCGCTGACGTACCGTAAAACGGCTATTAATCGCGGAGTCTCTCATTTACGACGGTATCTGTACTACGTTAAAAAAATACACACTATGTTTTACGGTCATCCGCTGAGCTTTCCCATTGGCATTAAACGCACCGTCTAGAAATTTAACACCTACAGCAAATTTATGGTAAATTTAAGACAATGTAAGACCTTAATTACCCGGATTTTAATTTAACACTTTTTAAGGACCCGCGGGAACCCTGTCCAAAGCAATTTACAAGGGAGAATAACACTCAAGCTACTTTGCAACAGACATTAATGTAACATTAAATACTGCTCCACCTTTGACATATAGTAGAGGAGAAAGAAGGGTAGTGCTAAGTAATTGTAAGTTACGAGAGGAGGCAACTCTAATCTTACCTGTCCATCTTTGCATCTAGGTTCTGGCTTTGTTTTGTGTACATAAACACAGATGGCACAAAATCAGGACTACTAGAGTCCAATGACGCCTGGCCTGCAAAAATAAAACAAACGCGTTTGTTTAGCCTTGCAAGCTACTAGCCAAAATCTAACGCCAGCTTATCAAACTTTAGCACCATTTAATTATTATTCTACATCATACAGACAATCCCTAATGTAAACAAGGCTTTCCGTAAAATCAAAGAGTAGATAGATAACCTTACCGATATAAAGTGGGCGCTGCAGACGCGAGCATTTTTGATTATGTCCTCATTCCAGTCTACACGTTTAATCGCCTGCAGCCACAGACGCCGCCGGTTGCTCTGAAATTGTTGCGATCCTGTTGGAATCCTATAAAACTTTAGTCTGCCGGTGGAATAGCGATTCGTACAACCGTATACGCAACAACCAGACATGTTGATGCTGGGAACTGTTTGTAAATGTTTGCTAAGCAGTTGCTACCTCGTCTTTGTCAGTCAGAACTGCTGGAGAACAACAGTTCTTCCGTTGCCAAGATGCGCGCGCAACATTGTATAATGTTGGCTGGAAAAATGGTCTATATGCTTACACGATACAAATTTACAAATGTACTGCGATAAAGAATCTTCTAATCAACAGATTATTTATTATTCTATTTTTATATTCATACTTGTTTTTAAACTCTGTGTACAGTTGAGTTGATTGATTGTTGCTGACTGTTGTACATACACTGCTCAAAAAAATAAAGGGAACACTTAAACAACACAATGTAACTCCAAGTCAGTCACACTTCTGTGAAATCAAACTGTCCACTTAGGAAGCAACACTGATTGGCAATCAATTTCACATGCTGTTGTGCAAATGGAATAGACAACAGGTGGAAATTATAGGCAATTAGCAAGACACCCCCAATAAAGGAGTGGTTCTGCAGGTGGTGACCACAGACCACTTCTCAGTTCCTATGCTTTCTGGCTGATGTTTTGGTCACTTTTGAATGCTGGCGGTGCGTTCACTCTAGTGGTAGCATGAGACGGAGTCTACAACCCTCACAAGTGGCTCAGGTAGTGCAGCTCATCCAGGATGGCACATCAATGCGAGCTGTGGTAAGAAGGTTTGCTGTGTCTGTCAGCGTAGTGTCCAGAGCATGGAGGCGCTACCAGGAGACAGGCCAGTATATCAGAAAACATGGAGGAGGCCGTAGGAGGGCAACAACCCAGCAGCAGGACGGCTACCTCTGCCTTTGTGCAAGGAGGAACAGGAGGAGCACTGCCAGAGCCCTGCAAAATGACCTCCAGCAGGCCACAAATGTGCATGTGTCTGCTCTAACAGTCAGAAACAGACTCAATGAGGGTGGTATGAGGGCCCGACGTCCACAGGTGGGGGTTGTGCTTACAGCCCAACACCGTGCAGGACGTTTGGCATTTGCCAGAGAACACCAAGATTGGCAAATTCGCCACTGGCGCCCTGTGCTCTTCACAGATGAAAGCAGGTTCACACTGAGCATGTGACAGATGTGACAGAGTCTGGAGACGCTGTGGAGAACGTTCTGCTGCCTGCAACATCCTCCAGCATGACCGGTTTGGCAGTGGGTCAGTAATGGTGTGGGGCGGCATTTCTTTGGGGGGCCGGACAGCCCTCCATGTGCTCGCCAGAGATAGCCTGACTGCCATTAGGTACCGAGATGAGATCCTCAGACCCATTCTGAGACCATGTGCTGGTGCGGTTGGCCCTGGGTTCCTCCTAATGTAAGACAATGCTAGACTTCATGTGGCTGGAGTGTGTCAGCAGTTCCTGCAAGACGAAGGCATTGATGCTATGGACTGGCCCGCCTGTTCCCCAGACCTGAATCCAATTGAGCACATCTGGGACATCATGTCTCGCTCCATCCACCAACGCCACGTTGCACCACAGACTGTCCAGGAGTTGGCGGATGCTTTAGTCCAGGTCTGGGAGGAGATCCCTCAGGAGACCATCCGCCACCTCATCAGGAGCATGCCCAGGCGTTGTAGGGAGGCCATACGGGCACGTGGAGGCCACACACACTACTGAGCCTCATTTTGACTTGTTTTAAGGACATTACATCAAAGTTGGATCAGCCTGTAGTGTGTTTTTCCACTTTAATTTTGAGTGTGACTCCAAATCCAGACCTCCATGGGTTAATAAATTTGATTTCCATTGATAATTTTTGTGCGTTTTTTTTTTTTTTTTTTTTTTTTGTTGTCAGCACATTCAACTATGTAAAGAACAAAGTATTTAATTAGAATATTCATTTATATCTAGGATGTGTTATTTTAGTGTTCCCTTTATTTTATTTTATTTTTTTTGAGCAGTGTATGTTGTATGTAGGGCCTGCTACTGGGAAGTCACACACAATTTCAGCTGTGATAAGGCATTCTGTTCCACTCTATAATACAAGTGTCCCAAACTACTGATTATTACTACTACTACTAGGAGCAGATGTTCAGCTCAGCCTATCAGTGTATCATCAAAAATACAGACACATATACATAATAAAAAAAAATACCGATTCATTTAAATCAACGTCTGATTTAGTTTAAATTTCAAAATAGACATGAACTATTATGTCAACATTGTACTCATTTCATTTGTCACACATCCATCTTACAACTGTATTCTACGATTATCATGGTTTCCAGCAAAACGATTTACTAAATCATCGAAGTTCAAAAGTGTTGAAATGCAATCTCCCCTTTGATATAATAGCTTACCTGTAGCTACTAGTTGGTTCACGTTAGAAAAGTCAGTGTGCGTGCTTGAAACAGCCGCTCAAATCATCTTCTTCTTGGTGAACTGTGCGCGACACTTAACCGACACTTATGCTGCCTTCATGTGGTATGGGAAAGATGAACACAATGCACTCGTAATTGCCACTTCACAAATGGAAAGGGTCAAGTGCTTTTGTTGTCGTAGTGAAGTGAAACATGGCGGACCCACAGTTTATCCTGACCTGTTACTTGGGTAAAACAGTTTTAGACTTCCTAATTCATCTGCTATAGCAAGAAGAGGATGCATCAAAACGCAAATCCTGGTCCATTAACAACCTTCCATCTCCTTCCCGTTGATAGAGAGTTTGGGCTATGGGCTGGGTCATCTCCTGGTCCCAGTATATCACGGTGTCACTGGCGTACACTACAAAACAAATAAATTCATGTGAGAAAATTGCCTCCGACCACACAGTACCTCGACTGACTGCTAGCTAGCATCTGCTCTTGGGAGGTAAAACCAAACAATACGGTATTTTCAAAAATGACACTTAGTTTAAATGGCGATGTTATTAAAGTTCTGTATGCCACAGCATTATGTAGGCTACAAACTAACCAACTAACATCAGAGAACTTTTAAGTGAATGCAATGCTTACCATTCACGATACTTTTGTTGCTCTCCGCCATGTTGAAAGGTCAAAGTTTATCTCATCTCGGCAGCTCGGGTATCATAAAAATCTTCCAGCTTTCCAGTGGAAATTAAAAAAGTGAGTGGGTGTTCATGTGCAATTTTGACATCAGTTTTTGGTATTTACCACAATTACTATAGGACATGAAGGAATGTAGCTGCAAGGGGGTACAAGCCAGTGCCGGTCCTAAGCCCAGATAAATACAGAGGGTTGTGTCAGGAAGGGCATCCGACGTAAAACTTTTGCCAAATCAAACATGCGAATCAAATCTATGACTTCCATACCGGATCGGTTGAGGCCCGGGTTAACAACGACCGCCATCGGTGCTATTCACCTACAGGGTGCCGGTGGAAATTGGACTACTATTCGTCGAAAAAGGAGAGGAGGAAGGTGTGTTCGTAGGAAGAGAGAGAAAAAGAACGCCAAGAGTCTAGGACTGAGAGTAGGGACTTTGAATGTTGGAACTATGACAGGAAAAGGTAGAGAGCTGGTTGACATGATGCAGAGGAGGAAGGTAGACATACTGTGTGTCCAGGAGACCAGGTGGAAAGGTAGCAAGGCTAGAAGTTTAGGAGCAGGGTTCAAGTTGTTCTATCATGGTGTAGATAGGAAGACAAATGGAGTAGGAGTTATCTTGAAGGAGGAGTTTGTTAGGAATGTCCTGGAGGTTAAAAGAGTATCAGATAGCGTAATGAGTCTGAAGCTAGAAATTGAAGGTGTGATGTTCAGTGTTGTTAGTGGGTATGCTCCACAGGTAGGATGTGAGCTGGAGGAGAAGGAGAAATTCTGGTTGGACCTTGATGAATTGATGTAGAGCATCCATAGAAGTGAGAGAGTTGTCATTGGTGCAGACTTCAATGGACATGTTGGTGCAGGAATCAGAGATGATGAGGAGGTGATGGGCAGGTTTGGTATCCAGGAGAGGAACGCAGAAGGACAGATGGTGGTTGACTTTGCAAAAAGGATGGAAATGGCTGTAGTGAATACTTTCTTCCAGAAGAGGCAGGAACATAGGGTGACCTATAAGAGTGGAGGTAGGAGTACACAGGTAGACTACATCTTGTGTAGACGGTGTAATATGAAGGAGATCAGTGACTGCAAAGTAGTGGTAGGTGAGAGTGTAGCCAGACAGCATAGGATGGTGGTGTGTAGGATGACTCTGGTGGTGAGGAAGATGAAGAGGGCAAAGACAGAGCAGAGGACTAAATGGTGGAAGCTGAAAAAGGAACAGTGCTGTATGATTTTTAGGAAGGAGTTGAGACAGGCTCTGGATGGCCAGGAGGTGCTTCCAGTTGACTGGACAACTACAGCTAATGTGATCAGGGAGACAGGTAGGAGAGTATTTGGTGTGTCATCTGGAAGGAAAGTGGATAAGGAGACTTGGTGGTGGCCAAACAAAGGGCTTACGATGATTTGTATGCTAGGTTGGACAGTAAGGAGGGAGAGAGTTGTGGCAACTACAGAGGAATAAAGCTGATGAACCATACAAGGAAGTTATGGGAAAGAGTAGTTGAAGCTAGACTAAGGGCAGAAGTGAGCATTTGTGAGCAGTAGTATGGTTTCATGCCAAAAAAGAGTACTACAGATGCAGTATTTGCTTTGAGGATGTTGATAGAGAAGTACAGAGAAGGTCAGAGGGAGCTGCATTGTATCTTTGTAGATCTGGAGAAAGCTTATGACAGGGTGCCCAGAGAGGAACTGTGGTATTGTATGAGGAAGTCTGGAGTGGCAGAGAAGTATGTTAGAGCGGTGCAGGACATGTATGAGGACTGTAAGACAGTGGTGAGGTGTGCTGTAGGTGTGACAGAGGAGTTCAAGGTGGAGGTGGGACTGCATCAGGGATCAGCTCTGAGCCCCTTCTTGTTTGCTATGGTGATGGACAGGCTGACAGACGAGGTTAGACAGGAATCTCCATGGACTATGATGTTTGCAGATGACATTGTGATCTGTAGTGAGAGCAGGGAACAGGTGGAGGAGAAGCTAGAGTGGTGGAGGTTTGCCCTGGAAAGGAGAGGAATGAAGGTTAGCCGCAGCAAGACGGAGTATATGTGTGTGAATGAGAGGGACCCAAGTGGAAGAGTGAGGTTACAGGGAGAAGAGATAAAGAAGGTGCAAGATTTTAAGTACTTAGGGTCAACAGTCCAGAGCAATGGAGAGTGTGGAAAAGAGGTGAAGAAGCGTGTGTACGCAGGCTGGAACGGGTGGAGAAAAGTGTCAGGTGTGATGTGTGATAGAAGAGTTTCAGCTAAAATGAAAGGAAAGGTGTATAAAACTGTGGTGAGACCAGCAATGTTGTTTGGTCTAGGGACAGTGTCACTGAGGAAAAGACAGGAGGCAGAGCTGGAGGTAGCAGAGATGAAGATGCTGAGGTTCTCTTTGGGAGTGACCAGGTTGGATAGGGTCAGGAATGAGTACATCAGAGGGACAGCACATGTTAGAGGTTTTGGAGATAAAGTCAGAGAGGCCAGACTGAGATGGTTCGGACATGTCCAGAGGAGAGATAGTGAATATATTGGTAGAAGGATGCTGAGTTTTGAACTGCCAGGCAGGAGGCCTAGAGGAAGACCAAAGAGGAAGTTTATAGATGTAGTGAAAGAGGACATGAAGGTGGTTGGTGTGAGAGAAGAGGATGCAGAAGACAGGCTTAGATGGAGGCAACTGATTCGCTGTGGCGACCCCTGAAGGGAAAAGCCGAAAGGAGAAGAAGACTATAAGACATGAAGGCAGCATTATGCTGCGTTCCAGAAAACTCGGAACTTGGAAATTTCCCAGTTGAAATCTCCGAGTTCCTACCTCAAAGCGTTCCAGGCAAGTTATGACTTCTGTTTGAGCGCAAGGAATTCTGGTATGTAAACAAACCAATATGACGGACAATATAAGATTTATACTTCATCATTTCAATTGCCAAAGGTGCCTGCAACTTGCTCATTTGAGTGAAACGGAGGAGGGGGAACAGCGCATAAGTTAACAGAAGCTTATACTTTATGTTTTACGTTATTTGTCGTTATTTTGAAACTTATTTTGTATTGATTAATGCACTGAAAACTAGCTAACGCCAGAGCAGCTGCCAATGATGCGTTAACATTAGCAGATGAATAAAGTTAGAGCACTACCTTGCTATGATAAACTTTCTCTAACGTTAGAGAGATCAGGCCAGCCATCTGAAGGCATCTGAGCACCAGCTCATGAGCAAGACCCAATCCGCCAATCAGGCAGCGATGTGACATCACAGGTTGTAACCCGGAGTACATCAATTTGATACGAGTTCACCGGTGGGAAGATACGAGTTCGACTGCCGTTCCAGTGCACGAATTTCAGGTGGGAAAAACTGAGTTACGGGTTGCCTGGAATGCAGCATAAAATACAGAGGGTAATCAGGCTCAGCACACCTGCACCCAGGGACGTGCACAGACATTTTGGGGGGCAGGGGCTCAAGTGAGAAAAAGGGCACATCTTGTAATTTCAGAATCAGAGTCAGAACTACTTTATTAATCCCTAGGGGAAATTGCTTAATGTATTCATAAATAAATAATAGGAAATCTCTGACTTACCTATTTATTTCAGTACCCTTACACTCACATAATTGTTGAATAGAAGAAAACTTCAAAAAATACATATTTAGATGCCATTTGTTTAACTGCCCTCTGTTTGTATCTGTAGATTTCTCCTTAATTCACTAAAAAAACTCCTTGTCCTCTACATATTTAAACAGGGGGAAGATATTCTCTCTGATAACTGAAAATCTGCGGTGATTTGTTTTCCTTCATTCTTTATCCCTGTAATGCCTTGGCAATTGCAAATATATGCAAATTTTAATAAATTAGCACACAATTTACATTTCAATACGGTGTTTTAGACATGACATAATGAGATAAACCTAACTGTATTCACCTGTAGTGTCCCAGTACATAAGCCTGTATTCCCATGATGAAGAGCCTTAGCTAAACCAAACACATCAGCTAGTAGCTCATACGTGCACGTTAGCAAGACACACGTTAACTGTGTTTGGCCTTGTCATTTGTGAACTCGAGAACTTCCTTCATCACCACTCACCTCCAAGAGTAAAAAAAACTAGAAACAAAAGCAAAACTGTGCTGAGGGCTGGGGTGTGCTGCTGATGCTGCTGATTCACCACAATAGGGTGAACTTTTCGCCTATTGGTTGATCGACACCAGAATGCTTGGATCGATTACACATGCCTCGTTGCATGCAGTCAGTACATAGAAGTGTTGTAGAGAGGTTAAACGTTTCAGAATACTGCTATTGTTTTGTCATAGAATGTAGTTTTAAGGCCGTTTGAACTTAAAATCTGTGGTTGATTCATAGGTATATAGCATAATTGAAACTTTGCTCCAACATATTCAGAGATGTGAGGTCCAACTAGACCCGTGGTTCTCAACGTGTTAAGCGCGGCAAAGTGGAGAAAATTTTCCTTTTCATTATTATCTTTATTAATGGCATTCTTTATTGATAACACAGATCCTAAATTCAAAACCAAACACCCACACACATACAAAGTAGTCATTAATAGTGTTGTGAGGTCCGGGGGGGAGTTCAATCTCCCACACCCCTCAAACTTTCAAAGAGACTATTGCTCTAACCAGAGATTTCACAGGTCTCCGCTAAGTGCCATCCTAGACTTCTACCTGACTTTGGCATCAGGAGACCCTGATTTCCCAGGCACTAAATTGCAGTCCACACCACAAATCAGCAAGACCTGCCAAACCTCCCTTTGGAGAGGTACAACTCTGTGACATTTACCCCCGGTATGAACTGATAACACTAGCAGATGGCGGTCATAAACTGCCGCTATGGAATGTATCCAAGCCAGTAAGAACAAGAAGCACTATTTTCATCAAACAAGAGACTGTAAACACGCCGAACTGATTTCATGGAAGAGGACTTCACAGGTGTTTGAACCACCTTTCTACGAGCTAATTTGGCGGAGATAGAAAGAACGGACTATTCCACTTATAGAACCACAGCGCCACCTGATGGCGAAACCCCGAAACCGATGGCGCACTGACCGAGCGCCGCAACCTATGTGTTGGGGGTTTTCTTCTTTTCTTGCCTTTCTTTTGTTTCTTTTCCTTTTCTTCTTGGTTTCATACAAATGTAAAGAAAAAAAAGGAAACGAAACGGAAAGAAACTTCCTACACAGTCCGTAGCCATGTAATTCTGACTTCCCACCACCAGTCGAGATATGCATGAAATGTCCTTTTCTTGTCTCATCTGTTTGTATGTTCTGCAATGGTGATAGCAAAGAATAACCATAATTGTGTCTTCACTGTGGATAGGAAAGAGAAGAGGAAATATACTCAAAGATACATTTCTCTTTATTTCATATGCGCGTAAACTTGGGTGGATGAAAGGCGTAACTTCAAAAGAGAAAGATAAAACCTCCTTCGTACGCCCCAAAGCTAGAGGGAGAAATATGATTGGACTAAATTCGCGCCGACAATCAGACCACGCCCGTGGGTCGGCCCCCGATAAATAGTTTAAGAAAACATTACAATTCGGCAGAAATACGGCGAAAAAGTTCTGGAGAGGAGAGCTTAACCAGAAGCTCTAATGAAAAAAAAAATTAACGTGGCTCAAAACCCAGAAGTCACGACTTAGCCGCTTAGCAACAAGGGCTAAGTTTAGACTTGAAGCAAAGACTATGGGCGACCGGAACAAGTTTGGTTGCACTGCACCCAGTTCCCAGCGTCTCAAGTTGCCTTGGCAACCAGAGCCACCGGTGCTGCGCGCTGCTCCCGTCTGTTCCCTCATCAGAATAGGGACAACATTGCCGGTGAAGAGGGACGAGACAGGCCAACAGCCACTTCAGCCGAGGACCAGTCTAACTTGGGAGGCCACGACGAAGGACCTCAACGCGGCCGCATTAATGTCTGAGTAAAGGAAAGTAAAGGGAGTAGTAAAGGGAGAGACTGTATCATTGTAGAATGGACCTGAACAGTGTCACATGGTTGTTACACTCTAGAGTGCCATCATGATTGCTTTGCTTGGTTCAGTGTGAATAGGGTCACGCTTTGACAGCCAGCCTGCCCACAACCTCATAATCACCCCCAGGTGCGCTGTGCTGCACTTATTCGCCAATTCATCTCCAACACGCCTGCCATAACTTCTCAACCCCCCCCCCCCCCCCTTCCGGAGTGCTCGAAAATCAACAAACACCGACTGACTGACACACCTACAACTCAGATACCGAGTCGTTTTTATTTTGCTCGGGCCAAGGCTCTTTTTGTTTTTCATGAATTTTTTCCTTGTTTGCTTTGGATGGTTTCCATTTTGATAGAGTTTTTCTTCTCTCTTTATTTTTTGGAAAAAGAGACTTATATTTGACCTATTGAATCGTGTGAATTCTATTGTTTGGACATCCAAGTTAGGACTCCTTATTTTAGATTTTTTATAAAAACAATATCCTGCATTCAACTGAACTTCTGAGCTGGTGTGATTTTGTGTTGTTCAGGTTCTTTTCTCACTATGGTTTTTTTCAGTGAAGGTGTATGTAGTTACATGTATTGCCTCTGTGTGTTTTGTTGTGGGAAAAGGAACTGCCGGGATATATAATAATAATAATAATAGTTAAACAAAAAAAAGAGGTAAAGACTTAACTGACTGACAAAAAAAAACCCCAAATATCTTATATGTCAGGAGAGAGACCTGGCTGGCAACCCCTGAAGAGGTTCCCCGCACGTGCCCACAGCAATCCGTCACAACGCGGTAATAACAAGGTCTTTCTCAATGACCATTTTGTGAGAGTGTTGTATGAATCACTGAATCAGTTGCTTGTTGAACACTGAGGACATCACAGTAATTTAAGATGAAATCAATATTTATTTATCATCTAATCATAAGAATAATGATAATGGTGTAACTCAACACTTCAGTGTTCTTTCACAGCTTCAGACAACATAAGCAACAGTATTTTCTGCAAAATGATTAATCACTATGGTCTCTGCTTAGGCTCAGTGCACAAAACTACAAAAAAACAAACAAACAAAAAAAAAATTTACAAATACAAATATTCATAAAAAGTCTGCAATACTGCGAGTGGTTGTTTATAAAATATAAACCGAGAATCCACATCAAAATAACCTGCTCACAACCGTTTTGGCCATCAGATAAATCTCATCTGTTCTGTCAGCTTTCACCTTGTAGAGAACATCAACAGTATCAAAACAACAAAACTACAGAACCACAGACTGGTAAACCTACAGTCCTTTGAGATGAGCACAAAACAAAGGAGAACAGAGTGAACTCTATCTCCGCTGACAGTGTAGAAGACAGAAACAAAACATATTATTATCTATAAGCTCTGTTCCTGACTGACAGAAAATGTCATCCCCATATCAAATATATGTCTATCCATGTCCAACGTTTGAAAAACCTGCTGAGGTCTCTCGCTGAAATTCATTGCCTGAGTTTTTCTTCCAAAGCAGCAACAGCTGACTGCCAACCCGAGGCTCTAACTCCTACAGAAGACAGAATTGAGAAAGGAGGTGGTTCACATGAAAGAACATGCAAAACAAAGATGCAGCAGAGTCACCTATAGATTTGACTCTCCACAAGAGACAAAAGAGATGAAGTGTAAGAGTGCTCTCTAAACTGATGATTGACAAAATCAACTGCCAGTTTTTTTTCAAGGTTCAAAGTTGTCATTTGCATGTTTGCACATGAAATGTAATTTCAATGATTAATGGTAATTAATTAATTTAAAGTAAACCAAAAATATCAAACGTGAGACTGTGCTGTTTCTACGTGTTTAAGTAAGTGACGGTGCAGGCAGGTGAGAGTGTGAACAGCTTCCTGCATTGATTGTCTGCAGTCACGAGCATCCTCTGACTGGGTCTGACTCCAGGAATTTTTGTATCCCTCACCTGTCCATCCCTGCTGATTTGGACCATCTTGTTGTCATTCCAGGGATTCATGATGTGTTGGGTGCACTGGAAGGGAAGACTCTCCTTGTGGATCCACTCTACACTGAAAACCCCTCCCAGTCCCACAAAGCCCCAGTCCTGGTGGCTCTCCTGACTGATGACTGAAGTCATGCGACCGTAACCCTTTGACAGAATACATTGGTGTGAGTCATTATTCAAATATATGGTATAGACTCAGAGTAAAGGATGGCACAATAAAAATCATAGTTTCATTACTTTAGCAGATATTTCAATCGTGGAATTGATTTATTTGCATTGGTGCCTTTGCATTTCACATTCACAGAATAAAAAAAAATATTCTAAATAAAAATGTCATTATTGTTTACAATCATAAACAAATATTTTCCAATATGTGTAGAGAATATGATTTGCAAGCTGGGCTATAGATGTTATTGTGCCACAATGTACCAAATGCTATCACACATTTTACTTAACCCTACTCATTAAAAATGTTTTGACTCTCTAATTTGGAAATTACTCTTTGCTATAATTGCAATTTTGATTATATTTCAACTAACTGTAAAACATGCAGGTTTAAGAGAACCAGTTTCTCTGTCTGTTACCTGGAAACAACCAGAGCCCTGAATGGAGAAGATAAGGATGATGAGGTTCTTCTCCAGGAAGGCCTTTGCAAGTTTTTTTTCACTGTTTGGTGTGGTGGACCAGATTCCCTTCTGCTGAGAAATCTCAATGTTCCTTATGCTGCTGCTCTTCATAATGAAATACCGAACAGAAGAAAAGGCCAGATTAGGGAAAACTGGCTCAGAACCCTGCTGGGAACAAAAAAACACAACAAAACATTTTTAATTACTCTTTGATTATTTGATAATTAAATATGTGAACTCATGTTGTGACAGACCTGGCAGATTGCATTTTTTAATTATCATATAGTAAGTCAAGTCAGGTCACTTTATTTTCATATATCACTGGTTCACAACGGATGTTATCTCAAGCAGAACCAGACTCAGGGTGGGTGCACATCTGCCTCGACTGATTGGAGTCAATGAGAGCAAAGGAGAGAGAAGCAGAGTGAGATCATAGGAATTAAATGTAAAATGTAAAATCAACAGCAAAAACAATAACGTTGTGTTAATAATAACCATTGTGTTTTGTCAGACTTTTCTATCTACAGAAAGTTTTAGGGTGGGTTCAGGTTGATGGTCAGTGCAGCGTCAGCCTCAGTGCAATAGCAAATGATCCATCTCAGGACTAAATCACTGGAACAGGTGGACTTAAAATGGTGGCTTTGAAGACAGCTTCTTGCTACCTTTAGCGTCAAGTGAAAGAGAAAGTGAGATTTATGCTTTTTTCAGTGCATTTAGATATGTATTTAGATAAGTTCTGTTCAGGGGATATGAGAGTGACTAACCTAACCTGGCTTTTATGCCTAAGGTGTAAGGATCCTGTCCACGATTGACCTGATATCCTATCCCTTGCCACTTTCCTCAGATCAGCCTCAATGGATACATATGTTTTGTCTAGTGAGGGTATTACACATCTACATGGACAGAAGTAAGAGCTGCAGGAAAAGTGACCAGGTTTTTGTGTCTTAGGTGAAGAACCTCTTTGGGAAACCAATATCAAAGCAGTGGCTCACTCACTGGATTGTAGAGGCCATTGCTTTAGCTTATACCGCTAAGCACACTGCACCCATTAGAGGGGCTGTGTGCACATTTTACCAGAGGCCTTGCCACCAAATCGAGCCTTTCAAGGGATCTCTATCCAGGAGATTTGTGTCAGCCCAATCAGCCCATTCAGTGCTTGATGTAGCAAAAGCTTAATAAAGCTCACTTTGGGACAGTTGTCCCCAGAGAATGTCTGCCTAGCAATCCCAGAGGTAGTATTTCCCTTATAGGGAGAGGGTTCCTTGCTGGTGGATGTAATAAGAACTTCTGATGCAGTCCTGCCATAGGTGTTACCAAAGGAGACACTCACACATGTTACTCACATAATCAGGGCTATGCAAGTAACTTTTAGGAAACAGTTTTTACTATCAATTAACTTAGTTGTCCTTTTTATTTCACGAATTTAAAAATGGGTACAGCCCATCAGGTGCATAAAACACACCGAGACCACAAATGTCAGCAAAGTTAAACTTGGATCAGCCTTCAACAAGCTGTTTATTGACAGGTGATGTCACCACTTCTCTTGAACACTCTGACCATGGCAGGCACTAGGACTTGGATCAACTGCATGCTCCCACAGTTCCAATTACTTTCCCCTGAGGCCCTCAACAGCTTGGTAACTGCTTCTAAATCTACAACATACACATTAGATCCTATACCATCCAAACTTCAAGGAATGGTTTCCTGCTTTAAATAGCCCCTACTCTTAAAATCATAAATGAGTCGCTCTCTTTGGGCTCTGTGCCCTCTGCCTTCAAAACAGCCATTATTAAACCTCTGCTTAAGAAACCTAACATCGATCCATTTATAGGCCAATTTTCAATCTTTCTCCCCTTACTTAAGAGAGCTGTTGCCAATCCTCTAACCACCTACCTAAACAACAATAATCTCTATGACAAATTTCAATCTGATTTTCAGTACTATCACTCCACTGAAACTGCCTTTACCAGAGTAGTCAATGACCTACTTATCACTGTTGACTCTGTTGATCACTACTACTGCTTCTTGACCTGAGTGCAGATTTTGATACCATTGACCACAATATACGGTTAAATTGCCTGAACAAGATAATAGGTATCCATGGGACAGCACTGTCATGGTTTCACTCATACTTATCAAACAGAACCCAACGTGTCAGTTACAACAATCCGATCTCTGAATTCTCAGATGTGAAGTTTGGTTTGACCCAGTTCTTGGCCGTATACTTTTTCCATTTATATTTGTCCACTGGGTGAGATAATTCAGAGATATGGTATTGATTTCCACTGCTATACTGACGATACACAGCTGTATGTACCCATAAAACCAAATGACCAGTCAAATCACAAATCTAGACACGTCTGTCAGAAATAAAAAAATGGATGAACCTAAATTTCCTACTACTGAATGCGGATAAAACAGATCTGTTAGTTGTAGGACCAGCAAATCATAGAACCCGAGCGTTAACATTGATGACTGTACTATTTCAGGAAGTCCAGGAAGTCCTAAAGTACTGACTAAAACAAGGAAATTTGCAAATATAAAACCCATTCTGGCCCCCTTCTCCACTGGCTAGGTATACAAGCTAGACCTGATTTAAGATACTCCTTTTTAAATTTCAAAGCCCTGCATAGACTTTCATTCATTAATTCATTCATCTTCTACCGCTTATCCATTTCAGGGTTGCAGGGGGTGTTGGAGCCAATCCCATCTTCCATTGGTGGGGGGGCAAGGTACATCCTGAACAGGTCGCCAGTCCATCGCAAGGCCAAAACACAGAGACAGGCAAAGTAGAACAACCACTCACACTCAGACCTACGGGCAATTTAGAGTCACTAACTAACCTAAACATACACGTCATGCAACATGCAAAAAGCCCCTGGCCTGGGAACTGAACCGATGACCTTCTTGTTGTGGGGCAACAGCGCTAACCACTATGCTGCCATGCTGCTCTCCTGCATGGACTTGCTCCGCACTATATAACAGAGCTAATCACAGCATATACACCAGAACGCTCCCTTTGCTCTCTGGATGGTCTCCTTGTCATTCCTCTTGTGAAAAAGACATCAGTTGACTGCAGAGCATTCGCCTACCGTGATCCTTTTCTTTGGAATGACCTTCCATCACATGTTAAAGAAGATCGTTTGGTAAACATTTTTAAAGCAAGACTTAAGGCCTACTTTTATTCATTTTATAACAACCTACCCTAGCTCACCTTTCTCTCTTTTAATATCCATTGATATTAAAACACTGATGTTTTTAATTTTACTGTTTGTTTGCTGTATATGTGTCACACCAAAGCTTATTCTAGAGTTTTTATGATCCACTACATTCTTAACACCCCTTTTATTTGATGTTTAATTAAATAACTATGCTTATTTTAATTTGTGTTTTTATTGTATTTTTTACTGTCTGTATGTTTGTCCCATGCATTATTTTAATTGAAAAGTGTTTTGAGACCATCCTGCATGGTGATTATACAGTTTAAATAAAGTTTGATTGATTGATTGATTGACTTCTGATATTTACTGGATCATTTTGTGTCTCTGCTGCTACACAACCACAATGAAGAAGCTGATGGACAGATAAAACTGAGAAAGAAGCTATTACTGTCACATTTTTCTATTTCTTTAATAACTCACATTCTGTGTGTTTGTTGCAGAAGTGGACTGACTTTGTCTTTCAGGAAGTGGCAGAAACGTGTCCATCATGAATTTGGCAGTTTGACAGAGACATAGAGCACTCTTAACTTTAAAGGTACACAAACCTTGTGTGAGACCAAAGAGCTTAGATTGGAACACAAGGACCATCTCACTCTTCATAAAGACAACATGAAGCAGTGTAGCAAAGGTTAGACATTGTGAGTACCTTTCCGAATGGGGACAGGCTATCTGCGGTCACAGAGAAGGAGGCATTGAAGGGTGAGAGGTCATCAGAAGGCTGAGCTGTGAGCAGACATGTCTCATCTCCTTGGGATTTGAACTGAAGAAGGCCTTGGGCTACTAGGTTCTTACCAGACCTGAGGAAATGTAGTCAAGAACAGAAAAGATGACTGACTGTCCTGAGTTAACTCAACTACACAGGGAGTCAGGCCTGTATCTCCCCTGTTTTATATGTATATTTTAGTGTGTAAAAATCCAAGTTCTCCCTGTTCACCTGCTGCATATATCACATTGTCACAATGAACATCTCCGCAGCTCCTACCCTACCACCGTCTGGCATAATTTTCATTCACTTATTAGTATTCATTTTTATTCATTATACAAATCATCAAGTAACAGTTCCAATCCAATCCAACATGTAAAGTCAGTCCAGCACCAGCCTATCGTATAATCTGTATTACAGCACATTACTATGATGTACAGTGTTATTTGCAACATATTAGGGTGGATGTCATAACTTAATGTCTGATGTCAGGCTTTTCATTTCATTCAGTTTTATAACTGTAATTATTTATTTAATTTTTAGACGTAGTTCACCCAGCAGGGGGATAGATACTGAAAATCAATCTGATATATGACATACTTATTGTGGGTAGAGGTGGGTGGCTGTGGGCTGCTTGTGCTGTTCCTCACAGAGCTCTTGGGCCCCTCCTCTGATGACATTGGCCGGGGCCGCTGGCCAATCCCAGAGGGCTGCTGCAGGCCCGCTCCCTGCTCCTCTGCTGCCAACACCTGAGGGACAGCTAGAATCATTTACACGAAACACAGAACTTAAACCCTGACACACACACAGACACTTCAAATTTTACACATGTATACACATATGTGTGGATATTATGCGATCACGCAATATACAGAAACAAGCTGTTATTGCATGACCACTGGATCACCAGAATTGCTTTGGAATGGCCCAGTCAAAGCCCTGACCTTAACCCAAACATAGTATGCAGTTTTACTGTTCTTGGCAATAAAAACATGTCAGGCTATGAATGAATTCAGTTTTACAGTTGTTGGATAAGTTGGATTTAAAATGAATGAATATCTAATATATACATACAAACATACATACATGTATGGACTACACAGATACTTGATTATATGATATCATTTATACTCTAGATTTATGATACATACAGCCTTCAGCTCGTCTATATTCAGGACTTTCCACTAAGGCACTGACTAGCCAGCCAGGAGAAATAAGTAGCCTAACCCTAACCCTACAAGTAAGGGTTAATCCACGGGTTAATCCACAAGTAGATGTGTTTCAAACGGTTTTAATGCATGACGTGGAGGTGAAGAATTTTGTTAGTTTGCCTGGATTAACCCGCTTATACCATGGTAATTTTCCAAGAATATAGGAATAAAAGGATTCGCCAACTTTTGGTGAAAGTTTTGCACTCAAAATCTAAAGTTTTTGAAGCAAGAGCTTACCATTGTCATGACAAGGAATAAACTAGTCCCTTTTACAACCACGCTAGTTACAGTAGGACGGGATGAGCACTGTGGCTCAATCGCTTTAACAAAGCCAAAAGTAGGCTATTAAAAGTTAAAATTAAGCTTGGTTTAGGTCAAAATTATTCCACAGTGTGGTTATTGTTTATAAAATAATATATATAAAATAAAAATAAAACTGGGCTCGTTATGTTGGTATGGTTACAGGCGCGGATGAATTTGGAGCAGTTAGCTTACAAAGTTTAGCTGAACTACGTGTGCATTAAACGGTTTTAACGCACACCTGCCGACCAATAAGAAAAGAATATTCACACTGACCATGGTATAAATATGAAATAATAGCCAATAAAGTAGCTGGCTGTAATAGGAGTAATAGGCTATATGGCCGGCGGCCGGCAGTTGTGGAAAGCCTTGTGTATTGTTGGGTGAGCTGTTTCTCAACTTCTCCTTGACAATAGCCAATCAATTTTCTATCTAGTTAGTAATCATTTTGCCCTTGTAATCCTGGTGTAAAAGGATATTGGGTGTTTCAGCAGACAGAAGCATTAAAGAGCATATTACAGGTTAGAGCCCCCATTGAATCAATGTTTAGAAAAATAATATAGGAACTATTTTTTCTTCAAAATATATTGGTAAATACATTAATTAGGCTTCTGGAGTCGTTTTTGTGAGAAAATTTTACTTATGCATCTGAAAAAGCTAAAGCAGAAGTGACGTAGGCAGAGGGAGAGCATACAGAAATATGCATTACAAAATATGTAATTGTCTTGTCTGGAAATGACTAAAATATGTGATTCTGTTACCTGGAAAAAATGACTATAACGTGCAATTTTGTTGCCAGAAAAAATGGCTAAAATGTGTTATTTTGTTTCCTGAAAAACAGACCAAAAATAAATAAAGTGAGAAGATCAATTCAAATCAAATCAAATCAAATTTATTTGTATAGCGCCAATCAAGGCACTTTACATATAGATCAGGTCTAAACCAAACTCTTTATAAAATTATTTAAAGAGACCCAACAGATCGCCCCATGAGCAAGCACTTGGCGACAGTGGCAAGGAAAAACTTCCTTTAAGAGACAGAAACCTCGGGCAGAACCAGGCTCGGGGGGGCAAAGTTGGGTAGAGTAGGGAGAGAAAGAGAGCAGGAGGAGGGGATATTCAAACAGGTGTAGGCAGGAACATGATGCTGCTCACACATATGACAGACCGCAGCCCTATAACTACGAGCCTGTTATGCGCCCCAGAGAGCAGAGAGAGACCAAGGGAGAGTAAATGGTCAGAGGAGAGAGACAGAGCTGTGGTGTCAGGACAATCAGTGGAGAGCAGGGCAGGTATCTTGGTGAGAGACCAGTGTTGGCTTACACACGTCAGCTAAGGATACAAATTACCATCATATGTCAGGCAATAGCAAAATTATTAATGGTCATCTATTACAGGCAGGAGTATTGATACTTACAAATAATCAAAATTAATGATCTTGATGAAGTGTCTCATACTTGTAATATCCGTCAACACTACGAGGTATAGCACTATACTATTGCTGCAGGAGAGAAACACTTTCATGATCCACGTTTTGTTTGATAACTGCTTGTGTGGGAAATGCAAGGCCATGACCACAGCCGAGGAGAGCATGTGCTGCAGGGAGGTAGATGCCTACTGGGCCTTAGTGGAGAATGTCACCCCCAGGCTCCATGGCAGTGCTTCACACAGCACCCGGGATTTGATGCTTGCTGTCTGAATCCCTACGTGCTTCAGATAGCCTACATGCACTACAGGCAGGAGCATGGACCTCTCCAGGCCAGCAGACATGAGTATGTTATGTTTAGGGCAGAAATAATGAATTCCTCTATTTAGTTTACTCTCTTTATTCCTTACATGTTCTATTTTCCATATATGAACTAGGATAATAAAGTAGATAATAATGCTGAATGTTCAGCAGATTTGTAAATCTCAAAATTTTTAGATTTACCAAATTGAAATAGAATGGAAGTAAATGGTATCGGTAATTACACACACACACACAAACTCAACAGCCATTTCATGTGGTACATCTGTGCCAAGAACTCTGCCATAAATACATTTATGAGGTTTATTTTCACTTTTAACATTGTCATGGGTCTTGCCTCGGCATCCCATGTTGAACCGCTCTGACTGATAACTACCTACTCCCACACTGAGTGATGGCAGAGCCTAGCATATAGCTCCCTCTGCCTATGTAATATGACACGGTGTTGAAAAAAAGAGCGTTTTTAGAGGCTTAGCTCTCACTTTTTGGACTAAATTTGTGCTCTCATGTTTTGAAAAAAATTTGAAACCTCCATTAACTTTTGAAATTGTATTTTTTAGACAAGATTATATATGAATTTTGAAAAAAGTTGCAATATGCTCTTTAAGTGTTTCAAAATCAGCTTGAAGACGACTGTGACTTTGGACTTGATAAAACACAGTAGATTGACACCAGCAGATGAAATTGGCACAAATCATTACTGAGGAAACTTCAAACTGGATTTCATTAAGCTTAGACTCTTAGCTTGTCCACTCTTCCTATAAACTCTGAGACCTTGATTTCCAAATGAAATACAAAATTCATTTTCATCTGCAAAGAGGACTTTGGATTAATGACTAACAGCTAAGGGGGCATCATTTATAAAACTGCGCGTAGGATCGTTACTAAAGGTGTGCATACGCCCAAAAGCCAAAGTTTGCGTACGCCAGAAAATATTCAGATTTATAAAACCCTGCGTACGCACACTTAAAGCAAACTTTCCTTTTTAAATCACAGACTGACACCACTGAAGTGTGGGCACCTGTATCGGCTTCATGTCACGCCCTGTACAAGCCCCTTTTTAACCATAAATGGCCAATGCAAAGCACTTTATGAATGCGGTCACAGCACCGGAATCACCACCCCTGACCTGACGCCGACGGACTCAAAAATCGCGTCTATAATTGGCGTCATTCTGGTACGCCTGCGAGCGGTCGGGTGCTCACCGTTACAGTCCTGCAGCTACAAAGGGAGACAATACAAGCAATCAACAACCTGATGGAGGAGTTGAGACAAATGAGAAATGTAATGATTGGAATTGCAAAAATATTAAAAAGCAATGTGCAAAAATGAACCTTTAGTTGTCTTTATAAACGCTGCATGACATCCTGACGGAGTCTTGCACCCTGTTCATATCCCACTTTGAAGGGGGCTCTGCCTCCGGGGGATACCATTCCTCTGTGCCACATTGTGTAACATGCCACACGCTCTTATAATGCAGTACACTTTGGCAGGATGGTAAAGAAGCCTGCCCTCTGACACATCCAAAGCGCGCCACTGGCACTTCAGGAGGATAAGGCGCCAATTCCCCTTTTCCTCCAAACTGTGCGTACACATGGGTCAAAGTTTGCTTAGGGGTGCACACATTTTCCCGTCAAGTCTGTTTTTTATAGATCACAACCTTTGCTTAGAATTGACATACGCAAGTTTTAGGTCCTGTTTTGTGCATATGCAACATTTATAAATGAGGCCCCAGAAGATTTCTTTGAATTGTAGAGTTTCAACATTCATCCAGGTCATATGGATGAATGAGAATATACACAGACATATTGCTGAGAATTTTGGGTTGGATACCCTTAAAATGCTATGAAAGGTTGGCTACGAACTGATGAAGCCCCTTGGATAAGAGGCGAAACGTCTTTGACAAACCTAAGTCCTAAGTTCAGTTGCTTTCGATTCAGTTGTTGGCCGGATAGAGTTTCAACATTAACATTAAGTCTTCCTCTGTTGTTGTGTTAAACACATTTAAACATGTTCTTTCCCACTTTTATAAAAATTTTATTTTAAGAATTTATATTAATTTATTTTTGGAGGCTTTAGGTATGCCTTTTAATTAACGCTGCAGATTATAACAATAAAGTTGGATTTAGACCAATTCAGTGCAATGGATTCTGGTCAAGATGAAAAAATTTTTCTATAGAAAAAAGTAATGTTTTGAAAGGGTTCATTACAGCACTCTATGATTAAGCAAAGACACACAAACACTGCTTGCTGTGATGGAGGTTTGGGAAGAAGTGAAAACTATGTGTGACACTCTGCTATCGTTCACTTTTTGTTGTCATTTTGTTAGTTTTTCACTTTGTGTTGTCATGTTGTTGTTATGGTTAAATCCAGTGAAAACAGTTGGAATTCAGAGGATGATAATATGACAGGGCAGCATGGCGGCATAGTGGTTAGTGCTGTTGCCCCACAATAAAAAGGTTGCGGTTCAGTTCCCGGGCCTGGGGCCTTTCTGTGCGGAGTTTGCATGTTCTCCCCATGCCTGTGTGGGTTTCCTCCGGGTACTCCGGTTTCCTCCCACCATCCAAAGACATCATGTTTGGGTTAATTGGTGACTGTAAATTGTCCGTAGGTATGAGTGTGAGTGGTTGTTTGTCTCTGTCTGTCTCCAGGGTGTACCCCACCCTTGCCCAGTGTGAGCTGGGATTGGCTCGTGCACCCCCTGTGACCCAGAAACGGATAAGCGGTTGAACATGAATTAATGAATAATTAATATGACATACAGAGACCACAGTCTGGATGATGGCCTCGTCCTGCTGAGACCAGGGCTTAGAAGGACAACGCATCCGCTTGATGAACAAACTCTGCCACTTCTGCCTCAGTTGAAACACCATTTCTGCAGCCTGACAACAGAATACACAACATCAGATAAGACTTGACATTATTCAGTCAGAGATGATATAGCTGCTTTACAATCTCCGCTTGTTAAGAGCATTGCTGTTTTATCTTCATTTAATGTAAAACCAATTGTTTTATCGCTATAGAATTTAGGAAAATTTCATTTTATTTAATGTGAGAACATTTCTTTTATCCACATTTAATAAGGAACTTTTCTATCTTCCTTTAAAGTCTGACAGCTGCTCCATCAAGACACTAGGTGTCCCTGTTTTTCTCTTTTTGTTCTTTTACAGGTACTGAATATTTCTCTGCATGTTTAATGTTTTAAACTCTGCGTCAGGTGCGTCTGAAAGTATTAAAGGAATCAAGCAAAAACTAATGTCCACTACAGAGGACAAAAATGAAATGCTGAGTCTCAGAAGGATATAGCAGTGGAAATTTTTTTCTGATGTAGACAAACTCTGATGTTTCCGAATTAGATCACTTTGTAAGTTTTGCTTCTCTGAGTCTGGTCTTTATGTTGCTGATCTGTGTGGCTGCATTTCAGTCAGAGACATGCTTTTCCTTACACTGCTAGGTCAATAGCAGACACTTGTCTGATATGAGGGGTCACAGGTCTTAACTACTGGGAACCACTGGTGTAATACACAGCACAGATGCTGTATAAACCAAAGACTGAGGCCTGGTTTATGGTCCTGCATTAAATCAACACCGTACCTACGCTGTCGTGAACTCTTCAAACTTGTCCGTCACTCCATTTCGTCACAGTGCAATTCACTGCCACAGTGGTAGGGGGCTGCCAATGGTTATCGTCGTTTCTGGTTGATTCTTTGTTTAGCTTCTGGCTTGAGGAGTTGTAAAGGTGCTCATATTTTCTGACTTCCTCAATGAGTCACTCCTCGACTTGATCCATGCTCAGTCCGTGTAAAAACAAGTTGTTTAAAAATGGTGGGGATGGCGCGATCTGGAAATATGGAACTGAAAATGCGTTGCTACCAAGCAAACCAATCACAGCCCTCTCAGCTTGCGCTGGGTCTGCGTCGCCTCGACGTGTAGTTACATTTTTTGGGAGGTGCACGTCAGGCTTTGCTGGGGGCGAGCCTCCCTACCCTACGACGTAGGTACGGCGTTGATTTAACACAGGACCATAAACCAGGCTCAAGACTGAAAAAGTTGTGATGATTCCTCACCGCTCTGTCCAGCTGATATACCAGCTCGTTGTCTATCTTCAGCTCAGCCAGGTTGTCTGGTTCACTGTCGCTGATGTTGTCTGGAACATCTGAGGAACACAACATGAAGACACAAAATTGAACAAAATCTCATCAGGATCAGCTGACTGGGTGTCTGGAAAAGTGATTCATACATAGTTTAACTATTTTTAACTGGGATCGATTTTAACTGGCCCTCAGGGTCTAGGGGACATTGGGTGAACAGTGTATGACTATCAGGCCCCATCAGGCATGTGTGTCATCACCTGTTAGTCTCTGAACAGAATCTCAGTTCAGAGTTGTGGGGTGGGGAGACCCTGCACTGCCCTACCAGTTTCTGACTAATGGTCAAGAGGTCAACTATCAACAGACTGCTGTGGTGACAGCCTGACTAACAAATGTAAATATTTCACATTGGGTTCTGACAGACCCTATGATACACAGTTCTTTCTGCACACCATAATAACAGGGGACTAACTTGGTTAATGTAACCGTTACTCCAGTTTCATTCGTTTAACTTTAGTAATCTGACCTACACATGCAGTTAGTTCTCTGACTAGTTTACCTGAGGCTCTCTGAGCAGCAGGGTCTTGCAAGGAGGAGCTGGGCAACTTGGCAGAACCTGCAAAAATGGCCACAGTGATGGGAGTCACCATGGAGCAGCAGCGCACAGTGGCTATCTTGTGGCTTCGTCTCATCTCGTCATAGATCAGCCAGTCTGTGGGAAGGGCCTGGGCTGATGTGGCTGAATTGCTCTATGCAAAAAGAACACGAAAAACCACAACACTTCTGTGTCTTCTGTGTCAACAGAAAGATTTCATCTAGCAACACTATCAGTGTCTCTTGACAAGAAACACCAGGACGCATCATTGTCATCTGAGAAGTCAGTTTGGCGGTGTGTTTACATTGCCATGTGTAAGACATTGCTGGGCTTCAATTTTTGGGCAATGAGTATGTAGCTTCAAGGGACAGGGAGGGCCCTAAAGACACATAGGACCAGGTGTTATCACTGCCTCAAGTTTCTGCTCAGACTATGTCACACATGAGTGAAGAAATTAAGTTTTTGGATTTGTTGGACCAGGAGGTGGAGTTCTTGGCTCCCTTTTCACTCTCTCTCCTCATTCATTCTCAAGTCCTCCACTCAACTTGAAATTGTTAGTTTAATCTTGCATTTTCCCTTAACATCTCTTTTGTTTCTCTTTTCATCTCCAATCACATGTCTTCCATGTGATTGGAGATGAACCTGAAATATTAAACTCATGAGTTAGCTTTCATATTCTGATAAAAGCCTTCCTAGCCTTCTCCAGGTGCCTACCTAGCAACTGGAGAATTTATGGATTGTGAATCTTGAATCTAAAAAGCCACTTTATCCAGGAGTAGAAATAAAACTCATATGATCTGCAATAACTGAGGAGGATCCAATTATATGAGAGCCGTTCTCCACTGGTTTACTGTATAACACAGGTCAATGATCAACCCAGAGCCTGGTACATGAGAAGACACCAGTGTAAAGATATGACTACTGATGATACAGGTATTAGACCACAGGATTACATATTCATGATATTATCTGCCCTTGTACCTCTTTGAACTGGCTCAGGATAGAGGTGGGATGAAAGTGGAGCTTTTTTGCTTTCTTACTAGAGAGCAATAAAGTCTCCTGGTTCACATGGACCAGGTTTGGGTACATGCCAGCCACCAAGGCTGCCTTCACTACAGCCCAGTTCTCAGAGTTCAAGTTCACATCCCGGATGTCACTGTGTCCACGGGCCCGCACCAAACCTTGGGACAGAAAGGTTCACAGTCACTTTCCTGCATTTCTTTTTTCTACAATATTGTTACAATTAGAAATTATAAGTGCTTTTCACTGTGATTGTTAAAACATCCAGTTAATTTCATCATGACACAACAACAGACTTTAAAAGTTTGTGTGCTTGTGAGTGACAACACAAAATAACTGAAAACACAGGCACACATTTTGTGGACTGAGAATGGATTATAGAAGGGGAGTGAAACAAACCAAGAGCTCGGAGCTGTCCCAGTAGCTGTGTTCTCACACCGAGGATCATTTCCATGGTGGCCTGGGACAAGAAGTTCTTCTCACAGAAGGATCTCTCCCAGCCTTCACTGCAGGCCTTCTGCCAGGCCTTACACCACCCAGGATGGGAGGAAAACAGGCTGTTTATATTTGGCAACACATTTATCTGCTGACAGATATAGCACAAGCCCATATTTTTTTGTAAAAATGCAATATTTTTACTACACAGTTCTAGAGATCAGAGGGCATAAATTCATTCGACAAAATAAATGTAGTTTGTAGTTTTAAAATTATGAGACGTTGAGGGAAAGGATCCTCTAAAATTTAATCTCAGGCACTTTTAATACACACATACACATCTTTGAATTCCTCATAAATATGTATTATCGTGTATTTTAAATATCCAAAGGTAAAACTGCTCTCTCCTTCCATTTTCAGTAACTGTAGTGCTCTCTGACACACTCTTACTCTTCAGCTCACAAAAAATATGTGAATGTCAAGTAAATTTCCTTAAAAGACACAGGGGACTAAAATTGTACTTTTTGCAATTTTTCAAAGGCTTTAAAAAATGAGTAGAATGACTAATGATTTGGGGCATTTCCAATTTCCTATTGTATATACAATAGATAAATAATTGTCCAGGGCTTCAGGCCTAATGAAGCCCCAAATACTCATTACCCCCACATGACTAAGTTATAGGGGTCTTGATGTCTATGTTGTTACACAACAATCCCTTTCATACACCATATCACTTCTGATGTGAACACACCCACCTGGAACACTGTCAGTAGGGCCATATGGTCACTTAAACTGTTGGACGTAAAACGTTTCCGACACTGGAGGGCAGCTCTTTTCTGAGAGCCCTGAGCAGGAAGAACGAAAGGGTCACGGTAGGCCAGAGTACAGGCTATGGTCAAAACTGGGTCCAGACACTTGAGCACCACAGCAGACAGCACCATCTTGCCCAGGTGGGGCTCTACAGGTAGATCAGCCAGGTGGTAGCCCAAATCAGTGAGATCCTCATACTTGTCCATAGCATCTATTGTCTGAAGGAAGAGGTGATTTACTCCTGGAATATTGCGTGTCTGTATTTTTGTCTGTGTAGTCTACAGTTGTGTTTGTTAGTGCTTAATACCTTCAGCAGGTTCATAGCATTCCTGATGGCATGTGTGGGTGGAGGTTGAGGAGCTCTAGACAAGAACTCAGTGACTGGATGAGAGGGAGCCAGTAGCTTAGTCTGGAGACACAGTTCCTTAAATACAAGACTACTTGTTAGTGTTAAGACTGGAACAGACTGATATCTCATTTTATGGATGTACAGCCGCTCAAAGGGCTCAAACATATAAACAGAGATCTACACTGTTGACCAATCACAGAGAATCAAATGAAGAATCAGCTTTTTCTGAAGATGCAACCCAACATAAAAGCACAGGACTACATTTCAAGTGGGGAGCTTCAAGAAAGCTTAAGACATGATGGGCCTGTGTCTACCTGCAGAGGCATCCGCAACAGCTGGGGAACCTGGAACTCGGTCATGTTGTTGAACCGGAATCGACTGAAAAGGTGGAAGCAAACCCCTGGTCTACAGCGTCCAGCTCTGAAGATATGTTACATAATCAGTTGATATTTTTCACTTTTCTTTGAAATCATAAGCTATCAACTGAAATGGAGACTTGGCCACTTTGTGTACCTCCCCTTCCTCTGCAGAGCACTGGCTTTTGATATCCACACCTTATTCAACATGGGAACGTAACTGATGGCATCAAAAGACTTCTGCAACAGTGAGACAGGAAAAAGCATTCAGCAATAACTAATCACACATTTCATTTGTGTTTTTAGTCCAATTCATTACCTCTTTGACTTTTCCTGAGTCAATCACAAACACCACGTCATTGATGGTGATGCTTGTCTCAGCAATGTTGGTAGAAAGAATCTAAGGAAAATAACAGTCAAACGTCCTGTTATTCATCACAACCCAAATTAATGAAAAAAAATCTTCAGTTTGAACGTAACAGCTTCCCTCTGGACACAGAAATTAGAAGTTAGGCTACTCAATGCTTCAAACTGTCAATCATCTAGCACATGTTGTGATAGGCTATTTATGTTTTTGAATGACCATTTTGTGGAAAGACAATTAGTGTTTGAATTGGTAATTAAAAATATTTAGTTTTCTATTTTGTAATAGTAAATTCCCACATACTCCCTGCAATGATGCTAACAGGTATGTAATTCAGCACAATGTTGCTAACTTTCTTCATTGGGACAGGGAAAGGTATGGGGAGACAGGGCTGCTGCTGATTCTTTATTTGTTGTTGAGTCTGGAAGAAGGGGCAGGGACACTTGAATTAATAGGAATATCTTACCAAACATTTACCTGCACTGATGTAGGTTAACAGGGAGTGAAATTTAGGCTAGTTTTTAGCTTATTTCACTACGGACATTAGGCTTACATTGTAATTTTCTACCACTCATGGGCTATAGAAGGAGTGAAGATGGCAGATGGCATGTTTGATGGCTTGGCAACTCCAGGTTTCAACACTCGACTCTCAGTGGATCAAGACCTCAAAAAAGGTGTTGTTTGAACTTTGTCTTGTGACCAATCAACAATGCATGACCTTTAAAGGCACCCAGAAGAATGTAAATGATATCAAAAGTTGCTTAACAGTCTTGAACCAGTTTGGAGAAAACATCCCCCGGTCTGTCCCCCAGTACTTTGGTAAACTGCCCCCATGACATTTAACAACACCCTGGATGTGTCCACCAGCTGAACAAGATGGTGCAACTGTATAACAAGGTCTGCATGCTATGACACGCACTGAAACTTCAGGTATATATTGCAGGGAAACAGCAAAGTGTGGCTGGGTAGCTGATAGCAGAGCTGCTGCTGTGGAGCGTTGGCTGGAGCTGGTCGTAATGGAGGGACAGCTGTACCTAGCGACTTTAAGGCAGCCTGCGGGAGCGCTGTGCCTAATAGCTTAGTTGGAGAGAGTGGTATGGCATTGGTGAAGGACAACATGGACTGATAATGTCAGTCTAAGTTCTGGAGGGGCTGTGGCAAATTGGAACATGTTGTGAACAAAGGAGAAGGTCAGAGAAATAATGCCAAGGGTCAATCTGCTTTATTGAAATATTGTACTGGACAGCCTAAACAAAGGACTTCAAAGCCCATTATTGATACTGCTCCACAAGGGAACATAAAAGTGGTTTGTACATTTTTCCCACCAAATTCTCCCCAAAACTTTATGCAGAGACACTGTCTTACTATTTAAGAAAACAAATTGGCCGTAATGTGAAGTGTGAGGTATTGTCACTGTGAGAAACACTGTGAGCTTGTTTAAAGTGCGGGCTAAGTGCAATGAAGTTATGGAGCAGTAAGACCCTGAACTGTGGCCTAAAGGCCATGTTGTGAGGTGTTATTATGAACTATGCAAAGGGGGAGATATGGTGGCCAGTTGGAGCATATAAACTATCATGGGGTGTGCTTGGGCAAAAGCACAATCGATAGGGGCAGACATTTAGTGGTGGACGGCTTGCTGCCAAAGGTAACATCTTATGTTTGCAAGAAACTTTTTTGTCAAAGCAGGACTTGGGTAAATTTAACTCATTCAATGGCAATTTTCAAGGGGCTGGTGAGTCCACAAAGGACCTGTCTATAGAAATAGTGAGAAGAAGGATACCAGGGGGCGTGGCCATCCTCTGGCACAAGAAGCTGTACTCTGTGATATATGCAATGTGTATTGCTGTGCAGATAAAAATGAATGCCAATGATTTTTGTACCCTCAAAGTATACGCACAGCATGAAACACAATGAAATGTAGATGAATACCTCAACAGACTTGCTTTTATAAATTGTTTTATTTCTGAAAATTGTTCCAGTAGTGTTCTGGTTTTGGGTTGTATGAATGCTGACCAATCAGATCTGACCCAGAACAGATAAACGGTAGAAGATGAGTGAGTGAGTGAGTGGTTGGTGCAATGATGTGACAGTGATTCCACAGCACATTTCTCCTGTTCTGTAGTCATTTTTTTAATCAAATGCAAACCCTTCTACTCTACTCTTGGACATTTGTGGACTCTTTAGTTATTGTCTGTAGCCAGCAGCTATTTAAAAACATTTGTGCCAAAAACAATCAAGTGCATAGATACCCAATGTCACACCCAAATACAAACACAAACACACACACACACACACACTAAAAGACGTCAGGTAGACAGCCTAAGGGAGCTTAAAAGAGGTAGATTTTTGGCTCGGTGGAGCCCTCAAACTAAGGCTGATTTTATGAAAACGGTAACTCCTATCAGAAAACTGACCAGATGGTGATCGCTACTACAAGTTCCTGAAGCAGTGAATGCCTTTTGGTTTTTCTAGAACCTAAAATGTGGACAAGAGAGCGATTTAAAAAAACAGAGACACTTCTGTTGTATTCCTGAGAAACTGTATTGGAGCGAATGGGAGAAATGAGAGGTTAACAGAGAGGCTGACAGATCAAATTCTGTTCGACTCACTGTTAAAGTAGACACATTGAAACATGACAAAAATCTCTATTACTTTGGAAAAAATGTTGAATCTAATCTATGTGCCCATGAGGAAAATTTAGAAATATTTTTTCAGATAGTTTTCTGATCAGCTCTCCACTCAAGGGAAACTACACACCACTCTAATTCTGAGCATTGCGTGCCATACACCCATTATAAATTGAAAATGTCAAAATTGAGCATGATAGTTGAACAATTTGATTTGAGTCTGTAGCTGAGAGTATGGGGAAGTAGTACAGGTTTGAAAAAGGCTTAAAATTTGGGTGGCGAACTACACACAAATACACAATTGTAGAAGACACCCATTCATTTTTTGGCCGCTTTTCCACTGTTCACGTTGCCAAAAATGCGTATCCAGTCAAGAAAAATAGCACATTGATTGAGGCCAAACTGCACATTTCTATATATAATTCGCCTGGCTTTTCCCAGAACCCTGGGATAAGTAGTGACTCGAAATTTTGACCGAAGTGGAATAATAAAAAAAAAAAACAAAAAAACAAAAACGCGCAGGATAAGCATAGAGACTTTGTGCAGGGCTCCGAGGCACTAATGACTAGAAAGAGAGACTTGCGGGATAACAGTAGCGACTCTGAGCTCTGCCCAGAGTTAATAGAACTCTATTGCTATAGAGGTCCACTGACTATGTGCAGGGCCTTGAGGCACCAATAAGAAACCTGACCAATAAAAAATGTGAGCTCTGCTCTGATATGCTATTTTTCTATAGCTATCCTATAGCTATAGAGGTGTAGTTAATGTGCAGGCGCCTACACACTAATAAGAAGAAAAAGAAACGCGACATATAACATAATTGACTCGGGGGTGGTGCCTAACCCTACCCCCACTAACCCCCAGTGACTTGGTGCAGGGCCCTGAGGCACTAATAAATCTGAATGAACAATTATTGAGCCTACTACAAAGTGCAAATTTACAACGAGACATCTTATCAAAAAATCCAGGTCTGGATGGTTTCCCTACTGAATTTATTAAACATATCTGATAAGTGTTGGTATGTCTATTCTTCAGGACACTGACAGAGATAAAAAAAAACCCCAACATTTATTTAAGAGCCCAAATGTATACAGCTGCAATTAAATTACTTCTAAAACCAGGTAAAGATCCAACACTTCCTTCTAGCTGCCCTAGAAGGTCCCTAATCAATACTGATATCAAAATCATCCTCTAAGGCACTTGTTTCTAGATTGGAGACAATAATTTCATCTGATAATTCACAATGACCAAACAGGTTAAAGGTTAACACTCTACAAACAACGTCAGAAAGCTCCTAAATTTTAATCAGCCTGTTGCAGCACAGCAGCACTGAAGCGATTGTTGCATCACCCTGTGCAGAAAAAGCCTTTGACAAAGTTAACTGGCCCATCCTCTTTGCTACCCTTCAAATATTTGGCTTTGGAGAGTCATTTATCCACCGGGATCACATCACAATGCTTCATTCTGCAGAGGGAAACCGGACAAGGGTACCCTCTCTCTACCTTACTGTTTTCTATATTCATTGAACCACTGGCATCAGCAATACATCAGATACAATGTCAAAGGTATCCACTCTACTGTTTCAGAATGCAAAATTAACTTATATGCTGACAATATCTTTCTCTACTTACGAAAACCTCATACATCATTACAGGAAGAATACAATCCATCCATCCATCCATCTTGTACCGCCTTTTCCTTTTCCGGGTCGCGGGGGTGCTGGAACCAATCCCAGCTAACTGGGCGAGGGCGGGGTACACCCTGGACATGTCGCCAGTCCATCGCAGGGCCAACACACAAAGAAAAACTCACACTCACATTCAGACCTACGGGCAATTTAGAGTCACCAGTTAACCTAGACATGCATGTCTTTGGACGGTGGGTGGAAACCAGAGTACATGGAGGAAACTCACAAAGGCACGGGGAGAACATGCAAACTCCGCACAGAAAGGCCCCAGCTCCCAGAACCGAACCCGTAACCTTCTTATTGTGGGGTGACAGCGTTAACCACCATGCCGCCGTGCTGCCCAAGAATATAATCTCATTACAAATTTCTCAGAATTCTATGACTACTCAACTGGTCCAAATCAACAATATTACCAGTGACAGAGAATGCATGGGATCCTGCAAACCAAAATTCCCAATTTTCTTTCCCAACAGGTAAATTAAATACTTGGGTATAAATATCTCACCTGATTTATCAGATTTAGTTTGTCTGAATTTTGACTCACTATTGGAGAAAATCTGTGGTGACCTGTGGGCGCTGGAACAACCCATCTCCCTTCTTGGACAAATAGCCATTGTTAAATGTAAATCTTACCACAAATCAATTATCCATTTGCCATGATTCCATTCAAACCCATGCACTTTAGCATCGCTTCCCCCTATACAACAGTGGTAACTCTCTCCATCCTCCAGAGACATGCAAAGCAGCTGGACCTGATTCTGTCTCTGGTGTGCACAGACATTTTTGACACCTCAAGCCACCAGCACACCTTCCCCTCAAGGCTGTGTTCTTTCTCTGCCACTCTTCTCCTTATATACCAACTACTGGAACTTCAGTCATTGGTCTATAAGGCTCCTGAAGTTTACAAATGACATTACTGTCATTAGGCTCATCTTGAATGGGGATCAGTCTGTCTACAGGAAGACTGACAGAAGGGTGACTTGGTGCAGCAAGAACAACTTAGAACTCAACACTTTAACAACATCACCTACAGTGGGTCCTGTTTGAATTTGGTCGGATTCACGCATGATTCTCGTGTAATTCATGCGTCTTTTTAGAGGAACAGTAACTGTGTTTTTATTAGACACTGCAGTGTGCCCAAACAACCACCAGAGAGGAGGAGGACGCCACCATAAGACAGCAGTAGGGCGCAGTGAACTTGAAGGGGGGGGGGGGGACAGAGTTGCTCCGGAAGTAAGCAGCAAAGGAGTCACAAATCCGGTTTTTCAGTTTCATTGGTGACCGTACAATAACTAATATTGTAATGTGAGATAGTCACCACTTAGCATGGTCACCAGTTAAACGACTGACGCTGTGGTGTGCGCTAGAGAGAAAACGGGGAGAGGAAGTGGTGATTCGGATCAATAAAACGTTATTTTCTGATTGTTTCACAGCGGCTATGTTCAACATCACAAATCAACTTCCCCACACACTTCCACTCAACATTATGCTGGTTTGGTCGGTTCAGTTTAAAAAATAAAGGCTTCATGAGCGATGTTCCTTATTTTCATCTGTTCAATAAATCAACTCTGATCCTGATCCACTCCGAAGTCATCACAAAATCAAGTCTTTTATTGATAAGCAAAGACAGTTGAGTAATTTGAAGAAACACAATGTAGAAAAGGATGTATATACTGTATTTTATTATATAGTAGGCTATTGGGGGGGTGGCTGCGATATTTCAGTCAAGCTTATTAATCAACCCTAGACCAAAATCTGACTGTAGGTCTTTTGAAAGCCTCACTCTCAGTCTTTCTCACTCTAACTGGAAAGTTGAAAAACCAGCTCTGTTAGTTACAGTATACCGTCCACCTAGTCCGTACTCAGAATTCCTATCAGTTTTCTTAGTTTATATCAGAGTTAGTACTCAGTACAGGTAAAATCATTATACTGGGAGATTTCAATATTCATGTAGATCTAGAAAGTGACAGCCTTAGTTCTGGGTTTCTTTCCTTACTGGACTCAATTGGCTTTTCCCAGCATGTGAATGAACCCACTCACTGTTTCAATCATATCCTTGATCTTGTTCTGACATATGGCATTGAAATTGACAAGCTAACAATTTTTCCTCAAAACTCTCTTTTGACTGACCATTACTTCATTACATTTGAGTTTACTTTAATTGACTGCACAGCATCGAGGAATATGCTGTGGCTAAATTTAAAGAGAACATTCGGTCATCATTTGCAGCAATGCCATGTCTAAATTCAATTGAGGATTTCTCCCATGCACAGGTTGATGACCTTGTGATTAGCACTGTGCAAATTCCCCTGTTCTCACCCGTCGGCAGTCAAGTGTTAACCACCAAATGTACCCAAAGGACCATGACATCATTTCACCTGCGTGCTGCTCAGTCTCCAGTCTCTGCTATCGAGAGAAGTTGTGCGAGTGTGTAGTGCTGTACATATTGTTGATGATTCCTAAGTTCTGCGTGTCTGAAACTGTAAGTGTTACCTCTATCATTACAGGTTGTTAATTACGTTACTTTCCTGCTGGTCGGATAACTGTTATGGTTCATATATATATTTCCTGTAGTTGCAGTTTTTGTTATAAGCTTACTTCTGTCTTTGAATAACTGCACTTGTGGTGTATCCTCTGTTCTGAATACAATTTCAAGTAGGTTTACTGCTAATGGATGATGTGACTAGCCAGTAATGTGTTTAATTTCACTTGTCAGGTAGCAGTTCATGCGGACACGAGCCGCCATTTTCAACACGTGTTGCAAACATCGATGCGGTCACTAGAGACCTCTTGTGGATATTTTGAGTATTGTTTTAAATAATGTGAAACTGACTTTTTTCACAATAATTTACCTTTATTGTGACTATACTGTTAATAATGCTGGATAAATTATAGTGTTTATAGCAGAATACGTGACTATTTAGTTAATTTCCTGGTTAACTGGTTATGTAGAACAGTTTGCACTTATTATATAATTTATTTGCTTATGTTTTTTCAGATAACCATAACCTCACCATTCCATCACAACCTTATAATTTCACTGTAACTTTACCATAACGACTTATCTATTCCTACTGGAGACAACATTCGGTGTGCACTACTGTACAGCTTGTATCCCCGTGTAACTGTATTAAAGATTGTTGACTGAACTCCTGGACTGCTGCAGTTTTTCTGACAGAAGACTTAGGCCAGACTTGTATAGGTCAGCATCCCTATAACTATATATATTTTTCAAGCACTATGGCCACACTGTGTTCAAATCTTGATGATGCTGCCCCTCTAAAAAAGAAAGTAATAAAACAGAGGAGGCTGGCTCCGTGGTATAGTTCTCAAATTTGTGCCTTAAAGCAGACGTCACGGAAATTACAAAGAAAATGGTATTCCGGCAACTCGGAAGAGTTTCACCGAGCCTGGAAAAAAAGCTTAAAAACATATAAAAAGCTCCCCGCAATGCTAGAAGCTTGTATTATTCAGCACTAATAGAAAAAAACAAGAACAACCCAGGTTTCTCTTCAGCACTGTAGCCAGGCTGACAGAGAGTCATATCTCAATAGAACCAGTGATCCCCTTAGCTCTCAGCAGTGATGATTTTATGGGCTGTTTTACAGATAAAATTATAACAATCAGATAAAGAATTCATCAGCTCTTACCTACATTAGACAATAATCTTCTACTGAATACAGCAACTGTTGAATGAACTGCAACGCCTATTGTACATCTGGAATCATTCTCATCTCTGAATCCCTCAGAGCTAGCTTCTATAGTCTCATCATCTAGACCATCAACCTGTCTACTAGACCCAGTACCAATTAGCCTGTTCAAAGACATTTTCCACGTAATTGAGCCCTTCATTCTAGATCTCATTAGTTTGACCTTATCTTTGGGTTATGTACCCCAGACTCTTAAGACCGCAGTCATCAAACCCCAACTTAAAAAAGCTGAATCTTGATCCAGATGTTTTGGCCAATTTTACACCCATATCGAACCTTCCGTTCATTTCTAAAATAATTGAAATAGCAGTTGAAAACCAATTATATGACCATCTGCATAGGAACGGCTTGCTCGAAGACTTTCAGTCAGGATTTAGAGCTCATCACAGCATAGAAACAGCGCTGGTTAAAGTTTCCAATGATATTCTAATGGCTTCAGACAATGGATCAGCCTCCATACTTCTCCTCTTAGATCTCAGTGCTGCATTTGACACCATTGATCATAATATTTTATTACAGAGACTGGAACATGAAATTGGCATTAAAGAAACTGCATTAAGGTGGTTCAAAATTTATCAGATAGATATCACTTTGTTCAAGTTAACAATGGCTCCTCCTCATGCACTATAGCCAATTACGGAGTCCCACAGGGCTCGGTACTTGGACCAATCCTCTTTACTTTATATCTGCTTCCTTTAGGCAACATTATCAGGAAACACAGCATCAATTTCCACTGTTATGCAGACAACACTCAGCTGTATTTATCAATGAATCCAAATGAAGTTACTCAGATAGTCAGACTGCAGACATGTCTTGAAAACATAAAAGTCTGGATGACCCGTAACTTTTAACTTCTAAATTCTGACAAAACTGAAGTTATTGAACTTGGCCCTAATCACCTCAGAGAAACCCTATCTAATCATCTAATCAGTCTGGATGGCATTACTTTGGATTCCAGCTCCACTGTAAGAAATCTCAGAGTAACTTTTGACCAGGACATGTCCTTTGTCCCTCACATAAAACAAGTCTGTAGGGCAGCTATCTTCCACCTGCGAAACATTAGGAAAATGCTCTCATTCTCTACCTGCTCTGCCCAACTTTGCTCCCCCCACCCCCGTGTCGCTCTCTCTCTCTCTCTCTCTCTCAACCCAATCGGTCGAGGCAGATGGCTGCCCCCCCCCCCCCTTAAACCTGGTTTTGCCCGAGGTTTCTGCCTCTTAAAGGAAGTTTTTCTTTGCCAATGTCGCCAAGTGCTTGCTCATGGGGGGACCTGTTGGGTCTCTTTAAATAATTTTAGAAAGAGTTTGGTCTAGACCTGCTCTATATGTAAAGTGCTTTGATGTAACTTTGTTATGATTTGGCGCCTTATAAATAAATCTGATTTGATTTGATTTGATATTGTACTGTATTCTTACTTTATCATTTTTCTATATAATAATTTTTTTACACACTAAATTTAAAATAAACAGCACAAAAATATAATTAGTCTCAGATAAAATGGAGTAGAAACACTAAAAAACCTCTAGTGATAATAAAGTTTTTTGTATGCTAATGAAAGTCACAACAACTTAGGCTCATTAACTAAACAAAAGGAAGGTCTGAAGGGTTTTTCTTAGTGTGCGTGTTTGTGAATGACAATGGACAGGGAGGAATTATCTTGTGGACGGTAACTAGTAGGACAGGATAGTCACAGAAAATATGCGTTGGCCCGCGCATTGCCTCAGGCTCCCTATTGAAACTGTCCAGTCGTTGGATAAGACAGGGACAGTTTGTGTGTACTCCTAAACAACCACCCTAGACTGAGCAAATTACTCGCAATTTTTTTTTACATTTTGGACAATAATTCAGGTCGGGAATTTTTATTTTATCAGCCAACGAATGTTCCAAATAAACCATAAAAAAAACAAAATAAACAACCCCCCCCCCCAATGTCCATATTTAAACTGTGGAGTTTATTTGTGCTGTTGAACATAACCACTGAAAAAGAATCAGAAAAATAAGGTTTTATTGATGTAATTCACCGTCTTTCTTTTGGCCTGTAGGCTAATGGTTGGTTACTCTCCTCGGCTTTATTGAAAGTAATGAGCTTAATAGACACATTAGCACCTCCATTTATATCTGACCAACAGGTGTGCTTGTGCATATGTATTTAGACACTTCACTAAAGTACAGTAGCCCTCTGTACATTGTCAGACAAAAGGGGAGCCCTGCCCCCTTCTTTCACAGCAGTTTAGCTTGGGGTCAGTTCTTTGTGTGAACAGGAAAACCGGTTCCAAATGAAGCACCTTCACTCACACACACGTGCATGCATGTGTGCACGCAAGCAGCTTTATGATTCCTTTTCAGTTCCCGGAAGTGTTTTGTAACGTAAAACTGATCTTTATACATTTTTTCGTTGAGTTAAAATCCTCTCTGAATTATGGAACTGATTAGAATCATTTCCTGTCAACAAATATGCTTGTATGGACTTTAAAATTTCTGTAAACTGTCCTTAATTGTTTCTCTCTCTCCGCTTAGCCGTGGCTACCGACAGCAAGGAAAATCCCAACCTAAGACGTCTTTATATATTAATTCATAGGCTATAGGCTAATTATTCATATCAGATATCAATATATATATTTCAACCTTGTAGAGACGTTCTGTAGATTTCAGAACCAAATGTCGACAAGACGTCGGAAAAACTCTCATTCTGCACCCGCGGGAGATGTCTTTTCGACGTCGGACCAAGGCGTCTGAAAGACGCCGTTTCAACGTTGGCTTTCTCAGTGGGTACATTGTGGTCAAATGTGGAATTGTCCCAAAACCTTTTGAACTGCGTTTCAGTACTATGCTTCCACCTAGTGGCTACAGTTGTGATGTACATTTCACACAATGCGTGAATCTCACTCCCCGCAAGTGAAGTGTCCATTCTTAACCAGTACCAACTGTAGGACCTGAAGTGGGAGTTTTCTTTGATCAGAAAGGCACAGCAGAGGATGCACTTCCTGTGGTAGCTGAAGAAATTCAACCTGCCAAAGAGGATAATGGTGCACTTCTACACTGCCCTTATCTAATCCATACCTAGACGGCTGCAGAGAAGGTGATCAGCTACAACCTGCCATCCCTCCAGGACCTGTCCCTATCTAGGACTATTTTGCACATGCCAAGTTCTTTCACATTATTGACAATTTTCCCTGTACTTTTTAACCTTCACTTACATTTGTATATAGTTCTATTCTTATTCTTATTTTTTTACTTCAACCAGTATTTATCTATTCTTGGCAGATATTTTATATATTTTACTTCTTCTCTATTTTTTTTTTTTTTGCAACCTCAAGCCACAGCAAATTCTTTGTTTGTGCAAACTTACTTGGCAATAAAACTGATTATGATTCTTACACTAGATTGTGATAGACTTCCTGAGTTGTCTAGTAAATTAAATATTCTCCCAAGTTTAGGAAGAAGCTGTTCTGTGTTTCGATGTGAATTGTGACTAAAGCTCTCAACGTGAGGATCTTTGTATGATTGTATCGTGGAAGCTGTATATTGGGCCAGTGGATCATACTCTACCTGCTCTGATGAAAGGCACAGTTGTAAGCCAGGGTGGAATAAACATGTGGCTGCTTGTCATGCTGCAGCTAAGGATGCTTTTTACGGCCTGGGTCTGGTCAGGCAGGCCCAGGGAGGGGCTTGCCGTTGATCTGAAAAAGCTTACTAATGCTAAATGTGAACATGCAGTTTATTACGTCAAGGAACATGTACAGGAAATGAAAGTAGACTCAATGGTTGAGAAACTCCTTTGTAATGATGTTCTAGACTGGCTTCTGGAAGGAGGTGAGAGCTCTGAACAGGGACAGTGCATTGCACCAACTACCATAGATTCTCTGGAGGCCTTAACATAGCTCAACTGTGGAGGCAACATTTCTCCACACTGTTTAACTGTGTCAAAAATAACCCCTACAAAGTAGTTACGATTGTCAACAGTGATGCTGAGCAAATTACAGCTAAGGAAGTAGTGATGTATCATTCGTAAACAATCCAGCTCTGAGAGCTGGCTCGTTGAAGTGAATGACATGAGCCGACTTGTCTTTGGGAGCAGATTTGTTTTTGTTTTTCTCACACTTTTTCTGTTAAAGCCACACATGATTGGGCAAGCTATGTGGTGTCTGTGTGTCCATGCTGAGTAGAAGGGGGAAGGGAGGGGTCTCAGACACACACAGCACAGTGAGCACAGAAACAGAAGGAAGGGAGACAAGACAGGGAAAGAAAATTTGTGCGCTACTAGCAGAGACAACATGCTGTAAAAGTGAGAAAATAGGTGACAGTGGGAAACACAGTAAAATTTGGACGCTTTTGAATGCCATAGAAAGTTCAAAGCCAGAGTGTGGACTGTGTAAGTTGAAAATCTCATATCAAGCAGGCTCTGGAAAGAACCTGCACAGGCACATGAGAACTGTTCATCTATCAGTGTGATTGGAAGAAAAAAACACAAGCAAGGGAAATTGCTGTTAATGAAGTTGCCAGTGTGTATACTGACACTGTTGCTGCTGCTACAATGCTTACAGTATTATCCAGTACACAACCACAACCATCTAGACCTACAATCCAGAGCTCTATGAGCATGTTTTTGCAAAAGGCTACGACCCCATCAAGACAGAATGCAATTGATGAGGTACTGGCTAAAATTATTTGATTACTTGATTTTCTTATCCATTGATGACCCCACCATTTTCAGTCATGGATGACAAATGATTCAGAAGCTATACCCATGCTTTCAATCCAATGTATGCGTTTCCAAGAAGGAAAACACTTCCCAAAAATCATCCCAAACCCCCACACCCTACATGTCAGTTAAATGGCACTTTGTTGATCATTACAAATTGCTGTCCAGTCTACTCAACTGTTTTGAGTTCAGTGACAGAAACACTTTTGAGAACTTAGCAGAGGAGCTGCTCAATGTGGCAAAAGAGTGGGATGTGGAAAACAGTGATTTGCTACTAGTGACAATGCAAATAATTTGACCAAAGCAATTAAAACCCTGAAATGGACCCACCACTCATGTCTTGCACACACAATTAACCTTTTTGTAAGAGATGTTCTGAAGTTGATGAAGCTCACTGTGGAAAAAGTGAAGGTGAAAGAGAAATTCTTTTACAGGAACACAACAGTCATGGAGAAGCTCAAATCTACCCAACAACAGATGGGCATGCCTGACGCTCAAACAAGACTATATTACTACTAAAGGTGGAACTCCACCTTTCATATGCTGAAACGGACTGGAGTCTAAGGATGCTGTCATCTCCACCCTGGCTGTTATCAATGACCCTGTTGATCCTCTGAGCCAAGGAATGTGAGGTACTGCATGAGGCATGCACGGTTCTAGAGCCATTTGAGGAGGTCACAGTGGAGATCATGCAGACAGGTAAGTGTACAAATGTTATTTCGTTATCATTATTATTGTTATTGTCATTATCATTATTCAATTATTATCATTTTTATTAGTTGTTGTTGCAATATTAGAATGAAAGGCAGATTCTAAAATGTTAATCCTGTGCAAGGGTCTGCAGGGAGCGACAGCTGAGCACCAGACGAGAGGAACCAAAGGGAAATTGAAAGAGTCAGTGGATGTTCTTTGTGCAACCATGTGCAGAAAATTCCACAGAATGGAATATAACACTCTCCTGTTAAAGATGGCCTTTAATGACAATAGAGTGGTTGATGAAGCTCTTCAGAGACTAACTGTGGTAGCAGCAAGATCAAAAATAAAAAATAAAAAGGAAATATATATATAAATATATATACACATATATACATTGAAATTAAAAATTTGAATATTAGAAATATTTGCAGTGGAATATTTACAATAGTGCAGCAATGTGCAAATGTGCAAACGTTTCATGAGTTTGACAGTCGGCTTACGGAGAGATCTGGGAGACAGCCTGGGGGAAGAAACTGTTTTTAAGTCTGGTAGTTTTGGCGAACAGAGCTCTGTAACGCCTACAAGAGGGAAGCAGTCTGAAAAAATTGTGTCCGGGGTTTGAGGGGTCTGCAGAGATGGTACCTGCCCGGTTCCTGACTGTGGACCTGTAAAGGTCTTGGATAGAGGGTAGTTCGGCCCCAATGATCTTCTCTGCAGATCTTATAGTCCGTTGTAGTCTGTTCCTGTCCTGCTTGGTGGCCGATCCAAACCAGATAGTGATGGAAGTGCAGAGAACAGACTGGATGATGGTGGTGTAGAAGATGACCAGCAGCTCCTGAGGCAGGTTTAACTTTCTCAGCTGACGCAGAAAATACAACCTCTGCTGGGCCTTCTTCCTGGCAGAGTCCATGTGGGAGGTCCACTTCAGGTCACAGGAGATTGTGCTTCCCAGGAACTTGAATGAGTCCACACCAGAACTGTACCGTTGAGGATTGTGAGGGGGGTAGGGTGTGCGGGTTCTTTACAAAATCCACTGATTTGATTGGATTTAGCTCCAGGTGGTTCTGACCACACCAGAAAACCAGTCAGTCCACCTCATGCCTTTAGGCAGACTCATCACCGTCCTGGATGAGGCCGATGACCGTTGTGTCGTCTGCACACTTTAGAAGTTTCACAGACGAGTCATCCGAGGTACAGTTGTTCGTGTAGAGGGAGAAGAGCAGCAGGGAAAGAACACACCCCTGAACACACACGCCAGTGCTGATACTATGAGTGTTGGAGAGGATGCTACCCAGCCTCACCTGCTGTCTCCTGTCGGTGAGGAAGTTGTAAATCCACTGACAGGTGGAGGCCGGCACGGTGAGCTGGGTGAGTTTGTCCTTGAGGGTTCCCAGGATGATGGTGCTGAACGCCAAGCTGAAGTCCACAAACAGGATCCACGTGTATGTCCCTGGGGAGTTGAGATGTTGGAGGATGAGGTGCAGTCCCATGTTGACTGCATCGTCCACTGACCTGTTGCCTGGTAGGCAAACTGCAGGGGGTCCAGCAGGGGTCCTGTGACGTCCTTCAGGTGATTCAGCACCAGTCTCTTGAAGGTTTTCATGACTACAGACGTCAGAGCGACGGGCCTGTAGCCATTCAACCCTGTGATGGTGGGTTTCTTGGGGACCGGGATGATGGTGGAGCGTTTGAGGCAGGAGGGAACCTCATACAGCTCCAGAGATCTGTTGAAGATCTGCTTGAAGATTGGGGCCAGCTGGTCAGCACAGGTTGTCAGGCAGGAAGGGGACACACCGTCGGGTCCTGGGGTCTTCCTGATCTTCTGTTTCTGAAACAGCCGGCACACATCCTCTTCACAGATCCTCAGTACAGGCATGGGGTCTGAGTGGAGGGAAGAGGGAGGGGCAGGGTGCTCAGGTCCAGCACAGCCGTTGGGATTTGTGAATGGGGTGGGTGATGGGTATGAAAACCGGCAGTAGAAAGTGTTCAGTTCCTCTGGCAGTTGTTTGTTCCCTACAGGGTGGGGGGATGGGCTCCTGTAGTTGGTCATGTCCTTCAGGCCTCTCCACACTGAAGCAGGGTCGCTGGCTGAGAATTAGCTCTTCAGCTTCTCAGAGTAGCTCATCTTAGCTGCTCCGATTTCCCTCGTCAGTGTGTTCCTGGCCTGCTTGTACAGGGCACGGTTCCCACTTCTGTAGACCTCCTCCTTGGCCTGGCGCAGTTTCCCCAGTATGGTGTTAAACCACAGTTTGTTGTTGTATGTGCAGAAGGTCTTGGTCTGCACACACAGTCCTCACAGAAACTGATGTACAATGTCACAGTGTCACTCAGTTCATTGAGGTCCATCGCTGCAGTTTCAAAGACACTCCAATCAGTGCAGTCAAAGCAGGCCTGTAACTACAGCTTTGACTCAGTAGTCCATCTCTTCACTGTCCTCACTACAGGCTTTACAGATTTTAACTTTTGCCTGTAGGTTGGGATGAGATGGACCATGCAATGGTCGGACAGTCGGCGGGGAACAGAGTGGTAGGAGTCCTTCAGTACGGTGTAGCAGTGGTCCAAAGTGTTAGGATCCCTGGTGGGACACTTAATGTGCTGCCTGTACCTGGGAAATTCTTGGCTGATGTTTGCTCTGTTAAAATCCCCTAGGATGATGAGCAGGACACTGGATTTCTTTTCTCTGCGTCTGTTACCTGGTCAGCCAGATATTGTAACGCCTTTGTTACACAGGCCTGAGGTGGAATGTACACACCGACCAGGATGAACGAGGAGAACTCCCACAGAGAGTAAAACGGTTTAGTTTATGAAAAGGGACTCAGAGTGAGGGCTGCATGATTTCTTCAACACTGTGACATCGGTACACCTACCCTCGTTAATGTAAAGACACACCACCCCCCGCCCCGTCTTCCCCGAGAGCTCCGTGACTCCGTTCGCTCGGAAAAGCTGGAAGCCCGGCAGCTTGAGAGAAGAGTCCAGGATATGCAAAGTGAGCCATATTTCACTAAAGCACAGGGCGGCGGAGTGGTGAAAATCAGAGTTCTTGGAGTTCAGCAGCAGCAGTTCGTCCATCTTGTTGGCCAGGGAGCGGACATTAGCCAGGTGTATCGCTGGGGGCGCAGTGCGTAGTCCTCGCTGCCTCAGCTTTACAAGCGCTCCTGCACTTTTCCCCTGCCGGCGTCTGCGTCTCCTGGCAACTCCCTAAAGAGCTGCTGTGCCTCCGACCAAAATCTTCGAAAAACTTTTGGGGTTTGTAAAAAATGGTGGAAAAAGAAGCGGAGTTATGTCTGTCTGTCATGTTCAAGAGTTCATCTCTGCTGAAGTGAGCCGTGGTGAGTGATTGAAAAAGGGTAAAAAAAAAAAAGCAAAAAAGATCGTCCATAGAGCCGAGAGAAACAGCCACTTTGGGGCCATCTTGGATCATTTTGCATCTGCTGTTTGGAGGTTTTTTGAAGAACGAGCAACTGGACACAATACAAGAAGGAATCTCCCAGCAGATATAATACTGGAAATGAGCATCTTGAGGAGCTCCTTTTCCAGAGAAGTGCACACCCACTGAGCTGAGGGGTGACCAAGGGTTCAGTCTGTCCCATGTCTTACACATGTGATAGCATAAAGATTGTGAATTGAAGCAGCATCCATCCCCTCAGAGAAAATCATCTCCAAAACAGGGCAGATAATGATAGAAAGAAGAAACAGGATCAACTATTCAAAGCTGAGGCGCTTAGCTTTTCTTAATGCCAAATTCCTAAAAAGAGTAGCTAAAACTGTTCCCTGGATGCTGGGTTTTTTCTTTTTGTTGTACACATTTGAATGTATATTCTTTTGTGTGATTCGCTATACTTGTCTATATTGTTTCAATGTAAATAGTCAAAAGTTTATAAGTAATATTTATACAAAAGGTCGCCCCTCTGTGCATGTTTCCTTCATATGTAGATTGTTGACAATTGCCGCGCTTGGGAATTCCCACATTGCCGAGGTCCTTGAACGCACTACAGACATGTATATCGGTGCAGACACAGATCGGCTGAATGATCATTAGTGTGTGCGTCCATAGAGCCGTGAGTTATGTTATTTTACTTATGTGTTACACCCTGTTGATGTTTGTGTTTATTAGTCTATTTTGATGACTTAGCAATAGTTTTGCCATCGGTTTGTATAATGTGATGAACAATTAGCCACGAATGAGTGACGTGGAGCTAGCCGCTAACTACATATACATTGCATACTGAATGCTAATTGTTCAGTGACAGTGTATGCCCCTCTTATGTTGCATCTAGGCCTATAGCTTAATGCTCATTCTGGTTCAATTGATTAATGCTGACTTTAAATTCATAACTAATCTTGAGCTGTATTCCAGTTGTTATTATAGCTAGTTCAGGTTCGGGGGATCTGTTGGGTCTCTTTAAATCATTTTATAAAGAGTTTGGTCTAGACCTGCTCTATATGTAATGCCTTGATGTAACTTTGTTATGATTTGGTGCTATATAAATAAATCTGATTTGATTTGAGGTGTATTCTTATGTTTAAGTTGTACGTTAATTTCTAGTCAGTCTGTACTGTTGTGCTTGTATTGCAGCAACCACACACACTCACACACAAAACCGCAGATAAATGGCTGGAACTGTTTTAATGGACTCTGCCTCTTATTATTGCACTCAACTGAACATTACAATATTGTCCTGACCTGACACCCTGAAGCGATTGCCGCCACCCAAGATCCCTATATAGTCTGTAATACAATAGTCATTCAGTGAAAGATTAGAGCTTTTTTTCCAAATTGAGATGGATCTTTGGGTTTTTGTAATTTATAATTTGTAGCGATATGTTACGTTGAGTTAAGTTTGTTAAATACATAAATAATGCCATATAAATGATAAACATTTGATTTAATGTATATATGTTTCATTAGTAATTCATTGTACACATAATTTTGCATAATTTTTGGAATAAATAAACTTAAGCAACAAAAAATCTAAGGAACCACATGGGAGTTGAAAGTACCAGTTCTTTTTAGTGAGCCGATCCAAAAGAGCTAGCTCATACCCAGAGGTAGTGGTTGTTCTGCCATTTATAAAGCCAGCAAACGCTTTATTACTCATGGCCTTTTGCTTCATGTTGTCTGTTACCCTGGTTGCTGTCATGAACTGTCCACCTTTAGGGCACTGCCGAGGTGCCCTTGAGCAAGGAACCGTTCCCCCCCGAATTGCTCCAAGGTACGCTGAGTTATAGCGGCGCCTTCACTTCACTCTGGAAAAAAGCGGTGCCGCCTCTCGCATGTGCATGGTGTGGGGCCCTGTGTATGTGTGTGGTTGTTTGTGCATGTCTATTTCAGAGTGTAAGTTGAGAAAAAGAATTTCGTTGTGTGTGCATTGATTCTCTCAGTGTGTGTAACAATGACAATAAAGCTTTCTTCTAATGAGGACACAGCAGGCAAGTGGGGACTGATCTAGCCAGTGTGTTGTCCAAAGTCCTGGAGAGAATTTGGTCTAATGAACTACACGTTTATGTATGCACATCAGATAACCAGTTTGGATTCAAGGTTAAGCAAGGCACTGATCTATGTATCTATGCATCAAAGGAAATGGTCGAATTCTGTCTTCTGTGTTATTTTACTAAGTGTAACATGATAAATAACTTTTAAAACTAAGTCGGGGGGGGGTGTACCTGGCAGTGTAATTAGGATCCTAGCTTATTGGTATGCCAATCAGAGCATGCAGATCAAATGCGGGAATGCAATCTCTTTTCCATTTGGGGTCAGTAATAGTGCTCATCAGAGGGGGTTATTATCATCTTGCATTTAATATTTTCATAAGTGACCTATTAGACCAGTTAAAAAACTGTAGTAGTGTAAATCATCTAATGTACGTATGATTTGGCTACTGTTTCACCTAGAAGTGCTAGGTTTCAAGAGCTAATCAATATATGTTCTGATTATGGTGTAAAATCTGATGTAAACCAAAATAAAAAAGAAGTTCATTATAATCTGTATAGCGAAAGGGGAAAAGGACTTTAACAATTTTTTATCTGTAAAGGCAAGAACTGTCTGTTGCAAAGCCAAATATCTGGGGCGCATCATTACAGATGAAATTCCTGATGATGAAGACATGCGTGGACAGTGCCATATACTATATATGCAAGCAAAATTGTCGGTTAGGAAATTATTTTGATGTTCAGATGATGTTGGGGTAAAACACTTTAGAACCTACTGTACTCTTTTTTATACTTCCCCCTTGTGGGTGAAATTTAAGATGTCGAAATCAAGAAGCTGGATTTCAGTTTATCAGGGTAACTTCTGGGTTAACCCAGGGTTTTCAGTCTCACGAAGGTGAGACCTTCTATCAGGGTATGTTGCCATGGTATTTTACATGGATGGCGCTGCTCTAGTGGCTGCCAGTTACTACAGCTCCGACCTCTTTTCCGTGTTTAGTACTTTTTAGCGTGTGTTTGTGCTCGTTTTGTGTTCGTTTTTGTACTTTTATCCTCCGTATACATTCAACCATGGATGTGCTGAATTTGGTGAAGGCAGTGGTATGCCTTCTACTCATTTTTGAACTTTCTGGAGCCGCATCGGGAGACCCATTCAGCCACAACTCCATGGTTTACACACAGGAGCACCTGTTAGCGCTGTGCAACACCACGATACTCCCTGGAGAAAGTCCGGAGATCCCCGCAGAACTAAGGAGAAGGAAGAGGGGATGCAGAGCTGGAGCGAAGCGCCGGGAGCGGAACAGACGGTACAAACCATGCATACCGTCTGTTATTATGGGGAACGTTAGATTTCTCCCTAATAAGATGGAGGAGCTAACGGCGCTAGCTAGGCTGCAGTGGGAGTACCGGCAGTGTAGCATCATGTGCTTCACAGAGACGTGGCTGAATGAACTTTCTATGGACTCGCTGGTAACTCTGGACGGCTTTCAACTCGTGAGAGCGGACAGGGGAGCGAAGGAGAGTGGTAAGAGGAAGGGTGGGGGTATAGTGATGTTTGTGAACGAGAGATGGTGCAACCCTAGGCACATCAGTGTGAAGGAACAGTGCTGCACAAAAGACATTGAACTGTTAGCTGTTAGCATTCGGCCATACTACCTACCGAGGGAGTTTTACACCACATCACCCCTCCCCCCGCTTGGTCGCTCAGATCAAAACCTGGTCCATCTGCTTCCTGCTTACACACCTATGGTGAATAAACAACCCCCAACCAAAAGGTGTGTGAGGAAATGGTCCGAGGAGTCTAGTGAGGCTCTGAGAGACTGCTTCGAAACAACTGACTGGGAAGTGCTCTGTGGGCCCCACGGGGAGGACATCGACAGTCTGACACACTGCATCACGGACTACATAAACTTCTGTGTAGAGAACACTGTGCCAATCAGGAAAGTATGGTGCTTCTCCAACAACAAACCCTAGGTGACCCCAGAGCTGAAGGCCCTACTGAACGAAAAGAAGAGGGCTTTCAGATCTGGGGATAAAGAAGAGCTGAGGAGGGTTCATAGGGAACTCAAATAAAAAAATAAGGAGATCCAAGGACAGCTACAGGAGGAACGTGGAGGAACACCTTCAGCAGAAAAATGTCATAGAGGTTTGGAGAGGCCTGGAAAAAATCTCAGGCCACAGCAAAGGTGGATGAGGGGTCCAGAGTCTGGTGACCAGAGGTGGGCAAATGATCTGAATCTGTTCTTCAACAGATTTGATTCTGGCCCCACCGCCCCCCCGTCCCCCAGTATCAATCTCCCCCTCTCTGGCAAATGCTCACCCCCTCCTCTGTGGCTCCTGGGACATCATCTGCACCCTCCTCACCCCACCTCCTTCAACCAGGACCAGCCCCCACCCCGAATCCCCCCTCTGTCTCTCCCTAACAGCTGATCAGGTGAGAATGCAATTAAGGAAGAACAATGTTAAAAAGGCTGCAGGTCCAGATGGCCTCAGCTCCAGACTGCTCAGGGACAGTGCGGACCAGCTCTGTCAGGTGGTCCAGTACATCTTCAACCTGAGCCTCAGTCTGGAGAGAGTTCCAATGATGTGGAAAACTTCCTGTGTGGTTCCAGTGCCTAAGACCGCACACCCCAGGGAGCTCAACCACTTCAGACCTGTGGCCCTAACTTCTCACCTGATGAAGACCATGGAGAGAATCTTATTTAGGCACCTCCGCCCCCTGGTGAGCCCTAAACTGGACCCCCTGCAGTTCGCATACCAGCCTGGCATCGGGGTAGATGATGCAGTCATCTACCTACTACACAGATCCCTCTCACACCTGGAGAAAACTGGCAGCACAGTGAGGGTCATGTTTTTTGACTTCTCTAGTGCTTTCAATACTAAACAACCATCACTGCTCAGAGGGAAGCTGGAGGGAGCGGGAGTAGACTGCCACCTGACTGCATGGACCATCGACTACCTCACCAACAAACCACAGTACGTGAGGCTTCGTGACTGTGTGTCTGATGTGGTGGTCTGCAGCACGGGGGCACCACAGGGGACTGTGCTCTCTCCCTTTCTGTTCAGCCTCTATACATCAGACTTCAGACATCATACAGACCACTGCCACCTTCACAAGTTCTCTGATGATACAGCCATCATCGGATGTATATCAGAAGGGAACAAACAGGAATACAGGGGGGTCATCATGGACTTTGTCGACTGGTGTGAGCAGAATCGTCTCCACATCAACACCAGTAAGACAAAGGAGATGGTGATTGACTTCCGCAGGAAGAAGCCCCAAACCACACCTGTGAACATTCAGGGTTTGGACATTGAGATGGTGGAAACCTACAAATACCTGGGTGTTCACCTCAACAAGAAACTGGACTGGTCGGACAACACAGATGTCCTGTACAAGAAGGGCCAAAGTCGTCTTCATCTGCTGAGGAGGCTGAGGTCCTTTGGAGTGTGCAGGACACTGTTAAGGACTTTCTATGACACAGTGGTGGCATCTGCCATCTTCTATGCAGTTGTCTGTTGGGTAGGAGGATGCACAGAAAGGGACAGGAATAGAGGAGGGCTAGCTCTGTCGTGGGCTGCCCTCTGGACTCCATAGAGGATGTGGGTGAGAGGAGGATGTTGGTCAAGCTGACATCAATCATGCACAAAACCTCTCACCCCCTGCATGAGACTGTGGGGGCCTTGAGCAGCTCCTTCAGCCAGAGACTGATACACCCACAGTGCAGGAAGGAATGCTATCGCAGGTCCTTCATCCCAACTGCAATAAGAATCTTTAATTTAATATAATATTTGTCATGTGCAATCCACACTCATGTCTACTATTCATACTCATGTCATGTGCAATTTATTTACCAGTGCAATAACCATCCATGGTATATCTATATTTATATCTGTATATATGGAGCATGTATACAGTGTATTATTATGTATACAGTGTATTTATGTATATAGTGTATTTATGTTATGTCTTTTATATTTTATCTATTTCCTTTGCACTCTTTTTCATATCTGTTGTACTGTGGAGCTGCTGTGACAGTAAATTTCCCCGATGCGGGATTAATAAAGTTTATCTTATCTTATCTTATGGAACGCCTAACCTGCCCTGGAGCAGGTTAAGTTCAGGATTCAGAGCTCAGCAGATATACAAGGCCACCAAATGACCAATAAGTTCTCTTGGAAAATTGCCTGCCCATTCTTAGACCAGCCCATTAATGTGACAGAACCGTGAGGGGAGAAAAGTTTGTGATCGAGTTAACAAGGTAAGCGGACTCACTCGCAAGTCCGCTTTCCTCTTCTAAGGTTGCAACTGAAATAATGATAATATCAAACAAGCGATAAAAAAAAATAAAAAAAATAAAAGTGACACGTAAATGTATGGGACACATGCAGTAAATCTCACCGATGTGGTGAGGATCTAATATTATAATCCTGGTAATTTATGCATTGACAGAGTTGGTGATTTTTTTACCCCAGCATTCTTTGCTTCTGGCAGCAGCAACTGTGCTACTTTTCGCTTGAATTGTTGATTTTTAGTCTTTATTTTCTCAATATTATAGTTGTTTACTCTGAATTGTGAAATATGCAGTTTTTGTGTCTTCTCCATGGTCCTATGCAGCAAATCCTGTACCTTTTATGTGAATGCGCACAGATCTAGAAGGAAAACCCTGGGTTCAATAAGCAAGTTGATAACTGGCTTTGTGAGACAGCCTAGATGGATTGCGGATATCTGGGTAAGTGAAGCCAGATAACGAAAAGAGGGCCCAGGCATGTCAATCCAGCCTTGTGACACAGGCCCCCAGGTTGCCTAAAATGACGCGTGTCAATGTTGTGTCAACAGTTTATGAGATTGATACACTAATAGTCTTGCAGCTAAATATTTTTTTATTTCAGTGCATGTGTGTGTGACCATCACCAGCCCTCCCTGGAAGCTAGTTTGTGGATCTTTATTGAGTAAAATGACCTTTGTGTGGCAGGGAGGGCAATGCTACACCGCAGTGAATATAGGTAGGAATAAAGGACAGAGAAGATGCAGAAGGATGGACAGGGGAAGGGAAGCAGGTGGTGCTGGTAGGGACTAGTGGAGTGAAGGATGCTGTTCTTTTCCTGCCACCTCACACAAGATTATGAGTCCACAGGCTTTCTCTGTTGATCTCTGGAGAGACGTGAGTCCAGATATGTGAATGTGTCCCAACAGAGGAGTGTAGTCAAAGATAGGGTACATAGTGATGGAATGAAAGAACAGCTCAGCCCATTTTTGGCAGGATTAATCATGATGTGACCCAAGCCAGCCTGGCAAATGAAACCACACATGCATGTGGGCATTTCCTAAATATGAGTGGGGCCATTACCAGGGCCCAGGCTCCCCAGGCCCGCCACCCTGTGAGCACAAGAGGCACCAAACCCGGAGAGCCACCGCATCCACATGGAAGCTCCCAGTAACGGCAAGCACCACTGAACCGCCCAAGCAAGCGCACGTATGAGTGGGACAGGAGGGCCCCACGCCCCCCAATGCAGTCAATAACATTCACTTTGGTCTTCTAGAAGTAGTCCTTCAACAAGAGCAATTTCTGTTTTGAGTCGTTGTCATGTCGTTGTCAAAATCTTCACATATCCTTATTTCTTCATTGCTCCTTCCACCTTGATAGGATTCCCAGTTCGAGTCGCATTGAACCATCCCCACAGCATAGCTCCCAACACCATGTTTCACTGTGGGGACTGTGTTCTTTGGGTTTTACGCTTCTCCCTTCTTTCCCCAAATATACACAATGCCGCTATGTCCAAAGAGCTCTAGTTTCATCATCTTCCAATATGCATAATCTTTCCCTAAGTGGTCCTTACCACACTATATACAGTCTGGCTTGAATGTGTCTCTTCTGTAGAAGTTGAGTTTTCCTTGGTCTGCAACCTCGCAGTCCATACCGGTGCAGATCTTTAGTGATTGTCCTCTTTGAGACCACAATCAATGACTTGGCTAAGTCATTCACTAGTGCATTGCTCTAGGGCAGGGCACACCACACCGAGCTGATCATTTGAATCAGGTGTGTTGTAGCAGGGTAACATCTAAAACATGCAGGACAGTAGCCCCCCAGGACCGGAGTTGGTGACCCCTGTTCTAGGGTCTTAAGATATCGCTCACTAGTTTTCTTTGAAATCTCTTTTTACCCCTCCTAGGCTTGTTCTGTACTGTGTGACTCGCTCTGAATTTCTTGATGATTGTTTTCATTCCAATTATTTACATTTGGAAACACTGGGATAACTTTGTATATCTTTCTGCTGTTTTGTGAGCAACAACAACTCTTTCTCAAGTCTAAACTGATTTCTTTTGTTTTACACATGATGCTTGCTCAAGTGACATCTCAAACCCTTACTGAGTATTTTTGGTGTGTGTAAATTGGAAGATAACCCTTGGTTTTAGCTTGATTTTACAAGTTTAGAACATTACAAAGTTAAAGCACATAATTGCATAACAGTAGTTTGTGCTATGACTCATAAAAAGATCAGTTGATAAGGGTGCAAATAATATTGTCCCTGGAAATTATTGCTTTTTCTGAAAATATTCTATTATTGTGCAAATAATAACAAAAAAAAAATTAAAAACTTCAAATTTCATTGGAAACCTTATAATTTTGTCCTTAACTATATGTGTATATTGCTTAGAAAACCAGGGTGGTGCAGTGCAAGTGAACTATTTCACAATGTTGGCATGAACTCGTTTCATGCTCATTTGAGAAATTTCATATACAAATTTATCCGTCCATTGAACAGTACTCATATCTCCATCATAATGTTGCCATCAAAGCCTGGTCTCAGTACTGTGCAATACCAGTCAGTTATATGTAAGCACTGTTATGATTGCCTTTTTTAAAATTATGTGTGTCGTATGTGTTTTTTTAAATTGAACTTGAGTCTACAATAAATGTTAATTGATTGACTATAGGCTACCCTTTCTTTCTTTGAGGAAAAACTGGGCCACATACCAACACCTTTTGCCTCACCCCTCTCATTTGTCTCGTTTCTTGTTTGAAACTCTTCTTTTCTTTTAATATTAGGAAGCATGATGACTGTAGCTTACTTCTCCCAGTGCAACTTGGCACAACTACTGACTGCTAGCAGGCACTGATAACTATGATCAGGCAGGACCAAACCATTTCACACATATACAGGGGGGTAAGTCATTACTTGACTTTTCGGTCAATGTGGATATTTAAATTTTACTGTCAAAAACAAGAACTTGTTTGGTGCAATATTCCTTGCACAAGAAGGAATATTGCCTACTTCCTCTCTGCAGAACTCTGAATCCTTCTACTTTAATACGGTAATTTGGCTGTAGTTGCTAAGTTGATTATAGTCAGAGATCCAAAATAATAGTATTGTATGAGACTGAATCAGGGCTTTGGCTATTGTTTCCCTTTTTGGGGGTTAAATTTGATATGACAAAAAGTTATCATTTAATATTAATATCCTCAATATTAATAGTTTATTTCCGATAGCCAATCACTGATGAACTACCAGGCCCCAACAAATGGTGCCCCATGTAAGTTGTACCACAACACTGTATTTGAATAAATATTCAATTAATTATGATGGCTTGACAGTTAAATATTAGTTTTAACCTATGTGGCCCCTATCATTGAAGGGCCCTTGGATTTGTCCTCACTTGTCTCCCTTATATGGCACAGCGACATATGCTACAGAGATGAAGCAAACTAGACTGTGTTGCCAAATTCCACCCTATTCTGCTTCTGAGTGGCTAAAAAAGTTTGTTAAATTGAGCTTGAGAGCAGAGCAGAGTTCCTCTAATTCCATTAGCAGGTGACTTAACACAAGGGTATATCTGAACAGGTTCTCAACTGTATGTTAACTTTTTATGTGTCGGAAATTCAGCATAGTGCCGGAATACTTGAAAGCTCTGCATTTTGATTATGATGAAGCTTTGATGAAGCTTCATCCTCACATCATCCACAAATGTAATTTCACTCAAACTAGCTTCCAGGGAGGGCTAGTGATCGTCATAGACACGCACCGAAATAATAAATGTGAATGTTAATAAATGAAAAGTGCTTCAATGAAAAGTTGAGACACCTTGTGGTATGAGAAAATCCAGACCAAAAAAAAGGTTTCTTAAAGGTGAAAACCATGATGTGTGCAGTGCAAACTCACTATCTTCCTGACACCAGGTGGAACAGTCTTCATGGCTTTTTTCTGATCCAGAGTTTGCATGTCTGAATGTAGAGTGAACACCTGAAAACTGAGAAAAATCTCTGTTAAAGAGACTACATAGTGTCCTCCTGTGTCATAAGACACTCAAATGAAAGTCACTCATTTAACTAAAAGCAGAAACAGCTGAGTTTTTGTTTTTTGTTTGACATATAGGAAGGATTATTTCTTTTCACCAAAATTGTACTGTTTAGCTAATGTCTTGCTGGTCCACTTGCAATACCTTTGGGGCCACTGGGCCCCTGTTCAAGGCAGAAAAACCACATTAAACATAACACAATTCCCTGAACAAAGGATGGTTCCTTTTAAATAAAAACATATCTAGGTCTAGGTAGGAAAATAAAAATAAGTAATAAAATAAAGATCAATTGTGGCAATCAAGTATGGCATATAGAAAATACTGTAAGCATTTTCAACTTCACTTTCAAACTGGGGCAGCATGGCAGCGTAGTGGTTAGCGCTGTCGCCCCACAATAAGAAGGTCGTGGGTTCGGTTCCTGGCCTGGGTCCTTTCTGTGCGGAGTTTGCACATTCTCCCCGTGTCTGCATGGGTTTCCCCCAGGTACTCTGGTTTCCTCCCACCGTCCAAAGGCATGCATGCCTAGGTTAACTGGTGACTCTAAATTGACCTTAGGTGTGAATGCGAGCATGAATGGTTGTTCGTCTCTGTCTTTGTATGTTGGCCCTGTGATGGATTGGTGACCTGTCCAGTGTGTACCCCGCCCCTCACCTGGAACGTTGGCTGGGATTGGCTCCAGCAGCCCCACGACCCAGAAACGGAAAAGCAGTAGAAGATGGATGGATGGACATTCAAACTGCTCAATTAAATAAAAACCTCTTTGGCTTTACTGTGCAAGTTGAAATAAACTTGCAATCTTACTCACATGCTTAATTCTTCAATGTTGTCTTCACTAATGTTAGACTGGGTCGTTAGTTAGATTAATTAACCCCAATTTGCTTGGGTAGCTGAAGTTCAGTGAGGTTCATCTATAATAAAAGCTAAATGAGGTAGCTAAGATGGCTTGACAACAACATACAGGGCTTTGTGATAGTGTCTGTCAGTCGGTGGCAACGAGGAGTGCCAAAACTTCAGCATGGTAATATTTTCGGTATGTTTGGTACACGTGTATTTGTACCAGACTTTTCAGTACGAATACACGTACCGTTGCACCGCTATTATATACATACACACACAAGTGCGCATGCACACGTAGAAACACACACACACTGATCAGGCATAACATTTTGCAGTTACTGACAGTTAACTGACAGCTGAAGTAAATAACAGTGATTATGTCGTCATTATTATGTTAGTTGGTGGGATAGTCAGTAGTCAGTGATCTCATAGCTGATCATCGCATTGATTTATTTTGTATAACTGAAACCTGGGTGCAGCAGGATGAGTATGTCAGTATAAATGAATCTACACCCCCCACTCATGTTAATTTTCATGTCCCTCGTACCACAGGTTGAGGAGGAGGGGTGGCTGCGATATTTCAGTCAAGCTTATTAATCAACCCTAGACCAAAATCTGGCTGTAGGTCTTTTGAAAGCCTCACTCTTAGTCTTTCCCACTCTAACTGGAAAGCTGAAAAACCAGTTCTGTTAGTTACAGTATACCGTCCACCTGGTCCGTACTCAGAATTCCTATCAGATTTTTCTTAGTTTATATCAGAGTTAGTACTCAGTACAGATAAAATCATTATACTGGGAGATTTCAATATTCATGTAGATCTAGAAAGTGACAGCCTTAGTTCTGGGTTTCTTTCCTTACTGGACTCAATTGGCTTTTCCCAGCATGTGAATGAACCCACTCACTGCTTCAATCATATCCTTGATCTTGTTCTGACATATGGCATTGAAATTGACAAGCTAACAATTTTTCCTCAAAACTCTCTTTTGACTGACCATTACCTCATTACATTTGAGTTTACATTAATTGACTGCACAGCATCAAGGAATAAATTTGGCTGTAGAAGATGTTTATCTGAAGATGCTGTGGCTAAATTTAAAGAAACATTCGGTCATCATTTGCAGCAATCCCATATCTAAATTCAAATGAGGATTTCTCCCATACACAGGTTGATGACCTTGTGATTAGCACTATGGCCACACTGTGTTCAAACCTTGATGATGCTGCCCCTCTCAAAAAGAAAGTAATAAAACTGAGGAGGCTGGCTCCGTGGTATAATTCTCAAATTCGTGCCTTAAAGCAGACGTCAAGGAAATTACAAAGAAATTGGCATTCTAGCAATTCGGAAGAGTTTCACCGAGCCTGGACAGAAAACTTAAAAACATATAAGAAAGCTCTCCGCAGTGCACTCAGCACTAATAGAAAAAAACAAGAACAACTCCAGGTTTCTCTTCAGCACTGTAGCCAGGCTGACAGAGAGTCATATCTCAATCGAACCAGTGATCCCCTTAGCTCTCAGCAGTGATGATTTTATGGGCTGTTTTACAGAAAAAATTATAACAATCAGAGACAGAATTCATCAGCTTTTACCTACATTAGACAATAATCTTCTACTGAATACAGAAACTCCTGAATCAACTGCAATGCCTATTTTACATCTGGAATCATTCTCATCTCTGAATCCCTCAGAGCTAGCTTCTATAGTCTCATCATCTAGACCATCAACCTGTCTATTAGACGCAGTGCCGACCAGCCTCTTTAAAGAGATTTTCAACTTAATTGAGCCGTTCATTTTAGATCTAATTAATTTGACCTTATCTTTAGCTTATGTACCCCAGACTCTTAAGATCGCAGTCATCAAACCCCAGCTTAAAAAGCCGAATCTTGATCCAGATGTTTTGGCCAATTACAGACCCACATCGAACCTTCCGTTCATGTCTAAAATCATTGAGAAAGCAGTAGCAAACCAATTACATCACCATCTGCATAGGAACGATTTGCTTGAAGAGTTTCAGTCAGGATTTAGAGTTCATCACAGCAAAGAAACAGCGCTGGTTAAAGTCTCCAATGATATTCTAATGGCTTCAGACAATGGATCAGCCTCCATACTTCTCCTCTTAGATCTTAGGGCTGCATTTGACACCATTGATCATAATATTTTATTACAGAGACTCGAACATGAAATTGGCATTAAAGGAACTGCTATAAGGTGGTCCAAACTCTATTTATCAGCTAGATATCAGTTTGTACATGTTAACAATAGCTCCTCCTCACGCACTATAGCCAGTTATGGAGTCCCACAGGGTTCGGTACTTGGACCAATCCTGTTCACTCTTTATCTGCTTCCTTTAGGCAACATTATCAGGAAACAGAGCATCAATTTCCACTGTTATGCAGACGACACTCAGCTGTATTTATCAATGAAGCAAAATTAAGTTAGTCAGATAGTCAGACTGCAGACATGTCATGAAAATATAAAAGTCTGGATGACCCATAATTTTTTACTTCTAAATTCTGACAAAACTGAAGTTATTGTACTCGGCCCTAAGCACCTCAGAGAAACCCTATCTAATCATCTAATCAGTCTGGATGGCATTACTTTGGCTTCCAGCTCCACTGTAAGAAACCTTGGAGTAACTTTTGACCAGGACATGTCCTTTGTCCCTCACATAAAACAAGTCAGTAAGGCAGCTTTTTTCCACCTGAGAAACATTAGGAAAATCAGAAACATCTTGTGTTGTTAGGAATGATAGGGGGGTTTGTTGTTCCTTTTTTTTCCCTTTCTCCCTTCTCTTTATTTTTGGTTTTTGACTGGTTGCCATGGAGATAAGGAGGTGTGGTTGAGTTGTGGGCGGGGTGTCTCTGAGGTGCACACGCGCCAGTGGCTTAATGAGGCTGATGAGTCTCAGGTGTCTGGCTGGGAGCAGGAGTTGGAAGCATGGATTGAGAGTTGAGACGCCACCACGACGATCACGAGGGACACACACCACGCCACAGACTTTTGGAGAAGAACCACCTCTTTGTTGAACCAGTCACGGATTCCATTCTTTCAAAACACCAACTGAACAACAACCCCAGACGGAGCTGTCCGTTCACCCAGAACAGAGACCTGTAGTCGAGGCAAGTCCTCCAGCCCCCCCCCCCCCCCCCCCCCCCCGCGGCCCGGTAAGATAACCCACCTCACTCCACTCACACTCCTGGCAGACCAGTCTTTTGTTTTCCGTTCTCCTCTGTTTCATTTTTTTCATACACACTCCAGGTTAGGACTAGAGCCAGACGAACATTCAATCATAGCTCATAGTTCCTTACTGTCCTAGTAGGCCACTCCGCTCTCTAGATGGAGGTTTACTTGTGGTTCCTAGAGTCTCCAAGAGTAAATCGGTAGGCAGATCATTCAGTTATTAGGCTCCTCTTCTATGGAACCAACTTCCAGTATCGGTCCTGGGGGCGGACTCTTTAACTATTTAACTATAAGCTCTGTCATACAGAAAGGTTTTAAGCCTGGTCTTGAAAATTGCTAAAGTTCATTTACTCTTTAGCTATGCTGCTATAGGCCTAGACTGCTGGGGGAAGCAGTGAGCACCTCTCTATTTCTCCCCCCCCCCCCCCACTTTCTCTCCATCCCTCTCCCTCTCCCCTATCTTTCTCTCCATCCCTCTCTCTCTCCCTCTCCCCTCTCCCTCCATCTCCCCTCTCCCTCCCTCTCTCCCCCTTGCATAAGCCGACATACCAACAACCATGCTTCTCCAAAATCCCAGTTTCTCTCAGTTCCAAACATGTGTACTGCATTTATTAACCCGAAGTCTCTGTCTCTCCCAGTTCCTCTCCTCTCTCTCCCTGTCCTCATCCTGCAGGTGATGAATCATCACCATCCCATGTTCCTGCAATGCCTGCTGCTCCCACATCTTCCATTCCATACAGCATCATTTCTATGAACTTCATGCAGCATCATGTTCCTGCCTACATCTGTTTGAATATCCCCTCTTCCTGCTGTCTTTCTCTCCCTACTCTACCCAACTTTGCCCCCCGCCTCTCTCCCTCTCTCTCTCCCTCTCACCGTCTCTCTCCCTCTCTCAACCCAACCGGTCGAGGCAGATGGCCGCCCCTTCTGAGCCTGGTTCTGCCCGAGGTTTCTGCCTCTTAAAGGAAGTTTTTCCTTGCCACTGTTACCAAGTGCTTGCTCATGGGGGGGATCTGTTGGGTCTCTTTAAATAATTTTATAAAGAGTTTGGTCTAGACCTGTTCTATATGTAAAGTGCCTTGATGTAACTTTGTTATGATTTGGTGCTATACAAATAAATCTGATTTGATTTGATAAATTAGGCAGCAAGTGAACATTGTGTCCTCAAAGTTGATGCATAAGAAGCAGGTAAATGGGGAAGTGTAAGGATTTGAGCGAGTTGTGATGGCTCGATGATTGGGTCAGAACTTCTTCAAAACTGCAGCTCATATGGGGTTTTCCTAGTCTGTGTTCCACCGGCCCACCTAGGTAGGGCTTTCACAAAGGCTGACCTTTCCAATTGCCTCGCTTTGTCTCAACCGGGCTTTCTCCTTTGGTAGGTTTGCTGCACCAAACAAAGACTGCACCTGAATTTCTGATGATTATCGCTGTTCTCATCCAACATAAACTTCACCTTTTCACTCCACATGGAGAATCAGCATGCCGTTAACCAGCTTGGGTCATCTCCATCATCACGTGATCAACTACTAACCTCATATGATTCTGGCACACTCCACTACCCTCCACAGCACCACTAGCTCCCCCTGCAATAAACCCCCTCCCACAGTGACCACTTCAACATCACTGTTTAAATGACCAGCAGACCCTAACCCTAACCCACAACTGGAGTAAATTTCAAAAACCTGAAAACTCGGTACACACCCAAACTACCTGCTAATAAACCATAACCCACCATTCTGAACATGGCATTTTTAAAAGTTAGATCTATTTTAAACAAGACCTTTATTTTTAATGACTTGATTTTAGACAACCACATCAACTGTATGTTTTGAACTGAGAATTGGCTAGGCACGGGCGGACCAGCAACACTCATTGAAACCACCTCATCAAACTCCTCTCCCTGGATTGGTAAAAAAGGTGGGATAGCAACCACCTGAAAAGCAACCATCCTCTCAGCACCACTTGTTTTTAGAAACATTACATTTGATGAATACTCTTCTTTTAAATATCACACCATTGTTTTAACAGCCCTCCTATACTGTGCGTGTGTGTACAGGCCACCCAAACGATGAACATCTTACCTCAGATTTTATAAAACTACTCTCCATCATCCACTCCAACTACAGGAGAATCATTATTTTAGCAGATTTTAATGTGCATGTAGATAATGTAGGAGTCAGACTTCTTTGCTTTAGAATTTTTACATTTGCTCAACTGTATGAATTTTACCCAATATGTCAGTCAGCCTACACACAATAGAAGCAACACTCTACAGTAGAATTGATTAATAGAATTGAATCGATTAAAAAATGATTTGATTATAGTTTTCCTGTATTGAAGCTTTGTTTCCTTAATTTCGTTGCCACTAAACATTGCTTCCACTGTTGTGTTTCACACGGATGCTCATTGTGACACATACTGTATGACCCCAGGATTGCTACAAACAACATGGAGCAAAGCTCAGAAGAGACGAGGACAAAAAGGCAGAAAATGTCTAAAGTATGGGAACACTTCATTCATTCATTCATTCATCTTCTACCGCTTATCCGTTTCCGGATCATGGGGGTGCTCGAGCCAATCCCAACTCACATTGGGTGAGGGCACCCTGGACGCCAGTCTATCGAAGGGCCAACACATACAGACAGACAGAGACAAACAACCACTCACTCTCAGACCTATGGACAATTTACAGTCACCAAATAACCCAAACATGCATGTTTTTGGATGGTGGGAGGAAACCGGAGTACCCGGAGGAAACCCATGCAAAAACGGGGAGAACGTGCAAACTCCGCACCGAAAGGCCCTGGGCCCGGGAACCAGAACTGCAGCCTTCTTGTTGAGGGGCAACAGCACTAACCACTATGCCAACTTCAATGATAATGATTTGAAGTGTAAACACCCAGTCTGCATTGCTCCTATATAGATATTTCTATATATCCTGTTATTGATGTCATTATTTCTATATAGACTATACTATTTGTGGTTTTTGTTTCAGCTGGTTCTGGAATAAAAAACAAGTTTTTTGTCATTTTCTTTCATATTTTTACATTTCTTTTTGCCTGTTCAAATTATCATTTAATCAAAGAAAGTATTCAATAGATGCATCAATTACAAAAATAATCAATAGCTGCAGCTCTACTCTAGACTTCGTCATAACCTCTGGACTGTTTACGCATATTTCCTCTGTTGTGCAAGTATACATTTCTGTGTCTTTTTTATTGTTTATAGTTTTACTCAATTGGATAATCCAGAGTGAACTGCCAGGAAATGCCATTTTAGTGCTTAATACTACCCTATGAACCCTCTAGAACCTGCAGTTCCTCTCGTAGGGGCCGTTCAGTCCTCAGTGAAGGACAAAAACCCACAATGAGACATCTTTTCATCATTATGGTCCACATCTGTAGAACAGCCTACCTGACGACCTGAGGGCCACTGAGAGTGTTGGTATTTTTAAAAGCAAAGTCAAGACCTCTTTAGTCAAGATTTTAATTGAATTTTACCAATTTATTTATTTAGCTTTTTTTTAAATAATTAGTTTATATATTTATTTTTTTAGCTCTGTTTTTTCTTCACTGAAGATGGCATTTTCTCAGTTCCACTTTTTATTTTAATGCTCTTTTTTATTTATTTCAAATTCATTTACTTACTGACAATACATGACATTCAATGTTGTCTGCTCTTGTTATTTACAGTTTACATCTTACCTCTCACGGTGTGAGTAAAACCTCTTATCATCATACAAAACGCGATCTTTGAGGCCTACAATCTCATCATATCCAGGAAGGAAGATAAGGACAGCACCTGAAGACCAAATAAAATTATATCTTCTGGAAATGCTATTTAGTGTAGAGACAATGCCGAAACTCACCATCACAGGTGGTGGAACAGATGTTGTGCAGCAGATCCATGATGAGGTCGAGGTCTACCCTCTCATCATCAAAGCTGTGGTGGTATAGTTGGAGCAACTGTTGTTCCTCAGTGCTGAGCTCTGTACTATCACACTGCAACAGGTTGGACTCTGCAAACCTGCTGGTCTCTCTCAAAGGACTGTGGAGAGGCATTTAAATCTTGTGAAGACTTTTCTTTTGGCACATATAACCATATACATATGCCTTCTCACCAAATCAATTTATCATTATTATATACTTTTCTTCCCTCTGTAAAAGAAAGAAAGGTAAAGTTTTTCTCTCTCACATGGAGGACTTCAGGAGATCTACAGCTTCAGTCTGCTGGAAGTGTTCAGCAAAGTCTATGGCCGTCCTGAAACCAGATGAGAATTGTTACTGAGCTTTTGGAGCTCTGATGAGTCCCTGGCTTCAAGGAGCCTCAACAAACAAGTGAAATATAAGGGAAAAAAGGGGAAGGTGTGTAAAATGTAGTGTAATGTCTACAAGGCACATGGAAAATTTAACTGAACACAATAAGAGAAGTTTTGCAGACCCACAGTCACTGTAGACTGCATTTTCTCTACAACACGAATGACCACTTACCAACCATTAGACGCCTTCATGCTGACGTCAGCCCCCATGGTGAGCAACTGTTCCATCTGTGTGAGGAAACCTCTACCAGCTGCCACCATCAAAGGTGTGGCTCCCGTCTCAGTGTGGGTGTAATCAACTATGACAATACAACAACAACAACAACGTGAGAACATTGAAACTTAGTATTTCCATACTCTATACTTGCTCCTTAGATCAGACCAAACTAACATCAGTATAGATCACTGATTTACATTTTTCTTTTTCTTTTTCTTTCATTCAAAAGGAATGAAACACTGAAAAACTGGTTGTGGTTTCAGGAGGAGTTCATTGTAACATCAATATAGTATCTCATCATGAGGTAATCCTCACCGGACAAATCAATGGTCATCAAATTTTTTTAAACTATTTATAATTTATATTTATTATCTACCATAGATTGAGTAGGGGGGGTGGCTGCGATATTTCAGTCAAGCTTATTAATCAACCCTAGACCAAAATCTGGCTATAAGTCTTTTGAAAGCCTCACTCTTAGTCTTTCTCACTCAAACTGGAAAGCTGAAAAACCAGTTCTGTTAGTTACAGTATACCGTCCACCTGGTCCGTGCTCAGAATTCCTGTCAGAGTTTTCTTAGTTTATATCAGAGTTAGTACTCAGTACAGATAAAATAATTATACTGGGAGATTTCAATATTCATGTAGATGTAGAAAGTGACAGCCTTAGTTCTGGGTTTCTTTCATTACTAGACTCAATTGGCTTTTCCCAGCATGTGAATGAACCCACTCACTGCTTCAATCATATCCTTGATCTTGTTCTGACATATGGCATTGAAATTGACAAGCTAACAATTTTTCCTCAAAACTCTCTTCTGCCTGACTATTACCTCTTTACATTTGAGTTTACATTAATTGACTGCACAGCATTGAGGAATAAATTCAGCTATTGAAGATGTTTATCTGAAGACGCTGTGGCTAAATTTAAAGAGAATTTTCGATCCTCATTTGCAGCAATGCCATATCTAAATTCAGTTGAGGATTTCTCCCATACACAGGTTGATGACCTTGTGATTAGCACTATGACCACACTGTGTTCAAATCTTGATGATGCTGCCCCTCTCAAAAAGAAAGTAATAAAACAGAGGAGGCTGGCTCCGTGGTATAGTTCTCAAATTCGTGCCTTGAAGCAGACATCACAGAAATTACAAAGAAAATGCCGTTCCAGCAACTCAGAAAAGTTTCACCTAGCCTGGAAAGAAAGCTTAAAAACTTATAGAAAAGCTCTCCATAATGCTAGAAGTTACTAATAAAAAAAAAAAAAAAAAACAAGAACAACCCCAGGTTTCTCTTCAGCACTGTAGCCAGGCTGACAGAGAGTCATAGCTCAATTGAACCAACCCTTAGCTCTCATTAGCGATGATTTTATGGGCTTTTTTACATATAAAATTATAACAATCTGAGAAAGAATTCATCAGCTCTAACCTACATTAGATGGAAATCTACCACTGAATACAATATGATCAATATGACTTTATCTTTGGGTTATGTACCCCAGACTTTCAAGAATGCAGTTATCAAACCTCAACTCAAAAAACCGAATCTTGATCCAAATGCTTTGGCTAATTATAGACCCATATCGAACCTCCCATTCATTTCTAAAGTCATTGAAAAAGCAGTTGCAAATCAATTATATGACCATCTACATAGGAATGGCTTGCTCGAAGAGTTTCAGTCAGGATTTAGAGTTCATCACAGCACAGAAACAGCGCTGGTTAAAGTTTCCAATGATATTCTAATGTTTTCGGACAATGGATCAGCCTCCATACTTCTCCTGATAGATCTTAGTGCTGCATTTGACACCATTGACCATAATATTTTATTACAGAGACTGGAACATGAAATTGGGATTAAGGGAACTGCACTAAGATGGTTAAAATCCTATTTATCAGATAGATATCAGTTTGTCCATGTTAACAATAGCTCCTCCTCATCCACTATAGCCAACTACGGATTTCCACAGGGCTCGGTACTTGGACCAATCTTCTTCGACCTATATCTGCTTCCTTTAGGAAACATTATCAGGAAGCACAGCATCAATTTTCACTGTTATGCAGACGATACTCAGTTGTATCTATCAATGGAGCCAAATGAAGTTAGTCAGATAATCAGACTGCAAACATGTCTTGAAAACATAAAAGTCTGGATGACCCATAATTTTTTACTTCTAAATTCTGACAAAACCTAAACACCGCAGAGAAACCCTATCTAATCATCTAATCAGTCTGGATGGCATTACTTTGGCTTCCAGCTCCACTGTAAGAAATCTTGTAGTAAATTTTGACCAGGACATGTCCTTTGTCCCTCACATAAAACAAGTCTGTAGGGCAGCTTTCTTTCACCTGAGAAACATGAGGAAAATCAGAAACATCCTCTCTCAAGAGGATGCAGAAAACTAGTCCATGCATTCGTAACTTCTAGGCTGGACTACTGTAACTCATTACTATCTGGATGTCCAAACAAATCCCTGAAAGGCCTTCAGTTGATTCAGAATGCTGCTGCACGAATATTAACAGGAACTAAAAAAAGGGATCACATTTCTCCTGTTTTAGCTTCTCTTCATTGGCTGCCGGTAAAATTCTGAATAGAATTTAAAATAATTTTGTTAACATATAAAGCTCTTAAAGACCAAGCTCTGTCTTATCTCAGAGAGCTCATAGTTCCTTACTGTCCTAGTAGGCCACTCCGCTCTCTAGATGGAGGTTTACTCGTGGTTCCTAGAGTCTCCAAGAGTAAACCGGGAGGCAGATCTTTCAGTTGTCAGGCTCCTCTTCTATGGAGAGGAACTTCCAGTATCCCTCTAGGGGGCAGACTCTAGCAATTTTCAAGACCAGCCTTCAAACTTTTCTATATGACAGAGCTTATAGTTAAAAAGTCAAAGCCCACTTACTCCTTAGCTATGCTGCTATAGGCTTAGACTGCTGAGTCTCTGTCTCTCCCAGTTCCTCTCCTCTCTCTCCCTGTCCTCATCCTGCAGGTGGTGAATCATTGCTACCCCATGTTCCTGCAATGCCTGCTGCTTCCATATTTCTATGGAATACAGTATCATACAGTATCATATTTTCCTGCTTGCACCTGTGTTGAATATTCTCTCCTCCTGCTCTCATTCTCTCCCTACTCTACCCAACTTTGCCGCCCCCCCAGTCTGTCTGTCTCTCTCTGTCTGTCTCCCCCCAACAGGTCGAGGCAGATGGCCGCCCCCCTTGAGCCTGGTTCTGCCCGAGGTTTCTGCCTCTTATACAAATAAATCTGATTTGATTTGGTTATAGTGTTATTTGTTATTTACATGAGTTATCTATTTATAACACATGTATAGATATCATCCATTGAAAGTTTGTCATCATAGGACCATGAACACACTGATTCACAGTATAATACGTTTTATAATATGTGAGAAAGAAAACAGAATGTCTCCACTTGCGCAAGTGAGACTAAATGTCAGTCTCACCGTTGACTCCCTCATAGAGGATTAGGATTAAGAGCTGAGTCAAAGATTCCTCATCTTCACTGAGGAAGACGCTGGAAAGGCAGGAGTCCATCTCTTTCCGTAGCCAAGGCTCCAACTGCTCTAAGCCAGTTTCATTCTACAAAACAAGCCATTTAAGTTAAGTCATGACCAAATTAAGGCTTATAAAATCCAATTTGTTGACTCCAGTGGTGGTCTTAAACCAACATATGTAGGCAGTTCAGGTTTATTCAAGTTTCACCAAAACATTCACACTCATGTCACAGTGTAATATAATCCCTTCAATTCATTATTTTGTGTGTTTCGTGTGTTTACCAGCTTTCTGAATGTGCCATCCTCTCCTTCCAGACAGGTGGTTTCCTCAGGGACCTCTGGGACAGGCTTGGGTCCCCTCTGTCTGTCCTCCTCACATCTGCTCTCCACTGCCATACACCACTCTGTCAAGAGTTTCTGTTTTGCCTCCTCTGGCAGACACAACATACACGATTTACATGAAGACTCTATGGTTCCTCTCAGGATGCCTCAGTTAGTACTGTATAATGGCCTCTTACTTCTTTGTGTTTCCTCCATGTGTTTACTCATGTGCTTATTGGTGAAGCCTGTCAGCCTCAGGATGTCCTCCAGGAACAACTGCTGCACTTCAAACAGTCTCCCTCTGACTAAAGAAAAAAGTTCATGATTAACATCCTAATTTGTTAGGGTCTAGATTTATGTGTTATTCTGGCAGTTTTGGGTTTTGGTTGTGACTTTTTCCTTTTTTTCCCCTGCAGTGCTGGAGTGTGGCAGAGGCGAGGCTGACATACCTTCCCTGAATGGCAATGAAGAACACCTGCTGACAATCCACTAATCATCTTTCATGCCTCCTGCCACACTGCATGCTTGGCCTCACCTCCCTCCTCACTTTTTTGTTGTACAGTTCTAGACTCGATTTTTGTAAGAAATACATCTTTTTTTGGTTGAACCTTAGGTCTCCTGCCACTCCTGATCCATTGTGTTCCTCCTGGCCATAACACTAATTCACACACACACACACACACACACACACACACAAGAGTGCCAGTGAGCACAACCTAATGTGCCTAATGTGTGATGTTTTACAGCATGAGAAACATTTCACTGACAAAAGAAATTGTTAAAATTAAAAATGCCCATTGGTTTTTAAAGCCACAGACATTGTGTAAATAACTGGACAGAATGACTTATAAAAAGCATTTTGAATAACAAACAAGAGCAACAACCATCACATTAGAATGCATGTGGGGAGTACATAAGAGTCAGACTGAAAGAAAATGGATCACCTGAGGCCTGACCACGGGTAAATGTTTTTCGATCACACTCAGAAACACAAAATTGGAAACTATTACACTGAAAACTGGGATGACATAGTGAGTTGCAGCTCTGACATTAGTTTCGAAAACTCAGATTCACAGATTGAATCGCCTTACACTTGTTTTTTTTAATTAATTTTCTTTATAAACAAGTATATAGAAGACAGAAATAGACAAAAACAAAAACAACAAGCTGGGAATAACAAAACAGAAAACCAAACAGAAAAATCAGTTCCATATCTGGGAGATCCAGCCCACCCATAGCACTTGGTGACTGCAACACTGACACCCCAATCCGTGGTCTTCGTTTACTCCAGATAAATGAACTATACCAACCATTCAGTTTTTCACGATTTTATGATTGAATAAGATGGGAATCATTTCTATTGGATAGAGCAAACGTGAAAGGACATTCATTTTCAGAACTGAGATTCGACCTACCCATGACATGGGGAGATTGTTCCATCTCTCCAAATCTTAATTTTATCAAATAGTGGGTTAAAGATGGCTTGGAACAACTGATTAAATTTAGGTGTAATATATATACCTAAGTATATGAAACCTGTAGGGGACCATTTGAATGGGAGAGGATTGGAATTATCTGGTGGTTGTCGTAAATTACCCAGAGGCCTTGCCTCTGATTTGGAAAAGTCAACTTTATATTACAGCTGGGCGGTATGACCAAAATTCTATACCACGGTATTTTTCAGAATTACTCCGGTTTCACGGTATTTGACAGTATTTATTTATTTATTTTTTTATGCGTGATTCAATGTTGACCACATTTCCTTCTTCTTCTTCTTTGCATTTATTGGCGGATTGCAATACCAGCTTATAGGTGCATGCCACCACCTACCGTACCGGAGTATGTAGAACGGGATCCTGTTTACGATAACACACAAAAAAGGAGTTCATTCACCTACTAAATTCTGTTAAACAATCCGGTGTTTACTAAGAATTTTAATAACTCTCTCTAAATTTCCCCCACCCTATCACCACTAGTTCCTAGTATTCCTTCCACATCCCAACCCCGTTTGCTCTCTCTCACCCTTTGTTGTAACCTAATTCTTTCATCCTGATATCCAACACAGTGCATTAGTACGTGCTCAACATTTTCCGTTCTATTACAATGTGCACCACCACATTTTCCACTGATTGAGAGAAGATTTACTGCATATTTATGGTGACAGATTAGTGCCAAAAATCACTGGCGCGATAAACATACATTCGGGCATATTATATTATTTCACATGCGTAGATATTAACTGCGAGCGCACTCAGAGGAAACTGCTCCCCGAGCAAGGAGGAATATGTGACCAGCGCACCAAACAACCACTCAAAAATCACCCCGCTCTCTTTAAGTTGATTTCTGCTCTCTCGCTCAAAACTTTTGGCACAGTGGGGGAGGGAACCATATGTGGTGCACTGGACACATATTTCTCCTCACTCGCAGTTAATATCTACGCCTGTGAAATAATATAATACGCCCGAATGTATGTTTTATCGCACCAGTGCTTTTTGGCACTAATGTGCCGCCAAACTCCCTGTTCAGAACTTTCTCTATCCATGTCCACCATGCTCAGAAACTCCACTATTATTTCCGCTCTGTTCAATGCGAGTTTAGCGGCGCAGCAATGATAAGGGTCCCTAATGAAACAATTTACCAGCGTGCTGCATTTCGGACATGTTTAGGCTATTTAAACCTGTGTTGCCGGTATATGAAACATTCATATCATAACAAATATAAAAATAGGTTTTCGGTAGGAACCGGTATACTGCCCAGCCCTTCTTTATATCCAGAAAAGGCAGCAAACCGGTCAATAATCTAAATAAGACGATGGACTGTTGCAGGGGGGTTGACATGAGCAACAACACATCGTCTGCATATAATGTAATTTTATGTGATTTTTCGCCCACACCCAATCCAGCCATTAAAGGGTCTTGCCTGATAGCTTCCGCTAGGGGTTCAATAGCCACCGCAAACAAAAGTGGCAACAAAGGACAACCCTATCTGCTACCCCCCTGGACTACAAAAGTTTGTGGACCTAAGTCCGTATGTTATGACTGCAGCCATTGGTTGGGTATACAGGACCTTCACCCATCTAACAAAGCTATTACCTAAGCCGAACCGATCAAGTGTAAAAAATAAATAAGACCTTTCAACGTGGTTGAAGGCTTTTTCCGCATCTAGGGAAATCACAAGACCATCTATTTCCTTCTGTTCAGATAGCTGGATAATATTTAGCAACTTTGTAATGTTGTTATAAGAGTTACGGCCCTTAATAAAGCCAGTTTGGTCCTCCTTCACTATGATTGGTAGAAGGTCTTCTAATCGTCTTGCTAAGACTTTGGAAAGAATTTTTAAATCAGTATTCAGCAGCGAAATTGGCCTATATGGGCCCAATCCTCAGGGCATTTCCCTTTTTTAAGAATCAGTAAAATATTGGCTTCCCTTACTGATGGTGGGAGGGTGCCACATTCAAAGGAATGGTTAAACATATTCCTCATAGGCTCTACTAAAAGACTTTGAAGTTCTTCATAGAACTCACTACCGAGGCCATCACTGCCTGGTGCTTTGCCTGTTCGAAGAAGTTGAATGGCTTCACACAGTTCTGCTGCTGAGATCGGGGCATTTAGTTTAGATTTCTGATCTGTGATATAGTTGGGAGATCAAGTTCGGAGAAGAAAGCTTCCATTAATGTTTTAACATTGTAAGCTTGTTCCGACAAGCTTCTGATATAATTTTGTATAGAAATTTCTTAAAGTGTCATTAATTAGTTTAGAATCAGACGCTCTACCCCCAAGACACCATTGCATGCTTATATGGACTCCCCAAGATCCATAAAAAGGGGTACCACTCAGACCCATTGTGAGTGTATTAACTCAGTAACCTATAACATCGCTAAGTATGTAGCCAGCATCTTAGCCCCTTTGGTTGGCAATACACCACACCACATTCAAAACTCTCAGGACTTTGTGGACAAAGTCCAAGGTCTAAAAATAGAACCTGATGAAACTATGGTTTCTTATGATGTGACCTCCTTATTCACTTGCATTTCGACCATGGAGGCAGTAGAAACTGTGAGGCATCATCTACAACATGATGAAACCCTACAAGACAGAACAAACCTTAAACCAGACCAGATCTGTCAATTACTGGATTTATGCCTGAATACTACATATTTCCAGTTCAACGATAACTTCTACAGACAAAAGCATGGCTGTGCCATGGGCTCACCAGTATCCCAGATTGTGGCCAATTTATACATGGAAATGGTAGAAGGCCCTAAACTCGTACAAAGGAACACCGCCAAGCCATTGGTTCAGGTATGTGGATGAAACGTGGGTGAAAATCAAAACCCAAGAAGTACAGGCATTCACTGAACACATCAACTCTGTGGACAAAAACATCAAGGTCACAAGACAAGATGTTAAAGACAACCACCTACCTTTTTTGGATTGTGATGTACACTTTGGTGAGGACAGGAGCCTCCACATTGGGGTATACAGGAAACCCACACACACAGACCAATACCTTCTCTTTGACTCCCACTACCCACTGGAGCACAAACTAGGCTTTGTCAGAACCCTACAACACAGGGCCAATAATGTACCAACCACCACTCAGGACCAAGAGAAAGAGCATAAGCATTTAAGGTCTGAAAACTTGTGGCTATCCAAGTTGGGCCTTTAACAAAACGAGAATACGCTCCAAAAAGAACACCAACACAGAGGGTGCTGAGGAAGGGAACAACAAATGCAGAAACATAGTGATTTCGTATGTGTCTGGGGTGTCTGAGAAACTCAGGAGGATTTTCAACAAACATCAAATCCCTTTATGTTTCAAACTAAGCAACACTCTCAGACAAAAACTGGTACACCCCAAAGGCGGGGTACATCACACTCACAAAAGCAACCTGGTATTGGCAGTCCCGTGCAGTGAGGAATGCAAGGACCTATATATTGGTGAAACTAAACAACCCTCAAAAACAAGTGCATGGCCTAACACAGAAGGGCCACCTCCTCAGGTCCAGTTTCAGCTGTCTACTTACACTTAAAGGAAAAGGCACACTCCTTTGAGGACAGCAATGTTAAAATCCTGGACAGGGGGGACAGATGGTTTGAAAGAGGGGTAAAAGAAGCCATCTATGTAAAAGTGGAGAAATCTTCTCTAAACAGGGGAGGGGGTCTGCGACACCACTTATCTCCCATCTACAATGCTGCCCTGTCAACCATACCCAGGAGAATTAACAACTCAGCCTCCAACAATGGCAGCCCAAAACTGATCTCATGTGACTCCAACAACCATAACGACTGTCGTTCACCAGTGGGCTCACATGACTCCTAACGACGGCTGTTCACTGGAGGCCTCACATGACTAACAATGGTCAGTGAAACTCCACTAACGGGCTATTGTCACATGGAGTTTTGTGAACACTCCCACAGAGGTTAAATACCTGGGTCCAACTCCACTGTTTTGTCAGACTAGTGAGGACTAGTCAGACCGATGCGTTGAGAACTGATGAAGGCCCTTGGACAAGAGGCGAAATGTCTTTCACAAACCTAAGTCCTAAATCCAGTTGCTTTCGATTTAATTGTTGGCTCAAAAAAATTGAGGGGATGACATGGAGGACAGTAGACATTTAAGAGAGCAAAGTCCTCCCCATGTAAGGAGGCTGAAATAAGTACAAACCATCCATATTTATAGTTTATACATTTTGACACTTTAACTGGTAAATTTTTCCTAATGAGTATTGCCACCCCTCTGCTTATGGTGGTAAAGGATGAGAAATAGACTTGATCAAAGCCGCACTGTTGCAGCTTTAAATGCTCCTCATCTTTCAGGTGTGTTTCTTGAAACATAGCAATATCAATCTTTTTCTTTTTTAAAGATAATAATATTTTTTTCCTTTTGATGGGTGAGCGGCTTCCCTTAATATTCCAAGTGCACAGCCTCAATGTGTCACAGGTCATAACATGTTTTACTAACCCAGCTGAGAAAAAAAAAAACAGACAACACAGATTACAAACAACAGATGTGCCAACAGCACAGTGGGAGGAACCTTCCCCACGCAGTAACCAGGGGATTACCATAACCACTTGATAAACTTCTCCAAGCTCTTATAACACCACCAGAATGATATTAATATCCACCCTTAAACAAGGATGAGCAGACCAATAAAAATAAAAGAAGGGGGAAAAAAATCCCCATCCCTTCACAGACACAAATTATAATGCTCTCTGTAATATTGGTTTAAACCTCATGTTGTCAGTCACCCATGATCACCATAAACATAGGATGGTAGGGCAAAGGTTGTCATTTGAAATTGCTCAATTGTAGCTTTGTGAGCCATCATCATTATTCACATAGATATATGTGAAGAACCGCACAGAATATGCGCAGAACCGCGACTGGAAAAATCCTGGAAAAACATGATGCGGGACTCCTGGTACTTCACGGTCCCGCTGTGTCTTGCAGTGTCCTTCACCCTCTGTTTGTCGGCGAAGTTGTGAAACCTGATTAGGATGAGTCGTGGTCGCTGGTTCAGTCCTGGCTTTGGAGCTAGGGTGCGGTGAGTTCCTTCAATTTTGATGCGGCCGGCTTTCGTCTCCAGCCCAAGCAGGTTGGGTATGCAGCTCTCAAAATATTTTGTTGGGTTACTCCCCTCCGCGTCTTCAGGTAGACCAATAACCCGTACATTTTTTTCTCCTGCCTCTGTTCTCGAGGTCGTCGATATACTTGACCAAGCTTTGTATTTGGTTTTCAAGCACCTGAACCCACGCGTCCACTGTCTTGGAGGTGTGTTCAGCCGCAGCGATCCTATTCTCTGCCTCGGTGGTTCTCTCCTCAATCTTTTTCAGCTGGCAGGCATGGGCCTATATCGTTTGGGATAATGGCCCCAGCTTTTCATCAATCACCCTGGTTATGTTTTCTACGGAGCCCTTTAGGGTTCAAGTGAAGAATTTTTTTTTTTATCAATCTTTGCGTTCCCTCGCAATATGATTTCCCCCGTTATATCCCTCTATACTGCGTAACCATGCCAGATCATGTGGACATCATGCGCGTCGCCAGACACTTCTTACGCGTGCCCTGGTAAACATGCGCAGTAACCCCCTGTAAAATTCTCAATGAAATTTCATGAATGAGTCTATTTTTCCATCACAGAATAATATCCGTACCCCTGCGCTATGACTGACGAATCTAGAAGTAGTTGACAGCTCCTGTGACATCCCCCCCCAGCCTAATAGGGCTGCAGCAAAATCACTTCAAACTATGCTGCATAAACACTGAATGGTACGGGCGACACCCATTACTGGAATATTTTATACCATAGCAGGTATTTTTGTCTTAAGATTGTATTTTTTTATTTTTGTAAAATTCCTTTTTGATGAAGGACTTGATTATGTTTGAACTAAAAAAACTCTGTTCATGCATGTGAATATAAATAAATATTCACATCACCTACCATCACCATAGTGCATTTGTAAATTTGAGTGGCATTAATATAGTGAGACTGTGTGTGGGTGTGTGTGTGGGTGTGTGGGTGGGTGTGTGGGTGTGTGGGTGTGTGGGTGTGTGGGTGGGTGGCTGGCTGGCTGGCTTCTGGTGGTGCGTTTGTGCGCGCGGGGGGGTGTCTTGGTGGGGGCCTGTTCCCCTGTAATGCTGCAGGCCGAGACCAGACTCTCTACATTTGGCGTACATCCACCTGTACCCGTGCAGCGGTCCCAAGTACAGTAACTGGTCATGGATGAAATCGACAGCATCCTGCAGATTACCATAATTTTTTCTTCTGGAGAGACCTTGTAATCTGAGGATGCGTTTAAATTTGCTTTTACTGATAACATAGCCATGCTGGTTGAGCAGTACTACTATATCAGTATAGTAAATTCCAAGCTAAAAGTAAAATTCAATTAGCTGATTTACACGATCCATAATTCAGCCAGCGTTCCTTCAGCAGCTGAGCGGACACACAAATGGCACAATAGGATATAGCGGGGAAAATCATATTGCGAGGGAACGCAAAGATCAATCCATAAGAATTTTCTCCACTTGACCCCTAAGGGGCTCCGTAGTTTGCCATTTTTTCTTGAATAGTTTGGCGGAAAGCCATCCTCTGTGTTAGCTAGTAGCAGTTGTTGCTCTTTCTCCACTGGGGGAAAGTCGGACAAACTAGCAGTAGCTTCTGGTCTGCTCGTCTTGGTCAATTTTCGACTTTCTTTTGGTGGCATCCTGTCCTGGCTCAGAAAATACTCATCAATACTCATATTAAAATACACGACATGAAAATTGTCGCAAATATTGAATTGGGGGGAGTTTTGTAGGAAATATCAGTGAGGTGGTGCAGAGCTCCAAAAAAGTTAACTACTCTCTACGCCGCCATCTTGAGTCCCCGAATCGTCTTACATTTCAACAGGAGCAACAATCCTGTATATTGATCAATTTCACCAGTTTGCACACAAGCCAACAGTTCACAATTTCTCCCCTGTGTCTGTGCTCTGCACCTGCTTATGATGGCATTCCTCATTCATACATCTTTAACCGCTTATCCGTTTCCAGGTCACAACCACTCACAGTCATACCTACGGACAATCTAGAGCCACCAATTAACCCAAACATGCATGGACAGTGGGGGGAAACCGGAGTACCCGGAGGAAACCCACGCAGGCAGGGGAAGAACATGCAAACTCCACACAGAAAGGCTCCAGGCCCGGGAACCAAACCGCAACCTTCTTATTGTGGGGCAACAGCACTAACCATTGCAGTCGTGCTGTGATAACATTCCTCCCTGCAATATTTGTCCTCTCTGGTAAATTCTTCAGACAGTGTTAAGAGAGTTAATTTATACTGTAAATACATTTACCCATGTACATATATAACTGTCCATTCTTGTTTATTTTTGCCATAAAAGCTGTAGGTAACCAGCATAAGCACAGGTGTGTTCTTTTTAAAGAACTGCACCTCAGTAGATCACAATAGTAATGGTTCGGTGAACGTCTTGTATATTTCTTCCAATCATCTCAATAAAGCATCCTTAGAACATTTTGTTTGACAGAGTGAAGTGTAGAAGCAAACCTCCAAACTAGCTATGCCTAATTAGGGACTTACTGTGAATAACAGGACAGGAGCCAAAGTACTGGAGGAACAGATCTGTATCCAAAGCTGCACTGGATAGGATAAGCTTCAATGAGGGGATCTTCTGTAGCACATCCCGCATCTTAGTGAGCAGGAAGTCAGTCATACCATCGCGCTCGTGCACTTCATCCTGGTGCAACACAGAGTGAAATTGGCGGCTGATACAGAGAAACTTAAATCTCCACCCTACTGCTGGGTGTAGTCTGAAGAGAAACAAATGATATTTACAGCTTCATGCAGGTGAACTTCATCGAACACAGTTGGGCTGGGTGATTTGGTTTAAAAATAAAATCTCAGATTTTTTTCACACCAAACTTATATTATGATTTTAATAGATTTTTCCTTCTTTAAAACAAACTAAAATGACAGAGAAATCATTCAAAACAAGTTTTGCCTTTGTTTTGTTTTAATTTTCCCCTCTGGGATTTAAACAAAAATTCCCCTTTGGATTAAAAGTGGAGAAAGTATAAAAAGTTCTTATTAAGCATTTTCTCACGAATCGCGATTGAGCCTGGCACCATAGGTGCCCAAGTTGAGTTGCCATACATTCCTGTCCAAGATGGCAAACCCAACCGTGCATTACTGTGCTTATGCAAATCACATCAATTAACGACAATCTCAGCCCACCAAGCTCAGACCAACAGAGCACAAGGAGATTTTCATCAAAACAAATCGTCCGCAACTGCAAACTCAGATAAATCGAATAAATCAATTAAATCTATTTATCACCCAGTCCTAGAACATGGTTATTTGAAGTGTTGATACTTACCACAATGACATGAGTGACAGTTGTCAGAGTGGTATCTCCAGCCATCAGTGTCCTGAGGAACACACCAGTGGTGCAAAAGGTCAGCAGCGTCTTTGGGGAGACCCTGATGTTTCAAAGTAAAGAGATATAACAGTTATTTCAATATTAAACCAAGTGTTTTCCACAAAATCACAAATGTTAGACTGGACAATTTTCTCAAATTTCAAATGAATTTAAAAAGTGAGTTGAGTTCAAATGCAGGGGCACACCACTTGTAAAAAAAAAAAATAGACAATTATCATCTCAGACTAAAGTCAATCTACATTTACACATAAAGAAATGAGATGGCGCAAAATAAACTTTTCCTTCATCATTAGTTCCGTCCACCATCAAACTGCATGTTTCATTATCATGTATGTTTATATCATCAGATATATGATGGCAGACTGTGGATATCATGAATCTTCGCCAAAGGAAGTGAAATCCAACACAGTGACGTTTCACACTTGTTTGATTAGCTGATCAGCAAGTCCTTTGGTCTGATATGTCTCTATGAGAATAGTCTGGCTCCAATATCATTGTATATCCAGGGGAAAAGCTAAAAATGTAAATAGGATATGAACACTGTCAGTAAAGAAGCATGTTCACTACAAAGATACTAAAAACAGCAAAGACGTCAGCCAACTGAGACTGCACATCTCCACTGAAAGTTGTTGAGCTCATCGAATAGGCTACAGCTTGTTCTGGGGCCGTATCCTGTGGTGAAGGGGATTTTGAAAATTGTAACAGGGTGATAATACAAGGGAAAAACGTAATGGGAGACAGGCAGCCACTAGCAGGTCCACTTTAAAGGTCTACCATACCTGCTTTCTAGTCTCATGTGGTAGCCCACAGTGTGGCCCACACTCTCTCCTCTTTCTGCTGCCACTCTCTCAGCCACAGCAATGGCAGCCAAGCGTCTGGGCTGAGTGCAGAAGATTCTGCAGGGTTCTCCAATTCTGCTGCACTCATCTAACAGGAACTGCGGGATCTGGACAACACACAATTAGCAAAAGATATGTGGACCATTACAGCTTAAATCTATCCGGTGCTTGTTGAACTGTCCCTGTGAATGACAGACCAACCTGTGTAGTCTTTCCTGAGCCAGTCTCTCCCACCACCAAAACCACCCTGTTTCCTCTGATGAGCTGGACGATTTCCTCCTGCTGCTCATGTACAGGGAGAGAGCATCGAAAATTGTCCAATTCTGATGGACTCCTCTGCTGAGGCACCATGGGAACGCCATTGTTTAAACGCCCACTTGCCCTGTTCCTGTCAAAACTGTTGCCTGCGGGAAGAGTACGAAATCTACATCACTTGAAACCAACACACCTGAACTGTGGTCACATGTAATTAACATGAGTGAAAGTTGTCAGTTGGTACAGACTAAAACAAGGGGAGAGACAGCAGACTAAAAAGGGACAGAAAGAATAGTAACATGAGAGTGACTGACTCAAGACACCAGAATGACGAAAACAGGATAGATAACCAGATAGTAAGATTGGGGGGGGGGGGGAATTATTTATTATTATTTATGTTTTTTTGTTTGTTGGTTTTTTTATCAATGCTTGTATGCATCTTGAAATATTATTTCTCGATACAGAAAAATCAATTGTCGGAAATTTAAAAATAGATTCTCACCTATAAAATCTTTGTAAGATGTGTAAGATGTAAGATTATGGTTGTACCAATTGGATGGTGAAAAATAACAAATGTAAATCCTGTGTATTGTGTTCACATTCTTAGCTAAGCTACCGAACAAAGGTCTAAACATGAGTGGCCCTGATGAATACAATGCTCCTGGCTCCTCCTGTTATTTGGAAACATTTTTGCTTGTATGAAGTTGAAGGGAAAAGGGACCTGGACAAGAGCTTTTTGTTAGTTTCTTACAAAACTGGCAAGGATGTCAGTGAGTGTAACCTTGTAGTTGACAAAATATTCCAGGTGTTGTTATTAATAAAAGATAATGGCAGTAAATTCATATGTTAACAATGGGTCTTAACAAATGTATACTATAATACAAGTACCAAACAGATGTTGTGTGAAAAAATAAATCAAGTCTCAAAATAAAAACTAAAACTAAAAAAGATTTGTTGTTTTGTTTTGGGTTTTTTTGTTGTCTGAAGGAAGGCACTGTGCATGTTGATGAACACTGATATGTAAACATGCCAGATTATAGCTACTCGCCATCTCGCTTCCGTCTGTAGTCCCTTGGCAGGTTGGTTAACTGGATTAAAAACACATTCAAAAATTTAAAGGATCAAGATGCAGTGATAATTGTTTTATCAGGGAATCAGAGCCTGTCTGGAGCTTCATGCTCCTGGTAGGGTCTCCCATGGCAAATTGGTCTCAGGTGAGGGGCCAGACAAAGAATGGTCCACAAAGACCCCATGAAGAACAAAAGAGGGAACAAGAATACCCTGCCCGGAGGAAGCCCGGGGCCCCCATCTGGAGCCAGGCCCAGATGGGGAGCCTGTACACGAGATGCCTGGTGGTCGGGTCTGCCACAGGCCCTGACTGGGCCATGCCCGAAAAAGCCACGTGGATAATGCCCCCCCGTGGACCCACCATCCGCAGGGAAGATTGATGGTGTCGGGTGCACTGCCAAATGGGTGGCAGTGGAAGCGGGGGGTCCCAGTGGACCAGACACGGGTGGCATAGACTGGCCCTGGGGATGTGGAACGTCACCTCACTGTGGGGGAAGGAGCCGGAGCTGGTGCGGGAGATGGAGCGCTACCAGTTGGATCTGGTGGGGCTTGCCTCCACGCACAGCCGAGGCTCTGGAACCATGCTCCTTGATAGGGGTTGGACTCTTTTCTTCTCCGGAGTTGCCCAAGACATGAGGCGACAGGCAGGTGTGGGGATACTCACAAGCCCCCGGCTGAGTGCCGCTGTGTTGGAGTTTACCCCGGTGGACGAGAGGAGGCCCCGGGGCAGACCGAGGACCAGGTGGAGAGATTATATCTCCACTCTGGCCTGGGAACTCCTCGGGATCCCCCAGTCAGAGCTGGTCGATGTGGCCGGGGAAAGGAAAGTCTGGGGCTCCCTGGTGAAGTTGCTACCCCCGCGACACGACCTCGGATAAGCGGATGAAGATGGATGGATGGATGGGAATCGGAGCCCTCTGAAGTGTAGGGTATTGAATCATGAGGAACTTACATATTCTCACTCCCACTACATAGACTGAACAGTAATGGACTCCCAGTTTGGAGATGATGACAGCTTGCATGTCTCCACCCACAAGAGAAAAGGTTGCGCTGGTGATCAGTGGTGTTGTGATTGAGCAGAACTCTTGCATGCTGTCCTCATGGAGCCATTTCTCAGTAAAGCAGATCATGTTACTCCTCATATCTGAGACGCACTGTGATTTTGTCCGCTTTATTACTCAGTGATCTGAAGTTTGATGGAGTAATAACTGGGAGCCAAATCACGAGGCCAAAGTACAAGAAAATATAATAAACTTCCACCAGCATTTAGAAAGCACAAAATAAATTGCAAAAGAAATCATAATATCTGACAGTACCAACTGTTAAACCATTTTAATAGACTAGAAAACTAATGTGTTAACTTACTAGGCTGCTAACCTGGTAGACTTATCTGTTAAACTAACCATGTTGCTAACCTGGTAGACTAATCTGTTACTCTAACCATAATGCAAACCTGGTAGATTAATTTGTAAAACTAACCATGTTGCCAACCTAGTAAACTTATCAGTCAAACTAACCATTTTAATGATCTGTTAGCCTAATCTATTAAACTAACCATGCTGCTAAACTTGTACACTAACCTGTTAGACTATTGTGATTACTAACCTGTTTATTAAGTGACTCACCACGCTCTGTAGCGATAGACAGGCTGCCCATGCTGTTGGACAACATATCTGTGCGTTCCTTGTTACTAATTGAAAACCTCTGAAGCAGGCTGCGGATGAAATACACAGAATTGCGGGAGATGGTGAGGGGCATGTTGACCCGAAGTTTGTCTGACCCATCCTTTTTCCTGATTGTGATGAAGCGATTTGGTCCTTTCCTTAGAGAGACAGAGAAATGCCTGCCATTATCGTATTTATTAAATCCACCACAGTGTGTTTTAATCAAGTTTTACAGCCAGAGTTTTAGAAAAACTCTGGCTGTAAATAGTAGGGATATTTTCCTGTTTTCTTTTTACATGGTAAACTTTTAACTCTGTTCATAATTTTCATTGTGTTGTGATAGCACATTTCTCAAAGAAACTCTTTGACCATGATTGAATGCTTTAGTTTGTTTAATTAAAAATAATTAAGCAAACTCATTAATCTAAGTGGGAAATTTAATCTCTGTATGACTTTTGCCTTGATAAAAGCAAGACTATACTGTGCCTCTATATATATTGTGTAATTATATGTGACCTAAATAAACAAGTAGGAATCTGCATATTTAAGGGAGTGGTGACTGCAGTGAGTAAAAGGTTTACAGAGGGGCTCACTCAGGTGTATCAGTTTTTCCTGAACAATACACAGTTGTCCTTACTATCAGTCTGTAGCCCTCAAGGCGCCACAGAACAGATAACCTTTACTTTGAGAGAAAGTCCTGCTGTTGGAGACTCCAAGTGTTTGTAAATGACTCATTGTTGTAATTTTCAAGTTTACCTTGTTTTATTTCCTGAAACCTTATGAACACAGACGCACACTTACCCATTGCTTTTAGAAATGTAATCCAGGGACTGTGCCATTTGATGGATGAAGGCCCTCTCAGTACTGGACAGGGAGGAGGGAAATTCCATCTCTGTTGAGTCCAGGAGAGGAAAGGTTAAATATCTGGACACAAATCTTCCACTATCAGACCTCTCTGTTAATACTGGGACAAGTGCTGACCATGGTCATGTGTTTAACAAAATGTAGTGGATTACAAAGAGTGGCTCTTGTATAAAATAATAAACAGCTGATACCTCTCTGGTCACTGTAGCGAAACCTCTCCAAAGAGAGGCTGACTGCAATCTTCACCTCTTCATCAATATGGATTTCTTTGAAGCAGCTGGAGTTCAAGCAGCTCTTTGCTGCTTTTTGTGAAGCTGCACCAGTAGCCAACATAACGTACTGCAACAAAATAACATGAGATCGCACCACAGTGTGGGACAAGCAATCTTTGTTTCCTACAGCTTGTCTGCTGGAAACCCATAAAATGTCTGATCAAACAACCTGAGAGGTCACACTTTAATGTTATACCTAAGAACAAGAAGTTAACACTGTCAGGGAGAGAAAAAAAAAGTAAAATAACTTTGCTGTTCACTGGGTGCTGTTCACACCCTTTGTTTACAAATAAAGTAATAACCTTAAAATATTCATCAAGGTTTAAGGTTTAATTATTGTTATTTGCATGTTTGCACATGGAACTAAATTTGTACTAAGGTCAAAAGCTTCAGCGCTGGGCAGTCTCTTGCAAGTTGTACAGGTTGCAAAGTGCAGCAATCAACATCAAAGTGAAAGGGTTGACATGGTAGGATGTAGGTTTCTCAGTCTTAAGTGTTTTTAACTTGTAATGGTAATTTCAGTTCCTTACATTTGATCTACTTGGGATATCCCACTTCCCTTTTCCTCACCAGGATGTCAGATCCTTTTGGGTTTTTAATTGTGATGTTTAGAACTTTTAACACCAACATACAAAACCCTGCAGGATCCCTCCGGTGTGGACCACACCCCAGGTAGTCGGCAACGACACCTACAGCAGACCAGAGGGTTTGAAAACACACCTTTGGGTTGGAGGGCGTTCCTCAAGTATAAATGTTCAGCTCTCCCCATGCTTGGGGTCTTTCTTCATTTTTACTGCTCGTGTGATGATCGACCTTTTCTTTGCAAATAAAATAAAAACTTTTCAGCCGGCTGAAGTCTCTATTTCATTCTTCACCAGCGGCAGAGAATTTCCACAACAAATTACATTTGGGGAATGCTGATGTTGACAATTGGTCATTTTGAACTAATCTTTTGTATGACTCAGGAGTAACAAGTCATCTCAGTGAGTGATTTGTTCTTTTTTCCCTGGTCCGTGCATGTGCGCCACAAGCACATATTTGTTCACGAATGGGTCTTTTTGCCACATATTCTCAGTGTAGGAATGACTGATTCGTTCACGACTCATAAAATAGGGTCTTTGGGTCTGTGTCTCTCGTTCACATGTCACATGACTGCTGTGCATTCTCGGTGTAGAAATGAGTGATTCGTTCACGACTCATAATTATGGGTCTTCAGGTCTTTCGTTCATTATTCACATGGTTACAGCAGTAATATGACCAATCCTGTTATTACTGGTGAGGAGAGCTGTCTGACGTTAGCAAGAAAGTTAACATTAGCTATGTAGCTATGGGATGGATGTTTAATTTGCCTTTCCGTTGGAACAAATTCATACACTACGGGTCTTCAGTGACCAGGTAGGCTAAAGTGAATAACCATCATAGAATGAGAATTTTTTTAATGATAGGCGGAGCACTCTCCTACTGGCAAATTAGGTAATCAGCAATTTCAACTTCAGTAGGCTATGGCCCAAAAAGGTGCTCAATAGTTTAAAAAAAGCAAACTTGTGTATTATATGCCAAGTGAAGCAAACCATGTTGCTCTTCAGTGTTTGAAAGCTGTTCTTTTTCAGTCATTACTCAAATGACAGCTACAGCGCCACACTGGTTCCAATGAACGACCTGAGTCAGTAAAAAGTTCCGGACTTCCCATGACTAGATGACAATCTATTATGTTAATGTAGCCACTTATTGTTAGGACATTGCGGTGCTATCAATAGGTAATGGGTTACGAGAGCAATTTGCTAGGAGTGGATTACTATATAAAATGTGGCATTTCTTGTTAACAATGGGCTGCACAATGAGTATAAACCCACAGTTCTCCTGCGGGTTGAGCCCTGTTAGTGAGGAATAGAAAAATGACAGGTGGGGTGCAAAAAACTGGAAGAAATTTTCCTTTTCATGCCTATCTTTATTAAACCCTGTCTTTATTGACAAAAAAGGGGCTACATTTAGAATTAAACACCCACACACAAAAAGAATAATCAATAACAGCCTACATGTAGCCTAATAAAAAAGATAAAAAAAAACATTGGCTAGTAAAGCAGGACAAAAATGTAAGTTGGACCCAAAGTGCGAAAATAATGATTAATGCTGGCATATTGATTGCAGTGGAACAATTAACAAACTTTCACACAGAGGGTCAGTAGGCTAGTGTGGCCTACAACGTCAAAAAATGGATAAATCAGTGACGCAGACCACAAAAGTTGCCAATAGATAGAACATGATGTTACATTATGTAACTTTATTAAATCAGAAAATTTTAGCATTTTGTTAGGGCAATAGGGGAAGATGGGGCTCACAAATCCCCCCTTGTCCAAAGTGGCAAATGACGAAAAAAGTTTGAGAGTCAATGGTATCACCAAATATGGCCATCTAGATGTGTGCAGCCCTGGTTTAACATATGAAGTTTGGGACAGTTTGGACAACGTATGTTTGATTTAGAGTACCATGATGTTTTTTATCCATGGTGGTCTGCAAGAAACACCTTCCATCAAAAACAAACAAAAAATTTCACAATTTAATATCACAAAAATACCTGGGGCCTCATTTATAAAACTGTGCATAGGATCATTACTAAAGGTGTACATACGCCCAAAAGCCAAAGTTTGCGTACACCAGAAAATATTCAGATTTATAAAACCCTGCGTACGCACATTTAAAGCAAACTTTCCTTTATAAATCACAGACTGACTACAAGTGTGCGCACCTGTATCGGCTTCATGTCATGCCCTGTACACGCCCATTTTCAACCATAAATGGTCAATGCAAAGCACTTCATGAATGCGGCCAGCTTATAAAATAAAACTCAGATACAAGTGTATGTTTTGTTGGAAACGATGGCGGATGCAGGAAGAAAAGGAAAAAATGCTTGTCGTGAGTTGGAAGCCCGAAAAACCATCCTGTTTGGGGGTGACAGCCCCGGAATCGCAAACCAAAGGAAGCAAAGTGAGTGCCAACTGGTTGCTGGGGACGGGGGGGCAGTGCTCCTGACCAGACACTGACGGACTCAAAAATTGCGTCTACAATTGGCATCATTCTGGTCGCCTGCGAGTGGTCGGATGCGATACAGTCCTGCAGCTACAAAGGGAGACAATACAAGCAATCAACAACCTGACAGAGGAGCTGGGACAAATGAGAAATGTAATGGTTGGAATTGCAGAAATATTAAAAGGCAATATGCAAAAATGAACCTTTAGTTGTCTTTATAAATGCCGCATGACATCCTGACGGAGTCTTGCACCGTTCATATCCCGCTTGTGTTGAAGGGGGGTCTGCCTCTGGGTCATAATGCTGGGGGGCGCTATCGGGAAGGAGAGGGATACCATTCCTCTGCATGTAACACGCCACACGCTCTTATAATACTTTGGCAGGATGGTGTGTTGCCCTCTTTAATGCTGGACCCAGTCAGCTCATAGATCCGAGAGCATAGCTCTAGGGAATCTAAAACGGCTCATAAGACATCATGGGCCAATAAGTCGTTATGGTCCCTGAAGACCTTCTCCCTCCTAATTCTGCCACTGGCATAGTCCTCCAGCAGTGCCAGCAGTGCCATGGTGCAGCATTACGCACAAGCCTCATCGCTGTATTTATAGGTTTACAATAATCAGACTGATTGATAACACTTTGAATACAGTTCGTGCTAACCCCCACCACTAAAAATATTCTTTAGACTGAAATGTGTGAACATTACCATTTTCTTTATGCATGGTTTGTTATGAAAAGCATCAAGTAGAGCTGACGAACTGAGAACAGGAAAGTATATGGTATAACGATTGTTAATGGCTTGTTTTCCACACTTACTGTAGTATTCAATTGGCATTTGATTATCTGTTCACAGTATATTATGTATTAAAAAGTATATTAAATATTATGTTACATACACGTTAGGCAGATGCTTTATTCCATGCAGCCGCGCCATCCTCTCCTAGTTCTGCTGATTTTGAATTTTCAGTTAGATTCTAAGGAGATGTTTCAGAAACAATTACTCAGTCCAATGCAAAATAACACAGTTGAATTAAATCATTCTAATGACATGGCTCTAACGCATGATACGGGTTGAAATTAAATGTGTGAAGGGCAATAATAAAAACATAATCATTCTTTCCACTCTTCATTTCTTCAATCTGACTTCAGTTCACTATCACACTGTCTGTGTCGCCAATTCCCCTTTTCCTCCAAACTGTATGTACGCATGGGTCAAAATTTGCTTAGGGGTGCACACATTTTCCCATCAAGTCTGTTTTTTACAGATCACAACCTTTGCGTAAAAGTGACGTACGCAAGTTTTAGGTCCCGTTTTATGCGTAAGTAACGTTTATAAATGAGGCCCCAGGTGATTATCTGATCAGTTCTCAAGGATTAGTTCATAAAATGATATAGCCCTTAGTGCCAAAAATGCAAGAATAGCGCCCACTGAGGTATACATACAAATCTGTCTCAAAAATAATATCGCAGTGAAGTTAAGTTATCCTATATGTTCTAGGGATGCAACATTATTCAGTAAAATACCAACCCGTTCGGTACGCCCTGTACGGAACAATACGCCCTTATGTCCCGCGGGTTTTCGGTACAAGTCAGGTTGCATTAGTGCTTACTGCTTTACAGGCTACTGTGTGTGTGTGTGTGTGCCTGACTGTCCAGGCGAAAGCCCTCCCCCGCGAGTTAATGTCCAATCACTGTTGTGCCTCCGCCCACTCACGGTGACTAACCTATCACACTGTTGCAACTGGAGCCTATGCAGCTCACACACACACACAGAAGCAGGAAAACTTCTACCTTGGAAACGACAACTTTACCTCTGAATGCTACGGATGGCGATTTTACAAATCCTATGGTCGCCAAGACCCGCCTTACTCTGCCTCTGATGGGCGGGTAAGGCGGGTCTTGGCTTGGCCATAGTAGGATTCATAATATCGCCTCCGGACTAGCCATTGCTGTAGGCTATCCCTGATAGTTTGTCAGAGGCTGCTGTGTGCGTGTGTGCTTGTGTGTAAACGAGACCCGCCTCTGGTTGGCTTACCATGAAATCTTACTCTACCTTAGCCAGTCATTATCAATTCTGCGGCTGTCTCCCCACCCTTTGCAGCTCTTGTGGCTGGCTGCCTGAGAGCCAAGTCGGATGGCAGAATCAATGAGTTGTTTCACTTCACACTTCATAAAGCACCACATTTAATTGTTGTAACGGTAACAGCGTTGTAACGATGGAAATAGTAATTAGTTAGATTACTCGTTACTGAAAAAAATAACGCCGTTAGTAACGCTGTTATTTCCATTATTGCTACTATTTATGTATACTAGCAGTCAATGCTAAGAGGCACTTCAACATTTGAAATTGTTTTTTGTTTATATTTTTGTATGTTTTAATTTTTTATACATATTTTATGCTATGGTGTAAGTAGTAGGCAAGGAAAAAGAGGCACATCTACTATTTGAGTTTAAGTGTTGTATTTGTTAACCAACTGTTAACTTAAAGTGTTATTCAGTACCAGAATTGTTTGGAACTTGTTCTGTCAAGCAAAATAAATAAATCATTTTGGTAGAAAAAAAATGTCTCTTTAAGAACAAAACACGTACCAAAACCGTGACCCAAAAACCGAGGTACGGACCGTACCTTGGTCTACCTGTACCGTTGCACCCCTAATATGTTCATTGCATTTAAAGTGAAATATTAACTGATTATAGCCTTTTTTGGTTAAGACATGATTTTTACAACAAAAAAATGGCTTGAAATATATCATTGTAAGTGTAATTAATCTGTAATGTTTAAAAGCTTCATACATATAGTACCAGTCAAATGTTTTGACACACTTTTCTATTCAAATGAATGAAGTGGGTCCAATCTTTTGACTAGTACTGTATAAATAAAATTATCAGGATGTATCTAAATATCTGTCGAGAGATGCTGCCAAGCGAAATTTCGTGGTATTCTGTACAATGACAATAAAGCTTCTTCTTCAACTAATTCAATGGGTGTTGGTGGAACACAGGGTAAATAACGTAACAACAGGTGGTGCCCTTTAATAGAGCCCTTTATCCATACCCATATCCAAGACCCAGAAAATCGACACATTTTCGTCAGACGTTACGTAAAGTTACATGACTTTTCGTCAACAAAGCCGCGAAATTGGAAGCCCAGAATTGGAGAAGAAATCATTCAAACTGACGGCCATAACGTTAACCGATCATATTATTGAGCTATCCAGGACACAACCGCTGAGGTGCGTTGCCACCATGATCTCGTACAGCTGCCATTCAGCTCCGTGGCACCAGCCTCTGGTTGCTTCCTCCCAGCTCCGTGGCTGCCTCTCGGCTCTGTGTCCTGATTCTCCCTTCTCCCCCAAAACACACACACCTGTGCATAGGTGTAGGAACCGGGGTTGGGGGGGACATGTCCCCTCCAATAGCTAAGACAGGTGCATTTGTTCCACCGAAAAATTATACCGCGGAGTAGAAAAATATCTGATTTTGAAATTTTTAACTCACGTGCTTTTATTTTGAAAGCACAACACAGCGTCACGTCACTGGCCCACCCCCTCCCTCATCAGCTCTAAGGTGGGAGATAGCAGCAGTCGGCAGCAGTCGGCAGCAGGCTTACTAATGACAGAAACTCTTTAGGACGAGGTGAAACACTGTAGGGAACGTTGCCATGAATATGGCTTGTTTATAACGTCATGTTGTTAGTTTACGTTCATATGTGTATATATATATATATATATATATATATGTGTGTGTGTGTGTGTGTCCCCTAAATGTTAAAAATCATTCTTAAGCCTTTGTGTCATTAAACAGGACACTAAGCCCCACCCTCACCACCACCAATCACCGCTGCTGTTCAGTGGACAGTTGCAGCTAATCAAGGCAATCAACAGGTGCACTCCAACCACAGGAGGGAGGGGGGAGGAGCAGACCCACAAAGCAAACACACACATACACACACAAACACACACCCTGTGACACCATTCTAAAATCTGAGAGGGGCTGTCTGTCTGTATATTTGTGTGTGTCCTCTCCTGAAAAATCAGAGAATGAATTAGGTTGTTTCTGTGCCGCGAAGCTCCGACTCTGGGGCAATTTGTGACAAAACAGTAACTCCTATCAGAAAACTGAGCAGACAATGAACGCTACAACAACTTCCTGAAGCTATGTGTGTATTTTGGTGTTTCTAGGATGTAAAATGTGGACATGGGAGCAATTTAAGAACATATGGGAAATATTGATGGCTCTCGTTCTGCATTGAAAGAAGTGGCACACGCGAGGGGTGAGCATGTCCTTTACAGGGGCACAGTTCAAATTCTGTTTGTTACTGTTAAAGTAGACACATTTTTTAAGCAAAGACATGAGAGCATGAGACTTGAACAATCGCTGATCTAAAAGTATATATCAGAAAGATGAATACACGACTTGGTAGAGAACATATTTTCCTACACTTTAAAGTTTAAATGGACTGTGTAGCTGTATGTATGCCGAAGTACCACAGGTTTGAAAAAGCTTAAAATTTGGGGGGATTTTCTCCGTCTTTCATCCAAAATGAATGGGCTTTTTTGGCCAAATTTTTGCCGTTTATGGCGCCAAATTATTGTATTCTACCCAAAAAGACAATAGCACACTATTACCAAACAGGCCCCAGATGATGGGGTTAGGTCTGTGTAGGTCTATTCAAAGCCCTCCGACGAGTTTGCAATGAAATTTTTTACGGAAGTGGAATAATAATAAGAACTTGAAAATTCCTTGGCAGGAATTTCAAGAGTGCCTCAGGGGGCTGCTGCCTGGACGAGTACGCGATTCATTTTCCAGTCTTCAAAAGTCAGCCCGATTATATTCTGGTTTGGAGAAATTACTTGTTATTATATTGTTACTGTAGCGCCCCCAGTTTTCACAAAGGGCTCATATGAGACATACTTTTATATTGTGAGCGTATGTACAACATATTGCATTTTCCACTTTGACAGTCACTGACAGCACATTCCCATAACAGCCTTCCGCCCCCACCAGGCTCCACAGACGCTGTCCGAATGAAAAAAAAAAACGATTGAATAAATGAGTCTGCTGAACCTACGAGTATGTTTGTAGGGCCCTCCTAGCCCATGTATTTGGGAGAGATGTGTGACGATCAGTGTTGCCAGCTCCTCAGAAAGGAAAGTCAATCAATCAATCAATCAATCGCCATGAATCAATTTGCATAATTTATTGACCAAAGTCTTGTAATTGTAATAGACACTGTAGAGAGAGTCTAACGCTGGGGAGAAACAAAAGGTGAGTAAAAAACATCTTAAATGTGTTTAGAGCTATAAATGAACTTTCTTCTGCTGATTCTTTCTTCTTTTTTGCCATTGAAACAGACCATCACTTTTCTGAATATCTTCATGACATTTATTAATGCTTGTTGAGAGTCACATTACATAGGAAAAATCTATTTTGTCCTGTATTGTTTAATGTTAGAATATAGGGCAACCAAACGTCTTTTCACGGTGAAACTTTGCATTTAATTCCAGGGTGGGATCAGATTTGATTCGTTTGCAGTTTGAACACTAATGGAGGGGTGAGGATGTCCTCTCTGCTCTGACTGCCTTTGGGAAGACGCCGCTGTGAGTCTGAGCACTGAGAGGGCTTTGGGACGGGGCTCACGCAGCAACCGCTGCTGCGGGTGCTGGTTGAGAGCTGCAGAGCGATGTGAGCTTTCACGTCAGTCTACACCAGAAAGGTCTCCATTAACACCACAAACAGTCGCCAAATCTAGTGACAAAGACACTAAGTTGGCCACACTGGTGACGATAACGCCGATTGATGAGTTCATGTTACGGCTTCAGCTGGCGTCTTCACTACGGCAACGGATCATGTGTAGGCTAATGTAGCCTTCTGCTAACGTCCAAAACCACCACTGATTTCTCAGAATCGGAGAAGAAATGATTAAAACTGGGCTGATGGGGGGGTGCAGCTTCGTTTTAAACGGGCTGCTGGACCTACTAGTATGTACTAGGGCCAGACCTGTGACAATAACTCAGACTGAACAGCTGATGTTACGGCTTCAGCTGGCGTCTTCACTATAGCAACAGTCGCTAATGTATCCTTCCGCTAACGTCCCACACCACCATCTATATCTCATAATCAGAGAAAATGATTACAGGCATCTGGTCTTCTCCGGTCTGCCCACTGACGTGCCTGATAAAATTAAAATAAACAAATAAAAACAAGGATTTAATCTCGTGATTAAACGTTGAGTAATGTAACGGATATGATTAAAAATTATTAAGAAATGCTGAAAAAAACAATACAGCTTGTGTGCTCCAGAGTCCCGGCTTACAGAAAGAAAATCTGAAACGTCTTTTCACGGGGATGATTTGCATTTACATCTAGGATGGAATCAGATTTGATTCATTTGCAGTCTGGACGCTAATGGAGGGGTGAGGATCTCCTCTCTTCTCTGGCTGAATTTGGGACGGGGCTCACAGCAGCAGCCGATGCTGCTCGTTGAGAGCTGCAGAGCGATGTGCACCTTGACGTCAGTTTACACCATGAAAGTCTCCATTAACACCAGAAACAGTGGCTAAATCTAACTACAAATACACTAAGTTGACAACACTAGTGACGATAACACCGACTGATGAGCTTATGTTACGGCTTCAGCTGTCCTCTTCACAACGGCAGCGGTCGCCGATGATCATGTGTAGCCTTCAGCTAACGTCCAAAACCACCATTGATATCTCAGAATCAGAGAAGATAGAATTAACACCTGGGGGGGGGGGGGGGGGGGGTGCAGTGTTGTCTTAAACAGGTTGCTGGACGTACTAGTATGTTTGCTAAAGACCCTATGGAGGGGTGAAGATTTCCTCTCTGCTCTGACTACCTATGGGAAGAGGACGCTGTGAGGGCTTTGGGACGGGGCTCACGGCAGCACCCAATGCTGCTGCTGCATACAGACCTACTAGTATGTTTACTATAGAGCCCTACAAGCCCATATATCTGGGACAAACGTGTTGTGATAACGCCAATCGAATAGCTGATGTTACGGCTTCAGCTGTCGTCTTCACTATGGCAACGTTCACTGAGGATGGGTATTGTAGGCTAATGTAGTCTCTGCTAACGTCCAAAAGTTTACAGTCATATGTGTGTATATACATACGTGTGTGTCTGTCCCAATGTTAAAGTCACTTCTACACCCTTGTATCTGTGTCATTAAAAAGCAGGTGCAGCTAATTAAGGAGATCAAAAGGTTCACTCCAACCACAGGAGGGAGGGGGGAAGAGCAGACCCACAAAGCGCGCACACACACACACACACAAACCCACACATCCAGTCTGTGACATCATTTTAAAATCTAAGTCGGGCTGACATTTTCACAAAACATGAACTGCGATTGTGTAATAACTGTAGTAGCTATCAAAAAGCCTGTTTCCACCAACAGAGTTCAAAGTCTTGTGATCCGTTTAAACTTTGAACCACGTTTGTGTGACAAAGTATGACAATGTAGTGTGGCTCCAAAGAGGAGTGGGTTTGATCCATGTTGGTTCCAATAGAGCTGAGTTCAGGACCTGCAGTTGCCGCGGTGAATTGAGAATTTGCTTGGTTCAGCAGTCAAAATTTCCTCAGAATGTTGCTTCTGACAAGGTCCTGCACTACTTCTAATTGTTTGAAAACTGTAACCCTTGTCCAAAAAGTGAAAACACTGTGAGAGACAGAAAGCGTTTGATTACATTACGTTCAATTTGGACCGACACAGGTGTTGCTGGCGATCTGGGCCCCCCCGTTTAAATTTTGTGCAGAGCTTGCCTGTCAAAGTTGCATTTTATCAATCCCAACACCTATGTCAACATTCTGACAAAAAATTATTTGTCTCCTTTTTACGGTTTGGCCATGAGCTCAAGTTAAAAATAAAAATGATGGTTATTTTTTCATGCTTCTCCCACTCAATTAACTGACGCGCTCCACTCTACCTTTGACGAAAAATTGATTTGGACTCCTCCTTTCTGTGCTTGTAGTTTGAAAAGTTTACTTTTTATGTAAAAACGGTTTGGTGTTTGGGAGAAGCAGAAGTTTTCCTCTGTTTTAAAGTTTGAATGACATTTCTACGTGCAGGTATGAGAGAACTAGCTGACTGAGAAAAAAGGTGAAGTTTTGTGGTAGTTTTTCTTTAGTTCACATTCATTTCCAATTGGAAATTTTGGCCGGTTTTTTTGGGAATAACTCTGGGAAAAATTGGAATCACGACACTAAAACGGATAGCACCTCTTCCCCGATCGAACCGCACGTTTTGACGTATATTTTGGCAGGGTTTTTTCAAAGCTGTGGGACGGGTTACGCGCGGAAATTTGGCGGAAGAATAATAATATATAAATAAATAAATAATAAGTATGGAGAATATTAAGTAGTGCCTCGGAGCTTCAGCCCGTGACACTAAATAAGTATGGAGAACATTAAGTAGTGCCTTTGAGCTTCAGCCCGTGGCACTAAATAAGAATAAGAAACGCGAGCAATAACAATACTATTATTTTTATTGTTGTCCTATAGCTCTGCTATAGAGGACAACAGTGATGGTGATGGTGCAGTCCCAGAGGCACTAATAAGGACAACAAGAGTGCGCGCACTTTTGGTTCCTCCACCCTGACATCTGCACGGCTTAATTGTATTTTTATTTTAAATACCACAAAGTAGCTCAAATGTACTGACGGGTAAGTATCACTTTTTCGTACTCATGTTAGCTTAACACTAGTGGTGAATGTTAGCAAAGATTTTTTCAGGAGTATGTTTCAATTTACCGATACCGAAACACGGTTAAAACTGTTGGGAAACTGACCTTTTCTGTCCAACTTTGTCACCGACCTGACGGACTTGTAACTGTAGTTGCTCCTGATTCTGGTATCAAACGGTCAATTCCGTTTGCTTTCCCCGAGTTCTTCCCGGTTCCGCTGTCAAAACAGTCCCGCCTCCTCCTCCTCCGCCTCCTCCTCCTACTACTACTACTACTACTACTACTACTACTACTACTACTACTACTACTACTACTACTACTACTACTACTTCTTCTTCTTCTTCTTCTTCTTCTTCTTCTTCTTCTTCTTCTTCTTCTTCTTCTTCTTCTTCTTCTTCTTCTTCTTCTTCTTCTTCTTCTTCTTAATTGGCGGTTGGCAAGCAACGAATTGTGTGCATTACTGCCACCTTTTGAAAAGGAGTGTGGGTCTGGATTATCTAACCTACTCTTAAAAAAAAGGTTATATTCTCTTTAATAATCCGGTTTCTCTAGGAAAATAAAACATGATTCACTGGATTGCTTTTTTAATATTTCACTGAGCCTTGAGGGCATATCCTCAGCTTCAAGTTACCCGAATAACTGCTGTCTTTCGTACTGCTATCTAGTACAGGCTTCAACAACATGCTCTATGGTTTCTTGAGTATGACATTCACTGCAGTTTCCATCAACATGTTTTTTCATTAGAAAAGACCTGAGTATGACCTAATCTCATTCTAGAAATTATGTCCTCTTCCTGTGTGTTTCTACTTGTATTTCTATACCATCCCACAGTCCTTTGAATGTTATACAAATGTCTACCTGTCTGTTCATTGTCCCACAGATTCTGCTGCTTCTCTCTCATTTTCCATTTTTCTTACTCTTGATTTCAGCCTTGCTATATGTAATCTCCATATTAACATTAGGTTGTTCTGTAGCTTTCTGTAGCCACCATGCTGCCCATGAATATACCATTCTACATAAAATCTGTCCATTTCTTGAATTTAATTCTTTGCTTCCAGGATCCCAAAATCAACTGAGGGCGCCTCAAGGGTCCACAAAGGAACAGCAGGGTAGGATACTGTAGGACACACAGTTAAATGATCTAACTCCATTTCTCTTGCCTTTCCTTTAATGATCCATCCAAAGCTTTTAACTTGTGTATTTTCTCTCTCTTGAACGTTTGTCAATGAATTTAGACCTATGTGACCATCCTGATGACACTTAAGATTAGCCCAATACACAAGAGATAATTGGTCTCACCTGAGATGCAGAGGCATCTATCCCAGCTCCACTTGTAGAGCTGCCACAGGTGTAGTTTTTATGGCTCCACTACATATCCTTAGAGCTTGATACTGTATACTGTCTATTTTTTCAATACAGTTTTAGCAGCAGACCTATACACAATACACCCATAGTCAAATATTGATCTTATTAATCCTGTGTAAATGGATTTAAAGGCAGGCCTATTAGCACCCCCCTCCACACATCGCAGACATCGCATTACATTCAATACTTTTTTTTTACACTTTTCTATCGTTTTTTGAATATGCACAGTCCAGGTTAACCACTTGTCAAACCAAATACCAAGATACTTAAACTGGTCTGTACTTTCCAACTCTTTACAATAAATTCTAATCTTTAAGTCTTGATTTATATTTCTTCTTGTAAAGAACATAGCCTTTGTCTTATCCACAGATAACCTAAATCCCCACTCAAGAGCCCATTTTTAACCATATCTACTGCTTGTTGCATCTTATTTACAGTATGATTTATATTCCTTCCTCTTCTCCACATAGCCCCATCATCTGCAAATAACACAACACCTATGGAGTTATCTATGTTCTTGAAAACATCATTTATCATAACAGTGAATAACAATGGATTTATTATACTACCTTGAGGAGTACCATTGTCAACATTATACTCATTGCTAAAAACTCAATTTATCTTAACTTAAATTTTCCTTTCTGATAGAAAATTTTTAACCCATTGCAACATTCTACCTCTTATTCCCAATTGAAACAATTTAACAAGTAATCCCTCCTTCCACATCATGTCATATGTCTTTTCTATGTCAAAGAATATTGCAAGAACAATCTCCTTATTAACCCGAGACCTTCTTATGATATCCTCAAGGGCTATAGTTGGATCCATGGTGCTTCTGCCTTTCCTAAAACCTAACTGATAATTATGTATTAGTCCTTTGGTTTCTAAAAAGTATTCCATTCTATCATTAACCATTTGTTCCAAAGTTTTCCCCAGTTGGGAAGTGCAATTGGCCTGTAATTACTTGGAAATTTTGGATCCTTTCCAGGTTTCCTTATTGGAATAATGATGGACTCCTTCCAGGAAAGAGGGAGTATTCCCTCTTCCCACACCTTATTATATAATCTAAGCAATACTTCTTTACCCCCATTACTCAGATTTTCTAACATTGAGTAACATATCTTATCCGTCCCTGGTGTTGACTTACCTACTTTCTTTAATGCGCTGTTCAGCTCCTGGTGTGTGAATAATGTATTTAACATTTCACCTTGTCCTGTAGCTCGGTACTGTACATAGCCACTGTAGCTTCTCTTGCTCTTTTCTCCTCAAGACTTAGATTTTCTGAACTATGTATTTTAACCAGTGTTTCTGCTATTGCCTCTGCCTTCTCTTTACAATTAATAATAACTTTCCTTCTTTCTACCATTACTGGGTATTCATATTCCCTTCCATTCCCTCTCATTTTCTTTATCATTCCCCATACTCGTTCTATGGGTGTAGTACATCCAAGAGAATCACAAAACTTCCTCCAGTACGCCTTCTTTGTCCTTTTTATTATTTGTCTTACCTTGGCTTGTGACCTGTTATACTCAATGAGATTCTGAAAATTGTGTGTCCTTTTTAAAGTTTTAAAAGCCTTATTTCTCTTTTTAATTGCTTCAGCACATTCCTTAGAACACCATGGCACAATTTTACTGATACTTTTAGGCTTAGTCTTTGGAATAGCAATTTCTGCTGCAACTACTATACTCCGACTAATATCCATACATAATCCTTCAACACTCTGATTACCATCTACACTCGAAAGTTCATACTCACTTAATTCTCTAAATTTTCCCCAATCAGCTCTTCCTAAAATCCACCTTCCTTCTCTCACTTAATTCACTCTTTCCAACTCCAATCCTACACTAATAATTATAGGGAAGTGATCACTACCCTATACTATTTCCTCTGAGTACCTCCCAGCTACATTTATCAGCTATTGTTCTTTTTAGTATAGTTAGATCTATTGCAGATTCATGGCCCCTCACCACATCAATCCTTGTACTAGAACCATCATTTCAACAGACTAACCCCTTCTTATCCAGGAAACTTTCAATGATACCTCCATTATAATCATCCTTATTACCCCAGAGTGTGCTATGAGCATTAAAATCCCCACACCAGATGACTTTACCATTTAAATTCTTCCAGAGTTCATCCAAATGATCTGTCTCCCATTGCCTACATGATTGTAAAAATTAATGACCTTCACACTACCCACCCTTGTCCATACCTCTATTATAATATACTCTAAGTCTCTCCCTTTCTTTAGTTCCCTATACTGTATTCCTCTCTTCACAAATGTTGCACACCCACCACCATTACCCTCCCCTCAATATCTTCTAACACTTCTGTACCCTTTTATACAAAAATCCAGTGAATGCTTTAACCATGTTTCTTGTAGACATATGTGTGGTTTATCTTCAGTATCCTTTATGAAACATTTTAATTCCTGCCCATTAGCCACAAGACTTCTGGCATTCCATTGTAGTACCAAAACGGATGTCATGGGGTTGGTTGTGATGATTCGCTCATCTCACTCTGCATAAGATCTGTTTGTATTTTTTCCCAAGATAGGCTCCCTATGTTTAAAAACTTAGAAGCAGCTTTCACTATTATAAGTTTTTCAGTCCTTTTTTTTGCCTGGTCAGAGCAGTTAGCCACATAAGCTATAAACAGTACCAAATTTTCTTTGTTTATTACATCCTCCTTTTTCCTTCCTCCTCTATCATTAGCTTGTGATTCCTTCTGCTTCCCCTCTTTATTCACTCTTTGGACTGTTTTAACAGCTGCAGCATAGGATAGATTTGTTGATGTTCATACCTGCCGGACTGCTACTGCCTTTTTCCTTACTGGGCAGCCACCATATGCAGCCATGTGGTCCCCACCACAATTACAACATTTCCTTTCTCCACTGTCCCCACACTCCCCATATTCATGTTCCCCTCCGCACTTCCCGCACCGTTGCTTGCCTTTACATACCCTTGCGATGTGCCAATATCTTTGACATTTGTAACATCTAATCGGAGGAGGGACATATTCCCGTACATTAAAACTCATGTAGCCTATCATTACTTTCTCTGGTAAGATTTGCTCTTTGAAATCCAAGAGGACCAAAGTGCTATCCACTTTCTCACCATTCCGCTTTGCTTGAAATCTTTTCACGCTCACTACTGTTCCTCCCTTAATGATTTTTTGAAGTTCATCCAACTTTTCCCCCAGAGGTATTCCTGATATACAGTAACCCCTTTTGATCCCCACTCTCCAAACATCCTAACCTCACTAACTTCTTTCTTACAAATAGTTTGAAGTTTCAGCGCCTTATCCCTTTTCCCAGTGTTCTTGCACTTAATCAACAATCTTCCATCCCGCAGTACCTTTGCCTTAGTACCCCTCCTAGTGTTTTCTTGAATCTGTTTGTCAATACAAACAAGCCAACCTCGCTTATTTCATTCCTTTCCTTAAATTTAACTATGACCCTCAAATTGTCTTCCTGACATACTTTCCTTCGTACAACTCTACCTCCCTCATTTATTTCTTCCTTCTCCAAAGACCTTTTCTCTCTCCCATGTCCATATTTTTGACTACTCCAATTCTCAGGATTATTAAACCTTCCCTCATCCTCAACACTACCATCACTACTTCTTCCATTCTATTATCCAGACCCAGTCACAAATCAGATTATGCCAAAACTGTCAAATTTAATAGCCAAAACAGTTCCGGTGTCACTGCTACAAAATAATTAAAAAAACGAAATGTTATTGTCCATAAACTATATTTATACTATACTATAGTTATTTTCAGACTAATTGCTAGAGGTAGATACTTCTGGTTTAAAATAATTAAAATAATCAAGCAAAAAATCCCATTGAATGTGATGGGAATGTGAATCCTCATGAAATTTAGATTTTCAGAATCAGAATCAGAAATTATATTATTGCCAGGTATGTGTAAACATACCAGGAATTTGACTCTGGTGGTACAAACTTGGACAAGGGAAAGGCAAAAATAAAAGATAAGAAATAAAAAATAAAAAGGATATACATATATATATATACATATATACAAGGTTGGTGTATATGGTCGGCTAGGTATTCAGTCTTCAAAATAAAACCAAGTGTGGACGGCTGATGTGGTGGCTCTCCATGCCACCAGATGGCACTGTGTCAGGGTTTGGCGCATTGTTGTGTGCAGCACCAGGTGCACCCATAGACATATATACGTAGACGCCGCATGGAGCGGGTTTGGCCGCTGCTGCGATACGTCAGCGTCGCCGCCATATTGGATGTGGCTAGGTTGCGCTGTAAACTAATACAAGCAAATGGACTTAATTTCATAAAGCGCCTTTCTACAAAGAAATTAATGGTAATGCCTCTAATTTATTCATTCACACATGCACTACTATACTTGACCAACAGTCAGGGACCAAAAACAATGTATTTAATCTTCTCAGATGACTAAAATAAGAACTTTATTGATCACACACACACACACACACACACACACACACATATAGGCTATATATTGGGATAGGAATCAGTGTGGCTTAAAAACAAAGAAACACATCCCTCTCCCCTCTCTCTCTCCCTCTCCCCTCTCCCTCTCTCTCTCCCTTTCCCTTTCTCTCTCTCCCCTTGCATTTGCCGACATACCAACAACCACGCTTCTCCGAAATCCCTGTTTCTCTCAGTTCCAAGCATGTGTACTGCATTTACTAACCATGTTTCCCCGAAGTCTCTGTCTCTCCCAGTTCCTCTCCTCTCTCTCCCTGTCCTCATCTTGCAGGTGATCAATTGCGATCCCATTTTCCTGCAATGCCTGCTGCTCCCATATCTTCATGAATTCCATACGGCATCATTTCTATGAACTTCATGCAGCATCATGTTCCTGCCTACACCTGTTTGAATATCCCCTCCTCTTGCTCTCATTCTCTCCCTACTCTACCCAACTTTGCCCCCCCGTGCCTCTCTCTCTCTCTCTCTCTCTCTCTCTCCCTCTCTCAACCCAATCGGTTGAAGCAGATGGCCGCCCCCCCGAGCCTGGTTCTTCCTGAGGTTTCAGCCTCTTAAATGAAGTTATTCCTTGCCACTGTTGCCAAGTGCTTGCTCATCGGGGGATCTGTTGGGTCTCTTTAAATAATTTTATAAAGAGTTTGGTCTAGACCTGCTCTATATGTAAAGTGCCTTGATGTAACTTTGTTATGATGTGGCGCTATACAAATAAAGCTGATTTGATTTGATCTGATTGATCTTCTCAGTTTATTTATTTTTGGTCTGTTTTTCAGGCAACAAAATAACACATTTTAGTAATTTTTTCCAGGTAACAGAATCACATATTTTAGTCATTTCCAGACAAGAGAATTACATATTTTTGCCATTTTCAGACAACAAAATAACATATTTTTGTCAATTTCACACAACAAATTAAAAAATTTTACATTTTTTCGGTAACAAAAGTACATATGCCTATTTTAGCCATTTTTCAGTTAACAAATGATAGTCATTTTTCACATGCAATACACAGGCTATGTACAACACACACACACACACAATACACAGGCTGAAGTGAAGGACAAAATATTTAAATTTTATCACAGTGTATTACAAAATACATAATTAATTCCTTCACACTCAGAAAAGAAAAAAAAACAGCATAGTGTGGCATTCATTTATTTAATCCTTACTGCCTTAAGTGATATACCTACCCTTTGGAGGTGAGCTGAGGAACTGAAGACAGAAGGGATCACTTCATCTCTCTTCCTGACTGTCTGCCCTGTTCTTTCAAAGTCCTCCGGCTTTAAATGCTCGCTGCAGAGCATGGTGGACAAGCTTGCATTGAACCCATCCCTCCAGAGAGCTACTTCCCACTGTTTCCTCCTGTTGCTATCTTTGGGAAACCTATGTTGTATGACAAAAGTTAGCCAAGCAATTAACAACAATCTTACAAAAATGTTTGGGGCAAAATAATAAAAATAAGAATGAAGACTTCATAGTTTGAAGGCGGGTTTGACCGCGCTAATTCATTGTTTTTGTTCTGAATAAGGGGTAACATACAAGATTGTTCTTCCTCCTGTTCCTTTCCTACTATGGATGTGTAAACGGAGTTGTTAAATTATTAACTGTATATATTTTGATCAAGATATATACAACCCTGAGCAGAATAAATCAAAATAAATGAATGAAAAGAATAAATGAATAAATGCGCGGGAATAAATAATGTTTTCCACAACATCAACAACATGTTAAAATGGCCAAATAATTCAGTCTATGGGCCAAATACTATCAAAGGTAATTGTTAAGTCTTACCTGTGAAAGGTAATTCCCTCAGATTTGGTTTTGGGTGTACAACATTTGCTACAATTCCACGCAGCACAGGAATGAGGCATCTTCTCTGCTCCGATGCTTGCCACATCCAATATGGCGACAACGTTGATGTACAGCTCAGCACTCAGTGCGGCGTCTACGTATATATGCCTATGGGTGCACCTATATTAGCAGGTGCCCGACCACGCCTCTTCCTCTCTCTCCTTCCTTGGGTGATCCTTGTGTGGTGGCTGTGGCCTGGCATGGCGGGGTGGTGTGTGCACTTGGCGTGATTCGCGGGCTGCCAACCTGCTTCAGTGTCATCTAAAAAGTAATGCGCTCTGCAAGTGTATCCTCTCCATTTGGCACTTGTTACGCTGGTGTTTGCGTGTGTGTGTGTGCAGCTGGCTGTTGGTGCGGAGGGACTGGCATGGTCGCTTCTCGTTTCCCTTGGTGAGTTGGCGTTGTCTGCTATCTTTAACATCTGGCACATGGCGCTCAGCTGACTGGCATTTTAATTGCTTCTTCTGCAGCAAAGTCAAGCTGCAGACCAACTTTACCCTCCTGTCGTCAGTGAGCACCCAATTTGGTTCCCCCCTAGTTCCTGTTCCCCTTTACGCTGATTTACTGCTCAGCTGTGCATAGTTGCTATGTTACTGTACATACTTAAGGAAGAAACGCAAATAGAAACGCGGTTGAGTGTACGGAAAGCGAAATGGGACAAACCAATGTGTAGGTTACTGATATGTTATTACATTAAAACAATAAATGGAGAATGCATCTGTTAGACCATTCATTGTCAATCTTTGTGTAAATGGATGCCAGCTAGCCTAGCTGTGCGAGAGTAGCCTACGTTAAGTAAACCTCACTGCTGGATCACTTACATTAGTCAGTCGATTAGAAATGGGCTGCTGGCTTACTGGTTAGGGTGTTCGAATGATGAATTGATGACATTATTTTTGAAGTATAGCATTACTATTGCTTACCATTCATTTGGAAATGGGTAGAGCGCCTGCAAATGACATATTTCTGCTCCTTGGAAATACCCACCGGACAGCGTCCATATTTTTTATAATTCATGAGTTCGTCAAACATACGTTTGTCCATTTTACCAGCATGAACATACATCAATGGACACGTTGGTGCAGGAAACAGAGATGACGAGGAGGTGATGGGCAGGTTTGGTATCCAGGAGAGGAATGCAGAAGGACAGATGGTGGTTGACTTTGCAAAAAGGATGGAAATGGCTGTAGTGAATACTTTCTTCCAGAAGAGGCAGGAACATAGGGTGACCTATAAGAATGGAGGTAGGAGTACACAGGTAGACTACATCTTGTGTAGACGGTGTAATATGAAGGAGATCAGTGACTGCAAAGTAGTGGTAGGTGAGAGTGTAGCCAGACAGCATAGGATGGTGGTGTGTAGGATGACTCTGGTGGTGAGGAAGATGAAGAGGGCAAAGACAGAGCAGAGGACTAAATGGTGGAAGCTGAAAAAGGAAGAGTGTTGTATGATTTTTAGGAAGGAGTTGAGACAGGCTCTGGATGGCCAGGAGGTTCTTCCAGTTGACTGGACAACTACAGCTAATGTGATCAGGGAGACAGGTAGGAGAGTATTTGGTGTGTCATCTGGAAGGAAAGTGGATAAGGAGACTTGGTGGTGGAATGAGGAGGTGCAGGAGTGTATACAGAGAAAGAGGTTAGCTAAGAAGAAGTGGGACACTGAGAAGACTAAAGAGAGTAGACAGGAGTACAGGGAGATGTAGTGTAAGGTGAAAGTAGAGGTGGCAAAGGCCAAACAAAGGGCTTACGATGACTTGTATGCTAGGTTGGACAGTAAGGAGGGAGAGACTGATCTATACAGGTTGGCAAGGCAGAGAGACAGAGATGGGAAGGACGTGCAGGCGGTTAGGGTGATTAAGGATAGAGATTAAAGTGTATTGACAGATGCCAGTAGTGTGATGGGAAGATGGAAAGAGTACTTTGAAGAGTTGATGAATGAGGAAAATGAGAGAGAACGAAAAGTAGAACAGGAGTGGCAGAGAAGTATGTTAGAGCGGTGCAGGACATGTATGAGGACTGTAAGAAACTGGTGAGGTGTGCTGTAGGTGTGACAGAGGAGTTCAAGGTGGAGGTGGGACTGCATCAGGGATCAGCTCTGAGCCCCTTCTTGTTTGCTATGGTGATGGACAGGCTGACAGACGAGGTTAGACAGGAATCTCCATGGACTATGATGTTTGCAGATGACATTGTGATCTGTAGTGAGAGCAGGGAACAGGTGGAGGAGAAGCTAGAGTGGTGGAGGTTTGCCCTGGAAAGGAGAGGAATGAAGGTTAGCCGCAGCAAGACGGAGTATATGTGTGTGAATGAGAGGGACCCAAGTGGAAGAGTGAGGTTACAAGGAGAAGAGATAAAGAAGGTGGAGGATTTTAAGTACTTAGGGTCAACAGTCCAGAGCAATGGAGAGTGTGGAAAAGAGGTGAAGAAGCGTGTGTACGCAGGCTGGAACGGGTGGAGAAAAGTGTCAGGTGTGATGTGTGATAGAAGAGTTTCAGCTAAAATGAAAGGAAAGGTGTACAAAACTGTGGTGAGACCAGCAATGTTGTTTGGTCTAGAGACAGTGTCACTGAGGAAAAGACAGGAAGCAGAGCTGGAGGTAGCAGAGATGAAGATGCTGAGGTTCTCTTTGGGAGTGACCAGGTTGGATAGGGTCAGGAATGAGTACATCAGAGGGACAGCACATGTTAGAGGTTTTGGAGATAAAGTCAGAGAGGCCAGACTGAGATGGTTCGGACATGTCCAGAGGAGAGATAGTGAATATATTGGTAGAAGGATGCTGAGTTTTGAACTGCCAGGCAGGAGGCCTAGAGGAAGACCTAAGAGGAGGTTTATAGATGTAGTGAAAGAGGACATGAAGGTGGTTGGTGTGAGAGAAGAGGATGCAGAAGACAGGCTTAGATGGAGGCAACTGATTCGCTGTGGTGACCCCTGAAGGGAAAAGCTGAAAGGAGAAGAGGAAGAAGTTTAATATACCTCTGTTTACCTTTTGTTTTCTTGGGTTCGTTTGGTTTGTTGTGTTGTTTTCTTATTGTTGAAAATATATTGTGTTAAGGGTGCGTGTGCGCGTGTGTGTGTGTGGGCGTGCGCATATGCAAGCTCCAGTCCTGTCCACCCTTTCGTCCTGGCCCCAGTTCAAGTATTATTCAGCCAATATTAATTTGATGTATTTTATGGATTAATGGGAAAATAAACTTGTTTTAAATTGTTCTAAAACGTCTCTTGCCCGTGGTAATTTCAAACCTGGGACTGCCTGTACTTATAGTAAAGGTATCTACCGATTTCTCTTCAAGCAGTTAACTATTTCCTGAGGCGAGGCCACCAGGTGGCGTTGTTGTCACCCTTCCTGCCCTTCTCATGCCACACCTACATAATTGTCATTGTGATGATCGACAAGTTAAACTGTTGCATAGACACAATAACAGTTCAACAACAAAGCATGGTATTTATTTATTCATTCAAAATTATAAACAAATCAACAGGCGTGAAATCGGAGATAATTAATTACAAATGTGCAATTAACTCTTTTCCGTTAAAAGCAATGACTGGCAATACGGAATGCAATAACAGAAGATCAAACCAATAGGAAAATCTCGTTTTCGCTGCAATCTCACGCAAATCGTCAATCATTTTGTACCACTTCGCTTTCCGTAGAACCAGTTGTTCTGGGTTGGGCCTGTGGGCGGCGTCAGTTAACATGGCTTTTCGAGGGGGAACAGGAATTCCAATGTGGGAACCAAATCGGGTGTCTCACCGGTGCCCGCTGAGGCTGCAGAGTAGGGGTGGGCGTATCGATCTATATATCGATAGTATCGATACCAAGGTGAGTATTGGTATCAGATTGATACTAGCGTGATGATATCGATAGTTTTGTTGCAGTTTCTCTTCTATACGTCCAGCAAATTACTCGAACTTCCTCACAGAGTTCCTGCAAACGCAGCGTCTCTCCAAGTCTGTCTGCGCACCTCTCTCTGCTCATTCAGGCACACTTTGCCCCCTCCCCCTCCCTGCTCTGCCGGAGAGCGGAGAGTCAGAGCACTGAGAGCAGCCCGTGATGGCAGAGAGAAAGAGAAGCGCCGTGTGGAGTTTATTCACTGCAGCTGATAAGGACACTGCCACATTTAATGTGTGCAAAAAAAACCCCCAAAATCCCCCCAAAAAACAATTTGCCATTGTGGTAACAACCAAACTTACATAAACACATTAAAGCAGCTCACCCCAGTGAGAACTCCGAGCTGCAAAGAAAGTTGAGGAAGGACGAGGAGGGGGGAGAACCCGAAACCCAAACCAGACCCCCGACACAGAGACAGAGGTCTCTAACAGAGGCTTTTCAGCCAAGAAATCAGGAGTATCCAGGTAATCTCCAGCATTAAGCAATGTTTTTCACAGTGTAATTAGTAATCAGAGAGGTAATTTTAGCAGACTGATTAAACTATTATAAATTCAACCTGAACCTGAACCTGAACTGAAAAATTCTGGAATTCAAAGATATACACTTACATACAGATATATACTGTACCTCAAACCTGAAATATGAATATGGCTGAATATAATAACCCTTTGTTTTAACTGTTGGCAAATTAGTATTCCTATTTAGGCTACATGCATATTGCGGTTACTTATTATCTTAATCATTTTGTTATTTCACCTAGATCATTCACAAAGAGCCATGGCTATCACAAGGAGCATTGCCGAGATGATTGTGAAGGACCTACAACCCCTCTCTGTGATTGAACAGGAGGGTTTTAAATGTTTAATGAATACACTTGATCCCTGCTACAGGATTCCAAGTAGGACATTTTTCATGGGACAGAAAATACCTTCATTGTATAGAGTGTCGCTCAAAAGTAAAAAAAAAAAAGTGTAGATACTGCCAGCAGTGCTGTATTGACCTCAATGTGGACATCAAGAGCCACAGAGGGTTCTTTAACTGTCACTTGCCATATTATCAGAGGTGACAAGTAACGAAGTACAAATACTTCGTTACTGTACCTAAGTAGATTTTTCAGGTATCTGTACTTTACTTGAGTATTTATTTTTCTGATGACTTTTTACTTTTACTCCCTACATTTATACACAAAAATATGTACTTTATACTCATTGTTATACTCATACATTGTAAAAACAGGCTCGTTACTTTTTTTTTTAAACCTCCACAGATGACGACACGATGTAAAGGCATACGTAAAAGATGTGTCAAACTAGAGAGGGAAAGAGGGAGAAGAAGAGGGGGGACAGGTAACCACGGGAAGAAGTCGAGTAGGTGAGGGGACGGTAGAGAGAGAACCGAGATCTTGTACTGTTGCAGCGACATGGAGGCAAGGAATATTGCTTGCATGGAGGAAGGAAGCGAACTGGGGAGTATTGCCGACGGCGACGCTTCAGAATGCATGCTCATGCAGTACCTCTGGTCAGTTCAATCTTGATTATTCTGTCTGAACTTTTTTCGTTTAATAAAATTAGCAAAGGATGTATTGTGTTTCATTAACGGCAAAAATTCATTTTTACTTTTTACTTTTACTTTGAAAGTGCATTTCAGAGCCTGTACTTTCTTACGTTTACTTGAGTAAAGGAGTTGAATCAGTACTTCTACTTTTACCAGAGTATTTTTTTACACATGTATCTGTACTTCTACTTAAGTACAGAATATGAGTACTTTTGCCACCTCTGCATATTATTGATGACAACTGGCAAATGCACGCATATGTGCTAGAAACCAGTAGTTACTCAGGAAAGCAAAGTGCTGACAACATTTGCTCAAAATTGAAAAGAATCACCAACGAATAGGGCATAACTGCCCAAAATTTAGGCTGTAGTCACAGACAATGGTGCCAATATGTGTGCTGCTGTACGCAAAGCAGGTTGGGCTCATTATCCATGTTTTGCACACACCATAAATCTAGTTGTGAAAGACTCTATTAAGAACCTTCCTGAGCTTCTTGACATCCAACAGAGATGCAGTGTTACTGTAGATTTTTTTCACAACAGCACAGACGCAACAGAGAAGCTCAAAGAAATCCAGAAACAACTGAAGTTTCCAGAGCACAAACTCATACACTCAGTTGAAACTCACTAGAACTCTTTGTTCTACATGTTTCAGAGACTATGTGAGCAAAAGGAAACAGTTACCACTGTACTTTGCCTTCTTGGAAAGAGCTCACTATGCTTGAGTGAGGAAGAGTGGTCCATGGTTGGTCGCTCCCTTGATGCCTTTAGACCATTTGAAGTAACGAGAGAGATATCATCTGAAAAACACGTGTCTGTTTCAAAGGTGATCCCCTGGTTACATTACTTCTGAGATCAACTGAATCCCATGAGGCCCAAGGCAGCAAGCTAACTACTGTACTGTCAGCTCAGTGCCAGCACCGTTTCAGGAATATTGAAACCTTTTATGGTCTTAGTACCAGCACCTACCTGGACACAATATTTAAAAACTTTGGGTTCCGGGACCTGGCAAATGTTGACACTGTAAAAAAAACAACTTGTTGCTGAAATTCAATCAGTGAGCCAGACCTCAGCCTATTCAGAATCAGCTCCTGAACCAAGCACAAGCTCCGCCACCAGCACTGCCTCAGCAATGGCTCCTACAACTACCTCACACTACCCTGCATGAGCTTCTCCATCCCCACCTGCAGCAAAAGGTGGGATATGGACAGAGTTTGACGCTCAAATCCAAGCATCGCAGCAGCATCGCACAGCTGGCACTGATGCTGTTATTGAAATGCGTAGGTACTCAGAAGAGAACACAATTCCACGGGATGCAGACCCACTTATTTGGTGGAAAATGAATGATCCAACATTTCTCTCTCTGAGCAAGGTTGCAAAGAAACAGCTAGGATTAATTGCAACATCTGTACCTGCAAAAAGGTTTTTTTCTCTAAGGCAAGACAGTTAGTAACTCAGAGAAGAAGTGCAATAAAAGGGAAGAATGTAAACATGTTACTGTTCTTGAACAAAAACCATTAAATCTGTTGTCAACATGGGAACAGAGCCAAAAGGGCACCTCAAAGGATACTTCCTTTCCTTCAGTCCATCCTAAAGAGCCAAAAGTTACGAATGAGTGCCAATTGTACTTTAGATTTATTTGCGGTACTGACTTTATTTTTCACAAATATCTACGTGCAATGGAAGTAATTTTTTTGTTGTGTTGGTGACATTGTTATATTTTGTTATATTTATATTTTTGTTACATTGTTGCTTGTTTTGTTATTTGGCACTAGTACACATTATATTTATACTGTTACATTGTTTTATATTGTTTTAGTTAGTAAATAAAAAGATTTTTATTTGCCTAAAATCTTTGTCCTGTGTTTTATCATAATCATAGTCATAATCAACTAACTAAAGGCATAACCACCAAATTATTCAATGGTCATGACATTTCAAGTAAAAAGTATCGGTATCGGTATCGACGATACTAGCCCTGTATTTACTTAGTATCGGATCGATACCAAACTTCCCAGTATCGCCCACCCCTACTGCAGAGGTACGTGGCCCGTCACCAGCCACCGCCCCCTAAATACGGCTGCTGCTTCTTTCACCCCCTCGTGGCTGTTGCTTCAGAGCTGCCACTTGTACTGCTTCGGCTGCTGCGCTGCAGCTGCTGCTTATGGCTGCAGAGGCCGTGTATTTAATACTGTTTTAATGGGTCCATTCCCTTGTGTGCGTCCATTTTGTTTTGGTTACTTAAATAATATCCTTAGTTGTTTAGTTATCTTCTATTTTGAGTTGTGTTAAGAATTATAATAATTTGTTTACTTTAATTACCCTGTAAATATTAATCTGCTGTGCATGTAAGTTTGTTAGATTTTATTGTCACCACTAGAGTTATTGTATGGTGCTTTTTTTTTTGTTATAGATGTGTGTTTTCTTTTTTCTACTTGACAGGAGCTGTGGGCCCCAGGCAGCAGTCCACTCCCCTGGTGGTGGGTTTTCTTCGCACCCCAGATTTTGTTTGCTGGGTCACGGGTGGTTTTCTTTTTTGTGTGAATTCCCTTGTTTGGTTTGATCCCTACTACTTGGTAAGCCCCAGCACTGTACTCAACCCCTTGTGGTTTGCCTTATTGTGTCATTAGTTCTCAGTTTACGCACTGGTGGCCGACATTATTTAAATTTTTTATTTTTTTTAGAGCTAATTACTTTTTTCATATTTTGTCTAAAAAATTATTTTTAAGTGAATGCGTCCTCTGCCCAAGTTGAATTTTTTATCGAACCTGTCTTGCATAACTGCTTGGTGACCTAAAACATATATAAATAGTAACTTATCAACCTAATAAATTCCGGGGGTGAAACACCCCGGTGGTGTCGTTGTGGCAACTTACTGCACCACTCTGTCACACAAGGATCTTGTAGTTGTGAGGTCTGCTCTGGATCATTGCTCTGTTGACGACTGTCTCCCACTTTCATTTTCTTGTGTAATTGGCTGTAGAACAAGTACATACATCACCCTCCCATGAACACTGCAATGGTTAATTTAGATTGAACATATGCTATGATCCATACCCTTTCAAACCTGTCCTGCAGTCTCCTGGGCTGAAGTCTCTTATCGTCTTTCTGTAGAATCTACTGTGTAAGAGTAAACTGCTGGCATTAACAGTCACCCATGGATCATATAATGGTTTTAACTAGTCTGTGTTCTATATACAACTGTCTGAACTCTCGGGGTTTCAACTTACTAATGTGGTCCCACCTGCTGGTTGCTGCCTCCACTGTCATTGGCCACTTTCTTTATAAAAGGTGAGTTCTTACATTTTTCTTCTTACATCCCACATCAGTGGAATTTCTGTAGCATATATCGCAGCCCTACACAGGATACGATCAGAGTCCAGGCTTATGAAGTACTAAGATCCAAGAAGAACAGAGTAGAGACTAGGAGGCAGACATACAGTTTTACATGCTTTTCTGCACCTCAGTCACCCAGAATCTCATAGACTGTGTATCTCCTGACCACCTAAATTTATTAAATCAAAAATAAATTTTTCTTTTGATTGTTCATAAAAACAATTTTTCATAAAAACCTGATCAAATTAATAGAACCACTATTTATTTCAAAACCAAAAACACAATTAAATGTGGACAATTCAATATCAGGTCATTCTCATCCAAATCTCTGTTGGTCAGTGATATAACTGATCATCTCATTGATCTATTTTTTGCCACTGAAATGTGGCTACAGCAGGAAGATTGTTAGTCTAATGAATCTACACTCCCATTAATATCAGTTTTCATATACTTCGTAAAATGGGTCAGGGGGAGGGGTAGCTGGGATATTTCACTCCAGTTTATTAATCAACCCAAGACCCAAACTTCATTATAATGCATTTGACAGCTTTATTCAGAGTTTTTCGCACCCAAGCTGAAAATACAAAAAACTGTTTTGCTTGTCCAGGTATATTTTTCACCTGGACGATATACTGTATATATCTTAGCCTAAGTTCCACATTTAATCCACTATTAGACTCTACTGGCTTCTTTTAACATATGAATCAACATGCTCTGTTTTAACACATGCTTGATGTTGTTTTTACACACCACATTGAAATGACGGTGGCCTCTGCCTATGAGTATTACTGAAACATAAAGATAACCTGGGCGCAGTGTTTAACTGTCATGGTAAGTGGTTAAATCAATAGTAAAATAATGGGAAATAGATGAGTACATTGTGTCGGTATATTATGTTCTTTTCACGCAGACAGATATATTTCTCTAACATTTCCCACCCGTTTATCCTTGGGAAAAGAACTAGTAGGAATATAAAAGGCACTCAGACACTCTAAAACACTTATGATGAGAAATATAATAATAAAAACATCATTAAAAAAAAGTTATTCACAGAATCAATATAACCTGTACATCTTCTGGTTTTTATAAATCGTCATCATTTAACATTTTGATCAATAACAAATGCTGATGACAGCATCTCTGTCATCACAGAATAGCAGCTGTAAAACAATAAGCAGCAGTGTTCATGGGGCAAGTACAAGCCACAAACTTGTGCCACTACACAAGTAAAAAAAAAGGATGCAGATTTAGGTGGAGTATGATGGAAACTACCTAAAAGAAAAGAAAATGCAGCTACAACAAAGACTGGGAAACGGTTTACAACTGGGTGAAGCCACTGAAAGGTGATTCTCAGAGGCAAAGAGTTTTTTGTGAAGTTTGTAAGAGTTATTTTTCATTTTCAAACTGAGGGAAACAAAAGTATCAAAAGAAAGATACAGCACAGAAAGAGGGCTGCTGATTTGTGGATGCCGCAAAATAAAAGCAACTGAGATAACCAGCATTTAGCACACTATGCAACAATGTCAGTTATATAGGTCAGCAGACTGTGACAGTAAGGTCGCACTGATCATTTTTACAGACTCTGAAATTTAAAAAAAGATGTCATGTGCACGTACAAAAGCAGCAGCTGTTGTAACAGATATGCTTGCAGTTACCTCTGTGGAAAATTGTTTGAAATGAGAAACACTGTTGGTTCAGTGCCATACAGATAAAAATGTACACATATACACAATGGCCTCAGATGCCTCTCACATTGTCTGTAATATTTCCCATGTTGTCTCTCGTTACCATCCTCATTGTCCCACATTGGTTTTGTTGGGATTTAGTCACACTAGGAGGTCGTAAGAGTTTCGGTTGGACTGGGGTAAAGAGACTGTGTAAAGGGTGGCTGGATCAGCCACAATGCTGTTTGTTTTGTGGGTGGTATAAGTGTCGTGTAGTGACATTGTTATACTATTGTTATTTCTTCACCTAAAAACCCCATTTCCCCTCCTGTTAATATTTAATTGTGCAGAATTATTGTTATTAGGCTTCAATCACTAGTTACATCTGTATATTCTGTTTTCTGCTCTTGTCCTTTCTCCACCCCCCCAAACACACACACCTTTCCTCTAGCTCGCTTTCTCACCTTCTCTACCTAACTAGTCAAGGCATATGGCTGCTCTCCCTGAGCCTGGTTCTGCCCGAGGTTTCTACCTCTTAAAGAAAGTTTTTCCCTGCCACTGTCGCCAAGTGCTTGCTCATTTTTTCCCCCATTCTTTATTTTTATACAGTCCACTTATGTGCACTGAGTGCACTGCATGTGTGTACTGCTGCTGTCAACACTGAATGTCCCCATTGTGGGATAAATAAAGGCAAATCAAATCTAATCTTGGAAGGATATGTTGGGTCTCTTTAACAACTCCATGAAGGGTTTGGTCTAGACCTGTCTATGTATAAAGTAAGTTAATGTAACTCTGTTATGATTTTGCACTATATAAATAAATTTGATTTGTTACACCCCGCAAACAATATAAATCGGACACCTTTATCCCAACTTTTCCCTGTTTCTAGGCAATATTTGCTTAGTATAGCCTTTAACGTCTGATGCGACCACTACAGTGTGCTTTGGGACTCTGGATAATACATGCTGGAGGTTGATTGTTGCACACTTGGGCTTCCTCAGCTACTACAGAGCATATGTGCAGGACTTTACTAGGATCGCAAAGCCAGTTTATGTCCTTCTATAAGTGAAAGGAAACCACATGGTGGCAACTCAGTCCAAGTCAAGGAAGGGGAAATGTGCCCAGGTGTTATCACGTACTACCTTACAATGGACCCAAGAGCTCTGGAGCATCCTTGACCAACTGATAAACATCTTGTCCAGTCCCCCTGTTTCAGTCTACTTGGGTCATGACCTACATTTTGTTGTTTTTTTCACGTATTTTTTCTCTTTTGGCTTTTCCCTATTTGGGCCCACCACAGCAAGTCAGCTCTGTTACTTGCATGATTGATTTGGCTACAGTTTTACACCGGATGCCCATTTATCCAAACTTAGGACAGACACAGGCCTACCACTGGTTTGCCTTGTGGCTGGGGTTTAAACCCAGGGCCTTTGCATGCAAAGTATGCACTCTGCCACTGACCTACTTCCCAGGTATGACCTACTTTTCATGCTACACACATGCATCCTCAGAAGGCCTTGATGCTGTATTTAGCAGCCCCAGGAAGGGAAGCTCGGGCCCACCATAGGGACTGAGGGAAGCTTGAATATCTAGCCTTTAAGTGGGCTGTATGTGAGAAATTCAGGCCTCTCCCCCTACTTTACAGTGTAAACTGTAAATCCCAGTTGCGCACCGCAACTGAATACAGTAGCTCAGAGGTGGGTCAGAGAACTGTCAGCTAGCAAAAGGGGCAGTTTGTGGCCTAGATTTCTGTGTTCAACATATCACTGGAGAGGTCATGGCCCCACGCACAAGGACTCTTAGCCATCAGTCATGATGAGTTTGTGCAAGCTCAGAGAGATGACCCAATTTTCAGTTAATGTGACAGGTGTGGCACAGCGTTTCAGGTGTTGTTAACACCCTTACAGCTGTAGCTTGTGGCTGAGGCATTGTTGGGGACAGAGGTGGCTTGTGATTGTTGTGGAAGCAGAGTCATTACCAGGCAAGCTGTTAGTGGAAAAGATAAATCCAGGTGAAGCAGACAGATGGGTTGTCATGGACAGACAAACAATCAAGAAACCAGCAGACAGGGGAAGCCAGAGGCACTCACGGGAAAGATGTTTCACTCAGCAGCATGCTCTGAAGATAGTAAGGGGACACGCAATCTCTCTCAAGGAAAGGGGGATGAGACACCGCATAACCACAGGCAGAGAGGACAAGAAAAACACACTGGCAAAAATCATGGTCAGGGAGAGAAGGGTTTTTAAATTTACTGGGACAGAGATGAGGATTGGATGTCAGGAGCAAGCTGAGTTGAAACCACGAAAGTGGTCTAAAGATGAGTGCTAGATTGTCAGGCATAAGGCAAAGACAATTAGGCAAAGAGTGAGTGAACTGAGACTGCTTATATACTACTTTGGTAATGAGACCCAGCTGGGAGCAACAGTTGGGAATGATTGAGGCTGATGAGGAGTTGTAAGTTGGTGAGAGAAGGTGTGTTGAAGGTGAAGTGGAAAATCCCACAGAAGCAGGAGAGCAGCAGAGCAGACTGTGAAAGTAAAGTCATCCAGGCCCTAACCAATGACACAAGAAGAAGCATCAGAAACACTTTAATGAAACTAATCCATGAGTGAGTTTCAAAGCAGCTGTGTGTATGTGTGTGTGTGTGTGAGAGAGAGAGATGTTCATTCCTTGCACCAGCAGTCTAAACCTATAGCAGCATAGCTAAGGAGTAAGTGAGCTTTGACTTTTTAACTATAAGCTCTGTCATACAGAAAGGTTTTAAGCCTGGTCTTGAAAACTGCTAAAGAGTCCGCCCCCTAGACCGATACTGGAAGTCGGCTCCTTAGAAGAAGAGCCTGATAACTGAAAGATCTGCCTCCTGATTTACTCTTGGAGACTCTAGGAGCCACAAGTAAACCTCCATCTAGAGAGCGGAGTGGCCTACTAGGACAGTAAGAAACTATGAGTGCTCTGAGATATGATGGTGTCAGGGTCAGTCAGTCAGTCAGTCCTTGTGTCTTTGTGTTAGGGTCAGTTTAGTTTTGTCACTTCCTGTTTTATTTTGAAGTCCTTGTCTTATCCCTGTCGTCCTGTCAAGTTTCCCGCCTGTGTGATTGCTTTCCCTGCCCTAATGTGTCTCACCTGTGTCATTAGTTCAGTTTGTATTTAAGTCTTGGTTTTCTGTTCACTCCTTGTCGGATCCTCTGTTGTGTTTGGTCTAGTTCAATCAGTCCTGTGTAGAGTTTTGCATGTCACCGTTTGTATCAGTTCTGAGTCTTTGGTTTCCATTAAAATATTAATCTCCACCTTAACCCTGCTTCCTCTGGCTCCTGCATTTGGGTCCTCACCCCAGCGTTACCCCTGCATTTCCATGACAGATGGAGCTTGGTCATTAAGCGCTGTATACGTTAACAGGAGGATTTTCAATTCTATTTGGAATTTTACCGGCAGCCAATGAAGAAAAGCTAAAACAGGAGAAATGTGATCCTTTTTTTTAGTTCCTGTTAATATTCGTGCAGCAGCATTCTGAATCATCTGAAGGCCTTTCAGAGATTTGTTTGAACATCCAGATAGTAATGAGTTACAGTAGTCCAACCTAGAAGTTACAAATGCATGGACTAGTTTTTCTGCATCCTCTTGAGACAGGATTTTTCTGATTTTCCTAATGTTGCGCAGGTGAAAGAAAGCTGCCCTACAGACTTGCTTTATGTGAGGGACAAAGGACATGTCCTGGTCAAAAGTTACGCCAAGATTTCTTACAGTGGAGCTGGAAGCCAAAGTAATGCCATCCAGACTGATTAAATGATTAGATAGGGTTTCTCTGAGGTGCTTAGGGCCAAGTACAATAACTTCAGTTTTGTCTGAATTTAGAAGTAAAAAATTATGGGTCATCCAGACTTTTATTTCTTCAAGACATGTCTGCAGTCTGACTATCTGACTAACTTCATTTGGCTTCATTGATAAATACAGCTGAGTATCGTATGCATAACAGTGGAAATTGATGCTGTGTTTCCTGATAATGTTGCCTAAAGGAAGCAGATATAGGGTGAAGAGGATTGGTCCAAGTACCGAGCCCTGTGGAACTCTGTAGTTGGCTATAGTGCGTAAGGAGGAGCTATTGTTAACATGGGCAAACTGATATCTATCTGATAAATAGGATTTTAACCATCTTAAATCACTGCAGTTCCTTTGATTCCAATTTCATGTTCCAGTCTCTGTAATAAAATATTGTGATCAATGGTGTCAAATGCAGCACTAAGATCTATCAGGAGAAGTATGGAGGCTGATCCATTGTCTGAAGCTATTAGAATATCATTGGAAACTTTAACCAGCTCTGTTTCTGTGCTGTGATGAACTCTAAATCCTGACTGAACCTCTTCGAACAAGCCATTCCTATGTAGATGGTCATATAATTGGTTTGCAACTGCTTTTTCGATGATTTTAGAAATGAACGGGATGTTCGATTATGGGTCTATAATTACCCAAAACATCTGGATCAAATTTTGGTTTTTAACCCAAAGATAAAGTCAGATTGATCAGATCCCGAATAAACAGCTCAATTAAGTAGAAAATCTCTTTAAAGAGGCTTGTCGGTACTGGGTCTACAAGACAGGTTAATGGATTGGATGATGAAACTAGAGAAGCTAGCTCTGAGAGGTTCAGAGATGAGAATGACTCCAAATGTGAAATAGGCGTCGCAGTTTAATCAAGGGTTGCTGTATTCAGTGGGAGATTACTGCCTAATGTAGGTAAGAGCTGATGAATTCTTTCTCTGATTTTTATAATTTTATCTGTAAAAAAGCCCATAAAATCATCACTGCTGAGAGCTAAGGGTTGGTTAAATTGAGCTATGACTCTCTGTCAGTCTGGCTACAGTGCTGAAGAGAAACCTGGGGTTGTTCTTGTTTATTTCTATTAGTGGTGAATAATGTGAACTTCTGGCATTACGGATTACATTTTTAAGCTTTCTTTCCAGGGTGGGTGAAACTCTTCTGAGTTGCTGGAACGCCGTTTTCTTTCAAATTTCTATGACGTCTGCTTTAAGGCACGAATTTGAGAATTATACCACAGAGCCAGCTTCCTCTGTTTTATTACTTTCTTTTTGAGAGGGGCAGCATCATCCAGATTTGAACACAGTGTGGCCCTAGTGCTAATCACAAGGTCATCAACCTGTGTATGGGAGAAATCCTCATTCGAATTTAGATATGGCATTGCTGCAAATGATGACCGAATATTCTCTTTAAATTTAGCCACAGCATCTTCAGATAAACATTTTCTATAGCCAAATTTATTCCTTGATGCTGTGGAGTCAATTAAAGTAAACTCAAATGTAATGAGGTAATGGTCAGTCAAAAGACAGTTTTGAGGAAAAATTGCTCATCAATTTGAATGCCATATGTCAGAACAAGATCAAGGATATGATTGAAGCAGTGAGTTGGTTCATTCACATGCTGGGAAAAGCCAATTGAGTCTAGTAATGCTGTCACTTTCTACATCTACATGAACTTGGGAGCAAGTCTGCTTGACTCATCCAGAAAATCAAAAAGGTTAACTCATGATATTTTCTGTTTCTACCTTGGGAGTTCCTTTCAGGATTCTAGCACCCACATCAATTGGCATGTCTAGGAATGGGCAAACCATTTTCCAAGAGATTAATTGATCTTATGTGATTTTATGTACTTGCTGAGCTCCTAATCTGGCATGGAACAAAGGAACATGCAGACTATATGTGGCCAGGTGTGTTGTCAGGACATAATTACCTGCGACACCGGGCAGAAGTAAAACGTTTCTCCTTGCGGTCCGTTAAGATGCCAAGTGTTGGGGTATTGTCTCCTTGTATGGCAGTGTGAATACTGTTTCTCCTTAAAAATGTGGTTTTAATAATATATTTTGTCATATTTACTCACTTGCATCACAGTGAAGTGTGCGGTTACCAAGTGTAAAACTTTTTTCAGGCCACTGCTCTTGATAAAGCAGTCTCACGGAGGGGAGAGTAGCTGGTATGCACGAGCCAATGTTGAGCAGTATGAGGCCGGTTACCAGACCCAGGTCCTGTGCTGCCTTTTGCTGTGCACCGTAGTGAGGTGAGTGTGCACATTTGTTGCAATGTATTTCATCATTTTTTTGTATTTGTTTTCATAATGAACTGCATGCTTTACTGTATATTCATTTCTCTGGTACAAAATGCATTTTGTGGGTTTAAAATGGAATTCTTTGTTTGTGTTGACAGTGATCAGTGAGCAAGTACTGCTCTAGTCCACTGTAGTTGATTCATTCTGAACTTAGTGGCCCTGTGAACCTAAAAGTATTATTGCATTCATACATCTTGTACAATAGTATTTGCCATTTGTTGAAGATCCAGTTTGTCTCCTTTTCATGCAATTTTTTTATTATATAGAACAACTCCTTTTTATATTTTGATACATATTGGCTACCAATATCGTGAATTTCAAAATGATCTGTTCAAGACCTTACTAGAGCTGACAGGAGTGGGACACTTAAGAATCACCCCATGTCACCCTGAAGTCAACAGAGCAGGAAGGTTTAACAGAACCCTGCTCCAGATGCTGCGGACCCTGGAGGGAGCCTGAATGTCCACCATTAAGGCCCACTTGCAAGCCTGTGGAAGCTCAGCCCATGGAACAGTCACACAAATAACTTATGAGTAAAAAAGAAAGCACAGTGAGAGAGACCAGAGGAAATAGACCTGAGAGTGATATCCAAAAGAACTCCGCCAACAGCTGAAGAAGATGAACCCAAAGAAGCTGAGTCATTAGAGGAAGCGGAATCACCTCAGTACCACCAACCAACAACATCTGCAGCCTAGACCTGCATTATCTGAGACAGTTAGTATTTAGCTGGAAAGTCACCTAGTTTGACAGAAAGTTCACACATGATCAGAGACCTACTCAGATGCTTATATATTGTATGTATCATGAGATGAACCATCTTACCAATGTCACAGCACAGTTGACACCACAGGGTTTATGGGTTAGCACCTACACTAGTTTGGGGGATGCAATCATATCACATGGCGTACCAACCATCATATTTCACTGTACCCTACCATAGTTTGCCATTAAATCCCTTTGTGCCCTAGGTCACACCGACACGTATCTTGAAAGGAGAGTTTGGGATGTAGGTTTATAACTTTTTTGGGGGGGGGTTGAAATGTAAATAGTGAAATATGTATAATGTCAGGAGCCATTTTTCTTCGTGAGGAAGCGTGTGATGCACACAAAATATGTTTTCACAATTTGTTTTGTTTGATTTTATTGTATTTCTATGCATATTACAACATTATTGCTGTAATGTGGACAGAATTGTGTCTGAAGGATTGGATAATAGCTTAATATAGAGTTGGACTAGGAAGTGGCAGCAGGTGTGTTGTGTTACAGTGTAACTTTTCTGTCTTTGGTCCTCTGTACATCCCCTCTGCCATCTGTGCCTCCTCCACTGTCCGCCAGTGGGACAGGGGTGAGGTTGGAACTTGGGAGACTGTGTCCTCTGAATGCAGCTGGCTCAGATGGTGTGGCCAAGGCTGCTTAAGGACTGTGCTGCTATGTGAACTTCTCCAGATGATCTTCAACCTGGTTCTATAGTTGGAGCAGATCCTGGCTCTTTGGAAAACATCTTCTATTGTACCGAAAATAAAATGTCTGTCTGAACAAGACAACTACAGACTACTGGCATGCACTTTGTACATTATGAAAACTCTGTCCTCTATATGCTCCGCTATGCCCTCTCTCATCTGGAAGAACCTGGCACTGAAATGAGAATTTTTTTTAAATTATTTTTTCAAGTGCATTCAACACCATCTGACTCATCATCATCAAGCTCAAAGGGATGGGAGTGACCCCTCACTTGTTTCCTGGATCACAGATTACCTGACAGAAAGGCCATAGTTTGTCAACTTCGGAAACAACGTCTCTGAGACAGTAATTAGTAGAATGGGGGCTCCATAAGGGACTGTTCTTGCTCCATTCCTGTTCACATTGTATACAGCAGACTTCAGTTACAACTCTGAGTCTCGCCACATCCAGAAATACTTGGATGATACTGCTGTTGTGGCATGTATCAGGAAAGGACAGGAATCTGAATACAAGGATCTGATAAAAGCCTTCAGTGATTAGAGTCACAAAAACTGCCTCATACTGTTTAAATAATTTTATAAAGAGTTTGGTCTAGACCTGCTCTATATGTAAAGTGCCTTGATGTAACTTTGTTATGATTTGGCGCTATACAAATAAATCTGATTTGATTTGATTTGATTTACTGAACACCTCAAAGACAAAGAAACTGATATTGGATTTCCTTGCAGAAAAAGGTCTCATGGAGTGGTATGAGTACAAGAGGACAACGAGTTGGACTGCTCCCCTAACACAGATTCATTCGAAAGAAAGGGGTAGAGCCGCCTTGTTCCTTTAAGGAGGCTCAGATCCTTAGACATCATCAGAAAGATGCTGCAGTTGTTTTGCCAGACTGTGGTGGCAAGTTGACTCTTCTAGGCTGCAATCAGCATAAAGGAAAGCATACGAAGTACTGAACAAACTGGTGGAAATAGCTGTCTGTCTAATTGGAACCAAATTACCCACTGGGGGTTGTGGTAGAGTGATGTACACAGTGAAAGGCAGAAGCCACCTTAGAATACTTGGACCATCTATCTAGTAACACCCTAGTGGATCAACTAAAAACCACTGGACTGGACAATTAATCCATCTACAATGCAGGATGGAAAGACACAGAAAATCATTAATTCCCACTGACATCAGATTTTACAACTCCATAACTATTAGAAGGTAAACTACCAAACAGCAGAATTTCCCTCTGGGGATTAATAAGGTATGTCTCATTGTGATTCTGATTAATGACAAGCAACAGGACGAGGAGCACCACAGGCAGTAAAAAGCGAGGTAAGCAGGACGGAGCCTTGCCTGGAAGTCCATCAGCAGAAAGATGCTGCACATGTTTTAGTACCAGACCCAAGAACAGGAAAGAAGGTAAAGACCAGTTAACTGATTTTCATGTAAAGGTTGATCCTATGACTGCAGAAAAGGCAGTAATTGTGGGTTACCTTATGCTTTTGGTTCCTCAATCTGTGTCATTGAGTCACTGGAGAAGGAAAAATCACACCCTGCCACAGCCAGATGGTTAAGGTATCACACTGCTTTCCTGGAGAGGCCTAACATCACAATATGCCATTGAACATTATAAATCCTGCAACTTTACTCCCTCCATCCAATAAACCAAACCAATAAATGAACCGAACTAATAAACAAAGTTTGTTTTCTTACATTTGATTCCCAGGAAATGCCTTTGGAAAAGCCACACTTTGAAATTTGTTTTCTTTGTCGTCCAGGGAAACAAACCGTAACAGAGTAAAAATGACAGGGATTCCTTTGGTCATGCACTAGCCTCACAAGCACAACTATATATGTGATTTCCCATCATTTTCATTTTCCCAGAGGGCAGACTAAAAGGGCATCATGGCTCCTGTCATCACAGGGATACTCAGGTCCAGCGTAAGCTGAGCTCCAGCCTGTCCCAGGTATCTGCCCCTGGTTTGTAGCTACTAGTGCCAGGTTCCTGGTCACAAATCCTGGATTTCCACCAACCATTATAAGCATTAGTTCGAGGTCTCCATAATTTTCAGTCCAAATCAATCTAACCCTAATCCATGTCTTCATTATTACCCCCAGCAAATGTCCCCATACTGCCTAGTCTGTCTGTCCTCCTGAATTGCCCTGTCTGTCCAGCCTGGTACTCAGCTGTGTTTCCCAGCTTCTTTCATATGCCTGCTGCCCACTTGTTTTTCGGATTCTTGTTTTTGTGTCTACTTTTGTTGATAATAAACCAAGTCTCCTTCTAATTTTCTGCATTTTAGATCCTTTTCTCCCCTGAATGTAACAAATATGCATTACGTGATGTTTATCCAGGATGTGTGGGTCATTTCCAGGTTTGTAGATCATAGTGGAGGTTACTCTCTATGGTTTCCAGCCAAGCAGCAGGCAGAGCTATCCAAGATATAGGTAATATGGAGGTAAGTGACTGGTGACTGTCAGATGACAATATAGACATTGAAGGCATTGTACTCTCGTTTATGTCCTTTAGTTGTGTAATTTTCATTATTTTAGAGTTACTTGTATTTCTTTGATGGTGACTGGCTTTGTGGGGGAATTCTGCAGTGGGAACTTCTATGTTTGTTTTTCTCGTGTCACGTTTTGTCATTTCAGTGTCAAAGGGATTTTTTTATATTGTTGCAGTGTGGTAATTTAATCAATTCACAATCGTTTGAAAACAGTATGACTTTTTTGTTGTTGTTGCTGATTATTGGTCATGAGTAGGTACTGGCACTCTGGATCTTTCATCCTGTCACATTTTACTACACTGAAAGAAATGTCTGAATATAATTTCATTGTTTCTGCTAAATTATCTGAAGTGACATTAGAACCACAACAGGGCTAGGCAAAGAGCGAATTTCATATTTCTCTTAAACCAGTCATCTCAATCATCAAATTAGGGCTGATTAATAGTCAATTTATTTTGGAAATTCCTGTTTATGTTTATTTGTTTCTTTGCTGGTTGAGGCAACCTACCTCCTTTCAACGAACTCTGAGGAAGTATTTCAGAAAATGATCCAATAAAAGAAATCAAGTGCATTTAGGTTTTTTTTGTTTGTTTGTTTGTTTTTTTTTACATAATCTCCAGGCTACTATCCGATGGAAAGCCACTTCAACACCCTGAGAGAAAGAGTTGACATTATTTACAGTGTGGATCAGAAAGGTTTGGGTGCGGCTGAAGAAGTGAAAGTGAAAGTTAAAACACGCAGACACGCAGCGTCACGGAGCTTTGACTTAAATTTTATTTTCATCTCCGTTTTTATCTAACTTACTGAAGATGTTCCACTGTTTGAAACCCAGCGAGCTTCACTCTGGAGGTTTTTGCTTTGAAAACAGTCGCAGGTAAGAAAACTGCACTATAATCCTAACCATTTCACATCCACTCGAGACCGGTCCTGTTGGTAAATCATTGGAAGTTTTTTTCACATTGAATCCAATCGATAAAAATGTTTAGTAGCAAATTATTGAGGGACGTGAGGAACAGGAGTCTTCAGTCAGATCCACAGACATGCAGCAGTTTAAATATTAGACTGGTTTCAATGTCATCACAGGATGTTTAGATTCTACACTGCTGAGGAGTATAATTACCTTTTGACTTCACTTTAATGTATTTAAAATCAAATATGTAACATTTTGATATTACTGGATGAAGTCACAGACAGCTAAAACACATTGGAACATCATAATCAGCACTGTGTTGTAAGGCCTGTCACTAAACCCATCTGGTCAAGATACAGAGCAGTATTGTATAATTGCTAGGGTAATTCTCTTTCATTATCACTCATTTTCTTCAAGAAATGCAGTGTTGGAGTCCAACTTCTCTGAACTTGGATACAAAACTCCCACTGCCAGAAAAACAGGGACCACCATCGCTGGTATGGTTTACAAGGTGAGGACCTCCCCTTAGTGTTTTACAACAGAAGAGTATAGAGCTTATTCAGACTGTATTTTGTTCCTTAGGATGGAGTGATCTTGGGTGCAGACACCAGGGCTACTGATGACATGGTGGTGGCTGACAAAAATTGCATGAAGATTCATTACATCGCTCCAAAGATCTTGTGAGAGAAATTATTTTTTCATCGGAGTAGGAGACGTCTGGCCCTCAAGAATGGTCTTTCAATAAACTGTCACAAGATGAATAGTAGAGACTGATTAAAAGTGGTTTATCTGTCCTGCCGTGGGTCAGCTTCCTGCAGGTTACCTGCAAAAACTTATGTTTAACATAAAAAAAAAGTTTTCATATTAATTTTAAAATGTAGAACATAATTTAAAACACACTTTACATCAATAACAAAAGGGTGCTATGTCTGAGTGTGTCTCCTAGTGAATCCCTCTTACAGAAATCAGAAGATGACCAAAGAACAGCTTCAAGTAGGCTGTTAATGAGTCGGAAGTAAAATGTATGAATTCACAGTTCACATCTAAATTTGATAACAGGCTCTTTCTATTGCCTATCTTTGTGGGTGTGTGTTGCACTGATGCAGGTTTCAAACTGTTAGCTTCATGTAAGTGGGTTCATACATGCCTAATTCTCGTGGAGTGTGTGCATGGCATGGTGTAGTAGCAGGAGCTTAGATCAACAGGTGTTCTGATGAAGACCTCAAGCCTCAGCTGATGAACTAAACTATGTATGTCATGTTGTGTAGCTGCTGTGGGGCTGGTGTGGCTGCCGATGCACAGATCACCACACAGATCATGGCATCCAATGTGGCCTTACACACGCTCAACACAGGGCGACCCCCCCTTGTTGCCATGGTAACCCGTCAACTGAAACAGATGCTGTTCAGGTTTGTTTTCTTTAGTTCCTGTGCTCTTTAGTATTTTACATTTGGTAACCCACTTACTATAAAGTCCCCTATGTCAAACCTAACCTGTTCTCCTGCTGTACACCAGAGAAACATCCAGACCTCTGGTATCTCTCCTGCTGACTTTCACCTATAATTATCTGCTTTCTTAATCTGTGTCACAGTCTTGTCCCCATTTAGTCCCAGTGTTCTGTTTGAGTTAACATTTTTGAACATGTGAACTGAGACAGTAGTGACAAGTCAGGTTTTTCAGGTACCAGGGTCATGTCGGTTCCTCCCTGATTGTTGGAGGGGTGGATGTGACCGGATCTCACCTGTACAGCATTTACCCACATGGCTCCTATGACAAACTACCTTTCCTCACCATGGGTACGTTCTTGTGTTTATCCTTGAGTGTGACGACGGGGTGTGATTTAAAGAATCACCTGCTAAACTTGATGTTTCAGGTTTATTTATTATATGGACCTTAAAAATCAAGCTGAATCTTAGGTTTTGGTTCCAGGCTCTGGAGCTGCAGCTGCTGTGTCTGTATTTGAGGACAGATTCAAACCAAAAATGGAGGTGAGACCTCTTTCATATCAAAGGTGTAATCTAATAAAACTGTGGTGTCTGTTTGGGGCAGGTAAAAACTGTTTATTTTTACATAAGTAAAAACCAGTCTTTGTGCCTATTGACTTTTCTTCCTCACTCCCTCAGCTGGGGGATGCTAAGCAACTTGTACGAGATGCCATTACTGCAGGCATTTTCTGTGATCTGGGTTCAGGCAGTAACGTGGACTTGTGTGTTATTACTGAGTCTGGAGTGGAGTACCTGAGAGGCTATGACAAGCCCACGGGGAAGGGCAAGAGGTGAGTTTTTACCCTTGATCAAAGGTACATTACACTCTTCTCTATCTTAAACCCTTCAACTTCCTGTTATATTCAGGTGTGAAAGAAAAACTAAAGCTCCTAATGTTGACACTAACAACTACTACTGAGTACTTTGGATACTTTGATGGAAATGGATATGAAGACAACTAGCATTTCAAAAGGGCAGTGGATGGATGTTATCCTCTAAGAGTTTTTTGTTTTTTGTCTGAGCTTCTGTCACCTGTTCATATTTGTACAGTCAGGAACAGGTCACATCTAACTGCACAATGTTATCAGATTGCTGTTTGTGTCTGTGCCTCTGCTTTAAAATAATAGTGGAATGGGTTCTCTCTATACTCACTGTGCGTCTCTTCTTGTATGTTTCAGAGAGGGGCAGTACAGGTACAAACCAGGCACTACAGCAGTCCTTACCAACACTGTGACTCCTCTCTTCTTAGATGTGGTTGAACAATCTGTCAACATCATGGACACAGAATAGAATACAACTAAATAATTAATGTTGGAATAAATGCTAAAATATGATGATAATGTGTCAGTGTGATGATAAGAGAACTTTTTCACAAAAGTTTTATTGAACTTTTATTGAAGCTCACTCCTTTACTAAAACTTCCCATTAACCAGGGGCGGATCTAGAAAAATATTTATGGGGTGGCGAGAGGGGGGCAGGAATTTTTGAGGGGTGGCAACATATAGCAGATGTATATACTGAATTTAATCACAGTTATCACAGTTTGATGAGAAATAGTAGACTAATATAATTTACATTAAAGCATATCTGTTTGCAGGACTTTATACATAACTTAGAACATGTATCTCGTGTGGATATAAGGGCACGGGCTGCCATTTACAAACTTATACAAACTTAATCTTATGCAATCAGTGTATTCCAGTTGAGGTTTCATGTGAAACAGTTCATATTAGGAATAAGTGACCATACAATGGGATCTAACTGAATAAAATTTAGAACTTTGGTAACACTGCTGTAGGTGGGGCATTATCATAGGAAAGGCATTAAGGTAAGACACTGGTGATGAGTGGCAGATGTGTGAGAGGGGAATCAAACTGTGTCAGAGTGACAGTGTTGCAGGCAGCATTTGTATAAGAAGAAACTATCCAAAGAAAAACTTACCCATGAAGATCTACGGAGTGAGCTGTACTAAGGTGAGCATTGCTACATGGTGATTCACTGATGGTCCTGGGTCAACTATGTAAATAAATGGGTCACGGTACTCAAACAAGGTACTGGACATGGCTTTTATTGTTTACTCAGAACACACATTCTCGCGATTTGTCCCTCAGTAGCTTGAAAAAAAATTTTGACAGATGAGGTTTTTACTGATAAAGTGATTTCATTATTAGATGGATAATTAATCAGTTTTTCCCTCTTTCTTCCTGTGTCTTCTTTCCTTGCTCCTTCGCTTCGCGCCACACAGTTTCGTGCCGCTCTGACGTTCTCTCGTGCTGCATTCATCCAGTCGGACATCGGAGATTCGCGCTCGTAAATGTCAAATTGGCCATAACTTTGAATTCATTGCTGCCAAGTGGGGTGGCAGCAGGGGTGGCAAGGCATTATTTTAGGGTGGCATTTGCCACCCTATGCCAACCCGGTAGATCCGCCCCTGCCATTAACTAAGGGGAAGCAGAAGACCAGAATCCTACCCCAAATTAGAAACTTACGAAGCCCGAGACATGACATGGGTGAAAAAAAGATATAACGTGCGCACAAAATAATAATTTGTTCCCTCGAAATACTAATTTGTGGCCACGAAATAGTATAACGTGCGCACAAGTCGTACCTCCGCCGGTGAAGCAACCTGGCTCTCAATAGTCTATTTAAATGCCTCTCGCTAATAATGAATCCTTGCAATGCCAGGCTTTTCACAATGTCTTTGTAGCTCATCCCCAGCCTAAAATAAAACTCAATCATACTATCCCTGTCCATCTGGTTGTTTAGCGCCTCTTCCTCTGCTCCTTCTCTAACTGTTAGAGAAGGTGCGCTCTATTTGCTTACCCAGCTGTCCAGGAATGATATTGATATTATTAATTAACAGTTAGTATTTCGTGTGCACGTGATATCCCACCCCCCATGTCATGTCTGGGGCTCCCTAGAAACGTTATATTGTAAATCTTCAATTTAATAGGAAAATTGTTGTGTCCAATTGTTTCCTTTGGTATAACTCCTATAGTACAGCCGTGGCCAAAAGTTTGATAATGACACAAGTATTAGTATTCATAAAGTTTGCTGGTTCAGTGTTTTTAGATGTTTTTGTCAGACGTTTCTATGCTATTTTTTTTTCTTTCGGCTTTTCCCTATTCGTGTTCATTTGTCAGGTGCCATTTATCCGCGCTTGGGACCAGCACAAGCATACCACTGGTTTGTGGGCGCCTTGTATCTGGGTTCCCCGTCGGCGAATTGAAAATAAATATTGCAATAAACAAGTGGTTCAACACAATGGTCTTTGTAGCATGTGCATAAAATAACTCAGCCACATAACAATGATGATGATGATGATGATTATTATCAGTAGTAGTGGTGTAAACTAGTAATGCAGCATATTATTTTAAGCAAAACAACCGAAAAACTATATTATACTACTAAGTTGTGTGTTTGGGGGGGGGGGGGTAGGTGCTAACAACAATGACTCAGACTAACCCGAATTTTACCAATACTGGCAGGCAGGATGCTAGTGATGTGCGAGTCCTGAACTATTCGTTCAAAATTCGAAAGACATCTTTATGACTCATGAATCATAATTCCTTGCCTCCGTTATCCGGTCACTGACTCATCCCTGCTTTTCTTACCCTAACTGCAAAGAAGATACCAGACAACATGTTACTATGGTGCGACAGTGACTGCAGGGACAGAAGTTAATCAATTAGCCCTGTGGGAAAAGCATAATCTCTGGTTTGTTGTTCCACTCCCTTTCCCTCCCCGCTATGAGCTATCATTCACCTGCTCACGGAAGCCTGGTCCCACACACAGTCCATGCTGTATGCTCTTCTCGCAGTGACCTGTTCAGATTCACAGCATATAAATCTATAATACAGTATTTTATGTAAACTTTAAGTACACATCATTACAATACATTAAACAAATGCATTATACCAAAACTATAAACACTAAAGCAGAAAATAAATAAATTGTTAGATGGAACAGAGTAAATGTAATAATTAAACTTAAAAGCACAATTGAAATTTAAAACTCTATCAAATTAATCAAGCTATAACAGCTTTCTTTACAATGATCAATTTATTATTTGATTTTGATTAAACACATTGATTGAATTGATACAACCCAGGTCTTATAAACATCATCCTTAAGTCTTTTTTTCCCAGTTATGTGATTATTAAAACACCCATCGTCATAGAAGAGTGGTTCCACTTTTTTTCCCTTTTTTTTTGTATTCACGGGATGAGTCTGTGGAAAAAAGAACAGGTCGCTATTCGTGGCTTGATGGTGTATCTTACACTGTAAGACCGGACCAAAATAAATTGCTTTGCATGATTATTAAACTAAATATATTGAGTTTATGACACATAATTCCAAGTTGATTTAATTCAAAATCACTAGCAATATTAATTTTAATAAACAAAATGACATTATTTTTCTCTTTTATTTTGCTGTAGAAGTTTTAACTTCAAACTACAACATGAAAGTCATGGAACATAATGTCTTGCCTATATAATCACATGTTTCCAACCTTTCTCTCTATGAGAGTTGCCAGTATTTTTCTGTCTAGTGGATGAATGCTTAGCCCTACTCAAAACTCAGGTTGGAAGGCCCATGCTTTAACAGACAACAACCTTAAATCATTAGCTCCTGATAACATAGTTCACATAAAACATGAAAAGGTCTTGCACCGTCATTTTCTCAGCTGTTTAACAACAGCACTTCTGATGCTTAAACAACTGATTTACAAAAAATTACATCAAAATATAGACAATATGGATGAATATGCTGGGTATTCCTCTGTTTTAATTAAACTTAAACATTAATATACCACTCTAAAAGTCAGCAAAAAATGGGAGGATTTTTACTTAAACAGACAGAAATATTTTCTTACTATTCCAAAAATAAGCTACAAATTGCTGAAATTTTAAAAGATTTTTGCTTTGAACACCCCTCAAACCCTGCTGCTCTGATCTGCTGATCCATTGGTTTACAAAAATCTAGTTGAGAAAATAACACATTTAGAACAATAAAATGACAGCAACTGGATCATCAACCCATGATATCAGTACCAATGTCATAAGACATAAAATGCAAACAGTGCACAAACAGCAACACGCTTTTCTAAAAGTGCAACATTAAAAACTAACCACCTGATATCTGGAGCAGTACAATAACTACCTGAAACCACATTTTAGACTTTTTTTTCAGTGTCTGAATTTTGGGTGCCAGCTCACTTTTGCGGAGGTTGAGCATCACCTGCTGGACAAAGTAGAAAATGTTTTTCATGTAGTTGGGATAATCCAGGTGCAGGGCGTAAATCAGTCCAAAAAGGACAGAGAAGACCTGAGGAAGGTTGGCCAGCTCATCCATGACCACACTTCCTTCCAGGATGATTCCCACTCTGGACGGATTCAGCTGAGGACTTTCTTCATCGATGCAGAGGATTCCTACTGGAGTCTGACTGTACAAGTCCTTGCCAATTGCATCCTGGCAAGAGAAAGAAATAGAATGACAAGTAGAGGACACAATCATGCCAGTTAGATGTTTAAAATGAAAAGCCTAAGAGAAAATAAACAGTGAACACAAAGTAATTATTGAAAGGACAATAGAGACTGGTCATATTTGGATCTGTGCATTACAAGTACTGATTGCAAAACTGTCAGTTTGGTAACTTGACAACTAAGGCGTTTACCCACTTTCACTCCCAGCTGTGCTGAATCTGGGATCCTTTTTTGAGAAAAACTGCTCACAGAAACTTTCATGTTGCTATGCAACATCTTTGTAAGTCACATTGTCCAAATCATTTAATTTTGGCTCACAAAGTTATGCAAATGTTGGTTCCTAAACTCATACAATGGTTTTGAGTGCACTTGTTGGAATAACCAAGATTTAACAAGCAACCCAAAACCTGGGCTTAGACATTTGCCTAAATTCCAACTAGTGACCCTAAAGTACAGAAACAATTGGTGCATATAAAAGGAATCCTACAAGGTTACAAGTTTCTGTGAGCAGCATGACTGGTATTGAAAGTGGGTGAACGCTCTTGAGGTCCGGGCTTTTACTTTGTACAACAACAAAATATTTAATATTAACAGGGTTTTTCAGTTTAGTCATGCCATTAATCAATAATGTAGATATTCAAATAGCTGTTGCTAAGTATTCGTAGGATAGTCTTAATTAATGGTTCAAAAATGGAAAAAAAACCAAAACATGCAACTGCAACCTTTACAACAGATTATTTTACTTACAGAGGCAGCCTTAAAAAAGGCAGAAGGATCATCTCCTAAAATGACTGATAGTCCCCGAAGACAAAGGCACCCGATGTCTGTTGGCTCAGTGGTCTGTAGAGGGCAAAGAATATAACATAGTCTACTTAGGCTACTCAGATGTATTTGTAGTAGATGTATCCCACCCCATAAAATTTGTTCTGACAATAATTGCAAATCTTCAAGAGATGACAGAAGAAAAGGACATTAAAGAGGCGGCGAGAGGACAGGATAGAAGATGAGAAAATGAGGCAGGAGATGAGAGAGAATGAAATGAGAAGAGAGAACGGAGAGGAAAAGAGATGAAAGGGAAAAAGAGGGAGATGAAACAAGAAAACATGAGAGCAAAGAAGAAAGGAATCAGAAAAGGGAGAAAAATGCAGTGGCATGAGAGGTAAAGAAATGAGATTCGAAAATACAGAGGTAAGGGGATAACAATGAAAAGAGGAAAGAGAGCAAGGTGGAGAAGAGAGGAAATGGAGAAAGTAAAGGGAAAGGAGAGAAATTTGCATTGCGGGAAGACAAGGAGTTGACTGATGTAGACAACTCAACTCACCTTTGTCCAGCGTAAAAGCTCAGCCAAAAACTGTCCAGTAAGGACTTTCTTCTTCTTGAAGAGGTACATCAGGCTTGGACAGAAACGGTCAAGTGCATCAAAGAAGTTTTCTCTGAGGTTTTTCCCAACCACCCTGCTGAACTCGTAATAAGCCAGGAACATGAAACACAGCAAACAATGTATAAGCCCATGGTCAAATGGCCTTAAAGTTCATCCTTAACACAACATGCTATGAGACTGCTATCAGCCTGTTCTTCCACGTCATTCATCCATTTTCCTACTCCATCTTGTATTTAGACGACTTCTGGCTACTTTACTATTTGACGTTAAACATGAATATTGCAAACATGAGCAAGGCATGAATTTACTTATTCATTTGCTAATTTTATTTAACATTACAATTAGAACACATTCATACAAACCTGGCTGTCTGTGAAAAGAGCTGGATGGCAGGCTTGTTTTTGACAACTTCTTTTCTGCGAAGAGCAAATGTCACATCCATTTATTTCTTAACATGGGATCCATCTGGTTTTGTCTTCATCATTTCATTGACCAGGACCTGGCGAGCTCCTTCCAGGTTGTGGTCATCCATCCCCTCTGGATAGTCAGGTAGGAGATTTATTTCCCCTTTCCTTGGCTTCGTGATGTCTTTTTTGGGAGGGTCACCATTTGTAGCGTACCTTCCACGTTTACCACTATTGACAGTGACATCAAGTCGACCCAGCTGGCGCATTTTGGTTCAATAATTACCCATCTTAAACTTCAGACTGTTCTTCCATCTGTCCCAGCCAGAGGATGACCCTGATTCTTTAAGACAAGGGTGGGTCTGTACTAAGGCTTTTGCAACAGATTCAAAATCTTCCTTTGATAGGTATGCATTAAACGCATACATGGTCTCGGCCAATTTCTCGAGGATGTCATGTTTTAGCTCTTTTGTCACTTTGAGATAGGTTGCATCCTTAAGATACAGCAGGTTACCTTGGCGGAGTCTATACTCAACATCAACTGGAAATTTGGGAATTTCAAACACCTCTGGCCACTGGAAACTTCTTTCTGAAGAGGAGATGGACAGTATTTCTGTGTCTGCCTGGCTAATTGTGTCACTACACAATTCAGGTTGTGCAGTGACTGGTACCAGCTCAATCATCGGGATGATTTTGATGGTTGGTTTCTCTGGAAGTTCAGAGAGATCAGTGAGGTTGCACAATTCATTGTTAAATTCTGGATCTTGGTATTGTAGAGCAAAGCTGTAGTTGGTTTGGAGGGTGCCTTTGAGCCAGTCAATCAAATCTTCAAGTTTGTCTGGTAGTGTTGTCATTGTCATTTTTCTTATATCTCCCTCAGAGACAATAACCCTCATGGTTAATTTCTGTTGCTCAGCCATCTGGGGAAAAATGATAGACAGGTATTTAACAAATAATAAATCGCCTCAGTGTCACCATAAGTTCTCCTTGTACCCTGTACGCTGACAATGGGAGCACATCATGCAACTTGACCACACACATAGTAGTGACATCATTACAGTGAAGTTAGTAAGATCTTAAATGTTCCATGTACCATGCTGTCATCTTCTGGCAAACAAAGAATGTCTGCATTAGCTGCAACATTTTTTTTTAAAATCTGGACAAATTCAGGGAGACATGAGCATGAGCCAGCAGAGTATCATGCCTGAATGATACTTGATTCCATCTACATAGACAGATGAAACATCAAGCACTGACCCTGGGGTTGTAATGTTTTGAGCAAGAAATGTCTGAACATTCAAAGCGAAAGAGGCAAGCAACATCGGGGTAGCCTTTGTCATCTCACCTGATGCTCTGAAAAATGAACTACAGTCAAGATGGTAACTGACTATTTTCTGGTGTTTGGTATCAAGCGTCAATGCAACATTCTTGAAGTTTTGAGCATTGCAAATTGCCCTTTTTTGAAGAACTTATGCTTTCCCTCAAAATGCATTGTCCAAACCTCAGACAGGGGACTATAATTTTTTTAGCTGAGGGTAGTGTTCAATATAGTCATGCTTTGGCCTTAGACGAAAACCGGAAAATGCTGACTGCAGCAAGTGCCTGTGCTCTGCTATTTTACACTCCAGGAAATGCAGTGTCTCTTCAGTGTGCCTTGGTGCCACAGCAAGCTCAGTGATGTCTTGAGAAGCATGAGAATTTCCCAGGTGTTGTCACCCTCAGGGACACAGTGACCAATAAGAAATGGAAGGAGCCTTAATAGACACCAATTCTCATGTGCATTTCCACCAATAGTCCCTTTGCTGGAAAATCCCTTTCCAATTATCTGAGGTTGGTCTGTTTTGTCAGTAAATGTGTAACTAAAATGCCTGATGGTCTGACTGAGCATACCTAGTATGAAATACCTCTTGCCTATCAGGTCTGTAAGACACAGGGACAACTCAGCTGGAACAATGCCTTCCAAGATATCATGTAAGATGTCAGGAGGGTACCCACTGACCACATGAAAGTGCTCGAGATTCTCAGTTAAAGGACATGCACCTTTCACACCATAGGTCCCACTCAATCCTGGGTCGTGCTCACCTCCTGCACCTGCTTATCATGGGACTCTTTGTCTCTGAGTTGAAAGAAACCAGAACATACATGTTGTTGAGCGTCACTATTGCTGGCTGAACAGAATCTGCAGAACTTGTTGACAGCAAAGCTCTTCAGGAATCCTGCAAGGGAGTGGGCACCAAGATTATCAGCTGAAAATAAAAATACTGTACCTTTTACACTTGCACCAAGTTGCTCAAGGTAAACACCATTTTGCTCCAACAACATTAGATCATAGATAAGAGGTTGCAGAACCTTTGCATAACCATACTGTTTGACTGTGGAGGTATTGCACAATAGAGCAAGCTGGATCAAGTTGAGGGTTGACCTATATTTTGAAGGTATGTTGGCAATAACCCAGTATACTGCACACATTTTGTGTTTCAGCTTTGACGTTCCAAGAGGATTGGCTGCTTCAAAGTCATCAATGTATAGGCCAAGAGCAATTGTGAACTCGTCCCTTGCAAGAAGTGAATTTTCCTTAAAGTACTGCCCATCTGCATATGATCTGTATTCCTTTGGTATGTGAACTTTTTCTGACATAGCTTTGTCTAAAACATAATTTTTATTAAGCAGCTTCTGTAACATGGGAATAATGGGAACATATGAAAGAGAGCTTTTGCCTTGTTTCACAACATATTCTATAGGACTTACCAATGGAAACTCTCTGCGTACATAGGCTGCTCTCTTTTTAGCAGTTCTTAAGGGTCCATCTTTGACACAATATGTCATCATGCTACTATCTGATACAGCACTGATAATTTCTTTCACAACTGTTTCATCCATGTCCGCATAATATTTCTTTAGTTTGGTTTGAAGAAGTGGCTGTGATAACTTATTGATCTGACAAAGTTGCTGTATCATTTCTTGCACAGCACTTTCTGGTATGTGTAGAACAGTTTGCATTTTTAGCAAAAGAGATGCCAAGTTGTGCTCAAGCTGTTTGTAAATCATGAAGATCACTCTCACTTGTTACTTCACTCACTTCTTCTAAGTCCTCCATATCGCCTGCATCTGATATTTGCTCTTGTGCAGCCTTACTGTCATGGCTTACGAAATGATCATCACCAATGATTTCTGCCTTAAACCTCTTCCAATTCTGTTCCTTGTGTACTTTACTCTTGTGTGCTTTGAAACTGGAGTAAATACTACTTTCAAAGTTACAGTCTTTGTCAGGGCACCTGACTTTATGGTTTACTTTTAGATGTGCAGAATGCAGGTGAGTAAAGAATTAATTTTCAGAACAAGATTCAGCAAACCCACATGAAAGACAGCTAAACTTAGCTGCTTATTTTCTAGGGATGCAACAGCATTCAATATTTTATTGAAATGTTCAATACGTCCTGTTCGGTTCAATACACAAAGGCAAACAACAGTATTTCGGTACATTTCGGTCCGTCATAAAACTTTATCAACACTTGGTACAGCGCATGCTGTGCGATTAGATACACTTGGAGCAGACACAGTAGAGAGCAGCACTGCACTGTTCAGGCCCAGTGCCACGCTCTGTTCATGGTGCCTTCAGAGTCAATCAGAAGTCCCTGAATTTCCCAGGAGCCAATCAGCGCTCGGCATGCAAATACTGGAAAAGAGAGTGGAGAGTAAACCTTGAGCAAACATGGCTAGTGTACGGGACTCAGAAAAAAGAAAATTTGGAGAGGTGCCATCCTCTTACAAGTCTGCGGTGTGGGATCATTTTGGATTTAGCGTCGACTACGATGACAACGGAAAAATGACGGTCAACAAAGCACGGTGTGCAAGCATTGCTTTGCAGTTGTTTAAATATTTTGAATTGATGCTGCATTTAATGTCATGTTCACATTTGTTGATTGTATTTGTAGCAGTTCAGTAGTTTCTATGAGTGGGTAAAAATGTTGTTTATATTTATTAGATACTACACTTTCTATTTGATATTGCCTATTTTTGATAAAGAGCAAGTAAGATAAGTGTTCCCTTTTTATCATGCATTTTGTGGTTTGACTACATCTGTGCTATTCTCTGATATTCTATTTGTAACAGTTAAGTAGTTTCTAATTATGGTGGCTACAATAATTTTTGCTGTTTATTATAAAAATGTAACACCCTTCCATAAAAAACAGAGCAGTATCCAATAAAAAATAAAGTGGTTTGACTATATCTGTGCTTGCTTTTAATTATTTTTACATGCAATATTGTGCCTATTCTAGTGAGTAGTTTTATAGTAAGATATCGAAACCGTACCGCTACCCAAAAACCGTGATGCATACCGAACCGTGGGAAAACTGTACCGTTGCATCCCTAACATCTACACCTGGTGGCTGATCCGGAGTTTTCGTGTGAATGCGGGATAAGTGGAATTTTAGTGCATTTAGTGATTTAAATGTACATAGGCATTCCTGATGTAAATAAGGAAATGGTTCTGTTCTTGCATAACTCCCATGTTTTAGCCTATAATGTTTAAATAGCTGTGCTCTTTTTTCACAGTAAGTCCAGGTAGCCGTACTCGAGGTAGCCCACGGTACGGTCCATACCTCGGTTTTTGGGTCACGGTTTCGGTACGGTTTTGGTACGTATTTTGGTCACGAAGCGACATTTTTTTTCTACCAAAATGATTTATTTATTTTGCTTGTCAGAACAAGATCCAAACAATTCTGGTACTGAATAACACTTTAAGTTAACAGTTGGTTAACAAATACAAAACTTAGTAGTAGACTTAATAGTAGACTTAGTCTTAGACTTAGTAGACTATTAAAATATTAATCTCCACCTTCACCCTGCTGCCTCAGGCTCCTGCATTTGGGTCCTCACCCCAGCGTTACCCCTGCATATCCGTGATAAATGTGTGCGTTATGAAGTGTGAAGTGAAGCAACTCATTGCCATCTGACTTGGCTCTCAGACAGCCAGCCACAAGAGCTGCAAAGGTGTTTTTTTTTTTTTCTTTTGGTGGGGGGTGACAACCGCATGAGTGATGATGATTGGCTAAGGTAGAGTAAGATTTTGTGGTAAGCCAACCAGAGGCGGGTCTTGTTTACACAAAAACACGCGCACAGCAGCCTCACATAAACTATCAGGGATAGCCCGCAGCAATGGTGAGTCCCGAGGCGATTTGTAAAATCACCGTCCGGAGCATTCAGATGTAAAGTTGTTGTTTCCGAGGTAGAAGTTTTCCTGCTTCTGTGTGTGTGAGCTGCATATATATATATGTAATTATTATTATAATTATGATTTAAACTGTCAGTTGTTGGCACTTGTCTGTATACACGTTCATATCAACTAAAATAATAAAAAAATACAGTTGGGAAAAAATGCAGGTCAAGAAGCGGTGATGACTATTGGACTTGGCTAATGAAAAAAGTATTTTAAAAATTGGACCGAAAGAGACAATTATATTGTTAATCACAATTATATCTGAGACAATTAATTGTGTAGCAACATTTGGAATTGTTACAGCTCTAGTGACAGCCCTGTTCAATCCTGTGATTAAAAAAATGCTCCTCCATTGTGTTGATGGCTTATTGTTAAAAAATAAATGAATTGTAAAGTGGAGGGGACACAAAGAGAATTTCAAAAAGTGAAAGCTCATGTCCCCCTGTTCCCAGTGGAAATTAAACCCTAAGCTACAATAAATCTATATCTTGATACTGCAAACTTTAAGTGTATGTTAACGTCCGGGCGTTGTAATATAACTTTGTGTTTATGTTCCTTACAGATTAGCTAACATTCAGTAAGTTTCCATTATGAAAGCCAATATGGTCAAGTAACCTAGACAGTTGACATTAAAATGTCATAGCTTTGTCACATGCATTAACTAAGCATTTTCACTAGATTTCTGTTTGTTTGTTTCAAATAATTAAACTTAAGCTAGCCTATTTAAGTGCCGTCAATGGCCGTCTCAAAACGTTAATTTAAGGGCACTTACCAGATTCAATAAACTGTAGTGCAACAACGGACCGTCGTATCTTTTTCTCTCTTTTCTGACCAATGTGCTCGGCTGCAGCCGCCTCGAATGACCGTGGCTTCTGTGTTGTCGGTCGGGTGTTCAATGCAGCTAACACAGCTAGCGAACAGTTAGCTAACAGGAGAAGAACATCACATCTAATGTTAACTACGTAAACTTGCAGTAACAACTATCCTATGTTAACTATGTTTAAAGAGCATATTGCAGGTTAAACTTTTTTCAAAATGTATATATAATCTTGTCTAAAAAATACCGTTTGAAAAAATTTAGTCCAAAAAGTGAGAGCTAAGCCTCTAAAAACGCTCTTTTTTTCAACACCGCATCATATTACGTAGGCAGAAGGAGCTATATGCTAGGCTCTGCCATCACTCAGTGTGGGAGTAGGTTATCAGGTTGTCAGTCAGAGCGGTCATGATATAGAGAGTCGGTGTGTTTTCAGTAGTGTTGTATTGCATTCATTTTTCATTATCATGGCAAATTATTGCGTTTGTGGAGGTTGCACAAACTCCAGCCTGTCAGGACAGGTTAGGTTTCCTAACAGGAAAAAAACGGTACTATCTTTCGTGCCTGGGTGCGTTGTGTGCAGTTGAAGAGACGGGACTTTACGGCTGCATCAGCCACGACAAACGCTGTCGTGTGTGGCTCTCACTTTAGACCGGAGGATTATCAATCAAGCAATCTGATGAAGTTCAACATGAGATGCCGAAGCAAGACCCATTACAATGTTAAAAGTGAAAATAAACCTCATAAATGTATTTATGGCAGAGCTGTTGGCACAGATGTACCACATGAAATGGCTGTTTGTGTGTGTGTAATTACCTATACCATTTACTTCCATTCTATTTCAATTTGGTAAATCAAAAAATTTAGAGTTTTACAAATCTGCTGAACATTCAGCATTATTATCTACTTTATTATCCGAGTTCATATATGGAAAATAGAACATGTAAGTAATAAAGAGAGTAAACTAAATAGAGGAATTAATTATTTCTGCCCTAAACATAACATACTCGTGTCTGCTGGCCTGGAGAGGTCCATGCTCCTGCCTGTAGTGCATGTAGGCTATCTGAAGCACGTAGGGATTCAGACAGCAAGCATCAAATCCTGGGTGCTGTGTGAAACACTGCACTTGGAGCCTGGGGGTGACATTCTCCACTAAGGCACAGTAGGCATCTACCTCCCTGCAGCACATGCTCTCCTCGGCTGTGGTCATGGCCTCGCATTTCCCACACAAGCAGCTATCAAACAAAACGTGGATCACGAAAGTGTTTCTTTCCCTCAGCAATAGTACAGCGCTATACCTCGTAGTGTTGACGGATCTTGACACTTCATCAAGATCATTAATTTTGATTATTTGTAAGTATCAATACTCCTGCCTGTAATAGATGACCATTAATAATTTTGCTATTGCCTGACATATGATGGTAATTTGTATCCTTAGCTGACGTGTGTAAGCCAACACCTGTTTCTCACCAAGACACCTGCCCTGCTCTCCACTGATTGTCCTGACACCACAGCTCTGTCTCTCTCCTCTGACCATTTACTCTCCCTTGGTCTCTCTCTGCTCTCTGGGGCGTATAACAGGCTCGTAGTTATAGGGCTGCGGTCCGTCATAAGTGTGAGCAGCATCATGTTCCTGCCTACGCCTGTTTGAATATCCCCTCCTCCTGCTCTCTTTCTCTCCCTACTCTACCCAACTTTGCCCCCCACGAGCCTGGTTCTGCCCGAGGTTTCTGTCTCTTAAAGGAAGTTTTTCCTTGCCACTGTCGCCAAGTGCTTGCTCATGGGGCGATCTGTTGGGTCTCTTTAAATAATTTTATAAAGAGTTTGGTTTAGACCTGATCTATATGTAAAGTGCCTTGATTGGCGCTATACAAATAAATTTGATTTGATTTGAATTGATCTTCTCACTTTATTTATTTTTGGTCTGTTTTTCAGGAAACAAAATAACACATTTTAGCCATTTTTTCTGGCAACAAAATTGCACATTATAGTCATTTTTTCCAGGTAACAGAATCACATATTTTAGTCATTTCCAGACAAGACAATTACATATTTTGTAATGCATATTTCTGTATGCTCTCCCTCTGCCTACGTCACTTCTGCTTTAGCTTTTTCAGATGCATAAGTAAAATATTTCTCACAAAAACGGCTCCAGAAGCCTAATAAATGTATTTACCAATATATTTTGAAGAAAAAATAGTTCCTATATTATTTTTCTAAACATTGATTCAATAGGGGCTCTATCCTGCAATATGCTCTTTAAGCTGTGTACTTACATGATCTGACATGTTTCCAAAAGTGTTGTAATCCAGAGATATATCCACAAACAGCCACTCGAGTAAGAAATAGTGATGGACGGATCGATCCCATGGCATCAATATATCAATATATATTTTGGTATTGACTACTCCATTAAAGTATCGACTACTAATTCATAAATGCGAAATAAAGGCGCATGTGTCTACTTCAAATATTTTTTAGGTAATTTACTCCAGTGTTTTGTACCGAAATACGCTCCCAGCCCGCAGCATATTGAACTGGTCCATCCAAGTCATCTGACCAGAAGAGCCGCGAGTTGTGTGTTTACATCCTGCTAGCAACAACACGGCAAGGAGCACGTGCATTTCTGAGTTTCTGACAGAGCAGAGAAAATAAAGAAATGGCCGACAGAAAGAGAAGCTAACTCTTTTTGAGAAATGTTCTTTCTGTACAAAAGTGTACACTTACATCTCTGTCAGGACCAAACTATGCCGGTCACCAGAGGTATGGTTAGTTTGACAAAGTAAAAGTTCAAATGTTCACTTTTTTGTTTTTTACAATTTTATTTCATTCATATTTTTGTTATTATTTATTGTATTGTATTAATGGTAAATGTATTGTTTTGAAAATAATGCTCAGCAAAAGTAAAAAAAAAGCTCAAATGTGTTTTATTTGATTAATATTTATGTTAATTATTTGTTTAACTTTTATATTTTGAACTGTGCACATTAAAGTTGTTACATTATTTGACGTGATTTGTTTTAAAGGTACTAATATTATGATTGAGAAAAAATTCGCTAATAAGAAATTACCAGTGATCGGTATCGGTAATCAGTAATGAAAATTTTATGCAAAAAGTAATCAGTATTGAATCTTAAAAGTGTGGTATCGCCCATCACTTGTAAGAAACGCAACACAACTGAAAAAATTCTGTGTTGTGAATGGTGCAGCCCTTTGAAGCAGCCCCTCCTCCCCCACTAAAAGATCAAAACAACCCCCGAACTGGTAAACTGAAAAATACACTGTTAAATCAAACTTTCCCACCAACAGCTAGATCTACATAGTCCCAGATACATCAAGCTGACTATAGAGAATAAATATTAACTGCAGCTCATTTTTTGATTTAGAGCAAAAGATGCAACTGCCAATCTTTAAAAGTTAAAATGGTGGCCCTTCACAACTCATTGGAGATAAAAAGGTGTGGTCATGACTAAAACTTTAAGGCTATTCAACTTAAACTTATCCACACTTAAGACTATGTCTACAAATAATAAGAATATACTTATCATTTTATAGTAATGAAATAAAACTTAAATCATTTACGTACATTGTAATTAAAGCATTTGATTAAATACAAAGTCTGGACTAACAGTGTAGGGAAAAGGAAGAGGATCTTTTTAAAGAGCAGAGTAAATCAGACACTTAAGTTCACAAAAACAGTACTTTGTGTTACTCTTGTTTTTAAAATTGATGTTTTCAAATATTGGTATTGATTCTGACCTAGGATGGTGGGGACATTACCAATGAAGTGATGTTGATTGTTATACACAGAGGTGCCACAATGTCTGATCCAACCAATGCAAAGATTGTGATTGAGGGAGTAGACGTCCTGGAAGACCTGGATGTGCCCAGAGCCTGTGCGTTGCTAATGGGGCTGATAGACGCACTCAACCTCAACTACTCAAAAGAACTGAAAAACACTTTTGAGGTGTTTCAGAAGGTGTTCCTTGAGTTGGATGGTCTAAAAGCCAGTCAGAAGGTTATGTCTCTCAAAAATAAACTGCTGTACTAAAAATGTGAAGAATTTAGCTGTCTGAATCACCTTCATTCCCTGCACCTGGTTTTCCCCACCCATCTCAACACCTGGGGCTCATTCCCCCATCAATCCTCCAGTACTTATACCAGTCCACTTTCCCCTGCCCTCTGCCAGATTGTCTAGTGTTTTTTGCCTAGCTCTCCAGCATTCCCTTATATCTGCCTGCCTGCCTGCCTGCCTGTTTACCCAGTCTGAAGATTCTGCCTAGTCCCTTGGATTTGTTTGCTTGCCTGGTTTCTCAACCCTGTTTGTTTTCCTGGACTGATTCAAGTTTATTGGACCATGCTCCTGTCTCTGAGTTCATGCTTTTGGGTTCCTCAGATCTGAGGCCTGACAGTACAATCTGGCCAGAAGGATGAACCTAGCCGAATCAGATTCAGTGGAACGTTAGCTGACAGCTCAAGCCGCGGCTATCCAGTCCCAAGAGGTTCGACTCAACACCGTCGCCAGGGGCCTTCAGGAGTTCACTGCTCATCAGGACCGGAGATTGGATGCCATCTACGAGCAGATGCAGCAGCTCTTCCTGCCACGAGCTCCAGCGGCCAAGCCCCTGCTCCCTCCTCCAGAGCAGTACTTGGACAAGCCAGGAACCTGTCGGCCTTTCCTCACTCAGTGCTCTCTCCTGTTTGAGTTCTAGCCTTCCTCCTATCCGACAGAAAGGTCCAGAGTGGCTTTCATTATTTCCCAGCTCACGGGTAAAGCTATAGGTTGGGGTACAGCCGAGTGGGAGAGGCAGTCCATAATCTGCTCCTCAGTTAAACTTTTCTCTGCTGAACTAAGAAAGTTTTTCGATCATGTCACTCCCGGGAGAGAAGCAGCTCGGGGACTGCTCAGCCTGGTGCATGGGGGAAAGGAGTGTAGCAGACTTCTCCATCAAGTTTCGCACCTTGGCTGCGGAAATAAGTGAAACTCCGCCTCACTTTATGATGCCTTTTACCACGGCCTCTCGGACAGCAATAAAGATGAGCTGGCGGCTCGAGATCCCTCTGAGGACTTGGACGACCTCATTGCTCTTGCCATTCGCATGGATGGGCCCCTGAGAAAACGCTTAATCTGCCACTCTCTGGGTCTGCAGAGCCCATGCAGTTGGGAAGAACTTGTCTCTCCTTGGCAGAACACCAGCACCGCGTGCGGGAGAACCGGTGCATGTACTGGGGCCAAGCCATTTTGTTGTTTTTTGCCCAGTAAAAGAACAGGCTCACCAGTAGTTTAGGGGATGCTGGTGAGCCAAACTATCCAATCTGAAATGCCCTCTCGACCCCTTTTTCATGAACAATTCATCATGGCCAGTCAGACCCATACCCTGGTTTTTTCATTTGAAGTGGATCAAAGAGGAGCCAGATGGTCGAGACACAGGAATCAGATGGGGATCCTCTTTATTCACAGCAGCCCTACTAATAACGTTGTCAGAGACAAAATCCAACATTACAGAATGTGACATACCCTTTTATACTAAAGTCAGGCTATGTGCGTGTATTGGGTGGATAGGCTTCATCCTCTTTACCAGACCTTTGTGGCAATCTCAGCTGCCACAGAAGGTGGGATACATTTCTCAAATTCACTTATGTTGAACTTTGGCCGTGTTGGTTACACAACACTATGTATGTGTGTATTGTGTACAGTGGCAAGGAAGTTTTTCGTTGCCAAGTGCTTGCTCATCGGGGGATCTGTTGGGTCCCTTTAAATAATTTACAAAGAGTTTGGTCTAGACCTGCTCTATATGTAAAGTGCCTTGATGTAACTTTTATGATTTGGTGCTATACAACTAAATCTGATTTGATTGGTGCACTTCTCTCTTACCCCAAACTCCAGATGTTTCCTTACTTGTTATTCTGACCTGTTCCATGACAGTATGGGTCATGGTGACCTGGCTCTCACGGTGATGCCCAAACAGGGACAATACCCCTGGGCCCTGTCACTCCCCTACATATCCCCTTTGAAATCACTGTAGTGATTTAAACTACATGTGTTAAGTATAAATGATGGATAACATAACATGCAAAACTAAAACAGTAAAATAAAATGATATTCTGGATATTCACATGAGTACTATATTACTGTGATAATGATAACATTCATCAAGATGCATTTGAAGTACATGAGACAGTTCACAACTTCAGAGATGTATGGCAGCAAAAAACCTTTCAGGAAAATTCTCCCATGGCCCCTTCCCCACAGGCGACCAACTTCACAAGTCACACCTTGAACCGTGAACCAACACAACACAACCATAATAACTCAGGCAATGAATAATGAAATTAAGTGGATATTGATGACAGTTAGGACTGTGGTGATACACTGATTCTTACTACTAATACCTTCATCAAGAATATATGATGAATACATTTATGTGTAAGCAGGTCTTTGTTGCATCTAGCAGCCTATATGTTAGTGACTATGTGAAAGCTGTTCTTCTTTGCATATATCAGCAGCAAGCAAGTCCTTATTGCAAAGGCATGTGGAAATAGTAAAACGATTCTAATGAGCTAGCTAAACCTTCTATATCAGGAGTGTTACATGGTACTGGGAACTGAACCTCTTTCCCAGAAGTGTTCAACCTTCATCACTCGACTGACTGCAACTCAACCTCTACCACATTAGCTTAACGAGTATATATGCATTTGTGCAATTCCGTTCATTGAGTCCATCAACAGGTCTTAATGTCCATGTCCCCCCTGTCGGGCTCCTATTTGTTCTGACACATTTCCTTAATACCTGTGTCCCTTTTTCCTCACCGTACTCAGAACTTGTTCTCCTCTTGCTCCGATTCATCCTCAGAATCATTGGCATTGTTCAAATAATCAGGTACTGGGAACAAGTCCGCGTCTGCCAGCAGTCCTTGGACCACTGGTCGCATGTGAGTCATTTGTCCATTTGCCAGTACATTTACCATCTGAGCTTCCTGCAGGCCCATCATCATGTCCATGAGTCTGTCCATGGCTCGCAGGCACTGTCTCCTCAGAATGGGAACGATGCAACATGCCAAAAAATAAACCAGAATTAAAACTAAGGCAGCACTCATGGCTGCCTTGGCCAAAATGGCTCCCCATTTTCTTAAATTTAGGTCCAGCCAATCCAAAGGCAGGCTACCTGCCTTCCCTGCCCAGCATTTCCCTTCATCTCTACTTTTAGCTTTTGTAATTTAGTCATGTCCTCTGTGAATGAGCCATCAGCACTTGTGTTATTTGGGATGTAAGTACAACAGTATTTTCCGAACATTTGACAAACACACCCCCTTTCTGCTGTCATCCATTCCAACACCTGCAGATTCTGCTATGCTACCGAAGTAGTCGCATGCAGCTGTTCCCCCAATGCTCTAAACAGTTCACTGCTGTAGTTGGTGTACCTCTGCTGGTTGTAGTAAATGTAATTTATCCAGGTTACATTTATTAATTGTGACCCAGGGTAATATGGACTCTAATCCTGCTTTTACCTCATTTTGTGCCTTAAATTCATCGGGAATCCCTGTTGGCAGTCCTATCGCATCTAGCTGTATTCTTTCGTCCAGAATGAAATGTCGCTTTGACCTTCGAGGTTGATCTGACTCCATTTCCTGTTTGATTATTCCGTTCACTCCCTCATACATTACTACCATTGGGATTCGCAGTCTAACATAATCCTATCCACCTTGATGGGAGAATATTACGCAACACATCATCCCCACACATCCAAAAACTGTCTGCAACAGCATTGGTCTGCTCACTTAACAGGTGTAGAATTGGATGGGTCATATTTACGACCTCACAGTCTTGGTTCAGTGACACTGGATTCTCAAACCATACAGTCTGGGTAATAAATTGGGGTTTTATCTATGACTCTGGAAACCATGACAGCACCCAGGTGACATTACAGTTAACAGTTGTATTCCCTACCATTATACCCCGAGAATCATTCAGGAAGCCTCCACTGGCAAAACACTCATAGTCTCATGTATAGTCAACATTGTAATCGGTTGGTGGCTCATTCTGTGATGTGAGCATGCTAAACTCTTCACACTGCTATTTGAACTTACAGTCTGGGCATTTGTCCAAATAGTTATGGTTTCGCCTGGAGCCATACAGAAGTCTTCACCACACACCACACATTGGGTTTCTAAACAATGGGCTCAATCTTTCCTGTGTCTTAAACTTTCCTTCAGTACATTGTTGTGGTTGGTGTCGTGCACAATCGTTAAATGTATCTTTCTCGTGGATCACCATGGGAATTGTATCAGGAGACTCGGCGCATACTAAACACCCGTTACTAGTAATTCTTTTAGTTACCCATTTGTACCACCCATTATAATTAGCAGCCTCCCAAAGTTCCCAGTTCGCCACGCACTCTCCTATGTCTCGGGTGCGGAGTATCCCATTGCTCCCTCTGTCCAAGCAACTGGTCTGGATCAGCTTGATCATAATCCTGGCTATAATCGTCATATACATCTTGATCGTCCTCCTCTGTCTTATCCGGGGTTAGAGTGATTTCTTCTACATTAATAATCTTAACTGTTGGTTTAATGGTGACTGTATGGACAGTAGTTACTATTTTTTCAGTTGCAGCTACGGGCTTGGTGGTGACTGGGTGAAAGATGGTTCCTATTTTCTCAGTTATAACTACTGGATTTGTTGTAACTATCACTGTGGGGGTCATGGTCTTATTAGTTTCCACTATGGATTTAGGTGTAACTACGTGGGCCGTAGTGACTTCTTCCTCAGGTTCAGGAATGGGATGGACATCCTGGCTGATGTCGTTTCTATGCATCTCTTTACCCTTTCCAACAGGTATCTCCAGGTCTACCCTTTCTTTTATCTTTAGCGTGAGATGGGTTACTTTGGTTTCTGGCGGGCTCTTAATTTTAATATACACACTATACTCATTAACTCGGATTCATAGTTTTGCCTAATCTCATTTCTACCTTGAGTGGATCCCCCAATATTAGGGTCATCTGGCACGCCTGAGCCCCCCATTTCCTACCACTCGAAATCCCACAGAGCTGTCTAATGTATTCCCCGGCTGTGACTACTGGTTCTATGGTTGCTTCCTCTAACTTAATATTACTTGGTGAGGTCCAGGTTGCCTCCCATACCCATGCCATGTGCATTTCTCATTTAACGTTTGTCTTTGCATTGTTTTTTATCGTCAAGGTTGGTGTGTCAAGAGCCTGATGTAGGAAACTGGTATGGGCCCTAGCACTGTCTGGATGGATGTTTGTTTTTGCATCATACTCATCTGAGTCATTGGGAGTGGCTCCTTTCATGGCCTGATGCTCTCCCTCTGGCGTCCTGCAGTCGCTTGGATCTTCTTGGGCCTGGCAGGGGCTGGTTGGCACCAGCTTCATCTGTCCCAGATTGCATAGTGACATCAACAGGAGGATGCTTATCACTAGCTTGTGCCCAACAGTAATTTTTCTCATTGTCTTCTGTCAGTTTTATACTGCCCTTTTTGTCTCTTGGAACCTTTTTGATGCAGTGATTCAGGTTGATACCACATTTTGTTTCCTTCCACCTGGACAGCCATTGGCGTTGCTCTTACAACTGTGTAAGGTCCTTCGCGTCTAGGCTCCTGCCACTTCTGCCTGAAGACTTTCACATACACCTGATCTCCTGGCACCACTGGTCGGGCTGGATCCTGATCCTGGTTGACCTCTCTAGCTTTTTCCTGTAAATATATAGATCTATGGATAGCAGTTAGTTGTTTCATATGTGCTTTTAGCTCATCTTGCAATTGCTCAAGCGACGGTCCCTTGTAAGGACCCCTCAGCTGTGGTGCAGGCACAGGTCTACCAGTGAGCATTTCATGCGGTGTTAGATGCGTACTTCTGTGCATCTGCATATGATAGCACATTAGTGCGATTGGCAAAGCGTCAACCCAGTTCAGTTTAGTAGAAGCACATATCTTATTCACCTTTGTTTTTAAGGTTCTGTTGATTCTTTCAACCATTCCATGACTTTGTGGATGATAGACAACTCCTAATCTCTGTTTAATCTTTAACTGTTGCAAAATGCCCTGAGCAATTTTTCCCACAAATGCTTTGCCATTGTCAGAGCTAATTTCTGATGGAATGCCAAATCGTGGAATGACTTCTCTGATTAGGAATTTGATGACAGTTGCTGCTCCTAGATCTTTTGAAGGAGTCGCTTCCACTCATCTGCTGAACCTGTCAATGACTACTAACATGTATCTTTTCCATGGACTGGTTTTATCATGTCAACATAGTCAGTCACTAGGTGTTTGAATGGACGTTCTGGAACTGGAATGTGTCCCACAGGTGTCATTATTGTTTTGAGCACACACTTCATACTGGTTCAGCACTTCGTCCAACATGGCTTGCATGTATGGTGGCCAGTATCCTTGTTGTTTAATTTTCCTTAACACCTCCCCCCTGGAACAGTGATCAACATTGTGCACTTCGGAGATCAAAATGGTTAATAGCATCACAGGTGCCACGAGGAGGTCGTCATGCGATCTCCACAGCCCTGTCTCACTCACCATAGCGCCTCTTAGTCTCCAGATGTTCTGTTCACTCTGATCTGCTTCTTTTTGCATCAAAATGATGTCGTCTGGTGTAGCCATTGGTTCAAATGACACCAGTGGTGTCATTTTTGCTGCCTGACACCTGGATGCCAGTTTAGCTGTCTCATCTGCAGCATTGTTTCCTCTTATGATATCCTCATTGCCTTTTCTGTGAGCTTGACATTTTATTTTACATTGCTAGTCTCATTGGCAGCATCATAGCCGAAAGTAGTTGTTTAACCTGCTCGCCATGTTGCACCGGGCACCCATCAGCTCTCTTGTAGCCCCTCTGTTTCCAAAGTACTCCAAACAAAAAACAAACACCATGAGCATAAGCAGAGTTTGTGTAGATATTTGCTGCTTTTCCTTTTGCTAATTTACATGCCTAGGTTAGTGCTTTTAACTCTGCTAGCTGAGCCGAACACGGCTGCTCACATTTCTCTGCTTTTTCTGTCACCCAAGCATCCTTCTGTTGCCTCACTACTGCATAGCCAGCATGATTTCCCACATGATCACGATAGCATTTACCATCTACAAAATAGATGACATCTGCGTTTCAAATATGGGATGACTCTAGATCAGGCCTGAGCTTGGTGTATCTCATAGTTTCTGCTACACATTCATGAGGTTCACCTTCAAACTCAATGGGATGGTCATTGCTGGATTTAGAGCTGAACACCGTTTGATGGTCACATCTGGATATATTAAGAGTGGTGTGTACTGCAGACAACCTGCCTGAGTTACCACGAGTTGTCCTTGGTTGATCAGTTCAGCTATTTTGTGTGGTGTCATAATGATAATTGGATACCCCATTGTTATGACTGATGCTTTATCATATGTGTAATGGACGGCCGCTAGCCCCTGATAGCACGAAGGCCATCCTTGTGCTATGTTGTCCAATTTTGTGCTGTAATAGGCCAAAGGTTGCTTCTTCTGACCCTCACGTTTCTTTCATCAGCACCGCAGACACATATGAATCATTTCTGTTTGCTATGTACAGATGGAAACACTTGGTGTAGTCTGGTGTAGTCTGGTGTAGCTAACATTGGTGCGGTTTGCATGTTCTGTCTTAGTGTTTCAAACGCTATCATAGCATCAGTTGTCCATTTCAGTAGGGTTGTCATTGTGGCATTATCAGACTGTTTGATTAGATCTCTGAGAGGAGCCACTTTTTCTGCATAGTCCTCTATCCACTCAGAGTTATAACCTGTCATCCCCAAAAATGTCATCATTTGTCCAACAGTCTGAGGGCGTGGAGCTTTGCTCACACCTTCTAATTGTGATGGTGAGATTGCAACTGTGCCATGGGAGACAATTCTCCCCAGGTGCTCCATTTGTGGTTGACAGTACTGAAGTTTTGGACACCTTGTGTCCTCCTTCAGCCAACCTTTGTAGAACCTTTACTGAGTCCTGATGGCATTCTACCAAGGTGAGTGCACATATCAACAGATCATCTACATATTGTAACAGTGTGCTGTTTAATGCCAGACCTTCAAGGTCGTTTTTTAACATTTGGTTAAACATGTGTGGTGACCATGCAAACCCTTGCGGGAGGCGAGTATGGGTGTAATGCTTACCTCTGTATGTGAACGCAAACAGATAATGGGAATCCTCTGACAGTTGGTATACTGAAAAACGCGGCGCACAAGTCAATTACTGTGAAAAATTTTGTTTCAGGTGGCATGTTTGTGAGTAGTGTGTGAGGGTTAGGCACTTCTGCTGGTAACTCTTTGACAATTTTATTTATCATTCTCAAATCATGAACCAACCCGTGTCTTAATTTGTCCGCTTTTAACACTGGAAAAATAGGGGTGCTGCATACACTACGTGTTTCAAGCAACACTCCTGCTTTAATTAGCCCTTCAATGGTCATTTTTGACCAAGGTAATGTGTGGTACTGATTCTGGCACATTAAACCATTCTGTGAAGAACGGGTTACATTCTACCTGTAATGCTGCTCCTTCTTGCCCAATTACAATGTATTGGGAGATCAGCTCGACTTTGATTCCTTTTGTCAATTTGTCCCATTCTTCCTCAAAAATTTTTCACTTTTTGTTTCATCATAGAACATTCTACAATGGTAGTCAAATGACTTAGAGGCTTTTGGGATTTGGGCCTGGATGTATTTTCCACATTTCTCTTACACCTGCGTTACTGGTGTAGAGAATTCCCCCAGCCAATAAACTTTAGCCTTTCCTGTTTGTTTTCTCATCAACATCTGATAGTCCAGGTCATCTTTGTCAACATAAGCTCCCAAAGGAGAGCACCAAATTTTACACAGCGCATCTCTTCCTAGTAGATTGATTGGAGTTTGGCTTGACACTATATTAGAATTTCGGTTTCTGCCTCTTTGGTGGTAATTTTCACTGGAGCAGTCTTTGGAATTAGCTGCTTTATTCCCTGAAAATCCTACTGTTTCAACAAATTTTTCGGACATGGGGAGGTGTGTGGCATACTTTGGACTTACACAAGTGTAAGTTGCTGCCGTGTCTACCAGCATAGGCGTCTGCTTGCCTTCTATTTGAACCTGCAGCATTGTTTCTTCATCAGTCCCTATGATTACAGTTGGGATTACAGTTTACCGGGCCTCTAGCTCCACCCTGCTGGGGCTGGCCGCGGCCGTACTGAAAGTCCCCACCAGTTCGAGGGTGCTGGCACCAATCAGCAAAATTTCCTTGGTCACCACAATTCCAACACACCCCTGACTGACCGCCACCATGTCCACGTCTTCTATACATCCCTTGAGGTCTGTTTGACCCCTGATAGCGATAACCAGGATGCTGCATGTCAGGTGGCTGTTGATAGACATTGACCAATGGGTGTGGCTGAGCTTGGGGAGCTGCAAAAGCCGGCTGTTGTGGCTGTGCCGGTGGCTGGGATGGCATAACATTTTGTGCCAGAACAGATGCGGTGAGTTCACTAGGCTGCTCCTTCACCACTTGAGCACCCTTTGCCGTTACGTCTAAAGCCTGTGACTTTGCCTTGTTTTTTCCTTGCAGCTCACCCAGTTGCAATTGTGCAAATTTTCCCTGCATGTTTTTGTCCTGCTCATGCATTAGTTTTTCATCCCTCCTGTATCTGTCAACAGCGTGCACCACATGATCACGAAACTGTTCATGTGACATGGAGGTCAGCCCTACCACGTCCTTCAGCCTGCTTTGGACAGGGGCTGGCAGTGCTTCCACTATGGTGTTGTCTATCTCTTCCTCTGTCTCCTGTTTCCACCTCCTCATTTGACGCGTTATGTAGGCTGCGGCATTTTCAGTCTCTGATATCGGCTCCCCCTTTAACACTTTTGGATCTACAGTGGGGCAAAAAAGTATTTAGTCAGCCACCAATTGTGCAAGTTCTCCCACTTAAAAAGATGAGAGAGGCCTGTAATTTTCATCATAGGTACACATCAACTATGAGAGACAGAATGGGGGGAAAGAATCCAGGAAATCACATTGTAGGATTTTTAATGAATTAATTGGTAAATTACTCGGTAAAATAAGTATTTGGTCACCTACAAACAAGCAAGATTTCTGGCTCTCACAGACCTGTAACTTCTTCTTTAAGAGGCTCCTCTGTCCTCCACTCGTTACCTCTGTTAATGTCACCTGTTTGAACTCGTTATCAGTATAAAAGACACCTGTCCACAACCTCAAACAGTAACACTCCAAACTCCACTATGGCCAAGACCAAAGAGCTGTCAAAGGAGACCAGAAACAAAATTGTAGACCTGCACCAGGCTGGGAGGACTGAATCTGCAATAGGTAAGCAGCTTGGTGTGAAGAAATCAACTGTGGGAGAAATTATTAGAAAATGGAAGACATACAAGACCACTGATAATCTCCCTCGATCTGGGGCTCCACGCAAGATCTCACCCCGTGGGGTCAAAATGATCACAAGAACGGTGAGCAAAAATCCCAGAACCACACGGGGGGACCTAGTGAATGACCTGCAGAGAGCTGGGACCAAAGTAACAAAGGCTACGATCAGTAACACACTACGCCGCCATGGACTCAAATCCTGCAGTGCCAGACGTGTCCCCCTGCTTAAGCCAGTACATGTCCAGGCCCGTCTGAAGTTTGCTAGAGAGAATTTGGATGATCCAGAAGAGGATTGGGAGAATGTCATATGGTCAGATGAAACCAAAATAGAACTTTTTGGTAAAAACTGAACTTGTCGTGTTTGGAGGAGAAAGAATGCTGAGTTGCATCCAAAGAACACCATACCTATTGTGAAGCCTGGGGGTGGAAACATCATGCTTTGGGGGTGTTTTTCTGCAAAGGGACCAGGACGACTGATCCGTGTAAAGGAAAGAATGAATGGGGCCATGTATCGTGAGATTTTGAGTGAAAACCTCCTTCCATCAGCAAGGCCATTGAAGATGAAACCTGGCTGGGTCTTTCAGCATGACAATGATCCCAAACACACCGCCTGGGCAATGAAGGAGTGGCTTCGTAAGAAGCATTTCAAGGTCCTGGAGTGGCCTAGCCAGTCTCCAGATCTCAACCCCATAGAAAATCTTTGGAGGGAGTTGAAAGTCTGTGTTGCCCAGCGACAGCCCCAAAACATCACTGCTCTAGAGGAGATCTGCATGGAGGAATGGGCCAAAATACCAGCAACAGTGTGTGAAAACCTTGTGAAGACTTACAGAAAACGTTTGACCTCTGTCATTGCCAACAAAGGGTATGTAACAAAGTATTGAGATGAACTTTTGTTATTGACCAAATACTTATTTTTCCACCATAATTTGCAAATAAATTCTTTAAAAATCAGACAATCTGATTTTCTGGATTTTTTTTTTTTTTTTTTTCTCATTTTGTCTCTCATAGTTGAGGTATACCTATGATGAAAATTACAGGCCTTTTTAAGTGGGAGAACTTGCACAATTGGTGGCTGACTAAATACTTTTTTGCCCCACTGTACTCTGGTTGGATATTCATCACACAGTGCTTTCCCGAGTATGGGTCGATATGCGTTGAATTCAGTTCCGTCTGCTCTGGGGCTCAACATCCAGTCATTTTTGTTGGCTTTTAGTATGTTTTCCATAGCAGGGGCTCCACAACACTGTGCCCATATGACTTTTTTGTCCCCCAGGGCCAGCAGTTTGCCCAGTTTCTTCCTCAAAAGATCTGATCCATTTGTTTGCGCCCTCATGGATATCAGGCAGACAGCTAACCAGCCCAGCGAGGTCGAATGTTTGCCACGGTACATAATGTCCCTCAGCTCCTTTAATTAATATTGGATATTGACCATCGGTGTAGCGATCAGGTTTTCTTGGTCTTAGCCTGAAGTCATACATTTGACCCCCATGTCTTCCCTCTGTTGATTTTGTTTCAGGTCTGTTCATGTCAATGGCTATCTGCAAGCTGTCCCTTCAAGTAAGCGCTGAAAAAAAGTCCGGTTGCTACTGCCGTTGCCATGACAACAGCGTCTATGAACTTCAGAGGTCTGGCGGCTATACTTGTGTAATTCATCTCCGGTTGTTTTCCTGCTGTCAACATCACTTTATGAATAAGACCCCATGTCTGAAAAACGTAAAAGTACCGACGATTCACTGGTATCAAAGAAGAAAACAAGGCAGTATCTTGAGAGTTGCCTTGATTTTGGTTTTATCGAAGGACAGGACAGTTTCCGACCAGAATGCGTCATTTGTGGTGAGAAGCTAGCTAATGACAGTATGTAGCCAAGATAACTGAAACGGCACCAGGAGACCAAACGCCACGAGACTATTGGTGAAAGTCCAGAATATTTTGAGAGGAAGAAGCGATTGGCCTTATCAAGAAGATCCAATGACATCAGGAACGCTTTTGAAAGAGCAGGTAGTGATTTACAAAGCATTTGACTGCTCACTGTTAATTGCCAAGGCTAAAAAGTCGCACAATATTGGAGAGCAGTTACTCAAGCCCGCCTGCCTGAAAATTGTGGAGAGGCTGTGTGGACCGCATGTTGTTGATAAAGTGAAAACTGTCCCACTCTCAGACAACACTGTGAAAGACAGAATTGATAAAATGGCTGCAGATTGCCAAAACCAGTTGCACGAGAAGTTGAGGGATGTTAACTTTGCTCTTCAGCTGGACGAAACGACAACAGTGTCAGACGAGTCTGTCCTCATCGTTTATGTGCAGTATATTGATGGTGAGGACTTGAAACAAGACATTCTTATGTCTACAAATCTAACAACAACAACTGGCCTTGATATATTTATGGCTGTGGACTCATATCTCTCATCCAACAATCTGCCCCATGAAAACCTGGTCGCATGTTGCACTGACGGGGCCGCAGCGATGATGGGCAAAAACAAGGGGTTTAACAACCGCTTTAAGGAAAAAGCCTGATTTTCCACTGCGTGCTACATCGCCAAGCACTGGCAAGTAAAACACTATCAGAAGACATTAGTAACACCCTGTCAACTGTTGTTAGAGTGTAAACTTTATTAAAGGTCGGCGATCAAACAAGAGACTTTTCCCCAGCTGTGCGAGGATGAAGCGCATCAAACACTGCTGCTACACACGGAGGTGCGGTGGTTGTCACGTGGACAAGTGCTTGTGCGTTTTATGGAACTACAAGAAAAAATCATGGAATTCTTGAGAGATCACAATCAACAACTGTTAGAACAGCTGACTGACATGTTTTGGATCAAAGTGGCATGCATGGCGGAAACATTAACGCTCTACAATGAAACGAACAAGCGGATGCAGGGACTGGAATCAAACGTCAGGCAGTGCAAAGACGCTCTGGACGCTTTTGTGCGCAAACTGGAGTACAGAGTTACAAATATGTCGAATGGGGAATTACAGCATTTTCCACTGCTGCCGAAGCATTCTGCTGGCACTGTGCATGCGTCTTTACGCAGAGAGTTTACCTGGCACATGAACCTGCTCCGTGAGGAGATTAGGAGCCGCTTCGCCGACGGTTAATTTATCAAAAGAAATCTGGGTGCTGGATCCCTACATTTCCACCCTCAAGGACGTGGAATACCTTGGCTGTGAAGATGAGCTTTGCAACCTTCAAGCGGATTCTGTGTCAAAAAAATATTTCCAGGAGAACGGATACAAAAAGTTTTGAATTGTCAAAGGACAAGCTGTTGCTCCCAGACTGGCCAAACACGCAGTAACAAGGGTTATTCTCCCATTCAGCACTACGTACCTGTCTGAGACAGCATTCAGTGTCCTTGTGACAATAAAAACAAAAGCGAGAAACAGACTTGATGTCCACCAGGACTTTAGACTGGCTGTCACAAACATCACACCTGACATCACATCCCTGGTCAGAGGTATGCAAGCCCAAGGTGGACATTAGTTTATAAATGAAAAAATTTGCACATGGCACAGTGTAAAAACATAAGGAATAACTTGTTCATTGTTATTTATATTTGTTGTTATTGTATAATTATTACACATAAGCGTGTTGTCACATCCTGTCTTTCATTTTATTTTGAAGGATTTTCTGTGTGCATTTCTTTTAGTTTTACATCCTGTGTTTTCCCTCACAGTGAAACACACCAGGAAATCAACTAAGGAGGGCAAACACAGGAAGTAAAACTAACAGAAATGCACACAGAAAATCCTTCAAAATAAAATGACAGACAGGATGTGACACGTGTATAGCTGTGTCTGAACCTGAGTTGACATGATGTGCATGTGAATATCAATAGACTTCCCCTGTTTAAGTTCATTGTCTGAAGAAGATCTGTGACAGACTTTCAGAGATGTATCAGCGCCTATCTTTATTCCTTATGTAAGAAGCCGTGTGTTTATGTCCACTCTGTTCAGTTGTTAAAGGAAAACTGTTAAAGTTTAATGTTTAGCTTCACACAAAGATACATAGTTAAATGTCCTTGCAGTTATTATTATTATTTCTGCAACTACAACTACAACTGCTGTTTACTTTTGAAAATAAAAATGTGTTATTTAATCACTTAATTCTTTTGGTGCGTGTGTGCAGGTAGGGGTTGGGGGGGCCTGGCTTGTCTTGGACACAGGCAGGGGGGGCTTCAAGGAAAAAAGGTTGGGAACCACTGCTCTAGGTTACATTTCTTATTATGTAATCTTTCTATTTCTTCCTCAATTTCTTGAATCTCTGTGAAATTTTTTTCTCTTTGCAAGTCTCTTCCTGTGTGGTCAAGTTCTAGCCAGTATGACGACCCCCGCACACTCATGGTGTTTTGCATAACAGTCTAGCACTCCTGCTTGTTTTCTTTCAGTGCTACAGTATGTGGGGGGCATGGTTATGTTTCTCAGTGGTGTTTGACTCTGAGCTTGGCTGCTGTTCTATTCAACCCTGCTGGCTGATTTCTGTTTGTCTGAGAGTTCTCTTGGTTGCCTGCATTATTTTCCAGGATTGCACCACCGTTCCCATTATCATTTCTCATCTGAGGGCTGCCTGGGTTTCTTGAGCTATCATTCAGGTCACACCGCCCCAACACAGTCTGCGGTAACAAGTCAAAATCACTTGAAAAGTTGACCACTCCAGCCAGGGATGGATATACCCCTGTTGGTTCCTGCTTGGGATTTTTGTAACATTTATTTTGTTTTTATTTTAATTCAGTTAAACCCTCCTTCAGAAGTTTCCTGTAGTTTTCTCCTTCTTCTTTAAACATGTTTAAAATTTTTATCTCCAAATCTCTTTTATCTTGGCTTTTCTTACTTTTGTCCTTTATTTTATGATCCTTGATTCGCCTTTCCAAGTCTTCACACACTGGGTGCCTTGCCCCAATCAAGGCTGTTGGCACAATACTCATCTTGCTATTACCTCCTTTAAACTGTAGTCACTTATGTAAAAAAAAAAAAAAAAAAAAATTCAATTTCTTTGTGCAGGACTTGGGATGACCACAAGGGAGGGGGGAATATTTTTAACTTTCTGCGTCTGTGTACTTTTATGGGACGATTACCAAACTATGAGTCAACTGTACCACAATATCTACACACGCCTTACTCACTCCCATATATATATTTAAATTTTCAATTATTTTTATTCAGTCAGTACTAGTAATAATTTATTGATCACTGTTATAAACTTGGACTAATATTTCTAGTGAAACAATCGGTTAATTTAATAGAACGAGAAACAGACCAATCACAATTTTTCTTCCAATGGTGTCTGGGTAGGCTATTAAATCAGCGATTCCTCCTGCTGGACCTTTGGTGGCTGTAACGAAGGCCCGTGTAATTCAAGTCAATGTGGGCATGAATTTGAGTTTGACAAATGTCTTAGCCAATCATATTTCATTGAGTTGTGGGCGGGACCATATCACGACATCTTCCGGGTATTCGCGAATACCTAGGAGAACATATATAAGTTATAAGCAACCCGCTAAAACAGTGAATGGGTGGAGGGAAGAAAGACAGAAGACAGACAGAAGACGATTTAGAGAGCAGGGAAATGGCAGGAGCTAGTGAAGAAGTAGACCGCGTGGCTTATATTTTGGATACTCCTTTTTCAAGATTGCCTTTTCAGGCAAAACTAGATATTATCCAAAAAGGTCGACCATCACCTGACTTGCCAGGATTGGTGCAAGCTAGCAAGGGCTACCATTGGCATTTTCAAACTAGCAGCTACAGTCGCTATCAGTGGCTAACGGGCAGCATCAGCACAGAGCCAGAGCCACAGTAGCAGCACAGTTAGTCACAGCAGCAGCAGCACAGTTAGAGTCACAGCAGCAGCACAGTTAGAGTCACAGTAGCAGCACAGTTAGTCACAGCAGCAGCAGCACAGTTAGAGTCACAGCAGCAGCACAGTTAGAGTCACAGCAGCAGCACAAAACTGAATTTGTAAGAAGTATACTGTAGGCCTAAACCTACAATTTGCAGACAGTTTTATAGCCATTAAGACCAGTGAAAAATAACTTGCCTAACTTACAAAGACCGTTTTCCTTTTCCCATTTCACCTCAGGAGGTGTTTGTTTCAGCTTAGACACAATTGAATTTCAATGCAGATTTAATATTTCTGCCAAAAGTATAACACAAACACAAAAAACATTGGATCCACATTGGATCCATCCTGAAATGTTGAACAGTAGCAAATGATTATTTCCAGACATTTTACTTTCATTCCAGCTAAACAAATATGTGAGGTAAGTGAATGTGTGATTTGCTTGTTTCATTTAGTTTTTGTAGTTAAATGATGTCATGATAGCCAGCTTTGAATGTCTGTTTTTCCAGAATCACCTTGGTGTGTTGTGAAGCCAGTTGGGGCAAATAAACCTTTAATATGCTGAACATCCATGTGACAGGGCTCTGGCTATTATTTGTATTGCTATGTTTAATATTTTATTGCTACATGTGGTCCTATTGAAGGCCCAGGGTCTGGGTCCACGGTTCGCCACCAATCACACTTGACCAGGAAGAGCCTGGGGGCGTTCCCTTTGGTCACTCACCCCTTTTCCTTCAACTCTTTAACTTTCCTTTAGCTCCTTTGATTCTGACTCCTCAATTTTTAACTGCGTAACAACAGTTTTCTTAACTGCACCACAACCTGGCCTAAGTGCCACACCCTATTTGTTCACTTCAACCGATCTCCCCTCAACCATGCAACACTAGTTTATGGAATAGGACAGAGCAGCTGTTTTGTTCATGCAAAGTACATTCAGAATTCAGAGCTGCGACAGTATATGTAGACACAGCGTATCAGCACAGACAGCTTTGCTTTACTCTGTTGGAGAATCAACGGGAGTTTTGAGCAGCATGCACTTTGATACTCTCACACCACGCTTCACTCTCTCACACTTTGGACCAATCCCAATGTTCGTCATACTCACTACCACTAGCCCTCACCTACTACCCCTTCACCCTTGAAAGAAAAGGGGTAGGGCTTTGTAATCTTCCCTAGGAATTGGGACACCACTTGCTACCTCACTGCGTAGTTTACGTTTGTTACGTTACGTTCGCACATACGTTACACCATAACAGGAAACCAGGAAACCCAGCAGCAACATGGAGTCTACGGTTGCGATCGGTTTTTTAGCAATCATCATGCTTCGGTTGATAAATAAACCAAGAGGTACACAGAGAAGAATACACCATCGACGTCTGTTGTCTCTTGTGAATTTTTATTGTAAATAAACATTATTTACAGAGGATATATACTTTACATGGAGAGTTTTTTGCTAAGGTTCATCTCTTCAGTAGATAACATTACCATTGATTACCTTATATTTCTTTTTAAGGTTTTCCCATTTTTTTTTAACTTGTGCTGTGGTCAGCTTGCCCTCCAGGTCCAGTTCTTTGATGAGTTTCCTGTAACAGAAAACAATGATGAAGATTAGTTATGTTAGCTATGGTTAAGGACCCCATCGCAGATAATTGGCAAGTAGATAGCCAGATCACTCACTCCAAAAGTGCTTTTGCTGCGTACTTCTCTGTGAAGTTGTCCTCATTTGAAGTCCTATACCTGATAAGGTAACGAATTTGATCCGGAGTCCGTGGAATCAAATGTGTGATTACTGGAAGGCATAAACGTCGTTTGCTTGCTACCATAACGTTGTTGTAGTTAACGTTAATGTTAGTTAGCGACCGGGACTTGGGAACAGCTGGGGGGCTTCTGCTAGCTAGCTAGCTAACATTCATTACGATTAACATAGATAATGTTACTTGCTGCCTTATTATCATAATAATGTGAAATATCTGACAAATTAGCAGGAAAGATGAGAGCTAACGAGTAACGTTAACAGGACATGGCAATGTTACCTAGCCGACTCTCATCATGAACAGCAATTGTTGTGGTCACATATTGCATTATCTTACGTTAAACCGTTTTCTATACAAAAACACTGTTATTACAAAACGTTTTTACAAATTTTCCATGCGAAATTATACGTACATTTGTGGTTTTTCTTCTCCGGCTTCTCCACATCCTCTTGCTCTTGGGGGGTCGCCATTGTTGGTTGATTCAGTATGCAAATGATGATGTAAAGCATTCTGGGAAATTTTCACTGGCCCTTCTTCGGGAAGTCAGCATCTGAAAACCCTCGATCTGAAGGGCTAGATTAATAGTTCCTACCCCTCGTTATGCCCACTACCTCTACATGAAAAAAGGAATTTGGACACCACTACCCTCACGGGAACGTGCAAAATTTAGGGGTAGGGCTAAAAAGTAGGGATAAGGGGTGTATTGGGACTGGCCCTTCATTCACTGTCTTTCCCTTTTTTTCAGATACACTCACTTCTCTTCATTCACACAAACACACACAGTGTCAGTCCAAGTCACATCTGGTTAGTTGTCCTTCGTCAGGGAAATTTTATATGAGCATTTGTTCATGTTTTCTTTGTGACCTAATTTTCTGGGTTTTTTAAACCCACTTGGTTGTTCAGGAGATTTATGGAACTTGGGAACTTGATATTATCTTTAACCAGATAGTTTACTGGGAGTGGGAGAGACTGGCTGGCCACATCAGCTCCCCCGTTATGACCTCAAATTTTTCTCCTGTTTGAACTTTTGTGGGTTGGAAATTAGAGAGGTCTGAAATTCACTCTTAGCTAGGAGTTATACACAGATGTTATAATTGTTATAAACTATTTAATTATAAATTGCCCTAATCCAGGGCTGAGGAACTCACTGATTTTTGGACAAAATTGAATTTATAGGTCGCAGCTTAAGTGCTTCTTTTTCGTCTTGCACTGCTGCTGACATGCATCTGATAAGTTCGGCTTGTTCCTTGGTTAGTGGATGAGGTGTGATACTCCTCCACAGATATATTTATTATTAGGAGAGTACAGTTTGAGTTACGGTTTCCCAGTTAAGAGTATTGCCGCCCAAAGACTTCACCATAGCCCCACCGATTTACAGCATGGCATACGGTGTGCTACTCGTATCCCTTTTAGCTTTCTCAACCTGCGGTTATCACACGCACGCAAGCCAGGGGGCTCCTGGCGCCAGCTCTTCACTATTACACAGTGCTTCACAAAACTCGTATTTCCACAGCACACAGCTCGAGCATCTCCGGCTCCTTTCTGTGGTTGGACAGCTTATTCTAACATACAACAGGGACCCAACTCGCCCCCCTTTTTCCTCTCAGACAGCCTGTCCAAGCACTATGACTGATCAGTCACACCACCAGATATGCCCAATCAGCCAAAATGGAATTTGCACTTACGTTGTTCAAGCTGTCCCAGAGCACCTTCCGTGCTTCTCATAAATACACAACCATAATAAACACAACAACACACTTTTAACAGAATTGGCTGGCAGAACCTCCACGTGGAGGTTTCACCCAGGACCTGTGTCCCCCTCTGGTCCTCCACCACTCTTTCCTTCAACAGTGCTTCAACGTTTTTGCTCAAATAGCCTCAAATCAAAGGTATAGCAAATGGACTCTTTAAATCAACCATTCATTTCGAATTCATCCACAAATAGCCGAGGCTTCAGCCATCACCCCCCACAGCGAGTGCACTGATGTAGGTTTTAATTTTAACCTACCTTGTGCTGCAGCTTTGTTCAGTGACCTTGGTGCGGGATGCGCCAACCTCGTCTCAGCCCAGGAACCAAACTCGATCACGTCGGGGTCACCAATTATGTCACTCCTCTACACATTGACTTTGGAGCTGATGCCAGTTTCATGGACAATATCTTGGCAGCCCAGCTAGGGATTGACCAGGTTCCCCTTCCCAAGCCTACGCCTATCAGTGCCCTGGATGGCTGGCCACTCAGTTCTGTCACCCATTGCACTGCCCCCATTCGCCCGGGCATTTCAGGTAATCATCACGAGACTGTTTCATTTCACCTGATTAATGCATCCAGCACACCTGTTGTTTTGGGATACCCCTGGCTTAAGCTTCACAACCCTCACATTGACTGGTCTACAGGCACCATTTGTCAGTGGAGTTCTTTTTGTCATGCGGTGTGTTTCAGGTCCGAAGAAGAACTGCGAGTTTCACGTTTCCGGGGGTCGTTCCTGGGTTTCGTCATCAGAGAGGGGAGTATCCAGATGGACCCTGGCAAGGTCAGTGCTATCCTGGGTTGGCCTCCTCCTTCCTACTGTAAAGCGCTGCAGCAGTTCCTGGGCTTTGCCAATTTCTACCGGCGTTTCATCCGGAACTACAGTGTGGTGGCAGCTCCACTTACGGTTCTCACATATGTTAAGTACCCCTTTGTGTGGTCCTTTGAGGCTGAGAAGTCATTCCTCAAGTTAAAAAGTTTGTTCACCTCTGTTCCTATACTCTCCTTCCCTGACAGTGCTCAACAGTTTGTTGTCAAAGTGGATGCTTGTGATTCTGGTGTAGGGGCTGTCCTCTCTCAGCGGTCCTGCAACGATCAGATACTTCACCCCTGTGCCTTTTTTTGGAGTACATCCGTTCCACTAAAAGGCTTAACTCCCACCAGGCCAGATGGGCCCTGTTCTTTAACCGGTTCCATTTCACCCTCTCCTACCGCCCAGGCTCCAAGAATACCAAGCGACAGTTCCAGCTTAGCCACTCCCAGGCCAAGCTGGAGGGGATTCTCTCATCTGCCTGTGTGCTCGGCACCATCACCTGGCCTTTGGAGGACAAGGTAAAGCAGGATAATTCTGAGTCTCCGGCCCTGTAGTGCTTGCCCCGATAACTGCCTCTCTGTTCCAGTCAACCTTCGTTCCCAGGTTCTCCAATGGGGACATTCCTCACCCCTGGCCTGCCACCCTGGGGTCACCCGCACCCTGGCATTCCTCAAACAACGTTTCTGGTGGCCGTCGATGGAGAAGGATACCAGGGACTTTGTTGCCACCTGTCAGGTTTGTTCCCAGAACAAGAGTCGTCGCCAGGCCCTGGCCAGTCTGCCACAACCTCAGCCAGTGCCCCATCGACCCTGGTCCCACATCTCTTTGGACTTCATCACAGGAATTCCTCCCTCAGACGGTTATGCAACCATACTCAATGTGGTGGACCGTGTGGCAGCTCACTTCATTCCATTACCCAAGTTACCATCTGCTAAACAAACTGCTGAACTCTTGATGCACCATGTTTTCCATCTGCAAAGCCTCCCTAGAGACGTTTTCTCTGACCAGGGGCCTCAATTCAACTCTGGTTTTTGGCGGGAGTTTTGCAAGCTCCTCTGTGCCTCTGTCAGGCAGTCCTCCAGCTTCCACCCACAGACCAACAGCCAATTGGAGAGAATTAATCAGGAGTTGGAGACGGCCCTGCATTGCCTATCGTTCTGCAACCCCCCGTCCTGGTCCAAACAACTGTTGTGGGTGGAATAGACTCACAACACCTTCCCCAGCTCAACTACCGGACTCTCCCCCTTCCAGTGCGCCCAGGGCTATCAACCTCCGCTTTTTCCAGCTCAGGAGCAGGAGGCCAGGGTCCCTTCAGTCCAGGCCTTCATACGTCGGTGCCGCTGCACCTGGTTACAGGCCCAATCCACCCTGCTCTGCACCGCCGACTGATACTGCAGGGATGCTAATCGGCGTCGCCTCCCTGCCCCTCACAACACCCCTAGTAAGAAGGTATGGCTTTCCACCCAAGATCTGCCTTTGAAAGTAGAATCCAGGAAATTGGCACCACGGTTCGTGGGCACCTTCCCTGTTTCCAAGGTCATCAATCCTGCCGCTGTCCGCCTCCACCTGCCAGGTTCCATGAGGTTCCATGTTTCTCGCCTCAAACCTGTCAGAGAGAATCAGCTCCCTGCCTGTTTACCCGGTCTGAAGATTCTGCATCCCTAGGATTTGTCTGCCTGCCTGGTTTCTGACCCCTGTTTGTTTTCCCGGACTGATTAAAGTTTATTGGACCCTGCTCCTGTCTCTGAATTCGTGCTTTTGGGTTCCTCAGATCTGAGGCCTGACATGTAGTTTGTGACTTAGAACTGTACTATAGAGGTTCTATACGTGTGAATGGGGTGGACTAAACAGAAGTACACTGTAATGAATTCCTGTAAATTTACAGCAGGTTTTCAATTAACCTGTTTTTATAAAATACAGTACTTTACTGTTAATACTAAAAATCTGTTAAATTGCCCTCCATTGACAGTTTACTGTTAAAGTATCTTAACTAACAGTATAATGCAGTATTTTTTGCATTCTGGGAAGAGAATCACCTCAGCTGCACATGTGAAGCTAGATCCTCGCCTTTCCATTCATTCATCCCTATCTTACTAATTATTTGGTGAGTAGCAATTTTATTTGATTTATAAATTTGTGCAAAGTGTGTAGCTACTGTAAGTGATTTTTGTTTTGTTTTGTTTGCATTGATGATTACAGCATTTGCACATCATGCTAGAAGGATTTAACAGCTAGCTAAAATTTCAAAGATGATTGCCAATCAATCAAACAACACAATGAGCACATTTTAATTTCTACTTAATTGTGTTGTTAATCTGATTGAATTCAACAACTTAATTTTACACATTAAAGAAACACTATAATTTTTCAGGTGCTTTGTTGGAACAAACTCTGAGAGAGGCACCAAGACTGGACTAGGCAAAGATGTATCCAAGAAAACGGGCAAAGTCACAAACAAAAGACTACAACAGTCAACCCACATGTGTGCACTCTGCTAAGGAGCCTTATGGACTTTGAGTGGGACTTCATTTGAGATGGTGAGATTATTCAATCCCATTACTCAAATATATTTGTCAAAACACCAGTTTGTCTCAATCTTCTAATTCTCTCTACCTCTCCCTCTAAATGTCACCTACTTTTTTCCTTCATCTCTCACCCTTACAGAGTAGTCTGAATCCCTCTTTTCTTCTCTCTGTCTGATCATTTTTATTCGCTTAGTCATTCTTTTACTCATGACATAATTTTTTCTTACACCTTGTATTCTCTCTGTCATTCTCTCTGTGTTATTGTGTTCTATTTCTGAAACTACACATAAACTGTTTGAATATTTCAGGTTGGAATGTTATGGTTGGCTGAAGTGTTAGTTCATGGGACATTTTTTCATTATGATAATAGGGAACGAGGGGCACAAATGTTAATTTTGTATGTGTGAAGTTGCAATAAAAGTTATTTTGAAGCTGATATCTCTCTCTCTCACCGACACGACACACAGCTACAGGATGGATTGAGAAAACTGGTGTCTTCGAGTGAACTGTAATTCTCCTGCCATTGCCCAATTTTATTTTAAATTTTTTTGAAAGACATTATATTTGCAAAGCTTTTTTTTTATTTAACGTTCTTTGTTTTATTTGTACCACTGATATGCCTTAAGGCTGGGCAATACAGTATATTCAGCATATTCAGATGTTACATGATATAGGGCAAGATACTATCTGGTAGTTTTGCTTTAATTCTATGATGTAGCTCAACTATCTGTTACTGTACAGTAGGTAACCTACTCCACAAAGCAAGTTTAGTATGTCCAGATGACTTTGAAATAGAGCTCTGCGGTATGACCAACATTCTATATCACAGTATTTTTCAGAATTACTCCGGTTTCATGGTATTTGGCGGTATTTTCCACTGATTGAGAGAAGATTTACTGGATATTGGCTAAGAATTGCCTATACCAATCCATGGTCATGTCTACTGTGCATTGTGCACAAGTATTAATAGCTTACAGGTTTGCATGGCCCCACAAAGTGCTACAGTTTTCAAGGGGCACTGTGAAGGGAGGGAATCACATGCATTGCATGAAGCAGTTAAAATACAACAACATTTTACGTGTATCTCTAAATATCTTTATATTTACATAATTTAATATAATTTCTATCTCTGATGCAAGATATCCAACAGATATGTTGGTACAAGCTATAATATTCTAATGTGTAGCCTCATAGATCTCCTGGACAGTCATAGTCCAGTTTCAGAGGGTGGAACTATGTAGTGAAGGAATCATATGGCATGACAGTTGAAAATGTAGAACCTTTTATTTTCGTGCATGTTTGCAGCTAAGGTGGTGCAGCAAATTACTTGTTACCAGCGGTGACAACTTTAGCTCTACAGCTTTTGCAGTCTGTTTCTGTTCTGGTCACCTGGTTTAATTTTCTAAAGACTGTATCATATTTTTTCAATATATTGTTAGTTTAAAAAGTTGATAATGTCAGTATTTCTGAGTGTAAGTGTCTTTTATTGCACTATTTTCAAAAAAAAGGTAACGGCATTTTAAGAGAGAAGGCTCTGTCTCGGGTTTTTGTCAGACCGTTTAACATGCAATTGTTCTGCATGTGAAGTTTTCAACTTTACATTCAAATAAAAAGTGAAGTGTAATAATAAGCTGTGATTTTTTTATTACATTGTAATCACAGGATTGAAAAATCAGTGATTATGTTCTTCATTCACAAAGGACATTTTGTTATGGTTTGCCTTCTGTGCTTGTAGACTGCAATCAGTGAGGTCTATTAACATGTTTTTCTTAACAAAAGTGCCTTTAATTGTATGCAATCATATGACTGTTCCTATGTGTATAACCTGTCAGTATTAATTTAAGTTTTTTAAATGGTTTATTAAAATGTATGTAAATAATACAAACTAAATACTCATTTAATTGTAAAATACTGTGAAAGTAATTTTGAAAATCAGTTCATACTGTATTTTTCATTTACAGTACAAAACCGTAAATTGAGTAACGGGTTAATGTTAATTTTACAGGAACATAATGGCAATCCTGCTGCCAGTTGTTTACTGTTTTTTTACAGGAAAATTTCTAACAGTGTAGTTCAGTAGAATGTGATACACTTTAACAAGCTCAAACCCCAATCTGTACATTGTCCATATTGACAAAGTCAACACTTCTATGAGACCTTCTCAACAAAAACTGAATATAATGAATCCCTAATGAAGATAGGATTATTGCAAGACTTAAAAGATTGCATTCATTATAGCCAGGTGGACCGAATAAATTTGCAATTGAGTTTATGTTGATTAAATCTAATTCTGTTCTTTTGTGGAAGTATTCCTATGTATTTCTTGTTACAATTTAAGTAACTTGGAAACAATACCTCTATGTTCCCAGGGGAGGAATATATGTAGCCATTTCATGCATTTTTTTCCCCATATAAGCTACACTTAATTTATGTATTGCTTTTCATATGGTTATTTTCAATTCAAAAGTCCTTATTTCGAACATGATGGCAGTATAAAATAACAGACATGCTTAAACATATTTAAACAAGAAATACAGCAAAAAAAGCCCAATTGATTTCAGCAGCAATCTTAACATGCTTGAAAAGGAGTAGGAAGAAGTCAAAAAACTTATGAACTCCTATTGGACTCCTTGAACTCAAGACTACGTTTCCAGATGGACCCTCATGATTATTTCTGTGGTTAAGATAACAAAAATTTTGACGTACTTAGAAGTTATTCATATTAAGAATTTTACCCAGTATAAATACACTGCTCAAAAAAATAAAGGGAACACTAAAATAACACATCCTAGATCTGAATGAATGAAATATTCTTATTAAATACTTTGTTCTTTACATAGTTGAATGTGCTGACAACAAAATCACACAAAAATTATCAATGGAAATCAAATTTATTAACCCATGGAGGTCTGGATTTGGAGTCACACTCAAAATTAAAGTGGAAAAACACACTACAGGCTGATCCAACTTTGATGTAATGTCCTTAAAACAAGTCAGAATGAGGCTCAGTAGTGTGTGTGGCCTCCACATGCCCGTATGACCTCCCTACAACGCCTGGGCATGCTCCTGATGAGGTGGCGGATGGTCTCCTGAGGGATCTCCACCCAGACCTGGACTAAAGCATCCAACTCCTGGACAGTCTGTGGTGCAACGTGGCGTTGGTGGATGGAGCGAGACATGATGTCCCAGATGTGCTCAATTGGATTCAGGTCTGGGGAACGGGCGAGCCAGTCCATAGCATCAATGCCTTCGTCTTTCAGGAACTGCTGACACACTCCAGCCACATGAGGTCTAGCATTGTCTTACATTAGGAGGAACCCAGGGACAACCGCACCAGCATATGGTCTCACAATGGGTCTGAGGATCTCATCTCGGTACCTAATGGCGGTCAGGCTACCTCTGGCGAGGACATGGAGGGCTGTGCGGCCCCCCAAAGAAATGCCACCCCACACCATTACTAACCCACTGCCAAACCAGTCATGCTGGAGGATGTTGCAGGCAGCAGAACGTTCTCCACGGTGTCTCCAGACTCTGTCACGTCTGTCACATGTGCTCAGTGTGAACCTGCTTTCATCTGTGAAGAGCACAGGGCGCCAGTGGCGAATTTGCCAATCTTGGTGTTCTCTGGCAAATGCCAAACGTCCTGCACGGTGTTGGGCTGTAAGCACGACCCCAACCTGTGGACGTCGGGCCCTCATACCACCCTCATAGAGTCTGTTTCTGACCGTTTGAGCAGACACATGTACATTTGTGGCCTGCTGGAGGTCATTTTGCAGGGCTCTGGCAGTGCTCCTCCTGTTCCTTGTTGCACAAAGGCGGAGGTAGCGGTCCTGCTGCTGGGTTGTTGCCCTCCTACGGGCTCCTCCACGTGTCCTGATGTACTGGCCTGTCTCCTGGTTGCGCCTCCATGCTCTGGACACTACGCTGACAGACACAGCAAACCTTCTTGCCACAGCTCGCATTGATGTGCCATCCTGGATGAGCTGCACTACCTGAGCCACTTGTGTAGGTTGTAGACTCCGTCTCATGCTACTACTAGCGTGAAAGCACCGCCAGCATTCAAAAATGACCAAAACATCAGCCAGAAAGCATAGGAACTGAGAAGTGGTCTGTGGTCACCACCTGCAGAACCACTCCTTCATTGGGGGTGTCTTGCCTATAATTTCCACCTGTTGTCTATTCTATTTGCACATCAGCATGTGAAATTGATTGTCAGTCAGTGTTGCTTCCTAAGTGGACAGTTTGATTTCACAGAAGTGTGACTGACTTGGAGTTACATTGTGTTGTTCAAGTGTTCCTTTTATTTTTTTGAGCAGTGTATATGTAATAGTATACCTGAGTTATTATTGCCATGTGCTGATATATGCCACTGTATATAAACACTATTTACCCTGTGCACCTGTATTCACCTATACACAAGTACATACATTATTTAGAGTGTGCACCTATATACACCCTTATACAAACACATACATCATAAGCATTCTTATTAATAGATATTTATACAAAATTTTTTATTTGTTATTATTTTTCTATTGTATTTTAACATGCATAGAGTGCAGTATTTTCATTCAGTTATTTAATTATTAATCAAATTAATAATTTTAATTATATATATATATATTTATTATTTTTTTAAAGGGTAACTTATTCTTAAAAACGAACACCTATTTTGTTCATGGATGGTGGTATAAATATCATTTACAGGACCATTTTGGACATGAGTTGGCATTGGTTTTACAATAAACGTTTTCATAAAACTGTAATTGCTATGTGTAATTTATCCTGACTCAAGTGAAATAAATTACAAAAAAACATTTCTTGTTTAGTTGAATGGAAGTAAAATAAATAATTTAGAATAGCTTAAATTAAGTAACATGGACACTTAATATTGCAAATACTTATTCATTAAAATTAAGTTGGTTCACTTTTTATAGGACAAAGTTGTACTAAAGTAATTGAGTTAGTTGAACTATAAAAGTTTCATGGGACTGACTCAATAATGGTTGAGTTGGAATTACTTAAAAAAAAATTAAGGTAACAATTTGCATGGATCTTTAAGTTAAACCAGTGTATTTTTTTAAGAGTGTAGGTAGGAAAATAAAAATAAGTAATAAAATAAAGAGCAATTGTGGCAAAAAAATGTGGCATGTAGAATACTGTAAGAACTTTCAACTTCATATTCAAACTGCTCAGTTAAATAAAAAAAACAATTTGGAATGAATGACAAAAAAAAAAAAGAAAAAAGATGATTATGAAGAACATTCCCAAAAATAAGGGCAGCACAATAAGAAGGGCGGCACAATAGGAAGGTCGCGGGTTTGGGTCCTCTCTGTACGGAGTTTGCATGTTCTCCCTGTGCTTGCGTGGGTTTCCTTCGGGTACTCCGGTTTCCTCCCACCGTCCAAAGACATGCATGTCTAGGTTAAGTGGCGACTTTAAATTGTCTGTAGGTCTGAATGTGAGTGTGAGAGGTTGTTTGTCTCTGTATGTCTTTGTGTGTTGGCCCTGTGATGGACTGGCGACCTGTCCAGGGTGTACCCCACCCTCGCCCAGAACGTTGGCTGGGACAGGCTCCAGCACCCCCATGACCCGGAAACGGAAAAAGCAGTAGAAGATGGATGGATGGATTCCCAAAAATAGACTAGCTTTCATATTGGGTACAGTAAAGCTGTGTTTTTCTTTATAAAATGTTAGTTCATTCATTGAAACACTACACTCCAAAAATATTTATTTAACTTTCCTTCAGTGGTTGCTGAAAACGAAATTTCTATTTTATATGTTCAGCAGTTTATGTAACTTTGTAAATAAATAAATTAATTCATTTATTTATTCACCAGGATTTGCAAGGTCCAAATTTAAAACACATGCACAGCGGAGACCCTGATATTCTCCACTTAGCTCCTGAACTATACAAATCCTAAAAACACCCCTGATAGCCCTATACTTTTAGTTAAACAGTTAATCATTGGTTATTTAACTGTTATTTTCACGTAAAAAGTTGTCACTCAACAATTATTTCATGCCAGTAAAACTTGGCAGTGAAACTAGAGCATTATGTAACGTTTGGATTACGGTTACATAACAGGTTGAACTGCTTTGCTGATGGAATGTTTGCAACTGTGCTAGTTCAAAAAAAACCTCTTCACATTTACACACATTTGTAGCTTCTTTCATACTTGTGAGGAAGCTCGAGCAATATCCAAGTCTAAGCCCTAAATCATGTCCTTAAATTAGTAAGGACCATCCAAAATCTAGTGTACACAAGACCACAAACACAAATAAGATGTCAGGAAAATGACAGCCTGAAGTGTTTCTCCAAAAGGGATTTAACATTTTGTTGCCACTTTCACAACCAATGTTAAACTTGATTTACCTGCCTAAGTTATCCCTGCTGGTTGGGGCCACTGACCATATCACTGAGGTAATGTTTTTGGTATTTTTTATAGAAATTTTCAGTGCTCATGGTCAAGAAACCAACCACTTTAATTGACTCCTACTTTAACTAGATGTGTGTGTGTGTGTGTGTGTGTAAGCCCAGTTGTGGTAATTTCAATTAAAAAACAAACAAACAAAAAAACAAAAAAAAAACCCAACATATACACTGCTCAAAAAAATGAAGGGAACACTTAAACAATACAATGTAACTCCAAGTCAGTCACACTTCTGTGAAATCAAACTGTCCACTTAGGAAGCAACACTGATTGACAATCAATTTCACATGCTGTTGTGCAAATGGAATAGACAACAGGTGGAAATTATAGGCAATTAGCAAGACACCCCCAATAAAGGAGTGGTTCTGCAGGTGGTGACCACAGACCACTTCTCAGTTCCTATGCTTTCTGGTTGATGTTTTGGTCACTTTTGAATGCTGGCGGTGCTTTCACTCTAGTGGAAGCATGAGAGGGAGTCTACAACCCACACAAGTGGCTCAGGTAGTGCAGCTCATCCAGGATGGCACATCAATGCGAGCTGTGGCAAGAAGGCTTGCTGTGTCTGTCAGCGTAGTGTCCAGAGCATGGAGGTGCTACCAGGAGACAGGCCAGTACATCGGGAGATGTGGAGGAGGCCGTAGGAGGGCAACAACCCAGCAGCAGGACCGCTACCTCCGCCTTTGGCAGTGCTCCTCCTGTTCCTCCTTGCACAGAGCCCTGCAAAATGACCTCCAGCAGGCCACAAATGTGCATGTGTCTGCTCTAACAGTCAGAAACGGACTCCATGAGGGTGGTATGAGGGCCCGACGTCCACAGGTGGGGGTCGTGCTTACAGCTCAACACCGTGCAGGACGTTTGGCATTTGCCAGAGAACACCAAGATTGGCAAATTCGCCACTGGTGCCCTGTGCTCTTCACAGATGAAAGCAAGTTCACACTAAGCACACATGACAGACGTGACAGAGTCTGGAGACGCCGTGGAGAACGTTCTGCTGCCTGCAACATCCTCCAGCATGACCGGTTTGGCAGTGGGTCAATAATGGTGTGGGGTGGCATTTCTTTGGGGGGCCGCACAGCCCTCCATGTGCTCCCCAGAGGTAGCCTGACTGCCATTAGGTACCGAGATGAGATCCTCAGACCCATTGTGAGACCATATGCTGGTGCGGTTGGCCCTGGGTTCCTCCTAATGCAAGACAATGCTAGACATCATGTGGCTGGAGTGTGTCAGCAGTTCCTGCAAGACGAAGGCATTGATGCTATGGACTGGCCCGCCCGTTCCCCAGACCTGAATCCAAATGAGCACATCTGGGACATCATGTCTTGCTCCATCCACCAACGCCACGTTGCACCACAGACTGTCCAGGAGTTGGCGGATGCTTTAGTCCAGGTCTGGGAGGAGATCCCTCAGGAGACCATCCGCCACCTCATCAGGAGCATGCCCAGGCGTTGTAGAGAGGTCATATGGGCACATGGAGGCCACACACACTACTGAGCCTCATTTTGACTTGTTTTAAGGACATTACATCAAAGTTGGATCAGCCTGTAGTGTGTTTTTCCACTTTAATTTTGAGTGTGACTCCAAATCCAGACCTCCATGGGTTAATAAATTTAATTTCCATTGATAATTTTTGTGTGATTTTGTTGTCAGCACATTCAACTATGTAAAGAACAAAGTATTTAATTAGAATATTTTATTCATTCAGATCTAGGATGTGTTATTTTAGTGTTCCCTTTATTTTTTTGAGCAGTGTATATATATATATATATATATATATATATATATATATACACACACACACACACACACATACACACATACATACATACATACATACACACACCTGTAGCAACCCTCTTTGCCACCCTGGGTTCCTCAGCACACCACCGCACCAACACCACTGCTTCCAATCAAACAGATGCTTTATTGCCACCCAATTAAACTTTAACCATGCACAAACAGCACTGTTCAGTTTGTGTACAGTTGCCCAGCGCCTTGCGGCACACACAGATCCAAACAACCCCCTCCTCCACAGCCGTCTCTCATCCCTATTGTCACTTTGCTTATGCTTCTTTCCCAGGTCCAGCACGCTACTGCACCGCTGCTCTCCTGCAAATTGGTTTTATTCACTAGAAATCCTCAAATATGAATTGCTGTTGATAATTTTCCAGTTTTCACCATTAAGAATAATGTTGATCATTCTTCTGGCCATTCACTATTTTCACTTCATTCAAAATCAATCAAAGACAAACATTATCCAGGCATGGATGACAGTTGGGGATCAACCGAGTTTGGGCTTCACTTTTGTAACAAACCAAATTTACTGTAAGAACCAAAGGAACTTGTAAATTTGCAAATGGCTGACCAAAGTAACATGAACAAGAAAATGCAACTGAAGACAGACATCATTTGCTTAATTGCAAATACAATTGTACTCACCAAGTTAAATGAAAGCCTTGTGTTTGGAAATGCATTCAGATTTTTGCTGAGAAAGATTTGGGCTAACTTGTGAGGTCATTATGGTACCACATGTTAGCGGGTGAGTACAATGCAAATACTAATAGTAATGACAGAAAACACAAAAATTTGACATACTGAAATAAAAAAAACCTAATCACAATACACATCACCATTGTAAAATATCTGTTACAGAATGACTTAATTGTACTGTAAACATAGAATTACAGAATTTCTCCACAACCTGTGCATGTTTCTCCACAATTCAAGTTAAATTTTTATAAAAATGAACTAAAACTAAAGACTGCCTTGACCATAAATACCGATCCTGATTTTGAAACCCAGCTATGTCTGAGGGAACCAAAGCTTGAGAGTGATACTGTATCACCCACATCACCCACTTCAACTTCCACCCTTTTTTGTTTTTTTTTCTCTCACTCATCATGACATGAGGCAATCACCCTGAAAACACATTTGAGAAAAAACAGCTCTCACTTTTAAAGTTATTATTTGTCTTTGAGAAACAGCTCTTAATAATATGCTCTTGATTTTGGCATTGAAGCTGAAACCTCAATCATCGACACCTCCGGCACCATTTATTCCTGTTTCAGGACTGAGCCATAAAACCAGCCATCAGACTTTCAACTGCTGGGAAAACCTGTAATCAGTAGAATGCTTTCTACATCCACAGTGGCAGAAATTATGTAATCTTTAAGAGGAATTGCAGTGAAGCATCACCTACATTTCTCACTTATCTTATTGTGTAAATAATGTCCAATGATGTCTGAGTAGAATATGCTGATCCTTGATGGTAATGTCAGATGAGTCTTTGTATCCTACTGCTGAGGCTTTAGTCCACAGGATACATCTCAGGTTCCACTGGAAGGTAAATTGGTAGCTGAATTCAATTTAATATCCATTCTAACCTGTATTTAAACTCCAGCTTCACCAATGATTACTTTTTTTTGAATGAAAAGTGGTATCAGTGGCACAGCAATTACTTGTCAGCCAGGCAATGTGTACTGTAATGCATCAAGCATATGATGTGAGGATTAGGACTAGGATTAGTGTCATAAAATAGAAACTATTGAATTAGTTTGATGTTTAGACCCAAATCAAAATTAAATACATGATCTTTGTGAGACAAAAATTGCTTATTTAAGTAAATAAAACTGGTTTCAGAATTGAAAATCCAACTTATTCCAGAAGTTAAAAAAGAAAAACAAACCATTTAGGACTCAGACTGATATCCATGAAACTGGCTTACTGATTTGCGTTTAAAGAATGCAGCAATTGACAATGACTTTTTAACCTTTGTCGTCCCTGCAAAGGTCAGTGGCCTCTCTCCCGAAGATGTGGAAGAGAAGTGATGCAGTTGACGGCGACGGCGCTGCTTGCACTGCTGGTGCTGCTGGTTCTCCCAGCTGACATCTACTCTCCTGACTCCTCTCACAGGAGCCTGTGCTGGTCTGCCCAAAAGTTGGAAAATTTCCACTGGCATGTGATAGCTCAGGTACTGCCAGGGCTTCTTTCCAGCCATGTCCCTCAGCCTCACATCAGCGTTGAACTTGTTAACTAACAACCGCATTATATTTTTGTTGCCATGAATAGCGGCAATGTGGAGAGGCGTGTGGCCGCATGTTGACTTGGCATTTATGTCAAACATCAAACCAGCCTTTTGAGCTCCATACCTTAAAAAACAGTCAGAGAAACAAATGTCCGGTCATCATACATGTTTCTTACATATTTCTTTTCCAGAAACACTGGACAACAGTTTCTATGCTAAATCTATGGCAGTTCTTTTTAAAAACGTATTACTTATTATGCCGTTACTCATTATTTAAACTGTGTTGGTCCCCTGGCCACTCAGTGCAAATTTGTGACAACTCATGGGAGAGAAATTGATGGTCTTTAGATAATTCCTTTAATGGTTTTCTGAACTGACCTCTAGGGGCACAAGCATATGGGCATATTTGAATAGTAACATAATTCCTCTGAAGTAGTTTCCACATACACTACCAGTCAAAATTTTCAACCCACTTTCCTGTTCATTTGCAATGATCTCGCAATGCAAATGCAATAATCCACTATGCAATTTCACTATCACATACCCTCAAGCTGTATTTGATAAACCTTACTAAACTGGCTAAACAGAAAGTGACCATTTGATTTTGTTATCTTCCTAGCCATAGAAGTGGGTTAGGTGTAATTGAGGGTAGCATATATTAAATAAAACAAATAAAACTGTTATCTGCATACCATAGGGTGTTGAGGACTCGGTGGTCACCGTGCTTAGCGATCCAGTGTAGAACAGTGAAGCCAGAGATAAAATCGTGTTTGTTGAGCAGAGATGAGTCCTCTCTGAACAAGGAGTAGATGTCCGTCCAGGCACCTGCTGCCCCTTTCACTAGCCAGTTGTGCTCCGTGGGCTCCAGAGGAACCAATGACTGCCAAGGAACTAACATTAGCTTTACTAAATCCTGACCTGTCATCATTTACAAGCCATTAGAAAAGGACATACAAAGTTATTGACAATTAACTGAAACTTTATTATGCCTGCCACCATCAACTTATTGAAAAAGGATAAGGAAACTGAGACAAAAGATCCTCTTATAACCTTAGAAGGTCACAAACCCATGAGCAACCAGACCTAGGGTCAAATGGTCATCTCCAGAGGATGAATTGGTGAATTGGAGTGAACATACAAAAATCTCCATTTGTAACAATAAGACTCAATTTGAACTCACAGTTGAGTGTAGATAATATAGGTAACTTTTTGAAATTGACATTTTAAAAGAAAAACTGTTTGAGGGATAAATACTACCTGCCTCCGAGATTCTTCATAATGAGTGGTGGAGGAGGTGACAGCAGTGATGATCCTTCTCCCTCCTTTCTCATCATCCAGATCAGCAAGGCTGCAATATTGAGGCGGTGTGGAACATGATGACAGTGAAGAAGATGAAAGGTTGTAGGGAAGGCTAAGTGAAGAAGAGATCAGATGGAGTCGATTCAGTCGAGCTGCCTCACTTCCTCCTCTTGCCTCTTCCTGAAGGAGCTGGTCAAGATCAGCCCCTAGACTGCAGCACATCCTGTTCCTCAACTGGCTGCTGAGCCGCCTGGTGACTGGTGGCCTCTGCCACAGCACTGGTGCCGAAGTGGATCCCTCACTGGACTCTGCTTCCTCACAGTCATCATAGAGTTTACCTGTGGGATGAAATAAAGGGTCCAGTATTCTTACTGTGTCATCTGAATACATCTCGAAGTTAGATATCTTGAAGTCATTATCTGGATTCCACCTGGAATGGTCAAATGTAGTTGTATATAATTACAGAGTATGTGTGAACCAAATGCAAAAAACCCTCTCAAAAGGAAAAAAGTATACAATATAGTTTCACTGCTTTATCATGCCATTGCTGCTGCCTTTTTCTGCGGACATATTTTAAGCAGCTAAAAAACATGGGGGCACCACCCACAGCATTCCATCCATGAGATTGTTTGTCAGGGAGAACCATGATGACGCTAACATAGTTAGATACCTACTTCACATAACCCATGTGAAATGAGTTGAACTGTTACTTTAAGGCACTGTCAAGTTTTAACTAGAATTTCAAATGATCCCTATCAAAGGGAGGACTGAAAAATTATTGAGAGCCCTGATTTTTGCAAATGTAAGTGACATTTAAAAGGTCTCTTCAAAGGTATTTAACATGAGTGAAACTAAAAGAAATAGGTTATTGTGCTGAGAACATAGTACATAAAAATGGACAGTCTGAGTCTGAAAATTGAACTTGTTTTAAAAAGGAGTCAGTCGGTATTTGACGATCTGAAAATGGTACCATTTCTTAGTTGATTTGTTACCACTGTAAACATTTTCCTAACAAAATCACAGTGCCCCCATTTAGCAAAAATGTACCATAAAGCACAGCATGCATTTAGATTTGGCTACCATGTGACTGGCAGACTGTACCACACGCAACGACCTGCCTGAAAATTAGAATAAAGTACAGAGCTATTGATAACCAAACCTTTCTCCTCCTCACCTACACCTTCACATATGGTTTCTCCTCCAAACATGGCAATGGCCAAACTTAAAGCTTTTGGCTTCAAAATAGCAGTTCACAAACCCATGAACAATACACTCTAAAAATTCTATTGCAAATATATAGTGTCATTTTGGCACCCTTACACTTTTGTCACATACTGCACCACTTCTCCCAAAAAATCATTGCAATTACAAATGCTTTGGCATGCATATGTTTTTTTTTCTTTTGAGTGCTTTGCCACACTCTGCTGCAAACCGCAGTAGATGCTGGAGGTCCTGGCTCGAAGAAGCCAACAGGACAACATCACCTGCAAAAAGCAAGGATGAAATCCTGTGGTCAGGACACGCCCTGATCCCTGGCCGCACCTACAAAAATAATTAACAGGGGCCTCATTAATAAATGTTGTGTATGCACAAAACGGGACGTAAAACTTGCGTACGTCACTTCTCCGCAAAGGTTGTGATCTATAGAAAACAGACTCGACGTAAAATGTGCGCACCACTACAGAAACTTTGACCCATGCGTACGCACAGTTTGGAGGAAAAGGGGAATATGCGACACAGACAGTGCGGTGGTGAACTGAAGTCAGATTGAAGGAATGAAGATTGGGAAAAACGATTATGTTTTTATGCCCTTCACACATTTAATTTCAACTCGTATCATGCGTTGGAGCCATGTCATCAGAATGATTTAATTGAATTGCGTTATTTTGCATTGGACTGAGTTATTGTTTCGGAATCATCTCCTTAGAATCTAACAGAATATTCTAAATGATAATCCCTTCTCTATTTTTAATCACCACCGTCTCTCCTTCATATTGTCCACTCCGCAGGAGCAGGAGGAGGAGAGGACGGCGCGGCTGCATGGAATAAAGCATCTTCCTAACATGTGTAAATAATAATATTTTCCTGTGATACTATGAATACACAATCAAATGCCAATTAAATCCTACAGTAAGTGTGGAAAACAAAGCCATTAACAATCTTTATACTATATACTTTCCTGTTCTCAGTTCGTCAGCTCTACCTTTTTCTTTATGCCTGGTTTGTTATGAAAAGCATCATGTTCACACACTTCAGGCTAAAGAATATTTTTTGTGGTGGGGGTTAGCACGAACTGATTATCAGTCTGATTATTGTAAACCTATAAATACAGCGGTGAGGCTTGTGCGTAATGCTGCACCATGGCACCGCTGGTACTGCTGGAGGACTATGCCAGTGGCAGAATTAGGGGGGAGAAGGTCTTCAGGGACCATAACAACTTATTGGCCCATGATGTTGACTGGCTTATGACCCGTTTTAGATTCCCTAGAGCTGCTCTTGGATCTATGTGCTGAACTGGGTCCAGCATTAGAGAGGGCAACGCGCCGGAACCACGACATCCCGGTGCAGACGCAGGTCCTCACCCCATTTTTAAATGTGCAAAGCGCAGAGGAAACCGTCTTCAATGAGGTCCATGCCCGTGCGGGGTCAGTGATGGAGCGTGCCATCAGCGTCCTGAAGTGCCGGCGGCGCGCTTTGGATGGGTCGGAGGGTAGGCTTCTTTACCATCTTGCCCATAGTGTGCCGCATTATAAGAGCGTGTGGTGTGTTACACAATGGAGCAGAGGAATGGTATACCCCCCCCAGCATCATGACCCGGAGGGAGAGCCCCCTTCAAGACAAGCAGGATATGAACGGGGTGCAAGACTCCGTCAGGATGTCACGCAATGTTTATAAAGACAACTAAAGGTTAATATTTGCACATTGCCTTTTAATATTTCTCATTTATAATATCTCTCATTTCTCATTTGCCTCAACTCTGTCAGGTTGTTGATTGCTTGTATTGTCTCCCTTTGTAGCTGCAGGACTGTATCGGTGATCAGCCCACTAAACATTAGACGTCTGATGGACGTGCAGATCATGTCTATATTGCGTCCGTCGGTCCAAAACCAATTCTGTACCCCTACACGACATGCAAATTAGGTCCGCTATTTGGACGTCTAACCATGACCCCACTTGGATGTCAATATGTACTTTGACATTTGAACGTCGAGCTAGGTAACTTTTTTGGACGTCAAGTGGACATCCAAGGAAGAAATTGATGCGATGTAAAATAATTATCAACATGATTAATAAATATGAATATAGATTATTTGTGATTAAACCATATTTCTTAAGAAATAAGGTTTAATTAATATTATCATTAATATAAATTTAACAAATTAATAAAAGTAATGTTTGGTTGTTTACATTTTCCTGTTTTTCCTTTCAAAAATACAGATTTTTTTTTTTAATACAACAATTTGTATTAAGTCAACTCTATTGTGATTGGCTGAGGTAGTACGTAAATAACGTACCCACATCCATAGAAGAAGAAGATCCACTAATTGCAGGTAAATTCGGTCAGCCCACTGCCTAGTTAATTTCATGTTCATTTATAGTGTTTGCTGTTTCTGCTTAGCTTAGGGGAACTATGTATGTCTGGTCACTTTGCTTCGTTAGTGTTAGTTAATTGCAACTACTCGTCGGTCAACTAAAGGAGTGCTAGCTGCAGCAGCCCGGTCATTAGTAGGTAAGTGTGTTGGTGAAGCTGCTGGTTGTTTCTAGTTAACCTGCTGACTGAGTGAAGTGAAGCTGGTCTGACTGCTGCTGCTGTTAACTTCTGTTTGTTTGACTCTTTCCTTTCTGTAAACTTCACTAACTAGCCTGATGTTAGCCTAGCCTGTCACCTGCTAGGTACTTTCCAGACACCTTAACATATTGCTCAATTTAATAGATCTGGGTTCACAGTCACAACCATGGCTCCACAGATACGTGTGACTTTGTATGTCTCATAAATAAAGACTTTTCATTTCGGCTGATATTTAACTTCAGCCGCTCTTCTGTGAACTGAGTTAAATAAACTAACTGAAAGGAAGAAGTGTAACGTTACTGTTGACATTTAAAATACAATGCCAATTGTCTACCATTTCTGATGGTATTGTATTAGTTGATGCATAGGCAAAATTTTTGCTTGCAGATATGCAGCCTTAGTGTATGACTGCAGTTTTCCTTTGCATATTTCTAATTAGTTTTTTGTTTTTAACTTGTGCAGATGGAGCTATGCAGTATGACAGAACTGCAACAGAGGACTCCATTAAAACACATGGTGCATAACATTTAAAGCATGCACCACAAAGAAGTGGAGGGGGGGGGTACAGTCACTCAGGACTTCTTCTTCTCCTTTCAGCTTTTCCCTTCAGGGGTCGCCACAGCGAATCAGTTGCCTCCATCTAAGCCTGTCTTCTGCATCCTCTTCTCTCACACCAACCACCTTCATGTCCTCTTTCACCACATCTATAAACCTCCTCTTTGGTCTTCCTCTAGGCCTCCTGCCTGGCAGTTCAAAACTCAGCATCCTTCTACCAATATATTCACTATCTCTCCTCTGGACATGTCCGAACCATCTCAGTCTGGCCTCTCTGACTTTATCTCCAAAACCTCTAACATGTGCTGTCCCTCTGATGTACTCATTCCTGACCCTATCCAACCTGGTCACTCCCAAAGAGAACCTCAGCATCTTCATCTCTGCTACCTCCAGCTCTGCCTCCTGTCTTTTCCTCAGTGACACTGTCTCTAGACCAAACAACATCGCTGGTCTCACCACAGTTTTGTACACCTTTCCTTTCATCTTAGCTGAAACTCTCCTATCACACATCACACCTGACACTTTTCTCCACCCGTTCCAGCCTGCCTGCACACGCTTCTTCACCTCTTTTCCACACTCTCCATTGCTCTGGACTGTTGACCCTAAGTACTTAAAATCCTCCACCTTCTTTATCTCTTCTCCCTGTAACCTCACTCTTCCATTTGGGTCCCTCTCATTCACACACACATACTCCGTCTTGCTGCGGCTAACCTTCATTCCTCTCCTTTCCAGGGCAAACCTCCACCACTCTAGCTTCTCCTCCACCTGTTCCCTGCTCTCACTACAGATCACAATGTCATCTGCAAACATCATAGTCCATGGAGATTCCTGTCTAACCTCGTCTGTCAGCCTGTCCATCACCATAGCAAACAAGAAGGGGCTCAGAGCTGATCCCTGATGCAGTCCCACCTCCACCTTGACTCCTCTGTCACACCTACAGCACACCTCACCACTGTCTTACAGTCCTCATACATGTCCTGCACCACTCTAACATACTTCTCTGCCACTCCAGACTTCCTCATACAATACCACAGTTCCTCTCTGGGCACCCTGTCATAAGCTTTCTCCAGATCTACAAAGATACAATGCAGCTCCCTCTGACCTTCTCTGTACTTCTCTATCAACATCCTCAAAGCAAATACTGCATCTGTAGTACTCTTTTTTGGCATGAAACCATACTGCTGCTCACAAATGCTCACTTCTGCCCTTAGTCTAGCTTCAACTACTCTTTCCCATAACTTCATTGTATGGCTCATCAGCTTTATTCCTCTGTAGTTGCTACAACTCTGTACATCTCCCTTGTTCTTAAAAATGGGCACCAGCACATTTCTCCTCCATTCCTCAGGCATCTTCTCACTATCTAAGATCCTGTTGAACAACCCAGTCAGAAACTCTACTGCTACCTCTCCTAGACACTTCCTAACCTCCACAGGTATACCATCAGGACCGAGTGCTTTTCCACTCTTCATCCTCTTCAGTGCCCTCCTCACTTCATCCTTACTAATCTTTGCTACTTCCTGGTCCACAATAGTCACCTCTTCTACTCTTCGTTCTCTCTCATTTTCCTCATTCATCAACTCTTCAAAGTACTCTTTCCATCTTCCCATCACACTACTGGCATCTGTCAATACACTTTCATCTCTATCCTTAATCACCCTAACCGCCTGCACGTCCTTCTCATCTCTGTCTCTCTGCCTTGCCAACCTGTATAGATCAGTCTCTCCCTCCTTACTGTCCAACCTAGCATACAAGTCATCGTAAGCCCTTTGTTTGGCCTTTGCCACCTCTCCTTTCACCTTACGCTGCATCTCCCTGTACTCCTGTCTACTCTCTTCAGTCCTCTCAGTGTCCCACTTCTTCTTAGCTAACCTCTTTCTCTGTATACACTCCTGAACCTCCTCATTCCACCACCAAGTCTCCTTATCCACTTTCCTTCCAGATGACACACCAAATACTCTCCTACCTGTCTCCCTGATCAAATTAGCTGTAGTTGTCCAGTCAACTGGAAGCACCTCCTGGCCATCCAGAGCCTGTCTCAACTCCTTCCTAAAAATCATACAACACTCTTCCTTTTTCAGCTTCCACCATTTAGTCCTCTGCTCTGTCTTTGCCCTCTTCATCTCCCTCACCACCAGAGTCATCCTACACACCACCATCCTATGCTGTCTGGCTACACTCTCACCTACCACTACTTTGCAGTCACTGATCTCCTTCAGATTACACCGTCTACACAAGATGTAGTCTACCTGTTTACTCCTACCTCCACTCTTATAAGTCACCCTATGTTCCTGCCTCTTCTGGAAGAAAGTATTCACTACAGCCATTTCCATCCTTTTTGCAAAGTCAACCACCATCTGTCCTTCTGCGTTCCTCTCCTGGATACCAAACCTGCCCATCACCTCCTCATCATCTCTGTTTCCTGCACTAACGTGTCCATTGAAGTCTGCACCAATGACAACTCTCTCACTTCTAGGGATGCTCTGCATCACTTCATCAAGGTCCAACCAGAATTTCTCCTTCTCCTCCAGCTCACATCCTACCTGTGGAGCATACCCACTAACAACATTGAACATCACACCTTTGATTTCTAGCTTCAGACTCATTACTCTATCTGATACTCTTTTAACCTCCAGAACATTCCTGACAAACTCCTCCTTCAAGATAACTCCTACTCCATTTCTCTTCCTATCTACACCATGATAGAACAACTTGAACCCTGCTCCTAAACTTCTAGCCTTGTTACCTTTCCACCTGGTCTCCTGGACACACAGTATGTCTACCCTCCTCCTCTGCATCATGTCAACCAACTCTCTACCTTTCCCTGTCATAGTTCCAACATTCAAAGTCCCTACTCTCAGTCCTAGATTCTTGGCGTTCCTTTTCTCTCTCTTACAGTCACTCAGGACTGAATTTTGATTTTATTGAGTGATTTTTGGTTGGCTTCTTTTTTAATGTTGTTGCATTTTTACCTTGGTGGTAGCACTTTAATTTTTATTTTTATTAAACCTGACTGTAGTCCCATGTGTCCAGAGGGTGGAGGACCTTGTTCCTGTACCGGTTAATCTTCCTGTAGCTTCGTTTGGCTCAGCAGCTGGTTAGAAGTGGAAATGCAATACACCTTTTGTATGCATTTCCACTTACCAATCTGCTGTTGAGACAATCAAATGAAGCTATAGGAAAATAAACTGGAACAGTATGCCACCTTCTGAAATGGGACTATAGTTATGCACAGGACAGAAGCAATATAAAAAACGATGTCTAAAATGAGTTTATATTTGACGTACAAAAGACGTCCACAACGACCACATTTGGACTAGAATTAGCCCCGATACGGAGGTCCTGTAGACGTCAATAATGGACGTTCATTAGATGTCACCTGGCATAACGTTCTGCACTCACGGGAGACGTCTTTTCGATGTCGGACCAAGACGTCGTTTCAATGTCGGCTTGCTCAGTGGGATCCGACCGCGCACAGGCGTACCAGAATGATACCAGTTATGGACGTGATTTTTGTGTGCATCGGCGTTGTCTGCAGCGCTCCATCCCACTGATGGTGTTCACAACTGCAGCAACCTGTTGCCACTCACTTTGCTTCCTTTGGTTGGTGATTCCGGTGCTGTGACCTCCAAACAGGATGGTTTTTCGGGCCTCCACCTCACCAACAAGCGTCTCCACTTCTGCCTCAGAAAAATTTCTTTTTTTTTTTTTTTATCTTTCCTTCCTGCATCCACCATCGGTTCCAACAAGACATAACACTTGTATCTGAGCCTTATTTTATATGCTGGCCGCATTCATGAGGTGCTTTGTATTGACCATTTATTGTTAAAAATGGGCGTGTACAGGGCGTGACATGAAGTCGATACAGGTGCCCACACTTGTAGTCAGTCTGTGATTTATAAAGGAAAGATTGCTTTAAATGTGCGTACCAGGGTTTTATAAATCTGAATATTTTCTGGCATATGCAAACTTTGGCTTTTGGGCGTAGTACACTTTTAGTAACAATCCTACGCACAGTTTTATAAATGGGCCTCCGACTTACTGCCAGCAATGCAAAGCAAACTCCCGCTCTGACTACAGGGACTGAACAGCCCATAGCAAAGGTTCCTGACCCCATATTCCCAGACCACCTCCCATAGAATGCCAAGAGGGACACAGTCAAATGCCTTTTCCAAATCCACAAAAACATATAGACTGGTTTGGCAACCTCCCAGGAACCCTCAAGCACCATGTAGAGAGTATGGAGCTGGTCCAGTGTGCCACGGCTTTCTCTTGGCTGGCCTGGGAACGCTTGGGGATCCCCCTGGAAGAGCTACAGCAGGTGTCCAGGGAGAGTGGTCTGGGCTTCGCCACCCGGTTCCAAATAGAGCGGCAGAGGATGCATTGATGGATGCTTAGCCACGCAGAAAAAACAGAGAAATAAAGCTAAGCCTTACTTCATTTGACACAGAACTCCAAAAATAGACTGGGCATAACTATTGGCACCTTCTCAAAAATTGCAAGCTTCTATTTCAGGCATGTGATGGGCCTTTAATTTGTCATTAAAGTCAGCTGTGGCAAGCAACAGTTGCTGGCAATATGGAAATAACATATGCAACCAGTTCAAAGAGCGAAAAGCTTATTCAGCCTTTGACCTGCTGACACATAGTGCAACAGTTTCAGCTAGCACTATCCGTTGCCAGGTGACTGAAATGGGATGCTATGGTAGAAAACCCAGGAGGACACCACTGCTGACAGACATAAAAAAGTATCTTGTGGGCAGATTACACCAAAATAGAGATTTTTGCTAACAATTATTGTTGCACTGTTAACAGAAAACTAAATGAGGCCTTAACCATTTTTGACCTTAAGCACACGGTTCCTAAGGTAAATTGTAATGGAGGCCCACAGATCTTTTCGGGTTACTTTGCTGCTTCTGGAACTGGATGCCTTAACTGTGTGAAAGGCATCATGAAACCTGATGATTATCAGAGAGATCTAAGCAAAACAAAACAAAGAAAAATTCAAAATCAGCTAGCCATGATGTCTTTTCCCTCAAATTTCAAGGTATAGAATTTATACATCCTTACAAAAGAGTTGGCGATAGGGATAGACTAAACATATTGGATCCACACACTACAAACTGAAAGCCCGAGTGGATTGAATGAAGAACTGCTTCTGGGCTGCTTTCTATAGTTTCTATATACTTTTTGCATTATTTATTTCTGTATAATCTTTTGTGGTCTTTTTAATTTCCCAATAAGGTTTGTACAGACATATTTATTCCTTTATTATTTAGATACTTTATTTTGCTACCTAGTATTAAAAGTCGACAAGGTCAGAGTGGGTGCCTTTTACATCCTATTTATTTTCATTGGATCTTAGATTTCTTGTCCTCACATTTTCCTATATATTTCTTGCATTTTCTCTGTTTTCTCTAGAATTCTAAATATTTAACATGACATAGTAATTGCCCTTACTATATTTGCCTTATATGCTCATATATATTGCTCTTTTTTCTATGATATCTATCTATGCTCCTTTGTGTATACATATTCATTGTTCTATAGGGTCATACAGCTCTTTATTATTATTTATTTATTTTATTTTTTCATGCTATGAGTCCCTAGTATAGACAGATCCTTTTTGGTAATGTCTCAGGAATTTCCTTACCCACCCAGTATTTGGTGCCCTTTATGTACATCACTGGCCTCCTATGTAATTTTTGGGATGTTTTTAAGCATAGATCTATTTTATGGTCATTTTTCTCTTTGGATGTTTGATGTATTGTCTCAAGTGTTTGTTGATTTGCACTGCCATATTTGTGTTGTGGTTTTGTCCATGTCTCTGGTCTGGCACGTTCGGCCCGGTATATTCTTTCTACCAGGCTCGTGATACCTGTTGCCTTTTGATTTTCTGTGGCCACACCTCTTCCATTTGAGAAGACTACATGTGTGTTTGCATACATGGATCCTATGGTATAATCATATTGTCTTGTCACTTATTGGACTTTGGGTTTCACTTGGTTATTCATATCTGTACTCTCATTTCTTTTGTTCTCCACGCTGACAATAGCTTAACGCTGAAACATGTTCGTCTTTCGTCCACAATTAAAATACAAATAAAGATGGATTAATGAGTGCCATTGTTTTGTTTGCTTAGTCTTTATCACAACTTTGCACCTGATATTATCTTGAGATTTGGAGTTGTGGGCACTTTTTTCAAAGTACCAGTTTATCAAAGAGATCTCAAAAATCTGAAAGACTTGGAGCAGTTTGTAAAAGAAGAAGTATCCAAAATTCTACCCAACCTTGCCCCCCCCCGTCTCTCTCTCTCTCTCTCTCTCTCAACCCAACTGGTCATGACAGACGGCCGCCCCCCCCCCCCGAACCTGGTTCTGCACGAGGTTTCTGCCTCTTAAAGGAAGTTTTTCCTTGCCACTGTCTATAAAGAATTTAATTAAAGAGTTTGGTCTAGAGCTGCTCTATATGTAAAGTTCCTTGATTTAACTTTGTTATGATTTGCTGCTATATAAATAAATCTGATTTGGCACACAAAAAACAAACACATAAATACCAAAGCACTTGTAAGTGCGATGATCTTTTGGGAGAAGTGGTACATTAACTGCAGAGTGTTCGGAATGCTCCCCTTGCCGAGCTCAAATTTTGTTCTGCGCACCTCTTGTAACTAGTATGTTTTTCGCTGTTAGCCATGATGTGTAGCACTATACCCTATGCCACCCCGGCATCAAAGTTCCTTTGTATTTGCGTTAGTGCTAAGACATGCTCTGAACAAACAACTAACAGACAATTCATGATACGGCTGTTCTTAACCTAATTTGTTCATAAGTGTCTGTGTGTGTGTGTGTGTGTGTGTGTGTGTGTGTGTATATATATATATATATATATAATTTATGAACGGTCATGCATGACCTCCCCCATATTTTATACATTTCAGATGTACAGATGTTGTCTTCAAGGACACATTGTAGTTATTTGCTATAAACATGAGATTAAATACTAGGTTTAGGGTTAAGGTCAATCACAGTTTGTTCTCTCTTGTAACTTATTTTTGTCCTATAAAAGTATTAATCTGCTGTGTAGTTGGGACATGGAATTATTAAACTTGCCTGGATAAAGTGAGGCTCACCCTCTTATTGATCAAAATCATCTTTATGTTATCTTTCTAATGATCAGTGTCTTCAGTCTTTCACCAAAATATAAATGATCATAAAAAAAACCCCAAACTATCTCTCTAACCTGTGGAAAGTTCCCATGGCAATAAATGGACAGCAGGTTTCTGGTTGTTGTGGAGATGGTCAGTGGAGCAATGGAATGGCAACAAGTAAACTGGGAGATCCTGATTGTTATGGAGATGGCCTGCTGAAGTTTTACTGCCAAATACATGCTTGCTTCTATGGATTTGCAGGGCTTGAGCCACATGAACATTCTCACCTATCGACCCCTTACATATATTAATATGCATTTCTGCTTCCTGCAACTATAAAAGTTACTTGCCTTAGCATGCAGATAATTATTGATTTTTTTATTTGTCAATTAGGGGGAAAACAAAAACATAGATGATGAAAGGTCAAACACTAAAATATTTAGAACACCTTAATCAAAGCTCTACTAACATTATGTTGTCATTTATATGTAAAATTTAACAAGTCTGGCTTCAAACCTTTGATTTTAAAAAGCACAAACAATACATTTTCGGGACTAGATACCGTAGCAGGGTAAGACATCTTTGTATTGGGTACTGGGTGTGACAGGGTTTGAATCTAAATAACTATCTTTTGAGTTCATGCAGCCGATACATGCTACCCGGTGCAACTGTGTGACTCAATGTTTTTAATGATTTTGGTTTTACAAAAATTGAGCTCTATGAAACAGAGGAGTTTGATACATGTGCCCTCTTGTTAGTAGGATATCTTTCCTATTGTTTTTAATATATTCTTAGTATTTATGGACAATCTTCAGAAAACTCCTATCAGACATGTTCATAATTATTCATACACAGACTGTTGTCATACCTGCTTTGGCCTGTAGAGATATGTAACTGTTGTTCCACTCTGATCCTTTGGAGGAACAAGATGAGGGCCCATCACTCTTGGAAAAGCCAGCATCAGATGAGGGAGAGAGGATAGTACTGTGGCTCGGTGACAACGACGACCATTGGGGTTGATGAAGCTCCTGTCTTGGTTTCAGCGGAGTGCCTGAAACATGTGATTTTTGATGATCGTGGGGGATAATGTGTTTGCATGAAGCCTCTGACTCAAACCCCCAATCCGGGTAACAAGGCAGCCGCACCTTCTCTTCGACATCCTGAATGTGAATCTTAGGTATATTCCTTTCTGATGGAGAGGAGGAGGAAGCAGAGACCACCAACGGAGGTGCAAGTGTGTCTATGATGCAAGGCAAGGAGGTGGAGATGATCCTATCTGTGTCTCCTAGAGGAGCACTTATTGTGGTCTTGTCATCTTCCTCCTTGTCTTCATCATAAGAAACAGCTGATTTGTAGCTCTGTCTGTATCTGAAGCAGCGTGGGGCAACCTGAGTAGGAAGAGACGTCTCTTGACCAGGAACTGCCTCATACTGCAGACAAACTTCTCTCCCTCCAGAGCTATGACAGACTGAGACCTGCTCTCTGGCTTCTCCATAATGTCTGTCTGTAGAAACCCCTGGTGTAACTACAGGATGCAGGCCAACACCCACCCTGTGCTGTGCCACCTTAGCGCGCCGATCTTGAACAACAGGCTTTGACAAGCTGCTTTCTCCGTCTGTTTTCTCAGACACCTGGGATACCACCTGTACTGCTGCTAGTCCACCAGAAGGATTCGGTGCGCTGTTTACCTGTTGCTGGCTCTGTTTCGGGTTCAATTTAGTTTGGATGATGTTGTTGATCACCATTCCAGCCACAGGCATGACTTGAGCAGGTGTTTTCCCCGGTGCCGCAGCTGTTGTTACTTCGCTCAGCTGTGGTTTCAAGCTTTGCTCCTCTGTTCTTACAGCCCGGCCAGACTCACTGCTCTGCGGGGCCGAGAGTCGCGGCGTCCTGGTAGAGACTTCGCAGACGTCGTCCCGAACGTGTCCTCTGAATTTCTTCCTGAGAACGACGTAGGAAACACCCTCCTGCTGCTTGACTGTCGCCATAGAGTTGACAAACTTCTTGAAGAGTTCCCGGTTTCTGTCCTGGTCTGCATGGTTCCGGAGGAAGATTCTGAAGTGTAAAAGCAGATCCGAGTTTTTCACCGAACCTCCGTGGTTCTGCAGGAAATGCAACACCGCGTCCTGAGTGAAAACTGTGGCCATTACGATCTAGATCGGTTTCTGCCTCTGCCTCTCCCTCTCAGCCTCTGCGAGGTTCAAAGGTTGGGGAGTTTTCTCAATCAGGAAAAAAAAATAAGCTCCGCCCACCTCAGGTGTTAAACCCTTGTCTAACCTGCAGCACACATGCGGATAAGCCGGATGTCCCTGTGACAAATCAAGGGGCCAGTCACAATGTTTCCCAAAAGTCTGAGCCCTGAAACTTCCAAACTTCAATGATGTTTGAAGTTTTGTGGCACATCCCGTGACGCTGAGGATGTCAAAACATGTAGCTACATTTCTGCTACTTTGGATTGAACTTTTATTTCTATCCCCCATTGTGAACAAAATAGTAATCCTGGATTGCATCTGATGACTGCAGATTTTGAATTTCTAATTATGCTCTTATGTGTTTAACCTGTCCTGTGTTTCCCTATATAGGTTCGGTCCACCCTCTGCACTTCTACAGTGCTGAACACAGCAGAGCCCAACTGTCCGTTACGGCAGCTATTAAAAAGACCCGTGCTACTCACTGGTGAAAGGGGCCACCCCACCCTGCAGCAATACTGTGTAATGATTCTTGGGACTGGCGGCGATACTAGTGCAGGAAGTCCAGTGGCGGTGACTTTCATTAGCATGGAGGGTGCTTCCTTTTTTTTTTTTTTGCCCATCTTATAATTGTAGTACTTTGAAAGTAATTTTCTGTTTGTTAGAGTTTAAAATTCCTGTCCGTTCGGTGTTATTCTCTTCCCCCATTTAAATCATTGTTAGTCCCCTCATCCCCTTTATTTCATTTTGGGGACTTGTGATATTTTTGTGGCTTGTCCGCATTGTAGGACAAAGGGTTCTAAAAGTCTGCTTAGAGTTCACATGAAGTTAAAACATTTTAACAACTGATGATAGTCATGAGTCTTTCCTCTGTGAAAATAATAATGGGTTAGGAAGTTGTAACTTCAAACATTGAATGAGTCTTGTTTTAAAGATCAGTTAAGTAGTTCCCTCAACAGTGCAGTAAAACTGAATTTCACCACATGCCTTTTACATTGTAAAGAAATGACTGTCCTGCAAATTCATCAGCATTTGCAATATAATATATGGTATTTGTAATGAAAATGATCATTGAACTGATCTTTGTAGACCTCATACCCACTGACCTTTTGTGCAGCAATGCGGGTGTACCCCTAAGAAAACACAATAGACAGGCACATTTAAGCAGGTCTATGCATTGTAAAGGAGAAGAACTAACCTATGGCTATTCAACTATACTGATGTGAATATGAGTGCAAATTTAATCAATACTTTTTTTTGTCCTAAATAACATACACTTATTAATGAAAATGCTATTGTGAAATTGTATAACATTGGAACATGTTGAGTGGGTTCTTTTGTGTATATTTTATATTTCCTTTACCAAGAAACTACCTAAAAAAATTTAGTTATGTACATATATAACTCATTTTACTTGCTGGATTGAATTGAATCAAATGTTTTGTAAGTTATTAATTACTTTATTGTGATCAAATAATATCAAAAAATATTATATACATGTCTAATACATATATATTATATGTATTAGACAGGGCTCTACCTGACTCATAAGTGTGTCAGTTGAATCAGATTTGGCTGTTTAATATGAAAATTCGATTATTCATACCTTTTTTTTTGTCATATCTGGCAATCAGAAAATCTGTTGGCATTAGTTTACTGATGATTTGGATTAGATTTTTGATTAACATGGCCAAACAACAGAGCGATGGGGACATATGTCTGTGCATTTAAAAGTTTATAAAAGACAGTTACATATAAATTGTTGATATATAATGTTGGGCGACTGAATGGATTTGTTAAAATAATGACACAGGCAGCTCACTTTTTTTTCTTTTTAAATTAAGCTCTCATGGCTTATTTTTATTTCACCTCAAAAACCAACTTCAATAAAGGCACATGCAGTAAAACAAATGACATGTAGCCTGAGCCTTTTTTTCTTGCGTGTTCTGGCCATGCTTGCGTGGGTTTCCTCTGGGAAATCCGGTTACCTCCCACCGTCTTGACACTGGAGCTCTTTGATTTCAAAAATTTATCTGTTGGAAAGTGCTCTGCTGCACTACCGAACTTTTGGTTAACTGTTCCCCAGCCCAGCTTTTTTTTTACTCGACCTGTTTTTTTTACTGTCAATACCGTCTGCTTGTAGTGAAAAGAGAGGACAAGTGATGTTTCAATTTTGTCACTGCAAACTCAGATCTGAACGAAAAGCCATGATAAAAAGAGCAGTCTGGTATTACCAATACAAGCCTAAAGAAACTTTAAGATCACTATTTTCACACTGCACTATCAACCTGTAGGGCAGAGGTCTCCAAATCCGGTCCTGGAGGGCCACTGTCCTGCATGTTTTAGATGTTTCCTGGTCCAACACACCTGATTCAAATGATCAGCTTATCATCAAGCTCTGCTGAAGACCTCTGCTGCAGGGGAATGAAGGACCAGAATAATTCACTTGACTGGTTGATGACTGGTTTCAGTGAAGCAGTTATACAGTATAAGCACATTAATTTAATTCTGGGGAGGGGGGGGGGGGGTGGACTCTATAGAAATTTGCAAGACCAGGCTTAAAACTTTTCTATATGACAGAGCTTATAGTTAAAAAGTTAAAGTTCATTTAGTCTTTAGCTATGTTGCTATAGGCCTAGACTGCTGGGGGAAGGACTGAGCATCTCTCTCTCTCTCTCTCTCCTTCCCCCCGACATATCAATAACCATGCTTCTCCGAAATCCCTGCTTCTCCCAGTTCTAAGCATGTGTACTGTATTTACTAACCATGTTTTCCCGAAGTCTATGTCTCTCCCAGTTCCTCTCCTCTCTCTCCCTGTCCTCATCCTGCAGGTGGTGAATCATCACTACCCCATGTTCCTGCCTGCTGCTCCCACATCTTCATGAACTCCATCCAGCATAATTTCTGTGATGTATTAGTTTCATATGTTTATCCTGGTTATTACCCCCGGGTGCCACCGGAGGGCGATAATGTTTCTTGTATGCAGTAATGCGGTGCTCTTGCGTGGTCTTGCCCCTGGGGTGTCAATAAAGTTTCCAGATTACAGCACAGTAAACATCGACTCACTCCCATTATTATTATATTGGTTAAGGCCATAAGTATAGTTATATACTTAGTGACCCAGGGATATAACAATTTCTATGAACTTCATGCAGCATCATATGTTCCTGTTTGCAACTGTATTGAATATCCCCTCCTCCTGTTGTCACCTCTCCCTACTCTACCCAACTTTGCCCCCTCTGTGTGTGTGTCCCTCTCTCTCTCTCCCTCTCACCCTCACCCTCTCTCTCTCCCTCTCTCAACCCAACCGGTGGAGGCAGAAGGCCGCCCAAGGTTCTGCCCAAGGTTTCTGCCTCTTAAAGGAAGTTTTTCCTTGCCACTGTCGCCAAGTGCTTGCTCGTAGGGGGATCTGTTAGGTCTCTTTAAATAATTTTATAAAGAGTTTGGTCTAGACCTGCTCTATATGTAAAGTGCCTTGATGTAACTTTGTTATTATTTTGTGCTATACAAATAAATCTGATTTGATTTGATTTAAATTAATGTGATGTAAATAAAAGGCAGTACAGCAGCATAGTGGTTAGTTCTGTTGCCTCCCAGCAAGAAGGTCATGGGTTCAATTCCCATGGAATTTATGTGTGGAATTTGTATATTCTCCCTGTGCTTGTGTGGGTTTCCTCCAGGTACTCCGGTTTCCTCTCACAGTTCAAAGACATGCATGTTTAGGTTAATTGGTGACTCTAAATTGCCCGTTGGTGTGAGTGGTTGTTCGTCTCTGTATGTCGGTCCTGCAATAGACTGGCGACCTGTCCAGGGTGTACTTCACCCTCACCCAGTGTGAGCTGGGATTGGCTCCAGAACAACCCAGTGACACAGAAAAGCCTGGTTTATGGTCCTGCGTTAAATCAACGCCGTACCTACACCGTACCTACACCGTACCTACGCTGTACCTACGCCGTACCTACGCCGTACCTACGCCGGCGTGAACTCTTCGAACTTCTCCGTCCCATTTCATCGCAGTGCAATTCACTGCCACAGCGGTAGGGGGCTGCGCTCCTTTCCTGAATGGTTATCGTTGTCTCTAGTTGATTCTTTGTTTAGCTTTTGGCTTGAGTATGTGTAAAGGTGCTAATATTTTCTGACTTCCTCAATGAGTCACTCCGCGACTTGATCCATGCTCCGTCTGTGTACAACAACAAGATGTTTTTGAAGTTCCAAGATGGCGGAGTGAGTGGCAATACCTTTGTAGGCTCCGGTCAAAAGTTTTTGTTTAGTCCTTGAATCGTGAACTTTGTGCCTGCTAACATGTTTGACCACGACTACGACGCCACAGCTCTTCGCAAAGCTTGTAATGACAATGATATTGAAGATATCAAGGTGGATAGAGCAACTCCCAAGGAACAAGGACAAAATTTGACCCACACTCCAATAAAAAGCCTGAATCCTAAAAAGATGAAAGTGCGGGAGGAAAGAAGGAAGGAAGAATATGATACCAGTGTTGCCAGTCTCCAAGCGGTACAAGCCTTATCCTGAGAGATGGATGAACAGACAGAACCAAGAGCAAAAGGCTAATTGTGAGATGCTTCTAGACTTACTAGGCTTGATTTTCATACAAGCCCACTTTAAGTTTTTATTAAGTCTGTCAAGCACTCTTTTCATACATGGCACCGTTGTAGTTACCAACGTCATATCATCCATGTATGCCCTAATTGGTGTGAGGCGCATCCCATCCTGTCACCTCTCTCCACCTACAACCCACTTAGAAGCTCTAATAATTACCTCCATCGCCATTGTGAATGCTAATGGAGAAATCGTACACCCTGCCATAATGCCTATTTCTAGCCTCTGCCAACCTGTTGTAAAGCCTGCTGTACTTAAGCATAGTTTGATGTCCTGGAAATATGCTCTTACTAAATTGACAACTACTCCAGGCACTCTAAAATAATCAAACGCCTCCCAAATATAACTATTATCCTGAGAGATGGATGAACAGACAGAACCAAGAGCAAAAGGCTAATTGTGTTTTTTTTGCAAGAGACTCGTTCAGTTGAGGCAGACACTACATTTTGGAAACTGCAATGGGGAGACTCTATTTTCTTTAGCCATGGCACATCACATTCAGCTGGTGTAGTGATTTTGTTGAACAGGTTTCCTGGTAACGTAATTAACCAAAAAAAATGATACAAATGGTCATTGGCTGATGGTGGTGGTCGGAAATCAGTGGAGTGAACTATATTTTGTTATGTGTTTATGGGTATAATAGGAAAGGTCAGAATAGAAGTTTCTTCTCATCCTTGAATAAATTGATAGAGGAATTGAAAGTGTATTACACAACTGATAGTCATAATTGGTGGAGATTTTAATTTGGTACCTGACCTCTGGTTAGACTGTCTTCCTAATGGAGGACAGTGTCACAACTATAGTTGATTTAATCACAAATGTGAGTTTGACTGATTATTGGAGAATGAAAAATCCTTTTACTACACAATACACCTGGTGTAATGCATCTAATAATGGTCATTGCTCTAGGATAGACTATTGGTTAATCTCTAATGGTTTAATCAATGATGTCTCTAAATGTGATATCTCAGCATCACCTCTAACTGATCATTGTGTAATCTCTTTATCCATTTTGTTATATAGATATGAGTTTAACCATAACACTGTCTGGAAATTTAATAATAACCTTCTTGAGAATGATGATTTTTCTAAAGAAGTCAAACAACTGATAACAGAAATTGTTAATTTGGATATGTCTGTTTTGAGGAAATGGGAATGGTTTAAATTCAAAGTTAGACAAATTGCAGTCAAGATAAGTAAATATTCAACCAGACTGAAAAAGCAGATATAGCGAAACATTAGAAAGAAAGAAGAAAGAAAGAAAGCTTTATTATTACTAGTGATATTAACAAACAATTTCATAAAACTGATCTGTCATTGGAAGAGCATATTAAATTAAATGATCTTCAATTCCAATTAGACAATTTATATTTGGAAAAAGCAAAGGGAGCATTTATTTGTTCAAGAGCTCGTTGGATTGAGGAAGGGGAAAAAAATTCTTATTTCGTTAATCTGGAAAAACAAAGACAAACAAAAAAGAAAATTGTAAAATTACTTATTAATGGAGCTACTATTGATAATCAAGACCTGGTAAATGAGGAAATTAGAGTTTTTTATAGAACATCCAATTTTTCTCAAGGAGGTTGCCATCTGTTTTTTGAAAAAATTAGGAAATTTTAAAAAATAATGGATGATATGTTCAAGCAACATGTGGAGGATAAGCTCAGAATTGAGGAATTAGATAGAGCAATTCGGCAGATGCCCAAAGGGAAGTCACCAGGTATTGACGGTTACACAGTGGAATTTTATTCCTTTTTTTGGAATGATATCAGAGAACTGCTGTACAATGCCTTCTTAGAATGTATTTCAACAAAAAATCTTTCTCCTACCATGAAACAAGGTCTTATTACTCTAATTACAAAACCCAACAAAGATAAATTTTCATTGGACAACTGGAGACCAATTACAATATTTGGTAATGATTACAAACTATTGGCAGTGATTACCCAGTTTGTAAAGTTGGGTAATCGCTGCTCTGGATATTTGGACATTGCTTGTGGTGTCCCCTAGGGGTCAGTATTGAGCCCCAAATTGTTTATCCTGTATATAAATTACACGTGCAAAGTATCTAGGTGGTTAAAATTGGTCAATTTTGCGGATGACACAAACATTTTTGGTTTAGGTGAAAACATTTAACAAGTGGAAACAGCTATAAACGAGGAAATGAAAAGATTATGGTTTGACTGGAACAAATTATGATTAAATGTTAGTAAGACTAAGTTTATGTTATTTGGCAAATGCACAGTAAACACAAAGGTGCGAATAGAAATAGATGGGGTTGAAATTGAAAGGGTGCACGAGAACAAATTTCTTGGGGTTACAGTAGATGACAGGCTGAGTTGGAAACCACACATCAAACATGTACAGACCAAAGTTTCAAAAAGCATTGCAGTCATACACAAAGCAAAACAACTACTGTATCACAATTCACTTTGCACACTTTACTGTTCACTGGTCTTGCCATACTTACATTACTGTGCTGAGGTTTGGGGAAATAATTATAAAACTTCATTACAGTCACTTACCATCCTGCAGAAAAGAGCAATAAGGACTATTCATAAGGTCAACTACTTGGAAAACACAAATCCACTTTTTATTCAAAACTACTAAAATTCACTGACATCGTATCTTACCAAACAGCAATCATCATGTATAAGGCAAAAAACAGGCAATTACCAAAAAATAACCAAATTATATTTAGGAATCGGGAGGGAGGTTATCAGTTAAAGGGGGAACATAAGTTCAAAATCTTAAACATACGAACAACCTTGAAAAATTGCTGCATATCCATTACCGGTGTCAAGCTATGGAACAATCTAAGTGAGAAATTTAAGCCAACTCCAAATATCAACCAGTTCAAAAAAATTTACAAATATGTATTGTTTAGCGGGTACAAGGGATAATGATCATGAATGATTATTGGTGATTATCAGTCATTAGTTGATATGGCATGGTGATGAGAGGCAAAGAAGCCTGTGTGTATATGTATGTATGTATATATGTGTGTATATGTGTATATATATATATAACATTTTTTATTTAGACAAAGGGGTGAGAGCTAATAAGCTATGCTTCTTCTCACTTCTTTTCGAATATGTCATTAATTTTTTTGTTTTTCTGCATTTTATTATTATTTTGCTTTCTCAATTTTCATTTCTATACTATGTTGTGTAAAGAATTTGTCTAGTAACAATCAGGAAGCCTTATACTATTTGTACTATTAGCATATTTGGAATAAACAGTACAAAAATAAATAAATGTCTATGCAAACCGTTTAAATGAGGGTTTAACCAAAATAGTTGATGAATGTCAGTCAGCCTTTATAGGGGGCAGAAATATACACAATCATACATGGCTGATTCTTGATATGCTTGATTATTGAACTTTTATTGATACAGATAGCTTTGTGTTGTTTCTTGATTTTTATAAGGTGTTTGATACTGTTGAACATACATTTCTATTGGAGGCATTACACTTTTTGGGTTTCAGGAAAAAAATGTGTGATATAATTAAAATGTTTTACATTGACATATATAGTTCTGTATCTCTGAATCCTGGGATGACCCCTAGATTTAAAGTGCTACATGGTATTCAGCAGGGATGCCCAATCTCTCCAAAATTATTTATTTTGACCACTCAGTTACTAACAGTACTTATGAATAACGATCCAGAAATACATGGTATAACAATTTTTGGAAAGGAATTTAAGATTAGTCAATTTGCAGATGAAACATCTATATTTTTGAGAAATACATTCATGGTGGATAAAACCCTTAATACTATTTCTGTATTTTCCAAAGCATCAGGATTATCCCTTAATATTAAGAAATGTGAATTGCTTCCTATTCATACATGTGTTGATTCCTCAATTGCTTCAATCAAAGTTGAATCTGAAGTAAAGTATTTAGGAATAATGATACCCAAAAACGTTATTAGAAGGGAAGACCTCAATATTACTAAATGTATAACAGATATGAAGAAATCTCTCACTCATTGGCTAACTAGAGATCTCACTTTTTTTTTGTAGAGTTACTCTATCTAAAGCAGAAGGTATTTCTAATTTAATCTATCCTTGTCAGTCCTTATATGTCTCTTCAAATAATATCAAAAAAGCTAACTCAGTTATTTTTCAATTTTTGTGGAAAAATAAAACTCATTATATCAAAAGATCACAACTAGTTAAAAAATATGGCAAGGATGGTATTAAAGCTTTAGAATTTGAATCAATGGTTGAAATTTTTTAAGATAAACTGGATAAAAGCATATTTGTCACAGCCAAATTCTATGTGGTTTCATATACCAAGGTCTTTGTTTAACCCATAAGAACCCACCGTGACATAGGTATCACACATACTTTAAATGTTCTGGAAAATTCCATGAATAGTTTTATCCTTGATTTTAACTCATGAAGTCCCAGAGCGACACATACTTGGTGGGTCATGTGACAGGTCATGTGACTTAGACATCTTGGAAATGGGGTTATGGGAAGACTGTGTGCCAGGTTACCACTACGGGCAGAGCTAACTAAATTTTAAAAACTTGTTTTTGGCTGCCAAAGGTAAGATTCAAACCATTTAAGAACTGTAATGCTTACATAACATGTCCTTTATTACATTTAAACTGTTGTGAACACTTTTCATGAACAAATTGATATAAAACAAATCAGGTAAATATCGTTGTGAGACATATGTCACATCAGACCTTTAACCTTAAAATTGTCATGGAAAACCTAATGTAACATATATGTCACAATAAGAAAAAATTGTAGTGATCTGCTCAGTTAACTTATTCAATGATATTTAGTCAATATATTTTATATTGTTCAATTCAAAGCATATTAAAACAAATTTAAACAAAAGATCACATTTTATTAATCAATTATTAACAAAATTATTATTTTGAAAAAAATGTCAGAAATGTGTTCTATGTGGTCTGTTTGGTCTATTTTAATGCCCCCATAATTTTCCTTTAAGGAGAAATGGGTCCGGGTTCTTATGGGTTAAAAGAATAGTAGGACTTGAATTTCTTTTAAAATGTAATTTTGATGTTAACAAGATTCCTGTTAAGTTGTCAAACTTCCACAGACAGATTATTCAGTATTGGAAGATGATATTTACTTGTAAATAACAGTCATATCCTTGATCTTGTTCTAACATATGGCATTGAAATTGACAAGCTAACAATTTTTCCTCAAAACTTCTTTTTTGACTGACCATTACCTCATTACATTTGAGTTTACTTTAATTGACTGCACAGCATCGAGGAATAAATTTGGCTATAAAAGATGTTTATCTGAAGACGCCGTGAGGGATTTAAAGAGAACATTCAGTCATCATCTGCAGCAATGCCATGTCTAAATTCAAATGAGGATTTCTCCCATACACAGGTTGATGACCTTGTGAATAGCACTATGGCCACACTGTATTCAAATCTTGATGATGCTGCCCCTTTAAAAAAGAAAGTAATAAAACAAAGGAGGCTGGCTCCATGGTATAATTCTCAAATTCGTGCCTTAAAGCAGATGACACAGAAATTAGAAAGAAATTGGCATTCCAGCAACTCAGAAGAGCCTGGAAAGAAAGCTTAAAAACGTATTAAAAAAACTCCCTGCAGTGCTAGAAGCTCATATTATTCAGCACTAATAGAAAAAAACAAGAACAACCCCAGGTTTCTCCTCAGCAATGTAGCCAGGCTGACAGAGAGTCATAGTTCAATAGAACCAGTGATCCCCTTAGCTCTCAGCAGTGATGATTTTATGGGCTTTTTTACAAATAAAATCATAACAATCAGAGACAGAATTCATCAGCTCTTACCTACATTAGACAATAATCTACTGAATACAGCAACTCCTGAATCAACTGCAACTCCTATTTTACATCTAAAATCATTCTCATCTCTGAATCTCTCAGAGCTAGCTTCTATAGTCTCATCATCTAGACCATCAACCTGTCTATTAGACGCAGTGCCAACCAGCCTTTTTAAAGACATTCTTTACTTAATTGAGCCCTTCATTCTAGATGTCATTAATTTGACCTTATCTTTGGGTTATGTACCTCAGACTCTTAAGACCGCAGTCATCAAACCCCTGCTTAAAAAGCCGAATCTTGATCCAGATGTTTTGGCTGATTATAGACCCATATCAAACCTTCCCTTCATTTCTAAAATCATTGAAAAAGCAGTAGCAAACCAATTACACGACCATCTGCATAGGAACGGTTTGCTTGAAGAGTTACAGTCAGGAAGCCAAATGAAGTCAGTCAGATAGTCAGACTGCAGACATGTCTTGAAGACATAAAAGTCTGGATGACCCGTAATTTTTTACTTCTAAATTCTGACAAAACTGAAGTTATTGTACTCGGCCCTAAGCACCTTATAGAAACCCTATCTAATCAATTAATCAGTCTGGATGGCATTACTTTGGCTTCCAGCTCCACTGTAAGAAACCTTGGAGTAACCTTTGACCAGGACATGTCCTTTGTCCCTCACATAAAAAACGTCAGTAGGGCAGCTTTCTTCCACCTAAGAAACATTAGGAAAATCAGAAACATCCTCTCTCAAGAGGATGCAGAAAAACTAGTCCACGCATTCGTAACTTCTAGGCTGGACTACTGTAACTCATTACTATCTGGATGTCCAAACAAATTTCTGAAAGGCCTTCAGTTGATTCAGAATGCTGCTGCACGAATATTAACAGGAACTAGAAAAAGGGATCACATCTCTCCTGTGTTAGCTGCTTTTCATTGGCTGCCGGTAAAATCCAGAATAGAATTTAAAATCCTTCTGTTAACATATAAAGCTCTTACTGGCCAAGCTCCGTCATACCTCAGAGAGCTCATAGTTCCTTACTGTCCTAGTAGGCCACTCCGCTCTCTAGATGGAGGTTTACTTGTGGTTCCTAGAGTCTCCAAGAGTAAATCGGGAGGCAGATCTTTCAGTTATCAGGCTCCTCTTCTATAGAACCAACTTCCAGTATCTGTCCAGGGGGCAGACTCTTTCGTAATTTTCAAGACCAGGCTTAAAACTTTTCTGTATGACAGAGCTTATAGTTAAAAAGTTAAAGTTCATTTACTTTTTAGATATGCTGCTATAGGCCTAGACTGCTGGGGGAAGGACTGAGCACCCCTCTCTCTCTCTCTCTCTCTCTCCCTCTCCTTTCCCCTCTCTTCCCCTCTCCCTCTCTCTCTCTCCCCCTCTTCCCCTCTCCCTCTCTCTCTCTCCCCCTCTTCCCTCTCCCTCTCTCCCTCCCCCCCTCGTATGCGCCGTCATACCAACAACCTGCTTCTCCGAAATCCCAGTTTCTCTCAGTTCCAAGCATGTGCACTGCATTTACTAACCATGTTTTCCCGAAGTCTCTGTCTCCCCCAGTTCCTCTCCTCTCTCTCCCCCTCTCTCTCTCTCCCAGCTCCTCTCCTCTCTCTCCCCCTCTCTCTCTCTCCCAGCTCCTCTCCTCTCTCTCCCTGTCCTCATCCTGCAGTTGATGAATCATCACCATCCCATGTTCCTGCCTACACCTGTTTGAATATCCCCTCCTCCTGCTCTCTTTCTCTACCTACTCTACCCAACTTTGCCCCCCCCCCTGTGCCTCTCTCTCTCGCTCTCCCTCTCTCAACCCAAGATGGCCGCCCCCCCCCGAGCCTGGTTCTGCCTGAGGTTTCTGCCTCTTAAAGGAAATTTTTCCTTGCCACTGTCGCCAAGTGCTTGCTCATCGGGGGATCTGTTGGGTCTCTTTAAATAATTTTATAAAGAGTTTGGTCTAGACTTGCTCTATATGTAAAGTGCCTTGATGTAACTTTGTTATGATTTGGTGCTATACAAATAAATCTGATTTGATTTGATTTGATTTGATTTGAATTTAACTCCTCATGGATCAACTGTGTGGAGTAACAGAGTGATTACAATAAATAGAAAAACTGTGTTTAAATGTTTAAATGTGATTGGTATGAAAAGGGCATTTTGTTTGTTATTGATTTATTGGATAGCAAAGGTAACCTGGTGGATTATATGGCCTTTTTAGGCAAATATAATTGGAAATGTACACAAAAAGGATATATGAAGGTTTGTAGAACCATCCCCTTATCTCTGATTCAGCTAATTCAAAACACCTTAATGTATTCAAATGTTAATCCTGTGTTGCCAAATCTAGTGATAAATGATTGCAACTTAAATGATAAAAAATTTTACAACAAATGAATTAGTGCTGCCTTGAAATCCATAATGTTTCATGACTACAATAAAGGGTTACAAGTGTCCAGTATGACTAAAGCACATTCTAAATTCATCAAATGGCCTATTTCACCAAAGGTCAAATAGACTCACTTCATCGTCAACATTCTGACTTTTAACATTTCCCATATGCTTTTTTATTTGGATGGTCTGAACCCAGCAGTCTCTGACATGACAAATGTGGTATTACTTATGGGTAAATATCATATTCATCGTAGTAAATGGAGAGGTACAAAGCCCTCCTTTGAGGGTTTTATCAATGACTTTAAAATATTTTTTTCGTCTCTGAAGAAAATGCACTGTGGAAAAGCAAGTAAGGTGTATGAGGATATATCTTGTCATGCTCACTATATTCAGACATTTTTTGGACTCTATTCACTTCCTGTTTTATTTTGTTAACCTCTGTATCATTCTTGTTTCACTTCCACTTCCTGTTAAGTTTCCCACCAGTTCTCGGCCACACCTAATTGTCATCACTGATCATCCACTCAGTACTTATACACCTAGTTTCCCATTTCCCATTTCCCAGATTGTCAAGGTTCCTCGGTTCAAAGCTCTCTCGCGTTCTTCCAGTGTATGTATGTCCATGTTTTGACCTCTTGACTGTGTTTTGACCCTGCTCTTGCCTTGCCCTGTTTTGTACCTTTGCCTGTGGTTTTTGGGCCTTTTGGACAGTTCTTTTTGACTCTGCTGTTGCCTAGCCCCTACCTGTACTGTTGCCCAGCAGACTGCCTATCTTTGTATGACCTCTGCTCACCCTGTATTAATGGAGTGTTTGATCGCTGCACTTGAGTCTCCTAGCCTGTATGTTACATCTTGTTTTTTGTTATTTTGATTCTTGTCCCCCCTTAAGTCTTTGCTCTTTGTTTTGTCTGTGTTTTGGTTTTTGATTTTGTCTATTTATTATACATGCTGAAGGCCTGACCTTTATGTACCCCCCTTTACTATATTTTAGTTTATTTTATTATTAATATTGTTCAACATGTGAAAACATTAGTATTATTTTGTTGTATGTATACAATCTCTACTTGTGTTCTGTATTTTCCTAAATAAATATAATGAAAAAAAGTCTGCGTCACTTCGACATGTAGTTACATTGGGAGGTGCACGTCAGGCTACACCGAGGGCTACGGTGAGCCTCCCTACCCTGCGATGTAGGTACGGCGTTGATTTAACGCAGGACCATAAACCAGGCTTTAAGTGGTAGAAGATGAAATAATGAACTAAGGTGATATAGTCAGCAGCCAAGGAAGGAAACCAGATGTGTTTTTATCTTTCAAATCTAAGATATATTTCTTTGTGCGAAATTCTTAGATGACAGACTTCACATATTTGAAAATGTAAGAAAATATGATGAGGAAAGGTAAGGAAGGGACAGCAGCCTTTTCTCACACACACACACAAGTGCACACACATATTCATGTTATGGTTGTGTGTTTTCATTCTCCCTTCTCTGTGCTTTTTGCACAGTGAGTATAATTCTCCTTACAACTCTTATGTTATTGATGTTATTCAGAGAGAAACATAACAGACAACAGACACATTACAGAGAAAATTGAAAAGAAATTTCTTTCTTCTATCAGATTTATTTATATAGCCCCAAGTTACATCAAGGCACTTTACATATAGAGCAGGTCTAGACCAAACTCTTTATAAAATTATTTAAAGAGACCCAACAGATCCCCCGATGAGCAAGCTCTTGGTGACAGTGGCAAGGAAAAACTTTGTTTAAGAGGCAGAAACCTTGGGCAGAACCAGACTCAGGGGGGGCGGCCATCTGCCTCAACCGATTGGGTTGAGAGAGAGAGACAGAAGGAGAGAGGAAGGGGAGAGAGAGAGAGAGACACGGGGGGGGGAGTAGGGAGAGAATGAGAGCAGGAGCAGGGGATATTCAATACAGGTGCAGGCAGGAACATATGATGCTGCATGAAGTTCATGGAAATGATGCTACTTGGAGTTCAGGAAGATATGGGAGCAGCAGACATTGCAGGAACATGGGATGGTGATGATTCATCACCTGTAGGATGAGGACAGGGAGAGAGAGGAGAGGAACTGGGAGAAGCAGTCAAAGCCTGATAACTGAAAGATTTGCCTCCTGATTTACTCTTGGAGACTCTAGGAACCACAAGTAAACCTCCATCTAGAGAGCGGAGTGACCTACTAGGACTTCTATGTTACAAGCTGTGTCAAAGGGTCAAGAACTGTATTTGACAATTTTGCAACAAATAACAATTTAATATTTTAAATAATTTTATTGTATGAACATTATATGATTTCATAAACAAACATAAACATCTGAATCCTTTCTCTTACTATGTTATTTTGACTTTTTGAAAAATCTGTTTCCTGTCACAGCCCCAGCTGTGACTCCCTGAGTTTCCCTGTCTGTCTTGTCTCCCACTACCTCCCCATTTGGACGCCAGCTGCTTCCCCCCTTCCTTGGAACTCTCCCTCTGGACCCAGCCACCATTCCCTCACTGCCCTCAGTTTATTTATTATTCTTGTCTCTAAGTTCCACCCGTGTTCACTCATCTTTGTGGTCAGCTCTTGGGTCCCAGCCGTGATATTTCCACACTTTTCACTAACTCCTTTTTACCTCTTCTCTACAATCTTTTTCTATATTTTTTTTTCCTTGTCTTGTTTTTCTTTCCTCTTTTAACTCTACCTCACTACATATTTTCCCTCTCCACTTCTGTGAGTATTCCCTGATTTGTATCCTTTCTTCCTCCACTTCAGTCAGCTTTAATGGGAAGTATACAATGAATATGCTGCTCAATATAGTATGACTTCTACTTAAGTCATGCACTAAATAGAGGGGTAGATCTCCCTTGTTCTGCTTGTAAGACCTGGTGATGATGGCTCAATCAGTTTGACCAGAGTATGTTCAATTGGTATGAATCACAAATCCTTTACACCTGGTTTTGTATGGAATCACATACTGGGTCCATGGGGATGAAAGAACTCAACCTGAAGGAATGAATAAATGAATGAATGAATAGATTTATTTTGCTATTTGTACAGTAAAACCAAGAGCATTAACTGGGGATGAAAATACTGAAAATCCAAGGGCTTATTTCCTCTGTGGTCTCCTACCTGAACATCTTTATGATTAGCATCAACAGTGGCAGCCTTTGCTAACCACCAATTCTGGCCATAAATGACTGGCGGCCAATATCCAAAACTAGTCATAGTCCCATCAGGACCTCTCTTTGGTTCTTGCTCCATTTCTTGCTGATCTATTCCCTCCACCAGCATTGCAAAAGGCTCTCTCTTCTTTACCATTGTGATTTGGCCATCATTCTCTACATCAGCTTCTCCATTCTTGGGTTCTTGTTCCATTCCCTTTTTCTTAGGTTGTCTGGATCTTGCTGTTTATGGTTTCAGCATTTTCTTGTTCTCCTCTTTCCTCTTTCATTCAAATTGCTGATATATTTTAGCTTCCAATCCTCCACTCTTTTCCATGTTTACCTTACCTTTCTCAGGTATTCCTCTTTTGTTCTTACCTCACTTTTTATTTTCTCTCTCCACTTTTTTTTGGTATTCCTTGTTTCTTCTCCTTCACTCCTCCACTGATAGCTGCTGCCTAGCCATAACTTTCTAGAAAAGTATAGTCAGAGTTGAATGAAATTGCCTTGAAATTAGGGCACATTACTGTGAATTTAATATTCAGTTGGGTTTAACCCTATAAAGCCTGAGCAGAGAAATAATGGACAGAAAATTCAATTTTTTTTGAATCTGACGTCTTTATTTGGCCCTTTAACAAAATGTAAAAAAAAAAAAAGCATATTTGCCTTTTTGTTTATATCATATTTATTACATTGGGCATTACACTCAATTCAGGCAATAACAAAAACTTTTCTCCTTGGTCATCTATAACATCTGTATCTTTATATCTGCATCTTTATTTTTTCCAAACAGCTGCCTTTTTCAATCTCTTTTTCTTTTATTTTGCCAAGGGGATGGTCTCATAAATGTATGTATCAAATATGATACGCACGGTGTTATAGAGTTAATGTTGGTTAAAATAATTTTCCTTTGGTTTTAATCATTGGGGATACATATAGAAAGGAACATTGTATTAATAAGAATAAATACAGCATAAATAAGAGGTTAATTAAAGATTTTAGTAGCCAAATTAGTAATTGTAGTGATCATAATTTATATTTGAGTTTACATTTTGAATGAAATGGTGGCTTTTGTCAACACAGTCCAACTATATGTCACCGCCGTCTGACAGAAAACCTGACAGTGTTGACATCTGATGGTGTTGATAAAAATCTACTTTTTTACATGATATGCATGAACTGTATACATTAGCCATATTGTGTTAGCCTTGGTTGCTAGCTACCTCAAGCCACTTCTTAAAATGTATGCATTACAGGAGGCTGAGTGAACTTGTTGCATGTGGTAGATCTGGAAAGTGGACAAGAGAGCCCACAGGAATATAGGTGACCAAACTCTGTTTGACAGTGAATTCTAATAGTTTTGGCATCAATAAAATCATCTGCATACCTGCAATGGAAACCAGTTTTTTGTTAGTTATTTGCTTCATACCTAAATTTATATTTATTCTATATTCTATTGTCAAATTAAATATCTCCAGTTAATTTAACATCTGCTTGAAAGCAAAAACACAAATAATATTTTTTATATAAATGTAAATAAATGTAGACATCAAGGAGCTAACCACACGTGAAATAGTATCATCCGTTCTGCCAGCAACACATTTATCAGTAATTCGAAGTTGTTTACATAAATCAGCAATTAAAATATTTGTTAGTTACTCTCAAATTGGAGGGGAGTTTTTGTTTTAATTTTGGTGTTGTCTCTTTGTTGAGGGAGTTAGGAGGAAGGGGACAGAGTGTGAGGAAAATAGTGAAGGAAATGTCGGATGAGGCAGTAAGATCCAGTCAGTGAATTTGGTTTAGAAGAAGTAATAGTAGCTGGGGGCCCAGCAGGGAGAGCACTTAGGATAGACAGACTCTTGAGAGAAGCAAGGAAGAAATGAAGGAAGAGGAAGTATATTTAAGTGGATTGTGTGGCCTGTGTGAGCCTCTTTGAGATCATGTGGTTAGTCCAGATGAGTTGGCCTGTGTTGGTTTGACTTGGCTTGTGTTGTCTTTCTCTGATTATAGGACTGTTTAGGTGAGTTTGTTTGCTGAATCTGCTAGTGTAGCTTGTCCTGCCTCCACCTCCTGCACCCTCTATTCTTTCATTACCCCGTACCCGAACCAGGGTCTGTATCCCATCCCTACTTTTATCTCCACCTCTTCTATTTCTCCCCCCTACCCGAACCAGGGTCTGTATCCCCACCCCGCTTTTATTGGTGCAGTTGGTGAGAAGTCGGAGTAGCTGACGGTAGTGCTGTTTGAGATAGTTGTCTTAGGGGGGTGACTCTGGGACGCCAGTGATCACTGTCTAGCCTCCTGGAGGTGTCGTGGGACCAACTAGACCAGTAGTTCTCAACCTTTTTTGAACAAACGCCCCCCTGAGCTACCATGATGCTCTTAACGCCCCCCCCCCCCCCCAAAAAAAGTGCATGTGTGTGTGTCTGACAACAACATGATGTGCTACAGCCTTTGAGGATTTTTGAATTTAACATTTATATCATTTCACAGTATCACAACATTTGAAAATAACTCCAAGGGTAGGTATTAAGCAACGTGGAACTTGGTAAGAAAAAAACCACCACAGCAGAATTTGTTGAAAATTTGTTTTATTTAGAGATGCCAACAACATCGTGCACACTTCCCGTGAACAAAGGTGAATTAACCAATAAAAAGACTGGAACCACTGGTGCATCAATTAATGCGCCTTAAACATGAAACGGTCATTTTCTGGAGACTGACAAGACATGGCCTGGCAACAAGAAAAAAACAAGAAGAAAACAATTTTAAAAGAAGAGAACTAGGACTGTTCGCACTTTTAATTTTTAGTGGGAGCCCTGCGCTTGTTGGGCCGCTGCCAGCTTCTTCACGTCCGGACACTTTGACGTGAGTTTTAGCCTGAGCACTCACCAGGTTCAGACGATTGCGATATTTTGTCTGCATGTGAAGAGCTTGGCTGAATCCCTGTTCCACGAGATACGACGATTTGGCCCATAAATTTTGACCCAGACTGATAGTGTTAATGTTATTGTCAGTCGCTGTTTTTTTTTTTTTTCTTTTTTCCTCGAGCTTATTATGCATTTATTTTGAAAGGAAAGCTGAGCATAACATTTTATCAAAATTAATTTAAAACCTGTCTTTGTCTGCTTCAGCGCTGAGTTGAGGACAGCGACACAAAGTGCTGAAACGGAGATGCGGGAAGCAGTTTTTTTTTCTTTCCTTTTTTTTTGTTTTGTCTTATTTTAACTAGCCCATCCAGTTTTCTGGTGGCCCAACCACAATCAAAATCCTGACGCCGCTGTAGCGTATAGGCCTACTATTTTTTCCCTCTCGACCGCTTTTACTCTCGCTCGCTCACCTCTCTCGACCACACACACACACACACCGCTCTCGCTCTTAAAAGGACACACCAATCTCATAACATGCCTACTAGCTCAGTAAAATGTATTTAAACACACATAAAGTAGATTTGCACAAAAAAAAAACCCTGGGAAACCATGAAAGTTTAAAATGTAGAGTTCAAGTTAACTTTGTAAAAGCCAAGTTGTGGCGCCCCCCTCTCAGCCCTCATGCTCCCAGCGCCCCCCCAAATGTTCAGAACGCCCCCTGGGGAGCAGTACCGCCCCCGTTGAGAAACCCTAAACTAGACGAAACACTGGTGAAAGGAGGTTCCCACCTGATGACCCCAAAGACATGTTAGTTATCACTGCTCACTGGGCTAATTAGATATAGTTATCTTTAGGGCACGTAGGGCAGGTCGCAAGGTTGTTGTTAAGTTTAGGGAGTTAGTCACTGAGTCTGGTCCATTTTTTGTAGCACAAGTTTCTTGTGTTTACTTTGAATTGGTATTTAAGCTATGAGTGAAAGTGATTGTTGTAGTTGTGACTCAAGTAATGTGTTTTAACACTGAACAGGGCAACAATATAATCAAATTGTCTTGTTTGGCTCAAAGAGAGCTTCCAGAGCAAGGTCAAACTCTAACAATCTTTCTTCTTTAGGAATATTAAATATTCACTCTTAGTTCATTATCATCATCATAGGAAGCTTTTACAGAGTAATGAGAAGAGAATAAACAGAACAATTTAACAATTTAATGATTGAATGTAAATTATACCACAAACAGTGGTGGAATGGCTAAAAGTGCTACAAGCTTCAGACACAGATGGCAGTGGCAGCAGAACTAAACTATGATGCAACAATAAGTAGAGAGTAACACTTTTCTCAAAACAAAAGTGTGTTGTGTGTTGTAGTTGTTTGTTGTAGTCTACTACAAATTTAGTTGTTTTTGCAAGTTATTATGTGAAAAATTTTAGCAATAAAAATTTTACAGATAATAGTATGGATAGTTGCTCAAAGACACTTCCAGTATGACTGGGACTTCATGACTTTACAAAGGATTCACTGTATACTATTAATAGAAGTTATTACATCCCTTCTATGACAGAAGAGTTTTCAGAGCAGAGAGTTTATAATTCATCTGACAAAAGGAATATCATAAGAGGTCTTGAGCTCCTGACAGTCCTTAAAAGAGAAAAGCAGTGGGTCAGGGGATCATTAGAAACACTGGAAGCGGTTTGAGTCTATACTGCACCGATTGCAAAAGTTGAAGTCAACAAAAGTGTATTATACAGTCAGTCTGAATACAAATGACAATGAGATCCATTAAAATCTTTCCTTATTCATCTATTGATCCTGCATAGTTGTGTGGCTGTGGACAGAGCCCACTTCAGGCGCTTCCTTCATGATATATACAGCTTAAAGCATCACTCAAACTTAGAAATATTTTTTAGGTAGCCAAGCATCTCATCTTCACTTCCTACTCTCTAATGCCACCTGTAGCAGTGGACATGACATCACAGTGAGGTCACAGTGGTGGGCCTGACTGAGTGTACAGGGCCTGGCATCAAAGATTCTGGAAGTAGTGGTAGATATGGAGAAGAGCAGGGCACAGGACTTGGCAGAAGGAATTGACAGGCTCTCAAACAATCGTGAGCGTCTGCCAGTTCCTTTGGCATGCTCTCAGCCAACCATGTTATCTGCTCCTCCCGCTGTCGTATAAGCTCTTCCAAGTGCCTTTGGCGGATCATAAGGGAGGGTTTAGAGCTCACAAATTGGTGGTAATCCTGGAGCTGTGGCTCAGTAAGGTAGCTGGAGAGGATGGCATGGACCACCCGCTGCCTCCTGTCCAAATTCTCCTTCAGCTCACAGGCATCTTCAGTTTGACAGAGAAGCAGAAAGCGTTTGTGGTTGAGTGAGTCCTAAAGAGCAAGAGAAAACATAAACATGCCTTTAGTTTACAACACAATCCTACGGATTATTAATACTCCCTCATCTGGAAATTACAAAATGTAAATGGTCATTAAAGCAACAGCAACTGTGTGATTCAGGCTGTATCTTCAGTTCAGGGGTGTTGGAGCCAATCCCTGCTCACTCTGGGCGAGGGCAGGGTACATCCTGGACAGGTTGCCAGTCCATCGCAGGACCGACACACAGAGACACACAGAGACACACAGAGACGAACAACCACTCACACTCACATTGACCTATGGACAATTTAGAGTCGTTAGTTAACCTAGACATGCATGTCTTTGGACGGTGGGAGGAAACCGGAGTACCTGAAGGAAACCCACGCAAGCACGGGAGAACATGCAAACTCCGTACAGAACCAAACCCGCGACCTTCTATTAAAGCACTTTAAAGATAGAGCAGGTTTAGACCAAATTCTTTATGGAGTTTTTAAAGAAACCCAACATATCCCTCAAAGAGCAATCACTTGGAGACAGTGGCAAGGAAAAACTTCCTTTAACCCTTGTGTTGTCTTCAGATCAAAAATGATCCGAGACCATGTTAAACAGCACAGAAAACCCCCAAATCATCTTTTTCATCTTGAAATTTGATGACTTTTCCTCCAGTGACCCAAACATTAGAAAAAGTGAAACATTGTCTTTGTTCATATTTCCATGACATCTGAATACAAAAAGGGTACAAAGATTGTCCTAGTCAATAGTTTTTGTTGTAAAAAAATTACAACATAAGAATAAAATAAAATAAATAACTACTAATGCGGGATGATATTGGGTGGTGGGGCACCCAAGAGGAGGAGGTCTCAATTCTGCCCCTCAAAGAAGGACCACAAAACAAGTACGGAGTGCTATAAATGTGATGTGAAGTATGTCTGCAAGGACCATGGGCAGACACTTATATACTGTCCATCCTGTGTGTAAAACAGATTGATTTGTGCTCTTTACATTTTTTTTGTATTTATTATCTTATTTTCTTTTTATTTATTGTTGTTGTTTGTACACTTTGTGGGTGGGGGAGTGGTTAAGAAATGAGAAAAGTATTTTGTAGTTTTTTAGCATCACTGTGTTGCCAAAAAAGTTGAACTGTTATTGTTCACCTTCAACAAAATACATTCAACAGTACTTTCTGCACATTTCTGCTACTTTCTTGGCCTATATAAGTGCCATCTCTTGCTGCAAAATTAATGTTTACGCCTATGCAGTACCTTTAGCAAGAATAATAATAATTAACCTGTACTTGTTATGACAGGTATGTTGCAATAAAAATGAATGGTGTCCAATGATTAAATGCAGTCTTTCTGCAGTGTGAAGAGGCAAAACCCAGATATTCACAAAGTTTGTGGTGAATGACAGGTTGTTTCATCATGCAAAATAGATTTGAGACTTAAAATTCAATTAAGCTGCTGTATTTTAGGGGTTTAGTGTAGCGGGTCTCAGTAGAGTGATGGAGAAAGAACAAGAGCAGAAGGCGAGAGGATGCTATAGAAAATGTAAGCAAAACATGCAGAAAACAAACAGTGATTGCAACCTGGTAACACTAAATGTCCATTCGTAAATATTTGCAGTAGGGGAAGTAGGGTTTTTAGCGGAAGAATTAACAATAGGAAATGAGTAGTAGTGTGTAATGATAACTAATGGTAGCTATTGCTGCAGCAGGTATTGAGCAGGAACATGGAGCAGAGATGATTCAGCACCTGTAGAACGGAGACAGGAAGGGAAAAGACAGGGGCTAAACACAGACAACAGGAAGAAACAGAGTTAGTGGCATTTGACAGAAGGAGGGATAGAGAGAGAAAGAGAGACGGAGAGAGAGCAACCCCCAGCAGTCTATGTCTATAGCAGCATGACTAAAAGAAAAACAGCAATTAAACCTTATATTTTTAACTGTAGGCTTTGTCATAAAGGAAGGTTTTAAGCCTGATCTTGAAAGCTGCAACATACGGTGCTGCTTGAAAACATGCAAATCTCTTGAGCAGTTTAGATGTTTCTGTTGTTTTGCCATGATTTTCTTATTTTATCATCACCAGCTTTTTTTTTTTGTCTGCATTTATCCTCATAGTTTAACACCACAGGGTGTCAACGTTGTATGAGATTGATGCAGTTATAGTCTTGCAGCTAAATATTTCATTATTTCAGTGCGTGTCTGTGACTATCACCAGCCCTCCATGGAAGCTAGTTTGTGATCTTTATTGAGTGAAATGACCTTTGAGTGGCAGGGAGGGCAGTGCTACACCTCAGTGAATACAGGGGGAATAAAGGACAGAAAATATGTGGAAAGATGGACAGGGGAAGGGAAGCAGGCGGTGCTGGTAGGAACTAGTGGGGTGAAGGATGCTGTGCTTTTCCTGTTACCTCACTCAGGATTAAGAGAGTCCAGAGGGTTTATGTGGAGATGGCGGGAGATGGGAGTCTAGACAGATGAAGGTGTTGCAAAAGAGGACCGAGTCAAAGATAGGGTACATAGTGATGGAATGAAAGAATAATTCAGCCCATTTTAGGCAGGATTCATCAATTCTTCATGATGTGACCCAACCCGAGCTGGCAAGTGACACCACACATGCAAGTGGTCATTCCCTAAATATGAGTGAGACCGTCACCAGGGCCCAGAGTCGGGTCAGAGGTCCCGGCTCCCCATGCCCACCACCCTAATGCAGGAGCGTGTGAGGTACCAAGCCCAGCAAGCTACCGCAGTCATGTGGCGCGCTGCAGTCACCAGTGTTCTAGGCGGGCAACGGCGAGCACCCCCAGACCACCCAAGCGCACACCAGAGCGGGACAGGAGGGCCCCATGCCCCCCCAGCAACCCCCGACCCTCACCCCGCTGTCCACATCCGCCATCAACCTCACACACCTCAGACCCCACCCCGCATCCCCCAGACGAGCCAGAGGTACCCCACCGAATGAAAAGACCCACCCGGGAGTCCCCCCGGTGCCCCGGCAGGCGGACCCAGGCGAAATGCCTGAAGGCAGAAGGACTGCAGGGGTGGAGGGCCATGGTGATGGACCCGTGCCCCCGAGGCCACCGAACACAATCATCACCAGTTTTTATGTATGAAATGTCAGATATATGTTTATCAATTGCAAGTACTTGTGTTGTGCATAGGATTGTGTATATTATTGCCTCTTATCAAGTCTCAATCTCGAAGGAATGTTCTCTACTGTGGATTGACTTAAAAAAAATACTGAAGGAAAGAGTGTAACAGTGGCTGAGTTTTAAGGCTTTTATTAGCTAATAAGTGAGAAATCAAAACATCTGCTCATTATATAAAGGGACAAGTCAAAGCATAAACTAGGTGAAACGGTGAGTTCAGGTATGAAAAGAAACATAACACAATATGACTAAGATGATTAAGCAGCTGATAACTAAGTCGGGAGTTTGGGTGAATGAACGGGAAGTTGCTAAACAAATGCAGGGCGAATCTATATGAGGAAAGAGAACTTGTTTTTCTTTGAAAACTAAAATTTGGGTCAATGTTGCCTAATAGCCATGCCTTGCACCACTCAGAACAGCCGGCTGGGAGAGTAGATAAACGCAACCTTACTTTGGGTTGGCGAATCAACTGGCCACGAAAATGTCAGAGGAGATGTCCGACGAGAGCAGGTCTTTTGTCGTGGCCTTCCAAGCTAGACTGGTCCTTGGCTGAAGTGGCTGTTGGCCTGTCTCGTCCCTCTTCATGTTGTCCCTCGGGCAGCTGGCTTGGTGATTAACTGGATGTCCGAATTATTCCTTTCTATTCTGATGAGGGAACAGACGGGAGCAGCGCGCAGCACCAGTGGCTCTGGTTACCAAGGCAACTTGAGACGCTGGGAACTGGGTGAAGTGCAGCCAAACTTGTTCCGATCACCGGTAGTCTTTGCTTCAAGTCTAAACTTAGCCTTTGTTGCTAAGCGGCTAAGTCTTGACTTCTGGGTTTTGAGCCACGTGGAAAATTATTTATTTATTTATTTTTTTTTCCCATAAGATCTTCTGGTTTGGCTCTACTCTCCAGAACTTTTTCGCCAAATTTTTGCCCGGTTTGTAATGTTCCTATTGACTATTTATTGGGGGCCGACCCATGGGCGTGGTCTGGTTATCGGCGCGGATTTGGTCCAATCAGATTTCTCCCTCTAACTTTAGGGTGTACGATGTTGAAGTTATGCCTTTCATTCACCCAAGTTTACCCGCATATAAAATAAAGGGAAATATGTCATTTTGATAAGTATGGTTCCTTTTCTCTTCCTATCAACTGCAAAAACACAATTAGATGGTTATTCTTTACTCCCACCATCACAGAACATACAAACAGATGAAACAAGAAAAGAACATTTCCATGCATATCTTGACTGGCTGTGGGAAATCAGAACTGCATGACTACGAACTGTGTATGAAGTTTCTCTCTGTTTTTTTTTTTTTTTTACCGAACATTTATAAGAAAACCAAGAAGGGAAAAAAAAAAAAAACAAGGAAAGAAGAAAATCTTGATCACATAGATTGCGTTGTTCGGTCAGTACACCATAGGTTCCGGGGGTTCGCCATCAGGTGGCGCTGGGGTTATATAATTTGGAATAGTCCATTCTTTCTATCTCAGCGAAATTAGCTCGTAGAAAGGTGGTTCGAACAGCTGTGAAGTCCTCTTCCTGCAAGGAAACCAGTTTGGCGTGTTTGCAGTCTCTTATTTGATGAGAATAGTCCTTTTCCTTTTATATCAATCCTGTTTTTCTTGCTGGCTTGGATACATTCCATAGCGGCAGGTTACGACCGCCATCTGCTAGTGTTATCAGTTCAACCCGGGGCTAAATATCACAGAATTCCACCTCTCCGAAGGGAGGTTTGGCAGATCTTGTTGATTTGTGGTGTGGACTGCAATTTAGTGCCTGGGAAATCAGGGTGTCCTGATGCCAAAGTCAGATAGGAGCCTAGGATGGCACTTGGCAGAGATCTTTGAAATCTCTGGTTAGAGCAATAGTCTCTTTGAAAGTTTGAGAGGTGTGGGAGATTGAACTCTTCCCCCCCGGACCTCACAACACTTGTTTAATGGGACTTGTTTAAGTAGCCCAAAAACTACATGAAACATGGAACCCAAGCTGTATTGGTTAAGTCAAGCAGGTAACAGACTCAGGTGAAACACATTTGACTGCTTAATTAATAATTTAAGCAGACCAATGAAATGTGACATCCTCGAGAAAGGATTTGGCCTGCACTAAATACAAGAGCGAGGAAACCAACCAAACCACTGTGGTCCCATACAAATCAATAATGCCGAGAGCAAAGGAGATATCCGAGGACATGAAGAAGAGGGTAGTGACAGCCCATCAGTCTGGGGAGGGCTATTAGACCATCTCCAAAAGATTCCAGCTCCATCCATCCACTGTAAGACAAATAATTTACAAATGGAGGGCCTTCAACATGACAGCAACTCTGCCTAAAAGTGGACGCCCATCAAAACTATCACCCAGAAGCACCAGAAAAATAATAAATCAGGTAAAGGCCAACCCACACATCACCTCTTGAGAGTTGCAGACCTCTCTGGTAGCACCTAGGACAAATGTGCACGTGTCTACAACCAGACGAAAATTGAATAACCATGACATTCATGGGAGGGTTGCTAGAAGGAAGCCTCTGCTCTCAAAAAAGAACAGAGCTGACCCTTTCAACGTTGCCAGAGAGCAATCTGACAAACAGAGGCCTTCTGGAAGTCCATGCTCTGGACAGATGAGTCCAAAATAAAATTATTTGGTCACAATCAAAATCAACTTCTTTGGAGAAAAACCAACACTGCATATGAAGAAAAGAACCTCCTCCCAACAGTGAAACATTGTGGTGGAAATGTGAAGTTCTGGGGCTGCTTTTCTGCTTCTGGACCTGGACGACTCCGTATTATCCAAGGAACCATGAATTCTCTGGCATATCAACAAATTCTTGACCAGAATCTCCTGCCATCAGTCAGGGAGTTGAAGCTGGGACGAAAATGGATTATGCAACAAGACAATGACCCAAAGCATTCCAACAAAGCTACAAAGGAATGGCTTCAGAGAAAGTAGATTCGTGCTCTGAATTGGCCCAGTCAAAGTCCGGACCTTAATCCAATTGAAATGTTATGGCAAGACCTGAAGAAGCTGGTACATACCAGATGTCCCTGAAACCTCTCTCAACTGGCTGAGTTCTGCAAGGAGAAGTGGGCAAAAATCCCCATAAGTAGATGCGAGAGACTAGTTAGTGGTTATAGAAGACGTTTGGTTGAAGTAATGGCTGCAAAAGCAGGAGCCACAAGCTACTGATACAAGGTTTCACATACTTTTGCACATGTTAAATTTTCAGTTTTTGTGAAATAAAGCACCTTTTGTTGAATTAAATAATGAAAATATATCTTGTGTGTGTCCATTATTTTGAAGGCCATGCTTTACAAATTGGGATTTGGATATATGTGTAATAAGCTTATTAAAATTTAACATTTTTTTACAAAACAGTGACCATGTCTGGAGGGTTCACAAACTTTCAAGCAGCACTGTATTTCACCCCCCAGACCAATACTGGAAGTTCCATAGAAGATGAGCTTGATAGCTGAAAGATCAAGGAATAATAAGGAACTATGAGCTCTCTGAGATATGATGAAGCTTGGTCATTGAGAGCTTTGTATGTGGGGAGAAGGATTTAGAATTCTATTCAGAATTTTACTGGGAGCAAATTAAGAGAAGTTAACACAGTAAGGCTTCTCAGAGAATTGTTGGGACATCCTGATTGCAGTCTCATTTAGAGGTAACAAATGCATTCACAAGTTTTTCTGCATCCTCTTGAGACAGGATGTTTCTGATCTTTGCAAGGTTGCACAAGTGAAAGAAAGCTGCCTTAGAGACTAGTTTTATATGAAGAAGAAAGGACATGTCCTGATCAAAAATGACTGACAAGACAAAACTGAAGCCCTTAACACATGAGAGAAGCATTATCTGATCATCTAACCACCTTGGATGGCATTACTTTGGCCTCCAGTTCCACTGTTAAGAATCTTGAGTTCGCAAGTAAAATGTTGCAGGTCATTTGGCTCCACTAAATATAACTGAGTATCATCTACATAACAGTGAAAATTGATGCTGTGCTTCTGGATAATATTGCCTAAGGGAAGCATATATCGGGTGAAAAGGATCGGTCCAAGTACAGAACCCTGTGGAACTCCATGTTTAATTAAAGTGCGTGAGGAAGAGCTATTGTTAACATGAACAAAGTGACATCGGTCTGATAAATATGATTTAAACCAGCTTAGTGCGACTCCTTTGATCACAATTTCATGTTTCACTCTTTGTAATAGATTATTATGGTCAATGGTGTCAAAAGCCGCACTAAGATCTGACAGGAAAAGTATGGAGGCCAATCTGTTGTCTGACGCCATTAGAATGTTGTCGGTAACTTTTACCAGTCCTGTTTCTGTGCTATGATGAACTCAAAAACCTGACTGAAATTCTTCAAACAAGCCATTTCTATGGAGATGTGCACACAATTGGCTTTTTTAGGAATTTTGGAGATGAAAAGGAAGATTAGATATGGGTCTATAATTAGCCAAAGCATCTGGATCAAGATTAGGTTTTTTGAGGAGAGGTTTAATAACTGCAGTCTTGAAAGGCTGTGGTACATACTCACGAGATGAACTCATATTGATCAGATCCTGAATGTACAAGTTAATTAATGGAAAAAACATCCTTAAATAGCCTGGTAGGTACCAGGTCTAAAAGACAAGTTTATGGTTTAGATCACATGTCAAACTCAAGGCCCGCGGGCCACATTTGGTCCAGGATATGAGGCAACAATGACAAAAATGGAGATGGATAGATGGACAAATGGAGGGACAGATAGTCAGATAGAGAAAACCACAACAGTTTGATAGCTAATCACTGAACAATAAGGGAGGCTTACAATACATGATATTTTAAACCTCTGATGTGCTTAGGTCCCTCCAAAGAACTTGAACTTCCAAAGAAGATATGAACTTGTAACATGAATATAGTATGTATGAATGTAATGTGTTTTGTACATCAATCAGGAATTATATAATGACCACTGACAGGTGAAATGATTATCTGATTATCTCTTCATCTTGACACCTGTTAGTGGGTGGGATATATTAGGCAGAAAATGCAAATGCAAAAAAAAAAAAAAAAGGTCAAGCTCTATCAAAAGTCATCCAAGGAAGGAACAGTGGTGACAGGGTCATGGGCAGCCAAGGGTCATGGGAAGCCAAGGTTCATTGGTGACCAAAGCTCATTGATGCATGTGGAGAGCAAGTGCTGGCCCGTGTAATTCGATCAAAACGACAAGCTGCTCTTGCTTAAATTGGTGAAGTAGTTAGTGCTCGTTCTAATAGAAAGGTGTCAGATTACACTGTGCAACGCAGTTTGTTGTGTATGAGGCTGCACAGCCGCAGACCAATCAGAGTGCTCAGCTGACCTGTGCACCGGTGAAAGCGCCAACAATGGCAACATGAGCATCAGAACTGAACAATATAGCAATGGAAGAAGGTAGCCTGATCTGATAAATCAGGTCTTCTTTAACATCACGTGGATGCCTGGGTGCATGTGCGTTGCATATGTGGGGAACACATGGCACTAGGATGCACTATGGAAGAAAGGAAGGCTGGCGGAGGCAGTGTGGTGGTTTGGGCAACATTCTGCGGGGAAAACTTGGATCCTCCCATCCACGTGGACTTTACGTTGACACGTACAACCTACCTAAGGATTGTTGCAGACCATGTACCCCCTCTCATGGAAATTGCCTGAGGGCTGTTTCAGGGGGATAATGTGCCGTGCCACATAGCAAAAATTATTCAGGAATGGTTTCAGGAGCACAACAATGAGTTTAAGGTGTTGACATGGCCTCCAAATTCCCCAGGGTTTAATCAAACCGAACATCTATGGGATAGGCTAAACAAACAAGTCTGATCCTTGGAGGCCCCCACTTCAACGACATATAGGACACTTACAGGGGTTTAGTGGAGATCATACCTCGATGAGTTGGGGCTGTTTTGGCAGCAAAAGGGGGACCAATTCAATATTAGGCAGATGGTCATAATGTTATGCTTAATCAATAAATATAATCCAAAATAGTGGGAAGATTTTAATGATTCACGTGGGTGTGATTTTTTTTTTCCCATTTTTTTTTCATCATGTGTCATTCATTCACCAGTTTATAACAGGGCTGGCATATACTGTAGAGATAAACAACCATACATGACACAGTCAGAGGTAATTTAACCTAAGATAGATATTTTTGGACTCTGGGCGGAATCTTAACCCTATTCAATGTAGATGTGGGGTTAACATCCAATTCACAATCCATTCCACACAGTAAGGCTCCAGCCAGGCTCTCAGCACTGCTATCCAATGCAACACCCAAAAGAAACCATTACTAAAAAAGAACAGAACCCCACGCCCTTTTGTGTGGAGCGCACAAGTTCTACCTGTCTGTGTGGGTTGATGATAATGATGATAGAAGCTTTATTAATCCTGATAAGGAAACTGGTTTCTGATCAGATCCTACAGCTAAAAGATAACACTTTTAGATGGTACACAACAAATAAGTAAATGATTCTATCACAAGATGGCAGTAAAAACCTGTGGGTACTCTGGCTATTTATATTTGCTATATCGACTGTGTGGCAGTCTAGACAGCAGGGTGTGGCAAACTAATCTTTCTTCTGTGGTAGACGGTTGGACAGGAAGTGCCAACATAGAATTTATGTGATCACACCATGTTGAGGGTGTCCCTCCAACCATCGCTAGTCATATTTTGGTACAGTCAGTTATATCCAATGACCACTCAGTTCCATGTTTGACCTTAGTGTGAAACATCCTAGGTCACAAGAAATGCACCATTGGACTACTCCTAGTGTGATAACAAGGAAATTCTTATATTTTTAACCAAAATGGCAAGACATGGTTAAGCATTATCATCTATATATTTGGTAAATCACATCAGTGATATCAAAGAAAAAAGCTGAGTGACTCCCACATGTTTTGAAGTAAGTAGTAGTGCTAACAGTGATAGTGCCCATAGTAGCAATAGTATTGCTGCTGGTTGCACCAATACTATTGCTACTAAGGCACAGCATCATACTAATAGTTGCACAGTATGCTTGTTAACTGTTATACATGTTGCAGTTGGTCTTGTATATTTGTATTTATTTAATCCTGCAGATGTTTGTCCTCTGAGCTGAAAGCTTACTGTGGGGAATTTGCACGTTCTCCCTTTGGCTGTGTGGGCTACCTCCCACAGTCCAAAAACATCCCCTTTTGCTCAAAATTCTGTGCAGGAGTAATGCATAAAACACATTTTGAATTTAATAGAATTACAGGTAAAGAGATGGATAAACAACCTAAGTCATATATATGGTAAATGATGTCTTATCTCACCCTTTCTTCTGCTGTGCCCTCTTTTGTCAGCTTTCCTCTCTCCAGAGCAAGCAGAGATCTGTCGATCCTTGACAACCGGCTACACAGGGACAGCAGCAGGTTTACAATTTTCTCCAGATCCCCTGCAAACAAATCAAGGCCGACAAAACACACAACCAGGTAAATAACCAAAGGCGTCTGACACATTGCAGGTACAACATTTGTGCATGGAAGCGCCAGTCATTGAGTATTAATAACACATATCATCAAAACATACATCATACAATTTTCACAGTGACAGGTTTATTTTACCAATGAACATGTTGTACTTGTCCATCTCATTTGTTTTAAGTTGTTCTTGTACTAGTGTATTGATGCTTGCCCCCAGTGCCTGGTGATGCTTCTGCTCCTCACACAAAAGCTCCTTCTCCTGCATCAGAGCATTCACACTGTTCCTTAGGGCCTCACATAGCTCCACCTGGTAGACAGACAGAGAAACATTGAAACACTGAAGGATTTCACTTGGTACTGATGTAATGTTTGATGGAAACAAATGATGGCATCAGAAAGGAAGAGCAGTGGAAAGGATGAGTTACTCTTCACATAACTTAAAAAAAAATTGACCAAATGTCAAAGTATTCCCAGAGGCACTTTTTCTGTAATCATTGTATTGTTTGTCTCTCCACATATGGATTTTGTATTTATCGGTTTAGCTAGTTTTTTTGAGTTTATAAACTGTTAATAATAAAGGAAAGAGAGAAGAAACAGTAATAGTAACAATACTGCTATTACTACAAATATTAAGGATAATAATGATAATACATGTATATACTTTTTAATTAAGATATATATAAAATATAATATATATATATATTTTTTTTACCTTTCTTGTGTTGAGGTCTTTGTCATCCTCATCTGCATTTATTTCTGTCTTTTTCTTCGTTCCTGCCCTTAGAGCAGAAAAGTGGATGCCATCTTGGATCCTGGAGAGGGAGTGTCACTATTTAAACGCTATTTAAAAACTACATTTTATTGATTTTATTCAACTGCTCATACTGAAATCACATTTCTTTCTACCTATATACGGTAAAAATGGTTGACATAGATGGTTTGATGTAATCGTTTAGGAATATCCAAAGAGAAAACATATAATGTCAAAATTACCTGTGCTGCCATTGCAATTTATCAAATAATTTACTGTTTGGGAAGATCTCCTCCATAAGGTCAACAGTTGATTTACCCGCCCATGTGTCCAGGAGTGGCACCAGAGAACTGTCCTGCAGCACCTGGGTACAATAAACATGGAAGTTTATTAAAACTACATACAACAATGATATAACAATGATGATATGACAATAATAATGATAATGCCATCAATAAAAAGATCACAATCAGATTGTATATAAAAATGGACATAGGCATAGGCTGAACAGTGAAGCCACTGCTGAAGTGCCTTAAACCTGCATTCTATCTAATGACCATCAGAGGCAATTCCACTGGCTGTAAAAAGAGTTTATATTGTATTAATGTCTATGGCCCTAGTTTTCACTTAATTTACTTACATTTCCTGACAGGTTTTTGGTCTCAGTCTCTACTAGTTTCAAATTCTCTTCAGCACAATATTTTTAAATGACTGTCCCATTTGGAGGAGACTAGACCATAAAGCAGTGAACCCATTAGGACAGTGGTGTCAAATTCCATTGAGCTGGGGGCTACTGCTGCCACTATTATCTCATTGGACGGCCACATCAGTGTTGCAGTAATACAAAAAAGAAGAGACATTTCTCAAAATGTTGTGTTTTTTTTGTGTTAAAGACTGACTGTCTGCTGTCTGTGTTCGTCATCCACTTTTCCTGGGACAAGCTACTAAATGCAAATTCACAATTTTTAATCCCTTTATATTAAAATTTTTCATGGCAAAATGTGGTGACAGGACACACCTGACCATGAAAGCGCTTGTCAGCCATCTGTCCAATTGTTTTGGAGCCTTGGAAGATGAGGGAATATGTATAAAAGAATATTTTTATTCCTTAACAGTTAATGCAATATCTTTAACACTTTGAAATACAGCTAAATAAACTGAATTTATTAAACTTTAATCACATCTTGATATTATTTAAAATCTATTGTAGCGGTGTGAAAAGATGACACATTTAAAAAAGTCTCACTGTCCGAATACTTACAGACCTGACTGTGAGTTCAAACCATAGATAAAGTTAAGAGTGGATTTTGAGAAGAAATTTATAGTCATATAAAGTATGCAAAACTACCTTGAACCCAACATGATGACATACTTAAGAGGTCAGAATTACATAGGTTGGATCATAACTAGCTGGACAGTAGAGGACTTAATGAAGCATCTGCTGACTACCCACCAGCTTTTGGGCCAGTGCATCCACTTGCATGTCCTCAGTTGTCTTTTCCCTCTTTGGCAGCGGCTGGTACTCAAGACCTAAGCTGCTCTCAGTCGTGGTAAATGTGGTGATTGAAGTGATGGTGGAAAGGACAGGGTGTTGGAAAACAGAGGAGGAAGGAGACCTTGGAGGGGTCGGAATGGATGACTCTCTGGGGGGAAAGCTGGACTTTAAGAGTTCAGAATTAGGACTAAATACAGGGAGGAAAATAGAAAAGAACATGATAGTACAAAATCAAAACAGATTAAGATAATATTAAAATTCGGGTTTGAATATGAAAATGCTTGACAACAAACCTTTCTTCAGGCTGGTGAAGAGTATCTTGTTTCAACTCAAGGAAGGCAGGAGGAGGCAAATCCTTTATGATTTGTGTCTCTTTGACTGGAGGATGAAGTGACAAAGAGACAGGATTTTGAAGGAAGACATCATCAAAGTCCTCCTGTGATTGGCTTTCGGAGGTTTCTAAAGGTTGCTGTTGGGCAGTGGCACTCAAGCAACTTGACTCAGAGATTCTGAGAGACACAGACAGGTCATGGACAGAAGAGGAAGAAGACACAGTGCTCATTTCCTTTCTGTCTGGTGGGTGTGCAAACTGGGAGAGGGCTCTCCCTCCATAGGTGTCCTTTGCAGTGTCTTCTAATATGCTGATGTGAGTCAAACTGTGCTTTGTTTGTCCTTCAGGCACCACTGAATTGATTTCATTGAAGGTAGTAATCTTCATGGTGGCACATTCTTGCATTATGCCTTGGAAAGTGATGGCTCCAAGGTTGGCTAGGCTCAGCCTTTCACCTGGTTGCCTCTCTGTGCCACTACCATCCTGAGTCTCATATGAGAAGAGGGGGCAGGTCAGACCGACAGAGGCTGCCAAAGTGGAATTGCTGTGTGTCCTTTGCTGCTCTCTACGAGTAACAGGCATGTAGAAACAACCTGGGTCTAGGTTCAGAACACAAAAACAATCAGGGAAAGAATCCAAAAAGCAGTCACAGTATAATGCACTGATAATTATCACATACCCTTGATCCACGAATCAAAGAATGATTGGATGGTTTCGCAAGGCTATCATTTTCATGCTTTTCACTCACCTAAATGTCCCGTGGAGTGTATGGTGTTAAGACAGTTTTGGGATGGTTGAGGAGAAACGTGACCACCCGGTGACACCTGGATATCAGCAGGTCTGAATTAAAGACAGATCAATAAAGAATCAAAGAAAGGTAGGGACATGTAATCAGACTGTAATTTTGTTTGAGTTTGAGCATGTATAAGAGGAATTCATTTCACTTTATCTTAGATTCTAAAATAAAACAAAAAGAACCATCAATCATAAACATTAAATACAACTACACACACACACACACAAAAAAAAAGAAAAAAAAATCAGGATCATCAAATAATGATCATTTGAGCTAGCACTGTTGCCCCGCAATAAGAAGGTCGCGGGTTTGGTTCCCGGGCCTGGGGCTTCTCTGTGCAGAGTTTGCATGTTTTCCTGTGCCTGCGTGGGTTTCCACCGGGTACTCCGGTTTTCTCCCACTGTCCAAAGACATCATGTTTGGGTTAATTGGTGACTTTAAATTGTCCATAGGTCTGAGTGTGAGTGCGAATGGTTGTTCGTCTCTGTCTGTCTCTGTGTGTTGACCCTGCGATGCGACCTGTCCAGGGTGTACCCTGCCCTCACCCAGTGTTAGCTGGGATTGGCTCCAGCACCCCCGCAACCCAGAAATGGATAAGCGGGTGAAGATGAATGATTGAATTTAATGAAATGAGATTTTGCATTGACCACATATAAATATCATCCTCGTAATAAGACGTTGGAATCAATACTGCCATCCCATCACTGGAGGTACTGAGACCCATTAGATCTCTCCACATCTCCTGGTCAAATATCTGTCAAATACTGTGGTGTCATAGTTTCGAGAAATAATTTCAACAAAAACTCTCTCCCATATAGCAATAAGACTCCAACAAGGCTTCTATACATTTGAATAAAAACTGCTCAACCGGTGCATACTTCCAAAATATTTTCTTTCTTTCTGGTGTGCAATTTTCCTGCGCCACTTCAAATGTGTACTAGTGTCTCTTCTCTTGGCCCCACCAGCCTGTCACATAATCTCACACTCACTGCTTTACTCTGTTTACCAAGACAGCTTGTGGTTCAAAAACAAGAGTAGTGGAAATGAAGACTAATAATTAGATTTTGCTTGCAACACAAACAAATGTGTTGATGGATCCAGTTCTCTTCATATATCTATTGGATGAGCCCATGAGATATTAGAGATGCCACAAATTTTCTCTTGCACAACCCTCAGCATAAACATTTTACCTTCACTACTGGAAAGGAAAGGAGAGAATAGCGGAATCATTACCCCACATAAACTAACACAGCTGTTTTTGTGCTATAGTTGTTTAGAGCATTTGCACTTTCACTTATTTGAGTGTTCATGACTTGTTCTTATAATGAGGTGTGGTCAAGTGCAGTTTTCACAGAGTAATACACATATCAGCCATACATGATCTCCAATCTGCCTAATATTGTGTAATCTCACAATTATTATTTACAAGGTTTTACTCATGTATTTTACACACTGAACTTGGAGCCTTATACTACCAATAATAAATTATATTATTATAAGTACAAAAACCCAAAGATCCAACTCAATTGGAAAAAGGTCCAATCTGTGGTTGAATATAAATCATTGAAAAACTTTTAACTATTTACATTGAAACAACATAGACAAGTATAAAGAATCGTACAACAGAATATATATTAAAATGTGTACAACAAAAAGAAAAACGCAGCATTCAGGTAAAATTTTTTTGCTAGTCTTAAGAAAAACCAAGTGCCTCAGTTTTGAGGGCTTGTCTTGTTTCTTCTCTCTGTTAGTATTATTATCCATCCATCCATTTCTACCGCTTTTCTGTTTCCAGGTTGCAGGGTAGTATTATTATATATTATTATTTGCCCTATTTTGGAAAAGATTATCTCTGATTGGATGGATGTTGCTATAATACACAGTCTCCGTGCCATCACATGTGTAAGATGTGGGCAGACTGAAACCTTGGTCTCCCACCAGCGCAGTGGAACTGCACTTCAGAATCAGAATCAGAAATCAGAAAAATGTTATTGTCATTGTGTCAACGTGACATTGCACAACGAAATTAAGGTGTCGACTTTCAGTGCAGGTACAGGAAGTAATATAAATAGATAGGGATCTAAAAAGGAGTAAAAAAGTAAAAAAAAAAAAAAAAGATGTAAAGAAAATATAAATATAAATACACAATGTTATAAAGAATGAGAAGAAGAAGAGCCTACTATTGGAGAGAATATTGCACATGTCAGAGTAAAAAATAATTGTATAATTGTATAATTGTATTGCACATAGTATTTTTATTTTATTGCAGTGGTCCCTAATGTTATGACAGAAGCCCTGCACTTATTCTTCGAATGAGTCGCAGATACAGTATGTGGTGGGGTTACTCCGGGGGAGGGCTTTAGACTGGGCTACAGCTGTTTGGGAGGGCTCCTCATATATTTTCTCACTCGCGTCACTCACCAGACCAGTCCGCTCCAGTTAGTCCTCTCCGGCAACCATCGTGAGTTTATTTCACCCAAGTTAATGCACTCTCCCTCTGCCCCCATAGTCTTAGGTCACCCCTGGTTAGTTTTACACTACCCCTTAATTGATTGGGCAGCGGGTAAAGTTATTAACTGGAGCAGTTTCTGTCACAGACTTTGTCTGCAATCCGCCTTACCTCCCACCGAGGGCAGTTTCACTCCGCCACCTAGTCATCCCCCTGACCTGTCACTCATCCCAGCCATTTATCATGATCTTGCCAGAGTTTTCAGCAAAGACAGCACCTTTTCACGTCCACTTCACCGCCCATATGACTGTGCTATTGATCTGATACCTGGAGCCCCCTTTCCCTCTGGTCGTCTATACAACTTATCCCGTCCTGAAAGAGAGGCAATGGAGACATACTAAATTGTAGAGCAGACTCTACAATTTAGAGTCACCAATTAATCCTAACATGGATGTCTTTGGACGTAGGGGGGAAACCCACACAAGCGTGGACATGGAGAACATGCAAACTCTGTGCAGAAAATCCCCAGTCCCGCAGCAATCGAACCCGCAAACTTCTTTTTGCGAGGCAACAGCGCTAACCACTATGCCATTGCCACTATTTAATTTATTGTTTTGTTAAAAACATATTTCATCAGTTAAAGTTCAAAAGCACGTTGTCAACCTACGCACACGTCACTAACTCCTTGAAAAATGTGTGTTTAACAAAAAATGAAGTAATTTTTTTTCTACTGCTCTAGTTTTTATATGTAATTGTGATTATTTTACCACCATTGAAACTTTTAGTCATTAAGGATTAATGGATGTTTAACACACTTGTGACATCAGTATCATTCAGAGGGGAACCCTCTGGACCTTCAAGATATTCAGTGAAGGCCTAAGAAAAAATATTGAAAGAATTTTTGTACTATTAATGATATATATATGTGTGTGTGTGTTTTTTTTTTATTACATTTTTCAATGATTTTTATTCAATCAGTACTAGTAATAATTTCTTGATCATTGTTATAAACAACAAATATAGACTAATATTTCTTGGGAAACAAGCCACTTCAAACAAGCCACTTCACCGCCCATATTATAATAGTATAATAAATATTATACTTATAAGTATAACAAAACAAGAAATGGACCAATCACAATTTTTCTTCCAATGGTGTCTGGGTAAGCTATTAAATCAGCGATTCCTCCTGCTGGACCTTTGGTGGCTGTAACGAAGGCCCGTGTAATTCAAGTCAATGTGGGCATGAATTTGAGTTTCACATGTGTCTTAGCCAATCATATTTCATTGAGTTGTGGGTGGGACCATATCATGACATCTTCCGGGTATTTGTGAATACTTAGGAGAACATATATAAGTCAAGCGACCCGCTAAAACAGTGAATGGGTGGAGGGAAGAAAGACAGAAGACAGAGACAGAAGACGATTTAGAGAGCAGGGAAATGGCAGGAGCTAGTGAAGAAGAAGAAGACCGTGTGTCTTATATTTTCAGGTAAAACTAGATATTATCCAAAAAGGTCGACCATCACCTGACTTGCCAGGATTGGTGCAAGCTAGCAAGGGCTACCATTGGCATTTTCAAGCTAGCAGCTACAGTCGCTATCAGTGGCTAACGGGCAGCAGCAGCACAGACCCAGAGCCACAGCAGCAGCACAGAGTCAGAGCCACAGCAGCAGCAGCACAAAACTGAATTTGTAAGAAGTATACTGTAGGCCTAAACCTACAATTTGCAGACAGTTTTATAGCCATTAAGACCAGTGAAAAATGGCTGAGCATAACTTACAAAGAGCTTTTTCCTTTTCCCATTTCACCTCAGGAGGTGTTTATGTTATACTTTTGGCAGAAATATTAAATCTACATTGAAATTCAATTGTGTCTAAGCTGAAACAAACACAAAAAACATTGGATCAGCATTGGATCCATCTTAAGTTGTTGAACAGTAGCTAATGATTATTCTAGACATTTTACTTTAATTCCAGCTAAACAAATATGTGAGGTAAGTGAATGTGTGATTTGCTTGTTTCATTTAGTTTTTGTAATTAAATGATGTCATGATAGCCAGCTTTGAATGTCTGTTTTTCCAGAATCACCTTAGTGTGTTGTGAAGCCAGTTGGGGCAAATAAACATTTAATATGCTGAACATCCATGTGACAGGGCTCTGGCTATTATTTTTATTGCTATGTTTAATCTTTTATTGCTATTATTGCTACATGTGGTCCAATTGAAGGCCCAGGGTCTGGGTCCACAGTTTGCTGCTGGTATCATTAACTTGGTTTTATAAAGGCAATCGATTTTCATTGTTTTAGCAGTGTTGATGTTCATGTAAATACTACTAATAGATTCTAAGTTGTATGGTATGACACAATAGTCAGCTTAAACAAACATGTTATTTGGAATACACACTCAGTGTAATCCACTTGAAATTATTCAGTTGTTTGAATTAGTAATTGTGAGTATTATACACTCTATCAAGATCTCAACCTGAAGTCAATTATCAAGTAAACTCAGTTACAAATAGACTACACTAAGTAAACATTTATTATTACAACATATAGTTTCCATTCAACTTTACTTGTTCATTGTTCAAGTCATAGAAGCTGACATGCTTTTTGTAAGTAAGGATAACTAATGACATTTTATAGTGCAGCCTTCACATTTCCACGGAGTATCAAGTTAATACATTTTTGTGTACCCTAGATGGTATTTTATTTATGTTTGTGTTTATGTGCCTTCTTAAATTCCTCAGTTTGTCCCTCTTTCCTCCTTACGATATCACCTTTTTTGAACTATCACTCTTCCAAACATCCTTATCTCCGTCTTTAGATTAATTAATCTTCAAGCTTTTAAACTATTTAACACAACTGGAAGATGAAAAAATCTGCATGATTTTACTTTTGTTCACTCCTTCATCCATTCTCCCTTTACATCATTCTCTTCCCAGTTTTCTTTTCCTCTGTTGTTTCACTTCCTGTATCCTCCCTCTTTGACTTCTACTTCTTCTTTGTATTTTTTCCTCTTTCCTTGTTTGATTCCGCACCCTCTCACCTTATCTCATCTGTATATCTGCTCTTTCACAGTAGTTCTTTTAACTTCTTTTCCTTTCCCCATGCTTTTTTGTTTCCCTAATTTAAAAAAAAAAATTAACTTATTGTCTTTCCCTCTCATCTCCTTATCCCTCTCCTTTTTACTGTTTTCTTCTATCAACACACCTCCTTCTTGTTTTCATTTCTTTCTCTGCCTTTAATTCTACCCTTCTCTGTCTCTCCCCTTTTTCTTAATACATCTAATCTCCTCTGCTCAGGCCTTTCTTTCATTTTCCTTGTCGCTTTTTTTTTTGCCTCTTTTCTTATTCCATCCCTCTCACTCTGTGATGTCAGCAGAAGGGAATATGGACAAATAAGGCCACAGTTGATTTTAAAACACACAGGCACAACAGCAGACCGTGGAGCCTATTATGGAAGAGAACTAAATTAAAGTTGGCACAGCTATCGATCTGAAATCCCACAATGGTTCTGCAGCAACCAAAAACAGCAGGCTGACATTTTGTTCAAACTGGTTAGATGTTCATATATCATATTAACGTCCATATGAATAAAGTTTATGCAGTGAAAAGAGGAGTGTGAAAAATTGAAGTGACTGATGAGAGACTGATAAAGCACATGAAGCAAGACCTGTTCTGACATTTGATCCAGGGAATAAGTGGAGATGTGAGGTACCTATCTTCAGCTTGACTGCAGTATCCTGGTTCTGACATGAATGCACCAAACACCCTGACATCAATTGGAGTGAAATTCTGAAACACACAAACAAAGTTTTGTTAAAACTGGAGTTCAGTTTCTTTTTATTATTACAGTGTCACATTCATAAAATTAATAATCAATATAATTATGAATTTCCAATGGGGCCAAGAAATATTATGTGTCTGTAGTATGTAAGTGTGTCAAAATCTGTCAAATAATTTCACACTCTTGTGTTCATATTGAGTACATCATTCAAATATTCACGCTGTAGGTTGGAGTTGTATGCGAACCCCTCCACAAATGACCTCAAACAGTGCTGACTAGACTCAGGAGTTAACACATGTTACAGATGACACAGGTACAAGGATCAGCCCTAACATATAGACAACATGCCTAATATAATATTTTGTATGTCTCCCCTTCGCCAGCACAACAGCAAGTCAAGGGCTCTCATTTATAATACAAGCATAGAACGAGGTGTAGATCCAGGTGCAAAAATCATATCACACCAGGTTTCACGTCTGATTCAGTAAATGTTCATATTATGGCAAATCAGAGCTTAGTATCAAGTATTGAAAACAATCGCAATATGAATGTCACACCCATAACCATTCTCAGTTCAAATCCCTGGCGTGTAGATTTTACAACATAGAGGTTGCCAAGTACAAGAAGACAAACTTTTCTGAATCAGAAATTGATATAATGACTTCAGACGTGGCAGCATGGCGGTGTAGTGGTTAGCGCTGTCGCCCCACAATAAGAAGGTTGCGGGTTCGGTTCCCGGCCTGGGTCCTTTCCGTGCGGAGTTTGCATGTTCTACCCGTGTCTGTGTGGGTTTCCTCCGGGTACTCCGGTTTCCTCCCACCGTCCACCGTCCAAAGACATGCATGTCTAGGTTAACTGGTGACTCTAAATTGACCATAGGTGTGAATGCCAGCGTGAGTGGTTGTTTGTCTTTGTGTGTTGGCCCTGTGATGGACTGGCGACCTGTCCAGGGTGTACCCTGCCCCTCGCCCGGAACGTTGGCTGGGATTGGCTCTAGCAGCCCCACAACCCGGAAACGGAAAAGCGGTAGAAGATGGATGGATGGACTTCGGATGTCCAACAGAACATGGTGGTTTTATTTGGCAGCCTGAAAAGTGGCATGAAAGGCTGCCAGAAGGCAGCAGGAATCACATGAACTCCAGCTGACTTCTGAATATTTCATTCCTTTGTAAATGTTACCAAGTTAATTACACAAATGTTTAAAAGGGGTTTCAATAGCTAATATCGCAGTATTTCGGCAAGGGAAGAATTGTCAGATTATTATTATTATCATCATCATTATTAATAAGAACAACAACAATAATAATAACAAAACTCTCAGAGTCAAGAGTCCTAAATTTGGATGCAGCTTCAGCTTTAAGAGTTTTTTCTTTTTCGGATGAATAGTATAGATTTTGTCATTACAAAGTGCTGGATGCTTAACTTTAAAGAAAGACTTTCTGCTGCTATTTAAGAAGCTTGTGACATAACTTGTCATGTCCACATTCATACTTTCAGTTAAAAGCACATCAGAGTGGATTTATTTTAACAAATTTTCCAGGGTAGAAAATTTACATCCTGATTGGACATTAGTTTGTTGCCTGAGATTGCTGATATTCAGATATTACACACAAAGGTATCAACCTCAGCTCAGATTAAAATGTATTTTCTGTCTTTATAACACTGAAACTCTGTGGACACTCAGACTGTCAGATTGCCAATCGGCACCGAAACATTTATAATACATAACTGAAAAAAAAAATAAATAAATAATAAAATAAAAAAAGCTTTAGACAAGTCAACAAAGAATCATCAGTTCACAGGTCTCACAGATGAACAGACATAGCTGACATATTGGAGAAGATGTATTTCTGAGTGAATAAGACAAAGCAGCTGAAAACACACTCAAAATGATAAATTATATGGGTGAATTCAAATTTCAACCATAGAAAAGGACTGACAACAGCCTGCAGTGAAATCTATTGTTTAAAATAAGAGTGCAAAGTGCCAGTATGTCTGCCTGAAGTTCATTCTTTTCTACATTCTTTTGAGAGCTCTGTTATCTTTATCATCATCCACATCGGACAGCGCCCAGGCATCATCTCAGGTTCTCTGGCACCTCACAGGAAACTCTTTGGATTCTGGGGATTTCCAAATCTCCCTCAATGGCAAAAGGTTCTCCAAATTGTCATGCCAGAAGGATTGTCTTTTTCTTTGCAAACAATTGATATATTTCATTGTGATGAATAGTGAGATTGTAATAAAGACTGTCAGTTTTTATTTTGAAAATGCCTTTTTGATATTCTGTCCTTATGTGGATATTACGCTGCTATTTATTAAATTCGTTCTATTTTAGTATTGTTTATTTTTTAGTAATTTCTTTAACCAAATGAGATAGATAAAACACAGCCTTCTTTCATTCATATTCGGAGTTATTAAAATGTTTGGGAGATGTCACCATTATTGCATTATATTTGCATCTTATATTATGGATAGCAAGTTGTAAACAAATACATTAACTCCTTCAATGTTTTAGGGAATGTCTGTTTTATCAGAAATTACCAACCATTAATACAAAACAACTAATTTCACATTCTGATTTTGTAATTTCATAATAATAGGATTAACAGTTATTTTCAGAAAACACAGTAAATTCAGTAAACATGGGATGCAACAAACACAACCAAAATACAGTGGTTTGTGGTGGCTTGTAGGGGTAGACAAGAAGCCATCTACTCTACGTGCTCTGTGAAGTGCAAAAATGTGGATTGGACAAAAAAAACAACATTCTCATGACAATGGTAGCTGCAAATCTCTCTTAAATTTTGTTTGTATTTCTTGTGCTGAAACTTTCCCCCTACTCTTTCTTTAATCCCCTAAAGTTCACATATATAGCACTGCTATGTTTACAGATACACTGCTAACTAACTAGCTACCTTTCTGCTTCAGTTGCCAGCACACTAGCTTGCTTTGATGGCATGCCACTGCTATATGCTTTTTGAAGCCTTTGTGAAATTAAGTGGTACCTGGTTTGGTGTCTCCATGGTGGAGGAGGAGTAGGAGTGGTGGTGTTGAGGAGTTGTATGTTTCTCCTGTTCCAGGAGATCCTCAGCAGATGCAGATTTCCCAGAGTTACCATCGGAAGCTGCCTTCTGCAAGACTCCATTGAGCTGCTTGGACAGTTCCAGGCTAAGTTGAAGCTCTGCATTCTGCTGCTGAAGTATCAGATTTGGGTCTCTTCTCAGAGACCGTCTGCTGAAACTTGCTTCAGGGGTAAGATCCTGGAGGACCTTGGCCTGCAGCTCATTAGGTGAGCCAGAAGGATCGCTGAGAATAGAAAGCAAGAAATAAGTTTTACAGTAACTGTGAAACTGTAATAATGGTGTAATGATTAAAATTTACACTACATAAAAATGTTAATACTTTTGAAGTTATACTGAAATCATTGTTATCATAATTTGGCTAGTGGTGAACATAACCATGTCTACACCAAATTCTATGGCAATTCTACATTGTTGAGACATTTTCATCTGGACTATGGTGAACAACATTAGACTCTGACTTTGTAATGTTGAAAGCCTCACCTTGAGTATGGAAAACAAAGTCTGGGCAGGTGGCTTTGGTTACCTTTGTGGTGGCTTTGCTGGAGGCCTTGGAGTTGTCACCCTACCAGGGTAGAAGAGGCTGGACTGGAGATTGCACATATTGGCTCTGAGAGGGAGAGTGGAGCAGAGATGCCTCTCTCCACAAAAGCTTTGTTCTGAGTCAGAGTCCCTAGAGGCAGAGGAGAGGCTGAAGATTTCAGAGTAGTAGGAGGAGGCTGGAGAGATGGAGGGATGCAGGAAAGTATAGGGGAAAGAAGGAAAAGAAGAAAAGGGCAATGATGTAATTAATGTACTGATTTCTGTCTCAGCTTCTATCTTAAATATTTATTTTATTTGATATCTAACCTTCATCCACCCCTATACTGTCCCCTCCACCCACCTGTTTGGTTACCGTTGTCAGGTTGTAAAAAAGTAGTGTTGGGCCTTGGTCCACTTCTCTTTCCTTCATCATCACCTGTCTTCCTCTCCAGGTACTCAGCAATAGCATTATGCTGAAGCTGTTGTAGGTCAGGCCTTGATACTATGTTTTGAGATGGCCCACAACCGTCATGACTTACTCTGAGTTCAAACATCCTCCGCCGATCTGCTACACTGGTGTCTTACAAAAAAGGAGATCAAGTATATAATCATTAGTATAATGCAAGTTTTGTTCCATTCTTTTCACTAACATAACTAAACCCCATGACAACGTTTTTTTGATATTTTATTCTGCTTAGAATTATTGCCTCACAGTTGTGAGCCGTCTGAACTGTGTCTGAACTGTGAGAGCTCCAGTGACACCTTTTTTCACTTGGTGTGCTTTTAAGATCAGATATGGTTTGTTCACACAAAGGTAACACATGATGGTGACCTTACACTAGATAAAGAGGATAAAATCCCCTCAATCATATAATGGCAAACAATTGTAAGTATTGTGAGAGTTTGGTTACCATAAGGGTTAAATGTCAAATGACAAAGCTGTATAATCTGATTTTTGTCATTTTCTTAATTACCTCCTCCACGCCTGAAGAGGGCAGCAGTCTCAGTGTCTGAAACCCCAACCTTGTTCAAGTTTTCTGGCTCCGAGTATGAACGCTTCTTTTGGTCTGCCATCAGACGCTTACGACCACAGATCCGTATCAGAGTAGGGGGTCCCACGGGCAGGGCACTGGGAAGAGCTGGAGGGTTCGGGCCCTGAACCTCTGGGTTAACCACATGGTGCCACTTCGGGTTGTGAGGGGAAGTGGTCAGTGGTTGCGACTGTGCCAAAATGACAATGCCCTGTGGTTTTGGCATAGTCTTGGGGCCTTTTTTTTCTAGGGAGTGGTACTTGGTAGGGACAGAGGTCACAGGAGGAGGAGCTGGAGCTGGAGGACTGACTGAGGATTTGAGGTCTCTCTGTCTGAAGGAAGTGGATCGCAGGACCTTAGACTGGATGTGCTTCACAGATTCCCTGTAAGATCTGATAAGGGGCAAGTTTCAATTGTCAGGATAAATAAAGAACTCTGACCTGCTGAAGGGCTTTAAAGTATAAGGAAACAACTGAACTACTCTGACCTGTTGTGGAATGTGTCCTGCATGGGGCCCACCATTTCCTGGATGTCCTGTCCCTGAGGAAAATCTTTGATGCTCTCCCCATTCCTGGTTTCACCCAGCTGGAAGGTGCTACGACTCCTCTGGAGGACTGAACTGGGATCTGGTGAAGTCCTAAACACAACTCAGAAATTAAGCTGCATTATGATATGGAGTGAGGATTTCCAGCTTATGGAATTGTGATGCATGTATTGACGTTGACTACCTGTAATTGTGGTCATTTCTACCTCCTCTGTAGCTCAGAGTTCTGTGGGCTTTGGCCCCTTTGGTGCTTCTCTCAAGCCATTTTTTTAGGTCCTCAGCTCCACAGGGAGTGCTGTGGCCTTTCTCATTCATCTGGTTCCACATCAAAAAACACAGAACAGAGAAGCAGTTTCACAGCCGTTTCAGCACAAATGTGAACGTGGTGGACTCTGTTGTGATAGAAAAAACGGTGATTACCTGCAGTTGAATGGCTTTGTTGTGTGTATTGTTTGAGCTGTGACCATGTTCCTTTGCGGCACGTTCCTGGCACTCAAAATGACTTACTTTCTCCAAAACAGAGAGACTATCTACAGGTCCCTGGCTGCCATCAACAAGGGTACTGTTGCAATGGCTACTTCTGGAAATGACACTGTCAGAGATGGTGCCTTGCTGGACCTCAGCAAGTGCAATCTCCAGACGGGTCAGTGGGTGTTCTATGTCTTTATCCTCTTCTCTGTGGTCCCAATACTGGTACTGCAGAGTTGCCGAGTCATTATGATGATGGGAAGAAGTCTTGGAGGTAGAAGTAGGTGGAGCCTGTGGTTGAGGGTTAAGTGGTAACTGGGTAGGTCGTCTCTGAGTGGGCCTTGAGAATACCACTGGGTCTGAATAGTTGCTGGTCTGGTCGACTGATCTAAAGGGAGAGAGTAGACGAAAATTATGACAAAACATAAGTTCTAAAGAGAGGTAAAAGAAGGTATCATAAATTACATCATTGTGATGTCTCCTACTACAGTGAATCCATCCAACAACAGTATGAGTTATTCAACCATGAACAGTCTTGAACTTGCTTAATCCAAATTCATAGATCACACAATACCCATTCCTCCTTACCTGCTCCTTTCTCCTCTGAACTTGACAGAGATGTAATGGTCCCTCCACTCATGTGAGGATTTGGGTCTAGGTCCAGGGGATGATTGGAATTGGGAAATATGGAAACTGTGGTTGTATTCATGGTTATGGAATCCATGGCGTTTATAGGCATTGGACCCTTGGAAGCTCTGAATTTGAGGGTCCTGGTGGTGGGGCCTGTGAACCCCTGTCTGACTCTTGGATTGCCCTCCTGGTAGTTTCTGGTGGGGTTTATAATTTTCATGGTGAGACTCTTCCTGTAGAGGTCTGATAAAAATACACAACTGAGTTAGCATTAGGGGCCAATTTGGACAAATTCTTTTCCTGCAGCCCAACACGTTCTGTCCATGCCTGTCATTGCTTCGTATAGGAACTTCATCCTACAATACTGCAATACAAAAGGTGAAAAAAAAAAACTACATCAAAACAGAGTATGTGGTTGGGCCACCTATGGTTAGATGATTTTACAATAATGTAAAATAGCCTAACTTAACATAATAACCCAACCCATCATATAAATTAAAGAAAAATTGGGCTGATTTTGTATATTTTTAATTTTAGAAATATTACTCAGAAAACTTATTAGATTATTGTCATCTGACACAAAATATCTCTTAATTTGTCTCTCACACAGCAGACAGCCTTGCTTGGAATCAATTAAAGTTTGACCTTTGTTTACCTCACTTCCAGAAAGTTTTGTTGAATGTAGGCAGCTCTTTATTTCTAACTTTCTCTGTTTGATAAATAGAATATATCAAAGCAGTAACTTACAGGGATGCATTGCTTTCAACATGTTATGTGTCAATACAATCTCAATTTCTTATATCAGATGGTTGGTGTTTCTGTTTTTTTGCCTTACATAACAAAGCAGGCATTGTTAAGCACAAGACTGTTATTCTTCATTGATATACCTGGACTGGTTAGGTTCATGCATCTACAAAGCTTTGCTGTTGTGATATCTGCTTAGGTTGATGGCTAATCAAACTTGAACTTGTACATTTTCACAAATACATAAAATGCATCCCAGCACTAGGACATGCAGCTAACCCTCTTTTAACCTGCCACCCTTCAGACTACTGCTAGCTGATAGCCCTGATGTCTCAATTTTCAGTTTTGAGTCTGCTGCTTTGTGCCACAAGCCACAAACATACACAGACCTGTACATTAGATATTTGTCGTTACTTTGTTATGTTGCAAATAAATGTGTTCAGGGTCTTTTTTAACTTCATTCTGGCAATTTTGTTTTAGTTTGAAATTAAAAGTAACATCCGGCTTTGGGGGGGGGGGGCTTCGACCTGCGGGGAACGTTCAGTGTTCTCGGTGGGGAGGGGTGTGGTCTGCTCCCCAACATGGTGGTTGGGCTGGGGTTGGCCGCGGGCCTTGCCCTTATGTGGTGGGCCCCTGGCTGGTGGTTTTACTGGGCCTGGGTTACCCTGGACTACGTCCACTCCTGGCGAGAGCCAGGCCCCTGTTTGGGTGGAGGAGGATCAGGGCAGGCGTCGGCCTCGCCGGTGTGTGGCGGGGCCCTTGCTGGGGGCCTTGCCGGGTCTCTGGCCGGTGGGGGGGGCTCCGTGCCCCTGGGCTTAGCTTGTGCTGTGTGGGGTGCGCCTAACGGGCCTGGGATCCTTTGGTTCCTTTGTCTCTCTGTGGGCTGCCTCCGGGTGGGGGTTGCTGCTCCTGTGTTTTCCTGCGTGTCCTTGCATGGGTTGGACCTGGGGCTGCCTGTGCGCTGGGGGTTGCTGGGTGCCCCTGGTGGCTCGGTCCTGACCTGCCTGCTATCCCGGGCCGGGGGCGTGTTTTTCTGTTTGAATATCCCCTCCTCCTGCTCTCTTTCTCTCCCTACTCTACCCAACTTTGCCCCCCCCCGCCTCTTTCTCTCTCTCTCCCTCCCTCAACCCAATCGGTCGAGGCAGATGGCTGCCCCCCCGAGCCTGGTACTGCCCGAGGTTTCTGCCTCTTAAAGGAAGTTTTTCCTTGCCACTGTCGCCAAGTGCTTGCTCATCGGGGGATCTGTTGGGTCTCTTTCAGTAATTTTATAAAGAGTTTGTTCTAGACCTGCTCTATATGTAAAGTGCCTTGATGTAACTTTGATATGATTTGGCGCTATACAAATAAGTTTGATTTGATTTGATTTGATATTGTTGTTGCTGTTGTTGTCATCTCTGTGTACCCGTCTTCCCCATGTTAATAGTGTTGTTGCCCCCTGAGACTGTAAAATGTTGGCTAAACACTCTCTTATAGAACAAGTTTATGCCAGAAACTGCAACTCATTGGCTAACTATTAGTGAAAATTTTATCACTCAGTCAGGGAAATGCCAGCTTATGGATCTGGTTTTTGCCTAGCCAAAAATCAAATCATTACCTGTCTGGCTGAAATGCTTGAGTCCTGAGCTTTGAGGAGGCAGATGTTGAGTAACAGTGGTGAGAGAAAGGTGAAGGAGAAATTTTATTCTGTTGTCTTGTTTCTGCAGTGTCAGTCTTTCCATCCTTGTGGCCCTCTCTTGCTCCTTCATTGCTCCCTCCAATTTCCTGCAGCCCCTGGTGTTGCTGTTGGCCACTATCCTTAGCAAGGGCAGGGTAGACTGCAGAAGGAGCTGCCTCAGGGTTGGAGATGGGCATCTGTGTGTAGCTGGGTTCAGGCTGGGGAACATCGTACACACCCGTGGTAAAAATGAGCCAGCCAGACTTGGGGGTGGGCTCTGCATGTCCAGAGGAGGCTTCAGGAGGTGACAGCAGCTGGGAATAGCCTCCACCCTGCCGAGGCTTTGTGGTGGGGCTACTCTCTGGACTCTTCTCTATCACTGTGTGGAGTTGACATTCTGTGCCATACGAGCCTTTAGCTGGGAACAGAGAAGTTATGGATTTAAGGATTAAATGTAAAATAATCTATAGTAGCTGTGCCTTATTTTAAAGTAAGTAGGTTTTCCTGAAGCACAAAAAAATTGTATTAGTAATGATCTTCTGGGAATGCCTTCACCAATGGTACAGCTTTACTTAAATATCCCAATATGATTTGTTTCTTTTTTTAAAAATGAGTAGTATAGCAACATAACTAAACTATACCTGCAAATGAGGCCACAGGGCCACTTGAATGAATCCAAGAACCTTTTTGCAGAGACCTGAGTAAAGTGCATATTAAATAGTCAAATTTCACTCACATGTACATTCTACATTCACAAGCACATTATTAACATAGTATATTATTATATAACATTACTCCATTATACTATAGTCTTTTGTAACATGCTACCATGCTATTCCAAAAGGTTTCATTTAGTGTATATCACTTGATACATTCTTTCACTGACCCTTTATTTGACAATAAAGGGATCTTCAATCATCTTTTCATTAGAATGTGCTCTCTCAACTTTAGGTCCCCACTATCTATTCCGTAGTTGTTACCAAAATTTCAATACGTAGTTATTCTAAAAAAGAAACAGTTGGTAATTTCTTTTTGAAAAACTCCAAAGCAAACTTACAGAGCATACAGATTTCCTTGGTAGTTAAAACTAAAGGACTGCGCTTATGATTTTATCATATCTTCTATATTTTTATCATTTTTGCCACATTGGATGAAAATTCAACCTGATATGACAGATCCTACTCACCGTAATGAACGGGCATGCTCCAGGCTAGACCAGGAGTTCGGTCTTTCATGGTTCCTGAGGGTTGCATAGCTGTCACTGCGCCTTGGTGGAGCTGGTGCCACTTTCAAGCTCTCGTAAGAACTGTGGTTAGCTGCTGGGGTCCATATTGGACCTACACTGTGTCTGTTTGAACAGCTACTTTTGCTGCTGCTGCCATGGTAACAGACCCCACCTAATGAACCTAGGATCAATAGTCACGTTATCATATCACAATGACATTACCCACAAGAGACTGTAAAACCCGCCTAAAACAGAACCTTTACCTTGCACATCTCGACTACCTGACCTTGGCTTTGCCCCACCTCCACCACGGGAATCGCAGTTGTGCAGCAATGTATTGGAGATGGAATTTCTCTCATGTTTATGAGATACGCCCTGCACGGTGTCACAAACTGTCCGGTTGTAACGGAAGTCATCCTGCTGAATCTTATCACGTTCCCCTTCTCTCTGATGAACTGTCTCTAGTGAATATGAGCGTACTGGGCTGAAGGAAGGGGTGGAGGCAAGGCACTCTGGGATACTGGAACTGGTTGAGAAGGAGGAATAGGCAGAGTCCCGTTTGCTGTTGAGGTGGTCTATGCTGTTGGAGGACCTGGAACCAAAAAAAAAAGTTTTAATTCCTAATCATATCATTCAGAAAATTTAAAGAGTGATATTTTTTCTTAGAGCTACAATTTTGTTGACAAATATTTCAGTTGTTTCAAAGCTTTCTCAAATATTGTGGACACAGTAGCTAAAAGGCTAATTGATATATTTACATCTTTGGACATACCAAGGTACCCTGTGAAATGTATCACACAATGGTACTTTTAAAATAACCATGCAGAGAAATGATAACAGAGTGACAAAGGCATCATGTTGAGGCTAAAAATTACCTCATTTTCATCATAAATAATAAGGCTCTTATACCTATAAACTTTGGATTTTCTCTCCTCTGAGAGGCTGTCATGCCTGGAACTTTATTTATCCTACACAGATTTTTAAGACAGTATTAGAACCTGGCTGAAGACAGCTGGTGGCAGGAAGAGAAGGCAGGGAGGCACCCACTGAGGGTGTGCTGGCCAAGTGGGTGGTGATGCTGAGCTCCAGAGTGAAGCTGGGAGGACTGGGTAGGGTCCAGGCTCTCCATGCTGCCTCTAGAGCTGTACTGATCTGGAATATTCCTCAGAAAGTGGCCACTGGAGTCAAAGCATCCAGACACATCAGTGGTTGAGGCACTAAGAGACATATACAGAAAAAGGCTCATGAAATGAACATCGCAAAAATACTAAGCGTTGTTAAACCTAACATCAGCAAACAAACAGGCCTCAACTCAATAAAATACTACATAGAACTGAATGCACATGAATGAACCTTGGCTGTGCATGAACCTGTCTCACGTTCACCCGTTTACCCTCCTTGGGTCAACTTTGGTAGGCAATGGCCACTGCAGATAAGGAAAATCCCACAAGCACTGCAGCTTTGGAAATGACCCCATCATCTTGCCATCGCACTTTGTCCCCTGTCAAAGTCACTCACCGCCTTACTCTTTGCAATTTTCCTTGCTTCCAACACCCAAATGGTTAATTGGGGGATAGGAAAAGAATACAGAGAAGGTGTAAAACACGTCCACTTATAGCTAAACAACTGTAACAGTATTGCCATGTCCTGTGTTCATATATATACTGAATTTGAATTGGATAGACTTTCTGTTTGCCTCTCATTGATCATAGTTTTTGCTATACTCTGTATTATGTTCATATTTAAATATTTTATATGGTAGCAACATGCTGGCTACAAAGATAAAGCAGAGAGTCAAATTTATGTTCATATGTAAATCATAAATATTAGTTTTTTTGAGTTCTTCTGAGTGCTGACCTTGTGTTATAGGTGGGGTGCCAAATGCTGCTCATTGTATCCATCTTGTCCTGTTCCAACTCCAGCGGACCTTCACCAAGCTTTGTTGAGTGCCACGAATGAGGACGAGATGCTGGCTCACTGCGTCTGTTACGATTTGAATACAGAATTGTTATATGAAAAATCTGACTAATGGCAATGTTTGTTGTGAAGTAAATATTACATCTTAACCTCAAAGAACATTCTTGTGATTGTTGGCTCAGTTTTTGTTAGGAAAACAGGAAGGACAACAGGAAGTTACTGGAAATAACATAAATTTTCTGGAACACAGACCACGTAAACGATGACAGTGTTTTTATATATGCAAATACTATGATAAACTGTTGACTGGAAAAGATCTAGGCAAGCAGTTGCTATCTGTTTCTATAATCAGGTAAGCTAAAATCTACTGGCTCCAGCTACTTATTCCACTATACATATTCACCTAGGGATTTTGAATTTGCATATGGGAATGTAATATAACCATTCAAACGAACGCTTTTAGCCATTAAATATGTTATCCATGTTATGATTAAATTTTAAAACTAAACAAGCTGTTGAACAACCAGCACTCAAAAACACTCATGGTTTCTATGCTTTTTTTCTATATTTTTTGTCCTTCCTTTCATTCATTTAATTCCAATCATTTGCACAATCATCAGATGTTGTGAAACACACACACATACATAAAAGTGTCATTACTCTTCCCAACAAATCAACAACAACAACAACAACAGTAATAATAATACTCATCATCATCATCATAAATGGCACATTTTATTTACATTATCCCAAAAATATATCTAAGGATTCAGTTAGATATTGTTATCATTTATTTTTGTGAAATAACAATATCTAACTGACATGCAAAAGTGACCAATCACATGATCATTGTTTAGGAAAAAAAGCTGCAAATATTTACAGTAAAGTTTCAGGTCCCTTTCTTAGGCTATAAGCAATATATATACACACACACGCACACAAACATACATACTCCATCTTTATTTGTAGATAAGAGACTCAATAGAAAAATAATTATTTCTCTGATTGTGTTTGGTAGCTGGAATGCTGTACATACATAAAGAGTACATAAATTGAGTCAATAAAAGAGCTCAACTTTATGAAATCAGCATTACGATTTTCAAATGTGTTATCTAACCAGTAACCACCACAACACATTGTTTGCATGGCAGTTAATCTTTCATCATCCTCATCATACTTGGCATGTTCTGCTGCTCCATATTTATCCTCACAAATAAACAGGAAAGATTTTATCTGAGTAAGTAGGAGAGAGACATGAAAGTCTGAATGTTTCTGAATCACAGGATCCTGGGTAATGACAGGACATGACTGGAATACCTCAACACATTATAATCATCACTGATATTCACCCACTCCAATACATTGGGGTATGGTGTGCTTAGATTTGGTTAGTTTTAATGTTTGAAATCTGGATGACATTAATGCATATAAATAAAAAACAGCATGTTTTCAGTCTTGCCTTACAATAAGACATTTATCCAGGTCATTCCAAGGTATAAAACTAACAATTTACAATTCAAGTCCATATATGACTATCCAGTTCATAGAAGTTTTAATGTAATTGCCATAGTGTTACACATCTCATGCATATTCCTCACCATCAGAAAAATTGAGTATGGAATTATGCAAGCTACTGCTTTCTATTATAGCTAAACAAACAACTGGTACAAATGATACAATGGGACACCACATTCAGTTTGATCTACAACGTTAAGAAATAGTAAAATGTGTTAATCATTTTGCTGTGGTGCTTTGTTTTTTCAATTGCAAAAGCATAAAATATGTCTTCTGGCAGCAACTACCAAATCGCTCTTGGTCTAATGTGAAAAAAACTGACCTATTTTTTTGAACAGCAAGTGTCACTGAATAAATTGAACATGTGACTTGTTTTACCTGGAAGTGAACCTGAGGACTTTGGAGAGCAGACCAGTCGCCAGGCTGTTGACACTGGCTTCTGATGGTGACCGACACAGTGCCCCATCTGACTTGCCCAGCTCCATTTTTTTCTGCTTCTTCCGGAGTTTCCTGCGGTAGAACACCTCAAGCAGCTCCATAGCTTGATTCAACGTCCCCTTTTTCTTAGTTTCTGCTCTAATGCTTTCTGTCCTGCTCTACTTTCTAAATCTTCTCTTTTTCTCATAAAAAAGGATAGTGCTCCATTTCCATGCTGTTTACGCTTTACTCTCTTTATAGGTGTTTCGTATAATCTGTCTAAAAAGAAAAATTATTGTTCAGTTTCTACTTAACTCGACATGTTTTCATCTGGTTTCAAAACCATTAGGCTTAGTACTGTACTACTACTACTTGTGCCTACTCACTGAACCTCACCCCTTGGACTTTCATCCATTTTCTTCAGTTTTTCCTTACCTCTGCATTCCTTTTTAAAATTAAAATCCTCCCTTTCTTCTACAGCAAAGCCAAAATCAATACACTTGTACCAAGTCAAATATTAAAGTCCCCAATCTCCATTAAAAATGGTACAATGCACACAAAGAGTACTGCTCTAATTCTGTTCTTTTCTATTATTTTTTTCTATCAAAACCTTACCAACTCTGTCAACAAGACTAACCTCTCCTGGTTATAACCATCCCCTGCTCTGTCTCTTTGCTCCCGTTCCAGGCTGGTATGTTGCATTGAGTTGTACTGCATCAGCCTCCAGCCCCAAGCTTGTTAAGCAAATGGGGCAATTAAGTATTATTAGGCCACTGTGTGATAAATGCATGAAGTAAACATCCTTAATCCAACTCGATCTGAACAGTAGCTGCTCATGGGTGTGAGGGAGAGATACTGAGTGGCTGAGGACAGAAAAAGAGAGAGAGAAGAGGGAGGAAAAAGAGAAAGGCAGGAATGAGTAGGAAGGGAGGGAGGCTGCAGAGAGATTAGGGTTGTTAAGGAGAGAATTCTGAGGAATGAAGCAACTTAAATTGCCTGACAGAGTGATTATACACATAAAATAAATTGTACAAAACATAAAGGAAAGGGATAATGAAAAAGGCCACTGGACCTGAGCACAGGAATGTGACAATTTTGTCAAAAAAAGAAGGAAAAAGCATTAACAAACACAAAGGTGAGAGAGGAACAAATAGACAGCAATGAAGTGGGAAGGAGACGGATGGGGGAGTCAACAAGAGGGAGGACAGACCAACAGAGAGAGCCGTTTCTAACAGTGATTTATTTAGAACAGCAACAGAAATGGATTTTAAGCCCTGGGGAGGGACATCTCATGATGCACCATGTGGTTCCATGTGGAGTATACAATGAACTCACTATTATTGAGTGATATCACTTTTTAACAAACCAGAGTCCAAAGACAGGGACTAAGGTATTGTCAAAGACTAGGAATTGCTTTTTACCTGTTAAATGTAATTTTCATTCTTTTACTTAGTGTTTCTGGAAAATTTTGTTAGTCAGTTGAGTATTAGTATTAGTAGTTAAGTAGTCATTTGTCACAAAACTACGATGTAAAAATGATAAGTTGATGATAATTTTAGTGACATGCTGCATGGAGGGCACTGTCAGTCCATATCATAAGAGCAGCTACTGAAGGATGGGGCAGTTCTCTTGCTTACTGCCAGAAGAGCTTGGTTGAGCTTCCTTTTGCCAAAGGTGGTTTGAAAAGAGACTTTTAAAAATCCTATCCTCATTGTCCTCAGCTGGTGATTAGTTTGCTACTTTGGATGTGTGTTTGTGTGTGTGTGTGTGCTTGTGGGTGCATGTGTGCAGGGTGTGTCTCTCTGAACAGAGACCTTATCTGTTGCCGTGGGAAACCATTCCTCCAGTCCACAACAATAATAATCTCTCTGATCTACCAAGAAAACTAAATTGGAGCAGAGGTCGGCTTAAGTGTGAATCCAGATAACATACTTTAACTCTGTGTGTGTATGTGTGAGCTACATCATAGAGGGTACTGTATAACAACAATACCAATTCTGTGTTCAATGTTACCAGCTTTCTTGGTATAGCCTCTAAGAACCCCTGCTCTTCATTGCCCCAGAAGCACTCATGGAAACTTTTTAAGTCTGTTGCACATGGCAAACCACAGTGTAGCCCTGCCCACTACCTAAAGTCTAAGTAGAAAATTGTACACTAAGTCTATGTGCATGTGTGTGTGCGCAAGTGTGTATACATACATATATACACCGAGCAGCCATAACATTATGGCCACCTGCCTAATATTTTGTTGTTCCCTTTTTGCCACCAACATAGCCCTGACCTGTTGGGGCATTGACTCCAGTAGACCTGTAAATGCCTTTAACCAAGACATTAGCAGCAGATCCTTTAAATCATGGAAATTATAGAAATTATGACATTGGACTTACCTTTGCAGCACATCACAAAGATGGATTGGATTAAGATCTGGGAAATTTCAAGTCAACACTTTGAATTGCCTCCACCAGCTTGCTCTTCCCATAGTACATCTTTGTTGCATGTATTCCCAAGGTGAACCACATGATATAAAGAAAACGCTATTCTTTAGATCATGCTACCTTTTTCCATTGCACCATGGTCCCGTTTTGATTCTCATGTACAGTGGGGCAAAAAAGTATTTAGACAGCCACCAATTGTGCAAGTTCTACCACTTAAAAAGATGAGGCCTGTAATTTTCATCATAGGTATACCTCAACTATGAGAGAATAAATGAGAAAAAAAATAAAATAAATCCAGAAAATCACATTGTCTGATTTTTAAAGAATTTATTTGCAAATTATGGTGGAAAAATAAGTATTTGGTCAATAACAAAAGTTCATCTCAATACTTTGTTATATACCCTTTGTTGGCAATGACAGAGGTCAAACGTTTTCTGTAAGTCTTCACAAGGTTTTCACACACTGTTGCTGGTATTTTGGCCCATTCCTCCATGCAGATCTCCTCTAGAGCAGTGATGTTTTGGGGCTGTCGCTGGGCAACACGGACTTTCAACTCCCTCCAAAGATTTTCTATGGGGTTGAGATCTGGAGACTGGCTAGGCCACTCCAGGACCTTGAAATGCTTCTTACGAAGCCACTCCTTCATTGCCCAGGCGGTGTGTTTGGGATCATTGTCATGCTGAAAGACCCAGCCAGGTTTCATCTTCAATGGCCTTGCTGATGGAAGGAGGTTTTCACTCAAAATCTCACGATACATGGCCCCATTCATTCTTTCCTTTACACGGATCAGTCGTCCTGGTCCCTTTGCAGAAAAACACCCCCAAAGCATGATGTTCCCAAACCCATGCTTCACAGTAGGTATGGTGTTCTTTGGATGCAACTTAGCATTCTTTCTCCTCCAAACACAACAAGTTGAGTTTTTACCAAAAAGTTCTATTTTGGTTTCATCTGACCATATGACCTTCTCCCAATCCTCTTCTGGATCATCCAAATTCTCTCTAGCAAACTTCAGACAGGTCTGGACATGTACTGGCTTAAGCAGGGGGACACGTCTGGCACTGCAGGATTTGAGTCCATGGCGGCGTAGTGTGTTACTGATGGTAGCCTTTGTTACTTTGGTCCCAGCTCTCTGCAGGTCATTCACTAGGTCCCCCCGTGTGGTTTTGGGATTTTTGCTCACCGTTGTTGTGATCATTTTGACCCCACGGGGTGAGATCTTGCGTGGAGCCCCAGATCGAGGGAGATTATCAGTGGTCTTGTATGTCTTCCATTTTCTAATAATTGCTCCCACAGTTGATTTCTTCACACCAAACTACTTACCTATTGCAGATTCAGTCTTCCCAGCTTGGTGCAGGTCTACAATTTTCTTTCTGGTGTCCTTTGACAGCTCTTTGGTCTTGGCCATAGTGGAGTTCGGAGTGTGACTGTTTGAGGTTGTGGACAGGTGCCTTTTATACTGATAACGAGTTCAAACAGGTGCCATTAATACAGGTAACGAGTGGAGGACAGAGGAGCCTCTTAAAGAAGAAGTTACAGGTCTGTGAGAGCCAGAAATCTTGTTTGTTTGTAGGTGATCAAATACTTATTTTACCGAGGAATTTACCAATTAATTCATTAAAAATCCTACAATGTGATTTCCTGGATTCTTTCCCCCCATTCTGTCTCTCATAGTTGATGTGTACCTATGATGAAAATTACAGGCCTCTCTCATCTTTTTAAGTGGGAGAACTTGCACAATTGGTGGCTGACTAAATACTTTTTTGCCCCACTGTATGTATTGCAGGCACTTTTGGTGATGAACAGGGGTCAGGCTGGTGTGTGTTTGTGTGTATAAACATGAGTGTATGTAGTGTTTGTTATTGGTTTCATTTAAGAAAAATGTGATTATTAAACCAAATAAATATCTGAGGAGCAAAGAAGAGCTGACAGAAGAGCAGGAGAGGAGGGGAAACACACAGCAACAGTTTGTCTGTCCTTTTCTGATGAACACCCAGCCTCATGGGGCTCTGATGGTCCACTTCCTGTTTTGGGGCCAATGAAAAACATCCTCTCTATTATCCACCCTAACTATTCACCTCTCTGTCCTCAGCGGTATCTGATAACCACCGTAGGGCCATGGGATTGGCCGAGCGTTATTTTGCCATTTTAATCTGACTCTCTTGGAGCAATGTCCTAATTCTTCTGCAGCCAAAACAAGTGAAGGTGTGAAGGACAGCTAAAACTTAGCATGCTTGTTGCTATTCTTCCAAAATGTAGCACTCTATAAAAAGTAAAGAGTAATGTACAGGCTCAAACTTTGATAATAATGCCAGGGTGGGTTACAAAAATAAGAAGCCAAGAACATTCTGCAGTAGATTCTGCGATCAGACTAGCACCCCACAGAGGTTGTGATGTCCATTACACACATATTAAACATTTCTGGAAGCTGACCTTAATATTAGTAGCATTAGTCAGCATTTATATGCATCTGTCCAGACATGGTGTATACAAATAACATTGTTTACACATATAACACTGTATTTTGGCTAAAATTAGATAAATATTTCTGACTAAAGACCAACTAATTGGAGAGGGGGTTGTCCAGAACAAACACTGTATTCCAACAGTTTATCAACAGTCAAGATCTAGGTTCGGGCTAGAGTCATACATTTTGGTTAGGGTTAGTCCCAAGGGAACTTAGGTTGATGTAATGTCCCCAAAGGGAACCTCCAACAATGAATGTCTCTAGCTCTCCCTCACAGCACTGACACACATGCATACACAAAGAGAAAGGAGACAGTAGTTGTGAAAAAAGATCCTTTTAGAGGTGACTATATTGCCTGTTTCCACTGCTGTTTGACTCATCCTGTGAGTTCTGCCACTCCTCATGGACTTTCAGAGTATCTCTGCATGATCGCTTCTGACTTTATCTGAGGCAGTTCAGCAAGCTTCTCCTCGATACTTTTTGACAGTCTAATTCTCAGCTGTCATCTTGTGTTAATTTTGTCTTTTGCAGGTAAGCAGAATTTTTGTAGTTTACAAAGTGAAAGTTTATTGCTGACTTACTACGCAAAGTTTATGTTGACTTAATTTGTGGAGTTAACACTGCTGTACCAATGGCCGATGCCTTGAGCCGTATGACCAGGCTGTTAACAGGCTGTATCCCTTACATAATGCTGACCAGCAGATGGAAGCATTGCCAAACAAATGAGCCTGGATTGCGTGTATCAGTTGTTCCATGTTCAGGAGCCGGTCTACCTGTGCTTTGTGCTTTGTGGACCAGGAGAAGGCGTACGATCGGGTCCCCCGGGAGTTTTTGTGGGGGGTGCTGCGGGAGTATGGGGTGAGGGGGTCACTTTTACGGGCCATCCAATCTCTGTACGCCCAAAGCAAGAGCTGTGTGCGGGTATTCGGCAGTAAGTCGGACTTGTTCCAAGTGAAGGTTTGCTTCTGCGAGGGCTGCGCCATGTCAGTGATCCTGTTCATGATTTTCATGGACAGGACTTCTAAGCACAGTCAGGGAGAAGAGAGGTTGCAGGTCGGGGGGCTCAGGATCACATCGGTGCTTTTTGCGGACGATGTGGTGCTGTTGGCATCATCAGTCTGTGACCTTCAGCTCTCACTAGACAGGTTCACAGTTGAACGTGAAGTGGCTGGGATGAGGATCAGCACCTCCAAATCAGAGGCCATGGTTCTCAGCAGGAAACCGATGGACTGTCTTGTCCGGGTTGGGAATGAGTCTTTGCCCCAAGTGAAGGAGTTAGAGTACTTTGGGGTCTTGTTCACGAGTGGGGGGACCTTGGAGCATGAGATTGGCCGGAGAATCGGAGCAGCAGGAGCAGTACTGCAGTCGCTGTATCGCACCGCTGTAACGAAAAGAAGGCTGAGCCAGAAAGCGAAGCTCTTGATTTTCAGGTCAATCTTCGTTCTTACCCTCACCTATGGTCATGAGAACTGGATCATGACCGAAAGAACAAGATCGCGGGTACAAGGGACCGAAATGAGCTTCCTCAGAAGGGTAGATGGCTTCTCCCTTAGAGATTGGGTGAGGATCTCAGTCATCCGAGAAGAAGCGGATGAAGATGGATGGATGGATGGATAGTTCATTGCTCTGGCCAACTTAAATTGAAATGTCAACTTTATGTATATTTTAGTTAAGAAGTTTGCACTCCGTGAAATTTTTATATTCTTATGTGTTCTACAACTATCTTTATTCTTGTTCATGTGTTGTCCAGGCAGAACCACTGGTTCATCTGATGCGGTTGTCGTGGATGTAAATGAAGGAATTGGACTTAAGAAAGCATTGAGTTCAACCGTAAAGATCAAGGACTAAATTTAGCAGAGAAGTAACAGCTTCTTCGCAATAGTATTGAATTTTAATTGTATTTTCAACGTGCGACATGTACTTTCAAAATGCGAAATATGACCCCTCTCTCTCCTGTCTCTACATCTCAGTGGCTGTCCACAGGAATGTGAAAAAAAAATACAATTAAAATTAAAAAAATAAATCCAGAATATAACTTTCAATGGTTCAGGGAACAGTCAATCTGAGATCTCCTACCTGTTTTTGATGCCCAAGTGGAATTCTCCTGCTGAACATGGTCTGCTCTTGTGGGGCATAGATGGTATTTGTTGTTGTGATTGTTGGGATTGGCAAGAAAGAGGAAGTGAAGAAAGAAGAGGTAGAGCAGGAAGAAAGGGAGATGAAGCACCAAACTCCTTGGTGTTTCCTGGTTCAAATTCCCTGAGGAAAGAGACGTTTACTGTCATTTTGATAACAAATTCCCTGTTGTTGTCTGTAATGTATTGTATTTTATACAATGGACTTGTATTACTATGAAAGTAGAGAATTCACCACATAAATCCTCAGATCAAATTACTCTCAGAGTCAAAGGCCAGAGTCCAGTGATACCCAGATGAAACACAGACAGGTGGAAATACCACCTGTCTATTCATAACGTGTGTAATCAACAGATGGAAAAAAAAGTTGTGTGTGTGTGTGTATATATGTATAGTCCCTTTATATAATCAAGTTGGTGTTCTCTGGTTTTATATTAGTGCTTTTTACAGCATGTTAAAGCCAGATAAAGCCCAGGCATTGCTTATAGTATTATTTCTGCTGTATTCTAGTCTCGGAGTAGGTCCTGACAATGTGACAGTGAGCCAGAATGTACAATGTAACTTGGTTTACACTTCTAATATCAAGGGTCACATATCTAGAAAAATTCTGTTGAGACTTTTTGTGATCAATCTCCGTATTGCTAAATCTTTTACAATTTTCACCCAAATTTCAAATACAAAAAAGTTTGAAGGAATGATCGGAGGAAAACAGTAAATCTGGAATTTGAGCAGTTTAAATTGACCATGATCTTGGAGCCCTCTGTGACCACTATTATCAGGAAGAAGGCTCAGAGAAGAGAAATGGTATATATAAAAAGGCATCGAGGGGCCCCTTCAGGACCTTCCAGGCCATGAGAGAAGGTGAAAACATAACAGCATTTCAAATGTTATATTTGTTTAATTCTTCCTTTCTCTTCTAATTTGCATAATTCTATGCCCCCCTATCTGGCTGATCTCCTCCGCATTACCACCCCCTCCCGTTCCCTCAGGTCTTCCTCCTCCCTTCACCTCTCTGTGCCATCCGCCTGCCTCAGCACCATGGGGAGCAGAGCTTTCAGCCGCTCTGCTCTCCAACTCTGGAACCCTCTCCCACCAGACATCCGTAACATTGTTTCTTTACCCCAGTTCAAATCAAGACTCAAAACTCATCTGTTTCAATCTGCATATTCCCTGTAACTTCATTGTTTTCTTTCTAACTGTCTGTTGTTTTATTTATTTTTATTGTGTATTTATTCTTAATTGTTTTTAAGCTCCTGTAAAGTGTCCTTGAGTGCTATGAAAGGCGCTGCCAAATAAAATGTATTATTATTATTATTATTATTATTATTATTATAATTTCAGCATTGACATCTACATGCAACAAAGCTATCAGGCAGCCTGTTGGTTCCTAGCAAACTCCTTTTCTCTCTTGCTTTTTGTCTGCCTAAGTTTTGGCTAAATACTGTTCCTGCTCTTACAGTCACAGTTTTCCATTGAAAGATGTGATACATTTTTAAGTGGTGTTTAATGAATGATCAGTGGTGTCATCCATAACATTATGACCACTGTCTGGTGAGGCGAGTAACGCAATAATAAAATAAACATATTAATTATAATGGCCAAGATGACTGGGTTAGTTCCTGGCTGGTCAGTAAAACTAATGATCTGGCAACAGGGTCATGGATGGCCAAGGCTTATTGATACATATTGGAAGCAAAAACTGGCCTGCGTGGTTTGATCCAACAAAAGAGTAGTCTTAGCTCAAACTGCTAATTTTCATAGAAAGATGTCAGAAGACAGAGCATCAGTTTTTCTTTAACTTCATTTGGATGTTGGGGTACATGTGTGCATATTTGCTGAGGAAGACATGGTATTGGGAATTACTATGGGAGGAAGGCAAGCTGGTGGAGGGAATGTGCTTTGTTCTGCTGGGAAACTTTGGATCCTGCCACTCATGAGGATGTTACTTGCACACATACGACTGATTTAAGAATTGTTGCACACCACGTACATTGCTATATGTATTCCCTGATGGCAGTCACCCCTGTCAGGATAAGATCTCAATACTATGTGGGCCCCTGGCTGGGAGTCTTACTGGGCCTGGCTTACCCTGGAGGAGGATGGGGGGTGTTTCCTTTTCTTTTTTCATTTTTTTTTCCCCTTTGGAGGGGGGTTGGGTGGGATGGATGGGGGAGTGGAAGGGCAGCTCTGTCCGAGGGCAGTGGGCCTGGTCACTGTGGTGGGCTGTGGGCCTGGTCACTATGGTGGGCTGTGGTCACCCGGTCCGGGCGTGGGGTGTGGGCAGGCGTCGGCCTCGCCGGTGTGTGGCGGGGCCCTTGCTGGGGACCTGACAGGTCGCTGGCCGGGGGGGGCTCCGTGCCCCTGGGCTTAGCCTGTGCTGTGTGGGGTGCGCCTGACGGGCCTGGGGTCCTTTGGTTCCTTTGTCTCTCTGTGGGTCACTGCTCCCTTGTTTTCCTGCGTGTTGTTGCATGGGTTGGACCTGGGGCTGTCTCCTGGGGGGTAGCCTGGGGCTGCCTGTGCTCTGGGGTCGGTGGGTGCCCTGGTGGCTCGGTCCTGACTTGCCTGCTATCCCGGGCCGGGGGTATGTTGTTCCGGCCCCCCACATCTGCTACAGTCGGCTACCCACAGCATCCAATGACAAACTGTAGCTTACACATACACACACATACATACAAATATATACACTCGCACATATCCAAGTTGCACAACTCACATTGCATGGAAAACCCTGTTCTCACGATTTGTGTTGATATTGTTGTTGCTGTTGTTGTTTCTGTGTACTCGTCTTTCCCATGTTAATAGTGTTGCTGCTGTTGTTGTTGTTGTTGTTTTTGTAGCCCCCCTCCTGTCTTCCCTATCTTGTTCCTGTTCTCTCTTTCTATCCACTCCTCAGCCTCAGCCCGGTAGCTTTACCAGCAAACCAATACCATTGCCGATAAAGTTAAAAGCAAATGGCGACAGGAGGAGTATGTCAGACTCCTTCTTCGCAGAGTAAAAAGCACAACAAGGCACCAGGATCATTCATACTGCCTGCCCCAGCTGATGAACAGGACAGGTAATATATGTGTATATATATATATATATATATATATACACAAAAATAAAAGGTGACAAGACAATACACATTTCAAACAGAAACCTCTCTTTTACTTTTAATGTGATTGTTTGAAACATTCAAACTTTTCCCTTGCTTCGAGTCACCACATCGTCTTGCTCGCCTGGTCTTTTGTGAAATTGTATGCATGGAGCTTAATGTATTACAAGCACACACATCTAACTTAAGTTCATTTGCATTTTAGTTCCTGGTAGTCAATCATCTAGGAGAGGCCAGCGTTAAAAATGATTTTATACAGTATATGGTCAAAAATAATACTGTTGCCATTGGATACCAACTTAACCCTGCAGGGCCATTTAAACCATGTAAGAGCCATTCTTTTAAAAACAGAGATGACTCAAGAACCCAATACACAACTTGTAAAAACACACACAGAGACATACTTAAGCTTATATTATTAAGAGAAAACATATCACTGGTGTGTGTTTAGCACAGAAATCATACAAAAGACATCCAAATACAAACGTGTACAACACACACATAAAAACATGGATCAAGGTTCACTAAATTAACTACACTAAACACTAAACTAATCTATTGAACTGGTCAGATCACGAAAAAAGGAGGGACCTCACATACCACTTTCCATCTCATCACACACACTCACAATTTCTTTGGTACATTTTTGATTCATAGTTTAATGTAGATTTTTTTTATTCTTTTATAGCAATTATATTATGAGAATTAAGAAATAAAAGTTTCTTGGGGACTGCTTTCACTCAGTGTTTTCTTAAAAAATTAAAGGAACATTTGTAGATATACCATATACACAAATGGATAGGGTTAGGGTTAGGTTTTTCTACATCTAAACCTGTTCTGTCTTCCATAGGCTTCTAGGTGCATTTGTAAAGTGATGGTGCAGTTTAGTAATATGCTGAGTGAACACCAATGCATTGTTGACACTGAATATGTAAATTTTGCCAAAATGTTGTAAGTGTAGTTTAAAGTTGTGTGTACAACTTTGTGTACCACAATATAACCAACATATAGGAATCCATGCAAAAACCATACACAACACCATCCTTTCTTACAATGCAGTGGGGTAAAGGGGTGGCTACAGTCAAACTGGCCAATTCTGATGCATGCCACTGTAAACCATCTCATATTGGGGTCAGACCCTCCATCCATCCTCAGTTACAGTAAATCTGTGTCTAAACATTTTAGACATATAGTGGTTTATTTCTCACATTAATTATTATAATTTAAACACATTAAATCACTTGATTTGCAAATCTAAAAGCTCAGGTGAGAGTGTTTTATTCATTGGTTATAATGTTGAAGTGATGTAATATGTGCTTGTCTAAATATATGTGATTTGTTTCTGGTTTTTGCAGAAGTGACTGTTAGAAAGAGTTGTGAGAATGTTGTTTTGACATGTGAATTGCATCAAAGCTATAGAGGAAAAATTGTAATTCACTGTGCATCTTAGAAGCTGTCAGCATTTACCGTGAACTTTTAAGGTGGAATGCTCTCTTGCATGTTACTCAGTGAATGATTGATGTTTTGAAATCAGTCAGTAACCTTATGTCAATATGAACTGACATATGACATATGAAGATAAAATCTAACCTGGTTGTTCCTATCATGGTAACAAAATCCAAAATGTAGGATAGATTGAAATTTTGTTCCATTGCTCCAACTGTTGTTTGTTACACTGTCTTATTCTGCCCATTCTTTCTTTACAGAAAGAGTCAGCATACGTTTAATGGTGTTAAACTACATCCTCTTGCTTTGTTTTTGTTTAACCACAAATTAAACAATTTGGAATTTATTTTTGTCCTTGAACATTACTTGGTGGCAGTTCTGAAAGTAACTATTGCATGTTATCGCAGCATGTTTCACAGTAAATTGTGTGTATTGGTTTATCCTATTTGAATTGGCAGGCTAATTATCAGCAAAAAGGTCAACACTGGTTGAACAGCAGATTTTACAGCAGTCTAATATCTGAACCATGCAATGGCAATCTTAAAATAAACCAAAAAACACTTTAGTTATTCTCCAACACCACAACCTCTGGTCAGTTTTGCATTCTCCCTGAGTCACACAAACAAAACAAGGAATCTGCAAATAATGAGCCCAGTGTAGAGCAGGAGGATATGGCAGCCAAACCTGCTCAACAAAATACTGACTGCCAAACTGCAGAATGCTTTTACACTGAAGATGCTGGCAGAACAAATAATCAATGTCTGTTCACTTATGGAAGAGGATCTGCAAAGTGTAAGTAGACAGTGTCATGGGCTCCAAGCATAAACATGTAGTATTAAGAGTAGAATAAAAGGATGAGAGTAAATTCAACAAATGTCTATCATCAAAATGTTTGCAGGCAGTTGATGCAATCTGTCACTTAAAACACAAGCTACAAAAAATGTAATTGTTGTTTGGTGTTTGATGACAGTTTTGCAGCATTTTTTCTTTATGAAATGGATTGTCTCTGTAAATTTACTTCCAATATTAGGATTTTTTATGTTCTCAATTTTTTATCTCAATTACAAATCCCTAATCAAACCTGTATTTTTTCATAATTTTTGTCTAAATCTGAATTTCTATCAGTCACAAATACATTTACTTACCTTTTTATTGATCAGACTCTCCGCCTTTTTTAATTAATTACTAACGCTGGTATGCTGGCAAGATCACATTAACACTCCTGCTAATGCTTAGCAGGTTTAATGTTTACCATGTTGAACGCTGTTGCCAGAGTCCTCACCAACATCAAGAGGTTTGAACACATTACACCTGTTCTTAAATCTACACTACACTACACTGGCTTCCTCTGAGTCAAAGGATCGTTTTTAAAATCCTACCGATGATCTTTAAAGCACTTCATGGTCTTGGGCCTAAATACCTAAGAGACCTTTTAGTCCCCTATAAGGCATCCAGAATCCTCAGGTCCACTGGGACAGTTTTACTCACTGTTCTTAGAACCAAAACCAAGCAGGGTGAAGCGGCTTTTAGTGTTTATGCCCCTCACCTGTGGAACAAACTGTCAGAAATACTGACGCTTTTGAGGTCTGTAACCTCCTTCAAGACAGGTCTAAAAACATTCTTATTTACCACTGCATTCACAAAGTCCAGTGAAACCATTGCTCCCTTTTAATTGCTGCTTTATAGTTCCTTTTTGTTTTATTATTATTTTATTATTATTGCATTTAATGTCTTGTTTTTAATGCTTTCAATGGTTTTAATGTTAAAAATCTTTTGTTTTGACTCTATAGAGTACCTGAATTGCTGAATGTATGACTGGTGCTGTAAAAATAAAGTTGCCTCGCCCTGCCTCTCCCACAACAGCCCTGGGGAGAGTTCAAACACCTACCAAACACAGACCTAGTCCTTGAAACCAATTTTCTTGTGTTTTTGTCTATCTGACATGTTAGTGATAGAATATGTCTTTATTATATTGCTGTCTGCTGGGGGAGTACAGCCAACAGAAGTCTTTAGCTGAGGCTGTGCTCATTCTTAATATCTGAAGCACTTTTAAAAGACAACTTTATAAGGACACACACACACACAGTTACTTTACCTGCGGACTGCAAGTTTCAGAGTCTTGTAGGACCCTTTGACCAGAGCAACAGCCTCCTGTCTGTATCCAGTCAGCTCCACATCATTAATGATGATAATTTCATCTCCCACCAGCAGAGGCTGCTCCAAACTGTCTGCCTTACCACCCTCCTCTACCTGCACAGACATGTGAACACAAACACTTAAGGAACCTTAAAAAAACCCAGTGAAAATGTACAGCACGCATATCCGTGAATTGACAGCGGCAATGTGCATGTACTTAATGTCTGACCTATGAAGGCAGTAGCTCATTACATAGATGGCTGCTGGACACTGTCTGGTACTATAAACTGGACCAAACATATCCCCGGCATATCATTGTTCTGGAGAAACAGTGATGAAACTTGTTTACACTTACAGTGATAGAAGGTCAGTTTCAATTGTTCTGTGGAATGGAAATGTGTGTGTTGTTTTTAAAGCCAGTGCTGGGGAAAAAAATATTGGCTGTTGGTTGATGAAATTTGTCATTTTAGTTCTCAATTTTCAATTCTCAGGGGTAGCACGGCGGCATAGTGGTTAGCGCTATTTCCCCACTATAAGAAGGTCGCGGGTTCCGTTCCCGGGCCTGGGGCCTTTCTGTGTGGAGTTTGCATGCTTTCCCTGTGCCTGCTTGGCTTTTCCCTTTGTACTCCAGTTTCCTCACATCATCCAAAGACATGCATGTTTGCGTTAATTGGTGACTCTAAATTGTCCGTAGGTCTGAGTGTGAGTGGTTGTTTGTCTCTGTCTGTCTCTGTATGTTGGCCCTGCAATGGATTGGCAACCTGTCCAGGTTGTACCTTGCCCCCACCCAATGTGAGCTGGGCTCCAGCACCCGTGACCCAGAAACGGATAAGCGGTTGAAGATGAATGAATGAATGAATAATTCTTCCAGTTATTCCAGCGTCCTATTTCCCAAAGACATGAGTTAGGTTAATTTGTGAGTTTCAGTTGTCCATGTGCAAAAAGCTGATATATACTGACCCTGTAAGTCAATTTTATTTTGCATTTTATTTTGTATATACAGCAGGTAAACATTAATCTGACCTGCAAACTCAAAATCTTGACTCCCAGTATTTTTTTTATAAAAAAACTACACTGCTCAAAAAAATAAAGGGAACACTTAAACAACACAATGTAACTCCAAGTCAGTCACACTTCTGTGAAATCAAACTGTCCACTTAGGAAGCAACACTGATTGACAATCAATTTCACATGCTGTTGTGCAAATGGAATAGACAATAGGTGGAAATTATAGGCAATTAGCAAGACAACCCCAATTAAAGAGTGGTTCTGCAGGTGGTGACCACAGACCACTTCTCAGTTTCTATGTTTTCTGGCTGATGTTTTGGTCACTTTTGAATGCTGGCGGTGCTTTCACTCTAGTGGTAGCATAAGACGGAGTATACAACCCACACAAGTGGCTCAGGTAGTGCAGCTCATCCAAGATGGCACATCAATGCGAGCTGTGGCAAGAAGGTTTGCTGTGTCTGTCAGCGTAGTGTCCAGAGCATTGAGGCGCTACCAGGAAACAGGCCAGTACATCAGGAGACGTGGAGGAGGCCGTAGGAGGGCAACAACCCAGCAGCAGACCGCTACCTCTGCCTTTGTGCAAGGAGGAACAGGAAGAGCACTGCCAGAGCCCTGCAAAATGACCTCCAGCAGGCCACAAATGTGCATGTGTCTGCTCAAACGGTCAGAAACAGACTCCATGAGGGTGGTATGAGGGCCTGACGTCCACAGGTGGGGGTTGTGCTTAAAGCCCAGCACCGTGCAGGACGTTTGGCATTTGCCAGAGAACACCAAGATTGGCAACTTCACACCTGGCGCCCTGTGCTCTTCACAGATGAAAGCAGATTCACACTGAGCACATGTGACAGACGTGACACAGTCTGGAGACACCGTGGAGAACGTTCTGCTGCCCCAAACATCCTCCCGCATGACCGGTTAGGCAGTGGGTCAGTAATGGTGTGGGGCGGCATTTCTTTGGGGGGATGCACAGCCCTCCATGTCCTCGCCAGAGGTAGCCTGACTGCCATTAGGTACCGAGATGAGATCCTCAGACCCATTGTGAGACCATATGCTAGTGCGATTGGCCCTGGGTTCCTCCTAATGCAAGACAATGCTAGACCTCATGTGGCTGGAGTGTGTCAGCAGTTCCTGCAAGACGAAGGCATTGATGCTATGGACTGGCCCGCCTGTTCCCCAGACCTGAATCCAATTGAGCACATCTGGGACATCATGTCTCGCTCCATCCACCAACGCCACGTTGCACCACAGACTGTCCAGGAGTTGGCGGATGCTTTAGTCCAGGTCTGGGAGGAGATCCCTCAGGAGACCATCCGCCACCTCATCAGGAGCATGCCCAGGCGTTGTAGGGAGGTCATACGGGCACGTGGAGGCCACACACACTACTGAGCCTCATTTTGACTTGTTTTAAGGACATTACATTAAAGTTGGATCAACCTGTAGTGTGTTTTTCCACTTTAATTTTGAGTGTGACTCCAAATCCAGACATCCGTGGGTTAATAAATTTCATTTCCATTGATAATTTTTGTGTCATTTTGTTATCAGCACATTCAACTATGTAAAGAACAAAGTATTTAATAAGAATATTTCATTCATTCAGATCTAGGATGTGTTATTTTAGTGTTCCCTTTATTTTTTTGAGCAGTGTACATTCAACAAGCCATGGAGCCTGAGAAAGTCCAGGTTTACTATGGGCGGTGTAATACTACAACCAAAACGTACTTTTACTTAATAGTTGTTTGCATGTTTAACTCTTAATCTAGCTCAGAACTCTTAACCCTGCGCACATGGGACTCTTGGGTTTTAAAGAACTGCCAAAAATCTTTCGCGGGCTTTCTGACCCTTTTTCACAATTCCCTTATGTTATTTTTCAGCTAAGGAATTGAATGTTTCAGCCTTTACACTGCAGGCCCCTTTTGGAATAACCTTCAACCAAAATGGGTTGACATTATTTTATTCTCTGCTGAGTGACTTTAATATAAATGTATGGTGGACCTGAGGAAATGAAATACAGCAATGAATAAAGCAACTAATTGAAATCAATAACAAAAAGTAAGACTCCAAAACCCAAAGACAAATACAGGCTTTCAAATAATTCTCCCTTAGTGCTTACATGTAATAACACGAAACAAAAAGTGAGTGGGTGCTCATGAAGTATGAAAGAAGTTAAAATAGAAACAATTCCCCAGCTTTACAGAAGGCGAGCATGCTGAACTTTTTGTTTTTTTCAGGAAAAAATCTATCCAAATAAGGATAAGAAAAATACTCAGTAACTCAAAAAAATGTTGTGTGTTTGTGTGAGTCTGTGTCTGAATGTACGCATGCGTGTGTGTCTATGTACGTGATCTTGGTATTTTGCCCAAATTCCACCATCCTGCAGGCATAGATATCTAAACAGACCAATTTGTTCATACCATGTCTGAAACATGTCTGATCCCTCCTCCAAAGACCATGAGGCTGTGTGATTTGGTATGATATCTTCAGACAGCAGCAAGGGGCATTGCTGAGCAAAAAAGTGATTCCTTTCTTAGATTGTTTCACCTGAAGAGTTGTTTCCACCATTTCTCCAGAAGAGAAAAACTTTGGGAAAAGTCAAAAATGGTCACAAAGTGGCAGGAATGTCCTGAAGACCTGTTGGAAGATCCGTACTCAACAGTACACAGTACATGTCTAAAGCCACTTGTTTGCGCTTATTTATTTTTAAAGCATAATCTATTTCCATTATGATGACATTTAGCTCAGCAGTATTACTGCCACACCTAGGTCATCAGGATAAAACCTGGAATGTGCTTATTAGTGATGGGCGGATCGATCCCACGGTATCGATATATCGATACCTGCACGTCGCCCATTTTGGTATTGACTACTCCATTAAAGTATTGACTACTAATTAATAAATGTGAAATACAAGCACATGTGTCTATTCCAAATATTTTTAGGTAACTTACTCTTGTGTTTTGTGCCGAAACACCCTCCCAGCCCGCAGCATATTGAACTGGTCCATCCAAGTCACTTGACCAGAAGAGCCGCGAGTTGTGTGTTTACATCCTGCTAGCAACAACACATAGAGGAGCATGTGCGTTTCTGACGGAGCGGAGAAAATGGAGAAATGGCCGAAAGAAAGAGAAGCTAGCTCTTTTTGAGAAATGTTCTTTCTGTACAAAAGTTTATACTTACATCTCTGTCAGGACCAAATTATGCTGGTCACCAGAGGTATGGTTAGTTTGACAAAGTAAAAGTTAAAATGTGCACTTTTTTGTTTTTTACAATTTTATTTCATTCATTTTTATTTGTAAATATATTGATTTACATTTCTTGCAGGATCATTTCATTGTTTTGAAACTAATGCTGCTCAGCAAAAGTTCAAAGAAAGCTCAAGGGTGTTTTGTTTTATTTAATTGATATTTATGTTGATTATTTGTTTAACTTTCATATTTTTAAGTTGTTACATGGCCAGTATTTGACGTGATTTGTTTTAAAGGTACTAATATTATGATTGAGAAAAAATTCACCAATGAGAAATTACCAGTAATCGGTATCAGTAGTCAGTATCAAATATTTAATGCAAAAAGTAATCGGTATCGTATCAAATCTTAAAAGTGTGGTATCGCCCATCACTAGTGCTTATATTTGGCAGCATCTCGGAGCAGTCCAATATACAGTAAGCAAAACACATTTCATCTATACTTGTAGCCTTCATAGCGCTCAAAACAATTGAACACTGAATGATCTGATGAAGTCATACATGGGCCCCAAATCTTATTATGTTTACCTAGGTATGGTTGTGGTCATTACTCGAGTATGAGCTCAGATCTAACTTTTTAACTGCAGTGTTAGTGCAATCATAGACTTGAATTCTTCTCAAAAAAAAAAAAAAAAAACCCCAACAGATTAAGACTCATTAGAAATGTTTAACCTGATCTGAACTAGGGCTGGGTGATATGGACCAAAAGTCATATATATATTTAGGCTGAATATTGATATACGATATATATCCCGATAATTTTCGCAAAGTCAGAGCAAATATGACACGTCACAAGTAGTTTTATTGAAACTGGCTACTTCAGTGATCAGTTGCAAAATCAAATGAATAAATAAAAAACAGGTTTCTTCACCTGGTTTATGAATAAATACTCAGCTGTTGAAATAACAATAGAATGTTAAACATAAATACTGTACAACAAGGAGTACCTTTTTTGAAATCAAAGCTCTGTGAGGTGCACATTTAAATAAAAGAACATCTTAAATAAAAGTTGCCTATAAAATAAAATAGGCCAATCTTTTTCTGAAAAAATATATATTTATGAGAAAACTACCATATCAACATTTTTTTGTTTGACAACTATAAATTTTGTTTGCAAATAACATTACAAAAGAACATGACAAACCCTAGTAAGGTGAGCTTTGTTTCACGGCTGGAGCTTTTTTGAGTTGAGGATGGTTTGCAGCTGGGGCTGATGCAGCGCGCAGTTTGACACACTCTTTGTACTTAAGTGGTCAAAAAAAATTGTAGTTATTCCACCCCTGGTTGTAATTTGTTTATGGCACTCCCTAAATATGTGATTTTGTTGCTCATTGGATCCTTTGAATCCGAGCGATCTCCAAATTACTGAGCCACTGGTTTTTCTTTTATTAACCAATTCCTCCACCGCACGCTCTGCAGACGTTGTTGCTTCCTCCATGTTTGTTGAAGAATGCCAGGTGTCTGTTCCTGCCCCTCCCCCCTCATTGCATGAAAGGGGAGGGGCGGGGGTGCGGGGAGCAGTGTAGAGACCTCCGGGTCAGCAGCTTGCTGGGAGCGAGGATCACAGTGCAAATTAGAACTATATCGATACATGCGATACGGTCTAATTCCATATCACATTTAAAAATATATCAATATGTCGCCCAGCCCTAATCTGAACTGCCTGTATTAACAGAAATCTTCAGTGTTACCCCTAATCCCAAATCAATAAAACAAGAACTGTGTGCTATTTCACCTACAAGCTAAGGGTGAAATATGGTCTATGATCATTTTCCATTCAATAAACTCACTCACTGTCACTCATTTTCTACTGCTTACCTGTAAGGATCAAGGGGGTTGCTGCGGCCCATCCCAGCAAGCATTCTGAGTGAGGGCAGGCTACTCCCTGGACAGGTTGCCAGTCCGTCACTGGGCCAACACATAGAGACATCCAGAGACGAAAACCATTCACACTCACACTGACACTCAGGCCTATGGGCAATTTAGAGCCACCAATCAACCTAGACATGCATGTCTTTGGACTGTGGGCGGAAACCAGGTACCTGGAGGTAACCCATGCAAGCACAGGGAGAACATGCAAACTCCACCTTGAAAGGCCTAAGCCCCAGGAATGGAAACCCACTACCCTCTTGCTGGGAGGAAACAGCGCTAACAACTATGCCGCTGTACTACCCTCATTCAATCCAAACACTGTTTTATTCTTTCTAATGAGAACAAAAAAGAATGATTGAAATCGGGGCTGAATGATTAATTGCATTTGCAATAATATCGCGATATGATAAAATGCGATTTTCTAATCACAACGTGTGCGATTACAATGTGGCCATGCAAAAAAAAAAAAAAAGAAAAAAGTGGCCACGTGACGCGCGTGAGAGAGAAAGAGCGGAACACTCGACTGCATCAACTTTTTATGCTGCACCTTAATCTGTGGCGCAATGGCCTCTAGCTCGATGGAAAAGTCAGAAACTGACTCAACAGACACTTTAGTCTCGAAGAGGAACAGCACATCAGCGGTGTGGAATTATTTCGGTTTTAAAAAGGAAGATGCTGCGCAGCACTTAAAAAAAAAACACCACAAAGCCATTTACGACAGTTGTATGGCTAAAATGCAGAGCAACAGTGCGCCACACACACTAAACCCAAGACAGACATCATTGCCCAACATGTTTGAAAGTGTCAGTCCGTATGAGCGTAGTTCTAAACGGCACGGGGAAATCACTCAGGCAATAACCGAGTTCATTGCTATAGATATGGTGCCTCTCAGCACAGAGCCTGTTTAAAAAGTGCATGCTATTAAATGGTACCTTTTTTTTCTTTCAATGTCTTTGTAAGTTAAATATATAGACACAAAGCCAAAGATCTGTTGCTCTTATGTTTCTGTAATGAGCAGTTAAATAAAAATGTTATTTATTTCAACAATTTTATTGTGGCATCTTTTAATTCTAACAAAGATACCCAGCCTATGGGAAAGAACATTCTACACTAAATGTATCTAACATTGTGTTGGCCATATTGAAATAATTCATGACGTTTTGTTGGGGAAAAAAGAGGATAAAATAATAATAATAATAATAAAAATTGCATAATAAATCGCAATTGCAATATTGGAGAAAAAAATCGCAATTAGATTATTTTCCCAAATCGTTCAGCCTTGATTGAAATGATGAATTGAGACACAAATGGTAATTAAAAATCCAGTTAAAAATAATAATAATATATATATAGCCAAGTAACAGTATCAGAGTGTTGGAAAAGCACCCAGGAACACACATAATTCACATTATTTAACAGATGTCAACAGACCTGTGTGATGGACTGGCAACCTGTCCAGGGTGTACCCCACCCTCGCCCAGTGTGAGCTGGGATTGGCTGTGAGTGACCAGTTGTTGGCCCTGCAATAAACTGGTGACTAGGGATGCACGATATTTATCGGACCGATAAAATATCGGCTGATTTGGGGGAAAATCACGTCATTTTTTATCGATCCGGTACATTTTATCCGATAAAAAGATCTGGTAAATTAATGAAATTGGGGAAATTGTTTACAGACCAAGTAGTCCCAAAACAGGCCATGGTTACGCTGGTTACGTCATCTATCGCGCCTTACTAGCAGGACCCAAGCAGGACCCGTCTCTGCCTGACTAATAATGAACATGTCTTCACCAGTGCGGTCGTTTTTCTCAGTGGCAGAAGATAACAACAGCATTGCTGTTTGCAAAACCTGTTCAGTGAGGATTCTGAGAGGAGGAAACAAGACCTCAAGTTTTAATACAACAAATCTTATAGCTCATCTGAAAAGTCGTCATCGCAGCGAAGCGGTATTGAAAGAATACAAAGCAGCTGCGGTGCTAAGGCTAAAACAACAACACAGAGTGTGGATGTCCCCATTCAGCAGGCGTTTGAAATTTTTTATTAATTTCATATTTTAAATGTTTGGCCTGTTTTTTTATTCACAGCAAAAGTACCACAAATATTTGTGTGATATAACATGAAAAAAATAAATGAACATTTGAAGAGCCAAAACTGTATTGTAACGTTTCCTGTCTGTGCTTTTATTTTGTTATTGTGGTTGAGTTCTGCTTCCTGTTTTGTTTGTATTTTCAATTTTCTTTCCAGGACTGGGTGGGGCGCAGCTGAGCTGGGTCACTCATCATCACCAGCTGTTTCTGATCTCATCAGTAGCAGTATATTAGACCCGGCCTTCCACATCCCTGTTGCCAGAATGTTTCATTTGAGCCATCCCTAGAGTTTCTTGTTCCTTGCCGCGTGTTTCCTTGTGCCCTTGCCTTTTGCCTAGTCCTACTAGTGCTTTTCGTTTATGTTTTTGGTCCTAGACTTTTCTAGTGATTTTCTGTTTAGGATTTTGTTTTTTCCTAGCTTTGCTAGCTATTTTCTGTTCCCTGCCTTTTGCAGTTAAGGTTTCCTACTTAGTAGTGATTTTCTGTCTTTTACTTTGCCTTGTTCCCTAGCTCGCCTAGTGGTTTTGTTTTGTTACTTTTCGTACGTAGTACACCTGGAGTTTCCAGCACTTTCTGTTCTTGTTTTTTGTTTTGTTTTGTTTTTCCGTTCCCCATAGAGACCTGCCTCACCGGGATCCTGTGTTGTTTTGTATTTCTGTTGCTACTTTGTAAATAAACGCTATTCGCCTCCACTGTTGGGTGTCCAGCCTCCGCTTGTGGGTCCAGACTCTGTTACGTTCACAACATGTTTGCTGTTATAGATAAGCCAGGGCTACTAAAATATCAGTTTTTCATCACTGTATCCTAGATTTGTTTATTCTCCTGGATGCACAAACTGCAGATTATATGAAGATTATATTAAATATAAAAATATGAATTTATCAGTTATCGGTATCGGTATTGGCCACGAGAAGCAGGGAATTATCGGTTATCGGTATCAGTTGAAATTTTTCATATCGTGCATCACTACTGGTGACCTTTTCAGGATACACCCTGCTCAATGTAAAATGGGATTGGCTTCAGGCCCCTAACTGAAGTTTGATTGACTGTTTGTGAAGATGGTAACTGGACTGTATCACATTGTCACTGTTATTATTACTATTATCAGACAAGTGTGATATCTGTGAGGGAGGCAATTTTAATACCATGATTAGAATTTAAAATTTGAATAAGTGGCTGCTAAACTTGCCAAACGGCTTGGGTTTGTTGAATAAAAATATGTAGCATAAAAACTTGTGTTAGAACTGAGAGAATGTAGTTTACCTGAAATACAGGATCCAATGTTTGAGTTAGTCAAAGTCCAAATATCTCATCCCTCAGTCGATGAAGTTATGGTTTTGCTCATTCTTTTCAAAACTCTGTCTTGTGAGAGGCATTCAATATGAAACTAGGCTATAAAACGAGACTACTTTTTATGTTTGATGTGAACTTTTAAATGAAATCTTGCCATGTGTGAGTACACTTTTTTTTTACCTTAACTTTAACACTTTTTCACTGCTGACATGATTTAGCCAATAAATTATGATCACACATTAAAATTTTTAAAAAATGATTGTCATTAAACCCAGACCTTATTGGCTGTTTTCATCATACATCACAAGTTCCACGGCTACTTCATCGTGTGTCATGAGATGTTCCGATGAGATGATGGCACGACCAGAACACTGGAGCTGTTGCTGAACGTACCTTGGAGATGATGAGCGGTTCTCTGTGCTCCAGGCCGCCTTGCAAGGTAAAGCCCCACGGTGATCCTCCTTGCAGCCAGGCCTCCAGCAGCACCCAGGCGCCGCCTTCTCCTCCTCCGACCCCTGCCTGCTGGATCCTACTTTCTCTGCTGCTGTCCATGCCCGACTAGGAAGGGCTGACTCCGGGCTCAGACTCTGTTCTCAGCCCGGCTCCAGCTCGGCGGACTGAGGAGAAGGAATTGTACTATGAAAGTCAACACTTTCACCAGCACATTTCCTTCACTCATTCAAAATTCCTCGTTAAGAAGGAGAGCAGTGAGGTGTCCGAGCAGCGTGTTGTGCTTCCAGCAAAGTGCATTTCTGAACTGCAGAGAGACTTGATCCTCTGACGGAAAGGCGCCAAGCTACACTCCAAAAACAGCGCAAAGAGAACACTTATTAGTTTTTCGAGAGGAGCGAGTGATAAAATTCCACGATGAGTGAAGGTCAGATCAGGTTTTGTCAGACAGGCATCCAAAACTCTCTCTTTCTAAAAATCAGTTTAGCATCACAATAGGATTTGGTGCGACTCACTGAGCAAAGAGAAAAGAACGTCAGAGAGAGAAAAAGAGAAAGAGAGGTGGAGTGAGAGAGAGAGGGAGGAAACAAGAAATAACGGAATAAAGTAGGACTGAATGAAGAAAAACGGACAGAAAGAAAAAAAGGGTCTTGATAGATCGGAGAATAAAAAAAAATAAATTTGATGAGAGCTATGAAGAAAAGGAAGCAGGGACTGAGAGCAGTTTGCTTGTATGATGTTCTGTAAACACACATACACACACTCACACTGAATGGCATACAAGAACAGACATACACACACACACAAAGCTAAAGTCAATGTTGTTCACTTTGTTCATATATTACTGTGTTGAATAGATAAGACTTTGTAACGGCTTAAACTATGAATGGACTCAATTGCACGACTCGGGAGACAATGATATGTTCAGGGTCGTTTATTAGCAGGGTTCAGTACACAGGAGGACAGTCCAAAAACTCCAACAAAGGTACAATTGTCTGTAATTTATACAAATATTTATAAATCGTCCTCATAGGCACATAGTTTGAGCTAGATTCACCATTAACTTGACTTCAGCTCTGTTAATTGATCACCTTGTGGTTTAATGGCTAAATTGTAGCTTGCTTTTTATGCTTTACTTTTATGCTTGTTATTTATGCTTGTTTGTGGACCACTGGAATGATTTCAATTATTCAATGTCCAGATCACTTTATTTCATGAATTTTTGTTAAGAAGGTCCAGATGCTAATAATAGCATGTTAGCATGATCGGCTACACAAAAAGCATATTTATTTGACAAAGCCAACACCTCAATGCTAACAACAGAATATTAACATGCCTTGGAATAGAATCTCAGCAATCAGATGTGGAGGCAGTCTGTCATGAAGTGTTCCATTGGAAGTGCACAATTTCTTGATGTCATCGGTTGATTTCATTTGTGTGGGTTAAATTTTACAACAGAAATAATTTTAAAGTACTAAAGTATTTAAAAATTTTGCTATGATTAGCTTTAGCCAAAACTTGATCCAGAGAACATTCACAAGTGACAAAATCCCCTAAAATCAGAAAGAATACTTTTTTAAAAAAATTTCTATTTCAGCTTCAATCCCTGTGTACAATATACACTGCTCAAAAAAATAAAGGGAACACTAAAATAACACATCCTAGATCTCAATTAATGAAATATTCCAGTTGAAAATCTTTATTCATTACATAGTGGAATGCATTGAGAACAAAATAACATAAAAATTATCAATGTAAATCAAAATTATTATCCCATGGAGGTCTGGATCAGGAATCATACTCAAAATAAAAGTGGAAAATCACATTACAGGCTGATACAACTTCAGTGGAAATTCCCCAAGACAAGTCAAAATGAGGCTCAGTAGTGTGTGTGGCCTCCACGTGCCTGTATGACCTCGCTACAACGCCTGAGCATGCTCCTGATGAGGCGGCAGATGTTCTCCTGAGGGATCTCCTCCCAGACCTGGATTAAAGCATCAGTCAACTCCTGGACAGTCTGTGGTGCAACATGGGGTTGGCGGATTGAACGAGACATGATGTCCCCGATGTGCTCGATTGGATTCAGGTCTGGGGAATGGGCGGGCCAGTCCATAGCATCAATGCCTTCATCATGCAGGAACTGCTGACACACTTCAGCCACATGAGGCCTAGCATTGTCATGCAACAGAAGGAACCCAGGGCCCACTGCACCAGCATATGGTCTCACAATGGGTCTGAGGATCTCATCCTGGTACCTAATGGCAGTCAGGGTACCTCTGGCTAGCACATGGAGACCCTCCAAAGAATTGCCTCCCCCACCATTACTGACTCACCACCAAACCAGTCATGCTGGAGGATGTTGCAGGCATGTTCTTTGGTAAATGCCAATCGCCCTGCACGGTGTTGGGCTGTAAGCACAAGCCCCACTTGTGGACGTCGGGCCCTCGTACCACCCACATGGAGTCTGTTTCAGACGGTTTGAGCAGAAACATGCATATTAGTGGCCTGCTGGATGTCATTTTGTAGGGCTCTGGCAGTACTGTGGTCACCATCTGCAGAACCAATCCTTTATAGGGGTTGTCTTGCTAACTGCCTCTCATTTCCACCTGTTTTCTGTTCCATTTGCACAACAGCAGGTGAAATTGATTCACAATCAGTGTTGCTTCCTAACTGGACAGTTTGATTTCACAGAAGTGTGACTGACTTGGCGTTATATTGTATTGTTTAGGTGTTCCCTTTATTTTTTTAAGCAGTGTTCATTTTAACTACCCGAGGCAATGTTCAAACTTCTACAAGAATCACAGGTCAGCACTGAATGGCAAATAATCCTTAGATGATAAATGGTCACCACTGGAAGACCCCTAACCTCCACTTTCCTGGTGAATTTGAGACATTTTTGTGCCATTTTAAAACTTGAATATAAGTTGTTAAAAATTTTTATGACTTTTTTTTTATCACTTAAAAAAATATATTTAAAGAAAGTTGTTCAAATTTGACATGAAATGTATCTCTATTTTTTTTAGTGTTAGCATTTAGAGTGGTAAATCTGCATTGTTACCAAATTATCAAAAAGTGAGAAGATAAAAATACATTTTAATTTGGTGATTAATTTGGTGGTTTTTGAAGGTATAATTCTACCATTTAAGCCCTGTAACTTTCCGTCAGTCCAGATGTAATATTAAGCTTTTCTTTCATGATCAACTTGTTGAGGCTTTATTCCCATTTTAAACCCATCAACAACTGTGCATGCATAGCAATATTTAATATGATTTTATAGATTCTATTCTAATTAGCATTTTAATCTACGAGTATAAAATCATTGGTTCCTATTGTCAAATATCACATTTATTAAAAGCACTAATGTTTATTCAATGGTACCAGCTGTAGGTGTGTCTTCAAATATGTTTTTTGAATTGCACATTTATATATAAATGATTCATCTCCATCATCAGTGCCTTTTGACAATTGTAATAATTGCATTGTAGTAAATGTGCAAGTGTTTATCTTCTCAACATTGGACTACATATGCATATTATAAATTTAATTGCATGTCTACAAATACGAGGATCAGAGTAGAGGTTAGTTCCTTGATTGTCTACATTGTATCCCAGATAGCAAAATCATGTTGAATCAACGTTGATTTATGGCCAGGCAGAAATGTTGAATCTACGTTGAAAAGGAATTGAAAGCGCTTGTTATGATCAATGTTGAATCAACATAATATTTTCAACCACATCTGACACTGAATCAACACTGATTCAACCATCATCTAAATGGTATACTACATGTAAATTTTAAACAGATATAAATATCGGTATTATTTTAGTTCAAAATTACCTTTGTGTGCTTTAATTTTATCCATGAAATATAAATTTTTAACATTTGAATTACAAAAAAAAATAACAGAGCACATTGTTTTGATCTTCACATTTATTCTGAAAACTTGTGAAAAAACAGTAACAGCAGAACTGAATAACAAAACTATTAAATTAATCCATTGGGGGGCTCCCCTAATCTTCTTTTGGAGTCCTCCTCAAACCTCCCTCTCGATCAGGAGCATATCTAAGCCACTTTTTGACAGTGTTGCTGAACTCTAGGTGGACAGCTTTTTGTAAAACTGTCTGGTTGCAGATGAAAGTTTAGAAAATAATACATACAGTGTGGACAATGTGCTTAAACATTTTTAATGATCATTCAACATGATTGAGTGTGATTTCAGACATTTTATGAATCATGAATTTCTACTCTCAAAGTTAAATCGTTAAGTTAACTTGTGTGCTAAGAGCTTAAACTGGGCGGCTAACAATGCTGTAAATATGCCCGTTAATATGAAATGTTATCAAAATTTAATAAACCCTAACATCCACAAAACAGACTCAGTTAGGAAAAATATTCTCTACTTACCGAAAGAGCAGCAGGACCGAATGCAAAAATCGAGCAGCGGGAAAATCAGAGGCATAGACGGCTCCCTAGTCTTGATCGTAGGCGGGTTTAGCCCAATTTTACATTTACAGTGAGCCCCAAACCCCCTTAAATATGAGTAAAAACTATTTTATTTTTATTTATCTCTGATAAGACAAAAGAAATGTTAACAAAATGGTAGAGAGTCTTAGGCTTAAACGTAGTATTTTAACAACGAAAATACAGCCCCCCCCGTCCAATGGTATGATCCACACTCTCTCTCTGACGCTCACACACTGCAGTGGCTGTAAGCGGCGTAAGTTGAACAGACCCGCCACCTGCTTGGGATATACCACCAGGCTTACAGGTTTTGACTGCCCACGCCTTCACGATCCAGAGGCAACTTGTAGATGTCATAACATATTACACACAAACTTTAAGAAGATTTACTCATAAAAAATAACGTCCAAAGCATATGGTGCTTAAATTTGACTGTATGAGGCCCCCCTAAATGGTCTGACCCAGTTCTGCACATCAAAACAGCATTGTTGAAAAAATATTGATTCAATGTTGGCATTTCAATCATCAAACTCAACCATTATTCAATGTTGATTTGATGACATATTTTCAACAATAAATTATTAGAAGGTTGATCTGCTGTTGATTTTTCAACCTTAACCAAAAATCAACCTTTCTGACCATATATCAACGTTGAGTCAATGTGATTTTGCTATCTGGGATATTTATAGTTTTTGTGATGAGAAGATGATTTTTCAGGGATGCTTTACTATCCTATACAATAAAAAGCATACATAGACAAACAGACATACATATATGTATGCCTTTTGTTGTATGTCTGTTTATATCTGTATGTCTGTATATGTCTAATTGTGTGTGTGTCAGTTGATAAAGTGGCACAGATACATGGACTTAACCTTCTCTGTGTGTGTGTGGATGTGTTTCTGTGTATGTCAGTCAGTGTCTGTGTGTATGTTTGTATGTATGTGTGTGTGAGTATATGTGTGTATATGTATCTATCTTTTATCGTCTGCCTGTCTGTGAGTGTATGTCTGTATATGTCTATGTGTGTGTTTGTCTCTGTCTGTGTGTGTGTGAGTTGATCAGCTGCTCGAATATCGGAGAAGTCTGTCATTAAGTCATTGCTTGCACCTCCAACTGTCACCTGTAGCTGCAGGGTTGCAGAGACAGAGAGCCCAAAACGGGCAGATTTTTGGCTCAGTGAAGCCCTCAAACTGGGGTGACTTATGACAAAACACTAACTTCTATCAGAGAACTGACCAGACGGTAATCGTTACAAGTTCCCGAAGCAGAGAGTGGTGTTTCTAGAGCCTAAGATGTGGACAAAGAGCAATGTAAAAAACAAAGGCAGTTCTGCTTTTCTCCTGAGAAATTTTATTGGTGTGATTCGGAGAAATGGATGGTGGACATGTCCTCAGAGGCTAACAGATCAAATTCTGTTTGATGCACTGTTAAAGTAGACACGTTGTATGAAACAGGAAAAGAATCTCTACTACTTTGGAAAAAATGGTGTGGCTAGCTCAAACTATGTGCCCGTGAAGACGATTTATTAATATTTTTTCAGGTAATTTTCACCTCAGCTTAACACATCACTATAACTCTGAACATTCCGTGCAACAAACACTTATTATAAACTTTAAGTTTGTCAAACTTGAGCATGATACTTGAACATTTGTTGCCCAAAAAGTATCAAAAATATAAAAATTGCTGAAAACTGTGTTGAATGACAAGACTTTGTAACGGCTTAAACTATGAATGGACTCAACTGCACAACTCGGGAGACAATGATATGCTCAAGGTCGTTTATTAGCAGGGTTCAGTACACAGGAGGACAGTCCAAAAACTCCAACAAAGGTACAATTGTCTGTGATCCAAAAAACATGGTTGTCACTCACATAAACAGGTCGGTACACTGACAGGCAGTCCAACAGAGAAAAAGCACAAGAACAAATAGCAAAGGCAGACTCCGTCCAGAAAGGGGTCGGTACACAGGTAGGAAAAACAGGCAAGCAGAAGCACAAAGACGGCAGGCAAAAGGTAAATCCAGAAACACAGAAAACGAGTCAGTACACGGGAACACTAGGGACGTTGGATCGCTTGACAAATCAAAATCAAATCAAATCAAATCAGATTTATTTGTATAGCACCAATCATAACAAAGTTACATCAAGGCACTTTACATATAGAGCAGGTCTAGACCAAACTCTTTATAAAATGATTTAAAGAGACCCAACAGATCCCCCGATGAGCAAGCACATGGCGACAGTGGGAAGGAAAAACTTCCTTTAAGAGGCAGAAACCTCAGGCAGAACCAGGCTCAGGGGGGGCGGCCATCTGCCTCGACCGATTGGGTTGAGAGAGGGAGAGAGAGAGAGAGAGGCACGGGGGAGGGGGGGGCAAAGTTGGGTAGAGTAGGGAGAGAAAGAGAGCAGGAGGAGGGGATATTCAAACAGGTGTAGGCAGGAATATGATGCTGCATGAGGTTCGTAGGAATGATGCTGTATGGAATTCTTGAAGATGTGGGAGCAGCAGACATTGCAGGAGCATGGGATGGTGATGATTCATCACCTGCAGGATGAGGACAGAGGACAAAAGTACTAAGACTTCACACTTGTGCCAAAGAGGCCCAGGACCTGCGCGTCACCAAACCCAGGAATATCGCAGACTCGGAGGCCAAGCAGCCACAGGAGAAAGGAAACACCAAAGTAACATCCCAGCCCAACCAGGCAGAAGCCAAACCCGCCTTGTCCCAGAACCAGCCTGAACAGCTGCTAAATGCCGTCGGACACAGCACCCCGGCCCGGAAAAAGCAGCCCTACAGCGACACTGAAGACCACCTGCTTACCGGAGGCTGATCCAATGCACCAGGCCCAGTATTTGGGCCTGTGCCGGTAAGTTTTTCGCTGACAAACTGGGACCTGTGTGAACAGCAGTAAATCTATTCTCCATCGTGGGCTCCTCTGTGGAGCCCTCGCGACTAAGCCTCTACTCACCTCACCGACCCACCACTACCACAACAACAACTACAGCCCCTCACTTGTTTCTCCTATCTCGACTCCATTACTAGCAACAGCTGTGTCTTCCCTCCCCAGACAACCTCTACCAACCACACCGTGACATGGCTCCACTCACCTCACCTGGATGTGACAGCTGCCACCGGCTGAGCCAGACGATCAATGAGCTGGAAGGGAGAATATCCATGCTGTACCAGCTGAGGGAAGAGAAGCAGATCATGGACTCGATGGTCGTCGCCTTGGGTCTCGGTGCAAACTCCACATCCACCGGAGACTTAGACGCGACTGTCCCACTTCAGCGTCCAGACACCGCGGCGATCATGACCGCTGCTCACTGGTCCCTGCTTGGAGTGAAGCCTAAGGCTCTTATTAATTTCATTCCCGCTCCCAGGCCCCGTCGGGAGGAATCTTGGACCGATGTTTGAAAAGTCAAACATCATGGAAAGCCTAAACACAGCTCACCTGCATTCCAGCCCCTCCAGCTGTCCAATATGTTTTCCATTTTGGATGAGGACCACTTTCCCCCACTCAAAAACTACCACTCCTCTCCTCCATTAAAGCCGGTTTCCCCCACCTTTTCCCCCAGTCAAAAGCTCCTGAACGAGGCCATGCCCAAATGCCCCAAGTTCCCTCCCCGCTCGGAACCGGTGTCAGTACATCCCTCTCCTGACACAGCTGCTGCTGCCGCCTCCGCAAATTCAGTCCATCCTCACTCCACGTCCCCTTCTCACAACGCTGACCCACACTCCACTCTCCAGAGCAACGGGAATCAGCAGCCATCATCTCCGTGTCCACTGTTCTCCCCAACTACATTAATAGTTGGAGACTCAATAATCAGAAATGTCCGCTTTTTTAATGCTGCCACACACTGCTTTCCCGGGTCCACAGTCCCAGTCATTTTGAAAAAACTCCCAGCGCTGTTGCACTCTCTCCTGTCCTCCATAAAACGAGTGCTTGTCCATATTGGCTCCAATGACACCGCTCGCAGACAGTCTGAGCTCACAAAAAATGATTTCAAGGAGCTTTTTAACTTTTTAACCAGCAGCGGAAAGTCTATTTTTATTTCTGGGCCGATTCCTACCATGGCCCGCGGAGCAGACGGTTTTAGCAGAATTTTCAGCCTCAGCTCCTGGTTATGGTCCACCTGCTCCACTCACAACATCAACTTCATTGACAATTTTAATCTGTTCTGGAACCGCTCCCTCCTTTTCAAAGCTGACGACTTTCATCCAAACTGGCACGGTAGCCGCATGCTAATGGCTAACCTACAGCATGCCATCCACACTGCCACATGACTGTTTACCTGCCACACCCCCGCCACTCACTCCTCATCTCCTTCTCCCAAAACTCCACTGGCACCACACACCTCATTCCTGCCCCCTAGCTCCCCCACTCGGCCACAGCAGTCATTAGATCCACAACCTGTATTTTCTCACATTCCTACCATCACTAAACACAGGTGCCCCCTTCCACACAGCACAAGATACATTAAACTGGTCAATCTCCGTCCACTTCCCCGGTCCTCTTGGCCAAACACAAAGCAATGTCACCTCAAACTGGCTTTATTCAACGCTCATTCCCTCAACAACAAAAGCCTCCTTCTTAATGAATTCATTGTGGACAATAACCTGGACTTTCTCTGTCACACTGAAACCTGGCTGAAACACCTCTGGACTACTTCTCATTAAACCAAGTCACCCCCATAGGATACACTTACATTGACAAACCCCGTAAAGAGGGCAAGGGGAGGTGGTATTGTGGCCATCGTTAGGAAAAACCTCAAAACAACCACCATCTCCATCCCTCCTGCCTCCTCATTTGAACACCTCACCTACAAACTTTCTGGTTCCTCTCCACTGATCACAGCCACCATCTACCGTCCCCCCAAAGCACATCCCTCCTTTCTCCCTGATCTAGCTGTGTTTCTGACCCAGTTATCTGCCATCTCACCATCTGTTCTTCTCCTAGGCGACTTTAACATACACATTGACAGTACACCAGCCATAGAATTTTTAGAACTGCTGCAATGCTTCAATTATACTCAAAACGTTAACTTCCCAAAACACAGCCATGGTCACATCCTGGACTTGGTCTGCTCCACTAAACTCAACATAGAACGGCTATCCAGCTACAACCTGCACATCTCCGACCACCTAGCTATCATAATGAACATGGACATCCCTACCCCCACTCCAAAAGATAACCGGACAATAACCTTCAGAAACCTTAAATCTCTCTCCCCCCCCAGCTTTTTCAGCCTCCCTCACCCATTGTTTGTCTGCCTCGCCTCCCCTGCCCTCTGATGACCCCACTGATCTGGTAAATTATTACAACAACACACTCTCTTCCTGCTTGGATCAACTTGCCCCTACCAAAACAAAAACTGTCTCCTTTACTCATTCTGCCCCCTGGTACACCCCTGAACTCCGTAAAATGAAGTCCTGGAAACGACAGTCTGGTTTTCTTGTGGAGTCTTTCAAGCTATCAGTACACCTTTTCGCCTACACTGACCACCTCCAACAATACAAAGATGCACTACTACTCTCACCTCATCCTCTCAAGCTCCAACAACCCTAAGGCTCTGTTCTCCACCATAAACTTACTCCTCAAACCACATGACAACACCTCCTCATCATTCACCTCTGAAAAGTGCCATTCATCCCTTTCATTCTTCCAAACAAAAATAAACACCATCTACAGCAACCTCAACACCACCGGAATCCCTCCCATCTACCCACCTGTTTCCTCGTCACTCGTCATTCAGCCCCTGTCCCAGTTCTCCCCAGTATCCCCACCACAGTTAGCAACTATTATGACCGGAATAAAAACCTCTACCTGCACTCTGGACCCCATACCTTCCAAACTCATTAAGGACTGCCTCCCTGTCATCTCCCCACTCATGACTGCCATCATTAACACCTCCCTTAGCTCTGGCTCCATCCCCCATACCCTCAAACTGGCTGCTGTTACACCCATCATCACAACTCAGAACCCACCTCACCTCCAATAATCTGTTTGAATCCTATCAGTCCGGTTTTTGATCAAAACATAGCACTGAAACAGCCCTCCTCAAAATTATCAACGACCTCCTCCTCGCCTCAGACTGTGGATACCTCAACATTCTCATCCTCCTCGACCTTCAAATCAAATCAAATCAGATTTATTTGTATAGCGCCAAATCATAACAAAGTTACATCAAAACACTTTACATATAGAGCAGGTCTAGACCAAACTTTGACCTTGACACCATCAATCACTCCATCCTGCTCTCCCCACTGGAATCATCTCTTCACATCACTGGCACAGCACTCTCCTGGATTCACTCTTACCTCACAAACCGACATCAATTCATCAGTATAAACAACTGCACCTCCTCCACTGCTCCTCTGTCCCAAGGTGTCCCCCAGGGGTCGGTGCTTGGTCCTCTTCATCCTCTACATGTTCCCCCTTGGCAATATCATCCAGCGCCATGGCCTCCAGTTCCACTGTTATGCTGATGACATCCAACTGTACATCTCCACCAAAGCCAACTCCAAAACTACTGACACCACACTCAGCAACTGCCTCACCGAAATTAAATCATGGATGCAAAGAAATTATCTTCAACTGAACAGTGATAAATCTGACATTATCATCATCGGTCCCACATCCCACAAGAGCACCACCCACGACTTCAGCCTCACTTTTAACAACTGCACTCTGTCTTCCTCCCCATACATCCACAACCTTGGAATAATTTTTGACAGCCAGCTAAAGTTTGACCACCACATCAACCACATCACCAAGACTGCTTTCTTTCACCTCAGGAATATTGCCCGTCTCCGCCCCTCACTCACCTTCTCTGCTGCAGAAACACTTATCCATTCCTTTATAACGTCCAGACTAGAGTACTGCAATAGCATCCTCTACGGCTCGTCTTCCAAAGTCCTCAATAAACTTCAATACATCCAGAACTCTGCCGCCCGCCTACTTACTTACACCCGCACCCAAGACCATATCATCCCTGTCCTCCAAAATCTGCATTGGCTCCCCATCACACACCGCATACAATTCAAAATCCTCCTTCTCACGTACAAATCACTCAACAACCTGGCCCCCTCCTACCTCACAGACTTGCTCCACCACTACACCCCGTCCTGCAACCTCCGTTCATCCGAAGGAAATCTCCTCTCCCTGCCCGCTCGGACCAAGCACCGAACCTGGGGGGACAGAGCCTTTTCAATTGGCGCCCCTACCCTCTGGAACTCACTACCCAAACCCTTAAGAGACTGCACGAACATTCAAACCTTCAAATCCCTACTAAAAACCCACCTTTTTAAATTGGCTGTTAATGTGTAATTAACTGTATTAATTTTAGCTCTTCCTTTACATGTTTTCATTTTTCTTATATTTTGTTCTTAACTTGAATTTTCGTGTCTAGTTTGTTTTAAATCGCCTTTTGCTTGTATTTCTATCCGAGTTTGTAGCATCTTTGAGCACCTGTAAAAGTGCGTAACAAATAAAATGCATTATTATTTATTATTAAGACAATCTGGCACAGAGGACAGGGAACACAGGGACTATATACTATACTATATTATATATACTATATACGAACAAGGGGTTGTGTAACACATTCATGGAAAATGAGGTGGTAGCAAAACAAGCAGGAAGTGGAACAAAATAAAACAGGAAGTGGAACAAGCCAACACTAGTATGGGGAAGTAGCACAGGTTTGGAAAAGGCTGAAAATTTGAGAGTCGAACTACACACAATATACACAAACACAACAGACACTGTTGTTGTACAACTTACACCGGGCACCTTTTGTTGTGTTACAGCTTAACAATGAGCCAGGAATTGTGAGCTCATAAAGAGAGAGCTTCAAAATGGGATGGGACAGTGATGGTGACCTGACCCCTGTGATGTGTGCTGCCCAGGTCCTCACAAGGTCCCAAAGCCAAATCTGTATGCCAGCAATGCCGGTATGTAGGTTTATGTGTATATATGGGGACGTCGGAGTGACCCACGCTAAAGAAAAGAGCGGAAGGTAATAGAGGAGGTGGGAGAGAAAGGGGAGCATGACCCTATGGGAATCAAGACCCTTGGTAACACCTGGAGATGTGGACCTGCTCTTTCACCGCGCAGCACTAGATGCAGTGTGCTCAGTGTGCTGAACGAGTGTGCACCGTTTAACCGGTGAAATTATAGTACACTCCCTGGAGTGTGGTGGAGGCAAAACCCCAGATCTCTTCTGGTGAGAATAACACTAGGAGACTTTGGTGTCTTGGTCTTCATTTATTACATATCGTGCAGCACAGGGCACTCAGTCACACCAAGCTCAGAACTCTGTAGCAAGGAGTTAGGATTGACCCCTTCCTAAAGCATTCAGCAGATATATATACAATGTACAAAGAGGTTTAAGGCTGGAGTATCTGCAGATACCTGTTGTAAAAGGCCATGATGAAGTGCAGAGCACACTACCCTCGTGAGTTCACATTCCATGAAATGGTTATAATAATAGTGAGCACTCTCCCAGAGTAGATAACAATTATAACATTTGAAGAGTAACAAATGTTGCACAGGAGTTAGGGCAAGGAGATCCACAGGTGAAACATTTAAACAAATTAAAACACCCGATACTGGTGTATTGATAGCCACACCCATCAGGAAACACAGCATCAATTTTCACTGTTATGTAGATGACACTCAGCTGTATTTATCAATCAAGCCAAATGAATATAGTCACATAGTCAGACTGCAGACATGTCTTGAAGACATAAAAGTCTGGATGACCTGTAACTTTTAAAATTACAGGCAATTCAGACAAAACTGAAGTTATTGTACTTGGCCCTAAACACCTCAGAGAAACCATATCTATTCATCTAATCAGTCTGGATGGCATAATTTTGGCTTCCAGCTCCACTGTAAAAAATCTTGGAGTAATTTTTGACCAGGACATGTCCTTTGTCCCTCACATAAAACAAGTCAGTAGGGCAACTTTCTTCTACCTGCGAAACATTAGGAAAATCAGAAACATTAGTCCATGCGTTCTAGGCTGGGCTACTGTAACTCATTACTATCTGGATGTCCAAACAAATCTCTGAAAGGCCTTCAGTTGATTCAGAATGCTGCTGCACGAATATTAACAGGAACTAGGAAAAGGGATCACATTTCTCCTGTTTTATCTTCTCTTCATTGGGTGCTGGTAAAATTCAGAATAGAATTTAAAATCCTTCCTTGCCACTGTCGCCAAGTGCTCATTGGGGGATCTGTTGGGTCTCTTTACATATAGAGCAGATCTAGACCAAACTCTTTATAAAATTATTTAAAGTGCCTTGATGTAACTTTGTTATGAATTGGTGCTATATAAATAAATCTGATTAGATTAGATTAGATTTGATTTGATTTGATGGTGTGTTGTGATTTGCTCCTACTGTGCGTTTGGAGCCGGTGTCAGGGTCAGTCAGTCTTAATTTTGTTTTGTTAGGGTCAGTTTAGTTTTTGTCACTTCCTGTCTTATTTTGAAGTCTTTGTCTTATCCCTGTCATCCTGTCAAGTTTCCCGCCTGTGTGATTCCCTTTTTTGCCCTAGTGTGTTTCACCTGTGTCATTAGTTCAGTTTGTATTTAAGTCTTGGTTTCTGTCCTGCCCTTGTCGCATCCTTGTCCTCTGTTGTCTCCTGATCTCCGTTGTTCTCCTGTTCTCTCGTGTTGTCCAGTTCCCTGTTGTTCCCCGGTTCCCTGTTGCTCTTTTGTCCTCTCTTGTCCTCTCCTGTTCTCTGTGTGTATCCTTGTCCTCCATTGCTCTCGTCTGTTCTCTTGTTCTCGGTTGTTCTCCATAGTTCTTGTTTGTTCTCTTGTTCTCGGTTGTCCTTTCTTGTCCTCTCTTGTCCTCTCCTGTTCTCTGTGTGTATCCTTGTTCTCCGTTGTTCTTATTGTTCTCCATAGACCTTGTTCTCCTTGTTATCCTTATTCATCCTTGTTATCCTTGGCCTCCTTTGTTCTACGTTCTGTTTTTCATTCAAATATTCACCTGCACCTTCACCCTACTGCCTCCGGCTCCTCCATTTGGATCCTCACCCCAGTGTTACCCCTGCATCCCCTGTGACAGCCGGTAGAGTTAACAGTGGGAAGTGTTGTGGCCTGCAAGTGTTGCTTGCAGGATTATGCCGGTTGGTGGACCAGGTTCAACTATGTCTGGGGCATCAAATGCTGGTGTCAAGCTCTCACACAGGGCACCATTATGTTGTGATACAACTTACGGTGGGGTACCTTTTGTTGTGGTACAGCTTACCAAATAAGCCAGGTATTGTGTGCTCACTAAGAGAGAACTAGTATTGGCCAGACGAATTCAGTTCAATACAAATTAACTATGGGGCACCAGCCTGGAACGAGAGACTAAGGCCAATAAGGGCTCTATAGTCTCAAAAAGGGGACTTGGCTTAACTAAGGAGGAGTCAAGCAGCCCAGTAACAAGGAGGGAGGCGTGATTTTGAGCACTGACTCCAGTCAACCAGCAGTAATGGCAATAAAAGGGCGGATCAGGATGACTGGTGCCATGATGGCCAACACCAAGATGGCTGACACCAAGATGGCAGATGCCAAGATGACGAATAACACTTGGGAGGGGACAGTGATGTCAGAGAGTTGGTCTCAGGTTTTATGACCCGAGACCTGTGGTGTGTGTTGCCCAGGATCTCATGACGACCCAAAGCAGACACAATAAAATCAAATTTATTCATATAGTCCCAAATCATAGCAATTTACACATAGAGCAGATCTAGACCAAACTCTTTATTGAGTTTTTAAAGAGACTCAACATGTCCCTCAAACAGCAACCACTTTTCGACAGTGGCAAGGAAAAACCTCCTTCAAGAGGCAGATACCTCGGGCAAAACTGGGGTCAGGGAGGGCAGCCATCTCTTTCGACTGGTTGGGTTGAGAAAGGGAGCGATAGGGCAGAGAGAGAAGGAGAGGCGGTGAGAGAGACATAGTGAGAGCAAGAATGAAGGAGAGGAGAGGGTGACTCAGTAGAGACATGAAGGGAAAACAACAAGAGAAGAGAGGATGCCATGGAAAATACAAACAAAACATACAGTGATTGCAACCTCTTAGTTCTAAATGTGTGGGCGGGGTGGGTGGGTGATGAACACTCCAACTGGACTGACACACAGGCAACAACTTATGCTAACGGAGAAACAACAAGTGCAGTTTGTGTATGCGGCAAAGTCTGCAAGGACCGGTATGGCCTGAATATCCCCCAGGCCAAAATGAAATGCTTGACAGGGAAGCAGGTGGTGCAACGCATAGGTCCGGTACCTGGTGAGACACAGGAGGAGGCCTGCCCAGAGTCATCCCACAGTGCCCAAACAATCCACTCCCCACAAGCCCCACCCCAAACCAGGCATTCATTACACTGCCGGATCAAGTGGCCCGCTGCCAACGAGGAGAAAGAATGGCTTCAGTTTGATGAAGACCTGGACCAGGTCCTTGAAGCGACTGCGAGTGGGATGCAGACCAGAAGTTGCGGACTCGTCGCCAGACATCGTCCTGGTGTCGGAAACGACAAGGCTAATGGTCTTGCTGGAGTTGACTGTACCTGACCTTAATGGGGTTGCACCAGGTGACATGTTGGTGGTGGGTGTGGATGGCTGGGTAGTGAATGAGGGGTGTTAGGGGTGGGGGGCCACCTGTCCCGCTCTGATGTGCGCTTGCTCAGAGGGTTCAGTGGTGCTCGCCTTTACCCACCTGGAACACTGGGGGCTGTGGCATGCTGTGTGGCTGCAGTGGCTCTCTGGGTTCGGTGCCTCATGTGCTCCTGCACACAGGGTGGGGAGCTTGGGCCCCTGACCCAACTCCAGGCCCTGTTGATGGTCTCACTCTTATTTAGGGAATACCCACATGCATGTGTGGTTTCACTTGCCAGTCTGTGTTGAGTCACATCATGAAGAATTGATTAATCCTGCCAAAAACAGGCTGAGCTGTTCTTTCAATCTATCACTATGTACTCCATCTTTGACTTGGCTCCTCTATTGGGACACCTTAACCTATCTGGACTCCCATCGCTCCAGAGATCTACACAAAAACTCCCTGGATTCTCATAATCCTGACTGAGGTGACAGGGAAAGAACAGTATCCTTGACTCCACCAGTTCCTACCAGCACCACCTGCTTCCCTTTCTCTGTCCATCCTTCTGCATCTTTGTCTGTCCTTTGTTCCCCCCTGTCACACACAGGTCATTTCACTCAATACAGATGAACAAGATAGCTTCCAGGGAGGGATGGTGATGGTCAAACACACGCATTGAAATAATAAGCTTCAAGACTAGTGCATCAATCTCATTGACACACCTTGTGTCTATACTATAAGGACAAATTCAGACAAAAAAAGATGCTGGGAATGAAGGGACTGCACATTAGAAATCCGTCTAGATCATCACAGATGCTGCCGAAAAGGTGCCAAGATGGCTGTGGGTCAAGAGGGATGATCTGTGAACTACACTTGCTACTCAGACACAAGCCACAGCCTGATCAACCCTGGCTTGGTCACCTGGGCGAGGGTGTACGATGTTGCAAGACCTGAAACACCTGCTGATCCCAGGATACATCACTGATGATGTATCTGAGTTATACCCAAAGGTGTACGTTAAGAACTAGCGAAACTACACACCACTCAACTCAGAAAATTCTGTGCAATATTATTAACTTATTAACCATTATTAACTGAAAATTTGTAAAAACTGAGCATTATACCTGAACATTTGCTGCCTTAAAGGTATAAAAGATGTGAAATAGATGAAAACTGTAATGAACAAACAAGACTTTTGTCAACGTTTTAAAATTTGAATGGAAAAAGGCTGAAAATTTGAGTGCCGAACTACACACAAATACACAAATGTAACAAACGTGGACACCCATTTATTTTTTTGTCCACATTTTTACCGCTTACCGTTTTACTGCAAAAAATGCGTATCCAGTGGTAAAAATACTTAGCACACCAATTGAGACTGAGCTGTATATTTTAATATGTAATTCGCCAGGGTTCTCTCAAAACCCTAGGACAAGTAGTTAATCGAAATTTTGATGGAAGAGGAATAATAAGAAAAAGAAACGCGTAAGATAAAAATAGTGACCCAAGGCACTAACTAGAAAATTTCCTCACAGAAATTTTGAGGGGACCTCGGTGGGGCTGATGCTGGGGGAAGGGGAGCAAGGTGTGTCTCTTTGTTGCACAGTAATGTATGACCAAAGTGAACAACATGGACTTTAATGCTTGCTGAGATTCTCTGTATGTGTGTGTTTTTGTCTGTTTTTGTGTGTCTCTTTGTATATCCAAATTGTGTTTAATGACAAAGTTTTTGCACACTGTTGTGGTACTGAACAAGTACTGAGAACAAAAGGAAGCCTATGTGGCCTCATGGGGGGGGGGGGGGGGGGGGGGGGCTAGCGAGTGAAGGGAAATTAGAATGTTTCACAACTACGTCACCTAGGGAATTTCACCCTAAGAGTAATCAGGGTTGTGATAAACAACCAACAAGGCACAGAGGTTCGTTTTGCCAAATAGAGAGAGAGACTGGATGTGGTTCCACTTGACAAAATATATTTATTTATTTACTATGACAATCAAATTCTTTAAAAAGGTTTTAAAATTCTCACCCACACCATTTAAAAAGGGTGTGAGTGAGAGGGTTCAAAAGAAGGAGAACCTGATCTGTACTGAGGCTTACCAGTGGGGGGACGTGAGTTGTAGAGAGGGTGTGAGTGAATCCCAGGAAAAAACAAAATCACCCTGATCATATGTGATAAGTCAAAGAAAACAAAAAGGGTGCACAGCTAACACACTCAAAAAAACAAACAAACAACAACAAAAAAAAACAAAACAAAGAAACCACCACCGGGATACCAGGGACCACCACAGGCAGCTCTCAGCAACTGAAAAGGAGACAACAAATTAGTGGGGTTAACTAAACAAAAGAAACCAGGCCCAAATACAGTTGGCGGCCAGGTAAATATGCACAACGAAATCTTAAACTGCCCAAACATTAAACTAAGGGAAAAATAAAGAATTAACTTTAGTATGTCCAAATTAAGATCTAAACAAAAGTAGGTTAACAAACAAATAAGGGCATACAGTTAGTGTAAATCAAAAACACATGAAACAAAACAAAGAAATAAACAAAACCAAATTCAATTCAATAAACCAAACAATGTATGTATACAAGTTGTCAAAATAACAATTACATAAGGCAAATAATGAAAAATAAACCATAAATTATACCCAACTGAATAGAATACCAGAAAGAAGAAAGAAATCCCAGCCCAAAATTAATCAAACTAAATTAAATTAACCCCACAACTGGGACCCAGGATTTAGCTGGCTGCCAGCAGGCAGCGCAGCACCACACCAAGCAGAGCAGACAGTAGGCAGGGCAGATGGAGCCCGAGGCTATGGTTAGCAGTAATGGCTAATCACACCGTCTGACAAATGAAACGTTAACGGGGCATTAAAAATGTATCGCCACACACAGGTCTTCAGACAGACTGGGGGGGTCAGCATAGCACCAGAATCTGGTGAGCTACAACCGAACAAAGTGAGGAAGCCGGAAGTGGGCGTGCCCCAAAGCCCAAGAGTGAGAGACAGATAGATAGACACCCGCCATGTGCAGGTTCTCCCACAGGTCTTGGGAGATGGTGAACATTAGGATGTTGACCTGCATTTGACTGAGTGGTCCGTCGTACTGCCCCCTCACCTGTATTGGGGTACCTGGCAGGAGGTTGAGCCCTATGGGCAGGTGGTAAACCCGCCGTCACTACAGCAGGTGCCACTACAGGATCTGGCACAGTGGGGGCAGTGGCAGATTGTGGGTGCAGCAGCCAAGGGGTCGGTTGGGTCACAGCAGCTGTATGAGTGGAGGTTGCATGAGGAGCCTCCTGCCTCCCAAACAGATCACCATCACACAACAGCTCGTCCGCTGACTGTGGCTGGTCCGGAGATGGTAAGGGAGAAGCAGAGGCGCCCTCTGGAGAGCCGGCTCCAGCCACTGCCTTTAACAGTATGCGATGGACCTGCTTGGTTTTGGTCTGGTCATCAGTAGGTTTAGATTAGATTAGATTATATTCAACTTTATTGTCGGTACACATGTACAAGTACAAGGCAATGAAATGCAGTTTGGCATCTAACCAGAAGTGCAAAACCAGCAAGTGCAAATAACATTATGTACATAATATAAATTATGAATACGTGTAGTATATTATGGATATAAATATAAATATACCTACTATACAGATATACAGGGGATATTCAAGGGATATAAGATGTACATATTGATGTGTAGTCTTCTTCTTCTCCTTTCGGCTTTTCCCTTCAGGGGTCACCACAGCGAATCAGTTGCCTCCATCTAAGCCTGTCTTCTGCATCCTCTTCTCTCACACCAACCACCTTCATGTCCTCTTTCACTACATCTATAAACCTCCTCTTTGGTCTTCCTCTAGGCCTCCTGCCTGGCAGTTCAAAACAGCATCCTTCTACCAATATATTCACTATCTCTCCTCTGGACATGTCTGAACCATCTCAGTCTGGCCTCTCTGACTTTATCTCCAAAACCTCTAACATGTGCTGTCCCTCTGATGTACTCATTCCTGACCCTATCCAACCTGGTCACTCCCAAAGAGAACGTCAGCATCTTCATCTCTGCTACCTCCAGCTCTGCCTCCTGTCTTTTCCTCAGTGACACTGTCTCTAGACCAAACAACATCGCTGGTCTCACCACAGTTTTGTACACCTTTCCTTTCATCTTAGCTGAAACTCTTCTATCACACATCACACCTGACACTTTTCTCCACCCATTCCAGCCTGCCTACACACGCTTCTTCACCTCTTTTCCAAACTCTCCATTGCTCTGGACTGTTGACCCTAAGTACTTAAAATCATCCACCTTCTTTATCTCTTCTCCCTGTAACCTCACTCTTCCACTTGGGTCCCTCTCATTCACACACATATACTCCGTCTTGCTGCGGCTAACCTTCATTCCTCTCCTTTCCAGGGCACACATCCACCACTCTAGCCTCTCCTCCACCTGTTACCTGCTCTCACTACAGATCACAATGTCATCTGCAAACATCATAGTCCATGGATATTCCTGTCTAACCTCGTCTGTCAGCCTTTCCATCACCATAGCGAACAAGAAGGGGCTCAGAGCTGATCCCTGATGCAGTCCCACCTCCAATTTGAACTCCTCTGTCACACCTACAGCACACCTCACCACTGTCTTACAGTCCTCATACATGTCCTGCACCGTTCTAACATACTTCTCTGCCACTCCAGACTTCCTCATACAATACCACAGTTCCTCTCTGGGCACCCTGTCATAAGCTTTCTCCAGATCTACAAAGATACAATGCAGCTCCCTCTGACCTTCTCTGTACTTCTCTATCAACATCCTCAAAGCAAATACTGCATCTGTAGTACTCTTTTTTGGCATGAAACCATACTGCTGCTCGCAAATGCTCACTTTTGCCCTTAGTCTAGCTTCAGCTACTCTTTCCCATAACTTCATTGTATGGCTCATCAGCTTTATTCCTCTGCTACAACTCTGTACATCTCCCTTGTTCTTAAAAATGGGCACCAGCACACTTCTCCTCCATTCCTCAGGCATCTTCTCACTACCTAAGATCCTGTTGAACAACCCAGTCAGAAACTCTACTGCTACCTCTCCTAGACACTTCCAGACCTCCACAGGTATATCATCAGGACCGAGTGCTTTTCCACTCTTCATCCTCTTCAATGCCTTCCTCACTTCATCCTTACTAATCTTTGCTACTTCCTGTTCCACAACAGTCACCTCTTCTACTCTTCGTTCTCTCTCATTTTCCTCATTCATCAACTCTTCAAAGTACTTTTTCCATCTTCCCATCACACTACTGGCATCTGTCAATACACTTTCATCTCTATCCTTAATCACCCTAACCGCCTGCACGTCCTTCCCATCTCTGTCTCTCTGCCTTGCCAACCTGTATAGATCAGTCTCTCCCTCCTTACTGTCCAACCTAGCATACAAGTCACACTAAGCCCTTTGTTTGGCCTTTGCCACCTCTACTTTCACCTTACGTTGCATCTCCCTGTATTCCTGTCTACTCTCTTTAGTCCTCTCAGTGTCCCACTTCTTCTTAGCTAACCTCTTTCTCTGTATACACTCCTGCACCTCCTCATTCCACCACCAAGTCTCCTTATCCACTTTCCTTCCAGATGACACACCAAATACTCTCCTACCTGTCTCCCTGATCACATTAGCTGTAGTTGTCCAGTCAACTGGAAGAACCTCCTGGCCATCCAGAGCCTGTCTCAACTCCTTCCTAAAAATCATACAACACTTTTCCTTTTTCAGCTTCCACCATTTAGTCCTCTGCTCTGTCTTTGCCCTCTTCATCTTCCTCACCACCAGAGTCATCCTACACACCACCATCCTATGCTGTCTGGCTACACTCTCACCTACCACTACTTTGCAGTCACTGATCTCCTTCAGATTACACCGTCTACACAAGATGTAGTCTACCTGTGTACTCCTACCTCCACTCTTATAGGTCACTCTATGTTCCTGCCTCTTCTGGAAGAAAGTATTCACTACAGCCATTTCCATCTTTTTTGCAAAGTCAACCACCATCTGTCCTTCTGCGTTCCTCTCCTGGATACCAAACCTGCCCATCACCTCCTCATCATCTGTTTCCTGCACCAACGTGTCCATTAAAGTCTGCACCAATGACAACTCTCTCACTTCTAGGGATGCTCTGCATCACTTCATCAAGGTCCGATGTGTAGTGAACCTACTATACTACATTAATGTGCTAAATATACATAATATACAGATTATGCTGAGTGTGTGGTGATGTGTAGGGGCAGGTCAGCGGGGGGAAGAGTTCAATAGGGAGACTGCTCTGTAGAAAAAGCTGTTCCTCAGTCTGCTGGTCCTGGTCCGGAGGCTCCTGAAGTGCCTTCTGGAGAGCAGAAGGGCAAACAGTCTATGGGCAGGGTGAGAGGAGCCTTTGAGTCTTTTTGCTGCAAGCTCGACGTAGACAGTGTTTCCTCTGGACGTCTTCGATGGCTGGAAGTGACATCCCAATGCTGGGCGGTTTTGACCACTTGCTGTAGCACCTTGCGGTCTACAGCAAAGCAGTTCCCGTACCAGACTGAGGAACCACCACCTGTATTTGGCCATACTGGTGAACTTTTATTGCTGTGCAATTGAGAGCATCCTGACCAGCTGTGTCACAGTGTCCTCAGGAAAAGGAGGCGCTGATGAGCCTTCTTGAGCAGACTGGAGGTGTAGGAGGACCAGGAGAGGTCCTCTGAGATGTGGGTCCCCAGGAACTTGAAGCTGGAGACACGTTCAACAGCCATCCCGTCGATGACAATAGGATCATTCGTGCTTCCTATTCCTCTCCTGAAGTCCACGATGAGCTCCTTTGTTTTGCTGGTGTTGAGGATTAGGTTATGATCAGCACACCAAGTGGCCAGATGCTGTACCTCTTCCCTGTAGGCTGTCTCATCGTTGTTGCTGATGAGACCGATCGCCGTCGTGTCGTCCGCGAACTTGATGATGGAGTTGGATCCATGTACAGGCCTGCAGTCGTGGGTGAAGAGGGAGTAGGAGAATGGGCTCAGCACACAGTCCTGTGGTACACCCGTGTTGAGTGTGATGGCGGTGGAGCAGGTGTGTCCTGACCTAACATGCTGGGGTCTGTTAGTCAGAAAGTCCGTAATCCATCCAGAGTGAGGTCTTAATGCCCAGGGGCCTCATTTATAAACTTTGCATACGCACAAAAAGGGGACCTAAAACTTGCGTATGTCATTTCTACGCAAAGGTTGTGATCTATAAAAAACAGACTTGACGGAAATTGTGCACACCACTAAGCAAACTCTGACCCATGTGTACACACAGTTTGGAGGAAAAGGGGAATTGGCGACCCAGACAGTGCGGTGGTGAACTGAAGTTAGATTGAACAAATTAAGAGTGGCAAGAATGATTATGTTTTTATTATTGCCCCTCACACATTTAATTTCAACCCATATCATGCATTAGAGCCATGCCATCAGAATGATTTGATTCAACTGTGATATTTTGCATTGGACTGAGTAATTGTTTCTGAGACATCTTTGAATCTAACAGAAAATTCTAAATCAAAAAATTCCCTTCTCTATATTTAATCACCACCATCTCTCTGTCATATTGTCCACTCCGCAGGAGCAGGAGGAGAAGAGGACAGCGCGGCTGCATGGAATAAAGCATCTGCCTAACCTGTGTAAATAACAATATTTTCCTGTGATACTGTGAACACATAATCAAATGTCAATTAAATCCTGTCTGGACAACAAAGCCATTAACAATCATTATACTATATACTTTCCTGTTCTCAGTTCGTCAGCTCTACTTGATGCTTTTCATAACAAACCAGGCATAAAGAAAAGGGTAATGTTCACACACTTCAGTCTAAAGAATATTTTTCGTGGTGGGGGCACAAACTGATTATCAGTCCGATCACTGCAAACCTATAAATGTAGCGGTGAGGCCTGTGCATAATGCTGCACCATGGCACTGCTGGCACTGCTGGCACTGCTGGAGGACTATGCTAATGGCAAAATTAGGAGGGAGAAGGTCTTCAGGGACTATAATGGTTTATTGGCCCATGATGATGACTGGCTTATGAGCTGTTTTAAATTCCCTAGAGCTGCTCTTGGATCTATGTGCTGAGCTGGGTCCAGCATTAGGGGCAATGCACCAGAACCACGCCATCCCGGTGCAGACTCAGGTCCTCACTCCATCAATAACTGCACAAAGCAGTGGTGGAGCACGCCATCGGTGTCCTGAAGTGCCGGTGGTGCGCTTTGGATGCGTCGGAGTGCAGGCTTCTTTACCATCCTGCCAAAGTGTGCCGCATTATAAGAGCGTATGGTGTGTTACACAATGTGGCACAAAGGAATGGTATCTCCCCCCCCCAGCATTATGACCCTGAGGCAGACCCCCCTTCAAGACAAGCGGGATATGAACGGTGCAAGACTCCATCAGGATGTCATGCAACGTTTATAAAGACAACTAAAGGTTCATTTTTGCACATTGCCTTTTAATATTTCAGCAACTTCAACCATTACATTTCTCATTTGTCTCAACTCCTCCGTCAGGTTGTTGATTGCTGGTATTGTCTATTTTTGTAGCTGCAGGACTGTATCGGTGAACACCCGACTGCTCGCAGAGTGACGCCAATTATAGACGCCATTTTTGAGTCCGTCAGTGTCAGGTCAGGAGCACTGTCCCACAGCAAAGCAACCTGTTGCCACTCACTTTGCTTCCTTTGGTTGGTGATTCTGGTACTGTGACCCTAACCTTCTTCCTGCATCCACCATCGTTTCCTACAAGACATAACACTTTTATCTGAATTTTATTTTATATGCAGGCCGCATTCATGAGGTGCTTTGCATTGACCATTTATGGTTAAAAATGGGCGTGTACAGGGCTCGACATGAAGCCGATACAACACTTGTGGTCAGTCTGTGATTTATAAAGGAAAGTTTTCTTTAAGTGTGCGTATGCAGGGTTTTATAAATCCGAATATTTTCTGGTGTACGCAAACTTTGGCTTTTGGGCGTAGTACACTCTTAGTAACGATCCTACGCAGAGTTTTATAAATGAGGCCCCAGATCTCCAAGTTTAGTGATTAACTTGGAGGGAATGACAGTGTTAAATGTGGAGCTGAAATCAACAAACAGCATTCTTGCGCAAGTGTTATTAGTGTCCAGATTTGTGAGAACCAAGTGCAGCGCAATTGGGACTGCATCCTCTGTGTTCCTATTGTGGTGGTAGGCAAACTGGTTTGGGTCCAGTGTGGGTGGAAGGCAGGTCTTCAGGTGTGCCAGAACCAGTCGCTCGAAGCACTACATAACAATGGGTGTGAGTGCTACGGGGCGGTAGTCATTCAGGAACGTCGGGCTGGAGTGTTTCGGCACCAGAACGATGGAGCTGGATTTGAAGCATGCTGGCACAGCTGCTTGGGCGAGGGACAGATTGAAAATGTCTGTGAAAACCCCTGCGAGTTGCACTGCACATACTCTGAGCACGCACCCAGGGATGCTGTCAGGGCCAGCAGCCTTTCGTGCATTGATCTGGCTCAGTGTAGCATGGACGTCTGTAGTGGTGGGTGAGAGGGGCTGGTCTTCCGTGGGGTGTCTGGTTGTGGTCACCGTCACCCTGTTGTCTCTATCGAAGCGAGCATAAAAGTAATTAAACTCATTCAGGAAGGAGACATGTGAGGTTGTTGGGGTGGAGTTGCAGGGCTTGTAATCACTGATGGCCTGAATGCCCTGCCACATGCTTCGAGGGTTGGAGTTGGAAAAGTGTTCCTCTACCTTCAGCTTGTAGCAGTGCTTGGCTTTGTTGGTTCCCCTCTTCAGGTTTGCCCAGGATGTGCTGTAGGTCTGTGTGTCGCCTGATCTGAAGGCGGTGTTGCGGGCCTTCAGCAGGAGCCGCATCTCCTTGTTCATCCATGGCTTTAACACTGTCAATGTAGTCCAGCACAGAAGAAGCTTAGGAGTCCATGTCTGTATGAGAGCCACAGGTAGCCTGAGAAGCAAACAAACTCCAGTCTGTATGATGAAACTTGTCCTGAAGTACAGAGTCTGTCCCTGCTGGCCAGACTTTGATGGTTGTCACTGTTGGCTTCACACGTTGGATGAGTGGGGAGCACTTGGGGGTGAGAAAAAAAGAAAGGTGTTCTGACTGTCCCAGGTGGGGGAGGGGGGTTGCAGTGTAAGCTCCTGCCACTTTTGTGTAAACATGGTCCAAGGTTTTCTTTCCTCTTGTCTTGCAGGAAACATGCTGATGGAATTTGGGGAGCACTGTTTTTAGGTTTGAGTGTTTAAAATCACCTGCAACTATAGGTGCAGCCTCCAGGTGAGCAGTCTGTTGTTTGCTGATGGCTGTGTAAAGTTCCTTCATAGCAGCCTTTGCATTAGAATCAGGTGGGATGTAGGCTGCAGTAAATATGGTGGAGGTGAACTCCCGGGGCAGATAGAAAGGTCGACACTTACCCATGAGAAACTCAAGGTTTACTGAGCAGTGTCTGTCAACAATGACAGAGTTTATGCACCAAGCCTTGTTATACAAATGCACAATCTCCCGCCTCTGGTCTTACCGCAGTCCTCTGCTGTTCTATCTGCCCGGAGTGTCTGACGACCAGCTAGCTTTATAGCATTGTCCGGTACTCCGCTGTTTAGCAATGTTTCCGTAAAAATCATGACATTAAGTCTCTTGCTGTGGGTGATGTGGAGTCTGACCTCGTCAATTATATTCACCAACGACCACAGGTTAGCAAGGAAAATGCTGGGTAGAGAGAGCCGGTGCGGTGCTACCTTTAGCTTAGCTCTTAGTCCTCCGCGCTTCCCCTGCCTTTGTTTACGGTTTCCACGACGTCTGTGTGCACTTTTGCCCGGCCAGGTAGAGTGCATAGCCTCCGGTGTTCTGGAGATCTCAGGAGGGAGTTAAATATTGGTGATAAAGTCGTCAGAGAGGCATAATCCAATATCCAGAAGATCCTGTCGGATGTAGGCTGTAAATGCGAGGCAGTTCTGGATGAACAAACCTGAGATGATCAGGAAAATTACTGCAAGATTGCAAATCTGGCAGAGACGCCGGGCCTTGCGATGTGCTCGCGCTGCCATCCTGGTTAAAACAGGTGCAATGGTATATACAGACCCTCTCTCTCTCGGTACTTTCAAGACTTTGTATGCTACTGAACTCCACAGATCCTGGATCTTATGGCGCCCTCTTGCACTTAAGTCTCGCAACCTCACCAACTGGCCCTCCTGCAGTGGGGCATCTGGGACATGTGGATCATAGTTCCTCTTTCTGCACTCTGCTGTGATCCTTATCCCCTCTCGGGCACGTTCAAAGGCTATCTGCAATTGGGTCTGGTGCGCCTGTATCCATTCGTGGACTTCACTGCCAACAGGTTCCTGAACTCGACCCAACAGGATGTCAACTGGGAGTCTAGGTTCCTGCCCAAACATGACAATGAAGGGAGACTCACCAGTTGCCTGATAGGGAGTGGTATTGTAAGAATACAACACCTGTGGCAGGCAGGAGCTCCAGTCCCGCTTGCAAGACACAGGTAGAGTGCGCAGCAGGTTTTGAAGGGTACAACTGAATCTCTTGCACTGGCCATTACCAGCTAGATGGTATGGGGTTGTGCGAGACTTTCCAACACCGTACAGGGCACAGAGCTGCTGAACCAGAGCCCTTACAGCCCTGATCTGATTGAATACGGGCCGGGACACCAAACTTTGAGAACCACTCCGTCACCAACACTTGAGCCACAGTGGAGGCTCGTTGGTTACGGATGGAAACGGCCAGTGTACTTGCTGAAGACATCCGTCATGACAAGGACATTTTCCACCCATTATGGGTGGGCTCCAAGACTGTATAGTCCATAGCCAAAATCTCATTGGGCCGAGAAGCTAGCAAATGGCCAAGATAGCTACGGGCTGTGGGTTGGTTGTCCTTGGCAACTTAACACATCTCACAGGCCTGACACCACCGTGCTACCTCAGAGGACATACCTGGCCAGTAACAAGCCTCTCTGGCCAGTTTACATTTGGAGTCATTCTCATCTCTAAATCTCTCAGAGCTAGCTCCTATAGTCTCATCATCTAAACCATCAACCTGTCTATTAGACCAAGTACCAACGAGCCTCTTCAAAGAGATTTTCTACTTAATTGAGCTGTTCATTCTAGATCTGGTCAATATGACTTTATCTTTGGGTTACGTACCCCAAACTCTCAAGATTGCAGTCATCAAACCCCAACTTAAAAAAACAAATCTTGATCTAGATGTTTTGGCCAATTACAGACCCATATCAAACCTTCTGTTCATGTCTAAAATCATTGAAAAAGCAGTTGCAAACCAATTACATCACCATCTGCATAGGAACGGCTTGCTCAAAGAGTTTCAGTCAGGAGTTAGAGCTCATCACAGCACAGAAACACTACTGGTTAAAGTTTCCCATGATATTTTAATGGCATCAGACAATGGATCAGCCTCCATACTTCTCCTCTTAGATCTCAGTAATGCATTTGACACCATTGATCACAATATTTTATTACAGAGACTGGAACATTAAATTGGGATTAAGAGAACTGCACTAAAATGATTAAAATCCTATTTATCAGATAGATATCAGTTTGTACATGTTAACAATAGCTCCTCTTTACGCACTATAGCCAACTACGGAGTTCCACAGGGCTCGGTACTTGGACCAGTCCTCTTCACCCTATATCTGCTTCCTTTAGGCAACATTATCAGGAAGTACAGCATCAATTTTCACTGTTATCAAATCAAATCAAATCAGATTTATTTGTATAGCGCCAAATCATAACAAAGTTACATCAAGGCACTTTACATATAGAGCAGGTCTAGACCAAACTCTTTATAAAATTATTTAAAGAGACCCAACAGATCCCCCGATGAGCAAGCACTTGGTGACAGTGGCAAGGAAAAACTTCCTTTAAGAGGCAGAAACCTCGGGCAGAACCAGGCTCAGGGGGGGCGGCCATCTGCCTCGACCGATTGGGTTGAGAGAGGGAGAGAGAGAGAGAGAGAGGCACGGGGGGGGGGGGGGGCAAAGTTGGGTAGAGTAGGGAGAGAAAGAGAGCAGGAGGAGGGGATATTCAAACAGGTGTAGGCAGGAACATGATGCTGCATGAGGATCGTAGGAATGATGCTGTATGGAATTCTTGAAGATGTGGAAGCAGCAGGCATTGCAGGAACATGGGATGGTGATGATTCATCACCTGCAGGATGAGGACAGGGAGAGAGAGGAGAGGAGCTGGGAGAGAGAGAGGAGAGGAGCTGGGGGAGACAGAGACTTCGGGAAAACATGGTTAGTAAATGCAATGCACATGCTTGGAACTGAGAGAAACTGGGATTTCGGAGAAGCAGGTTGTTGGTATGACGGCGCATGCGAGGGGGGGAGAGAGAGAGGGAGAGGGAAGAGGGGGAGAGAGAGCGAGGGAGAGGGAAGAGGGAGAGGGGGAGAGAGAGAGAGAGATGCTATGCAGATGATACTCAGCTGTATTTATCAATGAAGCCAAAAGAAGTAATCAGATAGTCAGACTGCAGATATGTCTTGAAGACATAAAAGTCTAAATTCTAAATTCAGCCAAAACTGAAGTTATTGTACTCGGCCCTAAGCACCTTAGAGAAACCCTATCTAATCATTTAATCAGTCTGGATGGCATTACTTTGGCTTCCAACTCCACTATAAGAAACCTTGGCGTAACCTTTGACCAGGACATGTCCTTTGTCCCTCACATAAAACAAGTCAGTAGGGCAACTTTCTTTCACCTGCGCAACATTAGGAAAATCAGAAACATCCTCTCTCAAGAGGATGCAGAAAAACTAGTCCATGCATTCCTAACTTCTAGGCTGGACTACTGTAACTCATTATTATCTGGATGTCCAAACAATCTCTGAAAGGCCTTCAGATGATTCAGAATGCTGCTGCACGAATATTAACAGGAACTAGAAAAAGGGATCACATCTCTCCTGTGTTAGCTGCTCTTCATTGGCTGCCGGTAAAATTCAGAATAGAATTTAAAATCCTTCTGTTAACATATAAAGCTCTTAAAGACCAAACTTCATCATATCTCAGAGAGCTCATAGTTCCTTTGTCTCCTAGTAGGCCACTCCGCTCTCTAGATGGAGGTTTACCTGTGGTTCCTAGAGTCTCCAAGAGTAAATCGGGAGGCAGATCTTTCAGTTATCAGGCTCCTCTTCTATGAAACCAACTTCCAGTATCGGTCCGGGGGGCAGACTCTTTAGCAATTTTTAAGACCAGGCTTAAAACTTTTCTATATGACAGAGCTTATAGTTAAAAAGTCAAAGCTCACTTATTCCTTAGGTATGCTGTAATAGGCTTAGACTGATTGGGGAAGCACTGAGCACCTCTCTCGCTCTCTCTCTCTCATTCTCCGTCTCTCTCTGATTTGATTTGATTTAAATACTGGAGTCATGAGAGAGAGAACATTTCAGTGAGTTTTTTATTACTTCCTTCGAAGTCAGAAGTCACATTTCTTTAGTATTTGGTAGTATTGCCTGTAAACTGTATGACTTGGGTCAAGCGTTTTGGGTATCGTTCAACAAGCTTCTCACAATAGTTTGCTGTAATTCTGGCCCATTCCTCCTGACAGAACTGGTGTAGCTGAGTCAGGTTGTAGGCTGCCTTGCTCACACACACCTTTTCAATTCTACCCACAAATTGTCAATGGGATTGAGATAAGAGCTTTTTGATGGCCACTCCAAAACACTGACTTTGTTGTCCTTAAGCCACTTTCTGACTATTTTGGTGGTATGCTTAGGGTCATTGTCCATTTGGAAGACCCATTTGTGCCCAAGCTCCAACTTCCTGGCTAATAGCTTGAGATGTCGCTTCAGTATTTCCAAATAATGTTCTTTCTTTTGATTTGGTTTTGTTTCCCTTTTTGCGTGGTGCCCCGAGGTTAACTTCGATACTAAACAAAGTTATCCTTTAAAATTTATATTTTTCCTATTAATATATACATACACACACATAGATACATAGATACAGATATATATAATTTATGTGACTTGTAGTGGTTCATGTCTGTAAAACTACAAGGCAAGGCAAGGCAAGGCAAGTTTATTTATAGAGCACAATTTATACACAGGGTAATTCAAAGTGCTTTACAGATACAAAAAATTACAAGAAGGCAGATAAAATCATTACATAAAACATAACATTATCATTGAATAAATTAAGAGAAAAAAAAATGCGCAGGTAAAATACTTTCAGTTGTCATATGCACACCTAAATAGAACTGTTTTCAGCCTGAATTTAAACATTGTCAGAGTTGAGGCCTGTCTCACATCTTCTGAAAGACTGTTTCAGGTTTTAGCAGCATAAAACTGGAATGCAGCCTCACCATGTTTAGTCCTGACTCTGGGTACCACCAGGAGACCACTCCCTGAGGAGTGGTCTCCTGGTGGTACCATCTTGAACCATATGAACCATCTTGGGCTCCTCTCAGAGCCCAAGATGGTTCATATGGCTCTAGCATGTCAGAGATGTACTTTGGTGCTAGACCATGAAGAGATTTGTACACAAGCAGAGCTGTTTTAAAGTCTATTCTCTGAGCGACAGGAAGCCAGTGCAGAGATCCGAGCACTGGTCTGATATGGTCGTACTTCCTGGTTCTAGTCAGGACTTGAGCAGCAGCGTTCTGGATGTACTGCAGCTGTCTTACAGCTCGTTTAGAGAGTCCAGCCAGCAGGCCGTTACAGTAGTCTAATCTGCTGGAGACAAATGCATGGATTAGTATCTCCAAGTCTGGTTTAGACACTATTCCTTTGATTCTGGAAATGTTTTTTAGATGATAAAAAGTTGCTGATGTTATTGCTTTAATGTGGCTGTTAAAGTTCAGGTCTGAGTCTAAAATTACCCCTAGATTTTTTAACCTGATTATTAGGCTTTAGAGAGAGAGTCTCGAGGTGACTGATAACTCTTTTTCTCTGTCACTGCATCGAACAGATCAGTGTGTGGATGCAGAACAATTTTCTCTATCTAAACTCAGACAAAAATGAAATCATTGTCTGTGGCCCACAGAAAAAGAGTGTATCTATAGGCCCACATTCACCAGCTGTCAGTGACACGTAGATCTGAGTGTTATCTGCATAGTTGTGGTAGGACACGTTATAACTGCGTATTAGCCGGCTTAATGGAAGCATGTACAGATTAAACAATAGGGGTCCGAGGATTGACCCCTGGGGAACCCCACAGGTCATAGCCATTTGGTCTGAGACACAGTTGCCAATTTCAACAAAGTACGTCCTATCCTCGAGATGGGACTTAAACCAGTTTAGAGCAGTACCAGAGATTCCCACCCAGTTTTCTAACCTCTGTAATAAGATCACATGGTTAACTGTGTCAAACGCAGCACTCAGGTCCAGCAGAACTAAGACTGAGACTTTGCTTGCGTCTGTGTTCAGGCGGATATCATTAGTCATCTTGATCAGAGCTGTCTCAGTGCCGTGGTGGGGCCTAAAGCCTGATTGGAAAGTATCAAAAACACTATTAGACAGGAGAAAATCAGTAAGTTGTTGGTATATAGCTTTTTCCAGGACTTTGCCTAAGAATGGTAGTTTTGATATGGGCCGATAGTTGTTCAGTACTGTGTCATCGAGATTGGCATCAAGCTCTTTTTAGAAGAGGCTTAATGACATTAGTTTTTAAGGCCTTTGGAAATGTTCCAGTCTGAAGTGAGATGTTGACTAGTTGAGCAAGTTGTGGAAACAAACTGCTCAGAACAGACTTTAGAAATCTAGTGGGTAACTCATCTAGGCAGCACATTGATGGACTCTGACAAAACAGTCAAAGAGATCATCTGCAGTCTGTGACAGGTGTGAAATGTGTCAGCTCTAGGTATCTAGCTGGATGCAGAGTAGTTATCTGTGTTGTGGAAGTTATAGCATTTTTAATTCCTTGAACTTTGTCATTAAAGAATATTGCCAACTCATTACACTTAGGTGTAGATATTAGGAGTAAGGGCAGTGAAACTGGAGGGTTTGTTAATCTGTTTACTGTAGCAAACAGGACATGAGAGTTGTCACTGCAGTTTGGGGTGATTTCTGAAAAAGTAACTCTCCCTTGTTCTATGCAAATCCTGGTTGAAAACTACAAACCTAAACCTTCACTTACGAAAAAATGAAATAAAACAAAACAAAAAAAGAGATTACAATATTATGATAGCTACAAGGTTGCAATAGTCATAGTTCATTTAACTAATTTAATACATAGATTGAAAATATTTTCTATTCTCCTTCAAAATCTTAGCTAAAAGGTGTGTTTACATAATGGATTTTGAATGTTACAAATCTTCATGTCCATTATATATAACATAAGATATAGAACACAAGAAAACAAACACATAAAATGTGTATTCGTGAATGAGTTAAGACTTGTAATAGGGTAAGGAGAAACTTTTTCATCACTTGCAAGATGCAGGCAACCAGCTAGGGTTTGGAAAATAAAGAAAAAAAAGTTTTACACATCAATGTTTAAATTTCCAATGACCATCAAATGGCTGGTAGCTACACACTCGACAAAGTGTATTGTTGAGTGTGTAGCTAGTGAATCCAAACTTCTGTTCCATTTCATCACATTTAGACAAGTCCGTGTCCAACATTTACACTCTTGCTGAAAGAACTGAATAGGTACCATGGTCATACCAATTGCATTCAGCATTCACGTGCACACTTATATCCTAGTTATGATCTGGGGTTTTGAGTATTAACACACATAAATATCAATTCCTGGCTACCAAAACCAGGATCACCATTCATATTTTTTTTTTAAATGATTCAGATTATCTCAAAAGAATCTTGAAAACAAAGAAAACAAAGGAGCTGAAAATATAATTGCTGCAGTAACTGAGGCTTTGTCATTGAGGTAAGGAAATGAAACTTTATTTTTATTTAAATACAATAATGAAATTAGCTGAAAAGGCTCACTGAAGTTGAGATATTTTGAATTTGGTACCATCCATCCATCTTCATCCACTTATCCGAGGTCGGGTTGTGGGGGTAGCAGCTTCAGCAGGGAGCCCCAGACTTTTCTTTCCCCGGCCACATCGACCGGCTCTGACTGGTGGATCCTGAGGCGTTCCCAGGCCAGACTGGAGATATAATCTCTCCACCTGGTCCTCGGTCTGCCCCGGGGCCTCCTCCCAGCTGGATGTGCCTGGAACACCTCCAAAGGGAGGCACCCAGGAGGCATCCTCACCAGATTCTCTCAATGCAAAGGAGCAGCGGCTCTACTCTGAGCTCCTCTCGGATAGCCGAGCTCCTCATCCTATCTCTAAGGGAGAAGCCAGCTACCCTTCTGAGTGTGAGAATATAACAAAATATGTTTACTAATCATATGCTTCAGCTAAACAAGTGTTATAATATAATCATGTGTTTAAAAACAGAGTGTTCTGTCTGTCACAGTACTGCACCCCTGAAAGGATGAGTCATAACTAGAAACTACATAAGGAAGTCAGTGCAGCTACGGAGCCTGGTACGAGCCTGCTAAACGGTCAACCTGATTGTATCCTAACGGTCTCATCCCAGTAAACAACATTGGAAAAAACACTGAAAGAGACAAGGGTGGAAAAGTACTGAGACAAACAGAATCTTAGTGAGGCATTCCCTAGGTAGAGCTACTAGCCTATATAACTACATACTGTAAGGAAAAGATTTGAATCTCTCGGGGTAAGATGCAGGACAAGTTCTGTATGAGAGGTTCCCAAAGACTCTTTGCTAAATAAACTGTATTAAAGGACATCAACGACTCCGACTGATTCTTCTCACATCAACAAACTCGGGGAAGTCTGGTGACTTCAACATGAGGAAGCTCATTTCGGTCGCTTGTACCTGCGATCTTGTTCTTTTGGTCATGATCCAGTTCTCATGACTATAGGTGAGGGTAGGAACGAAGATTGACTTTAAGATTGAGAGCTTCGCTTTCCGGCTCAGCTTTCTTTTCGTTACAGCGGTGCGATACAGTGACTGCAGTACCGCTCCTGCTGCTCCGATTCTCCGGCCAATCTCACGCTCCAAGGTCCTCCCACTCGTGAACAAGACCCCAAAGTACTTGAACTCCTTCACTTGGGGCAAAGACTCAATCCCAACCTGGAAAAGACAGTCCATCAGTTTCCTACTGAGAACCATGGCCTCTGATTTGGAGGTGCTGATCCTCATCCCAGCCGCAAACCTGTCTAGTGAGGGCTTAAGGTCACAGACTGATGGTGCAGACAGTACCACATCGTACTGTTGGCACCGTCACCGATCCCGATTTCAGTTCGTAACATGAAAGATAATTTAATCTGAGACAAAATAATTCAATTTTTAAATGTGAAAAGTTGAGTTGAAGGGATATGAATAAGGATTTGATTTTGTTGTTTATTGTTTCATGCAGTAATCTGCTAAAAACTGACCAAAAACAGATTAGAGAGAGAAGATAAAGGTGTGCATATGAAACTCATTTAGCCGCACAGGGGGAACTGCATCCCCAACCAAACCACCTACCCAGACTAGATCTGTTTCATTGAACTTTACAGGACAAAACAATGAAAGACAACCTCCACAACAAGTTAGACAATCATATATTATACAAAACATAAACATAATATTAACATGTAGATTTACATTTTAAAATTAGAATACAAATAACTCCATCTGTTAATTTAGAGAGTTTATGAGATTTTTGAAAAATTCCTGTCTAATGTTTCAAGTATACATTCTTCACATGATTATCTGTGCTGATGTCAGTGTTTTTCTAATACAATGAAGAGCTGTTCGTTTCAAAAAACCCTTAGCAGACAAATGACTATTTAATCTCATTGTTTAAAGGAAAAGCAAGACCTGTGGCAGAAGCTACAGGTTCCAAGTACCCAGCACGACTTGGAATCAAAGGCACACTATCACACTACCAGCTAGTTGCAGTTCTAAATCTGGATAGGCATTGGATGACAGCATGATGTCATGGGAAACCAAGTCATTTTGTCAATTTCACATGTAAAGGGCAACTTTGTGTCGTGGTAATACCAAGTCACAGTAGTACTCACAGAATGTGCACACAGAATCAGCTTTCATTTTGAGATAATTTTGGTTAAAATATAAAACTTGGAATAACATTACCATCTGTTGTCCAGTTTGTACAAGCTGGATATTTATATATTAAAAAAAATGTAAATGTAATCCTGAGAAATCAATTATGAAGTTTGACAGTTTAAGCTAAAAAATGTTGTCCTACTGCCAGAGGCTCTTTCAGAAACTAACTTAATGTAACATCGAAAAAAAAAAATTAATTCAGCCTGAGTGTTATTTAAAAATTGTTCCAGTTTGTTACTCTACCTCCGATAACAATGTATAGAGAAATTAAAACTCTAAGCTATAAAGCAGGTCTTTTACAAAGCTTTAGTATCATTCGGAATCCTTTTTTCCCTCATAATTATTATATAATATTATAATTAAAAATATGACTAAAATATCTACAATAAATTGATTTTGCCTATGTTACCAAATCACTTTTTGACAAGCTTTGTTTTCTTGTTCTGGAATCAATGGTGGACAAAGTACACAACTTCAGTACTTGAGTCAAAGTACTGATCCACCTGGTCAAATGTTACTTCATAAAAGTGAAAGTAGCTAAGTTAAACTATGAATTGAGTAAAAGGCCAGGAGTACTTGCTTTTAAGAATACTCAAGTATTCAAAGTACTTTTCATCGCAATGCAATGTGTTCTGAAACAGTACAGTCAAAGAATCTGACTCTAAAATAATGCCGTGAAAGAACTGATTTGAACTGAAAATTATTGCAAAAGAAGCAAATCATATACAAACAAACTTAAACTGACAAAAGAATCTACACTGTAATTTCCTTTTTCTTTTTATCAAAAGAAAACCACCCCATTCAAAATCAAAATGCTGAATGAAATAAGTTATGATAAACTTCTGTAAACTGGACTTAAAGCCAAAGACAGAAAGTTTAATTTGGGGTAACAGCCCAAAAAATACAATTTTCCCTCTGCATTTCTCTCCTCATTCTCCCCACTCCTCCGCTTTCTCCCTCCTCTCCTCTTTCTTCTCCACTCCACTCCTCCCTCTCCTCCAATTTTCTGTACCTCTCCTCCTTCTAGTCTACTGCTCAAACTGAAAGAAGGGTTAGGGTTTTTGTTCAGCTTTAGCAGAAGCTAGTTTCAAAGTTCTGGAAAGTAATTCTCCGTCTCGGAGTGAAGATTAACCCAGCTACACTAAAAACATTTCAGCTTGAACACAGCTGGGAAGGAAGCCAACATGTCAAATCCAAATTTAAGAAATAACTAATTTAAAATGATAAAAATCATTCTTTAGCTCTGTGAGTTCGAACATGGAGTTCAGGTATGGCCACTGATCAGAGAGAACAGGAGGAGCTTTTTCTCTGTTTCCTTCCGAAACCATGACTTGCGATACACAGTCACAGTAGATCACCTTTTTCCTCGCGCTTGAATGTTACCTATGATGTCCCCATCAAAACTGAGTGGCACATGTGCAAGGGACAGCTACAGCAACACCACTTGAACACAAGAGATGCGCATGAATGGAGTTTTTGGAAATTTCTAACGCAAATGTAATGAGTACTTAAAATGTACTAAAAATGTAGTGGAGTCCAAAGTACAATATTTGCCTTTCAAAAGTAAAAGTATAAAGTTTCCAAAACATAAATCACTCAAGTAAAGTACAGATCCTTAAAAACTGTATTTAAGTACAGTATTTGAGTAAATTTACTTTGTTACTGTCCACCACTGTCTGGAATAAATTGAAGGAAATTCAAAATAAGCCTATAAAAGAGTGAATTTTGCCATGAAATACAGTAAGATGAAAATTAAAACAAATTAAAATTGCTGGATTTCAGATAGTACACATCTCTCAGATGTTCACATTCATATCTTCGCATCAATTGAAGGAAAGACAGTGTACAAAAACAATAAAAATACCTTAACCTTGTCACAAAAAATTTTCATCAACACTGATGTTTTAGCTGCTGTCTAGACATGTTTCCTTTAGCTTGAAAATGATATAGCTGGAGGTAAGAACACATTTTCATTGTAAGAAAATCAACAATTTCAAGCTTCAAGAAAACCTTAAACTAAACCATAGTTCTCTCCCCCTTCATTGATTTCAATGTGGGTTAATCTGCAAGCCACAATCATCTCATCGCAGAAGCTGGTCCATCTTCTTGTCAGTCAAATAATAGCCAGAGTGTCTGTCTTTCAATCAAATAATCACCTCCTCTTTCCAATCAAACAATTATGTCTTATTTGAAACTCTTTGAAACTCACTCCCTGTTAATGAGCCAACCTTGCTTAAGATGTTATTTTCTCGGTTGTTACTTCCCAGTTCTAGCAAAGAAAATTCTACTGGAGCTTCTAACTGTAAATAACACTCTCCTGACATCAAAAGTCCACACATCTCAAAAATGTTTGTCTTTTTTTGAATAAGTGAACAAAAACATGGAAGTTTGCCCCACCATTGTGTGGTTGTTAAACTTGTCAATCAAACAATACTGTTCTGCAGCAGTGGCTCAAAGTCCGCATCACTGGTGGTGGGAGTGGTTTCCTCATCACTGCAAGGGAGTGGTGTGTTGATGTGGACACCAGCCAGGGAGGACATACAGTCTTTGCTGTCTGGATGGGACTTATTGCTGAGGGACAACTGGAAGGAAGAAGAGGAACAGGGAGGTTTCTCACGAATGAAGAGAGCAACAAGAAAGGCAATAACCACGGTACATGCCCCAAACAGGAATGGTAGGCCGGGGATCAGTGCTCACTGATAGGGAGAGACAGAAAAAGAGAGTTAACTTTTTACTTCAGGTTCACAAGATGTAAAATGGAAAAATGAAGTATAACTGATGAATCATGTATAATATAGCTGTTTGTTTATTTATAGCAGTAATGGCCAATGGGAAACTTGCAACAGTTGGTTGGCCGAGCAGTGGTATAACTTCAGCAATCACTCTGTCACAGTCTACTACAGGAAAATGAGTCCAGCCATAGCCCAGTAACAGATGATTTTGTACACTGGTGCGAGGAGTCTTACCTCCAACTTAATATTTCAAAAACAAAAAATATGTTCATTGATTTTAGGAGGAAAAACCACACGCACAAAGGCATGTTAATCAAAAGTCAGATTATTGATTTTATAATCTTACAAATATCTGTGGAATGTCATTGATGATAAAATTAATTTTGACTCCAACTGCGAAACTGCACAAGAATGGTCAGTGGTGTTTGCATTGTTTAAGGAAACTGGCACTTTCATATTGACTGAACCACAATGACTATGTTTTACTGTGCTTTAATGAATCAGTCTTATCTTTTTCTTTTGTGTCATGGTTCTTCCACACGTCTTCAAAGGAGAGGAATGCCTTGAATCAAATAGTTAAATTGTCCTCTTGTCTGAATCTCAACTTTTCCCAGCATCCCTGTATTCTAGACAGTTACATTGCACAGCTTCTTCTATGCTGCATGATGACTCCCATCCCTTACACAGCAAGTTTCAGCTTCTCCCCTCCAGATGTAGGTTCTCAATCCCAAGATTAAACGTTACAGATATAGCTTTGTTTCTGTTGCGATCACTGAAATGAACAAGCTATGGTGTAGACCAGTGGTTCTCAACCTTTTTTGAACAGACGCCCCCCTGAGCTACCATGATGCTCTTAACGCCCCCCCCCCCCAAAAAAGGTGCGTGTGTGTGTCTGACAACAACATGATGTGCTACAGCCTTTGAGGATTTTTGAATTTAACGTTTATATCATTTCACAGTATCACAACATTTGAAAATAACTCCAAGTGTAGGTATTAAGCAACGTGGAACTTGGTAAGAAAAAAACCACCACAGCAGAATTTGTTGAAATTTGTTTTATAGGTATTTAGAGATGCCAACAACATCATGCACACTTCCCGTGAACAAAGGTGAATTAACCAATAAAAAGACTGGAACCACTGGTGCATCAATTAATGTGCCTTAAACATGAAACGGTCAAATGAAACGGTCATTTTCTGAAGACTGACAAGACATGGCCTGGCAACAAGAAAAAAAGAAGAAGAAAACGATTTTAAAAGAAGAGAACTAGGACTGTTCGCGCTTTTAATTTTTAGTGGGAGCCCTGCGCTTGGTGGGCCGCTGCCAGCTTCTTCACGTCCGGACACTTCGACGTGAGTTTTAGCCTGAGCGCTCACCGGTTCAGACGATTGCGGTATTTTGTCTGCATGTGAAGAGCTTGGCTGAATCCCTGTTCCACGAGATACGACGATTTGGCCCATAAATTTTGACCCAGACCGATAGTGTTAATGTTATTGTCAGTCGCTCTTTTTTTTTTTTTTTTCCTCGAGCTTATTATGCATTTATTTTGAAAGGAAAGCTGAGCATAACATTTTATCAAAATTAATTTAAAACCTATCTTTGTCAGCTTCAGTGCTGAGTTGAGGACAGAGACAGAAAGTGCTGAAACAGAGATGCGGGAAGCAGTTTTTTTTTTCTTTCCTTTTTTTGTTTTGTCTTATTTTAACTAGCCCATCCAATTTTCTGGTGGCCCAACCACGATCAAAATCCTGACGCCGCTATAGCGTATAGGCCTACTATTTTTTCCCTCTTGCTCGCTCACCTCTCTCGACCACACACAGACAGACACCGCTCTCGCTCTTAAAAGGACACACCAATCTCATAACATGCCTACTAGCTCAGTAAAATGTATTGAAACACACATAAAGTAGATTTGCACTAAAAAAACCCTGGGAAACCACTAAAGTTTAAAATGTAGAGTTCAAATTAACTTTGTAAAAGCCAAGTTGTGGCGCCCCCCATTTGTGCCTGAGCGCCCCCCTCTCAGCCCTCACGCTCCCAGTGCCCCCCCAAATGTTCAGAACGACCCCCTGTATCTTACTAGTGGAGCTGGACTATGATAATGCGGTTTACACTCACCAGCCACTTTATCAGGTACACCTCTTTAATTGCTTGTTAACACAAATAGCTAATCAGCCAATCACATGGCCGCAAATCAATGCATTTAGGCATTTAGACATGGTCAAAACAACTTGCTGAAGTTCAAACCGGGCATTAGAATGGGGAAGAAAGGGGATTTAAGTGACTTTGAACGTGGCATGGTTGTTGGTGCCAGACATGCTGGTCCGAGTATGTCAGAAACTGCTGATCTACTGGCATTTTCACACACAACCATTTCTAGGGTTTAGAGATAATGGTCTGAAAAAGTGAAAATATCCAGTTAGCAGCAGTTGTGTGGACAAATTTGCCTTGTTGATGTGAGAGGTCAGAGGAGAATGATCAGACTGGTTCAAGATGATAGAAAGGCAACAGTAACTCAAATAACTACTCGTTACAAGGAATGCAGAATACCAGCTCTGAACGCACAACACATCGAACCTACTGTACAGCAGCAGAAGACCACACCGAGTGCCACTCCTGTCAGCTAAGAACAGGAAACTAAGGCTACAATTCACACAGGCTCACCAAAATAGGACAATATAAGATTGGAAAAACATTGCCTGGTCTGATGAGTCTCGATTCAGATGGTAGGGTCAGAATTTGGCGTAAACAACATGAAAGCATGGATCCATCCTGCCTTGTATTAAAGGTTCAGGCTGGTGGTGTTGCTGTAATGGTGTGGGGGATATTTTCTTGGCACACTTTGGGCCCCTTAGGTAGGCTGCGGCGTTTAAATGATGTTCAATTGGTACTGAGTATTGTTGCTGACAATGTCCATCCCTTTATGATCACAGCTTACCCATCTTCTGATGGATACTTCCAGCAGGATAATGCACCCAGTCACAAAGCTCATATCATCTCTGGTTTCTGGAACATGACAATGAGTTCACTGTACTCCAATGGACTCCACAGTCACCAGATATCAATCCAATAGAGCACCTTTGGGATGTGGTGGAATGGGAGATTCCCATCATAGATGTGCAGCTGACAAATCTGCAGCAACTGCATGATGATATCATGTCCATATGGACCAAAATCTCTGAAGAATTTCCAACACCTTGTTGAAACTATGCCATGAAAAATTAAGGCAGTTCTAAAGGCAAAAGGCAACCTTTTTCTAGCAAAGTGTACCTAATAAAGTGGCTGGTGAGTGTATATGCATTTTGAGATGTGCCTGACCTCACCCTAAGTGAAAAATAAAATCGTGTTGCTGCTACCTCAAGTTCTCTATAATTACAGTTTTACAATTTTTTTATGCACATTTTTATGTGCCTGTGTCAGATGTGACCAAATTCAAATGAGAAACAATGAACACTGTTTTTTTTTCTCATTATTCATTTGTGTTTAATTCAAATTTGTCATGTAGTGCAGCTTTAAATAGCTTTTTTTTTTTTTAAACTCTGATCCAGTTGAATTTGTCATCCAACAGTCCTGCTCTAAAGTCATCTTTAGCTGAATCTTCCCTCACCATTCACTCACTCGCTGAGCCCTCAGATCTTTCATTAGTGCCCACTGTTTACCATGACAGCAAACAATGTGCACTCTAAATACCCACTCACACGGCTTACAACAATAGATCTTTCCCATTCCCCTTTGCCCTCTAGTCTCTACAACCTTGTCTGGTCTGAGAGAGAAGCTTTGGAAAAGTATATATTCTCTGTTTGCTGAATTGATTTGCCCCTCTTCATCCCCTGTGGGTGCTGGATTTTGGAGGCAAAAGAACATAGTGTCCAAGCTAAAGCTTTGCAATGTCGACCACCTCAGATCAGGGAGGTTGACAAGTAGAAGACGGTATTTAGCCACTTTGAATACCAGGTGATGCTGTTTGGACTAACCAATGTACTTGCTATCTTCGTGGTAATGGTTAATTAATTTTTGTGGGACATGTTCAACAAGTTCCTGTTTGCATACTTGATCTTCTCGAAGAACATCCATCCAGCCATCTTCTACCGCTTTTCCATTTCCAGGTCGCAGGGGGTGCTGGAGCCAATCCCAGCCAACGTTCCAGGTGAGGGCAGGGTACACCCTAGACAGGTCACCAGTCCATCACAGGGCCTCTCAAAGAACATGTCCAATGCATTTCCCTGGTTCTGCAAGATCAGCTAAGGAGTTTGTAAGCTGTCAGGTCCCATGTTCTCCAGCGGGGGCACTCATCAAAGCTTACATGCCATCCAGCAATTCTGGTGGCCCCCAATGTCCCATGACATCCAGGCTTTTGTGGCAGTCTGCTCCTTCTGGACCTCCAATAACCTGGTCTTCTGCACCCTCTGCCTGTGCCCGGTCATCCCTGATCACATACTGCAATGGACTTTTTTGCTGTGCTGCCTACCTCTGAATGTAATACCATGATACTTACTATTGTGGAGAGATTCACTAAGGCTGTGCATTTTGCCCCTCTCTCCAATCTGCCTTCTGCTTTGCGACAGAAATCCTCTAGACATACCATGTCTTCAAGCTCCACACAATGGATTTTAGGTCTACAGTTCTTGTTTCAGGTTTGGAAATTCTTTTGTAACACCTCTGAGCAACAGGCAGATGGACTGGCCAATCAGGAACTGGAGTCTGCAATATGGTGTGTCACCTCTTGCCGTCCAACCTCCTGGAGTACTTGTGATGGATTGAGTAGTCCCATAACTCCCTAACAAGCTTGGCTACAGGCATGTCACTTTACATAACTTCCTTTGGTTTCCAACCCCCTTTGTTTCCCAATCAGGAAGAGAAGGTGGTGTTCCAGAGATATCTGCATAGTGTTGGTGGGTTTGGAAGGAGAACCAGTGATTGATGGACTGCTGTTGCCCTCCCGCTCCTGCATATCAGCTGTGTCAGAGGATGTTGTTGTCCTCCTGGGCCTTTCTTCTTCAGGAGGAGTAAAATGGCACTTGCTTTAAGCGACCTTTTGGAGAAAATGATGAACCCTGTTCCTGTTCATTTAAAGCTGCCCTCCCATCACTGAAAGTATGTCCAAGCTTTCATATATATCTTCGTTCAAGCCTGTCACCTCCAAGTCCCTCCAGTTCCTCCATTCCTTCCCTCCCCTGCAAAGTTATTGTCTTTGTGACTCAACACAAACAGATCATTGTTATGAGTACCTCATTCGGACTGTGCCAAGGCAGTGGGTCGATACTGTAGTCTCCCTAAACGGGGTCCATAGTGTTGAGTTCAACATTAAAGAGGAAGAAGATGAATCCATAGAGAGCTGGACTTAGACCACTGCATAGACCTCTGATTCCTATGATCATCACCTGAACCACACCTGTGAGGGAAGGAGGTATGTCAGGTTATTGGAGATATATTAAATAGAGAATGTGGTAGTTCATTTATTTCACTGTTTTTCCTCGTAATACATATGTCCATCAGAGAAATCTTGTGTAAAACAGTGACCTACTGATCCTGGAAAGTAGCCAGACAAAAAGCAGAGAAAAGAGAAAGACAAGGTTTTTCTTGGTCACCTTGTTTATCAGGATCAGCAGACTGTGATACCAGAGCAGAAACAGCTGGGAAGGCGATGGAGGACATTGCTGCTATAGCACCAGCTGTCCACATCATTCTATTAATAAAATGCACAAACATCGTTAAACATGTGTATGTTTAATGTCTCTTTGAAATTGTTGATAACATTTGTCATTGCTTTGAGTATCTGACATCGGCTTACGAGCTACAGAATCTTGTCATTTCAGTATCTAACTTCTGCTGTAACACTAAAATCTCCAAACAAAGTAAACGGGTGTATCTCAGGAATCTTATCTGAGGCCTTTGTGAAAACCAGGTTGTGGTCTATCTTTAGAAAAAAAAATTATCTTGCAAAACACAAAAGGATAGCAAACAAGTTAGAAGCAGTTGTGGCTCGATGGGTGGGTGCTGAGTCTTTCTGGAAAGGCATCGCCACAAAGCCCAACGGCCAACTTGCCTCTTTGAGGAAATCTAAGTTTTTCTAAGTCTAAATTATGATATACTGTAAACCAAGACCAGCATGGCCCCAAATCATCACCAACTGTGGAAACTTTACAGATGGTGTGGAACAATCATTCATTTTTTCATTCATCTTCAACCGCTTATCCGTTTCCGGGCCGCGGGGTTGCTGGAGCCAATCCCAACTCACACTGGGCGAGGGGGGGGTACACCCTGGACAGGTCACCAGTCCACTGCAGGGCCAACACACAGAGAGAGACAGAGACAAACAACCACTCACACTCACACTCAGACCTACAAACAATTTTAGAGTCACCGATTAACCCAAACAATGGGAGGAAACCGTAGTACCCGGAGGAAACCCATGCAAGCATATGTCAACTACACACAGAAATGACCCAGGCCCAGGAACCGAACCCGGGCCTGGGCCCGGGAACCTGCAACCTTCCTATTGTGGGGCAACAGTGCTAACAACTATGCTGCCATGCTGCCCCTGGTGTGAAACAGGCAGGAAAAAAACAAGGACAACAACAGTCAAATGGATTCCACTTTGTCCAGCTTGTGAGGTCAGGAGAGAGCACTGCAGCAGGAGGACCAATGACCAAAGGGATCCTGGCCTCAGCAAACGACTCATAGATGAAAGTAGACCTCAAAAAGCAGCTGAAATTCCCAGAGGAAATAGCCCAGACCAGTCTCAGACTTGTTCTCTGGTCTAGAAGTACCAAAAAGGTGGTGCTCATGGAGCTAACAGTACCCTGGGAAGAGATGATGGAGGCACATGAGCGCAAGGTAAAGAAATATCAAGCCCTGATCCTCATGAGCCAGCAAAATGAATGGAAGGCCTTGAACCTACCCATGGACGTCAGCTGCAGGGGTTTGCTGGTCAGTCACTCTGGAGAGCCCTTGGGCTTCTGGGGAATGAAGGGGTGGCATGGCATATCTTAAAGGAAGTTTTTTCCTGCCACTGTCGCAAAGTGCTTGCTCTTGGAGAGATATGTTGGGTCTCTTTAACAAGTCCATAAAGAGTTTGGTCTGGACCTGCTGTATTTGTGGCCTTGATGCCTTGATGTAACTCTGTTATGATGTAGTACCTTGGAGAGACATAGCACCAAAATGCACTATGCAGAGAATAGGGTGTAATTCTTTGGGCAATTTTCTGCTCAGAACCTTTGGGTCCCACAATTCATGTGGATGTAACTTTGACTATGTTCATGTAGGTGCTACCTGTCAAAGTTCACCCTTTCATGACAGTATTCACTAATGGAAGTGTCCTCTTTCAACAGGATAATGCTTCCTGCCAAACTGCAAAAAATGGTTCAGCAAGGCTTTGAGGAACAGCAATCAGATCAAGGTGTTGACTTGGCCTCATAATTCCCATGATCTTAAGCTCACACTCAGAGGTCTAGTGTAGTCCATGCCTCGATGGGCCGGGCTGTTTTGGCATCCAAAGGGACCTACTCAATATTACACAGTTGTTCATATATTTATGATTGATCATTGGTGTATGTCACTCCATAAAAAGCAAATTCTAACTGATAGGGCAAAACCAATAATACATTTTTATGACAATAGGTAGCTTTTCTAATTGTGGCTTATTGCTAAACATTTTAAAATACAACTACCCAATCTCATAAATTTAGCAAGATTATTTTACCAAGATAAGATTATGAGTTTAGAGTGAATGGACTGCATTGCACCTTTAACACATTAGACCATATGAGAACTGTGCAGGGATTTACAGTGGTCAGTGGCTGGTCCCTGCTGCGGTAACAATTCACTCTCCAAAAGTTTAGAGATTACACCAGTCCAATCAATATAATCTTAAACAGAGACCAAAAACACACACTCAGATCTCACCATGGCTCTGATCCAAAGCCATACCAGGCCAGCTGAAGAATTTGGAAGCCCAAACCCAACAGAACAGTGTTCTTATTGCCCAGTGTTCTCATCAGGAGAGTGAGGAAAAGAGTCTGAGCAGAAAGAGAAAAGAAAAAAATTTGATTAAATTTTTATCATTTATTTATGACAATAATTAAGATTTGTAAGGATGAGTGTATTTCATTATGTGTCCTTTTAAACTTTACATTGAAGTATTTTACACTGACCTCAGATTTGTGATATGGCTGACAAAGACGCAAATAAAAATGGAAATGTATAACGGGTAAATCTACTCTGCAGCGATTGTGCATCTGTTACCTGTGCTATGATGGATAGAATGCCCACCACTCCAATAAAAACAGCAATTGTTTATGACCTGGATTGACGACTGAAGTTATTAATATCGTGTCATTCTTGGCAGGTGTTAAAAGATAAAAACTATCTGTACACACAAATGTCAGGGATGTTGTAGACATATTATCGTGTTATGAGCAAACTCCAACATAGAAATATTGTTAAAACCATAATTTTGATCTTCTTTTGAGGTATTTCTACAGTTCTACAGTACATAATGCTGAAAATTACCACGTTGTTATTAAGCATAGTGTGTAAATGCTGTTTCTCAAATGCTTTATGTTCATGATGCACATGTAATTCATAATGAATTTCATGATTAATCTAATTGGAAGATTGTGGGTTCCATGTGTGTAAAATGGCTTCAGCTTCCAAATTTTCCCACAACTTTTTACAGAATAAGATAAGAGATAAGATAAGATAAAATAAACTTTATTAATCCGGCATTGGGGAAATTTACTGTCACAGCAGCTCCACAGTACGACAGATATGAAAAAGAGCGCAAAAGAAATAGATAAAATATAAAATACATAACATAAATACACTATATACATAAATACACTGTATACATAATAATACACTATATACATCTCCATATATGCCTCCATATATACAGATATAAAAATAGATATAAGGGAATTAGATAATGGATAGGTTAATCAATTATTAATGTATTACATGCAAGGCTTAAATTTAGATTCTGATTTGATTTGACCTACAATAAATTCATTTGGAATAACATGAATGTGAAATGGCTCATTTTACAAGATTTCACCACCACATTTGCAGAACTAACAAGAGTGAAGTCTTCTTTTTTCACAAGCGGATGGTGTTTCCTTTAAACTCTGAAGTAAAGGCAGACAGTCAAATTAACTTTCTTAGGACTCAAGAACCTCTTCTAATGACATGAAACAAATCCCGATTGTTGCTATTTCTGATTAGATGTTATATACTGTATAACATGTTGATGTGTCGTGGTAATATGTTGACTCACAAACGTGTTGTTTTGAACGACCAACTTCTATGAGTGTTGTCATGAAGAGAGCTACACAATGTTTATCATGAGATTTGCTTGTAGGAACAACACTCTTGTGAATGTCATACATTGTCTTTTCAAAAGACAGGAAGCATTTGGAAAACTATGAATTATGCATATAACATTGTATAGCATTAAAATTGACATTTTCATTGATAAATTCTAAACATTTCTTTTTGGGGCCTTTTTGGCTGTATTGGATAGGAAAGCTTGAAAAGTGACAAGAAATTGGGGAGAGAGATGGAGTGGGGAATGAAAAGCTGCAAATGACACTGGCTGGAAATGAATTATTACTTAATTATTACTTGGCAAATTAATTGCAATTTATCACCAAATAGATATATCCAAAAGAAGAGCATTACTCACGGCAACAGCTCGAACAGATAGACCGTAACAACAGCAGAATCGCTGACCTTCCCCTTCATCACCATGGTTCTCAAGAGTTACAAATGTACAAATATACAAAAACCCAGTGATTGCCACCATCCTCTCTGCCCGGTGCAAAACCCTGGAGGCTACAGATTCCCAACTAGAACCTCGATTTTTTTTCACCAATCTGGCACAACCCAGACTTTGTGAATAACTTGTCAAAAATCGGCTGAACTGTTCTCTCAAACTTTCACTGTATGCACTGTCTACGTTTCTTTGAGTCATTTCCTCTGTTGGGACCCTTTCCTGTTAGAACTTAACCTTTTTTCTAAATCCCTTCACTGTGTTTTCCATGTTTATGTGGTGTCTGTGCTCCTGCTGGGTGTATTCTCTCACCCTCCGCCTCCTCTTTGCTCTTCACACACCTGCCAACTCCTTGATTGCCACCAGCCAACCTGCACTGTATTAAAGCCTGCGTCAGCTCTCCACTCATCGCTTGACCTGTTAGATCCATAGGTCAGAAGTCTCCTCCCCAGACAGCTTTGATACATTTAAGTTTATCAGTGCTTCCTATTGTATACTATTCAGTGTGAGACATGACTGAGAAAAGGCTTGTGGTTGATTGAACAGAAGATCTGGAAGAATACAGTTGTGTAAGTAAAGTCCGATCCCTTATCAATTCAAATATTATTAAAAGATTTGACCAAATGTTTTCATCACTGAGTTAAATTCCTGTTGTTTAATGGTATATTCTGCCAATATGTGGACACAAATGTTTGATTCGAGGACATGGACTTCAAATTGTGGCTTTAAATAGAAGCTATGATAGCAATAGTACTAATAGTGTTAGGAATTGTCATAATGGTGCAATTGTAGGAAACACTGCTTTAGTGAGAAGTGTGCCTCACCTGTCTCAGGTAGAGAAAGAAGCTTGAGTACTGCCCAGCCTCTGGCAGGTAAGACAGGAACACCGTAATACAGATCAGTAAGACAGCTGGGTCCTGACTGACCTTTCTCAGTGACTGAAGGAGAGGGAGAATCTGGCAGAGAGGGTGAAAGAGAGGCAGGAAATCCAATACTGGTAGTGTAACATTATTTGTACGTAATAAAAGGGTCAATGTTACTGGTTGTAAAATGCATATGGCTAATCCACTAAACTAATTTTATTTTACCATCACCTTTTGCTGCTATAGTCTATTAATCACAGTGATTCCACACCACACCCTGATTCTTACCCATCTATATTGCTCTAAATGGAACCATGATTTAAAAGCTGAACATCATGTTGTATTGAAACAGTTGAACGAGGGCCTCGAATTGGTGAGGCTCAAACGAAATCTCGTAGTAATAAACAGAAGGCTAAAAAGATATGGTTGGTGCCTAGTTATTTTCAGAGCCTGGCTCTATTCCCAAACTGGTTCTGTTCCTCAGGCTGACTAGAATCTTTGTTATCGCTTTTCAGCTCATGTTTCTGTTTATTTATTTTTTTCACTGATCTATCCAATAAAGACATCAAAGTGATCAAAAATATACACAGTAGGAAAGCGAGAGGTCGAGTTATTGAGGGGAGATAGATCTCCACTTGGTGGCTTCAGCAAGGAGTACAATGCATCATGGCTCCCATCGAAAGATTACATGAGGTGTAGCAGCAGGGCTGCCAGAAAAAAGGCTGAAGAACATTGACCTCATTGATCTAAAGCAGTGTTTTCTCAAATAGTGGAGTGTGCCCCCCTAGGGAGGTGTGGTGAGATGCCGGGGGGGTGTGTGTGACCCTGGGGAACAGGCTAAGGTCTTAGCTTTTTCATTGCAGCACCAAAACAAGGCGTAATTGCACACCTGCTACAGTAGGTGGCAGTGACGCTTTCATGGCATGTGCCATTAAATGCAGGGAAATGAAGAAAGACTGGAGATATATGCAACAGTCACATTCATCTTGTTGGTTGAAAAGTGTTTAATGCTTACAAGGATTTAACTTTTTTGAAGTTAATGCAAATTGATGTACTTTTAATCTTTTCTGAAAAGGCACTCAAACTGAAAAACAGAGTTAATAAAGAAAATGTTTTTGTAAGTGGATCTGTATTTTTTTTAAAGCATACAATGTTATGTAGAGGTGTACTTTTAACAATTCTATAAACAAACACAATATTACAGTATTATTAGTATAGTAACACTATACTACAAAACATATTGTAGTGGGGATGACATTTTTACTGCTTCGTAGGGGGGGCGTAACAGAAAACAATTGAGAACCACTGATGTAGAGAGAGTTTGTATGAGCAGAGGGGTGACTTGAGAGGAGTTTGGGGTTGAGCACCAGAGCAGATATTAAGACAGAAACAGTTTTTGGGGTTTACACCTGATTTTAGTTTTGTTGGCCTCCTGAGTCACGCTTCTCAAGACAGGCAGCAGCTGCTACACGGACGCAGTACATCCCCTCCGCCTTAAGCTGGGTTTATACATATCTATTTTGCCCCCATTCCAGCCCTGACCTATTAAGCCTGGACTTCTCTGGACCTCTGGGGCTGATCTGTGGTATTTGGACAAAGACATTAGCAGCAGATTCCTCAAGTCCTGGAAGCTGCAAGGTGGAGCCTCCATGGATCAACAACAAGTAGGCTCTAGTTCCATAGCTTTTGGGTAAGTGAGCATGACACACTGTCACACTGAATATTGATGTGAAATAGAATTGAAATATTTGATCAGACTGATAGAAAGTTGTTTTTTTTACTATTTGGTTTTGCAAGCATAACAATTACTTTCTCATTCATTAAATTTGGGAACAAAATATCAACAACAATCCTCACCAGTGCAGCATGGCCACACAGTGATTAGCTCTGTTGCCCAACAACAAGAGGGTTCGGTTCCCAGGCCTGGGATCTTTCCATGTGGAGTTTGCACGTTCTCCCCGTGCTTGCATAGGTTTTCTCCAGGTACTCTGGTTAAGTGGTGACTCTAAATTGCCTGTAGGCCTGAGTGTGAATGTGAGTAGTTATTCATCTCTGTCTGTCTCCATGTGTTGGCCCTGTGATAGTCCAGCGACCTGTCCAAGGTGTACCCCGCCCTCACCCAATGTGAGCTGGGATTGGCTCCAGCAACCTGTGACCTGGAAATGGATAAGCGGTAGAAGAAGAGTGAATGAATGAATGAATCCTCACCAGACCTTAAGCTGTACTCCTCTCTCTTTCCATTGTCACATCGGCAACGTAGGCAAAGATGACTGACAAGGTGACAGCGAAAGCTCCAGACATGGAAATCATAGTGAAGTACCACCTGAAGAATAAGCAGGTGTGAGGAAAAACTTCATTTATCTAAAGAACCTGAACTAAATGTTTTGTGAGCGAAAGAAAATTGAAGACTTATTTAATCATGTTTTTAATCCAGTAGCTTGTGATCACTTGACAATTGATCATGGCACAAACTAAGAAAATGGAACGCTGATGGAAATATGTATATTGTGATATTCTGCCTAGTTTGTGTTTTCTAGGTGGCTACCACTTCCTGTTTTATTTTGGTAGACTTAGGTCTTCTGTATTTGTCTAGTTTTACTTCCTGTTGTTTCCCACCAATTGAACAAGATACTGACACTATAAACTCACTATACTATACTATAAACTTTAAGGCAGTTGGCTCTCAAAGCTGTATTTTGCCATTGAGACCCAGAATCATACAAAGAACTTGATATTTATATCTTTGAGGGAAGATTCATGCAACTACAAAACAAAGAAAATCAGTCTGCTATATATAATGGGTGTTTTTTTGTTACTGACAGCAAAGATGTCTCTTGTCTGAAATGAAGCTTGCCACATTTAGACCCTTGGTTGCCACTCAATCTCTGCCAGATAGTCCTTGCCACCTTCCTGTGTTCATGCTTGCCAGCCTGTTTTCCTGTTATTGCTTACCTGGTTTTTGACTCTGCCTAGACTGAAATAAAAAAAAAAATATATTAATAATAATATATATATATATATATATAAGCCATTCGAATGGCTTCCTCCTGAGTAATGACTGACTCTGTATAGATCTCTATACAGAGACTACTGTTCTACAGAGGCACCTTTGAGAGCATTCTCACATATTGCATTTCATCCCGGTTAGGCAACAGCAGAGCTGAGAGACACAATCTCAACAAGATGTTGTGCGTGACAAAAACAACAACAAAAAAAAAAAATCATTGGTGTCTAAGTGCCACATCTGCAGGACATTTACAAAATGTGCTGTGTGCACAGAGAAGATGGCATTTTAAAGGAATCACACACCTCTCTCATGGCATTTTCACACACATGAAGTTAGGAAGAAGGTATAGAAGCATCACAGCAAGAACCTTTCGGCTTTTAAACAGCTTCTTCTCAACAGTGATTAGACTTCTGAACAAATGAAATTTGGATTTATCTTACTTTATTGACTGTTAATCTGCTAATTAATAATAAATATTATTAAAGTTATAATTATTTACAAACATTTAAATGTTGTCAGATATCTGATACACAGTAAATAGAGATCTTGGTCATTGTGAATTTTACAATTTGAAAATTTTTTATTTCATTTTAACAATGTTATTTTATTTGTTTAATTTTGGACCAAATCTTACAATTTGTTCCTTTTTAAATATCTGAAATGTTGCAGTTCCTACCTTCACACCCTGGATGAGTCCATTCATCAGGAACATGTGCTGCGGAAATGTTTCATGTAAAACCTACAAAAATGGAAAACAATGATAAAACTTCCAAAAATACCAATTACCAATAATATAATGTCAAAGTTCAGAGCTTAATGGATGGATCGAGATAAAGAAGCTATAGTGACTAACAGTACAATAGAATTAGTGGCAAAAAAATAAGTTTCTGATGCCACCCAGATGCTTCACTTCCAAATGTCACGTTATCTTTACAGTGTTATTGCTGTTTAATGATTTTCAAGTGTGTTCTTTTTCTCTCCTTAGACTAGAAGCTCAGCTCTTTCTGACAAGCAGTGATTGGTCCATGTTTGAAACTTACTTCTGTCAAATACTCAGGAAAAAAGTTAGATACATTACGATATGTTTTACCTTTTGACTTGAGAATGTGAAAATTCATGAATGAATACAAAATTTGTGATTCTTATCATCTAATGCCTGGCCTTCTATATAAGGGAGGTGTAGCCAATATTTGTCCTCATCACCCTACCACATAGTGATACTCACAGTGAGCATGGGCGTGGTAAGTAAACCCCAGGCAAAGAACTCAAGGAAGATGACCACAACAGCATGATACACGCTAGGCCTGCTAATACCTTGCTGGGGCTAAAATAAACATACACACCAACACACATTGTATATTTTATACTAGGCAGTATTGTAAAAGTACACTGCTCAAAAAATTAAAGGGAACACTTAAACAACACAATGTAACTCCAAGTCAGTCACACTTCTGTGAAATCAAACTGTCCACTTAGGAAGCAACACTGATTGACAATCAATTTCACATGCTGTTGTGCAAATGGAATAGACAACAGGTGGAAATTATAGGCAATTAGCAAGACACCCCCAATAAAGGAGTGGTTCTGCAGGTGGTGACCACAGACCACTTCTCAGTTCCTATGCTTTCTGGCTGATGTTTTGGTCACTTTTGAATGCTGGCGGTGCTTTCACTCTAGTGGTAGCATGAGACGGAGTCTACAACACACAAGTGGCTCAGGTAGTGCAGCTCATCCAGGATGGCACATCAATGCAAGCTGTGGCAAGAGGGTTTGCTGTCTGTCAGCGTAGTGTCCAGAGCATGGAGGCGCTACCAGGAGACAGGCCAGTACATCAGGAGACATGGAGGAGGCCGTAGGAGGGCAACAACCCAGCAGCAGGACCGCTACCTCCGCCTTTGTGCAAGGAGGAGCAGGAGGAGCACTGTCAGAGCCCTGCAAAATGACCTCCAGCAGGCCACAAATGTGCATGTGTCTGCTCAAACGGTCAGAAACAGATTCCATGAGGGTGGTATGAGGGCCTGACGTTCCACAGGTGGGGGTTGTGCTTACAGCCCAACACTGTGTAGGCGTTTGGCATTTGCCAGAGAACACCAAGATTGGCAAATTCACACTGAGCACATGTGACAGACGTGACAGAGTCTGGAGACGCCGTGGAGAATGGTTTGCTGCCTGCAACATCCTCCAGCATTACCGGTTTGGCAGTGGGTCAGTAATGGTGTGGGGTGGCATTTCTTTGGGGGGCTGCACAGCCCTCCATGTGCTCGCCAGAGGTAGCCTGACTGCCATTAGGTACCGAGATGAGATCCTCAGACCCATTGTGAGACCATATGCTGGTGCGGTTGGCCCTGGGTTCCTCCTAATGCAAGACAATGGTAGACCTCATGTGGCTGGAGTGTGTCAGCAGTTCCTGAAAGACGAAGGCATTGATGCTATGGACTGGCCCGCCCGTTCCCCAGACCTGAATCCATTTGAGCACATCTGGGACATCATTCTGCTCCATCCACCAACGCCACGTTGCACCACAGACTGTCCAGGAGTTGGCGGATGCTTTAGTCCAGGTCTGGGAAGAGATCCCTCAGGAGACCATCCGCCACCTCATCAGGAGCATGCCCAGGCGTTGTAGGGAGGTCATATGGGCACGTGGAGGCCACACACACTACTGAGCCTCATTTTGACTTGTTTTAAGGACATTACATCAAAGTTGGATCAGCCTGTAGTGTGTTTTTCCACTTAAATTTTGAGTGTGACTCCAAATCAAGACCTCCATGGGTTAATAAATTTGATTTCCATTGATCATTTTTGTGTGATTTTTGTTGTCAGCACATTCAATTATGTAAAGAACAAAGTATTTAATAAGAATTTTTCAGTCATTCAGATCTAGGATGTGTTATTTTAGTGTTCCCTTTATTTTTTTTGACCAGTGTATATGTCACACATTTTAATATGCACTACAACTTTAGTCATGTCACCTTTAGAAATACTCTACTAGGCTCTGTGATTGGCTGCAAAATGGACGCTCAGGAGACGTTGGTGGAGAGGGGGTCACTAAACAAACGGCTGTCCGTCATCAATATTCCTGACCAACTTCTTCAACCAACAGTGGAGCAATTTTTCAAACAGACTGTTAGAGCTTTATTGACTTTGCAACAGGTAGAGGAAATCTTTCTTACCCCAAGCCATAATATTCTCAAGTCAGTCAGTCTGTCTGTCTATCTATCTAAAGTAAGTTAAACATTACATTTAAAGGGGTACTACACCAATTTTACAGATGATGTCATTGTGGTTATTAGTGCTTACTCTGTAAGAAAAAAAAAAAAAAGGTGAAATGCAGCCTCTGCAAAGGTGAATTGCACTAGGACATCATATGCTTTAGATATGGCTGTTGTCCACAAACAATGAAACTAAGGCTGAAAAGATTAGCCGATACTGAGGTAATAATAACAAAAAATATATAAATAAATAATAATAATAATAAATTGTCTTTAAGCACCTTTGAGGACCCCCAAGGACACTGTACATTCAACAATCAGAAGACATCAATGGATAAAATCAACATAAAATAAGTATTAAGTACAATGAGTTTGTATCTAATGACCATTATGGGGTGACTCCACTGGTCAGATTATATTGATAACCCTAACCCTTCTTTGTGAAATGGCTCTACTTTTGATCTTACAGTCTCTGTCTCTAGGTTCAAGTCTACTTCAATACAACTGGAATTTTTTTAAATAATGGTCCCATTTAGAGGAAAATAGACCATAATGCACGGAATGCATTAGGGCGTGGCTACCATGTTTGTCACCATTGCTCATAAAACAAAGCTATAACATTAGGGCCATAGACTAGGCATAGTCACACATGTGCAACCATAATAACCCTAAAATAAAGCACAAAACCACCACAAAACATTACATAAGATCCACCCCTCACTCCTCCTCAGCGCCAACTACTGTTCAAACTATGGTATCTCCTGGTTTCAAAAAAATCAAGAAGGCCATATTGCAAATTAAAGCTTCAAAAAGGCAGTCCACATACCAATGGATATCAGAGTGTGCTGCCACATGGTGTCTCCATGAAACAAATCAAATATGGCATCAAATAGAATGATGGAAAATGTCAGATTTAGTTTTCTGTGACTGTGAGAATCATGTTCTTTGATACTTGCAATGCTTTCAATACAATCCATCCTGCACCGAAGAGGGTCAAACACTCAGGTGTGAAACACCACTTCACATCGTGGATTGAGGCCTACTTCACTGGCTGTTGACACTATGTAAGGACATGGGACTTTGTGGCTATCTGCAGTACAGAGACCCCACAGGGAAGGGCTCTGGCTCAGTTCCTTTTCAACTTCTACACTGCACACTTCTCCCAAAGTTCACCCATGTATCACTAACAGATGTTCTCTGATGAGTGATCATTGGACTTGTCACAGATGGGGAAAACAGGGAGTACGTAAGACTTTGTGGACTGGTGCCAGCTAAACCCCCTCTGTGAGGTGACATGCAAAACTCTACGCAGGACTGACTGAACTAGACCAAACACAACAGAGGATCCGACAAGGAGTGAACAGAAAACCAAGACTTAAATACAAACTGAACTAACGACAAAGCAGAGAGGAGGTCCAGAGACAGGGGCAGGCAGGGAGCGGATTGGCTGGGAAGACACAAGGAGGAGGGAGACAACAAGACAGGTGAAACAGATTAGGGCAGGGAAGGCAATCACACAGGTGGGAAACTTGACAGGACAACAAGGATAAGACAAGGACTTCAAAATAAAACAGGAAGTGACAACAAAACTACACTGACCCTAACACAAAGACACAAGGACTGACTGACTGACCCTGACATTTGTAGCATCAGACATGCTACTTTATTAAGTGGTGGAAAAGAAGTTAATGCTGGGTCTGATAGAAAGATGTCAGAATAGTGTGTTGTGTATGGGGCTATGTAGTTGCAGCTCTGTAATGGTGCTGTAAGGGTGCCCATGCTGACCCCTGTCCACCATCAAAAATATCCTAGATTGAACACATGACCATCAGAAGTAGATCATGGAGGACGCTTACCTGGTCAAATGAAAAAGGTTTTCTTTTACATTGGGGGATCTGTTGGGTCTCTTTAAATAATTTAATAAAGAGTTTGGTCTAGACCTGCCTTATATGTAAAGTGCCTTGATGTAACTTTGTTATGATTTGGCTATACAAATAAATTTGGTTTGATTTGATTTTGACTTACATCAAGTGGATGGCCGGGTGTGTCTCTAATCTGGAAAATACAGGCACTAAGATGCACTATGGGAAGATAGCAAGCTGGTGAAAATTTTTTGCTGGGTAATTTTTGATCCTACCATTAATGTGGATGTTACTTTGATATGTACCATTGATATAAACATTGTTGCTTATTCCTAATCTTGGTTCCAGATACCACAGCACACCCTCAGCGGTCTAAAGGAATCCATTCCTCGATTGGTCAGGGCTTTTTGGTGCCAGAAGGGGAACCATCACAATATAAACCAGGTGGTCATAATATGATGGCTAATCTGTGATTTGTACGCACCATATTTTCAGCATTTTTGCTATAAACTGGAAGACATTATTGCTCAGTCGTCCATACTTGGGCTGCTCAATTTTCCTTTTGAACAACTAAGCATTTAATTTCCTTATTTCTTCAGCTTTCTGCTGTAAACACATATTGAGAGTTAAGCTTCCTTTGATATTTAATCTTTTTCTTTTAATTATTTAGTGCCTTAATTTTACTTTTCCAACTCCCCCCAAGTTATTATACAGTTTGGAAGAGTGTGTTAAATAATTACTGATAATAAACCTATCTTTTGAGTTACTTTGTAAACTAAGATGAATCCTAAGATGATCTCCCCACATTTTTAATTCAACTGCTCAAACGGAAATAGATGTAGTTTGCAGTAATGTAAAACATAAAAAACCAGCATACAGTGTCTCATAATTGAGGCATAGACCAGAGTAAGAGCATGTAAGCTATCTGTTTGTATGACATTATATTTTTACTGCCACATACACTCTATTCTCGGTGATATTGAAACAATGTCAATGCTGACATTGACAGGGATGTAAAGATGGACACTGACTGAGCCAATGGAGATAGGGGAGTATTGAAGCCAAAGTGTATTTCAGGCACAGCGTACAGGTAAAGGCTCCATGTAGACCACATCAGCATCATTGCATTAAGCTGTCTATGGGCCGCTTTAAATCTGCCAGATGGGATTCTGAATTTTGTTACATCATAGAGGCACTTATGAAAACACAAGAAAAAGCACGTTTCTGCACATTTTGCTGTGAAAACAACACTTTTCAGGATGAGCCATCCGTGATATGATTGAATCGCCTGTTCTGTGACATTCACTACGGGGCGGTTTTACAGATTATACCAATTTGATGCAGGATTCTGAGCGCGTGGTGCCCAGCCTACAGAATTAGAGAGTCCATATTAACCCCTTTCCCTGGATTAAAGCAAAATAGATAATCTTCTTTTTAAAAGACATTCACCCACCTCGTCTCCGTCCTTCATGACGATCTTCTTCACCAGCAGCACACGGCTGGTGCCCGCTGGTGGCTCCCCTGCCATCTCCTCACACCTGCCGCGGGTCACGAAGCATCCTAGCCGCGTAGACATCCGCGGTTCTCCCCGTGCTTCCATTATGTCTCCTTGTTGAGCCACAAATAGACTAAAATCTGTCAAGTTAAAGGATAATAGTTTATTATGAACTATAACAGGTATTACCCCAACTTCTCCTACAGTCCGATTGCGCTCAGTGGAATACCCACACTGACACACTGGACGGAACCAGCAGTAGACTTCCTGTTTGAGCTCAGCTTCTTTTCAGAACAAACCCTATAATATTTATTTCCCTTTTACGTTCTGGAGGAGCGAATTCAGAAAATAGGTCAAAGATTCTTGCAATCTAGTTAATATGACATATCAATTACTTTCCGTCCATATTCCATTTCATCCGTCATAATTTGAGAGCAATAGACCTAGCTATCTTTGTTCTCATTAACTATTGTAACAATATAAAAAAACATTTAAGATATAATCCCTCAAGTCTTTGTATAGTTTGTTTGTTGTCACTCTATCGCAGAGCCGACATACAATGACAAATAAACATTCACACTCACATTCAGCCTAAGGGCAGTTTAGAACCCACACAGTCACAAGGAGAACTTACAAACTCCACTAGAAAGGCCCCAGGGCTGGGAATCAAACCGAGAACCTAATGCTGTGAGGCATTAGTGGTAACCACCACCTGTTCAATGATGAATTTGTTGATTTTAACCCTGTTTAAAAACCTACAAGTTTTCCTTTATTCAGGGTTCCTAAAGCATTCAGATAATCTATGAGATACACACTGATATTTTAAATGTTCAAGGTTATTAAAAAACAACAACAAACAAAAAATGTTCACAAAGCAATATAAATAGGCCACCAAAGTAAAAAGAAAAGAATTCTAGCAGTGTTTTGTGTGATGATCATCTCATTTTCCCACAGACTGGACAGTTCCTGGGTTTTTGAGTCTTCATCTTTGACAGGCTTGACATTTATTTTGAAAGTCCATACGTTCTGCATCCTGTACTGGGGAAACTTGACGATATTGCGGAAAAGAGCGTTTCATCATAGGTTGTGAAGGATCCCACGCATGACCAGACTGACACGGGATGAAACAGTAAAGAAGGCTTTAGGTTCGAAACCTGGAAGACGATACAATGCAGTCTTGGTCTCAAGACTAATTATGAAGAGAAACCATTAAAATCAGACCGGAAATGAATATCGATTGTTAAAATGCAAAATAAGAAAGCAGTGCATTAGTACATTTGCAAGTACATTTGCAATCATTTCCATCTTATAGTTACAGATGCATGATTTACAACATCCTCCAGTTATCCTCCAGGCTTACAACCTAAGGTTAAACACTTTTCATCATTGTACTCTTTATTTTGATAATGAAACAGTATTCCGGTTTGTCACGTGTCAGAAGCTGTGGTTGTGTGTGTGTGTTAAAACAAGCTAGAGTAATGAGTAGTGATTGTGGGAAACGTGACTCCCTTACATCATTAGGCAGCAGTGTATCAGAAACAGAAGAGCAGGCTTAAAGCTCGTTTACACAGTCTACATCCCTTTGGCTACCATAGCTCCTAGTTGGCACAGCTAATATCACACATAAGTATTTATCTGAGTGGTAATTCAATCACCTGATAGACAGATTCAGAGAGGATGTTTCTTTCATTCTTTTATAAAACATAACCTCCTCTTATTCACATCAGAGTGTTTCAGCCTTAGGGAGAACCACAGCATTTGAACAAAGTTATATAAATGCTTTATTGTCTCCAGAGGTACCTGTGTGAAATGCCATCAGCTGATTTTTGCAGACAGTTGCAAAAATGACAAACACACCAGGAGTTAGTAAAGTCAATGAGGAAGAGCCTTCAATTAGATTAGATTAAATTTGGTTAGGATTATGTGTTCAAATCGCTTAAACCATGTTGCCTGAGATAATGGGATCTTTACACTGATGGGGGTCTTCAATTCATGGGTTGCAGGAGAGAGTCTTCAGCTGAGTGCAGGGGATCACGGGCTTCATAGAGGTCATTAGGTGGGCACCCTCCTTCATCAGTGTTTCAATGATTAGCCCCCAATACCTCCAGAGGGCTCATCGGCACCGTATGGCATCCCAGGTGTGCCCCTCTCTGCACTGGATCCCTTACTTGCCCAGCTGCTACAGCTGCTGCTTTGGGGCCCAGATACTGTCTCTCCTGTCCATTAAGAGCCTGCGACTTGACTGTTCTGCAGTACTGGAAAGGGAGTTGATGGCGTGCTGCAGAGCTTGACCTCTTCCATCCATGCTGTTCTGAGTCCATTGCCAGCTCAGAGTATTTGAGGTTCTTCCGCTCATAGGCCTCTTCAACAGATTCCTCCCAGGGAACAGTCAACTTGACTGTGAAGGCAGTGTGAAGGGAGGAGGACCAAAGCACGACATCAGGCCTGAGGTTTGTTGTGTCGATCTTGGCAGGGAAGCAGAGGCCTTCGTCCAGGTCCTTGTGGACTGAATTTGTAAGGGCTTCGTGTTGATTGCTCTTTCTGTTTTCGGATCCTCTATTTGTTGGTCAGTTGGCAGCAGTACAGAAGTCACTGATGATGGTACTTATATTTATAATGTTGTATACTGAGGTGATTAGATTGGTAACTGTGGCCGCAAGCCACCCAGGTTCTCCCCCAGCAATGACTACACCACCACTAAGATGTCAGCAAGACCTTTTATTTGGTTCTCTTTTCTTTATCTCAGTATTCCATGTACATCTCGTAGTCTTTACTTCTTCTTCTTCTTCCCCCCGCGGTGAGTGTCCTCTCTCCTGTCCTTGTTCTTCCTACAGCAGGTAAAAAGAGCCCCATTAGTACTCCTCAGTACAGCTGGCCTTAATCACTTACCTGGCGCTGGTCCTGCGGAGCCGGCCCTGCCCTGTCTCCCCTCCTACCGTCGGAGCCCAAATCACGCCTACCTCCACAGTAACCTTTTTCTCTGTTCTCTGTTTGCGGGTTCGATTCCCGGCCTGGGTCCTTTCTGTGCGGAGCTTGCATGTTCTCCCCGTGTCTGCGTGGGTTTCCTCCCACCATCCAAACACACACGTCTAGGTTAACTGGTGACTCTAAATTGTCCGTAGGTCTGAATGCGAGCCCGAGTGGTTGTTTGTCGCTGTTTGTCTTTGTGTGTTGGCCCTGTGATGGACTGGTGACCTGTCCAGGGTGTACCCCGCCCTTTGCCCGGAACATTGGCTGGGATTGGCTCCAGCACCCCTGCGACCCAGAAACGGAAAAGGGGTATAAGACAGATGGATGGATGGATGGATAGTTAGCTTATGTTGTATGTGGTACTCAGTTAACATTGAGTTAACATGCTCAGAGTGATGAGGAGATGCAGTAGTTAATGGTAATAGTACTGCAACGGGCTAGTATCCATATATATGTGTACATTTATTTACAGTAACGTGTATTTACTGCTGTGTACAAGAGCACACAAATATTTAAGTTTTGTAATTTTCTGTTATATTTTTCAGATACTCTGTACTTAAACTCAGTTGATGAATCTGAATGTTCTCTAACCGGAACCCTGTAGTGGTCAATCACTCTTAACCCAGCTTCAGAGGTCAAATCCTCAACAGGGGTACTGTTACATCTGCCCCCATGCTCTGTACTTCTTTTTGATGTGCATTTGATTGACTGACTAGAGTCTGGTGTGTGAGGACCAGTCTCTAGTCAGCTGGAACTGTTCAGCAATCACCGGAAGCCTAGTTTTGGCTTAATTCTGTTTGGACTTTGCATTTTTTGCCTTTTTGTTACCCTGCTTGGCTGAGAATAAAACTCGAAGTTTGGATTTATCCTGCCTCACTGTGTTGAGTCTGCACTTGGGTTCTAATTGACTCTTCACCATACCACATAAATGCTCGAGGTTGCCTTTTCATCTCTAGATTGATGATGCACATAGTCAGCAGTTGGTATGAGTTTCTTCTGTCAAAGCTACCAAGGCAACACAGTTTCCTTTTTTCTTTTTCTTATCTTTTTTTCTATGTGGATCCACTCTTGTCAACACTATGTTTAGAAGTGTTGCTAGTTTTCAATAAAACAGCACTAGAACAAGAAAACCAAGTTAACATCTTGATAAAAAAAAAAAACCTCAATAAGTAGGTCTCATCCTGATGATAACTGGAAAACATCTGAAGGGAATGGATTCCACTGATGCTTCACGATCCTCCAAATGTATTATTTATTACATTCAATTTGCATGAGAATATATAAATGTTTGTAATGTTACTCTAGTAACATTACATACTAGCAGGATTAAAGCAAAATCAAGTTTCTCAAGTTCACATTACAAATTTGTGTTCCGACTTCAGTGCGACAGTAGATGTGAAGATGGCATTAGCCAGGGGTAACTGGCTGGAGAGGGAGATGAGAGGCGAAGTCCCGAACCCTGGGTGAGTCACATTCTTCCTCTTACACATGAAAACTGATACATGTGTATGCTGTGAAACAAATTCCACTCCAACATCAACTGGGCTGGTGTGACCAGTTGCACTGACTTATATTGGGGAGCCCGTATCATTAGGACATACACTGATCAGCTACAACATTATGAACACTTGCCTGATAATGCATGGATCCCTCGTTTGCTGCCAAAACAACCCTTTAGCCACAGACTACACAAGACCTCTGAACTTGTGCTGGGGTATCGGGACCAAGAGGTTCTGCTGCTCATGGGTCTTTTGTAGGAACCTTTGATGGTGGACAGGGTCACCAAGGGTATTCTGATTGTTCTGCAGCTAAAAAGCCCCTATCTACTTGTACCTACCATGAACTGTGACGCTCTGTGTGTCCTGACACCTTTCTTTCAAAACAAGCATCAGGTTTTTCAGCAGTTTGAGCTATAGTAGTTCTGATGCATTGGACTAAATAGGCCAGCCTTCACTCCCCATGAGTGTCAAAGAGTCTAGGCAGCCCTTTACTGGTTTATTAGTTTTCTTTCCCTGGACCAGTAAAGACTAGATTCCTATTGTCCACCTGGACATTTCAGTTATTTTAACCATAAACATGCCAGAAAGTGTCCTGTAAGTGTTTTTACCCATTTTTCCAGAACACTTAGAACGTTTCATATCTGGCAGTTTACAGTATGTCGAAAGAGTGTAATAATGGTACAAAGGAACGGATTCGCCAACTTCCAGCAACAGCGCAGGTGGAATTATCATAATGACCTTATATTGGCTGTGAAGCGCAACTTCTCAGCTTTCAGAAAGCGTTGTTGTTTCTCTGATTGAGGCAAACATTCGCAAACTTACGGTAATTCGTGCCATTGTGCGAATGTGTTGCTAGTGGCACGCTCGGCTTTATAGGGTGAACTGGCCTCTCCTGAAATGTTGGGATGATGGTATCTTTGATCTTAAAATGAAATTGGCATTGGACCCGCCCCATCCTCAGTACCAGGCTTATGGACTTTTACGTTTTAAACTCCATCCTTTCCCAGTTGGCAAGTTAAACCAGGTCCACCAAGATCTATCTCCCCTCAGGTACTGATTTTAATAGTGAATGCTGTAATCAGTACCTGCTTAATGCCACATAACAGCACTGCAACCTGGCCCAGCTTCTGTGCCAACTTAGGTTCATTAGCGTTAACTTCACTAGCTTCCACCAGGTATGTTTACACATACCTAGCAATAAAACTATTTCTGATTATAATTTCTGATTGTGTGGATCATCCTACAGGCATTCATGAGGTCCAACCAGACGACTTCCAGATTGCCATTGTTCCTGTTTGCATCTTCAATGATCTTGGTGATGATAGTGGTGTGCTTGAGACACCCTGGTACCTTCTCACAGTGGATTTTTGCCTGCACATAGCCCCCCTCCCTCTCCAGGAAAACATCTAGGGAACAGACATTGAGATAGTGGACTCTTACAAGTACCTGGGTGTTCACCGGAGAAAGAACCTGGACTGGACTGTCAAGACTCAGGCAACATATAAGCAGGGCCAAAGCAGACTCCACCTGCTGCGGAGACTGAAGTCCTTCCATCATTCTCCTCCTCCTGTGATGCAGGAAAAGATACTGTTTACTGTTTACTGATACTTTGAACAGCCATCTGAGGCAAGATCTGAGTATGGAATACTTACAGCTGCCGGGTGTTCAGTTGTTTCAGTCGGAGGCTGAACGAGGCAGATGACACCATCAACAACTGTTGGGGGGGTGGAGATTTTATATACTTTTATATATAAGAAGTGTTATATATAAGTTTTATTTTTTAAAAGACACAAGTGTATACTTACATCTGATGTAGGCACTTGTGTCCTCAGGGGTGGCAGGCTCAGACGAGCTTCCCCCCGGGATGCCCTCAGCCACCGGTCGTTCACGGGCAAGGGCCAGCTCCTCAGCCTCTGTCAGAGGTGGTGGTGGCGGCCCTCCACCCGTTTTTCGGGCCTCTGCCTTCTTTCTGTTGGCTAAGCAGAACTCAAATGTTAATCTCTTTTTTTAAATTAATAGATTTTATTTCGTTCGTGTACACATCGTCACTTTTTAAATGACGTCAATAAAAATGTGTAAACATTGTATGATGTGTTAATTAGTGGGTATTAAATGAGATGACGTTAAAACAACATTTTGTTAGGGGTTTAAATTACTACTTGAAGTAGCCACTGAATTAATATTTACTTTGTTTAATAGCTGAAGTCAATTTAAAAAAATAAAATCAAAATCCAAGTGAGGTACAATGATAGCCCAGCAAGATATGCCTTACCTTTTTGAATGATGTTTTATATTTCATTTTTAACTGCTTCGAAGTACGCTCCTCCCCTGATGGATTGCACCTAAATGAAAATCAGAATTTATTTATTGGGGTGATATAACTGGATCTTTTTTTTTCTCGGTTGTCATGGTGACTCATGGTATCGGGGCTCCATTGATGATGGCTTTTTATAGTGGTTGTGCACGCGCGCTACTTAAGGTGAACATACTCAGAGTTGATTGAACCGACTCAGATCAGCTGTTCTGGAACCGGATACTCAGAGTTCAGGGATAGACTCAGAGTTTGTTGAACCTCCTACCTGGAATACCCCATCCGGTGTAAATGTTAGCAAACAAGATAACCAAAATGCTTAGCTATGTTTACAATTTAGGGCAACACGGCAGCATAGAGACCGAGCGCAGTGAAGCCCCGCCCACACCGGAGGGGAAAACAATCAAGAGTTCGCCATTGACTTTGTATTGTGTAAAAGTGTCTCTTGTCACTCTCCGTGTGCCAGCAAACACAAGCAAATGCCCAAAAGCTGCTGTGTGGTAGGGTGCACTACTAACAGAGTAAAGAACCCTGATCTAAGTTTTTATAAGCTGCCGATCAGCTATAAAATTATAACCACCTGTCTAATAATGTGTAGGTCCCCATTTTATTGCCAAAAACTGCCATCAGGGAAAAACTGTTTCCATAAAAAGTTGGACTTGTTCTGCAACAGTGTTTAGGTAGATGGTATGTGTCAAACTAACGTAAGTTTTTTCTAGAAAATGGGTAAATCATTGATTTATCAAACGCATTGCACATTCATGTAAGGGCAATAAATCAATTCATGCCATCTTTACAAAGAAGGTCTAATAGAAATTTGTAGAAAATATTCTTGACAAATTATGATAGCGGTTCATCCATTTTTCTTTTATTTTGATGGGTAAGACAATTCAATAGTAAATCTGATTAATACATTTTAACATGATAAAAGTAATTGCAGAAAGCAAAAGTCAGTACTGAGAAAATTTTTGTGTCTGTGTCAGGAGCTGAAGGAAATGCTGGACAGACATCACTCTCAGAATGAGGCGTGGCTCCAGGCCACAGCTGAGGAGAATGATCGAGAGAGGACGGAGCTCTGTAGATTCAGAATCAGTCAACACGAACACTCCCTAGCTTGCTGTGCCGACCTTAACCTTGATAAATAACTATTAACTCTGACCTAAACCAAAAGTTACCCCAAAACCCAAATCCAAGAATTACATTTACGGTTTTGGTTATTTGTTACAATATTGTTTGTGGTAGTCATTAATAGTCTCTGCTTTAGGCAAGCAGCCAGGAGCACTGCATAGAAGCTGAGTGATGTAACTACTATTGTGGATAGGGATATCCATAAAACTTCTTCTCAAAAGATACCCAAAGGGAAAAAAAAGTGAATGTCAGCTTAACTACATGTTTGATTTTGAATATTATTATTGTTTTTGTTTTACCACACTGTTAAATTGTGTCTGAACTGTTTACCTGCAGATAAGTTGTGCAGAGTTAAAAAACTGAAAATTGGCCATTTAGCAACAGATGTACATTCAAACTGTTCACAGCTTCTTTCTTTGCATAAGTTTTTAAGTGGCTAAAATGTGTGTTTCTCAAGGCAGCAGCCACAGCAGCAAATCACACAACTTCTCTCACAACTCCTGTTTATGGCAATGTTTTATTATCCTCCACATCCAGGAATGCTACGATGGATCCCTGGAACACAGCACCTTGAGCATGCATTAAGAGTGTTCCGCTCCTCCTCACTCCTGGGTTGATCTCTGGCTTTGAGGGGTCAGCCAGGCTGACCTCCCTTTCCCTCACAAGGGAGTGTGCTCTGGTACCTTGCCCAGTGTGCCCTGTGGCTCCAGGGGTCTGTTCGGAGTGTGGGGGTGGTGATTGCCAGCTCCTGCTGGGTCAACCTGTGGGACTCGGCCGTGTGGGCCAGCAGGCTCTCCAGCTTTTCCTCTCCTCTGCTGCCCCCTCCTCCCTCTGCCCCGCTCCCTCCCCTGCCTCATCATCTCTCCGGGCTCTCTTTGGCCTTGGGGCCCCCAGCGGGTGGGCTCTGGCCTGGTGCCCTGTGGTCGACTCTTTGGCGGCATTCCCTGTTTGCGACTGTTGGCTGTGGGGGCAGAGGCGGCCATTCCTTCTTTCTGATGTAACCAGGACCGTGTCCTGTGTCTCTGGTATGCTAGGGCCGGGGGTCTTGCGGTGGGAGGGGTGTCCATGCATCCGGGGGTGGAGCCCAGGCCTTCCGGGGGGGTGGGGGGGGCTGGCTGTGTCTTTCGCCAGCTGGCCTGTGCTAAGGGCTCCCAGATTCCCTGGGACCCCCTCCGCAGTCCCCTTGCACCCACATCACTCTTCACTCACCACACACTTTTCCCTATATAATTTCTCACAGGCTCATTTATGCACACAATATACACCAAACGTAAAAATGTAATGCACCAAACCTTGGGGGACGGACCGGGGCGGGCTGCAGCCCTCTGACTTGCCCCCACCCTCCTCTCCTTCCAAGGGGCTTCTCCTAGTGCATGGAAGATCTCCCTGTCCCACAGGCTTCTGTGTCTGTGTGGCTCGGGGGAGTGGGCACCACAGTCTCCCGCCCCTGCAGCCCTTTACGCCCTACAGGCGCTTTGATGTTGTCCACCCGCAGGGGCATTGCTTTGGCCCCTGGGTGGGCCTCTTTGGCCAGTGGGCTGTTGGGACACCTTCACCTATCTGGACTCCCATCTCTCCAGAGATCTACACAGAAACCCTCTGGACTCTCATAATCTTGGGTGAGGTGGCAGGAAAAGAACAGCATCATTCACTCCACTAGTCCCTTCCCTGCTTCCCTTCCCCTGTCCATCCTTCCACATCTTCTCTGTCCTTTGTTCCCCCTATATTCACTGAGGTGTAGCACTGCCCTCCCTGCCACACAAAGGTCATTTCACTCAATAAAGATGAACAAACTAGCTTCCAGGGAGGGCTGGTGATGGTCACACACACACATTCACTGAAATAATAAAATATTTAGCTGCAAGACTGTGTAGCTGCATCAATCTTATAAAAAGTTGACACACCTTGTGTTAAACTACGAGGGCAAATGCAGACAAAAAAATATACATTAAAAGCATTTATATGCAGTGTATTTCTTAGTATTTCTTTCAAGAAGTTTTTCATTACATGTCACATTCGCACAGTGCATCTCCCCCCAACCTTAACAAACTGCCCGAATGCCCAAGAGTACCTCAACATGCAGACTGGAGGACCTGGGTATCAATTCTTTGACTTTCTAATTGGTGGAAAACCGACTTTACTACCTGAGATACAGCTCCATCTTGATGGGGTGGGTTACATATAAATATGTAATAACACGGAGTAAAATTATTCTATGGTATAATTTTGATCAGTCCACCATAAAACATTTGGCCTTCGCCAAAAGAAAAAATACTTTTGTCATTGCTGATTTTATAATTTATTTAATTTACTTAAGTGTAACATCTGCATATGCGTCTTTTCCTGTCGTCTGTGTCTCCTCCGCTGTCGCATCCAACACCGGGACGGACCACTATTAAGCAAGAAAAAACAGCGTAATGCGCCAGTCTGTGCCCTTGCATTTCCTTTCAGTTGCACTTTTTGACATAGAGAGGCAGGGGAGGGGAGAGAGAGTGAAAACCGTCATGTTCATAGCAATATGATCGGGAGTAAAGACAAAAAGTCAAATAAAAGTGTGCTGTTTATTTACTATTTCATGTGAACGTCTATTCATCTCTTCAATGTTCTCAGTCTACGTCCAAATTATAATTCACTGTTACAATCCATATTTTCTCAGTTTCTATTAACTTAATATAAAATCATCCCTGTTAATAGATGGCCACCGTATGATATATATATTCGGAATTAATACCATAAATACCATAAAATTATACAACTACGATGTCCCACGCCAGTAGTGCTTTAACATCCTCATATTTGTTACTCCTCTACCGATAAGATTAAAAATGATGGATTAATTTCTTAATGATTTACTGCTCCAATTAAATTTTGGTGGTGATATCTTATAACAAATCTAAGATTTGTGTCTTTTTTGTTGACAGTATAGTTAGTTTGAGAGAGAGAGGTAAACGTACAAAAAGCTCTAACACATTTCAAAAACATCGGCTCTTTTTACATTTCTATTGCTGCCTTTCCTAAATAATTAATTGATATCCTTCTGACTTCAGTTATTTAAAACAAGTTGCTGTATATAATGTTCCTTTAAAGATGGTGGACACAGGATATAAACTCCCTCCTCTTATATTGTTTATTAGTCTAATCCCTTATTGTGAAAAGATTGACCGGAAATATCACATTTCCTCATGTTTAACTTAACTTTCCACGGTGAAATGGCTGAAGAGTCTCTGTTAGTTCCTGTGAAGTCGAAACGGGCTCTGCGGACAGACAACCCGCCGCTGTCCCCTTCGACCTCCATTTTTGAAATACAATAACGGTAAGACAGAAACAAACATGCACCGTTATGTTTGCTAGCTTGTCAGCCTGCAGCTACCAGCCACAAACAACACGGTGAGTGTTCGTTTTGTCAGCTGCGTTCTCCCGCTGACGGTAGGGTAGCGGGGGAGAGGCTGGGGAAGACAGCCCGCAGAAATGCTATTGGACATCCCCCTGATGTCTGCCTGTCACGGGCCCCCTCCTCACCTGATCTGGAGCACTAAATATTAGTGAGTTAAAAAGGCAAACAACATGGCTGACGCTGGTCCTGCAGAACCTGTTTGGCCGTTGTAAGTGCAGATGGTGACAGTATATTTATTTATTTTTGGCCTTGCCGGTTTGTTAGAATCACTTCACCTCAATTGAACAATAGAAAAAGGCAGAGGAAAAACGCGCATAATAGTTTTACTGTGAAAGCAGTGACAACATTTACTTCAGTCTAGTTTAGCACCGTTTTCTGTGTGCTGCATTCTGTCATTCTAACTCAGCCAATTAAGTAATTTTAAAAAGTCAAGTAGTTTTAAAAATCAGTGAAAAATATTTTGCTTCGGTCTAACCAAGTCAACGCTAACGTGTGCTGGTGATGGTCCTGATGTCACCTGCCCCCAGCTGTACTTGTGCGACCTGCCCCCTGCTCCACTGGAGTTATCTACAGTTATCCTTACTGTAGTTGGACTGTAGAGGGCAAAGTAAGGGTCACAGAGAGATGGAGGGCTGAGGGAATCCACATCAAAAGTTTCCTGTGTTTTACATATTTTTAAATTTGATAGCTTTGGCTTTCTTAAAATTTGATGTTATTATCATTATTATTCATAAAACTATTAATGAATTATCACTGGCAGCACAGCAGCATAGTGGTTAGTGCTGTTGCCTCACAACAAGAAGTTTGCGGGTTCGGTTCCCAGGCCTGGGGCCTTTCTTTGCAGATTTTGCATGTTTTACCCATGCTTTGCATGTGTTTCATCCAGTTACTCTGGTTCCCTCCCACCGTCCAAAGACATGCATGTTGAGGTTAATTGGTGACTGAAAATTGCCTGTAGGTATGAGTGGTTGTTTGTCTGTCTCTGTATGTTGACCCTGTAATGGACTGGCGACCTGTCCAGGGAGTACCACACCCTTGCCCAATGTGAGCTGTGATTGGCTTCAGGAACCCCTGCGACCCAGAAACGGATAAGCTGTAGAAGATGAATGAATGAATGAATAATTAGCACTGGTATGTAGCTGAGCACTAAAATACAGTGAGAGAGAACCTCATCTGCAAAATGATTGACTGCAGGCCGAATTAATACTCCTTGAAGTAAATGAAACCTATTGGAAATATTTGGCAGTCACTGTTAAAATAAAAAGACATGTTAGTTGTGTTATAGTTGTTGGTCCACAGAGCTTAAGTTGTAGCACTGTGTTAGCAGGGATATTCTGGGATTTGATTAGATCAATTGCTATTTGATGCATTTTTCAGTTCAGAGTTCCTTACAGTGTGGATGTTTTCGAAAAACAATTAATCTTTGAGCCTAGTGTGGAAGCAGACTCTCCCTCTCTGCTTGCACTACACTACAAGTCATACACTCAGCAGAATGATTTCAAGAGATGAATTAAGTCTTTCATGTACAGCACTGCTGGGGCCTTCATGACAACATGATTACTAGTCAACTTTTGCCCACAGCAACAGGAATGATATTGCTACCAGTTGTCTCTGCAGGTAACCAGTGGGTTTGAAAGAGGTCTTTTCACGGGGAAACTTTGCATGTACATCCAGGGTGGGATCAGATTTCATTCATTTGCAGTCTGGACTCTAATGGAGGGGTGAGGATCTCGTCTCTGGTCTGATTGCCTTTGGGAAGAGGCCGATCTGAGGGCTTTGGGACGGGGCTCACGGCAGCACCCACTGCTGCTGTTGCTCTTTGAGAGCTGCAGAGCGATGTGCGCTCTCACGTCAGTTTACACCATAAAATTCTCCATTAACACCAGAAACAGTAGCCAAATCTAGTGACAGAGACACAAAGTTGCCAACACTGGTGACGATAACGCCGATTGATGAGATCATGTTACAGCTTCAGCTGGCGTCTTTACTATCCAACAACTGAAGCTCACCTCATAAGATTTGTTATTCATGGATTCCTATGAAAATTCTGGTATATCAATTTTTAAATACAGGAAAAAGTGGCTAAAATGGTTCCAATTTGAAATGGATGTTGTACCCAATAGGCAACACTAGCCAAATGCACGGGGTTCAAACCAGAATCATCTTGCTATGAGGAAACAGTGCTGACCAAAACTTTCTGTACAACCACTGGAGGAAATAGCTATACCCGTGCAGTGAAGTGATCTGAATCCTGATATAACACAGAATTTATGAAAATTTATGATATTTTATTAACCCATTCTACCTAGCATCCTAATGTTGGGCAAAGGGCTTATCCAATAATACCCAACACAACTAACACAGCTGTGTAACGTGCCAGCATAGAACATGTTATCAGTGTATATGAACATGATTAATGTTCCAGGGCAGCACGGCGGCATAGTGGTGAGCGCTTTTGCCCCACAATAAGAAGGTTTGGTTCGGTTAGGTTCGGTTCCTGGGCCTGGGGCCTTTCTGTGCGGAGGTGGGTTTGTGTAGGTTTCCTCCAGGTACTCCAATTTCCTCACACCGTCCAAAGACATGCATGTTTGGGTTAATGGGTGACTCTAAATTGTCCGTAGGTCTGAGTGTGGATGAGTGGATGTTCGTCTCTGTTTGTCTCTGTGTGTTGGCCCTGCGATGGACTGATGACCTTTCTAGGGTGTACCTTGGCCAATGCGAGCTGGGATTGGCTCCAGCACCCCCACAACCCAGAAACGGATAAGCGGTTGAAGATGAATGAATGAATGAATTTTCTATTCAAAAATCAACATTATAACTTTTAGAAGTGCTTATATATACAGTTAGGCCCGGAATTATTCATACCCCCGGCAATTTTTGAGTTAAAGTTACTTTTATTCAATCAACAAGTTTTATTTTTGATTGGAAATGACACAAGATTCTCCCAAAAGAAAATAAGACAACATAAAAGACGTCTTTGGGGAAAAAAATTATTTCTCAGCGTTTATATAAAAAATTATTCTTACCCTTCTCAATAATCAATAGAAAAGCCTTTATTGGCTATTAAAGCAATCAAATGCTTCCTACAATTGCTGACCAACTTTTTGCATGTCCCAACTGCTATTTTTGCCTCCTCCAACTCTTTCAGGTCAGAGGGTCTCCCTCCCATCACTCTGATCTTTAGCTCCCTACACAGACTCCCTACACAGCCTCGGTGGTGATCCTTGCATTCTGTTTCACCTCTCACTATCCAACTCATCAGCACAGGTGTAACATTTGGCTTCCGACCACATCCTGTTTTTATACAGTGTGGAACGCCTTGTATTTTTCAATTATACTTTGCACTCTAGCAACTGGAAGCATTTAGACATGGCCTTATAGCCTTTTCCTGACTTGTTGGCAGCCATAATGTGCAGCTGCAGGTCCTCAGTGAGCTCATTTTTCTTAGCTATGACTGTCCACAAACCAACTGCAGAGAGCTGCTGGTTTTCACCTATTGAGTTGATTAAAACAGCTCTTCCCAATACGTCTGGGTAATTAGGATGCTTTAGAACAGCTTGGACTATCTGGAATGGTATAGAATCTTGTATTTTCCCATAGTCTGTGACAGTTTGCAAAGGGTATGAATAATTTTTGACATGCCAGATTTTGCTCATATGTAAATAAAAGCTGAGATTTTTTTTTTTCCCACAACGATGCCTCGAACACTTTCTTATTACTCACTTAAAACATGTTGGAAGCTTTCTAAACAGTCACTCTGAGTAGATGTTTGACTGGATGGAACAGGAGGTAAAGAATAGAGGTGGAGTGATTACTGTAAATACTCTGATTATTAAGTGTAAATCAATAATGCTATGCTTGCAATGACAGTTTTATTATTTTTTCAGAGAAAATGTAATGCTCTCTGTCATCCTCTGTTGTTTTAGCCCTGGACAGGTTTGTGTTGTAGCTGTGTGGCTGGCAGCGGGGCTGCCTCCCTGCCTCCAGATGAATGAAGAACTCCGCGGGACACAGAGACACAGCTGATACAGGTCAGAGGTCACCCTCACTGCCTGGGCAAACAGCCACTGACATGTCATATCATTAAACTATTAGTGTTTTTCCTGTTTGATTTTCTTTTGTTTCAATTACTTTTTATGAAAATCAAGGAAAGGTGCGACACAGAAAGAATTTCATATTAGCAAGCAGCAAGCGATTGTAAAGAAAAATTCGTGAAAAAACCCTAAACACAATAAGTTGATTGTGGTGAATTGCCATCATGGGGAGGGTCATGAATATCTTCATGAGTGACTTGTCTAGCTTGCCTTTACATGAGGCTGCATGACTATTGTCTAAAATATTCTGTGCCACGAAAGCTGTTAAACTTGTTCATATCTAGGCAGCACAGCGGCATAGTGGTTAGCGCTGTTGCCTAACAGCAAGAAAATCGTGGGTTTGATTCCCAGGCCTGGGGTCTTTCTGTGTGGAGTTTGCATGTTCTCTTCCTCCAAGTAATCTGGTTTCCTCCCTTAGTCCAAAGACATGCGTGTCTTAGTTAATTGATGACTCTAAATTGCCCGTAGGTATGAGTGGAAGTGTGAATGGTTGAACAGTGAATGGAAGTGGTCCGTCTTTGTTCTTTGTCTGTCTCTATGTGTTGGCCCTGCAAGAGACTGTCCAGGGTTTACTCCCCACGCTTGCCTGGAGCATTCGCTAGGATTAGCTCCCCCCACAACCCGGAAACAGATTATTAGTAGAAAATGAGTGAGAGGAATGGTCACTGAAAAAGATGTGGTCGGTGATTTCAGAATGTTTAAACCCCTTTTGTCATGGGAATTTTCATTATTTTAGCTCAGGATAATCGTGAAATTAAATTTTCCTACTGTTGTATGCTTAACAGCTCCATTTAAAAAAATTTGACTGTCCTCACAAATAAATATAAATTTCTTATCAGTTTTACAATGACATTTTAAAAAATTTTCTTCAGTAGACAGGCTACAGGTGGAAAATTAATAAATTGAGATTTGCCTAGATAAAGCTTTTTATGACAACCATGGTCAAAGTTCCTTTGTATTTTTTATTATATTATAAGACCACCACCTGTGACACTGCTTAGGATAATGGCAGAACTATACAGCCAGAATTGGCGGGGTAGGAAATCCCACCAATTCCATACTAATATGGTACTTGTGTAAATAATATTTGTTCAGCAGTCAAAATAAAGCAGTGGGATGTGAGACTGTAAGTCTGGCTATGACTGAATAGACTGAAACCAGTCAGCGGTAATGTACTGTCTGAGTAGAATTTACGAAACCACCATCATTTTACTTTTTGTTTAAAATAATTTGTTTGATAAATGTGCTGAGGTTTGTTTTTCTCTTCAGGGTATGCAGGTGTTTTTGGAAGTATGATGAAGAAAAAGAACCCCCATAAGTGAGTTTAATCTGTTTAATTTGCCGTACTTGAGTTGTAGCCTGAATAATCAAATCCGAGTCAGTTTATCTTTAATTATAATTTAGTTTTCTGGTTCCAGGAAATGTGCCTTCCCAGATTAGGACATCAAACAAATGATGAGATGAGATTACGCTGACTGTTGTTTTATGTCACTGTGAAGGAAACATAAGAGCAGTCTGGATCCAACTACTGAAGCTCTGTCTCAGCCACGACGCAACATTGTTGGCTGCAGGATCCAGCACGTATGGAAGGAAGGAGGAGGTCATGTGGTCTGGAAAGGAACAGTGCTTGACCAGGTAAATCAAAAGTTAAGTAATAACTGAATGAGTGTGGGATTAATGGAGGCTGCACTGGCAGACAGGCAGAGAATTTGTGTTATAATGGTGTTTGACATAATGTCCAAATCATACAGTCCTTCTCTAACAATACAGCAGTCCATATTAAAGATAGGGTGCTCATTTCGTCTATATAAACCTGTGCTGAGTTGTGTCCTTACTGCTACACAATTGCCTGCTTCCAGCAAAATGAAATATATACTGCTGTTGCAATCCATAATTACCCTTATCAAGGCCACTGAAGCATATATGCTTCCAAAAATCCCATCTTGCTTACAGCGTAATTGCTCTTCAATGGATTGACCTGGAGATATATCAATCTTTACAAGAAAATCACCTCTGACTAGCATTAATTGAATTAATCCTTTTACCCCTGGACTGGTGCATTACTGCTGCGTGTTTATCCATTGATTCTCACCCTTCACTTTTCCAAGTGCCATCTAAAATCTCTTCATCATCTTTCACAGGGGCCTAGCTATCTGTTGATTGTATACCCAAAGTAAATAGGACTAATTCTGAATTTTATGAAGAGGTTGCTCTGAGTTTGTTGCAGACAGAATAAAGAAAAAGAGACAAGGACAATAAGATAATTAGAGCATTAGAGGCTTTGGAGCAGAACAATGACCATGTGTGTAACTTGGTCATTCTTTTGGTCCTGCCCCCCTGTTGAAATTAAAAATAATTCGCTGAGGTTTTGCTGATTCTGAAAATGTAGTGCACTCCACGACATTTTTAATGATGGCAACTTAAGAAATATATGAAAATACCTTACTGTGGGTTTAAAAGGTTAAAAGAGGGAAATATTTGTTTATGTTAGTGCAATAATAATAATTTAATAATAATGATTTTTAAATTGTATGTATTTTAACCAGGTGCCAGTGAACCCAGCCCTCTATCTGATAAAATATGATGGTTTCGACTGTGTTTATGGTCTGGAGCTTCATAAAGATGAAAGGGTTCAAGGGCTGGAGGTGCTCCCTGACAGACTAGGTAAGACTGAATGTTGACAACATGCTATACACAAGGATAAGCCCTTTTTGTTTAACTAAAAACATGACTTCTCCTTTTGTGCATCCTTTTGAACAAATGCATGATTTTTTATCCAGCTAGTGGAAAGATATATATATATATGATAGACAGAGAGGAACAGATAGGTAGCCCCACCTTTCATTTCTATTATGCCTGTGTGGAGTGGGTGCTAATGGAATGCACGTAATTAAAATTAGTATTTATTTTTATGTTTGCAGCTAAATCTCGTCTGACAGATGTCAGTCTAGCAGATGCCATGATAGGTAAAGCAGTGGAGCACATGTTTGAGACAGAGGAGGGTCCAAAGGAGGAGTGGAGAGGGATGGTGCTGGCCCGTGCTCCCATTATGACCACCTGGTTCTACATTACATATGAGAAAGACCCTGTTCTCTATATGTACCAACTGTTGGACGACTATAAAGAAGGAGATCTCCGTATCATGCCTGACTCAAGTGAGTAAAGTTACTTTATTAAACTTTTTTTTAAAACAGGTGGGTATTATACTACTACTAAAAAGTCCTGGATGAACCTTCACTGCCTCCCAGAGCACACCTTCTCCTTTTGTGTATCATGAATATCTGGATTAACTGGGTAGTAGGTTTAGAAATGTGAATAGGAAGGTGAAAAGGATGCTGCCAAAATGTGACAATTTTTTGAAAGTAAATGCTTTGACAGTTAAAACTTTCTCATGACTCAAAAACAGGTTTAGTAGGCCTCCATAAAAATCATAAATGTTACGATGTATTTAGTGCCAAGTAGGTAAAGAAGAGAAAGCGTCACAGCCTCCTTCCTGATGATTTATTTATATGTACATCAACATTAACACTAACAATATAAAAATAAAATTGCGCAAAATACTCACAGACAAATACTCCCACAGGCAGAAGCGTTTCAAAAAACAACCTCAGCACTGACCAGTGCTCAGCAGTCTTACCAGTCTTACCTGTGAGTTTGTCACAGATTTTGGAGCAGCAGCATGTTGCAGACACCAGCGCAAACGGGCTTCACTATGGAGATGATACTGCGGTTCACTCCAAATAATTAGTCAAACATGGCATGCTGATTCTTGGAGCAAACACCTACTGACCACTGTAGCAGGGCCCATGCTCACAGGTGCTGCCAATCAAGTGCCATTTAAAAGGAATATAAAAAGGCTTTTCAAAGGTATAAGGTTTATTGCCAAGAAGCATTGTTACAACAAATAACAACTGCAGTTTCCCGTCCACAGACTTGATGATGAAATCATCAGCTTTCCTACCTGAAGTCTCCAATTTCCCAGAACAGGTTTTTCAAAGTGTATGAGGTGGAGCTGGCTTTAATTTTGAAGAGTCTGTTCTGTCTAGGAACTTACTTATTACTTTGTTCGTCCAGTACTGCATACATCATAATTGCCTTCTCCTTTACTCCTGCAGGATATGCTTTCACTAAACAGATTTTTGAACATGAGCGTGAACTGTCAGGATTTCAACAAAACCTCTGCAGTGTTTCCTCTAGAATTTTTTTTCAGCACCGGGGGCAGGCTCTCTGGGGGGCCGTGGCAGCGTAAACAAATGACACTTAAGAGATAACTTAGACTTAACTTTTACAACCTATTTATTGGCTGGCCAGTTGAAAATGGCTTTTACTACGCTACAACCTATGCATCTTAGACATATACAATCTCAGATAAAGGCTGAACGTAAAAAATAAAAAATAGATAAATAAATAAAAATAATAAATAATAATCTCTTTAACAGCTAGATGGGTTAGGGTTGGGTTAGCGCCATCACTTGGCTCTCCCCCTGCTGTGCTCTGCTCTCCTTCACTTTGTTCCACTACTCCTCCCTGTCAAATGTTAATTGTCTTGTGGTATATACACTGTTATATATTGATGAGACGGACACGCTCGTTGCGTTTACTATTTACTCGGCCGTCTTGTACTATACAGACTTCTGCACATGCGCGCACAACAGCAGAATCAAGGTTCAGAGATCAGTGGGCTTTTACCAAATAATACCAAACAATACCAATAGGTGGCTGTAATGCACCACATCTTCTCCCCTCTTAGCTGAGAACACTTAAGTAAAATAATGAGTATGATGCTGAAAACAACAACATCCCTTTTTCCATACTGATGACAGTCGTATGGTACAAATAAACAACAAAAAACATGGCCTCAATATAAACAGTATTTTCTTTCCAACAATTAACTTTTTAACATGATTGCATTTCCTTTCAACATTTATGCAGTGATAGGACTGAAGAGAGTAGACAGGAATACAGGGAGATGCAGCGTAAGGTGAAAGTAGAGGTGGCAAAGGCCAAACAAAGGGCTTACGATGACTTGTATGCTAGGTTGGACAGTAAGGAGGGAGAGACTGATCTATACAGGTTGGCAAGGCAGAGAGACAGAGATGGGAAGGACGTGCAGGCGGTTAGGGTGATTAAGGATAGAGATGAAAGTGTATTGACAGATGCCAATAGTGTGATGGGAAGATGGAAAGAGTACTTTGAAGAACTAATGAATGAGGAAAATGAGAGAGAACGAAGAGTAGAAGAGGTGACTGTTGTGGACCAGGAAGTAGCAAAGATTAGTAAGGATGAAGTGAGGAGGGCACTGAAGAGGATGAAGAGTGGAAAAGCACTCGGTCCTGATGATATACCTGTGGAGGTCTGGAAGTGTCTAGGAGAGGTAGCAGTAGAGTTTCTGACTGGGTTGTTCAACAGGATCTTAGATAGTGAGAAGATGCCTGAGGAATGGAGGAGAAGTGTGCTGGTGCCCATTTTTAAGAACAAGGGAGATGTACAGAGTTGTAGCAACTACAGAGGAATAAAGCTGATGAGCCATACAATGAAGTTATGGGAAAGAGTAGTTGAAGCTAGACTAAGGGCAGAAGTGAGCATTTGTGAGCAGCAGTATGGTTTCATGCCAAAAAAGAGTACTACAGATGCAGTATTTGCTTTGAGGATGTTGATAGAGAAGTACAGAGAAGGTCAGAAGGAGCTGCATTGTATCTTTGTAGATCTGGAGAAAGCTTATGACAGGGTGCCCAGAGAGGAACTGTGGTATTGTATGAGGAAGTCTGGAGTGGCAGAGAAGTATGTTAGAGCGGTGCAGGACATGTATGAGGACTGTAAGACAGTGGTGAGGTGTGCTGTAGGTGTGACAGAGGAGTTCAAGGTGGAGGTGGGACTGCATCAGGGATCAGCTCTGAGCCCCTTCTTGTTTGCTATGGTGATGGACAGGCTGACAGACGAGGTTAGACAGGAATCTCCATGGACTATGATGTTTGCAGATGACATTGTGATCTGTAGTGAGAGCAGGGAACAGGTGGAGGAGAAGCTAGAGTGGTGGAGGTTTGCCCTGGAAAGGAGAGGAATGAAGGTTAGCCGCAGCAAGACGGAGTATATGTGTGTGAATGAGAGGGACCCAAGTGGAAGAGTGAGGTTACAGGGAGAAGAGATAAAGAAGGTGGAGGATTTTAAGTACTTAGGGTCAACAGTCCAGAGCAATGGAGAGTGTGGAAAAGAGGTGAAGAAGCGTGTGCAGGCAGGCTGGAACGGGTGGAGAAAAGTGTCAGGTGTGATGTGTGATAGGAGAGTTTCAGCTAAGATGAAAGGAAAGGTGTACAAAACTGTGGTGAGACCAGCGATGTTGTTTGGTCTAGAGACAGTGTCACTGAGGAAAAGACAGGAGGCAGAGCTGGAGGTAGCAGAGATGAAGATGCTGAGGTTCTCTTTGGGAGTGACCAGGTTGGATAGGGTCACGAATGAGTACATCAGAGGGACAGCACATGTTAGAGGTTTTGGAGATAAAGTCAGAGAGGCCAGACTGAGATGGTTCGGACATGTCCAGAGGAGAGATAGTGAATATATTGGTAGAAGGATGCTGAGTTTTGAACTGCCAGGCAGGAGGCCTAGAGGAAGATCTAAGAGGAGGTTTATAGATGTAGTGAAAGAGGACATGAAGGTGGTTGGCGTGAGAGAAGAGGATGCAGAAGACAGGCTTAGATGGAGGCAACTGATTCGCTGTGGCGACCCCTGAAGGGAAAAGCCGAAAGGAGAAGAAGATTAATGAAACATGCTCAGTTATGTAAGTAGATGCTACCTCTTGTGAATATTCAGACAGTCTGTCTAGGTGTAAATAACACAGCCTGTAGTGAATGGTACAGTCTACTGTCCATAACGCTGTGGTGGTTTAATCTCACGGGTTGAACGTCGCAAAGCCACTGTTTCAGGCTCAGGTGGCTCGGGTCGTGGCATAACAGAGTCAACAATATCCTGAGAATTGTCTTTGCTGCCATTCAGCCCTGCTGCCTGCGGTTCAGTCTCTTGTGAATCAGATTCGGCCTGTGGTTCAGCCACAGCTCGGGCTCACAGCTGATCACCATGTCGTCGATGCACTGTGTTGGAGTCTGGCTCCTGGAATTCAGGGCCAGTCTGTCTCACCACTATGCCTGGAATCCACTTATGGTCTCCTCCCACAGTGCTCCGCAGATACACATTGTAATCCACTGCGAAGGATCGGTCTGCAGCACTGTAGTCATGGCGGTCCTTTTGTTGAAACTTATCCTCAATGTTCAAGGAAATGTTGCCAAGCTTTTTCATAAATGCTTTGCTTTTATGCTTTAAATGTCTGTACATATCTCTCTGCCAGGCCATTGCTTGCAGGATGTCCTGGTGCTCTTATCGTGTGTAGAATTCCGTTACGCTTTATAAAAGTCTGGAACTCCTCCGACAAGAATGTGGTAGTGTTGTCTGTCACTATTTGCTCAGGCAGATCATAAGAGGCGAATAGTCTCCTCAGCCTTGTGATGGTAGCCTGCGCTGTGATCTGTGACATGCAAAACACTTCAAGCCATTTGCTATATGCATCAACCACTACCATAAACATATTATTCCTGAATGGACCAGCAAAGTCTATGTGAAGTCTCTTCCAGGACCCACCCGGAAACTCCAAAGACTGTAGTGGGACCTGCTGTGGCATTTTCTGATCCAGTTGGCAGATTTCACATTCTTTGCAGATCTGCTCCACTTCAGAATCAATGTTAGGCCACCATACATATTTGCGAGCTAGGGCCTTTGATTTCACGATGCCTTGGTACCCGGAATGAATCTCTTTCAAAACCACTTTTCTCATTTTAGAGGGTATGATGACTCTCGTGCCCCATAGGACACAGCCCTGCTCTGTAGGTAGTTAATTTCTTCTTTTGGAAAATGTTTTCAAGCATGGCTCAACCTGGAGAGGCCAGCCTTCCATAACATACTTGTACACTCTGGATAGCTCACTGGCGGTGCATGTTGCCTGTGCAACCTGTGTGGCGTTGAGCAGTGCTGACAGTAGATGCTCTTCCAGCAGTGCGTGGACCAGCGCTGTAGACCCGGCGGTCCCTGTGTGCCATATGCCGAGGCATCACATGCCAGAGTTAGTGGTAGGCTAGTGTCGTAGTGGGCTAAAACCTGATCACCAGCCAGCAGCTCTATGCACTTCACAAAAGCTGTTTGTTGTGCCTCAGTCCATTTCCATTTCTCATCTGCTCTGAGCAATTTGTACAGTGGCGCCAAGACTGTGCTCTGCTGTGGCACAAATCTTTCATAGTGCATAGCATACAGTGCTAAGAAGGCTTGGAGCTCTGTGATATTGGTAGGAGCCGGAGCCTCCTGAATTGAATGGCTCTCACCTTATCACTTGAGGGGTGCATGCCCTGGTCATCCAGTATGTGTCCCAGATACTCTATCTGTGTTTTGGCAAACTCACATTTGGAGCGTTTCACCCGTAGACCACGTTCCTGTAGGCATTGCAGAACTTTCTGTAGTTTGTCAAGATGCTCATTCTCTGTGCGTCCCATGACGAGCAGGTCATCAAGGAAAACTACCACTGGCAAGTCTTTCATCATATTTTCCATAATCCACTGGAAAATGGAAGGTGCGGTGCTGATTCCGAAAGGAAGTTTGTTATATACAAACAGCCCCCTGTGCGTGTTGATAGTTGTGTATTTTTTGGAATGGTCATCTAGCAAAACCTGCTGGTATGCTGGGGCTAGGTCTATCTTAGAGAAAATCTTGCCTCCACTCAGGGGTGCTAACAGCTCCTCTAACCGTGGTAAGGGGTAGATATCTGTTTCTACTGCCTGGTTTACTGACACTTTATAGTCTCTGCATAAACGGAGGGACTTGTCCTTTTTCTGCACTGGTACTATGGGTGCTGCCCATTCGCTGTGTGTAACCGGAGAAATAATATTTGTTTCCTCCAGCTTCTTAAGCTCCTCTTCTACCCTGTCTTTCATAGCGAAGGTGAGGGGTCTGTGCTTACAGAATTTGGGTGTTACCTGTGGTCTCACTATGATAGAAGCTTTTATGTCTTTAAGAGTCCCTAACTCTTCTCTAAACACCTCTGAGTGTTTCTCCAGCACTTCCCTAAGTGACTTAGACTCTTTATCTCCTGCCAGTTAAGTTTTAGTTTTTTTAACCAGTTCCTGTCACAGAGTGCTCGCCCATAGCCTTTAACAACTATCAGCGGCAGGTCTGCTTTTTGATCTTCATAGGCTACCCTGACTGTAATCTGTCCTAGTACAGGGATTGCACCTACATTGTAAGCTCTAAATTTGACTTTAGCTCGCTGCAATGGCAAATGTGAGAACTTCTCTTTGTACATTTTCTGTGATATTACACTCCTAGTTGCCCCAGTATCAATTTCCATCTCTAAAGCAGTATCAGCTACCATGAATGTCACTTTGTACAGGTCACTAGTGACAGTTAATTTGCTGATCAACTCCAACTCTGAGTCTTCCTCAGCCTCCACATACTTTTGAGCGTGTCTCTTTTGCTGTCCTTGGTCCTGTGATTTCCATCCACTCCTTGTTTGTGCCTTGGAACGACATGCTTTCTTGATGTGTCCAGCTTGCCCACAATTGTTAGACTTAGTTTCTTTAAAATGACGATCGTTTGCCTGGTGGTTTTTCCCTTTGCACCGGTAGCAGCTTTTTTTTCCCTTGTTGTGGCATCACTTTGTGCACGTTTACAGCCGCAACGTTATCACTCTCACCTCTCAGCTGCCGTGCATCCCTCTGAACCGTCTCCATGTTGAGAGCGATCTCAAAAGCCCTGGCGAAAGTGAGGTCACTTTCAGACAATAATTTCCTCTGGCAGGCTTCATTCCTTATTCTGCTGACGAATCGATCTCTCAGCGATGCATCCAGATTTGCGCCAAACTCACAGTTAGCAGCGCATTTTTTCAACTCAGCTACGTACTGAGGCCACCGGCTGGTTAGAGGTTTCGTTTCAACCGGTGTAACCAGAAAGCTCTGACGAAATGGTCACCACTCTTAAAGATCATTTTGAGCCAAGGCCTCTGCTAGTGGCAAAGTCTGTCCTTTGGTTTATCGTGCTGCATAAGATTTCTTAAGTCTGTATGTGGCCACTCCCATTACACTTAGCAACGTGGCTACATGTTAGTCCTCGTCGATGCTATTAGCTTCAAAGAACTGCTCCACCCGTTCAATGTATGCTGTTCATTGTTCATTTTCCGGCCTATACTCGTCAATTCTTCCAAACAGGGCCATTGTACTCACTAGTACCGACACCGCGTGTCTCTCCTTCCCCGCTGGAAAACTTCAAGGTTTATCCTCGTCGCCAGTTTACTGTGGTATATACACTGTTATATATTGACGAGACGGATACGCGCGTTGCGTTTACTCTTTACTCGGCCATCTTGTACCATACAGACTTCAGCAGAATCAAGGTACAGAAATCAGTGGGGTTTTACCAAACAATACGAATAGGTGGCTGTAATACACCACAGTCTAATATGATTACATTAAAAATTTGAGTAACGTCAGATAATTTACACTCAAATCACATCTGACTACAAGTGTGAATATTAAAATACAAATTTTTTTACCTAACCATCATCATTTATGAGTCAGTAAAAGGCTAATGATACCTGACTAGCGTCATCTTCATTGTTTGTCTTTCTCTTCTTAGAGAAATATTGGAACAAACTCATCTGAAAATGCAGTCAGCATACATCATGCCATGTAGATATTAGTTTAATGCTATCAATTAATTTACCCATGTTAGTGTCACTGAGTTGGCATCGGGCCCAATTAACTTAAGCTACCGGTATGTTACGTAACATTAGCTGGCCATCAATACTTTGCAATTGTCTGTTTAACTTATAAAATCTATTATGAGTTATCTTAAATCTACCTTTTCTCCAGTAAGTCGCTGCCCTATTCTGACTCTGACCTGGTGCCTGGGTGCCTGGGTACCTGAGGCGATGTCACTTTCAAGGCCGTGCTCTCGCGAGTAATTAACATTGCATTAACTCCAATAGGATCTGCCACTCCCAAATGAATGTAGAGGAAACAATGCTCTGTACACTTGGACGGCACTGCAGAACATTAGCTTTCATCTTGCTCGACGCTGTCATCTTTGTCAGCCACAACACTCTTTCCGGCCACAGGAGGAAGAGGCGGACCTGGATGCAGTGTCGCAATATGCTTGTTACTGTTGCACTCAATATACTTGACAGTTATCTTCCAGTCTTTTGCCCTGTGTTGAATGGTCCCCCAACATGTACAGCAGATGTGATTCTCTCTGAGATATTATTTATGCTCTTCTAGGGATTTGTTTCAAAAGAGCTTACATTTTTTCAGTGGGTGTGGCTTCATGTGCATCGGACCAGCCAATCTGGTTCCTGCAATTTTTTCAGGACTGCAGAATTACTGGTTTGGATGCGTGATGGCTCTCCTGGGATGCCAGTTTATATACAGCCACAGAGGATTTATTACTGTATCTCCCAGGCTTCTCTGTCCTGGCAGAGGTGTGACTCCTAGGGGCGGATATGGCAAAGCTTGGATCATTTTTTATCTTAGCCTGTTGTTGGACAAAGTTGGAAAAGACAGAGGAAGGAGGAAAAGTCATTCCATAATCCTTCTTGTTCTTGCTTCAAAAACGTACCCATATTTCCTGAAAGTTATAGGGAATCTTTTCCACTATTTGTTTTATCCCACTGGCTGTATCCAAATATGAGAGTCTTGTAGAGCACCATCTACCTTGGCACATTCCAGTTCAAGTAGAGTGTCGCTTAGCTCTCTCAGCTTGACATTATCTCTATGAGTCACCCTTGGAAAGTGTTCAGTGCATCTCCAATGACTTTTGGCGTCCCATATCATTCTTAAGACATTGCCAAACAATAGTGACACCTGCTGTGGGACTGAGGACATTCACTGCACAAATTCTCTTTGCCTGTTCTGACAATTCAGCTCCAAGCCACTTTTTTGATCAGGTCTAATTTTTCCTTGGCTGAGAGATCTAAGTCACTTATGAAACAGGCTTTCCCCGACCAATAATTTTCAGGTTTGTCATCAAACTGCGGAAGACCAACACTCTTGTGTGCCTTTAAGTTAAGTACCTTTTTTCAGGATAGGCTGTGTGCTTTGGTATACTACGTGGGTAAGTCTCATTTGGATATGTACTCATTGTTGGTTGTTTCTTGTCTGTAGCTTAGTGTGCGATGAAAGGTTGCTGATTTAGCATCAGGTATTTCTAGTTTCTATGCCTTTTTCTCACATGATACCCCAGCACCTGCTTTGAAGGTTGTTCCTGCAACATCAACTCAGACTGCTGTTGAATGTACTTGCAACTAAGTTGTATTGCACGCAATAGTTCTCAGGGAGGTGAAATGCCCCGGCTTTCAACTTCAGCCTCCTCATAAATTGTAGCCTCAGCTTCAGCTGCGGCAGCTTCTCTTTAGCACTTGGGAGGATGAAGACTGGCATCAAAATTAGCCTTTTTGCTTTAGCATTCTTGCTTCCAGATCTGTTCTCTGCTTCATCACGTCAGCTTCTCTCTCAGGGCCCAGGCAGATTTTGCCTTAGCATAGGCTTTTGCGGCAGAAGAAGCCATCGATAAAGAGACTGCTAATAATGACCACTGCAAGTGTCTGCTGGATGCTCTAGATGACTGTGACCTAGCATTGGGTGCTTGAGGAGTCTTTGTGTTCTCAGTTGCTTCCCCTACACCGCTAGCTTAATTTTGCTGTATCATGGCTACTTTCTTCTAGACAATTTTTTGCCTGACCCCGCTGTTTCTCATCTGTTTACTGTACTGCCCTTGCTGTATATATTCTTCTGTGAAGCTAAACAGCCAGCTAACAATATTACAATTAACACAAGAGGCTCCCCTTTTCTGTATCTTTACTACTGTAAAACTAAAACATTACACAAATAAAACACAAATTAGTACATAACATTAACACAATAACACAGTATTCACACAAAAGTATATTAAAATAGCACAAAGTACTCGTAGACAAATACTCTCCCAGGCAGAAGCATTTAAAAAAAAAAAAAAACATTCTCGGCAATGACGAGTGCTCAGCAGTCCGTCCTGCTTGTCTGTGAGCTTGTCCGAACTTTCGGAGACTAATTAGATGCCGCAAAGCTAGGCCAAAAATATGCGGACAGAGCACTTGTTCTTCTACTTTGGCACCTAACAAACAGCGCTCACTATGACGCTGTTTAAAAACGGGAAATAGTGTATATGTATAATAATCCCTCGCTATATCGCGGTTCACCTTTCGTGGTCTCAGTGCATCGCAGATTTTTTTAAATATTCAATGTAAATTAATATCGCGGTTCCCTCAGTACATCGTGGGTTTCTGCAGCCGATCAAAATTTGGCGTAGTCTTCCCAGATGATTTCGTACATGCCACACTATTGGCCGATAGAGGAGGCACGACCAATGAGAGCCTGCTGTTCAGTATCCTGGGCACTGATTGGCTTAGTGACCGCAGCCTCAGTTCCAAGCATCCTAGCTTTCATCATCCCACGCCGCTCAGTTTGCTTCCTATGCACATGTCCACTACATTGCTCAGCTATTTTATTTGTGTTTAAAAGTGTAGAAAGGGTTTATAAGAGTTTGTGAAGGCTTTATAAAAGCTTTAGTATATACTAATATAAAAAAATATACATTACAATACCCTGATGAATCACTTTAGCAAATCCTGTTTCTACTTCACGGATTTTCACCTATTGCGGGGGGTTCTGGAAAGTAACACCCGCAATAGTCAGGGAATTATATATATATGTGTGTGTCCCACCTGACAGTAGGTAGGATATATAAGGTAGAAGATGCATATTTTTGTTTTAAAGTTGATGTCTTGGAAGCCCCCCCCGCCCGCCCCCCCCAAAAAAACAAAAAAGACAGACGGATGTGAGCAACTTTAGCAAGCTCGACTGGGTCAGAGTATCTCTGGGATCGCAGCTCTTGTGAAACGTTCCCACTCAGTACGTACCAAGACTAGTCTAGCAGCGAAAGCAGTCCAGTCCTTCATAGAAACAGTATTCCCTGATGGTAGTGGCCTCCTTCAGCAGGATAATGCTCCCTGCCACACTGCAACAATGGTTCTGGAACAACAACCAGTTCAGGGTGTTGACTTGGCATCTGAATTCCCCACAATTCCTCATCTGTGGGACATGCTGGACAAATAACTAAAAAGATCCATGGAATCTCAACCAAGCAGTTTTCAAGACTTTAAGGACCAGCTGCCAAAAACTTGGTGCCACCTGCCACAGCTCACCTTAAGAATTCAAGTGGAGTCCATACCTCGACAGGTCAGGGATGTTTTGAGGACCCACTCATTATGAGGTTGTGGTCATAATGTCATGGCTGACCAATGAATATTTCTTAAACTATCTTTCTCCACACACAGGACAGAGCCTGAACATCAGAATCAGTCTTTGGACTTGATCTGAGATAAATCCTGTTAAAATGATCTGCATTTGTAGTTTAAATTATTGACTTTCTTTGTAACATTAAAATACAGCAGCCAGTATTTTAGTTATGAGGGCACTTGATGAGGTCTTCTTGTAGGTTTCCATGGCATTTCAGTCTTACACATTAACTTTAATGCAGGGTATGGTTTCCTGGCTTCAACTCAGAGATTAGGTGGTGTGAAAATGAAGGATGTCTATTTCTCACTAATCCGGGTATTTCAGTTTGCTCCAACAGTCCAAAGACATGCATGTCCAGGTTAGTCTCTGTGTGTTGGCCCTGCGATGGACTGCCGATATGTCATGGGTGTACCCTGCCTTTGCCCAGTTTTGTATTCATATTTTCTGTTTTACTTTACTTTTCAGTTAACCTATTTATATGATATAGATCTAATTTATCTCTCTAAAATGGTGAACACACAAATACCTTGTAATCTGCTTTGTAGTCTTTTTTTTTTTTTAATAGCTAAATTCAAGCATATAAACCTATTCAGATTGACACTACAGGATAGGATCGATGGTAACATCTCTCTTTCTGTGTCTCTGTAGATGATGGTATTCCGACAGAGAGGGAACCTGGTGAGGTAGTGGACAGCTTGGTTGGTAAGCAGGTCGAGTACGCCAAAGAGGATGGCGGCAAACGAACAGGCATGGTCATCCACCAAGTGGAAGCAAAACCCTCTGTCTACTTCATCAAGTTCGATGATGACTTCCTGATTTACGTCTACGACCTGGTCAAAACTTCATAAACTAAGTTGATGTCATGAGCCACTCTGAAAAACATGGTTCAACATGTGTTGAAACATCTGAAGCATTTGATCCAGTGCTTGTCCCTCGGATCATCAAACTAAAAAATAAACTTCAAAAAAGACTCTTGCTGAAGAAAAACACAGGACATAAATACTTCTTGAGGATAAGCTTGGTTAAGTTGAGGCCTTTCATATATATGCCTTTCCTAGATTGTTAAAATATAACAAAATTAATAATGTAGTTTTACATTTCACCAACAATGTCCTAACTTTTTGAAATCTCTTATTATATAAAAAAAGCTGTTCAAAAAATGTTGTATGACTCTGGGAAATATTATGAAAATATTAGGCTTTTTAAAAAATATCACATCCCTCACACCTAAAGAAACTGGGCCTTCAAATTCATTGTGTCTGATTTCATCCAGTGAAAGTTGGAAAACAGTGAAATGTGGTTCGTCTATTGAAGATTTGAAAGAAAAGTTTTATCCACAGGATCTCTGGAGTTGCTGGCACCACAATAATGATATCCCATTTCTTTCATGATTCCTACATGAAATTTAACCACAGAAAAATGCTGGACTCCCATTGAAGAAGTCTGGTCAAAACTAATGACTAGAAGGTGCAACTTTGTTTTTTTGTTGTTTTTTTTTTTACCTTTCTGTTCATCAGCTGGGGCAGGCAGTATGAATGTTCCTGGTGCCTTGTTGTGCTGAAACAGTTTTACTCTGCGAAGAAGGAGTCTCACATACTCCTGTCGCCATCTGCGTTTAACTTTATTGGCAATGGTACTGGTTTGATGGTAAAGCTACTGGGCTGAGGCTCAGGAATGGATAGAAAGAGAGAACAGAAACAGGATAGGGAAGATGGGGGGGTGGTACAAAAACAACATCAACAACAGCAACAACACTATCAACATGGGGGAGACGGGGGGGCGTACAGAAACGAAAACAACAACAATATCAACATAAACAGTCAGAGCATTGGTCACAGGATTTTCCATGCAATCTGAGTTGTGCACCTTGTATGTGTGCGAGTTTGTGTATGTGTGTGTATATATATGTTATGGTTTGTCATTGGATGCTGTGGGTAGCTGACTGTAGTTGATGTGGGGGGCCAGTACAACACGCCCCCGGCCCAGGATAGCAGGCAGGTCAGGACTGAGTCTCCAGGGCACCCAGCAACCCCCCAGAACACAGGGAGCCCCAAGTCCAACCCATGCAAGGACACGCAGGAAAACACGGGAGCTGCAACCCCCAGCAAGGGCGAGGCGCAGCCCACGACAGCGACCGGGGGCCAGCTTAGAAGGTGCAACTCTGGATCACAATATGAAATGGTTGCTGTGATTATATAAAATGGACTTGTCTTTGTTTTGGGGACCCTTCAGAACAGAAGCAAACAATACAGCTCAGTGACATGAAGGACTAGAGTGGCATCTCCATAGTATGGGAGCCCGTTTCCGATAGATTATGGCATTTGTCAACCATTTTTTTTTTGGTTATTATTTTGCTTTTGTAGAAGCATTATCTGCACTCACTCATTAGTGTCACCAAATCTAAATCTTGAATCTTACTTGAATCATAACTTTAAAAAAATCGGTCACAACATTGACTCTTGAAGTTTACTTGCCAATAGTAATTTTCTATGTTTCATTACTAACAATTTTATCTGGCAGAAGTGGATTTCCATAAATAAATCCATAAATCTGGAAGCAAAAGAAACTGTTCTCATTTAAACCTCAAAGACAGATTGCATAGTGAGGCTCCATCTCACCAACTTTAACTGAACATCGATAAAGGTCAATAGACATCTGCACTTAAAGCTGATTTTTTTTCTTTTACTTTCATCATTGCCAAAACCCTTTCCTGTTGTGAAATTGTTTGATGTTTAAGACAATCAGACAGCTTGCTTGTGATTTCACTAAAGCCTTTGGGATTGCTCTTGTCTTTTTTAAATAATCAACTTGGCCAAAGCTTCTTCTCTCTTGGGAAAATTTGTAAATTTGTTTTGATGTTTACTTTTTTGAGAGTTATTTATCCTCCATTTGAACTTTGAACTCTGTGGTGCTTTCTGTGTCATCATTTGTGAAAACACAAAGGAGCTTAAAAAGATGAGATGGTTATTCTCTGGACTATTGATGGCTGTGTTTGACTTGTTGACTGGTTGTGATGACTGGGAAGAAACACAAATCTGCTGTATTAATACAGTCTAGTTTTCACTGTGGAAGGCTTGAGTGAGACAGTTCAGGTGCTCAACATCAGAGGCCTGTAATTCCAGGTGACTGCTACTGCTACTTATAGCAGTTGATAAAATTATTGCCAAAACACAAGTATCTCCGTTTGTATTTACACACAAAGCAAAAACTTATAGACTCCTTGTGAAGTAGATATGTCTCTTGGCCATCTAAAATACACTACGGTTCTCTGTTAGATGCCCACGAAGATGATATGGTCTACTCCACAGAAAGCATGGATGCAGGTCTTTGTACTAAGCATATGAAGAGATTAAGAAGCAATGAAGATTTCAATTACATTATTCACAAATGTACTTTTAATTGATTACTCGTGACTGGAAGGTTTTTCATAAAGTTGTGTTCTGTACTGATTTGCACTTGTAGTTTGAGAGAAACAGATTGATTGCAATTTGCATTTGCAGTTACACCAATCAGTCATAACATAATGACCACTGACAGGGAAGTGAGTAACATTAATTGGCTGCTTGCATTGACACCTGTCAGTGAGTGGCATACAATAGTCATTAGGTTAAGTTGAACTCTCGAGGTTGGGGAAAAATAGGCAGAAGTAACAATGTTATGGCTATATGACGGTGTTAAACCAACTCCAAACCAAAAAACCAAAAACCAAACCAAAACCAGCGCTGCAGCTCTGTGTGATGTTTTTCAATGTTCAGTGGTTTTCAACCAAGGTACATTTTTTTTCATTGAAAAAAATCACAAGGCACACCACCAACCAAAAATGTTAAAAAAATGATACTCTGTAGCCTATATTAACAATATAGTCATTCTTATCAAAGTGTCTTGCATATGAATTAATTAAACACAAAGAAAAAAGTACTTTATCATCTGTTATATTTCCTATTTCAAATAAAAAGTGCAATTTAATTAATATAGCCATTCTCATCAAAGTGTCTTGAATACGAATCAAATAAACACAAAAAAGTATTTTATCATCCTTTATATTTCTTCTTTCAGATAAAAAGTGCACTTAACATGTCCACTTCAAAAATACAGCTTGAACATGAAATGCCACAACTTAAAACTAAAGCGGTAGTAGAAAACTTAAGTGTTTTGCAAACTAATTCTGTCCAAAAGCGTTCTGTTAGCAGGACTACAGAAATATAGTGCTTATTCTGACAGAAGCAATAATATTTGGGAAAGATTTCACTGTTCCAAACTGAGAAATATGAAGAGTTGCATGTACAAAATGTCAATCTCAGTGTATTTTACTCACTCTGTGTGAAACCTGTGCCTGTTTGGATGAACGCCAAGCTGATATCCAAATGAAAGGTAACTCTCGCTGTATTGCCTCGAGCTCACCGTCTTTGCCTTTTTTTTGACCTCCACTCATACTAATACCTTCATCTGGGTCCGAATTTTGTCCAGGGCTCAGTTCGGAGTTAGCATTTTTCCTTTTCAAAAACTTCTCCATCACTGTCATCGCAGTCTTGCTAGCCACAATGCTGTCACCGCTACCTGTCGCATTCATGCATCACTAATTCTCTTGTCTCAACGTACAAAGCAATTCGCTACCTGCTGCCATCTAGTGATAAGGAAGAGTATTACATGATTACGCTGCCAGTCACTACTACAGCACAGACGCTCGACAATGGCATTATTTGCAGATAATAATTAATTCGTTTTCAAAAAATGTTTTTAGACCAATTAGGTGAAATTGAATAATTTTCCACGTCACACCTGACGATCTCTCACGGCATGGTGATTGAAAAAAACTGGTCTAAGGAAGGGAAACTGGCGAAGTGGCACCAGGGTTATTGGCGGTCAAAGCTTGCTTACTGAGCGTGTTGCATATGGGGCCGTGGAGCCACAGATGGGTCAGTCTGGTGGGTGGTCCCATGCTGACCCACCACCAAATCCCTCTACATGAGCCTCAGAACTGGACCGTGATGGAAGGGAAAAAAGTGTCCTGGCTAATACAACAGGTTTCCTTCAACGTCTTTTGGCTGGCCATGTACATGCATGCCTTTTACCTGATGAAGACATGGCACGAGGAATCCACTCTGTGCTAATGTACTAAGGCAAACCCTTGGGGGCAGTGTGAAGTTTTTGGTGGTGTTCTACAGGGAGACCTTGGTCCATTCATGCAGCTGTTTCTTTGTCTGCCACAGTGTTAAGGTAACCGGCTCATGTCAAAGTCTAACCCTTTGTGGAAGCTATTTCCCAATGGCAGTGGCCTCTTTCAGGAGGATAAGGATCTCCTGCTAACCCAATGGTGTCAAATACCACAACATAGAGTTGCAAGAAAAAGTATCTGAACCCTTTGGGATTACTTGGATTTCTGCATAAATTGGTTATGAAATGTGTTCTGATCTTCATCTAAGTTGCAACAATAGACAAACACTGCTTAACTCTTAACTCTGCTTAAACTGATACCGCACAAAAAAAGTTGTGTTTTTATTGAACAGAACATGTAAACATTCACAGTGCAGGGTGCAAAAAGTATGTGAACCCCTAGGCTAAAAACTTCTCCAAGAGCTTATTGGAGCCAGGAGTCAGCCAACCAGGAGTCCAATCAATGTGATGAGATTGGATGTGTTGGTTAAAGCTGCCCTGCCCTATAAAAAACACATTGCTGTTCTCAAGAGGCATTGCTTGATGTGAACCATGCCTTGAACAAAAGAGCTCTCAGAAGACCTACGATTAAGAATTGTTGACTTGCATGAGGCTGGAAAGGGTTAAAGCCTTGATGTTCATGTGTCCACGGTAAGACAGACTGTCTACAAATGGAGGAAGTTCAGCACCGTTGCTACCTCCCTAGGTGTGGTTGTCCTGTAAAGATGACTGCGAGAGCACAGCGCAGAATGCTCACTGAGGTGAAGAAGAATCCTAGAGTGTCAGCTAAAGACTTACAGAAATCTCTGACACATGTTAATATTTTTGTTGACAAATCTACAATAAGTAAAACATTAAACAAGAATGGAGTTCATGGGAGGACACCACAGAGGAAGCCACTGCTGTCCAAAAAAAAAAACATTGCTGCATGTTTGAAGTTTGCAAAAGAGCACCTGGATGTTCCACATCACTACAGGCAAAATATTCTGTGGACAGATGAAACCAAAATTGAGTTATTTGGAAGGAACACACAACGCTATGTGTGAAGGAAAAAAAGGCACAGCACACCAACATCAAAACGTCATCCCTACTACAAAATATGGTGGAGGGGACATCATGGTTTGCTGCCTCAGGGCCTGGACAGATTGCTGTCACTGACAGAAAAATGAATTCCCAAGTTTATCAAGATATTTTGCAGGAAATCTTAAGACCATCTGTCAGCCAACTGAAGCTCTAGGATGTGTGATGCAACAGGACAACGACCCAAAGCATATAAGTAAATCAACAACAGAATGGCTTCAACAGAAGAAAATACCACTTCTGGAGTGGCCCAGTCAGAGTCCTGACCTCAACCCGATTGAGATGCTGTGGCATGACCTCAAGAGAGCAATTCACACCAGACATCCCAAGAATATTGCTGCACTGAAACAGTTTTGTAAAGAGGAATGGTCCAAAACTCCTCCTGATCATTGTGCAGGTTTGATCTGCAACTACAGGAAACATTTGGTTGAGGTCATTGCTGCCAAAGGAGGGTCAACCAGTTATTAAATCCAAAGGTTCACATACTTTTTCCACCCTGCTCTGAATGTTTACATGTGTTCAATAAAAACATGAAAACATAATTTTTCGTGTGGTATTAGTTTAAGCAGACTGTGTTTGTCTATTGTTGTGACATGAAGATCAGAACATATTTTATGACCAATTTATGCAGAAATCCAAGTAATCCCAAAGGGTTCAAATACTTTCTCTTGCAACTGTATCTTCAGAGTTCTACTGGAGTCCATGCCTCAATAGGTCATGGTTTTTGTAGCTAATGGCTAAACAGGACCTGCAAAAAATTTGGCAAGTGATCCTAACATTATGGCTGATGAATGTATATAAATGTTTGCCGTTGTTATGGATGATTAGTGTAGTGTCAAGTTCAACAGTTAATCTGTATCTACTAGCCAGTGACTAATGTCCCTAACAGAGATTCCATATATAGTGTTATGCCCAGCTATGAACCCTCACTGGTGAGGAACATCAAACATGGTGGTATATCAGGAGCTTATTGGTTTATTGAAAGTTATGATGATGACATTTTTCCTCTTATTATTCCCTCAAACTATAAGAAAAGAGAAGGAGTAAAAAAACAGCAAAGATTTCTGAGAAATGCCTTTAACCTGTCAGGTGGCTAAACTGAATCAGTGGACTGAACTGTTTTTTTATGGAAATCTTTTGATCTGTGTGCTTCCCGTGATGTAGTTAGTTGCTGAGGCAGATTACTGCTCTTATTATAACCATACTTTAAAAAGGTGGAGCACGTGTATTTGTTTTCTTTTCCTTTAGTTAGAAGTACGATTTTGTTAATCTCAGTAGCACAGTTCTAATTAATGAGATAACGTACTTAGCAGAGACTTAGTTAACAGCAATGTGATGCGTAATTTAGTTTCATTTTGTTTATTATAATGAAAACTGTTTATTTTTGTTAATGTTAGAATGACATTGGCCTCCTATAATCCATCTGCTTTGTTATTGTTTTGTATGTTAATCATTTTTATTGTCAATGAAAAACCCTTCTGGTGTGCTTTGTTTTCTTTCCAACATTTTTAATGTGAGACTTTTTTGTTTATGACAACATGGAAGATCAATTTGACATTTTTATATAAGTGTAAAGAATTTTGCATCAGCAGGGTTAAGCAGTCCTGTATATCAAACACATGGAAGCATTCATTACTGTTGGGAGGTGTGTTCAAAATAGACTTATTGAAAGGTTCAGTAGTTTAGGCTTTCTTGAGTGGATTCCGCCTGGCCCACTTTTAGATGACCCAGTGGGTTAATATGAGGATTCTGTTCTTTGATTTCTTTTAATTTTTTTTTTGCCCATGCATCATCCAACCCCCCATTCTCAAAGGCAAGCTCAAGGAATTGTGCTAGATTTTTCCTTTATGTCCTGAATAAAGACTACCGCATCAGGCTGGTATATTGTATCTGCTGAACAGTGGTGAGCAGAAGTGGGGACAAAACTCCTGTAGCTCTGTTGATCATGTATATGGCAGACTTTAAGTACAACCCCGAGTCTTGCCACGTCTAGAAATACTTGGATGACACATTTATTGTGGCGTGTGTCCGTAAGTGGAAGTACAAGGATCTGGTGATGGTCTTCAGTGAATGCTGCGGCAAGAAATGCCTCCTCCTGAACACCTCCAAGACCAAAGAAAGAGTCATTGACTTGAACACGTGTATCCATTCTATCTAATCTATCTAACAAGCTAACTGGAAAAGGGGTAGTCTTGGCCATGAGGCACTTAGAAGCTCTTGAAGTTAGAGAGGGATATCCCTGTCCTATTTACCTTGTGACATTACAGCTTATAACACATTGAAAGTAATTAAATTAAAAACTGAGATCACATCTCCAAAATTCTAAACATTAAAAAAGCCTTTGTTCAGTGTAATGTTGCAAATGCTTCACAGCACAAAGTTCTAAGACTCTAGAGTCTGATATCCAGTCACTTTGCCATTTCAAACAACTGGTGTTCAAAATGCTACACCCACTGACCAGTTGACCAAAACAGATGCCAGTTCCCTCAACTCCTAACCTCATAACTGTTGGCTTACAACGACAAGGAAGGGAAGAGGTGAAGGAAAAGTGAGAGGTGGTTTAGAATTGAAGGGAGGAGGAGGAGGACAAGGGACAAAGAAGAGCACAACTTTATTTGAAATCCCAAGTTGACTATGATATCAATCATAGGTTGACCTATGACCTCGCGCTGGGCTGGACAAATGGTCCCGTTGCCTCTGTCATCCAGACATTTAGGTGGAGCACAGGTAAATAACCGGAATACCAGTTCCTTTGCATTATTTGGGATTCCACCAATGATGCATATTGCATTATGTTTGGAGCTGCCATCACACAACATACAGTGCTCCATTTCCATGTCAATTGCAGTCAATACAGCAACTAAGACATTCTCACATTTTGGACATACTGCACAACACAGCACAGCCTTGTTCCAAGCTGTTTTGTTGACCCATCAGCCATATGTGAACATGGCTATTCTGCAGCATGTGATGATCATGATGTGGGTGTTGTCCATTGCTGCATATGACATTTTAAGTGCTTCTCTTGCTCTCTTGCAAGGGGAGCTACAACTTTGATGTTGATCGGTGAGATATTTCAATATTTTTATTCTTTTTTCTGTTTAAAGAAAATTTTTTGTTTACTTTCTTAGCAAGTGTTCCTTTCCTTTTGTGGTATTTCATATGGCGGTTTTGTTTTTGTACTGTACATTTGATCAACTGTTCATTTGTTGCGAAGAAAAAAGGATTTGTTCCAACAGCATCTGTTTCTCCTCACATTTCTATAAACTTGATTTATTTTTTTTAGCATGATTCTCATGTCGAGCTATGATAACATAATTATCAAGTTGGTTGTAGTTGGTTGGACAGTAATGTTGTGATATGAATGAAGTGTTGCCATTTGATGCAAAACACTGATTCAGTTGGTTGTGTTTCTGATTCATTTTTCAAATTGTTAAGAATTTTGAGAAAGTTAGCCATATTTTCAAATGAATGCTTCAACGATTGGAAAAAGTTGGATATACATTATGACTGTTTTATCATCCTATCTCCAACACATCAACTAAATGACAGAATTTTCATTCTTTGCCAACCATATGCCACCTACTGACAGGAACCAATAGTAACTTCACCTGTCAGTGATGGATGTTTTGGCTGTATGGTCAAATCAAATCAAATCAAATCAAATTTATTTGTATAGCGGCAAATCATAACAAAGTTACATCAAGGCACTTTACATACAGAGCAGGTCTAGACCAAACTCTTTATAAAATTATTTAAAGAGACCCAACAGATCCCCGATGAGCAAGCACTTGGCGACAGTGGCAAGGAAAAACTTCCTTTAAGAGGCAGAAACCTCGGGCAGAACCAGGCTCAGGGGGGCGGCCATCTGCCTCTACTGTTTGGGTTGAGAGAGGGAGAGAGAGATAGAGAGAGAGAGGCACGGTGGTGCGGGCAAAGTTGGGTAGAATAGGGAGAGAAAGAGAACAGGAGGAGGGAATATTCAAGCAGGTGTAGGCAGGAACATGATGCTGCATGAAGTTCATAGAAATGATGCTGTATGGAATTCATGAAGATGTGGGAGCAGCAGGTATTGCAGGAACATGGGATGGTGATGATTCACTACCTGCAGGATGAGGACAGGGAGAGAGAGGAGAGGAGCTGGGAGAGACAGAGACTTCAGGAAACTTGGTTAGTAAATGCAGTACATGCTTGGAACTGGGAGAAACTGGGATTTTGGAGAAGCATGGTTGTTGGTATGTCGTTGCATGCAAGGGGGAGAGAGAGAGGGAGAGGGAGAGGGAGAGAGAGAAAGGTGCTCAGTCCTTCCCCCAGCAGTCTAGGTCTATAGCAGCATAGCTAAAGAGTAAATGAACTTTAACTTTTTAACTATAAGCTCTGTCATACAGAAAAGTTTTAAGCTGGTGTTTGATGACTGCGGTCTTAAGAGTATGGGGTACATAAGCCAAAGATAAGGTCAAATTAATCAGATATAAAATGAACGGCTCAATTAAGTTGAAAATCTCTTTAAAGAGGCTAGTTGGTACTGGGTCTAATAGACAGCTTGATGGTTTAGATGATGAGACTATAGAAGCTAGCTCTGAGATATTCAGAGACGAGAATGATTCCAGATGTAAAATAGGTGTTGCAGTTGATTCAGGAGTTGCTGTATTCAGTAGATTATTGTCTAATGTAGGTAAGAGCTGATGAATCTCTGATTGTTATAATTTTATCTGTAAAACAGCCCATAAAATCATTGCTGCTGAGAGCTAAGGGGATCACTGGTTCTATTGAACTATGACTCTCTGTCAGCCTGGCTACAGTGCTGAAGAGAAACCTGGGGTTGTTCTTGTTTTTTTTTCTACTAGTGCTGAATATTATGATCTTCTAGCACTGCGGAGAGCTTTTTAAACGTTTTTAAGCTTTCTTTCCAGGCTTGGTGAGACTCTTATGAGTTGCTGGAACGCCATTTTCTTTCTAATTTCCGTGACGTCTGCTTTAAGGCACAAATTTCAGAATTATACCACGGAGCCAGCCTCCTCTGTTTTATTACTTTCTTTTTGAGAGGGGCAGCATCATCAAGGTTTGAACACAGTGTGGTCATAGTGCTAATCACAAGGTCATCAACCTGTGTATGGGAGAAATCCTCAATTGAATTTAGATATGGCATTGCTGCAAATGATGACTGAATATTCTCTTTAAATTTAGCCACAGCGTCTTCAGATAAACATCTTCTATAGCCAAATTTATTCCTTGATGCTGTGCAGTCAATTAAAGTAAACTCAAATTTAATGAAGTAATGGTCAGTCAGAAGACAGTTTTGAGGAAAAATTGTTAACTTGTCAATTTGAATGCCATATGTCAGAACAAGATCAAGGATATGATTGAAGCAGTGAGTGGGTTCATTCACATGCTGGGAAAAGCAAATTGAGTCTAGTAAGGAAAAAAACCTAGAACTCAGGCTGTCACTTTCTACATCTACATGAATATTGAAATCTCCCAGTATAATGATTTTACCTGATTTTACCCCTCCTGAGTGGGAAAGACTAAGGCCAAATCCCAATGTTCACCCTACTCACTACCCCTAGCCCTCACCCACTACCCCTTAACCCTCGAAAGGAAGCCACATGGGGTAGGGCTTTGTAATCTTCACTAGGAAGTGGGACACCACTTGCTACGTCACCGTGTAGTTTACGTTCGGGCACGCAAGCGACTGTGTAGTCCCAGCAGCAACATGGAGGCTACGGTTCATATAAATTTCAATTGGCATGATTTTATTTTCATATGTAACGCCCTCACCCTGTTCGTACTCTGTCTGTCAATGTAAATTTTGTCAATATATAAAAAAAACAAACAAACAACATGGAGTCTACAGTCGCGATCGGTTGCAATCATTTTTTTTTTGTATTCATAATGCTTCGGCTGATAAATAAACCAAGAGGTACACGGAGAATTTGTGAATTTTTTGTGGTTTTTTCCTCCGACTTCTCCACATCTTCTTGCTCTCTGGGGATCGCAGAACTGGCCCTTCCTCGGGAAGTCAGCATCGGAAAACCCTCGCTCTGAAAGGCTAGATTCATACCCCCTACCCCTACATGAAAAAAGGAATTGGGACACCACTACCCTCGCGGGAACGTGCAAAATTTAGAGGTAGGGCTAAAAGGTAAGGGTAAGGGGTGTATTGGGACTGGGCCTAAGAGTGAGGCTTTCAAAAGACCTACAGTCAGATTTTGGTCCAGGGTTGATTAATAAGCTTGACTGAAATTTCGCAGCCACTCCCCCTCCTCGACCTGTGGTATGAGAGACATGAAAATTAACATGAGTGGGGGGTGTAGCTTCATTAATACTAACATACTCATCTTGCTGCAGCCAGGTTTCAGTTATACAAAATAAATCAATGCGATGATCAGCTATGAGATCTTTAACTAGTAGAGATTTTGATGATAGTGATAGAATATTCAACAGCCCACATTTAACTGCAGTATTATTTGAGACCGAATTTGTGGCTGTTTTGATTTTATATTAAGTTTTTGTTTTTAGCTCCTCTTCTGTTTAATCTATGTTTAGTAACTTTTTTAAATTTAGGTGGTGGGGAGAGACACAGTCTCTATAGACCTAGACATAGACAGAGAATCTATTCTATTCTCAGCAGGGAACCGCTCTGACTGAGGCGCAGAGGAGCGTGTTAAACTGCGGCTCTGCCTCCTGGTCTCGACTCGGGGTTGTCAGGGTTTTAGCCTTCTAATGAACTCGGCCATATTCCTAGATATAAGAGTGGCACCACCCACGGTGGGATGGACACCATCTCTCCTAATCAGACCAGGTCTCCCCCAGAAAGTATTCCAGTTATCTATGTAGCCCACATTGTTTTCGGGACAAACAACACCTCAACAGCCGGCGGTTGTATGACGACATGCAGCTATATGTCATCACTGGTCCGATTGGGGAGGGGGCCAGAGAAAACTACAGTGTCCGACATCGTTTTAGCAAAGGTACACACCGATTCCACATTAATCTTTGCGACCTCCGACTGGCGAAGTCGGGTGTCGTTACTGCCGAAGTGAATAACAATTTTACCATATTTACGCTTATCCTTAGCCAGCAGTTTCAGGTAAGATTGGATGTCGCCTGCTCTGGCATAGATACACTTAACTATGGCCCCCGGTGTCGCTAACTTAACGTTCCTCAGAATAGAGTCACCAATCACTAGAGTCAGCTTTTCAGCGGGTGTGTCGCTGAGTGGGGAGAACCTGTTGGAAACGTGAACCTGGTTTCTAATTAAACTTAAAAACTCAGTATATTCCAGTAATGCAGCCCTGTCAATTAAACAATGACTTGTTAAATGGCAAGTACAAAACAGAAATGTTAACCTCACACTAAAGAAAATGTTTATATGTTTGCTTACATTCTGTGGGCTGGAAAAGGAAAATTTTGTAAAATGGGATAAATGACTAGGCTGGAACCTACAGTAATGTCTGCCATCAATGTCAAAATCAAATTGAGATATGGAAATGGGAGAAACTGTGTTATTAAAAGATGATAAATTGCTTAGTTTTTCCTCTCTTTCAGCTTTTCCCTATTTGGGGTTGCCAGAGCAAGTCAACTTCCTGCAACTTGCATGACTGATTTGGGTACAGTTTTACGCTGGATGTCCTTGCTGATGAAACCTTCCCAATTATCCGAGTTTGGGACTGGCACAAGTGTACCACTACAGGGTACCTTGTGGCTGGGGTACCTCGTCGGGGAATCGAACCCTGGTCTCCCGCATACCCAGTGGGTACACTCATCACTATATTAACAAGGCATAAATTGCTTTGTCAATTTAAAAAATCATCCATAATCCAGATATGTTCAATGCATATTCACATTAGGATTACAATGCAGACACACAACTCAAATGAGGGACATCAGCAAAGGCTCAGTGCAGTGGGAAGCATTATTTGTATGGTGGAGAACATGTAAAACTGCTGTGTCAGAGTGAACAAATTAACATTTTTTTTTTCAAATCTACTGTTCTTGCATCACAGATGGTTCCTGTCACCCTTGATATTTCCTTTTTTTCAGGCAGAGTCACACATCTCTAAACTCACCATACTAAGAACCTGTCATTTACAACACAATTATTAAATAATCCTTTAATTTAAGCCCAATATTTAAGGGAAATAATGGTCTCATTGGAGGTGAAAATTTACACTCTTTTTCAGTCACCACAAAATACAAGCAAAACATTTTTTTTTAATTAATTTGAATGATGCATCTGCAGTTTTAAAGGAAGTCTTCATTGCTCATTCTTTTTGTTGCGTGTTGGCATTATTTTTGTGGCTCTGTGTCCTTATTTTACATTGTTGTGAAATAAGATTGTTTGCTTTGTTCTCCTTGCTTTAAAATGTACTTGGCAATGAGTTAAAAATCCTATATGGGCTGAGGTAAAAGTCCTTGACGAGGATGCAGAGCAGGGACTAAACTTCACACTAAGCTAAAAGCTAGAAGCTATACAAGAGACATGCAGTCAGGCCGATAAGTATTTGGATAGTTAAATATCTTTTTAATCTATTAACACCACACAATAGCTTTGAAGTGAGTGAGTCAACATTTTATCTGAATTTTGACTTTCAGCTTTAATCCAAGATGTTTAACAAAAACATTATATTAATTGTATTAATCAATAATTTCTTTCATACATACTGCCTTATTTTCACAAGCAATTAGATAACTTGCTGACAAGCAGTATGGTTTGATGTGTTTCCTCATTATGCCATGACAAAATGGATTGGCTTCACCTTACAGCCCTGGAACCTGCATCCTCTTTTCTAAACAGCTAGGAAGCTAGCTAAAACGATAAGAACAGGATACAAGGTCAATGAATTCAACAAATCCACAAGTTTGATAAGCCCTCACCTGTTCTTTCTCCCACTCCATAAGCTCTTTTCCTCCTCTCTTTAAGGATCTTCTCACTGCTCTAACCCTGACCCTGTAGCTACATCACCCTCCACACTAGGTTCAAGTTTTCCGACTTCCAAATTGGATGAGACAGAGAGTGGAGCGCAAGAGACCACATCCTGAAACGACAACCCGGATAGTATGTGCCCAAAGCTTCTTAATAATGGCAGACCTAAGTCTGTGGCTTAAAGCTCACAAGTCTATTTTGTAGTTTTGGACTGATGCAGTTATCATCTTTCTGTCCAAAACCAATGTTATTTAACTGACAAATACACTTGTGTGTAAAATTAGGGGTGGTGAACTCTACTCAAGATTTAATATGAGCTCTCTTCACTAGTGAAGATCATGGGCAGCAGTTGCTGTGCTGTTTTATATCTCAGCTGAAGCCTTTCACTCCTTCAGTGTAGTCATAGGTGTCTTGGTGGCCTCGCTCACGGGACTTGAAAATTCTATTTGTATCCAACCCTTGATTTATATTTTCAAAAACCTTTCCTTGGAGTTGCTTGTGTTAATTTCAAAAGATGTTCTGATGAATCATGTTTCCTTTTACATCATGTGGATGGCCATGTGTGTCTCTTATCTGAGAAAATTATGCAACAGGGTGCATTTGAGAGGGAAGGATGAGCTACAACAATCTGAGTGGTGCTCTGCAAAGTAATGACATTTGCCAAAGCATCACACACCTTCCACCAGCTTGTCTTCTTCCTATAAGGGCATAGCGCTGCTGTGTGTGGATGTGTGTCAGGACTGGGCTCACTGATGCTTCTTGAACTACCTACCATTTTGAATGCTGCAAATGTTGCAGCAATATTTTCTGCAACGGTAAATATGAGAAGAAAAGCAAAGTCACACACCATGAATGCATTTGCATGACACACCCTAAGCCATGGGCTTCGGATTGTTTAAACAGAGCCCTAGGAATACATACATTACACTTCATATGACATTTCTTCTCTGGTGCTGTCCTTACTTCAGCCCGACAGGACATCTCCTTCCAGGCTGCTTTTGTTACTTTTGTAAACAAGGACATTGCTGTTTCATATCAGCATTAATAGGTGGAACAAGGAATTTCATTTTTACTGAGCCATGGCGTGCAGATCAGCTGGAATTTTCAATAGATTTCTGCAGAAAAATTTGATCAGTTGTACCTACCTAATTAATCGAGCAATGAATGGTTGAAAACTCTGGCTTGTTGATGCACACTATGAATGTACATTTATTGTCCAAATGCCACCTCAACACAATAATTAGGAAATGTGAAACAATAAATAAGTAAAGCCAAGTTGTGAAACAAAAACAGGAAGAGGTCACCTGAACTTCTTTAGAAACTGAGTATAAACCACAAAGACAGAAACCCTGGGTAAAAAACAAGATCAATAAATGTAATCCAGAAAGCTTTGGAGTAACTAGAATGCATTTTTAAAATACATTCTAGGTTCAAATTGACATCATCCTTTCATCTGGCTCTGAGATAGAAAGTGCAAAAAATACACCCTGGCCCTGGTTTATTCATCATAAAAGCAAAAAAAGCAAATATTCTTCTCTCTCTCTAAGTTTAGACTTCAAATATTTAATTGATGCTCTTCAGCATCATAAAGAGCCTGCAGGTGGTAGCATTTTGGTTACAAGGCATTCCTCACACCTGGATCATGTTCGCTTTTCTTCAAAAATCAATTCAAAATAACTAAAGCACTTCTAAATAACTCAGGCACCAAAACTCAATCTGTTTTTACCAATAGGCGAAAACAAAAAAACACTGAAATTACAGAAGTTTAATACATTCATTAGACTCTGGTAAAGATGAAATGGACTTGGTTTAAAAAATGAAATAAAATAAAATAAAAGCTTCATCTTAAAAATTACTCAAATTTCTCAGGTCACAGTTTATCCCACTTGGTCATGCCCTTAATGAGGCCTGATTGCTATGAAAATATCTCTCACCATATAAACAGGCATAGTTAATCTCTCTGTACAGGTATTACTCCATACAGCACGGCATGTCTTGTCCGTGTATGTTGGCACTAAGGCAAGTAGGTATGTTACAAACATAGCTTGCAGCCCTCAGTCGTCGATGAATGTCAACCGCCCAGGTCCCTCATTCTTCATCCATCGACGGTATCTCTTCATTCTTGGGTCAGTTGCCATCTTTACCTTCATTTGCTCCTCCTGCTCCTTTCTGTATGTCTGGAAGACACCCATGAGATTGAGGGGACAGTTTAAAGTTATACCTAAAATAATTTGGGTTCGGTTGGCTGAAGGGGGGTGGCTAACTGCTATAAGGGTTCATGTTGCAAATGAACAATCATGTTAATAACAGTAAACACACTGAAGCACATGTGTACTCAGAATTCAATGCTGCATTATTATGTTGGTACTCATCACTCATGGGTCAGCTCACAGCTACCTTTGAACTCAGTGTTGATATCACCTGAATGTAACAAAATCTCAAAAGCTTGGAAAAGTGTCACCGCCAGCGTGTTATATGATCCATATGGCAGGGAGATGGTTTCAAATAATCTAAGTATCTCACAGCGCTATAGGTTGTCAAATCTGATCTTTTCAATAAACTTTTGTTACCACAAACTTGCATTTTTAGTGCCATAAATCAATAAATGATAAATAGATAGATACTTTATTAATCCCAAAGGAAATTTAAGGCATCCAATAGCTTACATAGAAACATACATAGCACCAAATTATAACAGACACTCAATCCACATATCAAGCATATAACAACAGATAGACAACCAACAATCACCCACCTATGACAGATAAACAACCCACATATCATCCACATAAAAATGATAAAGCAACAATAGAATATAGTAGAAAAAAAGAATAAGAATTTAGGGCATAAGTGGGGGAGAGATGCAATGGGCTAATGTAGCCTGTAAGTACAGTCCAAACAGTCTGTAGCAGACATCATGTTGTGATGAGGGAATGAGGGTAGAAAGAGGTAGACTCATTCTGTTAAGTCTATTTCACACCTCCTCTTCTGTGTAGTGTTAAAAAGTTGGATGGCCCTGGGAACAAAGGACATCCTTATTCTGTCTGTAGAGAATAACAGAGATAGAAATCTGCCACTGAACATGCTCCTCTGTTTTAAGAATATGTTTAGTGGATGCCAGTCATTGTTATAGATAGATGTAGATAGATGTACTTTATTGATCCCAAACTGGGAAATTCTCGTCACAGTAGCAAGACACACTGTACATCAGGATAATAATAATAAAAAATATACAAATTTTGAAAAATATATACAATATAAACAATATAATAAAAACTATAAAGACAATAACTATACAAACTATAAAAATACAATGACACAATGACAATGACACTAGGTGCTATAGTTACAGTTTGTTTTGTTTTTATGTATCAGAGATATGATTTTTCTCTGTCAGACAGATGAGAGTTACTGTACAGTGTGACGGCATGTGGCAGGAGTCTATGGAGAAGGAGCTCTGCTGTCCGTCCAGTATGTGGTGGAGAGGGTAATCAGGATTATCCATGATGGATAACAGTTTGCTCAGGGTCCTCCTCTCCACCACACTGTCCACTGTGTCCTGTTTGCAGCCAATAATGAAGCCAGCTTTCCTGATGAGTTTATTCAGTCTGTTGCTGTCATTAAGCACGTTTACAGTGGGGCAAAAAAGTATTTAGTCAGCCACCAATTGTGCAAGTTCTCCCGTTTAAAAAGATGAGAGAGGCCTGTAATTTTCATCATAGGTATACCTCAACTATGAGAGACAAAATGAGGAAAAAAAAAAATAAATAAAAAAAAAAAATCCAGAAAATCACATTGTCTGATTTTTAAAGAATTTATTTGCAAATTATGGTGGAAAAATAAGTATTTGGTCAATAACAAAAGTTAATCTCAATACTTTGTTATATACCCTTTGTTGGCAACGACAGAGGTCAAACGTTTTCTGTAAGTCTTCACAAGGTTTTCACACACTGTTGCTAGTATTTTGGCCCATTCCTCCATGCAGATCTCCTCTAGAGCAGTGATGTTTTGGGGCTGTCGCTGGGCAACACGGACTTTCAACTCCCTCCAAAGATTTTCTATGGGGTTGAGATCTGGAGACTGGCTAGGCCACTCCAGGACCTTGAAATGCTTCTTACGAAGCCACTCCTTCATTGCCCAGGCGGTGTGTTTGGGATCATTGTCATGCTGAAAGACCCAGCCACGTTTCATCTTCAATGCCCTTGCTGATGGAAGGAGGTTTTCACTCAAAATCTCACGATACATGGCCCCATTCATTCTTTCCTTTACACGGATCAGTCGTCCTGGTCCCTTTGCAGAAAAACAGCCCCAAAGCATGATGTTTCCACCCCCATGCTTCACAGTAGGTATGGTGTTCTTTGGATGCAACTCAGCATTCTTTCTCCTCCAAACACGACAAGTTGAGTTTTTACCAAAAAGTTCTATTTTGGTTTCATCTGACCATATGACATTCTCCCAATCCTCTTCTGGATCATCCAAATGCTCTCTAGCAAACTTCAGATGGGCCTAGACATGTCTGGCACTGCAGGATTTGAGTCCCTGGCGGCGTAGTGTGTTACTGATGGTAGCCTTTGTTACTTTGGTCCCAGCTCTCTGCAGGTCATTCACTAGGTCCCCCCGTGTGGTTCTGGGATTTTTGCTCACCGTTCTTGTGATCATTTTGACCCCACGGGGTGAGATCTTGCGTGGAGCCCCAGATCGAGGGAGATTATCAGTGGTCTTGTATGTCTTCCATTTTCTAATAATTTCTCCCACAGTTGATTTTTTCACACCAAGCTGCTTACCTATTGCAGATTCAGTCTTCCCAGCCTGGTGCAGGTCTACAATTTTCTTTCTGGTGTCCTTTGACAGCTCTTTGGTCTTGGCCATAGTGGAGTTCGGAGTGTGACTGTTTGAGGTTGTGGACAGGTGTCTTTTATACTGATAATGAGTTCAAACAGGTGCCATTAATACAGGTAACGAGTGGAGGACAGAGGAGCCTCTTAAAGAAGAAGTTACAGGTCTGTGAGAGCCAGAAATCTTGTTTGTTTGTAGGTGATCAAATACTTATTTTACCGAGGAATTTACCAATTAATTCATTAAAAATCCTACAATGTGATTTCCTGGATTCTTTCCCCCCATTCTGTCTCTCATAGTTGAAGTGTACCTATGATGAAAATTACAGGCTTCTCTCATCTTTTTAAGTGGGAGAACTTGCACAATTGGTGGCTGACTAAATACTTTTTTGCCCCAATGTACATGACACCTAAAAAAACTGAATTATTTTGTTAGTCCAACCAAAACTGGACTTTTAAAGTACATGTAAACACAGTACATGTTAGCTTGACTGAAACTGAGTTTATAATTGTTAGACTAGCACACCCAGATAATGTGATTGAAAGTCGATCTACTGCTGAATGTATACGGACAGTCGGACTGGAACTGGAGGAGGTGATCTGTGCATGTGCTAAAGTTTCGTGTTAAGCTATGACCTGGAAGGCAGAACGGCAATTAAAACATAAACACAAATGTAGGAGGTCAGACTAAAGAAGCCGGCTAACTGCTACACGTCGAACATGGCAAAGTCTGCAGCAAAAGCTAATTTTTGGACGGATACAGAGGCTAACTTGCTAGCTCACCTGTCTTTGTTTCTTGACATTTTACATGATTTCAACAAATAAATCGATTTCACTCCCGTGCATGTATACTGGGACAAGGACAGAAGTCAGATTAGATGGCTTTATCGAGCTATGGTTATAGCTCGACTTAACTGTGCATGTAAACGTACTGACTGGCTCCAATGCTGCTCCCCCAACATACCACGGCGAAGAAAAGTACACTGGCCACAACAGACTGGTAAAACATCTCCAACATCTTGGTCATCCTGTTGCACACGTTGAAGGATCTCAGCTTCCTCAGGAAGTAGAGTCTGCTTCTTGTAGACTGCTTCAGTGTTGGACTTCCAGTCCAGTCTGTTGTTGATTTTGACGCCCAGGTACTTGTAGTCCTCCACCTCCTCCACATCCTCTCTCAGAATGCACAGCAGCTGTGAAGTCGTCCTCTTCTTCCTGAAGTCGATCACCATCTCTCTGGTCTTGGTGACATTCAGCCTCAGATGATTGCGTCCAGCCGACTCCACAAATTTATCCACCACTGCCCTGTACTCCCCGTCCTTTCCTCCACTTATACACTCAACAACAGCTGAGCAAAATTTCTGCAGGTGGCATGACTCGGAGTCGTACTGAAAGTCTGTGGTGTATAAGGTGAAAAGGAAAGGGGACAGCACAGTCCCCTGTGGAGCTCCTGTATCACTAACCGCCGTGTCAGACAGAACACTGCCCAGACAGACAAACTGTGGCCAGCCTGTAAGGTAGCCAGTAATCCAGGAGACAATGGAGGTGTTGACACCCATCACCCGCAGCTTCTTGCCCCGGAGCAGTGGCTGAATGGTGTTAAAAGCACTGGAGAAATCAAAGAAAGTGATTCTCAGAGTGCTGCCTCCACTATCCAGGTGCTTATGAGCTTGTTGCAGCCGGTAGATGACGGCATCATCAACATCCAAATGGGGCTTGTAAGCAAACTGTAGAGGGTCAAGCATTGCATTCACCTGCAGCCTAAGATGGGCCAAGACCAGCCTCTCCAGCACCTTCATCAGATGAGATGTTAGGGCAACTGGTCGGTAGTCATTGAGGTCTGATGGAGTTGACTTCTTTGGGACAGGAACCAGGCAGGACATCTTTCACAGCACCGGGACTCTCTCCTGACTCAGGCTCAGGTTGAAATGTGTTGAAGAACAGAAGACAGCTGGCTGGCACAGGTCCTCAGGATCCTGGGGGTGATGCCATCAGGTCCTTCGGCCATCCTCTGGTGGAGTCTCTCCAGCTGTCTCCTAACCTGGACTGTGGTTACAGTCATGCAGGGGAGGGTGTTGGTGTCTTCAGTGATGGCATGGGAGGGGGAGAGGTGCTGCACAGGGGGTTGAGGGGAGAGGGGTGGGAGCAGTGGGGGTGTGTAGGGGTCTGGATGTGTGAGAGAGACAGAAGGCTGTGAGCTAAACCTGTTGAAGAAACTAGTGCTGGGCGGTATACCGGTTCGTACTGAAAACCGATTTTTATATTTGTTATGATATGAGTTTTTCATAAACCGGGAACACAAATAGCCTAAACATGTCTGGAACGCAGCGTGTTGGTAAATTGTGTCACAGGGGACTCTTTTCATTGCTGCACCGCTAAACACGCATTGAACAGAGTGGAAATAATAGAGGAGTTGCTGAGCGTGGTTGACATAAACATAAAAGAGTAGACACCGCATCGACTGCTACTGCCTATTTGCGCTGATGAGCCATGGGGCCGCCATCTTGGACTGGTCACCCGCTACACTCAGTGTAATCTGTTTGGCAGGCGCAATGAACTGTCAGTGCGCTTAATCAATCATAACTCGCTGAATACTAAACTGATTTTCACACTTTTTTTTTTTTTGCTGCAAATTTCATACATGTTGCTATGATACAGGACACGTGGTTCGGCATATTGTAATATTCATAGTGGGCTTAACAGTAATTGAATATTCTGATATATGATATATGTGATGCATGATAGGTATTTAGCAAAACACAACACTATACACACACACACACACACACACACATTACATTTATGAATGCTAATAGCCTTATGATGATACACCTACTCTTTGGAGGTGAACCGGGAAGCTGAAGATGGATGGAATAACACCATCAATGAGTTGGACAATCTAACCTGTCCTATCAAAAATCGCCCTGCTTACAATGTTCACAGCAAAGCACTGATAAATCACTTGCAGTGAATCCTTCCCTCTTCAAAGCCACCTCCCACTTCTTCCTCACATCATTGTCTTTTGGGAAACCTTCAAAATGAAAATGGGAGATTTGGGAGCCTACACAAAAACATTTTACAAAGGAGGTCAAGCTTATTTTATTGTTTCAAATTTCTTAGAACCTTTCTTCAACAAAATTCATATTTTGATGCAAAAATGTTGATAATGAACCAAAACTACTAAAATTGTGAATAAGCTTGTTTGCAAACTATTCTATAGTCAGATGTTCTGTTGTCTGTATTTTTAAGTGGGGTGGGTATGAGACATGAGAGGTATCTTACTTTTGTTAGGGTGCATTATATGTCTATGGTGGTGGACATGGATAGAGGAAGCTCTGAACCAGCAGACAGCGGAAGCTCCGAACTAGCGGCTGTAAGAGAAGAAGAACTTTTGCCGAAAAAGGAGCCGTGTCGGTTGTCTGGAGGTACTTCAGGTTTTAAAAAGGTCGGACGTGGACCAAACAACCATTTACTGCAAAAGCTGTTGAGCTAAACACGAGCAATTTGCTGCACCTCAGCCGCAAACATGCATTGGAGTACAAAGAATGCATGAAACTAAAATCTGCACTTTCCACACCATCAGGTAAAACCGGCAAAGCTAAAGGACAGATGAACGGACAGCACTTTGTGGGGCCACGCAAACCTGTAGGCTATTAATACTTGTGCACAATGCACAGTAGTCATGGCCACGGATTGGAATAGGCTATTCTTAGCCAAATGCAATAAATCTTCTCTCAATCAGAGGAAAATGTAGTCAACAGTGAATCATGCATGGAAAAAAAAAATACAGTGAAACCGGAGTAATTCTGAAAAATACAGTGATATAGAATTTTGGCCATACTGCCCAGCTCTAGAAGAAACCTTGTCAATGTGTCCAGTTAAAGGCTGACCACAGAGCCATCTTTCCTAAAAAGCCTGTCCACACACCCAGTGTTCCTCTTTTTAATGCTGCCACCCTAACACACAAAAACATAAAAAAGGACACTGGCCCTGGCAGACTGGTAGAACATGGCGGGGAGCTTGCTGCAGATATTGAAGGACATCAGTCTTTTCAGGAAGTAGAACCAGTTCTGCCCTTTCCTGTAGAGGGCATCCATGTTTGCTGACCACTCCAGTTTATTTTACAGGTGTAACCCCAGGTATTTATATGTCGTGACCACATCCACATTCACCCCCTCGATTGAGATTGGCAGCAGGGGGAGCTTGGACCTCCTGAATTCCACCACCATCTCCTTGGTCTTAGTGGTGTTCAGCTGGAAATGGAGCTTTCACCATGTTCACAAAGTTGTCCACCAGGCTTCTGTACTCCTCATCCTGTACATTTCTTATACATCCACAATTGCAGTGTCGTATAAGAACTTCTGCATGTGGCATATCTGAGTTGTGGCAGAAATCAGATGTGTACAGGGTGAACAGGACCGGTGAAAGCACAGTCCCCTAAGGTGCTCCACTGCTGCCAACCACAGTCTCAGAGAGGAAGTCTTTCAGCCTAACGAACTGTGGTCTCAAGTCAGGTAGTCCATAATCCAGGATGCAAGGTGGGCTTCAAGCCCCATCTGCAAGAGTTTATCTCCCGGTATGAGGGGTTGGATGGTGTTAAAGGCACTGGGAAAATCGAAGAACATCATTCTCACAGCACCCCTCCTCATGTCCAGATGAGTGAGCTCTGTGCAAGAGGTAGATGATGGTGTCTTCAATGCCCACCTTCTCCTGGTAGGCAAACTGGAGTGGGTCAAGTGCATGGTGGACCTGGACCTCTGATGAAGTGGAGAACTAGTCGCTCCATGGCCTTCATCACATGTGATATTAGAGTGACAGGCCTGAAGTCATTCAGCTAACAAGGATGAGGCTTCTTACGGACAGGAACGAGGCATGGGGTTTCACACAGTGCTAGGACCTTTGCTTGTTGGAGGTTCATATTTAGGATGTGCTGAAGAGGCTTTCCCAGTTCCCCAGCACAGGACTTGGGCAGTCTGGGACACACTCTGTCTGGGGCAGCTGCTTTCCTGGGGAGTAGTCTCCTCAGCTCACCTCTCACTTGATCCTCCGTGATGATGGGTGGGGGGTTGAGATGTCGTCACTCTGCACCTGGGGGAGTGGTGCATCTGTGGATGGTCACTGGTGACTTCTGGCTGGTGTGAGTGTGAGTGGGGACACACTGTCCATGGTGACACCATGAGGGAGAGGTGAAGCAGCAGTCAATGGTGGATATGATGGCGTTGGTTAAGGTGTTGGTGGCGGGCAGGCCATTGCAGCAGGGGCAGGGCAATCAAAACTGTTAAAAAAGTGCTCTCACCACATCCCCCTTTGCTGTGCTGCTGCTCTTCCTGCAGCCTGTGATGGTTTGCCATCCCAAACATCCTTTAAGTCGTTCTGCTGCAGTTTCTGCTGTACCTTCCTTCTGTATTCCTCTTTTGCCTCCAAGAATCTGTCCGTGAGTTCCCACTGTACATTCTCAAGCTTAAACCCTCTTCTTCCCGTTGAAGAGGTCCTTGACACCTGTGGTAATCCAAGACTTGTTGTTTGGCGTCCTGTTATTCCTTGTGGGGTAGCCAGGGTTGAGTCCAGTGAAACTTGGTTAAAGTTTCCAGAGATTGCAATGAAGGCTTCAGGGTGTTGAGTCTGAAGCCTCATGGTAGCAGAGTGGATGACTTCACACACAGTTTCAGCCAGAGCATGGGGTGGGTTGTAAACAATGACAACAATGGCGTGAGAACTCCTGGGGCATATAGCATGGACGGAGACTGACCTCCATCAGTTCGATTTCCAGGCAGCAAATAGTCTCTTTCTACTTTGTTTGGTTTTTGGATGATGCCTGTGAAGACTGGCTTCAGGAAAAATCCTTTAACTGCTTGATAAGGCTGCCCTATCCAACGGAAGAGCTACTAGCTCATCATTCTAGCTCCTGGAAAAAAATATATTGATTTGGATAGGAATGTGTCAGAACATTAACACTGAACAAGTTTAGTTCATGGGATTGTGTAGCTGCAGACTGGTGAGGGTAAATTTCATAGAGAACTGAGTTGACAAAGGTAACACAGAGAGACAGACTGGTTGGCCAGGGATTGATCCCCGAGGAAGATAATGAGTCGCAATATTAGAACAGAACCAGGCGTAGGCTTCATGTGATGAAAACAAACAGTCTCTGGACCTCTGGAGTCCATCAAGCTATTGAATAAGTTTAAAGTTTCATTAAATTTAGCTAAACAAGATTTCATTCCTTTAGTCTTTTGAAATTGCTTTTTTTCCTATGCTTTCATTTCAGAAACACTGATACATTAAGAAAAAACTGAGATGTTTGAAAACATTTCTCTAGTAGTACAGGAGGTGCTTGTTGCAGAAACAAGGGCAGGAGCTGTGTTAGCTTTCGTTTGTGGGGTAAAGATAATAAGGAAGCAGACATACAGAATTTACAGAGGATGACTAACATCTGACCTCAGGGCAACCTTTCGGGATGAAGACTAAAGTCACGCAAGAGCTGAAAGTGAGTAAGAATGAAAAAATTCAAACCTCATAGTTTTCTTTGATCCAGAGGTGTTTCTCCAGGAAGGACTGTCTGGTGGTTTCATCCAAACTGTCAAACTGAGGTTGAGACATCTTCATGTATCTCCTGAGAGTTGAAACAGAGTGTGCTGTAAGAGTCTGACACTGCCCAGATGATCACAAAACAAACAAATAAAAAAGGTGTCTAGATCAATCGCATTCATTTTCGTGAAAGAGGTCACAAGAACCCATACTTCTGTACCAGGAAGATGCCAAAATTCTAATGGCACTTGTTTTTCCACAGTGCCATGGATAGATGAATAGATGAATAGATGTTTTTGGTACTGAAAATGTGTGTGTCAAAATTGTAGCTGGATCACTGGGAACAAGTTACAGACAACCAAAATGTAGTATACACAAATACTACAGGTACATTAATCCTGTTGAGTCCATGGAAATTTATACATTTCCAAACATCACATTGTCTTTAATTCAATTGCTCCACAATGGTTTGAGCTAGAGACCTGCTGTTTCTTTCTCCTTTAACTGGAGAATCAGCTCTTTCGAACAAATTAGTGAACAAAGTTGGGAAGATTTAGATCAGTCTGACCCTTTGATTGGAGGATTGCTGTTTTTCCATTTGTTTGTTCACCGATTTTCATTGGCCATCTTTGTTAATGATGTCTGGAGTCACACCTCTACTTTGGACACTCCAAAGGGTGATATCACAGCCTATTAGTGTCTCATTCAAAGGTCTAGCTGTCACTTGTTTATATACCCAAAGTAAATAGGCGTGAGTTAGTGGATAGAATTAAGAACAAGAATAACTCATTCTCAGTGTGCAACTTTTTGTGTTGAAGTTGTTGGGTGTTTTTTTTTAATCTACAGAGTAAGGAAAATCCATGTCTGCTTTCTGTTTTTATTTTAAGAGCCATTATTCCCTAATCCCAGTGAACAGAAGTCTTTGAGTGATATATATAATTGGCAGAATTTGTGCTAACTGTGAATATGTGGACACTTGGTGAATAAAAAAACAACAAAAAAACAAAGAACTATTTTACAATGAAAAACAAGGCTGTGAAAAAGCAGAAATGTGGGTCTAAAAGGGTTATATGAGAGGAAACACTTGAACGTAAATAAAGCAGTAAAGGTGTGACATCCAAACCAATACATAAGCATAATGAGAGCGAACGTTTCAGTAGTTAACTTTGTTAATGTCCTGAAATGTTACTGTTGGCACATCTGAAGTACAACAGCTATCATCTAGCTTCTTAGTCAATTTCAGTCACCGTGTGCATGTGTGTGTGTGTGTCTGTGTGTGTGTGTGTGTGTTAAGGCACTCTGTATACAGCAGCTTCTGTTGTTTCCTGCTTTTTGCTGTGGGACCAAATTTGGTATCAAGAATCATGGAATTCCATTGGTACTAGTACCAACAACCACAACTATAGAAAATAAAGTGAAAGTTTGCATAAAAACTGGCCTGATGATGTAGAGCTTCTCCTCATCGCCATACTCCTCTCTGCATATGGTGAAGCGGTAAATCCAGGAAATATACCAGGCCACATAGTTGGTCAGGTAATAGGGGAAGAGCACGATCTGACATAGGAGAATGTCTGACAGGTTGGGCTTTTGATAGCCTCCTTTAATATCAATCTTGTTTTTGATGATATCACGGATCACCTCTTCTTCCTGCTCCCGAATCTCCTCTTTGGAACGGCGGTTTTTGCCCTTCTCCTTTGTGCGGTTAAGGAGGCCCTGCTGCTTGGCGATCTCTGTGGCCTGGATTCGGTATTTGGGAACAGTCACCAGGTAGTTGATTGCCTCATTATAGCTGCTGTGCCAGCTGTAGTACTGGAAGAGAGAAGAATGGTTTTTAGCTGTCTGTGTCATCAATATGAATATAAAATGCTATAGGGAGCTCTGGGAAATGGAGGCAAGCACAATCAGCTTCATCATCAGAGCTATGTATGATGTGCTCCCATCACTAAAAAACCTCCACCAGTGGTATGATGTGGACCCAACCTGTGCCCTCTGCCCAAGTCCAGCAACGCTCTAACACATCTTGATCGGTTATAAGGTCAGCCTCACACAAGGCTGCTACATGGGGAGGCACCAGTCCTCAAGAGCCTCACAGCAGCTTTTGAGATCAAGAGGAGTACGACCAACTCCTTGCTCCTGAGAGCAAACAATACCATCAAGGCACCAACATTCGTCAGAGAGGGACAGGAAAACTCCAAACATCTTCCTACCAAACCAGAAACTGGACAGCTAGACATGGCCTGTGGCTGCAAGATGCCAGTGGAGATGCCTGCAATTACTCTTTCCACCTGAGATTGCATCCACCACCCTGAAGCAAGACATGGTGCTCTGGTTATTATTGATGTTTTTGCTGGTATAATGTGCTTGTCACACAAAGCTGTAGTAAACATCATGGCACAAAAAAAGGAATTTAATGGATTAAATTAGAATTTATTCCAAAGCAATTCATTTGAACTGTAACTGTAGAAGGCTTTGAAAATAAAACAGTGTAGGAGTGTAAATTGCAATGGCAACTCTTAATGTTTTGAAAAACTTGTACACATCAAGTGCAAAGCAATGCATTATCAAAAACTAGTAAGTACATTTCTATACAACAATTCAAGGTAATGAGAATTTAAGTATTACGTTGTCGCTTAGTTGCAGACTAATGGTGAAGCACTCCGCCTGTACATCTAACTCATAGAATTCTGGAAATAAAACAATCAAAAAAGAAAATATGGGGACTATTCAATGTCTCTGTGGAACTTCTAATTATTAGGGCTGTACTTGACTCATAATTCTGTCAGTCGATTTGGATTTGGCTGTTCAATATGAAGATTCAACTATTAGTCAATTTTTCCACATGGACTATCTGGAAATCGGAAAGTCTGTGTGTCAGCTCTTATTTTGAAGTGACTGGCCAGATTTCACTCAGTCTTTTGAGCAATGCCTGTTGACTGACGGATCACAGACAGATGATTAATTTTTACTGCGGCATTTTTGCTGTGGGCTTACAATTACATTGTAACCTTTTTATAATTCATAAAACAATAGACTATGTAATCTGGATCAGTGCATATTTATATATATATTGGGATATCCAATGAGCGAATGACGTCAGTATTAGAACCCCATACTAAAATTGGATTGGATTTGTCCTAACTGTAGTTCCTGCAACCAAAACTTTCTGAAGCTGTTACAAGCTGCAGTCATACCTGGAAAATGGAAATAGCACAGATGGTGACCAGGATGACGATCCTGACGTCCACTTTGGGGGTGAGCTGTCGACGGTAGTACGCGTAGTAATGCTGATAGTACTCCTCAGGGTGGTCCAACATGTAGTCATAGTCCCGCCGAGTATCCTCATCCTGCACACAGATAATAAAGCCTTATTTCTGGTTTTACCAAAGTTGCTGAAAAAGCAGAGGGCTTTGGCACCATTTAGGCAAATTAGATTAAAAAAAGTAGTAAATATGGGCCCTAACACAAATGTAACTGATGCACCTTTTTCCATGCACTTTATTTTTCATAAAAACATGTATTGGGTTTGTCAAGTTATTTTCCATTTCATGTCTTTTCTGTGAATACTACTTTCTTCATCTCTCTCAAACTGCTCTCAGTTGTCAGGTGCGAATACTACTAAGCAATTCCTCTGGCCATGTGGCTTTTTCCATTGGATACAGGATCTAATTGAGCTAAAATAATTACATATAGTTCAATTGTGCATTTTTGTAATATTTTATATATACAAAGCAGAAAAATGACAAGGCTGGTTTTTGAGCAACTACAGTTGCTTTAATTATATTTGATGATGCCCTTAAATAATATTCGTAAACATTTAATATGTATATGATTAGAAACCCAAGTGGAACAGAGAAGAGCCTGTAACATCCTCAAGATGCACAGAGTCTATGTAGTGGAAAGTACTGGAAGGCAATTTATTGTATTACACTTAACACAGAGAAGAAACCAATCACATTTCCTATTGCTGTCCATTTAATGGATTGTACATATTGTGCAGTTTTCAGGCTCTGTAATACAGTTGTAGTGTGGGTCATAGCTGTGGAAACTGATGGTGTTGCCAGGAAATTGTATCATATTAATAAGCTAATTTTTGATGTTATAACATTTCTTGTGAGGGAAGCTTGCTCTCAATATTTTGCAGTCATCTACACTGAGATATCTCAATGAATATACATCAATTTAAAAAGAAGAGCAGAATTTTAACAAAAGCTTGATGTTAGGAATATACCCAGAATTTATGTCTATGGTCTTTTCAGGGCTTACAGGAAAGTATGAAATGAAACCTTTTGGTATGACTTACAAAAGCATGTTCACACCAGGGGATTATTAAACGAATATAACTAACAATTACTATTTTCTCTCTGTTTTAGTTATAGGGATTCAAATATATTACATCTACTGAGCTTTTGCTTTTTCTTCTGCTTCTCCTCTAGCGAGTCACCACTTCTAACAAGCTCTGATATGTGAAACTTACCTATGCTGATATACTTTTGAAGAAGGTAAGGTATGATATGGATTACTCTACTATTTGACTGGAGAATTGCTGCTTTACTTCTGTCTGTTTATCTGTCATCTGCTGTAGTTGCTGGTGCTCTTAGAGGCAAATCTCTACATCAGCCATTCCTATTGGCTCCGGGGATTAATGTCACAGCCAATTGGAGTATCTTATTCAGAGGCTTAACTGTCAGCTGCTTGTATAGCCAGTCTCTGGGATCAATCCTATATTTTTCTGATCTCAGAGAGAGGAGACGTTGGTCTGAGTTTATTGTTGTAACAGAATTAAGAGAGAAAGAGACATTATAACAGGATGTTTAGAGCATTAGAGGCGTTGGAGCTGATTTTTGAGGGAGAAAGAAAAATGAAAGATCTTTCAGTGTTGATATTTCTTTGGTTATTATGTTTTAAAGTGTTTTTATGTATTAAATAGGGAAAAATTCAATGTCAGTGTTTTGTTTTACCAATTCGAATTCATTAATGGGGTTACACATGTGACATTAAGTCATGAACACTGTAGTAAGGTGAATTAATGCTGCTACTCCGTACGCAGAAACATTGTAGGATGTGATCCTACAAAGTACTTACCTTGACACCGGACTGTTGTATGAAAGAGAAATAAGCTAACTGGTTTCAAATATATTGCAGGAAAACTTGAGGGTTGGTAGGAATATAAGGAAGATCACGATGACACATTTTAGTGCTGGAAGAAGTATTCGTGAAACTTCAGAGAGTCTCTGACAGAGACAAACCTTTAATGTCTCGTACGCGGTTACGATGAGCAGGAATCTTTTTTGAGCGGACTCCGTCGTCTCTCCCTCCAAGCCCGGTTCTCCCGGCCTGAAACGGTCGGGATGGTACCGGCGAGCCAGCTGCCGGTACGCCCGAGCGATCTCCACTTTGGAGGCCTCCCTGCTGACACCGAGCACATCGTAACAGACTTCTGTGCCACAGTACAGGCCCTCCACAAGCGCTGTGGCTGTTGGCATGGAGGATACGGAGACCAGAAGCACTGCGAGGCGCCACCAGGGCTTCAACGCCCTCGAACGCCGTGCAAACCGGCCACCGCCGCGGCTCCGCTCCGGAGAAAGAACCATCTCTTCCGTCCAGGACGCTGCTGCCAGCTCGCGGCTCAGCCTGCTCTGTCGCAAGCCGCCTGCATCATCAGTCTGCGCCGGGACAGAAACATGATGCAGACTCAACTGGGACACAGCGCTACTTCCCCTTTAAATTGGCAATCGTTCCGTTGAATTACTATGGAGTCAGAACAGTCTAGTAATGAATGAACTCTCGCGGGGCTTTTCACGAATGCACATGCTTTGTTTCGTAGTCGTATTTCGGACTTCAAAAATGTAATTTTGAGCTTACGAGCATACGAATTACTGAATGTGCATTTACGAAATCTGTACGTTGAATTTTGAGACTGACCTAACCTCGCAGGTCAACCAACGTCACCATTGGCTGATAAAGCTGTCAATCAAATGTATGTTTCTGATTGACAGATTCATCAGCCAATCAGGTGTGTTTGCTTTCAGCCAATCGCATGGAGAGACTTAATCAACCTCAACCTGTCAGTAATATTATCTGACTATCCCCTCGTTGTAAACCATGCAATGACACTGAATTAGTTGAAGCGTCCTGCTTAGCAAAGTTAAATGTTTGAATGAACATAAACTATGTGACCGTGTCTGTTTCCGAAACCACCCCCTCACTCCCTACTCCCTATATAGAGAGATGAATATAGTGGACTATATAGTGAACTCATTCACAAAATGAACAATCGCTTTCGGACACTACTTTTGGCGCCGTTAATTGCGTCATCGCTGTCGCGCAATTAAAACGTACCCATCTCACGGCTAAAGACAGAAAAAAAACTTTTCTGTTTATCACTGCATTTTGTTAAAGGCTTTTGATAATCTTGGACTGCACTGTAATTTTTATTCTCGTATTTGGTCTTCTTTTATTATATTTTTATTTTCTATTCTCTTGGCTCTTAGTTAACAGTTTTTAATTCTAATCTAACGTTACTTGAATGCCTGATTATACTGTGTTTTGCACAATTTTAATGCTCTTTACATTCATGTAAACAGTACGTTTAATTGCCTTGTTTTTGAAATGTGCTATAAAATAAACTACGGAATACGCTCGCCTCGCCATTATTTTCTGTATTTTGCCGCCACAACTAATGAATGTGGCTCGTGCCACTCATCTGTCAAATGTATGGCTGTGTCCGAAACCACCCCCTAATCACTACATAGTGCATTATAGAGTGAGCTCGTCGTTTTGTAGTGGTATCAGAATGTTTTGCGACAAAATGTAGTGCACTCAAAGTATCCCACAATGCATTGTGAAAAGTAGTGAATAGCCGATGGTCACCAACCCAAGCAAGATATCCCATGATGCATTGCACTCGCGGCAAAAATGGTGATTCCAGCAGAACAGAATAGTTTATTTTATAGCACATTTCAAAAACAAGGCAATTAAACGTACTGTTTACATGAATGTAAAGAGCATTAACATCGTTAATGAGCGAGCGCAATGCATCATGGGATATATTGCTTGGTTAGTGACGGGTTAGTGACCATCGGCTATTCACTACTTTTCACAATGCATTGTGGGATACTTTGAGTGCACTACATTTTCTCACAAAACATTATGACACCACTACAAAACGACGAGCTCACTATATAGTGCACTATATAGTGAGCTCGTCGTTTTGTAGTAACATACGGCCTTTACGAAACGTGTTGTTTATTGTTGCCATAACGACGACGGTCGCCAATGGTTAAGTGTGGAGAAATGTAATGGGCCATATGATTAGCTGAAAGCAAACACACCTGATTGGCTGAGGAATCTGTCAATCATAAACATACATTTGATTGACAGCTTTATCAGCCAATGGTGACGTTGGTTGACCTGCGACGTCAGGGCAGTCTCAAAATTCAACGTACAGATTTCGTAAATGAACATTCAGCAATTTGTATGCTTCGTGAATTTATATTACAAATGTGCCTCAACATCTCATTTGTGAAGTCCGAAATACAACTACGAAACAAAGCATGTGCATTCGTGAAAAGACCCGCGAGAGTTCATTCATTATGAGACTGTTCTGACTCCATAAATTACTGCTCCCTGCTGTTTTTACGCATTTATTACAGTATGTCGTTCACCCTCGCCTCTTATGATCACTCTTCTTCAAATTTCGGACATGAAGTGCCATCAGAGACAGTACTTGCTCGGGAAACTAAAATCCTTTGGGGTTGGCACAAACATCCTCACTACATTTTACTATGCGTTTATTGAAAATGTGATCACCTTCTCTTATACATGGTGGTTTTATTCCATCACATTGCAGTACAGAAACCGCCTGTTGAACACTGTGAAGGTCTGTTCTAAAATCATCGGGCAACCTGTTCGTACCCTCACCGCACTTTGTGACAAACAGACAACAAAGACAGCACGCAGTATTTTAAAAGACTCTTCACACATTCTGTATCCTGAGTTTGAGTGGCTCCCCTCAGGACGCAGAGGAGGAGGACAACCTTTGTCCCCAGGGCTGTCCTGCTCCTCAACTCAGGTTTTAACTTTTAACACTCAAATCTGAGCACAGAAGCTAAATGCACTGCACTTTATTATTACCAGCATTTTAAAGTTATTATAACTCTTATGTGTTTTACTTATGATTTTAATGGCTTTTTTTTTTTTATGACTTTTTATGTGGTTTACTTTTAACCTGTGGAATGGGACTTATTTTGTATATTTTAAGCTACTGCTTTGCCCTTTTAAATTGCCCCGTGGGGACAAATAAAGTTATTTGAATTGAATTGAATTGAATTGAATTGAATGAAATAATTCGCACTACCAGTTATCAACGAAATTATCCTCCATTGTTTCATTTCCTTCAAAAATGTCCAGAATTCCAAGTCTATTCAAAATCAATGCCCTTTGTGTGATTTTTCTAATTCTTCCTTACCATGTATATTCTTTTGTCAGTTAGCTGTTAGTGGCCCCTACCATCCATCAGTAAAACACATAAATATTTTAATTCTTATCATTAAAAAAATCTAAAAAGGGAAAATAATATTTATATTTGCTTGTTTAGAAAATAAACATAAAAAGTAGCTGTTATTCTATTTCAAATATTTTTTCTAACAAGTTCCCACTCTCACATTTAAAAGCCATATAAAAAAAAAAAGAGCCACACACTGAAATATAACTTATCAAATTTTAGACACCTTAACCTTAAGAATTCATTAACAGTTGAAGCCTCTAAAATGTATTTCAATCCCATGATTTTGTATAATTATCATTATTGTATGTCGTGTTGGTCTCAAGCAAGTACATCTGACTTGAAACCCATCAGGTCACTCCACAAACAAGCCCTGAAAATCTTAGACAGAGAATCATGACAGTATCATCACTGTGAAATACTCAAAAAATATAAAATGCTTAGCTTTGATAATTTAATGTTGTATTCAGATGTCTATTTGGTGTACAAAATAATTCATAATGTTGCTCCTCCCCCATTGAAAAATTTAGTTCAACTGTGTTCTGAACACACTATCAGAGCCTCAAGATCTGTCTCAAGTGGAGATTGTAACATCTCTAAGCGTAGCTCTGCTTTTGCTTAATCTGCTTTTTCTTTTAAAGCCATCAAATCATGGAACAATCTTCCAACCAACCTGAAACTTTGCAAAGACTTCAACGTTTTTTCTTGTGAAGCCAAAAAGTGGATCTTAAGGAATCAGACTTGTCAGCATTAATCTTAAACCTAAATTATATTACAACTTTGTCAAAGTGTAATATTTTAATACCTGTGTGTTCCTATTTCCATCTGTTATGAAATATATTTTGTACCTGTGTGCTTGTGATGTGTGAATGGGTGTGTATAAATGATTATTTAGTTTTGTATGTTGACACTTTTCACCTTTCTTATTGTCCTTACTCACCTGCGCAGGGACTACAGATGGAAAATAGCTAGTAAGCTAAATCCGGTACAAAGCATCTCTTCTCATTGTGAAACTAATGTTATTTTGTACGTTGCCCCTGATACAAATAAACGTATTATTATTATTATTATTATTATTATTATTATAGCTTCATAATAAATACAATACATCAGATTACTCTTCGTAAGTGTTTAATTATGAAAAATGGTCATACAGGAAAAACAACAAACTAAAAAGTTGCATGTTAATTGCCAGCATTTTACCATTCATTCATTTATCTTCTACAGTTTATCCATTTCCGGGTCACGGGGGGTGCCAGCTCACATGGGCGAGGGCGGGGTACACCCTGGACAGGTGACCAGTCCATCAGAGGGCCAACATACAGAGACAGACAGAGACAAACAACCACTCACACTCAGACCTACGGACAATTTACAGTCACCAGTTAACCTAGCCATGCATGTCTTTGGACGGAAACCCATGCAGGCAACAGTTGCAACAATTGTGGGGCAACAGCGCTAACCACTATACCACCGTGCTGCCCGCATCTGAACTAGGGGGTGTGAAAAAATATTGATATGGTAATATAACGCGACTCTCTGCCGCCCAGTATAATATCGATTTTTTAAATTAGACTAATGATTCATGTATTTAGATGTGTTGTGAATATGGTACAACTTCCGTATATCCACTCCAGTAGATGGGGCTGAAGAGCCAGTGCAGCGGCATTTCTGTCGTAGAGGGAGTAGCTGAGGTCCCGCCAACTAAAATGCGTTTGGCTAAAAATATAACAATAACTCCACAGTTCAAAGGTGACGTTTGGAAGCACTTAAAACAATGAGTTACATAAAGAAAATGCTGTTTGCAAGTGTTGTCCTGCCATGAAATATTGTTGCAAGATGAAATTCAAAGTTCATCGAACAACATCCCACGTTGAGATATTAGCACAGAAGCAGTCACCAAAAGGTATTGAACCGAACCAAAGTACGCTGGACAACTTCCTACCATCTACCTCAGCTCAGGGTACTTTATGCCTCATGTTTTCAGCTGCACTGTGAGTCGTACTGCAGGTTACAATGATTTCAGTTTGTTGGTCAGGGAAAAGAGATTAATGGTTACTTTGAGACATTTACAATAGTTTTAGTGAAAAGAAACTTAGTGCACTCTATTTTATGGTTTCAATTGCAGTGTGTAACACCGCATTTCATTTTCAATATTTTTCTCAGTGAAAATGTAAATACACTGCTCAAAAAAATAAAGGGAACACTAAAATAACACATCCTATACCCGAATGAATGAAATATTCTTATTAAATACTTTGTTCTTTACATAGTTGAATGTGCTGACAACAAAAATCACACAAAAATTATCAATGGAAATCAAATTTATTAACCCATGGAGGTCTGGATTTGGAGTCACACTCAAAATTAAAATGGAAAAACACACTACAGGTTGATCAAACTTTGATGTAATGTCCTTAAAACAAGTCAAAATGAGGCTCAGTAGTGTGTGTGGCCTCCATGTGCCCGTATGACCTCCCTACAACGCCTGGGCATGCTCCTGATGAGGTGGCGGATGGTCTCCTGAGGGATCTCCTCCCAGACCTGGACTAAAGCATCCGCCAACTCCTGGACAGTCTGTGGTGCAACGTGGCGTTGGTGGATGGAGCGAGACATGATGTCCCAGATGTGCTCGATTGGATTCAGGTCTGGGGAACGGGCGGGCCAGTCCATAGCATCAATGCCTTCGTCTTGCAGGAACTGCTGACACACTCCAGCCACATGAGGTCTAGCATTGTTTTGCATTAGGAGGAACCCATGGCCAACCGCACCAGCATATGGTCTCACAATGGGTCTGAGGATCTCATCTCAGTACCTAATGGCAGTCAGGCTACCTCTGGCGAGCACATGGAGGGCTGTGCGGCCCCCCAAAGAAATGCCACCCCACACCATTACTGACCCACTGCCAAACCGGTCATGCTGGAGGATGTTGCAGGCAGCAGAACGTTCTCCACGGCGTCTCCAGACTCTGTCACGTCTGTCACATGTGCTCAGTGTGAACCTGCTTTCATCTGTGAAGAGCACAGGGCGCCAGTGGCGAATTTGCCAATCTTGGTGTTCTCTGGCAAATGCCAAACGTCCTGCACGGTGTTGGGCTGTAAGCACAACCCCCACCTGTGGACGTCGGGCCCTCATACCAGCCTCATGGAGTCTGTTTCTGACCGTTTGAGCAGACACATGCACATTTGTGGCCTGCTGGAGGTCATTTTGCAGGGCTCTGGCAGTGCTCCTCCTGTTCCTCCTTGCACAAAGGCGGAGGTAGCGCTCCTGCTGCTGGGTTGTTGCCCTCCTACGGCCTCCTCCACGTCTCCTGATGTACTGGCCTGTCTCCTGGTAGCGCCTCCATGCTCTGGACACTACGCTGACAGACACAGCAAACCCTCTTGCCACAGCTCGCATTGATGTGCCATCCTGGATTAGCTGCACTACCTGAGCCACTTGTGTGGGTTGTAGACTCCGTCTCATGCTACCGCTAGAGTGAAAGCACCGCCAGCATTCAAAAGTGACCAAAACATCAGCCAGAAAGCATAGGAACTGAGAAGTGGTCTGTGGTCACCACCTGCAGAACCACTCCTTTATTGGGGGTGTCTTGCTAATTGCCCATAATTTCCACCTGTTGTCTATTCCATTTGCACAATATGCATGTGAAATTGATTGTCAATCAGTGTTGCTTCCTAAGTGTACAGTTTGATTTCACAGAAGTGTGACTGACTTGGAGTTACATTGTGTTGTTTAAGTGTTCCCTTTATTTTTTTGAGCAGTGTATGTCATGGAAATTAATGAAATGGAAAGGCTTTTTGAAATCAAATCGTTTTAACTCAATTTGTCCTCAGAATGATCAATATGATCTGATGTACATATACAGCAACTTGTGTTTTCATCTCTTCATGGCCCAAGTATCATGATTCGTATCGTATTGTGAGGTTCTTGCCAATACTCACCCCTCATCTGAACATTTATACCTTAAAATGCTTGCCTGAATATTTTAACACAAGTGCTTGTTTGAGTATTTTAACAGCTGAAAAATAGCTCCACACATGACTTCACTTCCCCAGGGGATGTTGTTTCCAGCCACATGTTTTCCAGAGAGCCCATATTTTATTAGTTGTTTATTTTAGTTGTCCTGTCACTTGGAAAATCCATAATAAACATAAAGGCGTTCCTCAGTTCCCATCCTATGTAATTTGATTAGCAGCCCCTCTTCAACATATCATACATATCATATACAGCGGGTAAAATAAGTATTGAACATGTCACAATTTTTCTCAGTAAATATATTTCTAAAGCTACCGACATGAAATTTTCACCAGATGTTGGTAACAACCCATGCAACCCACGCATGCAAGGAAATCAAACCTTAGATGTCCATAAATTAAGTGATAAAATGGAATGACACAGGGAAAAAGTATTGAACACATGAAGAAATGGAGGTGCAAAAAAGCACCAAACGCCAAGACACCAGCTGAAATCTATCAGTAATCAGAAAGCAATCCTGCCCCATGTCTGTGCAAATTAATATCAGCTGGTTCAGTCCCAAATGATAGCCTATAAAAAGGTATCTCATTGTCAAGGTGTCACACAAGAAACATCTCATGATGGGTAAAAGCAACCCACTCTCTCAAGACCTTCACCAACTTATTATTGCAAAACATACTGATGGCATTGGTTACAGAATGATTTCTAAACTTCTGAATGTTCATGTGAGTCCTGTTGGGGCCATAATCTGGAAGTGGAAACAACATAATTTCACCATAAACCAGCCGTGACCAGGTGCTCCTTGCAAGATTTCTGACAGATTTCTGACAATTATCAGAGGAGTTGTCCAAGAGCCAAGGACCACTTGTGGAGAGCTTCAGAAAGACCTGGAATTAGCAGGTACAATTGTTTCAAAGAAAACAATAAGTAGCACACTCAACAGCCATGGCCTGTATGCACGCTCACCACACAAGACTCCATTGCAGGAGAAAAAACATACTGAAACATTTAGACAAGCCTGTAAAATACTGGGAGAATATAGTCTGGTCAGATGAGACCAAAATTTAACTCTTTGGATGCCATAATAAATACCATGTTTGGAGGTCAAATGGCACAGCACACCCCAAAAACACCATACCAACAGTGAAGTTTGGAGGTGGGAACATCATGGTGTGGGGCTGTTTTTCAGCATACGGCACTGGCAAACTCCATGTAATTGAAGGAAGGATGAATGGAAAAATGTACCGAGACATTCTTGATAAAAATCTGCTGCCATCTACCAGGATGATGAAGATGAAACGAGGGTGGACATTTCAGCAAGACAATGATCCCAAACACACAGCCAAGTAAACTCTCACTTGGTTTCAAAGAGAGAAAATAAAGCTGCTAGAATGGCCCAGCCAATCACCTGACTTGAATCCAATAGAAAATCTATGGAAAGAACTAAAGATTAGAGTTCATAGAAGAGGCCCACGGAACCTTCAAGATTTGAAGACTGTTTGTGTGGAAGAATGGGCCAAAATCACATCTGAGCAATGCATGCAACTAGTTTCTCCATCCAGGAGGCGTCTTGAAGCTATTACCAACAAAGGATTTTGTATAAGTATTAAACAAATTTAAGTAAGTGTGTTCAATACTTTTTCCCTGTGTCATTCCATTTTATTACACATAACTTAATTTATGGACATCTAAGGTTTGATTTCTTTGCATGTGTGGGTTGCATGGGTTGTTACTGACATCCGGTGACAATTTCATGTCAGTAGCACCTTTAGAAATATATTTACTGAGAAAAATGGTGCTGTATGAGCAACTCTTACCAGAAACATTCAGTACTTTTTGTTGCACAAGGATGTCACACCAGATACCAAAAGCAAAGGTTCACAAGTATGTCCCAGATTTATAGTTTTCAGTTTCCTAATTTTTCAAGTGTAGTGTTTTTGTCCTATTTGTTTAATTGGGTTCTCTGACCCGATATTTATCATATCATATTTAGGAAATGCCCAAATGCATGTGTAATTTCACTTGCCAGCTCAGGTTGGGTCACATCACAAAGAATTGATGAATCCTGCCTAAAATGGGTTCTTCTTTCATTCCATCATTATGTACCCTATCTTTGACTCGGCTCCTCTGTTTGGACACCTTCACCTATCTGGACTCCCATCTCTCCAGAGAGACAGAAACCCTCTGGACTCTTAATCCTGAGTGAAGTGACAGGAAAAGCAAAGCATCCTTCACTCCATTAGTTCCTACCAGCACCACCTGCTTCCCTTCCCCTGTTCATCCTTCCACATCTTCTCTGTCCTTTGTTCCCCCCTGTATTCACTGAGGTGTAGCACTGCCCTCCCTGCCACACAAAGGTCATTTCACTCAATAAAGATGAACAAACTAGCTTCCATGGAGAGCTGGTGATGGTCACACACACATGCACTGAAATAATAAAATATTTAACTGCAAGAGTAAAAGTGCATCAATCTCATAAAAAGTTGACAGTGGTGTTAAACTATGAGGACAAATGCAGACAAAAAAAGAGAGAAGGTGAAGAGAGTCACAAAATATACAAAAGTAACCAGCAAACCAGATGAAGTTATTTCCATTTTTGTCAACTATAACAAAAACATTTCTTGGATCACTTATTAAAAGTCTTTTATTGATCAGTTTGACAGATTTTATTCTCTTGTGGGAAAAAAACAAAACAAAAATACAGCAGCAAATGAATTTGACTGTCAACATATAATTATCAAGTTAATATATTAATTAGCTCAATAAACTGAACTATTTTTAAATTGTTATTTCAGGTAACCAACAGTTCATTATCAACATCAACTTAAGTATTCAAATGTTGCTTAATATGATCATCACTTTGTTCATTCATTGCAGTCATTAAAGATAAAAGTCTATTCTCTGAAAACAAAAAACAAAGCATCATTATTCTATTTTTCAATCTTATTTCCTGTCAATATGATCATTATTTAAAAGATGAAATCTTGTCAAGACTAGAAATGAGAGGCTGAGGAGTAAAATTAATAGGAAAACCTTTACTGAGCTAATAAATCAAGCAAGAAGTATTTTCACATCCAACGTCCGTGGGATGTAAATTTTCACATAGATTTCTGTAAAAACTTGATACTGTATATACTGCACTTCATTCTATAAATATATCAATAACATTGATATATTCAGAAAATACAATTGTATAATTGCTGCAGAGGCTCTTGGTTCAAGCCTCAGCCACAAGGCAAAACCAGAGGTACAGTAGGCCTGCGCCAGTCCCAAGCCTGGATAAATGGGGAGGGTTGTGAAAGTCAGGGACATCCTGAGTAAAAAATGTAGCCAGATGAACAATGAAAGTCACAGAGCTGAAAAATATATCAGCCTTTGGTCATTCTCAAAGTTCCTCACATCCTGATTCTTGCCCATTTTTTCTGCTTCCAACAGATCAACATCAGGACTAAATGTTTACCTGCTGCCTCATACAGTATGTCCACCCACTGCCAGGTGCCACTGTATCCTGATAATCACTGTTATTCACCTTACCTGTCAGTGGTCATAATGTTATGTCTGATCGGTGTATACCTGCCTGTGGACGGTTCATTAAATGTATGTCTGAGATTTTTTAGAGAACTGGTGGATCACTTGATTGATTGTTGTGACCGATTATATGATATTCATGTGAGAGCAATTAATCAATTCCAGATATATTTACTGATGGAAATTGGTATAAAATATTCTTGACATATTATGATATACACAACTGTGATGGACTGTGTGTTCTGATATTGTGCTTTCAGAACCAGAAATAACTTTTTCAGAGATCATAATATCGTGGCTGATCAGTGTATTTCCAATCTAACATACCAAGCATTCAGAAACTGATGTTGTTGGGTTTGGTTTTTTTTTTTTTTTTATACTTTGGGAAAATTATTTTTACACTTTTGTATTTTCTTGATGAGTTCTACGACTTGCTTTGGTTCCTTGGAGTTGTTATTGAATAGATGATAGTGACCACCACACATTTCAATTATTTTCCTGAGGAGAGTATGTGCACAGATAAACTGCTCTATATTTGCTTTCAGGTCATCTCCGTGGGTCAGTAGCACAATTATGCTTTTCCTGATCATCCATCCTAACTTTCTCTCCAGTCTTTCTAATATTTCTAGCTCAGCAGCTGTGAAGTGGCCCAGCTGCAACACAGGTAGGAGAACATACAGGGCAGGCTGGCTGTACTTCCTACACTCCTCTACATGAGTTTGGGAGTTTTTGAGATGTTCATGAAAAAAGTCTGGAGTATCAAACACCCTCAAATGCATTCCAAAGGGCTTTTCTGTGATTCTGACCTCACACTTTGTGGTGACTGGCGAGGAACTTGTCTGAAATGTAGAACGGTGTCTTTGTTCCATCTGGAAGTCACTTGCAGCCAGGATGGTCTTAGCAGATGCATTCTTTCCAGTCCCAGTTAGTCCCAGAAGACTTTTTTTTAACATGCTGTCCACAGTACTATTACCTAGATGATAAGGTTACAGCTACTATGTCAGTAATTTCACTGAATTATTTAATCAAAATTTATAATTTATAAAACAAAGGGAATAATGAAAATTTTAAGGAGAAACTAAGGAAGTATATTTTCACTAGAGGGGCCAAATCAAACAGATCTGAGTTTATCCACTCAGATGCCTTTTAAATAGGTGTTTTTGAAGAAGTTGTTGACTTGGTTGCAACTCTTGATATACTGTATGTTAGATGGATGTGCATGGGTTTTGTTGACTACTGGTACAAACCAAATTACACCCTGTGAAAAATGAAGACTTTATAACTGCATCCAACAATAGGCTATATTAGGTTCTGTTTTATTAGGCTCAACCAGCTAGACCAGTGTGAAGTTCAAGTTCTGCAACTGCTGCTAATGCTGCACATCACGCTTTGAGAAAAATGAACATACATAAAATAAATAAATAAAAGAAAGAAAGAAAGAAAAACCCTTTTACATTCACTAGCTCCTAATCGCCACCCAGCTTCTGTTTTAAAAGTAGTTGCTTTAAAAAACTACATCACCCCCTTGACATGATATTTTAAAACAAATAAAACAGAAAGTAATTTAAACCATAGATTTACTTGCTCTCTTGTGGTGAGATGGAGGGTTGCATCTGAAACAGTTACCATAAGTGCTATACAGATCACAATACAACAGATACAGAGAGAAGTTCCATCCTCCATTTAAGAAGAAATTGTGTGTATAATATATAATATTTACTCAAATCAGTGGAACATGTTTGAGCTTTCTGTTGAGCTTGTGTAACCCTGGTTAGTTGTAACCCCTCAGGTTGTTACTTTCCCTTTAATTCAGGTGGCGGTAGTGTGTTGGTTTTCAGTGTGACAAAACCTGATCCGCGTGACCATCTCAACGTCAATATACCACTCTCTGTGCGCTCCCCGGACTGATGCAGCGTGGTGTGTGTGGTTGTAAGAGAAAAGAAGAGGAAACTTGTTGATTAATAAACAGAAAATACAGAGAAAATATAAGACAGAGTTGAACACAGAAGAAAACGAGAGGAATGACGAGCTGTGACTCCATATGAGACGACGCGTAACTGTTAGACCTGAAAACAATTGATCTCCCGGTGAGTGACGATCATTAGCTACATTAGCATGCTAACTCGCTAGCAACATGTTACATGATGCTGACGACGTGAAGATGAGCTTTGTACTCTCACTAAAACCAGTCGGGATGAACTTGAAACAGGGTTGAGTAAATTTATAAATGTCTGAAGTCTATTTAACGTGTTTATTGAATCTTGCATTGCTAATTACTGTATGTGAATGTGAATACCTGATAACTGTTCATTGGAAGTTAATGAGATTTCAACATCCTCCTCATGCTGGAGGATGTTTGGGGCAGCAGAACGTTCTCCACGGCGTCTCCAGACTCTGTCATGTCTGTCACATGTGCTCAGTGTGAACCTGCTTTCATCTGTGAAGAGCACAGGGCACCAGTGGCGAATTTGCCAATCTTGGTGTTCTCTGGCAAATGCCAAACGTCCTGCACGGTGTTGGGCTGTAAGCACAACCCCCACCTGTGGACGTCGGGCCCTCATACCACCCTCATGGAGTCTGTTTCTGACCGTTTGAGCAGACACATGCATGTTTGTGGCCTGCTGGAGGTCATTTTGCAGGGCTCTGGCAGTACTCCTCCTTTTCCTCCTTGCACAAAGGTGGAGGTAGCGGTCTTGCTGCTGGGTTGTTGCCCTCCTACGGCCTCCTCCACGTCTCCTGATGTACTGGCCTGTCTCCTGGTAGCGCCTCCATGCTCTGGACACTACGCTGACAGACACAGCAAACCTTCTTGCCACAGCTCGCATTGATCTGCCATCCTGGATGAGCTGCACTTCCCTTTATTTTTTTGAGCAGTGTATGTGTGTGTATGTGTAAGCTATGGTTTGTCATTGGATGCTGTGGGTAGCTGACTGTAGCTGATGTGGGGGGCCGGAAAAACATGCCCCTGGCCCAGAATAGCAGGCAGGTCAGGACCAAGCCCCCAGAGCACAGGCAGCCCCAGGTCCAACCCATGCAAGGACACGCAGGAAAACCTGGGAGCAGCGACCCCCACCCAGAGGCAGCCCACAGAGAGACAAAGGAACCAAAGGACCACAGGCCCGTCAGGCGCACCCCACACAGCACAGGCTAAGCCCAGGGGCACGGAGCCCCCCCAGCCAGGCCCCCAGCAAGGCCAACGCCCGCCCAACCACCATGTTGGGAGGCAGACCAGACCGCAGAGTCTCCTAATACACCCCCATGCACTCCCCCAAGCTCTTGATTTCTACGTTGTGATTAAAATTGGGGGGTCCAGCCCCTCAAGGCCTAGTGTCTAAGGTGGGGTGTGATGGGACAGAGAGGCGAGGAGAGGGCGAAGCATGGGCCAGTCCCACAGGGGTCCAGCTTCCAGCCCACAACAAGCCGACAGGGAGCCCACCCCAACCCGGAGCACCCAGGGGCACTGTCCAGAGACCTGATCAGAGGATCCACCACTCCACCACGTGGGGGCAGGGAGGACCCAGGCCCACCGTCTGGGGGGCCCATGGCCAGCCCAATCCGGTCCAGGGAGGCCAGCCCCTGTCCCTCCCTCCTGACCACCCCCCATGTAATTATAGAAAATTCTAAATTGATCCAATTTCAGTCAGATGTCGCCTATAAAGAGCTTAATAATATAGAGGTGTCATGCACCACAGTTCTTTTTGCAGTAAAAATCAATTAAAATACGGTATATTATAGTTGATAAATTCCCATTATACTGCAAAGTAACATACATATTATGTCAAAAAACATTAAAATCAGATACCTTTCAAATTAATCTCTGTAATTTCACAGTATACATTATTTACTTTAGGAAAGAGCCAAGTATATCTGTAGTGATTTCATGTTAAAATACTATTTTTCCCAAGTACACTAACAACATTATAATGTATAAAAACAAAATTAAATATAAATGTCTGCAAATGTACAGTATTATCTGTCATTTTAGAGAATTAGTAGATTAAAAAGCAACCATTGGACAGTGGAAAAACAAGCTAAATACATTACAAATACATCAAAAATAGCTACATTTAAGGACAATCCCTGTTAATTAAGGGTATTTAGTAGTCATTTCTTGTCCATCTACACTGATTTAATGCATAATTGTGGTTTCCCCAAGTAAAAAAAAACAATGACACAATGTATAAACAAAATATGTACCTTTAATCAAATAGGAATTTCTGCACATTTACAGTATTACAGTAGTTATTTTAGAGAATTGGACAATGGGAAATTAAACACTCTACATCAAAATAAATTAATAGGCATATTTAAAGATGCTATCTGTAAAGTTAGGGTATTTAACAATCATTTTAGTAAACTGAACAAATATTCACTGGGAGTCATCCTCCATCATATATCAAATATATGTAACCCGTCTCCATTTTATGTCTCTGTTGTGTCCCGAGTTGGAAAGGAGACGCAGGAGTCAGGACTGGATCTCTGGATCTTTACTTGGCAACAGTGGTGACAAACAGAAACACACAGAAATTGTGAGCTGTGTGTGAGCTAGAAAAGGCTTTTTAACATGAATATGAAATGTTACAATAACATAATCAATTTTGCACAGTAAAATTAAATTACAAAAAATAACACAAATTGGTCCTTTACACGTTAGTCTCTGCTTTCAATGCTTCCACATTTAAAGTTCAACAGGAAACCCAAAAATAAATGACATCAGTAATTCAGCTTTTTTATTTTTTATAGATTAAACAATTAGGTAACCAAACTTAATATGGTAACTAAAAAACGCATTTCACTACCTCAGTTTAACATTTAAATCCAAATGGGCTAATATCACATTCAGCAGCCATGTGTATCATTTAGCAGCAACAACATGTACAGAGCAAATAGACCCAGAGATTAACACTCAAAACATTTAAACACAAACGAACAAACATCTCCACACCTTTGGCGACAGACAGAAATAAACTCTCCTGGTGGAAAAAAGGAGCAGACTAGCGAGGGAAGACGGCGTGTCAACTGATTTGGTTCCCCCCAAGTTCCTGTTCCCCTTTACGCTGATTTACTGCTGAGCCGTGCGTAGTTGCTATGTTACCGTACATACTTAAGGAAGAAAAGCATATAGAAACACAGCTGGGTGTACGGAAAGCGAAATGGGACAAACCAATGTGTAGATTACTGATATGTAATTTATTACATTAAAACAATAAATGGAGAATGTATTTGTTAGACCATTCATTGTCAATCTTTGTGTAAATGGATGCCAGCTAGCCTAGCTGTGCGAGAGTAGCCTACGTTAAGTAAACCTCACTGCCGGATCACTTAAACTAGTCAGTCAATTAGAAATGGGCTGCTGGCTTACTGGTTAGCGTGCTAGACTGATGAATTGATGACATTATTTTTGACGTATTACGTTACTATTGCATACTATTCATTTGGAAACGGGTGGAATGCCTGCGAATGACATATTTCTGCTCCTCGGAAATACCCACCGGACAGCGTCCATATTTTTTAGAATTCACGAGCTTGTTGAACATAAGTTTGTCCATTTTACCAGCATGGACATACATTCACGTGACAAACGCGCATCCTGGCCACCCGAATTTATCAACTTTGCGCCCTTGGGAAACTGGGTTGGGAATTAGGTTACGCCCTAGGTTAGTTCCAAGTTGGTGCATGATTTATACGAAAATCAATGATCCATTCACTGAACACTTAAACTATTTTTTCCTGAAAGCCTACCCATTATCTGTTATATCTTGCCCGACAAGCCCATAAAATAGGCTATAGGCCTACGTAATTGTTATTGTGATGATCAACAAGTTAAACTGTTGCATAGACACAATAACAATTCAACAACAAAACATGGTATTTATTTATTCATTAAAAATTATAAACAAATCAACAGGCGTGAACTCGGAGCTAAGAAATCACAAATATGCAATTAACGCTTTTCCATTAAAAACAATGACTGGCAGTACCGAATCAAATAACAGATGATCAAACCAATAGGGAAATCTCGTTTTTGCTGCAATCTCACGCAATTCGTCAATCATTTTGTACCACTTCGCTTTTCGTAGAACCAGTTGTTCTGGGTTGGTCCTGTGGGCGGCGTCAGTTAACATGGCTTTTCGAGGGGGAACAGGAATTCCAACGGGGAACCAAATCGGTTGACACAACGGCAGTGAGCAGGCTAACTTAGCATGCTAATGCTAGGACGAAACTAATTTAAATACTTAAATTAACAATCTCAGGTCTTTACGGGACTCACGGAGGACGAGTGGGACATTACACAGAGCAGCATACAGCAGTTTGACCACACTCAAAATCACGAACATACATCAGCAGAGAGCAACACAATTACGACTAACCTCTGGCCATGTTAGAAAAGGTTTTGACCGAAAGCGCGCGTTAACAATGAATACTGAATATCTGTAAAACAAAATGACCATCAGTCACTTAGTCACAAAACCATAAAAAGCGATAGCTATCTGCTAGCAATAGCTTATGTGAGGGCAGCAATTTATCAGAGGGATGCTAACGTTAGCTTCAAGGCTGTCCACTGGAGGTATGAAAATGAATTAAAATATCGTTCACAGGCATTATCTGGGACACTCACCTCAAACGGTGTTTGGTTGACATGTCCGTTGTGGCTTTCTCATACATCCTCCTTGAAGATCATGATTCCATTAGGGCACGTCTTTCCCCTGCATGACTGACTGGACGGACACCAGAGCTAATCCAACTAACTGTCATTCTTCAGACTCAGCTGGTTGGTCATTATGGGCGGGGCCAAGCAAACTGGAAACAGGCGCCAACTTTGAAATTTGAATCTTAGTTAGCCGCAGTTTTAAGGAAAACACTTTGAATGACTGGTTTTCTGTAATTTTGTATGTCTTCATTATCATGGACAGCAATCTCTAAATTAATATCTCACATTTAATGTAAAATTGTATTTGAATATGAAAAAATATATGTTAAATTACCTTTAAAAATGAATGATAATGTAATATCACATTATAGTTAATTACTTGTAATTCTAAAGGTAAATCTGTACTGTAATTTTAAAAATAAAACCTAAAATTACTGAAAATATCTGTAAATCTACTGGCATTTTATTGTTTTATTGGAAAACAGGAAAAATCTGTGAAATTAAAAATTACAGAACATTTCCTGTAACTTTACTTTTTATTTTTTACAGTGTGGTTATGCAGATAGGCGGATTCACCAAAGAAGAGCAAAATTGTGTACAATCCCTTGAGGAAATTTTGGGGCCAGAAGCATCCAAGAACATGATTGTTCTGTTCACACGTGGTGATGAGCTGTAGGGCACAAACATACAGACATATGTGCAAAGTGGCCACCCAAAACTTCGAGAGGTGATAAACAGGTGTGGTAACAGTCACAGTGTCTTCAACAACAAAATTAAATGCAATCGAACCCAAGATATTGCACTGATCAGAGCAGCAGGTTTACAGCTTATCCTTTATGTCTGATCTGCTTCAGGTTGCTTTCCCTTTTCAGGCAATATTACCTGCAGCTGCACAGGACAACACCAACAATCCTGACTACTCCAACAACTCCTCCTACTGCAAACTACGACCTGCTGTCTGATGGAAACACTTTTAATTTTCTGTTCTAAATTTCTGCTAATCTGATACAGAACAGATCAATTAATTAAAAATCTATGTGGAAATGAAACCTTTTGTGCAATCAACCACAGTTGCCAGACAAAATGGAAAGTTTTTATGCCTAATATTCTGGTTGTATTTGTGATCAAACAATAAGACACAAAGTGCAGTTCTGGTACAATGGATCTCTGTATTGATTCTGATGTCCACTTGCGTGCATGTTTAAGTGCTGTATATGGAAGATACTGTACCCTACATTGCCATGTCATCACTGTCAAGCAGTGTCTAAGTTTAGAATAAAAAATGCTGCATGAGTGTGGCTTGTAATGTAAAGTGCCATGAGCAGTGATTGAAATAAATGTCTGTCTTCTTGAAAGCTAAATTCCTCTGACCAAATTTTTTCATGCGAGTTAATGTAATTTGACAAAAGGGGGGTATACAAGGGGGTATGTGAGTATCTTTGTTTCTAACTTTAGAATAATAATAGCAATAATATGATTATAACATAACAACATTAAACTCATAGGTTAAAGGTCTCGCATTCTTAAGTTTATTAGGAAAAATTAAGTGGTGTCAGAATAGTGGTATTACATTGAATGGCTCTGTCAGTGAGAAGGTAACAAGTCAGGGTAACTGCAATGACTGATGTCATGTTTTCATGTTTTCAGGTCAAGTGTTAGGGTTTTAGATGCATCCAAATTATTATTTTTTTGACTCATATGCCAAAGTGGGCAAGACAAAACACAGGAAAGCCAGGAATGTGATAGAAATTTGTACATAAACACAAAACTGCTCACAAGGATGAAACAAAGCCAGAAGTACAAAATTGAGAGCGGTGCAAATCTGAACCCAAATGCATCACTCGTGAGGCAAAATAGCAAATTAATAAAAGTTTTTTTTAGGGTTAAACTCAAAATCACTCTTTAAGGAAACAAACTGGTACAAAATGAATAGCAAGAGTAGCAACAAAAGACGCAAGCAAATCACAAGGCTAAGCTTGACACAAAAGATCACAGTATCAACAAAAATCAGGAAAATAGAAAAGGCAAAAAACATGGACTTAACTGTGAGATGGCTTATTTCTACAGCACAAGACACAACAAACTGGCACAAGACAAAGGGAGATGCTGACTATATATACACAATCTAACAGGTGAACACAATCAGTGCAGGAAAAGACAATAACATGGGCACAAGAGGAAGCACAAGTAAACTGAAAAACAAGGAGAAAAGGAATAAAACAGGAAATGACAAAACGACATTGAGTTTCGCCACATGTAAAAAATAAGCAAACAGAAAGTGTCCCAAATAAAAGAGCCAACCAAGGAGGCGGGCAGGCAGGTAGTGATTGCAAAATTGAAACACTGTTTTGGTACGTACTGAAACCTAGGTGGAACTTTTGCTTTGAAGCATTGTTCTGAGGTCTGTATCACAAGGAGGATGTCATGTTACTGTTCCATTTCGCGTTCCATCACCAAATATTTTGAAATGTCACAGTTGTTTCATATCAGTGAAACACAAGTGAATATTAGGAGAGCTCATTCTCCTGTTTCTAAAATGGTATAATAATTAAAATGCCATCATTACACAAAATGAAAATGCATATTATATTGCACAATAATAATTTCTTGTGTCCTTGCCTGATTGTGCAAAGCAATTTAGCACTTGTAAAGTGCAGTTTGTTTCTGAAGTCTTGCCTCAGTGTCTTCTAAGTGCGCTTTTGGATTTGAGATCATATTGAAATGGATGGGGGTAGAAAGCATCCCAGGTCAACTGTCTGGGAACACTTTGAGCTTCTTGACGAAAAAAAATGAATAAATAAAATGAATGCATTGCATGTGACATCTTTCATTTTGCAATAACACTACAACTATGTGGCGACAACTACAGACAAAACATCCTGACACCTGCGTTCCCAGCACAACATGACCAAGTGCTGAGTCAAGCCATGGCCAGCATTGTATTTATGGTATGTAGTCACAGTATTTTAGTACACATGTGAGTTTACACAATTATTATTATTTACAATAAGCATAAATTATACACTTGATCAGTAAAAGAAGCCATATTGTTGTACATTTACATTTACATTTACATGTAATCACATATATTTACAATATTTACAATACAATACATTACTGGAACCAACACACCGCTATATTCCCTCATCTGTTTCAGCTGGCAAGACATATCTCTCTATTCCAGCCACATCAGTGCTTCGTGAGAGAATATTCTCAAAAGCCTAAATTCAGTGTTGTGAGGTCCGGGGGAGAGTTCAATCTCCCACGCCCCTCAAACTTTCAAAGAGACTATTGCTCTAACCAGAGATTTCACAGGTCTCCACTAAGTGCCATCCTAGGCTCCTACCTGACTTTGGCATCAGGAGACCCTGATTTCCCAGGCACTAAATTGCAGTCCACACCACAAATCAGCAAGACCTGCCAAACCTCCCTTTGGAGAGGTACAACTCTGTGACATTTACCCCCGGTATGAACTGATAACACTAGCAAATGGCGGTCATAAACTGCCGCTATGGAATGTATCCAAGCCAGTAAGAACAAGAAAGACTATTCTCATCAAACAAGAGACTGTAAAGACGCCAAACTGATTTCCTTGCAGGATGAGGACTTCACAGGTGTTTGAACCACCTTTCTACGAGCTAATTTGGCGGAGATAGAAAGAACGGACTATTCCACTTATAGAACCACAGCGCCACCTGATGGCGAAACCCCGAAACCGATGGCGCACTGACCGAGCGCCGCAACCTATGTGTTCGGGGTTTTCTTCATTTCTTGCCTTTCTTTTGTTTCTTTTCCTTTTCTTCTTGGTTTCATACAAGTGTAAAAAAAAAAAAAGGGAAACAAAACAGAAAGAAACCTACACAGTCCGTAGCCATGTAATTCTGACTTTCCACCACCAGTCGAGATGTGCATGAAATGTCCTTTTCTTGTCTTATCTGTTTGTATGTTCTGCAATGGTGATAGCAAAGAATAACCACCTAATTGTGTCTTCACAGTGGATAGGAAGAGAAGAGGAAATATACTCAAAGATACATTTCTCTTTATTTCATATGCGGGTAAACTTGGGTGGATGAAAGGCGTAACTTAAAAAGAGAAAGATGAAACCTCCTTCGTACGCCCCAAAGCTAGAAGGAGAAATCTGATTGGACTAAATTCGTACCGACAATCAGACCACGCCCGTGGGTCGGCCCCCAATAAATAGTCAAAGACAATATTACAATTTGGCAGAAATTCGGTGAAAAAGTTCTGGAGAGGAGAGCTTAAGGAGAAGCTCTTAAAAAAAAAAAAAAAAAAAATTTATTCACGTGGCTCAAAACCCAGAAGTCACGACTTAACCACTTAGCAACAAGGGCTAAGTTTAGACTTGAAGCAAAGAACACTGGTGACCGGAACAAGTTTGGCTGCACTGCACCCAGTTCCCAGCATCTCAAGTTGCCTTGGCAACCAGAGCCACCGGTGCTGCGCGCTGCTCCCGTCTGTTCCCTCATCAGAATAGGGATAACATTGCCGGTGAAGAGGGACGAGACAGGCCAACAGCCACTTCAGCCAAGGACCAGTCTAACTTGGGAGGCCACGACAAAGGACCTCGACACGGCCGCTCTCGTCGGACATCTCCTCTGACCTTTTCGTGGCCAGTTGATTCGTCAACCAAAAGTAAGGTTGCGTTTATCTGCTCTCCCAGCCGGCTGTTCTGAGTGGTGCGAGGCATGGCTATTAGACAACATTGTCCCAAATTTTAGTTTAAAAGAAAAAGAAGCTCTCCTTCCTCAGATAGATTCGCCCTGCATTTGTTGAACAACTTCCCTTTCATTCGCCCAAACGTCCGATTTAGGTATCAGCTGCTTAATCTTCTTGGTTGTGTTGCGTTATGTTTCTTTTCATGTCCGAGCTCCCCTGTTTCATTTAGCTCATACTTTAACCTGCCCCCTTTATATAATGAGCACATGTTTGATTCCTCACTTGTGAGCTAATAAAAACCTTAAAACTCAGCCATTGTTACACTCTTTCCTTCAGTAATTTTTTTTAGTCAATCCACAGTAGAGAACATCCGTCCCAGATTGAGATTTGATAAGAGGCAATAATAATATACACAATCCTAGGCACAACATCAGAGTAAACACAAGAAATTTGTGCTACAAAAAAGGACCAGACTCTGTGACTAACTCCCTAGCCTTAACAACAACCCTACGTGCCCTAAAGATAACTATATCTAACTAGCCCAGTGAGCAGTGATAACTAACATGTCTTTGGGGTCATCAGGTGGGAACCTCCTTTCACCGGTATTTCGTCTAGTTGGTCCCACGACACCTCCAGGAGGCTAGACAGTGATCACTGGTGTCCCAGAGTCACTCCCCTAATGCCAGCTATCACCGCTCCTCACACCAAGACAACTATCTGAAACAGCACTACCGTCAGCTACTCTGACTTCTCACCAACTGCACTAGTAAAATTGGGGTGGGGATACAGACCCTGGTTCGGGTAGGGGGGAGAAATAGAAGACGTGGAGATAAAAGTAGGGATGGGATACAGACCCTGGTTCGCGTAGGGGGTAATGAAAGTATAGAGGGTGCAGGAGGTGGAGGAGAAGATACACAAAACAAGCTACACTAGCAGATTCAGCAAACAGATTCACCTAAACTGTCCTATAATCAAAGAAAGACAACACAAGCCAAGTCAAACCAATACAGGCCAACTCATCTGGACTAACCACATGGTGTCAAATAGGCTCACACAGGCCACACCCTCCACTTAAGTACACTTCCTCTTCCTGCATTTCTTCCTTGCTTCTCTCAAGAGTCTGTCTATCCTAAGTGCTCCACCTGCTGGGCCCCCAGCTATTATTACTTCTTCTAATCCAAATCCACTGACTGGATCTCACTGCCTCATCCGACATTTCCTTCACTATTTTCCTCACACTCTGTCCCCTTCCTCCTAACTCCCTCAACAAAGAGACAACAGACCTTGCTACAAACCCTCTACATCCTACTTCCACTGGACAAATCTTAACTTTCCATCCTCGCTGCTCAGCTTCAGCCCCTAAGGCTGCATACCTAAGTTTTTTCCTTTCATACGCTTCTACAACCGAGTCCTCCCATGGCACAGTCAGCTCTATGAAATATACTCTCATTCTACTCATAGACCACAAAATTATATCAGCCTTAGCTTTGTACAGGCTATTTCCTGGGGAACAACAAGCTTTCCTCCTAAATCCACTTGCATCTGCCAGTCACTGGCATCCTCTAAGCTACCTTGCCTCCTTGCTGTCTAATTAACTTTCCCACCTTCTTGAACAAACTGCAGCTAAGCTTTTTAAAACATGGTTATGTCGCCACGTATACCGTCCTTGTGCCAGACTAACCTTACAACCTGACAAGATGTGCTTTAGAGTTGCAGTACCTGAACACAATGAACATAGCAGGTCTCCATTACCCAGAGTTTTAAGTTCTGGGGAGTTGGCAATACATCATATGTTGCCCCTATCAAAAATCTAATACTACTTTCCTCCATACTCCACAGCTCTTTCCAACTAAGCGTTTTCTTCTCTACACCTTCCCAGTTCAACCACTGTCCCTGCTTAGCCTGAGCCACTGCCTTTGCACCCCTTAATATTTCCTCCTTTCTACGAACCTGCTCCACAACTAGCTTCCTCTTCTCTTTGGGACCTGCTCTACTCCACACTGGTTTGCCTGAGCCAAGCCCCAAGCCTCCCCGGCCTATTTGCACATTACCCACAATCTCTGTATGCCTGAGAGTTGCTTTCGCTTCCTGCACTGCCATTCTTGGATTCCATTTTCTCCCCTTGGTTGGGTTTGGAACCACCTTACCAACAACCACATCTTTACTCCCAGATAACAGGAGCTCTGTCCTAACCTTAGTACATTTAAACTCCTCCACTAGAGTAGATACTGAGAGCTGAAGTATGCCTTTGCCATACAGTGCCACAGTACTTAAACATCTAGGAACACCTAGCCACTTCCTAATGTAAAAGCTAACTAATCCTTCCATTTTCTCTGCAGTAGATAATGGAATCTCATATACAGACAGTGGCCACATCAACCTGGGAAATAATCCGAACTGCAAACACCACAGCTTCAACTTTCCTGGAAGCCCTGATTTATCTATTCTATCCAGTCCCTCAGCTACATCCTTCCGAAACTGCACTACCTGCTCTCCATCGTGCAAGTCTGCCTTGTACCACCTACCTAGAGTCTTTACTAATTTTTCCCTAATTATTGGAGTTTCCTCTTCGTCTATTATAAACTTTCGATCACTTAATCTCCCTCTACTTATTGAGATGCTTCTAGACTTACTAGGCTTGATTTTCATACTAGCCCACTTTAAGTTTTTACTAAGTCTCTCAAGTACTCTTTTCATACATACTAAGAAATTTCAAACGAGAGAAGAAACCGTCTCAGTTTGAGCACTGTTGAACTGATCATTTTTTTGAATAAAAATACTTAAATGTACACAAACACCCCCTACAAATAATGACGGATTAAAAAAAATATCCTTATAAACCCAAACAAAACAAAGCACAAAAAGTTGAAAGAGAAAAAAAGACGCACGAAAAGAATCTACTGTTTGAGTGTAGTATTTTAAAATCACATTTATTTGGCCACCAGATGTCGGTATGGTAAGATCTTTCGAATGTTACAAAAGATCAATGATTTTTCTGAATCAATTGTTCCAAATGATTCAGTCTCTCGAACGTTCGATTTCTGCCATCACTACAGGCAGGTAGTGATATGACAAATAAGCTAAGGCTATGATGCGTGTCTCGAGCAAAAGTGGGTGTGCCAGATAAGGTCTTTTTTTTTTTTTTATGTAATAATTTTTATTTTTCTTGTTCAATATAACAAAAACATTACACAATACATGTACATGTACACCCCTCCCCCCACCCACGCACACATACACACAACACAAAAGGAATGGCCCAGTACCGTAAGATGGGCACTAAGATCCATGATCCATGGAGACAGGATTGGACTACGTGCGGTAAGCGTGTTGCGTTATTTCCGGTCACTGGTGGTTGTGCTCTGTGGTTGTGCTCTGTGTTACCTCGTGTACTGTCTTTGCTATTTCTTTGCTATTCTTTGCTATTCACCTGACTAATCGACAGCAAACTGCTATTAAACTATACTAGCATAGAACTCAATCTCCTTCCCCTTTCCTAAGCCTATAAACGACACTGTAGCTCCGCTAATTGAACTGAACGATTAGCAATGGCCTCCAGCTCTCTCTCTCCACTCTCTCTTCCTCCTTCTCCCTCTCCTCTTCTCTCCTGTCCTCTCTGCTACATGTCCAGTTACTCCTCTGCCTCCTTTTATGATAGTACTTGTTGTCATAGATGCAGGATGATGGTAGAAATGGAGGCAAGAATTAGTGAGTTAGAGTCGCAGCTCCGCACCTTAGCTAGCCCAACTTATGTCAGTGTAGCTAGCCGCCCCCCTGTAGCCAGTGCGGGCCGACCTAGACCAGCTCCTACGGCAGCCGAGAGAGTTTTCTCCCCCCCAGCGGCTCCCGAGCAGCCGGGATCTAGTCAGGGCGGCTGGGTGACTGTCCGAGACAAGAGGCATAGTCGTAGGCAGCAGCCCCCGGTTCACCACCAACAGGTTCACATTTCCAACAGGTTCTCCCCACTCAGCGACACACCCGCTGAAAAGCCGACTCTAGTGATTGGCCACTCTATTCTGAGGAACGTGAAGTTAGCGACACCGGCGGCCATAGTTAAGTGTATCCCGGGGGCCAGAGCAGGCGACATCCAATCTTACCTGAAACTGCTGGCTAATGATAAGCGTAAATATGGTAAAATTGTTATTCACGTTGGCAGTAACGACACCCGACTTCACCAGTTGGAGGTCACAAAGATTAATGTGGAATCGGTGTGTACCTTTGCTAAAACAATGTCGGACATTGTAGTTTTCTCCGGCCCCCTCCCCAATCGGACCAGTGATGACATGTATAGCCGCATGTCTTCATTCAACCGCTGGCTGTCGAGGTGGTGTCCCGAAAACAATGTGGGCTACATAGATAACTGGAACACTTTCTGGGGGAGACCTGGTCTGATTAGGAGAGATGGTGTCCATCCCACCGTGGGTGGTGCTGCTCTTATATCTAGGAATATGGCCGAGTTTATTAGAAAGTTAAAACCCTGACAACCCCGAGTCAAGACCAGGAGGCAGATCCGCAGTTTAACACGCTCCTCTGCGCCTCAGTCAGAGCGGTTCCCTGCTGAGAATAGAATAGAATCTCTGTCTATGTCTAGGTCTATAGAGACTGTGTCTCTCCCCCGACCACCTAAATTTAGAAAAGTTACTAAACATAGATTAAACAGAAGAGGAGCTAAAAACAAAAACTTAATAGAAATCAAAACAGCCACAAATTCGGTCTCAAATAATACTGCAGTTAAATGTGGACTGTTGAATATTCGATCACTATCATCAAAATCTCTATTAGTCAGTGATCTTATAACTGATCATCGTATTGATTTATTTTGTATAACTGAAACCTGGCTGCAGCAGGATGAGTATGTTAGTATTAATGAAGCTACACCCCCCACTCATGTTAATTTTCATGTCCCTCGTACCACAGGTCGAGGAGGGGGAGTGGCTGCGAAATTTCAGTCAAGGTTATTAATCAACCCTAGACCAAAATCTGGCTGTAGGTCTTTTGAAAGCCTCACTCTTAGTCTTTCCCACTCAAACTGGAAAGTTGAAAAACCAGTTCTGTTAGTTACAGTATACCGTCCACCTGGTCCGTACTCAGAATTCCTATCAGAGTTTTCTGAGTTTATATCAGAGTTAGTACTTAGTACAGATAAAATCATTATACTGGGAGATTTCAATATTCATGTAGATGTAGAAAGTGACAGCCTTAGTTCTGGGTTTCTTTCCTTACTAGACTCAATTGGCTTTTCCCAGCACGTGAATGAACCAACTCACTGCTTCAATCATATCCTTGATCTTGTTCTAACATATGGCATTGAAATTGACAAGTGAACAATTTTTCCTCAAAACTGTCTTTTGACCGACCATTACCTCATTACATTTGAGTTTACTTTAACTGACTGCACAGCATCAAGGAATAAACTTGGCTATAGTGTTTATGTTTATCTGAAGACGCTGTGGCTAAATTTAAAGAGAACATTCAGTCATCATTTGCAGCAATGCCATATCTAAATTCAAATGAGGATTTCTCCCATAAACAGGTTGATGACCTTGTGACTAGCACTATGGCCACACTGTGTTCAAATCTGGATGATGCTGCCCCTCTCAAAAAGAAAGTAATAAAACAGAGGAGGCTGGCTCCGTGGTATAATTCTCAAATTCGTGCCTTAAAGCAGATGACACGGAAATTAGAAAGAAATTGGCGTTCCAGCAACTCGGAAGAGTCTCACCGAGCCTGGAAAGAAAGCTTAAAAACGTATAAAAAAGCTCTCCGCAGTGCTAGAAGATCATATTATTCAGCACTAATAGAAAAAAACAAGAACAACCCCAGGTTTCTCTTCAGCACTGTAGCCAGGCTGACAGAGAGTCATAGTTCAATAGAACCAGTGATCCCCTTAGCTCTCAGCAGCAATGATTTTATTGGCTTTTTTACAAATAAAATTATAAGCATCAGAGACAGAATTCAACAGCTCTTACCCACATTAGACAATAATCTGCTGAATACAGCAACTCCTGAATCAACTGCAACGCCTATTTTACATCTGGAATCATTCTCATCTCTGAATCTCTCAGAGCTAGCTTCTATAGTATCATCATCTAGACCATCAACCTGTCTTTTAGACCCAGTGCCGACCAGCCTCTTTAAAGACATTCTTTACTTAATTGAGCCCTTCATTCTAGATCTCATTAATTTGACCTTATCTTTGGGTTATGTACCTCAGACTCTTAAGACCGCAGGCATCAAACCCCAGCTTAAAAAGCCGAATCTTGATCCAGATGTTTTGGCCGATTATAGACCCATATCAAACCTTCCCTTCATTTCTAAAATCATTGAAAAAGCAGTAGCAAACCAATTACACGACCATCTGCATAGGAACGGTTTGCTTGAAGAGTTTCAGTCAGGATTTAGAGCTCACCACAGCACAGAAACAGTGCTGATTAAAGTCTCCAATGATATTCTAATAGCTTCAGACAATGGATCAGCCTCCATACTTCTCCTCTTAGATCTCAGTGCTGCATTTGACACCATTGATCACAATATTTTATTACAGAGACTGGAACATGAAATTGGCATTAAAGGAACTGCTCTAAGGTGGTTCAAATCCTATTTATCGGATAGATATCAGTTTGTACATGTTAACAATAGCTCCTCCTCACGCACTATAGCCAGTTATGGAGTCCCACAGGGTTCGGTACTTGGACCAATCCTCTTCACTCTTTATCTGCTTCCTTTAGGCAACATTATCAGGAAACACAGCATCAATTTCCACTGTTATGCAGACGACACTCAGCTGTATTTATCAATGAAGCCAAATGAAGTTAGTCAAATAGTCAGACTGCAGACATGTCTTGAAGACATAAAAGTCTGGATGACCCATAATTTTTTACTTCTAAATTCTGACAAAACTGAAGTTATTGTACTCGGCCCTAAGCACCTTAGAGAAACCCTATCTAATCAATTAATCAGTCTGGATGGCATTACTTTGGCTTCCAACTCCACTGTAAAAAACCTTGGAGTAACCTTTGACCAGGACATGTCCTTTGTCCCTCACATAAAACAAGTCAGTAGGGCAGCTTTCTTCCACCTGAGAAACATTAGGAAAATCAGAAATATCCTCTCTCAAGAGGATGCAGAAAAACTAGTCCACGCATTCGTAGCTTCTAGGCTGGACTACTGTAACTCATTATTATCTGGATGTCCAAACAAATCTCTGAAAGGCCTTCAGTTGATTCAGAATGCTGCTGCACGAATATTAACAGGAACTAGAAAAAGGGATCACATCTCTCCTGTGTTAGCTGCTCTTCATTGGCTGCCGGTAAAATCCAGAGTAGAATTTAAAATCCTTCTGTTAACATATAAAGCTCTTACTGGCCAAGCTCCATCATACCTCAGAGAGCTCATACTTCCTTACTGTCCTAGTAGGCCACTCCGCTCTCTAGATGGAGGTTTACTTGTGGTTCCTAGAGTCTCCAAGAGTAAATCAGGAGGCAGATCTTTCAGTTATCAGGCTCCTCTTCTATGGAACCAACTTCCAGTATTGGTCCGGGGGGCAGACTCTTTAGCAATTTTCAAGAGCAGGCTTAAAACTTTTCTGTATGACAGAGCTTATAGTTAAAAAGTTAAAGTTCATTTACTCTTTAGCTATGCTGCTATAGGCCTAGAGTGCTGGGGGAAGGACTGAGCACCTCTCTCTCTCTCTCCCTCTCCCTTTCCCCTATCTCTCTCTCTCTCTCTCCCCCTCCCCCTCTTCCCTCTCCCTCTCTCTCTCCCCCCCTTGCATGCGCCGTCATACCAACAACCTGCTTCTCCGAAATCCCAGTTTCTCTCAGTTCCAAGCATGTGCATTGCATTTACTAACCATGTTTTCCCGAAGTCTCTGTCTCCCCCAGCTCCTCTCCTCTCTCTCTCCCAGCTCCTCTCCTCTCTCTCCCTGTCCTCATCCTGCAGGTGATGAATCATCACCATCCCATGTTCCTGCAATGCCTGTTGCTCCCACATCTTCAAGAATTCCATGCAGCATCATGTTCCTGCCTACACCTGTTTGAATATCCCCTCCTCCTGCTCTCTTTCTCTCCCTACTCTACCCAACTTTGTCCCCCCCCTCCCCCCTCCCCCCGTGCCTCTCTCCCTCTCTCAACCCGATCGGTCGAGGCAGATGGCCGCCCCCCCTGAGCCTGGTTCTGCCCGAGGTTTCTGCCTCTTAAAGGAAGTTTTTCCTTGCCACTGTTGCCAAGTGCTTGCTCATCGGGGGATCTGTTGGGTCTCTTTAAATAATTTTATAAAGAGTTTGGTCTAGACCTGATCTATATGTAAAGTGCCTTGATGTAACTTTGTTATGATTTGGCGCTATACAAATAAATCTGATTTGATTTGATTTGATTTAAGCCCCTGCCCAGCTGTATGTCAGCAGGTCAGTGGCCCAGCCCCGACCCATCAGCACCAGGCAGGAGAGAGAGTGCAGAATAATACAAATAAACATAAACATAACAGCTGGTCATTGTGAATACAGATCATAGTGTATCCCCATCAGTTTGTTTCTTATTCAAGAGTGACATGACTTGACTCCATACATTTTTATGATCACTGCCCGGATCTTGCAGAATAGATACTTCTTGTTCCATGGATATCAGTTCCAGATAATCTTTTAGCGAGCAATCTATATTAAAACAGTTTAACTTTGTCACCTTCCAATTGATGAGTATTGTTCGTTTAACTGAAAGAAAAGCTAAATCTAACAAATGCTGAAGTTCCTTTGAGGTTACTCCATCTACATTTTTTCCCAGTAAACCTACTTTTACTTTTTATTTAATTCATTTTAAATAATTTGCACAAAAAATCTCTAACATTTAACCAATATGTCTGTATCTCTGGACAATGCCACAGTAAATGCATTAGAATACCCTTCATCCCACACCCATGCCAACACTTATCTGAAACATTACAGTTAATTTTCTTGATTTTATGTGGAGTAATGTAGGATCTGTTCAGAATCTTAATTTGTATAATTTTGTACCTTACACATTTAGAGAGATAATTTGAGCGACTCAAGATTGCTTCCCACTGCTGTGAGGTGTAAACCCAAATCTTTCTCCCATTGTGCTTTTGTGGATACAGTATATTTAGAAAAAATACAACATAATAATCTATAGATCTTAGAGACAATACCTCTGCCAGAGACTGCATCCTTCAATTTAATATCAATATATTCATCATCAGCCAACATAATATTTTTAAGTACAAAACTATATATGATAGACCTCAACTGCATATACTGGAAAATATCCAAATTATTCAAACCAAATTTCTCCCCAAGTTCATGAAAAGTACACATTTCTTCATTACTATCAAGTATATGACCCAGCTCCGCAACATTTATATCCAGCCATGTATCATTATGAATCGGTTTCCCGCCAGCCATAAATAGTGATTTTTTCCATATAGGACAGGAGGGCAAGGATAAACTGTTGATTTTAAATTGTTTATGTATTGCTTTGACTATTTTACGTGAAAATAAGATGATAGGGTTTTTTATACCATTATCAGATTTAGGGTGATACCAAAAGGAAGCTAGGGAGATATCTTTACAGCTTTCAGAAATAATCTTCTGCTCCAGCCATCTCCAGCTGCCCACACCCACTTCATTTTTCTTATATGCCCAGGATATTGGTGTAGCCCCGGTGAGAAAACGAAGGGTTAAATAAAGCTAATGTTTTAAAAGAGTAAAAGACCCAATAATATAAAAAGAAGTGAAATCAAAGTTGTTTTAGTAACAATAAATAAGGTTGTTTTCATAACAATTAATAAAATGATTTCTATAACATTTAATAGGAGATGCAATAAATAACATTAAAAGATTTCTGTTAAAAAGGTTAAAAATGCATTTTCAGTCCATTTGGAAGATAAAGGGTTAAATATTGGGAGATTCGCATCCAGAGAGTTCATGTGGATTTGTCCTATTGTTTTATTGGTTAAGTATGTGGTCAGTTATTTTAACCTGGGATGATTGGAGGAGAATGAGGAAGAGAGGAGAAGTGGAGAGAAAAAAAAAAACAAGACGCGGTGAGGTAGCTTGCAGCTAAGTTAGCATCAGAGAAGAGCACAATGTAATAAGCAGAGTGTATTTTGAGTTTTAGAAGAAATACCACACGGTTCCTCTTTAACTGAGAGTTTATTGAGGCTAGTGTTAGTGTGTATTTTGTCGCCGTGAAGTAAAAAAAAAAAAAAAAAAGACGAGTCATTGGGTGGGAGTAAGGACGCTTTGCAGCCGCACTTGTCTGGTTTCTCTGAGGAGGCCACTGAGGATTTTCGGGTTTGAACTGTGGGTTCGCCTGGCTGTACTTCGGTGGTGTGGAGCAGAGGACTTCTTCATCTGAGCTGTGAGTCAACGAGCTGCGCTGCTTTTTTCACACTGAGGAGTAGCGCACATCTTCTGTATCGTGAACGTCGGTGTGGTTTCTCCCGCCAAGAGGAGTGGACATCTTCGTCTGAATCGCCAGTCGTCGGTGTGGTTTCTCTCGCTAAGAAGAGAAGACATTTCATCTGAACTGTGAGCCGTCGGTCTGGTTTTTCTCGGACCGGACAAGAGGATTTTCATCGTCTGCAACGCACCCGAGCATCAGACAGGCCTGCGACGGGGTTTTCTGGTGTAGTGAGTGTATGTGTGAGTGTGTGTTGTGGGCCCACGTTATTACATAAAGTATTTTGGGTTATTAAGTGTTCATTATTGAAGTATTAAGCTATTTTGCTACAGTTAAAGTAAACATCTGAGAGGTATTAGTGAGTAATATATATATATATTTTCTTATCAGTTTATTTTGATTTAAACGGTAACTATTTGTATTGCCGCAAAACTTTAAGGAAATTATATTTGTAGCCTTTCATAAAGTTGTCGCGTGTCATTTAATATTTTAGATCAGAGGTAACTGGTCTTAAACATTTTTGAGTATTATTAAGAGTAATGAGAGATTACTTCAATCAGGTAAACCTTCGGGTAGCTACCTTAACACAAACGAACCCAAAAACCACCCCATTGGTCTAGTGTGCAGTGGGGTGTTACATAAAATGGAGGCACCGCTAGGATAATTTTGTTTCATGCTAGTTTTATTTCAAGTTAGTTACTGACCCAGACAACCAAAGTAGTTTATTAAGACAAAACCCCCCCCCCCAAAAAACTCTTTTTTGTAGTGGTGCTGTACATATTAAAGGTGCAGTGTGTTAGACAAAAAGTGGTTAAAAGTGACACTTTATTTCATTGATACGTTTAAAATAGCTACTAAAAAGTGATTTCCTGAGTTTGTTAAAAACAGTAAATAAATAAAACTGAAAGTTGAATAAGCTAAAACAGTATAGTGAAGCTACTGAGTAAAAGAACACTATGGCACAACTAGAGAAGTGGTGCAAAGGCGAGGGCATTAACCCCATATATGCCATACTAGTCAAAGATGTCCCAGAAGACACAGAGATCTATGTTGTGGAAGAAACCCTGCAGTCCATAAAAGCTCTTGGGAAGGTGAAAGTCAGAGGAAGGATGTATGATCCTCAGTCTCAAACCCTAACTATGTTATGTGAATGCAGGGAGCAAGTAAACACAAAAGCCATCCCCCTGGATGTGTTACCTGATGGTAGTGACTCACCATGGAGGATTTTTGGACCCTCTGACGAGGACATTGTATCAAAGACTGAGCAAAGGAGAGATGCTGCTCCAGAACAGACACAAGCCCCTGGCATTTCTTTTCCACTCCAAGCGTCCACACCTGAAGCTATCATCAGAGCAGTGGGAGACATAATGCAAAGAACGGTGAAACCTGTCAGTGACAATAACTCCTTCAGGAGGCTGCGAACTTTCTCTGGGGTCCTCCCAACACCTTCTGGAGAAGAGCAGTTGGATAACTGGATAGAGCAAGCTCGACTGATGATAGAGGAGTGTGATCGACCAGACAGAGTGAAGCGAATGAAAATAATGGAAAGTGTAAAGGGTCCTGGACTAGAGATCCTACAAGCTGTTCGCTTCAATGATCCAGATGCAACTGCTAAAGAGTACATTGACGTGATGGAGAACACCTTCGGCACCCCTGAAACGGGTGAGGAACTCTACTTTGCCTTTAGAATGCTAAGTCAGCAGCCAGGTGAGAGACTTTCAGCATTTCTGAGAAGGATGGAAAGAGTTTTGAACAAGGTGGTTAAAAAGGGGGGTTTGCAACCTACCTCCACAGACAAAGCCCGCCTTGACCAACTCATTAAAGGGGCCACACAGTCTGACATGATGCTCCTCAATCTCAGGCTTAGAGAGCGAAGGGACCAACCACCTACCTTTCTGCAGCTGTTGAATGAGATTCGTGCTGAGGAAGAGTATGAAGCCTCTCGACGAAAGTTGAATCCAGCCAAGTCAGTACATGTTAAACCTGTGACATTGCCTGCCGAAACAGAGATAAGAGATCTCAGAGTGGAGGTACAAGAGTTGAAATCACAACTTGCAGCCCTGTCCCTCACTCAGTCTTATTCACCTTCTGCCCCTGAACCTGCAGTCATTACTGAGGCAGAAGCCTCAGGAGAAGATAAAAACATTCAAGCATTAAAGAAAGAGGTGAAAAAACTGAGGGAACAAGTCTCAGTTATGTCAGTCAACTCCACCCCAGTGTTCAGAGACACAAAACTCCGTCCAGAAGCTCTGCCCTTCACAAATCGTCAGAAAACCTCATCTCAAAAAGACTCTAGTGACTTCTTCTGTTACCGTTGTGGTGAGGATGGACATTTTTCTACTAAGTGTAGTGCTGCAGAAAACTATCAAAAAGTCATACAAAAACTAATCCGTGTCCAGAAACAACTGAAAACCAAGCAAAAGGAAAAAAGTGCTGCTACATCTGCAGTGAACCCTGTAAATGCCAGTGTCAACAGAAGTGCTGTGGATGTGCAGGCAGGCACCCTACCAGAAGGTCTTTTAAGACCACCCTCCACTGCTGATGTGAAAGTTGATGGCAAAACCTGCACTGCTCTCCTGGACAGTGGTTCTCAAGTGACCATCATTTTTGACAGCTGGTATGTCAAGCACCTGTCCCATGTGCCCATACACTGAGTAACTGATTTGAACCTCTGGGGCCTCAGTGAATCAGACAGCAGCTAACCCTACAGAGGTTACATTCAAGTTGAGTTAGAGCTTCCAGAGAAAGAGCCCAACACAGCCAAGTCCATTCCTGTCCTTGCCTTGGTGTGCCCTGATCCCCGCTGCTCAGACAACATTCCTGTGCTGGTTGGCACAAATGTAAAAAAAAATCAGACCATACACTGCTAACAGAAGTTGAGGAGTCAGGCAAAATCCATTCAATGAGAGTGTGTATTTCAGAGCAACAGGTCCAGCACTCACCTGTCACAAAGCTGCCCAGAGACAACCCTGATGACAGCCCCGTGGCTGAGGTGAGGTGGTCTGGCCCAGGTCCTCTTGTCATCCCTGCTGGTAGTGAGTATATCGCTACATGTAAAGTGAAAGAGAAACATGCCCTGGAAGATAGTGTCCTCATTACAGAGTGTGCACCCTCAGCAGCTCTGCCCCCCAGTGTGCTGGTACAACCTACGGTCCTGTACTCAAAACAGCTGGACAAGAACAAGTTCGTCGTGTTGCTGCGCAATGAGTCACTCAAAGCTACTTCCATTCCTATGGGCACAGTGATAGCACACCTTAATGTAGCTGACATGGTAACTGAGATCCCAACTTCAAAGTCACAAACTTCCCCAAAGATTGATTCGTCACTGTTTGACTTCGGAGACTTTCCCATTCCAAATGAATGGAAACAAAGACTAAGACAAAAACTCTCTGAAAGGTCCAATGTGTTCTCAACCGATGAATGGGATGTTGGATTAGCCAAGGGGGTGGAACATCACATGCGGCTAACTGATGAGACTCCATTCAGAGAGCGGTCTCGCCGCATATCACTGGCTGACCTCGATGACCTTTGACGCCGTCTTCAGGGACTCCTGGCAGCAGGGATAATAAAAGAATCAAAAAGTCCCTATGCCTCACCCATTGTCCTGGCACGAAAGAAAAATGGACAGTTGCGCATGTGTGTTGATTATCGCACACTGAACTGGAGAACGATCCCTGATCAGTACACTGTACCCCGCATTGATGATGCGCTGGACTGCTTGGCTGGAAGCAAGTGGTTTTCAGTGTTAGACTTACGCAGTGGTTATTATCCGAACCCAATGGCAGAGGAGGATAAGGAGAAAACCGCTTTTATCTGTCCAGTGGGATTCTTCCAATTCGAAAGAATGCCTCAGGGGATCACAGGGGCCCCGGCAACCTTTCAAAGACTCATGGAAAAAGCCGTAGGAGACATGCACATGCTTGAAGTCATCGTGTACCTGGATGATCTGATCGTGTTCGGAAAAACTCTCGAAGATCACGAACAAAGAATTCTCAAAGTGATCGACAGACTGGAAGAGACTGGCTTGAAGCTGTCGATAGACAAGTGTCAGTTCTGCTGACCACAAGTCACATATGTGGGACACATTGTGTCAGAGAGTGGGATTGCCACAGATCCAGCTAAGGTTGAAGCGGTAGCCCACTGGAAGCAGCCCACTGATCTCCCATCCTTGCAGTCATTCTTGGGGTTCTGTGGGTACTACTGACGCTTCATAAAAAACTACTCCATCATAGTCAGACCTCTAACTGAACTGTGTAAGGGTTACCCCCGTACTCAAAAGAAGAAGAAAGCAGACAAGGTACCTGATAAGATGTACTATAAGGTGAATGAACCTTTCGGGGAGAGGTGGGATCAGTCGTGCGCAGATGCTTTCTAGGACATCATCCACTGTCTCACCAATGCACCTGTCTTGGCTTTCGCTGACCCGGCCAAGCCATATGTGTTACATATTGATGCAAGCTTTCATGGTTTGGGAGCCGTGCTCACCCAGGAACATCCAGAGGGGTTGAGACCAGTTGCTTTCGCGAGCAGAAAGCTAGGTTCCTCTGAGAAGAACTACCCGGTGCACCAGCTTGAGTTCTTGGCGCTCAAATGGGCTGTGGTTGATAAATTCCACGACTATCTGTACGGGACGAAGTTCGTGGTAAGAACAGATAACAACCCTCTAATGTACATACTCACCACTGCCAAACTTAATGCAACTGGTCACCGTTGGCTCGCTGCTCTGTCTACATACAACTTCACTCTCCACTATAGGCCAGGGCGCAGCAACATTGATGCTGACTCACTGTCACGCAACCCCCTTCCAGTAGATGAAGTTCAGTGGCAAGATATGGCCCCTGAGAGTGTTAAAGCCCTCTGCAAACAGGTCACTTGTGGGAAGCCCTCAGCCTCAAAGCAGCTAGGGATTTCTCCAGAGGCTACTCCAGAATGCTATGTCTTCCCCTCTTGCCTGGAGCTTGGATGCTTGAGCCAACTTAGCAGAAAAGAACTGATTAGGGCTCAAGATGAAGACTCCGTGATCGCACCTGTAAAGAAAGCAGTTGGTGGTGGACAGTCTATCCCCACTGTTAAGGGTGGTGATCCTGGGGCCATGTTGCTTCAGCAAGAGGCAAATAAGTTGCTGGTGAGGGATGAACTGCTATATAGAAAAGTTGAGAGACCGTCTGGCATGGTACATCAGCTTGTCCTTCCAAAAGAGTGCATCAGCATGGTACTCAAATCCCTCCATGATGAGTCAGGACATCTGGGGGTAGAAAAGACACTTGAACTAATCAGAGACCGTTTCTACTGGCCCAAGATGGGAGCAGAGGTGGAGCAGTATGTAAAAAAACTGTGGCAGGTGTGTAGCACGAAAAACGGCCCCTCAGATAGCTGCTCCATTAAACCAGATAACTAGTAATGGCCCACTTGATCTGGTATGCATTGATTTCTTGTCTCTTGAGCAAGATTCTCAAGGATTTGCCAATATCCTCGTAGTAACTGATCATTTTACCCGGTATGGCCAGGCATTCCCATCAAAAGATCAAAAAGCTGCCACTGTAGCCAAGATTCTGTGCGAGAGATACTTTGTGCATTATGGACTTCCTGCTCATATACATTCAGATCAAGGGCGGGAATTTGAAACCAGACTGATCAGAGACCTCCTGAAAATGTTGGGGATCCGTAAGTCTAGAACATCACCTTACCATCCTCAAGGAGATCCACAACGTGAGAGGTTTAACTGTACCCTCCTCTCTATGCTTGGCACTCTAGATCCAAATCAGAAGCAGAAATGGAGTCAGAACATCAGTCAATTGGTGCACGCATACAATTGCACCTGAAACAAGGCAACTGGTTACTCACCTTATCTGCTGATGTTTGGAAGAGAAGCTTGCTTGCCAGTCGACATCTGCTTTGGAGTGTCTGATCAGAATGAGAAAAGTGTAACCTATCAGCACTATGTAAACAAAATAAGAACAGGTCTCCACAAAGCCTATGAACTTGCTACAGAAGCTGTTGATAAGAGTCATAAGAGAAACAAAAAAGCACATGACAGGCTGGTCAAAGAACAAGTCTTGGAAGAAGGAGATCGTGTGCTACTGAGAAACTTTGGTGTCACTGGAAAGCATAATATGATAAATGGAGGTCCCACATACATTGTTGTGGGAAAAATGCTAAAACTCCCAGTATATCAATTGAAACCCGAGAAGGGTTTGGGAGCAGTGAAAACAGTGCACCGAAACCATCTTCTACCTATCGGCTATCTAGTGAGGTTGCCTGCAGATAGTGATGAACCAGAGCTGCCACAGAGGCCTGGAACTAGGTCACAGCCGAGACAGGTTCAAATTCCCCCACCAATAGTCAATAATGGTGATGACTCATGCTCTTTAGAGTCAGACTGTGAAGATGTTGACACGCCCAGACTACTGAGACAAGTGTGGGGAGATCTGCTGTCACAGCCCGAGTTGTTCATACAGCAGCCAAGTCAAGCACCTGATGAAGTCCCAGTAACTTCGCTAGCCAGAAGAGTGTCAGAAATTGACTTGAGAGCAGAGACTGTAGACACCCCAGATGCTCACCTGTTGCCTATCGCTGATCTAGAGACAGATAGAGAGTTAGAAGGGGGAGAAGATGTAAATGAGAATGAGCGGAATGAAATGCAAGCTGAACATTCAAAGACAGAAACAGAGAAAGAGTCAGAAGAGAGAGCAGAGGTAAATGAGAGTGAAGGATTGGAAGATGATGAGATTCCAGCTGAAAACTCCAAGAGAGTGAAAAGACCAGTGATAAGACTGAGTTACGATGAACTTGGAACGCCATCCAATCAGCCATTGACTGTTCTAAGCCACGGTGTATTGGTTGGAAGCGGCACCTACAGAGATTCAAGATTCCTCCCATGCCGAACCATCTGGTGTCACTCTATGGCCTTGTGCTACCAGTATTCTAACTTAAAACCCTCTAGATATTCCCAAAAGATTCAAGTTATCTAGTCTAGAGTTTGATGAGGACATCAAAAGGTTTAGAAGGGGGAGGGTGTAGCCCCGGTGAGAAAACGAGGGGTTAAATAAAGCTAATTTCTTAAAAGAGTAAAAGACTCAATAATATAAAAAGAAGTGTAATCAAAGTTGTTTTAGTAACAATAAATAAGGTTGTTTTCATAACAATTAATAAAATGATTTCTATAACATTTAATAGGAGATGCAATAAATAACAATATATTAAAAGATTTCTGTTAAAAAGGTTAAAAATGCATTTTCAGTCCATTTGGAAGATAAAGGGTTAAATATTGCGAGATTCGCATGCAGAGAACTCCAGTGAAAATGACTGGAGAGGCTGGGCAACCTTGTATAGTAGATCTAAAAAGCTGAAAGGAGGGAGAAATTAATCCATTGGTTTTGACACATGCAACTGGGTTATGATAGAGGGCCTTAACCCATTGTAAACATGTTGGTCCGAAATTTAACTTAGACAATATGTGAAACTGGTAAGACGACTCTATCCAGTCGAATGCTTTTTCAGCATTGAGAGAAACTGCAACTGCAGGATGTTGAAGTGATGCAGCCTCTGACATTACATGAAGAAGTCTTCGCATATTATAGGCAGAATGACACCCAGCAATGAATCCTACTTGGTGTAAATGAATTAATGAAGAGATGACTTTCTCAAGACGCATTGCCAGAATTTTTGGAAAAATTTTATAATCATTATTTAACAGACTGAGCGGGCGGAAATTGCCCATTTGTAAATGGTCTTTCCCGCTTTAGGTAACAGGGAGATAACGGCTATATTCATGCTATGAGGCATGGATTGTGTAGCAATGATATCTCTGTATAGTAATGTCAAAAATGGAGATAGGACTTCCTAGAAACATTTATAAAAGTCTACACTAAAACCATCCTGACCTGGTGCTTTGCCAGCAGTGAGCACTTTAATAGCTGCCTTGAGCTTCGATTCCTGGACATTTGTCTCCAAATATGTCCTATCGTCGTCTTTTAGCTGAGGAAAAGGTGCAGTTTTGAGAAAGTCATCAATCATATTTGGATTATAGTTGCATTCTGATTCATACAACTTTGAGTCATATTTTTGAAATGCCAGATTTCTTTCTTTCTGCTCACATACTAAAGATCCACTGTGATCATATATGGCAGTTATGGATGAGTTACTCTCTATTTGCTTTAATCTAAGTGCAAGCATTTTGCCAGCTTTATCACCAGATTCAAAATACTTTTTCCATAGTCTATATAATGCAGTAGAAGTTTCTTCATGTATGATTGATTGTAACTCCGTTCTAGTCAATAACACCATAGTTTTTAATTTCTGATCATCGGGATCTCTCATATGCCGCATTTCCAAGTTCTTCAGTTCTACCATGAGTTTATTTTTTCTTTAATTTCTTTCTCTCTGTTTTGCAGTGGCATAACTAATACACCAACCTCTGCATGGTACTTTAAAAGCCTCCCAGACTGTCTGTATTGAGAAGACAGAGTTCATATTTATCTCAAAAAAGTCAGATATTCTTTCATTAATCATAGCAACACATTTCTTGTCCCACAGAAGCATGTCATATAACTTCCATTGTTTTGTTTTATGTAAATTAAAGCAAGGAATTAATGTAACCGAGATGGGAGCATGATCTGAAATCAGGATGTTATGGATCTCTGAATTTATCACATTTTCTATTAATGCATTTGACAGAAGCAGGTAATCAATCCTGGAGTAGGAATTATGTACTTTGGAATAGAAAGTGTATTCACGAGAGAGTGGATTTATACATCGCCAAACATCAGTTACCCCCATCAACTTCTGAAGTTCATCAAAGGCAGAGGAAAAAGCAGCATCTGCTGGGAGGGGAGGGGATGACTAGAGCGGTCTAACAACGGATTATATACCAGATTCATATCCCCACCAAGCAGAATAGGCTCTCCCATAAACCTTGAGACACAAACAACTAAATTTGACAAGAACAAAGCTTGCCCAGAATTCGGGGCATAAACATTTATGAATGTCATTTTTTTATGTTGGAGAAAACCAGACACTATGATATACCTGCCATTATGATCTGAAATCACATCCGTCTGATGAAAAGATGATGAGGTCTTGATTTGAGGCTTGCGTTGCTTACAGGAAAGACCCATGACCGATGATGAATGAGGCCTCGGTCTCATGAAACACTCAAGCAGTGTTGTGTATGTTACGTGGCAGATTTGCCTACTGGCTCCTCGGTGGAAAAGGAGCTGTATGAATAAAATCCCTTTTTGCTTAGAAGATCCATCAGTTTGTCTGTTCCTCCTTAATCCCAAACATCCGTTGTTACTCCCCTCATCCCCTGCATTTTTTGGGGACGTAACATATTTGGGGGCTCGTCCGGAATCTTAAAAGGAGAAAAGAAGATTGATAAATTGTTTTAATTTTGCAACAGCAAGCCACAGGTGGTAGTGAATTGTCTCCGGTGTTGATCAGGGTGAGTTTGGTGCTCGGTTATCCACTGTCCAGTGTTGCATGTGTGTGTCAACTGCTTCCTTGGAGTAGGTAGGAGAGGTGAGTGTCCAGCTGAGTAGTCCTTCCTGCGGGCACTCATTTGTTGTTTTGTCTTTTTTGTTTTCAGAGTAAATCCTGGGTGGGGATTATGTTCCCTGGCGGGAGTAGGCATTTCAGGGCTTCAGCCACTGATGTGTAGCCTTTCAGGTCACATCGAGCCCAGCATGCTCCAGAAGACAGGGAAGTCAGGTAAAGTTTTTGTTAGGCAGGATCTGGGGGAGTTTGTTTTTTAGTAAGGTTGGGCTTGGTAATAACCTGTGCATGGGCATCGGATTCGTCCTGTTCAGTACTGGTAGGACTGAGTTGCAGATATGGGTGAGGGTGTTGTAGGCTATGCTACTTGTGTTCTTGACTTAGCAGTGGCTATGCCGTTAGTTTTGTTAGCATTGAGCTATCGTATTAGCTGTTAGCTGACGAGGTAACTGTTTGGCAGTAGTGTTTTGTAGCATAGTGTGATTAGCCGGTGAGCACAGTGGTGTTCGAAATCAGTGTTGTGGTGAGTATGGCTGTGTTTAATATGAATGTGTTTGTGACTAACTTCACTTTGAGTTTACTAGAGACATGTATTAAGGATGACATGTATGCTATTGCCAAGCATTATGGCGTTCCTGTGTCCACCACGCTTCGTAAGAGAGAGCTGAACGCTGCCCTGTTAAAAGGGTTGGCCAATAAAGGGGTCGTCCTGTTTCCTGTGGGTGTTGGAGACCCAGTTCAGGGGGTGACGGGCACTTTTGTTGCAGCGGAGCCCTTGGGTGCCGGCTGCTCTGTTACCCAGGCAGGAGAGGTGACTGAAGTGCAGCCTAGTACTCCTACTCCCAGTGAAAAGGATAAAATGAATGGTAGTGATAGTGAGGGGGAAAGGAACCCCTATACATTACCGCGTTTTGACCCACTTTTTCTCGAGTGTTCCTCTGGCTCTAGGATAGGTGCTCGGTTGAAGCCGCGGTTAGCTCGTCTCCAGATACAGGCTCAAGAAAAGAAAGAGGAGCATGAGTTTCAGCTTAAGTTGAACAAATTGGAACTGGAGGTAGAAACTGCTGTTAAGCCGCGTCAGTTGGAGCTGCAGCGAGGTGAAACTACAGTTGGCACTGCTGTTAGTGCACGGCCTTATACAGACTCCACACCCACCTTCGACATCAGTAAGCATATTTCTCTGGTTCCCACTTTCTGTGAGTCTAAGGTAGAATCATATTTTGGCACATTTGAGCGGATAGCTAATGCCTTACACTGGCCACGAGATGTGTGGGCTATTCCGCTGCAATGTAAGTTAACTGGTAAGACTCAGGAGGCGTGTGCTTCTCTCTCTGTAGAAGACAGCCTAGTTTATGAGAGGGTAAAAAGTGCAATACTGCGTGTGTACGAGCTGGTGCCGGAAGCTTATTGTCAGCTGTTTCATAATCTCAGAAAGATGACGGGTCAGACATATTCTGATTTTGCCAGAGAGAAAGGGCCCCTTTTTGATTGGTGGTGTGCTGCCTGAAAGGCAGATGATTTGGTGTGTGTCCGTGAAATCATGCTATTGGAAGAGTTTAAAGCCTGTGTTCTAGAGCTTACCGTGGTTTACCTAAATGAGCAGAAAGTAACCACTCTAATGCAAGCCTCTTCCTTAGCTGACGAGTTTACACTCACCCATAAAGCAGTGTTTGCCAAATGTGATTCTTCTCCTCGCGAATTTTCTGAGAGGGCCAATGACAAGCATGCTCCACATGTTTCAGCCTCCCCTTTAGGTGCAAAGCCAGAAAAGCAGTGTTTTTTCTGTCACAAGCCTGTCCACTTTGTAGCTGAATGCTTAGCACTGAAAAGACAGCAGCAAGCAGCAGCCCAAAAGCAGCCAAAAGAAGTGGGGCTGATTAAAAGTGAGGTTGCTGAAGATCAGTCTGCTGTTCAGAAAGTGTTTGACTGTTTTAAGCCATTCATTTTTGGTGTGTATGCATCTCTTTTAGGAAAACCGGAAGATCAACATCCCGTTACAGTGTTGCGTGATACTTGGGGCTCTCAGTCCTTTATCTTGTCAGGGGCAGTGGTGGAGCCAGAAAATTTTCAGTGGGGTGGCCAGGATGGACCCTGAAATAATTTGGGGGTGGCATAGAAATCACTATTGCACAAACATAAATAAGTGCACTAAAATGCACTGCGATATAGACTCTTTTAATTAACAGATCATTTATTATTCTATTTTTATATTCATACTTGTTTTTAAACTCTGTGTAGAGTTGAGTTGATTGATTGTTGCTGACTGACTCCCTCTCTCTCTCTCTCCCCCTCTTCCCTCTCCCTCTCTCTCTCTCCCCCTCTTCCCTCTCTCTCTCTCTCTCTCCCCCTCCCCCTCTTCCCTCTCCCTCTCTCTCTCCCCCCCTTGCATGCGCCGTCATACCAACAACCTGCTTCTCCGAAATCCCAGTTTCTCTCAGTTCCAAGCATGTGCATTGCATTTACTAACCATGTTTTCCCGAAGTCTCTGTCTCCCCCAGCTCCTCTCCTCTCTCTCTCCCAGCTCCTCTCCTCTCTCTCCCTGTCCTCATCCTGCAGGTGATGAATCATCACCATCCCATGCTCCTGCAATGCCTGCTGCTCCCACATCTTCAAGAATTCCATACAGCATCATTCCTACGAACTTCATGCAGCGTCATGTTGCTGCCTACACCTGTTTGAATATCCCCTCCTCCTGCTCTCTTTCTCTCCCTACCCTACCCAACTTTGCCCCCCCCCCTCCCCCGTGCCTCTCTCTCTCTCTCTCTCCCTCTCTCAACCCAACCGGTCGAGGCAGATGGCCGCCCCCCCTGAGCCTGGTTCTGCCCGAGGTTTCTGCCTCTTAAAGGAAGTTTTTCCTTGCCACTGTTGCCAAGTGCTTGCTCATCGGGGGATCTGTTGGGTCTCTTTAAATAATTTTATAAAGAGTTTGGTCTAGACCTGCTCTATATGTAAAGTGCCTTGATGTAACTTTGTTATGATTTGGCGCTATACAAATAAATCTGATTTGATTTGATTTGATTTGACTGTTGTATATATGTTGTATGTAGGGCCTGCTACTGGGAAGTTACACAGAATTTCAGCTGTGATAAGGCATTCTGTTGCATTCTATAATACATATAATAAATTGCCTGCTAAAGTTTGAAGCCAAGACAAATTCATAAATAAATAAAAATATGACTATCGTTTAGCCCTTTAAAACTTTGTTTTACGCAAAGAATTAGAAAACACATACACACGTGTTAAGTACTTTATAAATGAGATTAAAATGCATTTAGGCAGAGTTCACAGGCTATCTCATTTGTATCTCCTCTCCTCAGTGAAACAATACACAAGCTAAATAGGTTGGCAGGGGCACCTGCAAAGACTTTGGGAATGAATACTTTAGCAGAGCTTTATTCAAAAAAAATTATATAAAATTAATATTAATTACACATTGTGTGAAGGTGTTGTTATGTATCAGTTAATGTTAACTCACTGAAGAGTTAAGTTACTTGTGGAGGATACATTCACCATTGGTAGGTTGTTTTTAACAATGCAGAAAAAGTTAGCTAATGCTGTTAGCAATGTTTTCCCTCCTAGTGAGTGCACTCGAGGCTCTAAACTTTGCTAAATAGATACAGTCGTGGGACTAACATTACTAAAAGTGTTAAATGCAATCTCCCCTTTGATATAATGAAACAACTGCTATAACCCTCTTCTTCTTGGTGAACTGTGCTCAACACTTAACCGACATTTAAGATGCGTGCCGTGAGCTTAAGTGTTCGACCGGAAATGCTGCGCCAGTGCAGGAAGGTTCCGTTCCGCACGTGGGATACCACTGACAGCTGTGACGTTTTGCCAGGGGTGGCCAAAAGGGTGGCCAAGACTCAGCGTGAGGTGGCCGCGGCCACCCCCAGCCACCCCCCACCTCTGCCCTTGGTCAGGGGTGTTGCCTTTGGGGGAGGAGTCTGCCTGTGGTGTTAGCACAGTAGTCAGAGGTATCAGAATGAGTTTTGTGCCTGCTCCCCTCCATCACATTCATGTGAAGTCTGGCCTTGTTACTGGGTTTTTTCCAGTAGCTGTTCGCTCTTGTTTTTCGAGGTTGTTGATTTCATCATGGGGAATGACATAGCTGGGGATAAAGTGTATCCCACACCGGAGGTTGTGGATGTTCCCATTCTAAGCAGGTTGATTTAGCCCAATGCCATCCAGGGGTGTTCACTGCAAGCGTTTTGGAAGTTGAGTTGGCAGATACTCTGGCTGGTGATGGGGTATTCCCTGTGGGTTAGTCAGAGGACTGCGTCTCCCAGGACCTGAGAGTGTGGTTGAGCCTGTTGCTGCTAGTGTGTCCATGCCACTGACTTGTGAGGCACTTATCAGTGCACAACAAAGTGATCCGTCGCTGACCGAGTGTATTTCTGTCGCTACTGATGACACAAAGTGTGGTGAAAATCAGTCTTTTCTTATTGATGATGGCATTGATGATGATGCGTAGGTGGGTTTCACAGCCAGGTGATGCAAGGGAAGGCTTGAGTTCTTCCTATCGGCTGGCGGCAGCAGGTACTGGCTTTTGCACATGAACATCTGCAGTCTGGTCATTTGAGTGTCACTAAAACATATAACCGTAAAATGAGACATTTCTTCTGGCCAGGGATGAAAGCCGTTGTAGTACACTTCTGTAAAACCTGCTGCACCTGTCAGGTTGTGGGAGACCCAAACCAGGTAGTGCCTCAAACCCCTCTGTGTCCTACCCCTGCCTGTGGTGAGCCTTTCAAGCGTGTTCTGATGGACTGTGTAGGTCCAGTGCCCTGAACAAAGACTGGGAACCAGTTCCTCTTGACTGTGATGTGTGTATCTACTCGTTTCCCCGAGGCAATTCCTCTCAGGAAGATTACTGCCTCAGCTGTCACTAGGGCTCTGACGAAGTTCTTTACCACCTTTGGGCTTCCCAAAGTTGTACAGACAGACCAGGGAAGTTATTTCCTCTCTAAAACCTTTAACCAGACTTTGCAGTCTCTCTGGGTCTTCCATTCTGTGTCCAGTGCATATCACCCAGAATCTCAAGGTGCACTTGAACGTTGGCATCAAACTCTGAAGTCAATGTTGAGAAAATTCTGTCATGATACAGGTAAAAACTGGGATGAAGGGGTTCCCTTTGTACTTTTCTGTGATGCTGAACAGGAATCCCTTGGGTTCAGCCCAGCGGAACTAGTGTTTGGTCACAGTGTGCGTGGACCCATGAAAGTACTGAAGGAGCGGTTCCTGTCTGGCTCTCCCTAGTAAACTTAATGTAGGAGATTTTGTATCTCAGTGTAGGGAATGGTTCTGGAGTGCCTCCACGTTGGCGAAAGAGTCTCTCTCTTCTTCACAGAGCAGTATGAAGAAGCGGTTTGACACAAAAGTAGAGGTGTGACAATTTCAGCCTTTTGGTTTTGCTGCCAGTGCCTGGCTCTGTTCTCACTGCCCGCTTCTCGGGGCCATATGTCGATACTGATTATGTCATCTATACGCCCGAGCGGAGAATGTTTCATCCATTAAATAAAACCAAAGTCAGAGCTGCAACAAAACAACATTTATTAAAACTGTAGTTTTACAAACACCTATAAAACTTTTTTTTTTCCCTGAACAACTCCTAAAATCAGAGACTGAGATAGAGATCGATCTCAGTGCAACATGTATGCAAGCTTTAAGAACCTGAGATACAGAAACATTTATTTTAACAAGAAAGATTAGGAATATATCAGCAAAACATTCAGAACTGTCACTCCAGGGAATTCAATGGAACATTATGAACTATTTACATTCATACAATAGGGAGGAGAGGAGTCCTCATCATTTGCAATACCGTATCACTTAAACATGAAGCCATTCAAAGTCCATTAATCTCCTGAGGAGTGAAGACACATGCGGATTGACTGCATTGTTCTTTTTTTTACGGACTTTCCCACTTTTCTGGCTGACTTGCCTTGCCGTCTTGGTGCCACTGGCTGTATTGATTCTGATGAAACATCTGAAATCACAAAATCACATGAAAATAAACTTCATAAAAAAACTGCACTGACTGCTGGTGTACAAGAGAGAGCAGAATCCGTCAGGTTGTGCAAGACAAGCTAATCATTTGCCCTTCCAATATGAAAAACTGCAAAACATTTAAAATAAGACTAATTAGTAATGCTCTATTTAATCTGGTGAGTCAAAATAACATGTTGCTCATGATGGCAAACTTTACAAAATAATGACCCACTAGAATTCTACTTAAAGCAAGTAGTTACCTTTGGATGAATTCTAGCGTCCACGACACCTGCTCCTGGTACACCAGATTGAAGCTGTAGTAGCTGCAAAAGAGCGCTGCCATTCCAGCCACAAAGTTGGCGTGTCGTGGCAAAACCACCTGACCCTCGATGCTCAGCATCCAGTCAGTTGCAGTGAGCACTTCACCTTAACAGAAATAGACATGCAGTTTATAAATTAATGTTTTTGCTGTTGCCTTCCACATTAACATACTGTTTATGTGGAAGGAAAACTCTTAAACTGTTATATATCTTTCATACAATCACAGTATTTACAATTTTCAACAGATAAAAAGAAGCTGCATGTCTCATATTTGGTGTTGATATGTTACTTTTTGTGTGCAATTTATGCTGATCAAATACACTCAAACTCAACTACAAAAAAGGTGTACAATACCAATAAAATTATATCTCTTAATTGAATAAACTTTAAAAACCTTCTTGGATGAAAATAGATTGGCACAAAGCTGAAAACAGGCTGTTCTTCTGAGCTCATTGACTTTTTAGAGATTCGTGGTTCTCACAGGCAGTGGTGGACAGTAACTACTGGACATTTACTTGAGCACAAAGTTGAGGTATTTGTACTTTATAATTTTTTTTGCACTAATTTATTCTTCCATTACACCACATGTTAGAGGGTTAACTACAGTTACTAGTTACTTTTCAGATCAATATTTGATGTTTTGTGACCAGTTGATAAAATGTGCATTGTTCTAGATTAGACTATTATAGTTGTGTAAGGGGTTAAAAAAATAGCTCGACCTTGACAACATTAAAGTACTGCTTATGTGCATGTCAATCACTTATAATATTCAAATATACATACACAAACGATATAGCACTCAAAATTTGGTCATTCTGCATATATAACGTTACTTTTATGTCATGGTTAAGAAGTCTGGACCCACAATGCAGACAAGACACTGAGATTTCAGGTAGCAAGACAAATGTTTATTCTACGAAAAAAGATAGAAGATCTGGAGCTGGGAGAGGGTTGCTGGGTCTTGAGGTTTCCAGAGGTAATCCAGGTGAGTCTGCAAGAAATGGAATGAGGCTGGATCAGGTGGAATGGCGTGCAAGGTCCGGAGGAGTAGTGGCAAAGAAACAAGAACTGGAAACAGGAAAAACACACCGTCAAAAAACTGGGTTACAAAGTGAACAAGGGAACGCTGAAAAATACTAGGAGCCAATACACTATACCACTGAGGTAAGCTGACAATCTGGCGATGAGCTGTGAACTGGACCCGGGTTATAAGCAGTGTGGAGTGAAGGTGGCTTGATTGCTGATGGCTGGCAAGAGGTTTGATTACTGATGGCTGGCAGGTGTGCAGGTGAGTGGAGAATCCAGCTCCAGACAGAGATAAAAAAACAAAACAAAACAAAAACACTAGGATCCTGACAGTACCCCCCGCCCTAACGGAAGCCCCCCGGCTACCCCCAGGCTTGGCAGGATTAGCCTTGTGAAACTCCCTCACCAAATCAGGGTCCAGAATGAGGGACCGAAGGATCCAAGCCGCTCCTCTGGTCCATACCCCTCCCAATAGACCAAGTTTTGCAGCCCCCGGCCCCTGCGGCGAACGTCCAGGAGCCTGCGCACCGTATACACAGGATGATCATCAATGAGCCGGGGGGGAGGAGGGGGAACAGCCGGAGGGTTGAGGTCACTGCTGCGTACAGGCTTTAGCTGGGAAACATGAAAAGTGGGGTGGATACAGAGGGATTTTGGGAGCTCAAGGCGGACAGCGGAGGGATTGATTATTTTTGCAAATTTAAATGGACCAAGGTAGCGGGGAGATAGCTTTCGGGAATCGGTCTTGAGTGGAATATTTCTTAAAGATAGCCAAACTGACTGACCTGTGTGATATTGGGGGGCTGGGACACGGTGTTGGTTGGCTGCTTGTTTGTTTTTGGCAGAGGTTTGGAGGAGAATGGCTCGGGTCTTCTCCCAAACGCTATGGCAGTATTACCTTGGGAAGCTGGGAGACCCGTGACAAAGTCAACAGCGATGTGGGACCACAGTCGACCAGGAACAGGTAGAGGACGGAGCAGGCCAGCAGGGGGTGAGTGGGATGCTTTGCCACGGGCACAGACGGAGCAGGCCTGGACATAGGTTCGGGTGTCCCTATCCATTGTAGGCCACGAGAAATGGCGCTTGAGGAGAGATTGGGTACGGTTGATTCCTGGATGACAAGAGAATTTGCTGGCATGCACCCATTGAAGGGCTGATGACCGGACTGAATCAGGGACAAATAGACGGTTAGGGGGGCCTCCACCAGGGTCCGGTTGGGTGCATTGTGCTTCCTGGATCTGGGACTCAATCTCCCAGGTAATGGGAGCCACCACCTGGGAGGCTGGCAGGATGTTTTCGGGTTCAGAGGGGGTCTCCTCTGCACTATCTGCCGTGACAGGGCATCAGGTTTAACGTTGCGGGAGCCAGGACGGTAAGTTAGAGTGAAGTTGAAGTGGGTGAAGAAGAGGGACCAGCGGGCCTGTCGAGAGTTGAGACGCTTTGCAGACTGAATGTAGGCCAGGTTTTTGTGGTCAGTCCAGACCACAAACGGTAGTTTGGATCCCTCCAGCCAATGTCGCCACTCTTCCAGATCCATCTTAACGGCCAGCAACTCCCGATTCCCCACATTGTAGTTCTTCTCTGCAGGGGTCAACCATCTGGAGAAAGGGGTGGAGTTTACTGTCCGGCTCATGTCTCTGGGACAAGACTGCCCCAATGCCAGTCTCTGACGCATCCACCTCGACGACGAATTGTAGTGTGGGATTGGGATGGACAAGAAGTGGTGCTGAGCTGAACAGTCGTTTCAGCTTGGAGAAGGCCGCGTCCGCTTTGGGGGTCCAACAGAACTGTACAGAAGGGGATGTGAGGCAAGTTAGAGGAGCAACCACACGGCTGTAATCCCGGATGAATCGTCTATAAAAATTTGCAAACCCCAAAAACCTCTGAAGCTGCTTCCTGTTCTCTGGAACGGGGCACTCTGCCACTGCTCTCACCTTCTCTGGGTCAGTCCTACGTTGTCCCTCCTCAATAATAAATCCCAAAAAGCTGACCTTCTTGGCGTGAAAGTCACACTTCTCCGCCTTGACAAATAGCTTGTTCTCCAACAGCCTATGCAACACGAGACGGACATGATCCTGATGTTCTTCTAGGGACTGAGAATAAATAAGAATGTCATCCAAATAGACATACACAAAACGATTCAGAAAGTCTCTCAGAACATCATTAATGAGGGGCTTGAAAAACCGCTGGGGCGTTGGTAAGGCCAAAAAGCATTACCAGATACTCAAAGTGCCCTAAATGGGTGTTAAAAGCCGTCTTCCATTCGTCCCCCTCCTTAATCCTCACCAAATGATAGGCATTACGGAGATCCAGTTTAATGAAAACAGTGGCTCCTTGCAGGGGGGAGAAAGCTGCGTCGATCAGAGGTAGGGGGTATTTATTTTTAATAGTTATCTGATTCAGGCCATGATAATCAATACGGGGTCTCAGACTAGCATCTTTTTTGGACGTAAAGAAAAAACCAGCGGCCACTGGAGAAGAAGAGGGCTGAATAATCCTAGCTGCAAGGGAGTCTCTGATGTACGCTTCCATAGCATCATGTTCAGGCTTAGACACATTGTAGAGATGGCTGGAGGGCAATGGAACACCCAGGAGCAAGTTGATGGAACAGTCGTAGGGTCTGTGAGGTGGGAGAGAGAGAGCTTTGTCCTTACTGAATACCTCTCTCAGGTCATGGTAAACCTCTGGGACTTTGGAGAGGTCGGGCAGATCAGGGGGAGGATCGAGACACAGAGAGGGCTGCCACTAGCTGGGGACAAAGCAGATTGCAGACAGGTTGCATGACAGAATGAACTCCACCCAGTAACTCTGCCTTTGGCCCAATCAATAAGGGGGTTGTGTTTTGCCAGCCAGGGATGACCCAGAATTACTTCAGTGGAGGGAGCGGAGATGATGTTTAATTGAATGGTCTCTCTGTGTTTACCAGACAGGATGAGTGTGAGGGGTTCCGTCCGGTGAGAAACGCGAGCCAGCAGGCGTCCATCCACAGCCAGCGCTGTCCAGGGTTTCTCCAAAGGCTCCAACCTAATGCCCATCTGCACCGCCACCTGCTGGTCTAAAAAATTCTCTTCGGCCCCAGAATCCACCAGGGCCAACAGAGGCAAAGACAAAGTATGACAACAAAGAGTAGCAGAGATCTGAAAACTGGAAAAAAAATCTGGACTGAGAGACAGAGGGGGATTTAGTTTGGCCCACCAGAACCCCCAAAGCTACTGGTGAGCCCTGTCTTTTGGTCGAACTGGGCAGTGAGAAATGAAATGTCCCGTCTTGCCACAGTATAGGCACTCACCCGCCTGACGACGCCGTAACCTCTCTTCTGGGGTGAGATGGGCCCGGTCAAGCTGCATAGGCTCCACAGGTGGAAGTTGAGGGGAGCTTGGAGAGGAGACTTGGACGGGGGTGCGGATGGGAGAGGCGGCTCTGGGTTGTGGCTTGCCAACAGAGGACTGAAACGTCTTTTCTCGACGGTGGGAGCGCAAGTGGTTATCAATCCTGTTGGCCAAAGAAATTAGGGACTCTAAGTTACTGGGTTCCTCCCTTGAAATGAGTTCATCTTTAATTTGACCACTTAACCCCTTCTTGAAAGCAGTCTTTAAGGTTTCCTCGGTCCAATCCACCTCAGCAGCCAGTGTCCAGAACTCGTTGGTGTAGTCAGAAACAGGGCGTAGTCCCTGAGAGAGAGTCATTAGACGCATGGATGCGTCACCTTGGTAATCGGAGTGGTCAAAAACTCCTCTAAACTCCTTTTCAAAGTCATCAAAACTAATGCTGTTGAATGGGCGACGAGAAAACCTGGCTTCAGCCCAAGCCAATGCCCTGCCTCTCAACAGTCCACAAATGTATAGGATCTTAGAGGTGTCTGATGTAAATGAACTAGGTTTTAATTGAAAAACAGAGTGGCACTGGAACAAAAAACCCCGACAAAGATTTGGTTGACCTGAGTATGGATCTGGATTGGTGGCTGTGGAATCTTGTGGCACAGGAGTGACCGGAGGAGGTGGAACAGCAGCAGCAGGAGGAGCAGATGTGATGGAAAAGGCCGAGGACGGAGTGGACAGTAAAGCCGCAACATGAGCAGTCAGTTCAGAGACTTGACGGGACAGAGCTTGACCGTGCTCAAACAGGGCGCGGATACTCTGCTCGTGCTGACCAATAATTGCTCCCTGATGGCCTACTGCTCGCTGGACTGGGTGTAATCCAGAACTAGTGTCTGCGGGGTCCATTTCAGGGCCAGATTGTTCTGTCATGGTTAAGAAGTCTGGACCCACAATGCAGACAAGACACTGAGATTTCAGGTAGCAAGACAAATGTTTATTCTACGAAAAAAGATAGAAGATCTGGAGCTGGGAGTGGGTTGCTGGGTCTTGAGGTTTCCAGAGGTAATCCAGGTGAGTCTGCAGGAAATGGAGTGAGGCTGGATCAGGTGGAATGGCGTGCAAGGTCCGGAGGAGTAGTGGCAAAGAAACAAGAACTGGAAACAGGAAAAACACACCGTCAAAAAACTGGGTTACAAAGTGAACAAGGGAACGCTGAAAAATACTAGGAGCCAATACACTATACCACTGAGGTAAGCTGACAATCTGGCGATGAGCTGTGAACTGGACCCGGGTTATAAGCAGTATGGAGTGAAGGTGGCTTGATTGCTGATGGCTGGCAAGAGGCTTGATTACTGATGGCTGGCAGGTGTGCAGGTGAGTGGAGAATCCAGCTCCGCCCAGCTCCAGACAGAGATAAAAAAACAAAACAAACAAAAACATTAGGATCCTGACATTTTACTACTAAAACTTTGAGTAAATTTTGCTGACAATTTCGTTATTGTTCAATAAACATGCATTTTATCACAGATACCTGAAATTTTCTCCTCATTTCATGTGGGTGCATATTAATTGAAGAGAAAAAAAGCTCTACAGAATATGTTAGGAAGTTTCCGAGATGTTCACTAAGGCTAAGTATTTTCCAAACGGGTTATGTTTGTCTGAAACACAGGACGTTGGCTAGCGGCTAACATGTTAAATGAATCCCTTAACTAGATTGGGAAATACAGATTATGTCGCTGCTAAGTGTGCTGGTTTATTCAAATAAAAAAAAAAAACTTTATTTGTCCCCAGGGGGCAATTGAAGGCACATAGAGCAGCAGTATTACACAGGGCAAGATTAGTGCAAAAAAGCAAGTGTTACTTGCCAGATAAATGCACAATAAACACAGGTATGTACAGAATAAACATAAAAGTATGTGCAGAATAAATATAAAACTATAAAACGGTCCAGAGCTGACTCTTAAAAGTGTAAAAGCGTGTAGGTGGTGGTGGTAGGGGGGGTGTAGAAACTCAGGAGGAGTTGAGGAGGTTGACAGCTTTGGGAACAAAGGTAGCTTTCCTCCTCTGTGTCCTGCAGCCGGGGCAGCGGAGTCGGCGTCCTGAGGGGAGCCACTCAAAGGCGGGATGTAGAGCGTGCGAGGGGTCCTGCATGATCCTGTTGGCCAACTGGAGTGTTTGTTGCTCATAGATGGAGTTAAGTGTTGTGAGGTCCGGGGGGGGGGGGGGGGTTCAATCTCCCACACCCCTCAAACTTTCAAAGAGACTATTGCTCTAACCAGAGATTTCACAGGTCTCCGCTAAGTCCCATCCTAGACTCTTATCTGACTTTGGCATCAGGAGACCCTGATTTCCCAGGCACTAAACTGCAGTCCACACCACAAATCAGCAAGACCTGCCAAACCTCCCTTTGGAGAGGTACAACTCTGTGACATTTACCCCCAGTATGAACTGATAACACTAGCACATGGCGGTCATAAACTGCCGCTATGGAATGTATCCAAGCCAGTAAGAACAAGAAGGACTATTCTCATCAAACAAGAGACTGTAAAAACACTGAACTGATTTCCTTGCAAGAAGAGGACTTCACAACTGTTTGAACCACCTTTCTACGAGCTAATTTGGCGGACATAGAAAGAATGGACTATTCCATTTATAGAACCACAGCGCCACCTGAATGGCGAACCACCGGAACCGATGCCGCATTGCCTGAGCACCGTAACCTATGTGCTTAGTTAGTTTTGCTTATAAATGTTCTGTAAAAAGAAAAAGAAACTTCATACACAGTCTGTAGTCATGCAATTCTGATTTCCCACAGCCAGTCAAGATATGCATGAAATGTTCTTTCCCTGTTTCATATGTTTGCGTGTTCTGTGATGGGGGGAGAAAAGAATAACCATTTAATTGTGTTTTGCAGTGGACAGGAGGAGAAGAGAAACTCATGTCCACCGACTCAACCATAACAAGCAGAGAGAAACCATACTCATCAAAATGACATATTTCCCTTTCTTTTATATGTGGGTAAACTAGGGTGAATGAAAGGCGTAACTTGAAAAGAGAAAAGGAAAACCTCCTTCGTACGCTCTAAAGTTAGAGGGAGAAATCTGATTGGACCAAACTCGCGCCGATAACCAGACCACGCCCGTGGGTTGGCCCCCAATAAATAGTCAATATGAACATTACAAGTGGCAGAAATTCGGCGAAAAAGTTCTGGAGAGGAGAGCTTAACCAGAAGCTCTAATGAAAAAAAAAAAAAAATTTATTCACGTGGCTCAAAACCCAGAAGTCACGACTTAGCCGCTTAGCAACAAGGGCTAAGTTTAGACTTGAAGCAAAGACTACCGGTGATCGGAACAAGTTTGGCTGCACTGCACCCAGTTCCCAGTGTCTCAAGTTGCCTTGGCATCCAGAGCCACTGGTGCTGCGCACTGCTCCCATCTGTTCCCTCATCAGAATAGAAAAGAATAATTCGGATATCACCAAGCCAGCCGCCCGAGGGACAACATTGCCGGTGAAGAGGGACGAGACAGACCAACAGCCACTTCAGCCGAGGAACAGTCTAACTTTGGATTCCACGACGAAGGACCTCGACGTGGCTGCTCTCGTCAGATATCTTCTCTGACCTTTTCGTGGCCAGTTGATTCGCCAGCCCAAAGTAAGGTTGCGTTTATCTGCTCTCCCAGCTGGCTGTTCTGAATGGTGCGAGGCATGGCTATTAGACAACATTGACCAAAATTTTAGTTTAAAAGAAAAAGAAGCTCTCCTTCCTCAGATAGATTCGCCCTGCATTTGTTGAACAACTTCCCTTTCATTCGGCCAAACTCCCGACTTAGGTATCAGCTGCGTAATCTTCTTGGTTGTGTTGCGTTATGTTTCTTTTTATGTCCGAGCTCCCCTATTTCATTTAACTCATACTTTAACTTGCCCCCTTTATATAATGAGCACATGTTTGATTCCTCACTTATGAGCTAATCAAAACCTTAAAACTCAGCCATTGTTACACTCTTTCCTTCAGTAATTTTTTTTAGTCAATCCGCAGTGGAGGACATCCCTTCCGGATTGAGATTTGATAAGAGGCAATAATAATATACGGTGTCTTCATTCATGCCTACCTCAACCCAGTACACCTTTACTCCTAGCTTCCATCCTCCCATGCACCCCATATCAGGGTGCATGCCCACTGATCGAGACCTTAACAAAATCGCTCGCAACATAACTCGGTTTGACCCCAAACCCGGAGGCACTCACAACCCACAACGCTATCTCAACGACATCGACTATTACTTGCGAAAGTTCCCTGATGCCACTGTAGATGACAAGATCTATCTCATTAGGGGCATGCTCTCACATGCCATAGTCGAAGAATATTCCGACTTCTTGTCACAGGTCGGTCTCGCTGTCGCCTTAACGGTCAAGCAGGCAAGGAACGAGAACCCGATGATTTATTATCAACGCTTGAGACAGGCGTATTTCGGTCAAACCAATGAGGTGGGGATGGAGGAAGACTTGAACTTCAAATCCCTCTTTGTACAAAACCTCCACCCCACCACGAGTCATCACCTTGGCGTCCCCGGCTGCCCACGAACACTCACGAGTCAGGCGCTCTGCGAGCTAGCCCTGAAGGGCTACGTGAAACAGAAACAAACCATAGCTAGAGCACCTGAACCCACAATCTTAACTGTGAACACTGAGACCCCATCACTAGAGCTGGAAGGGGCCTCAGAACCCCCGGTGCGGGCATCTCCCCCTCGGCCACGCTTCCCCGCAGCATCAGGTAGGTATTACCAAAATGCACATCGCCCTTGAGAAATTATCACCGAGAACAGTCTCAACCTACCTGGCATAACGGAAACCAGAGCCAAGTGAGGTTTCAGAGCAATTACGGGGAAGCCCCGCCAGCCCGCCACGGTAGAGATTGGGGCAGACGAGACTCCCAATATCCCCCCTATCAGGGCAAACCATTGCGGCATGCCAATTCAGGAGACCCCGGGGACGAAGAAAATGAGGACAACAGACCTACGCCTCAAGGAACAAACAGCAACGCAACCGGTAAGCCAAAAGAACTAGCCGAAATCAGACAGATCCTCGCCGATACTGCGGCAGAAAACAAACTCGAAAAAAGGAAAGCAGATCTGTTAGCTTTAAACTTGGGGGCAATCAATGACGAACCAACAGTAGCCTTTGCACCAGCAGACACGACCGAAACCATGGTAAGTGAAGAAATGTCCCCCACCGCGATTCTTGTAGTCCAGCTTGAGTCCGAAACAACCCCCTCAAAGAAGGGCCATCCCTCCGTCAAGGCGAGTCACCGGTAATGCGGTTCATCGCCAATCTTGTAGAAAGGGGGGTCGCACAAAAGTATTATCTACCCACTACACTTGAGAACACGCTCACACAGGACGCGCTACTCGATATGGCTGCAGATATAACCCCAATGTCATCTGCGCTCTTCAGGAGACTCCAGTCCATGACACGCTCCTCCAAGTGAAACTTGAAACTGCAGAAGTGTTCTTTCGACGTCACGCCGTACGCCCCTATCAAAACAACCTAGACGTCCATGGCAATGATCCAGTTCACTCTTGGACCAATGGTTCTGGCTCACCCGGTCTACGTGTCTCCTATAGACTCCATCCCTCTTTTAATCGGTAAAGACTTCCTTGACTGATTTGAACCGCTTATTGACTTGAAGCATATGAAAATCTACGCACAAGTGCGCAGACCCCGACCTATCTCCACTCCCCAAATCACTGAAGCCCAGTGTTGCGTCTTCGATAAAGGCACACGTGGTGATATAACGAGTCCAATTGCCCACCATCAGAGGCAGCCGAAACAGACGTTCTGGCGGTCAAAGACGTGGGGCTTGCACTGTGGGGTGATAAGTCCACTATGAACAAGAAAGTGTATGAAATGCTGGAACCGACCTCAGGCAAAGTAGCTACTGCACTTGGAACTTGTGCGGTGTTGGTGTGCTGGAACAATCGAGTTCTTGTCCACCCCTTCTTAGTTCTCCCAGACTTAACACACAATATATATGTGGGTGGCGATGTCCTGGTCCGGATGGATGCTCAGGTTGACGACCAAGAACAGACGGTCGTCCAAGCCGTTGACATACTGTCATTAGACTCTCCACGGGAGGCACCCCAGGAACCGCTCTGTAACAATACTACAGGGGGGTCAGTAGAAGCCACCCCGCCCACCACTGGAAACCCTGACGCCGACTTTGAAACCTGCGTTGAGAAGGTGTTAACCGAAGCCGACAGCTTGAAAACCAATGAGGAGCGAGGGAGACTTAGACAAATACCGATCAATGTTGTGTGCGTCAACAACTCGCCTTCCAAACCCCAACGATTCAAACTGGGCTTGCAAACTTCCCAATACGCAGAAATGGCAGGCATATTGCTTGTGTCCCAAATGACAATCGCGCATAACATGAAGTCCTTGGTCATTCGTTCAGACTCCAAACATGCGCGCCTCTCCTTCATTTGGCACCTTCCTGTATGGAGACAGGACAATTTCACGTCAGCCACCAAAAGGCCGATCAAACAAATAGATCTTATCTTGGCCTGTGACCACTTGGTAGAAAATCACGACATGCAGGTGTTCTGGAAAGAGGTCCGCGGCCACTCCCCCGACGGGAGGGTGGACAAAGAGCTGAACGACCTCATGGACACTTTAGCAAAAGAGGGAGCAGTGAGCGGAACTCCTTGGAAATTTCTACCAGAATTGTTCCCCACCCCGCCCACCCCGTCCGTCGCAGTGGTCTCCCGGTCTCGTTTGCAGCCCACTGCGGCGTCGGCCGACTCAGGTCCTTGTTTTGTGTCAGTTGCCCTTGTGCTGACTGACGCTGACCTCACGAACCTCCAAAACCGCAACCCTGCTATTAGCAGAATGCTGCTCTCCCTCAATAATGCTGCCACTTCGCCTATGTCTGGCACGGACCTGGACGATGTTCTTGTCTTGCTACAATTACATCATGTCCGTTCTTCCCTTCACGTGGTCAAGGGACTGCTCGTCCATGTCTCTAATGATCACTCGCCTCCCGCACTCGTCATGCCTCAGAGCCACAGGGGGGTGATGTTGACACATGCTCATGACTCCCCGTGTGCAGGCCACAAAGGCGTCAAAGCGACGTACGTCGCACTAAAATAAGTGGCCTCTTGGCCACACATGCAACAAGATGTGGCGGACTACATCAAAGGGTGCCTGGTGTCCAGCCAGTTTCAACTGTCCAAGCCGAGCCACAGAGCGCCCCTGCATCCTAGAGGCATTTCCTTTCCCTGGTCAGATCTTCAACTCGATTAGATGGGGCCCCTTACCAAATCCACCACAGGTAATAAATACTTCCCGTCGGTCACGTGCACTTTCACCAAATGGGCGGAATGCTTGCCGGCCCCTAATGACACAGCGCAAACCACCGCCTGTATCTTGGCAAAACCACTGGTACTCCTGATCCTCTGCCTGGCACTCGTGGTAGTCCGCTCGGAGATCGTAGAGCAGGGCTCGAGTTCAGGAATCGTCCTGAAGGAGCAACCCAGAATCCCCATCACTAATTGCCTACATACCCAGAAGGTGTTCATAAGGTTAAACCCCCGAGAGGTATGTAACAAAATTGTCCCTACCGCCACTAGCCAAGTTAGCTGGGCTGGTCAGAAGTGGAAGTGCACCGCCACTGAACATGTGGAAAAGGACATCACCCACACGCTGAGGGCAGTTCCAGAAATTCACCATAACTCAGTCAGGGTTGAGCGGAACCAGTCAGAGATCCAAGCAGTCTATCGGAGGCTTGCTGACAGCCGCCTCCCTGGTGGGATCTTTGTTTGGTTTAGGACTCTATGCGTACAATTCAGTTAATGTAGCGGCCGTGCGATGCCATGTGAGGGAAATGCAAGCAGAGATCCCTGAACTTAGGAAGTTGATCAACAGGCATAGGCAGGAACTACAAACTATTAGAAGATCGCTAAAAAGAACAATCTTGATAGTTAACAGCCACAGCGAAGCTTTAAATCGGACTACACGCACTGTACACACTTTGCCGTCAGTTGTTGCTGTAGACTATGCCCATACTCAACCCGTCAGTCTGCTAATGGCCGATATGCTTTGTGACATCACTTCATCCTTAGATAGCCTGGCTATGGGTCAAACTTCCCCAATACTATCCTGGCCCTTATTGTGTGCCTTAGGCGTACTCAGACCCTGAAAAGGAAGTTGGACAAGTGTAACAATCGCTTAAGCAAGATTGTCAGGGGAAGAGTCCCCGACCGACACCAAACCACCGAGCTCAGAGAACTTAGAGAGGATACCCTAGAGCCCACCACTGACAACGTGGCGATGGCTCCTGCTATCTTAGAGCTTGTGTATGGAGACAATTAGACGATCAAAGTAGATATGTAGAAATAGTTACTTTGTTTTGTAGTGATAGTAAATCCCACGCCTTAGTAGTCAACACATGTTACTCCTGTTTTAGAAGACTTATAGTTGAAATAACCTGTAGTGATTATATAGCACCCTCCACACTAGACCCTAATGTAATCTTTGAGTAGTTAATAGGGGCCCACAAATTTGAACCCCTTTACCTTACATGCCTTAGCATAGAGATATCCATGCCCGCTAACCATCTCAGACAACTCAGCAGCACCCTCGACGCATCCGCAGCGAACTACCTTCCAGAGGAACCGGACCTCGCCTTATCAGTCCAAACAGTCATGAACTGCCCGGTCTATTGGATCGAGGGGGGGACTGTTGTGAGGTCCGAGGGGGGGAGTTCAATCTCCCACACCCCTCAAACTTTCAAAGAGACTATTGCTCTAACCAGAGATTTCACAGGTCTCCACTAAGTGCCATCCTAGACTTCTACCTGACTTTGGCATCAGGAGACCCTGATTTCCCAGGCACTAAAATGCAGTCCACACCACAAATCAGCAAGACCTGCCAAACCTCCCTTTGGAGAGGTACAACTCTGTGACATTTACCCCCAGGATGAACTGATAACATTAGCAGATGGCAGTCATAAACTGCCGCTATGGAATGTATCCAAGCCAGTAAGAACAACAAGATTGATATAAAAGAAAAAAGGACTATTCTCATCAAACAAGAGACTGTAAACACACCAAACTGATTTCCTTACAAGAAGAGGAGTTCACAACTGTTTGAACCACCTTTCTACGAGCTAATTTGGCGGACATAGAAAGAATGGACTATTCCATTTATAGAACCACAGCGCCACCTGAATGGCGAACCACCGGAATCGATGGTGCATTGCCTGAGCACCGTAACTTATGTGCTTAGTTAGTTTTGCTTATGTTCTGTAAAAAGAAAAAGAAACTTCATACACAGTCCGTAGTCATGCAATTCTGATTTCCCACAGTCAGTCAAGATATGCATGAAATGTTCTTTCCCTGTTTCATGTCATTGCGTGTTCTGTGATGGCGGGAGTAAAGAATAACCATTTAATTGTGTTTTGCAGTGGATAGGAGGAGAAGAGAAACTCATGTCCACCGACTCAACCATAACAAGCAGAAAGAAACCATACTCATCAAAATGACATATTTCCCTTTATTTTATATGTGGGTAAACTTGGGTGAATGAAAGGCGTAACTTAAAAAGAGAAAAGGAAAACCTCCTTCGTAGGCCCTAAAGTTAGAGGGAGAAATCTGATTGGACCAAACTCGCGGCGATAACCAGACCACGCCGGTGGGTCGGCCCCCAATAAATAGTCAATACAAACATTACAAGTGGCAGAAATTCGGCGAAAAAGTTCTGGTGAGGAGAGCTTAACCAGAAGCTCTAATGAAAAAAAAAAAAAAAAAAATTATTCACGTGGCTCAAAACCCAGAAGTCACGACTTAGCCGCTTAGCAACAAGGGCTAAGTTTAGACTTGAAGCAAAGACTACCGGTGATTGGAACAAGTTTGGCTGCACTGCACCCAGTTCCCAGCGTCTCAAGTTGCCTTGGCAACCAGAGCCACTGGTGCTGCGCGCTGCTCCCGTCTGTTCCCTCATCAGAATAGAAAGGAATAATTCGAATATCACCAAGCCAGCCGCCCGAGGGACAACATTGCCGGTGAAGAGGGATGATACAGACCAACAGCCACTTCAGCCGAGGACCAGTCTAACTTGGGAGGCCACGACCAAGGACCTAGACGTGGCTGCTCTCGTCGGATATCTCCTCTGAGCTTTTCTTGGCCAGTTGATTCGCCGGCCCAAAGTAAGGTTGCGTTTATCTGCTCTCCCAACCCTGAGTGGTGCGAGGCATGGCTATTAGATAATTTTATCCCAAATTTTAGTTTAAAAGAAAAAGAAGCTCTCCTTCCTCAGATAGATTTGCCCCGCATTTGTTGAACAACTTCCCTTTCATTCGCCCAAACTCCCGATTTAGGTATCAGCTGCTTAATCTTCTTGGTTGTGTTGCGTTATGTTTCTTTTCATGTCCGAGCTCCCCTATTTCATTTAACTCATACTTTAACTTGCCCCCTTTATATAATGAGCACGTTTGATTCCTCACTTATGAGCTAATCAAAACCTTAAAACTCAGCCATTGTTACACTCTTTCCTTCAGTAATTTTTTTTAGTCAATCCACAGTTGAGAACATCCCTCCCAGATTGAGATTTGATAAGAGGCAATAATAATATACACAATCCTAGGCACAACAAAAGGGATCTTGTTGGAAGTTCAGTGATCTTAGAGCAGACTTTAGCCATACCCTCCAGGCGGTTTCTGTTCTGGAGGCTGTTGGAGTGGAACCAGCAAGTTATGGAGAATGTGGAGATGCTGTCAATGAAGGAGTAATAGAAAGTGAGCAGGATGTTTTTGCTGACTCCAAAGGCATTGAGTTTCCTTAGGAGATACTGCCGCTGGTGACATTTTCTGAGGATCTCTTCGATGTTAGAAGAGAATTTAAGCAGGGTGTCAAAAATGGTGCCCAGGTATCTGTACTCCTCCACTAACTCCACTGGCTTCCCGTGGATTGAGGTGATGGATGCAGCGGCCAGCTCTCTCTGTCTGTTAGAAAAAGTCACCACGATCTCTTTGGTTTTGCTCACGTTCAACTCAAGACATGAGCTGTTGCACCACTCCGAAATGTAGAGCTGATCCGTGATGCTGTGAGGGACCTGAGAGCAGGGACAGGAGAACTGTGTCGTCAGTGTACTTCACCGGTTGACACTGAGGCTGGGTGGATCTGGAGTCATCGGTGTAGAGGATGAAGAGCAGAGGTGAGAGCACACAGCCCTGAGGGGAGCCTGTTGAGGTGTGTCGGAGGTCAGAGAGAGTGTTGTTGACCCGGACTCTCTGTGACCTTTTGGTTAGAAAGTCCAGTATCCACCGGGTGAGTAGGTTGTCTAGCTGGAAGTGGGAAGTGAGGTTTTTGGCCAGAATGTGGGGCTGTAGTGTGGTGAATGCAGAGTAGAAGTCTGTAGTGACGTGTTGGTCGCAAATGAAACGGCTCTTAGAGGCGGCTCTTTGAAGTGAATGACGGGAGCCGGCTCCTGATTGGGAGCCACTTTTTTTTAATCTTCCCCTTCTCTCTCTCACTCTTTTTCTCTTCAAGCCACATGTGATTGGTCAATATGTGCGGTGTTGTCTCTGTGTCTGCACTGAACAGAGGGGGGAGGGGCGGCAGTTACACACACACAGCACACACGAACAGGAGAACAGAGGAGGGAGGGAAACGAGAGAGAAAGAGAGCAAAGGGCCACAAGGACAGACAACACGAACGGAAGGTATAGTTAAGAAAATGAGTGACAGCAGGAAAAGGATTCAAATCTGCACCCATTTCAATTTCACTGATAATACAAAGGCAGGGTGTAGAGTCTGCAAGAAAATTTTTTTTATTGAGCTGGCTCCACAAACAACCTGCACAGGCACTTGAGAACCGTCCACCCATCAATGCAATGTAAAGAAAAAACACAAGCAGATGAACGTGATATTAATGAGGGTTCCAGTGTGTCTACTGCTACTGTTGCTGCTGATGCTGCAGTGTCTACAGCATCATGCAGTACACCACCACAACCACCTAAACCTACAACCCAGAGCTCTATGAGACAGTTTTTGCAGAAGTCTGTGACCCCAGCAAGACAGAACACAATTGATGAAGTTATATTTTGTTGTGTTTGTGTGTTTTGCAGCGATTCTGTGATGTTTCACTTTAAACTTCTTTAGTAGAAAAAAGTTTAAAGTTTAAAAAAGTTTAAGGTTCAATTGTAAATAAATTCATAAATTAAAAGTTTGTTTTTGTATTTTATAATAAATTTTTTGTAGCTCTAATAAACATATATAAATAAATAAAAACATAACGCATGTTTTTTTTTACATTAGTAATTCATTTGCGCATAATTTTACATTATTGTTGGTAATAAATTAATTTAAGCAACAAAAAAGAAAGAGTCGGCTCTTTTTAGTGAGCCGAGCCAGCAGAGCTGGTTCTCTGAAAAGAACCGGAATTCCCATCACTAGAAGTCTGCAAACAGGAGTCTGGCTGATGTGTTTCAGGTTCCAGGTGTTTGTGTATGGTGTCGATGACGAATGCTTTAGCGTCGTCCACGCCCTTGCCTGCGGAATAAGCATACTGCAGTGGATCCATCTGAGCGTCAGTTACAGTGAGGATGTGTTGTTTAACGACCCTCTCCATGGCCTTCATCACCAGGGATGTGAGAGCTACAGGCCTGAGGTCGTTCAGTGTTAATAGTGGTTTTTTTGGGATGGGGATAACTGTGGAGTGTTTCCACAGTTGGGGGACTGTGCCGGTGTCTATGGATCTCTGAAACAGGATTTGGAACACTCCCCCCACTTGCAGATTAAGTGGCCAAACCAAGCAGAAAGAGGAAATGTTAGGACACTCTCTATATGTGCAGTATACACAAGTTCTAAAATCTGTGGACTGACACCAAAAAGCTCAATCTTCTGAGAAGATGGAGTGCCTGTGATGATTTCTTAAAAACAAAGTCTACGTTTTCAGAGATCTGAGAGAACTGTGGCAACATATGACCATCAAATGAAACTGGCTCTACTTTCAGATCTTGATTGTTGCAGATAACCAACTCCTTTGTTTTAGAAACATAGATTTTTTGGAGGCTATCTCGACACCATTGTTCAAAGGCCTAAATGTGAACAAGATAGGAGCTCTCACCAGAGGAATCAGTTTTCTGTAACAGGCCGATTAAGGCCATGTCATTGGCATATTTAATCAATTTAAAATTACAATCATTGAGTGAAAATTCATTGGTGAACAGGGAGAAGAGCAAAGCTGAGAGAACGCTACCTGGTGAGCAGCCTGTGCTTATGGTAAGCTCTCCTGACAGAATCCCGTTGACACACACTCTTTGAGGGCAGCAAGAAAGAAAGTCTCTGATCCAAAGAATCAGGCCCTTATCAACATTTAGGTCAGCCAGCCTTTTCAAACGAATATGCACCGTCATAGAGTTGGAGGCTGCACTTAAATCAACAAACAAAACCTTGGAATATCCTTTAGTAAGTGTACGCTGCTTTGAGACTGAGTCTAACAGGGTCAGGGCAGCATCATCTGTACCTATTGCTCTTATAAGTGAACTGGAGTGAATCTAATACACAAGCCACTGTGGAGGTCAGGAGGTCAACCAGAACTCTCTTCGTAGTTCTACACAATATGGAGGTGATAGCTGAAAATCTTCAAGCTTGATCGCACCTGGCTTATTTTTTTATAGGCATTACTACTGAGAATTTCCAGGAATTGGGCACCCCTGTGACTAAGAAGGCATTGAATAATCTTGAGAAAACTCATTTTAATTGGGGAGCACAGTCTTTAAGTAGATGGGCTTTCAGGGCATCTTGTAGGTTTAAATTTAGAAAGACTTTTAGCAACAGCATCATCTTTGATAACTGTTAGTGAACCTGCTGGGAGATCTTAACAGATCTTGTCACATTCAAACTTGTCATTCACAGTAACAAATCTACAAAAGAACTGATTCACTTCCTCAACAAAGCCTTGGCTGTTAGTTCCAGAACTAACACTCAGGGCTGCAATGTTGATCTAGTAGCGACAAAGCATCCTGCTGGTGAGGGCTGAGCAGCACATCGGTTGATGGCCTCCATCGAGGGGTTTGTTGAGAGATTATCATTTGGTTATAGTGCCCCGCCTTGTTAACTGGTAATAATTAATGCTAACAATTCTTTGATAATTTTCAATGAATACGACCAAACCCACTATCCAAAAAAACTAAGAAAGCCAAAATATGGGATAAATTCAAACTGCCAAATGTCTTAAAATGTTAACATGTATTGTGCTACATTCATCTATCACATCAAACAGACACTTATAATGATAGACAGAAATTGAGGACACATCTCAGCTACAGCTTCCACATATCCTGAATAAATATAGTAAATGGTTTTAGGAGCCCACTCTGTAAAAATCCAAAATCATTCATTCATTCATTCATCTTCTACCGCTACCGCTTATCCATTCTCCGAGTTGCAGAGGTGCTGCAGCCAATCCCAGCTCACATAGAGCGAGGGTGGGGTACACCCTGGACAGGTTGCCCGAGACAGACAGAAGCGAACAACCACTCACACCCACGTTTTTGAGTTGGAGGAAACCCATGCAATCATGGGAGGGACATGCAAACTCCGCACAGAAAGACCCCAGGCCTGGCCACCAAATCCGCGACCTTCTTGTTGCAACAGCGCTAACCACTATGCCACCATGCTGCCGCTGAGCCCAAAATCACTGGGATTGATTGCCCTTGAGAGTGTTGAAATTAGATTATTTAAAATGTCTTTTTTAATGACCATTGATTTGTTTGCAACAGCACGGCGGCACGGTGGTTAGTGTTGTTGCCTCACAGCAAGAAGGTCGCCGGTTCGGCTCCCGGGGTCTGGGTGCTTTCATTGGGAGTTTGCATGTTCTCTCCATACTTGGGTTTCCTCAGGGTACTCCTCCCACCATCCAGAAACATGGACGTTTAGGTTAATTGGTCAACTGCCTGTAGGTGTGAGTGGTTGTTTGTCTTTGTATGTTGGCCCTGCAATGGACTGGCGACCTGTCCAGCGTGTATCCCACCCTCACCCAATGTGAGCTGGGATTGGCTCCAACACCCCCCACAACCCAGAAACAGATAGGCTATGTAGCATGTGCTGATCTTAAATTAGAGGGCATGGGTTACCTCGTGACAACCCATAATAATGATTTTATCTGTAGTGATGACTAAGTCACAAAAACTTGGAGTAAGGACCAGCTGGATGATATATTGTGACCAGCAGGACTAGTCTTTGTATTTTCTAACTCGAGTGCAAAGGACCAAGGACTAAGGGTAAGGCTGTCAAAAGACAGAAGACTTTGGGAATGTCCAGAGTTCATGGATGAGTACAGGGGTCCGTTGTGTAGAGGTGTAACCAGGGCAGGGGAGCAGAAGAGAGCAAAAGATGCTGCCTTGAACTCAGTGGAGGGTAAGAGAGCAGGTGGGGGCAGGTGAGTGGAAAAGTACTGAACGGTAGCTGGGTGACAGAACTGTGCCAGTAACTAAGTTTGGGTTTGGGGTTGATTAATAAGCTGGAGTGAAATATCACAGATACCCCTCCTCCTATATCCGGCCAACAATTGAATCAAATGCAACTGGACTTAGGACTTAGGTTTGTCAAAGACGTTTCACCTCCTTATCCAAGGGGCTTCATCAGTTTGTAACGCATCGGTCTCACTAGTCTTCACTAGTCTGACAAAACAGTGGAGTTGGACCCAGGTATTTAACCTCTGTGGGAGTGTTCACACAACTCCTGGTGAACAATAGTTCGTTAGTGGAGTTGCACTGACCATTGTTAGTCATGTGAGGCCTCCAGTGAACGGCTGTTGTTAGGAGTCTTGTGAGACCACTCGGAACGACAGTAGTTGTGGTCGTATGAGTCATATGACTCATGAAGTCACATGGAGGCCATCCTCCTATAGGCCATGTGAGCACCACCATTGGCCTTAGAACTGCACAAAAGCTGAAAATGTATATCAGTTTAACATGTGCTCTTATTATTTAGGAGAATTTTTTTTAACTGATCGTACAGGCATATATTTTGACTTTTAATTTCCTCTATGTTGGCTCTATAAAAATATTTAAGCCCTTGACAGACATAGGCTGAAGAAAACATTGTCTCATGCAATTTTTTTCTAATTTCTCCGTCTCAAATTGTGAGGCAGTTTTTTCTGTTTTTAAGAAGGCCTGATAACGCTTTATTTCACATTTTCTGTCTTACTGAGTTGTGGCTTTTCCTTTTTTAGGAGAAAGAAATAATTTTTGTAATAGTTAATTTAATTGTAGTATGGTACACTATGTTGAACACAGGGACGTAGCTCAGTGGTAGGGCTCAAACCCCAGCCACAAAGGAAACCAGTGGTCGGCTTGTGGCAGTCCCAAACCCGGATAAATGGAGAAGGTTGCAACAGGAAGGACATCCAGCATAAGATTTGTACCCAAATCAATTATGCAAGTCACAGAGCTGACTTGCTGTGGCGACCCCAAATAGGGAAAAGATAAAAAAAGAATTACACTACGTTATTCTTCTCCAACCCTATCCCTAGGCTGTACATTTGGGAATATGGATTAAGAAACTGAAAAGTAAATTAAAATAATGAGTAGTGAAGTTACTTTTCAAATGCATTAGTTAGTAAAGAAATCTCATTATAATTTACAGATGTTACAGATGTGGGGCTAGGTGACATGGCTTAAAAATAAAACAGTAATTTTTTTCACAACAAACTTTAATAGATTTTTAATAGATTAAAAAATAACAGATTATTAATGACAAATTATTCACAAAATTTTTTGCTTTTATTTTGTTTCAATTTCTGGGAATTGGATTTCTTCTTTGGGTTTAAATACTATGATGTCAAAAGCTCTTATTTCTTATTTTGTGTGATCTTGTGGATTGCAATTGAGTTGTTTTAGTCCAAATGGAATTACTGTACATAGATGCCCAAAATGGCGGACAAGACTGTGATGTACACCCTCAACCAACGTGAAGTGGGATTGACTCTAACCCCTTGTGACCTTGCAGTATACAGTGCTCAGCATACATAAGTACACCCCCTTGAAAACTAACATTTTAAACAATATCTCAATGAACACAAAAACTATTTCCAAAATGTTGACAAGGATAAGTTTTATGTAACATCTGTTTAACTTAGTACATGAAAGTAAAGTTAATAATATAACTTAGAGAACAAAATTTCCAGTTTTACTCAATTTACGGTGATGCAAAAATGAGTACACCCCACTGAAAGTCTCTGAAGCAAAGCTAAATTTCAGACTGCAAATATCTAATTTAACAAGAATCAACCACAGGTGAGGTTAATTATTCATTACACAGTGGTCCAGCAGACAGTTGACTATGAAACGGTATTACTTAAAGAAAACCCCTTCCCATTTCATGTTGTCAGCAATGGCACCACATGGAAGAGAAACTTCACAAGACCTGAGAAAGAAAATAATTTCTTTACACCACAAAGATGAAGGCTACAAGAAGATCAGCAAAGCTTTACTTATCAGTCAGAATACTGTAGCAAAAGTGGTACAGAAATATAAAAAAGATGGAACTGCAACCATCTCACAGAGACGTCCAGGTCGTCCACGGAAGTTAATACCTCGACAGGACCATCTTCTGATAAGAAAGTTTGAAGAAAATCGGCATGCAAGTTCACTGCAGTTATCTAAAGAAGTAGAAAGCCAAACTGGGGTGACTATTTCCTGTGATGCAATATGGCATACACTGCAGAGGTATGGCATGCATGGGTGCTGTCCACGAAAGAAGTCTCTCCTAAAGCCCAGGCACAAAACAGTCCGCCTAGAGTTTGCCAGGACCCATGCTGACAAAGATGAAGACTACTGGGACTCTATACTCTGGAGTGGTGAGACCAAGATAAATGCTTTTGGAACTGATGGCTTCAAAACTGTATGGTGAGGAAAAGGTGAGGAATACAGAGAAAAATGCATGGTGCCTACAGTGAAACATGGTGGTGGCATTGTCCTTATGTGGGGTTGCATGAGTGCTGCTGGTGTTGGGGAGCTGCATTTCATTGATGGCATCATGAATTCACAGATTAATTGCTTTATACTGAAAGAAAAGATGCTACCATCACTCCGTGCCCTTGGTTGTGGTGCACTTTTCCAACATGACAATTATCCTAAACACACATCTAAGGCCAATGTTGGATTTCTGAAGAAGAACAGGGTGAAAGTGATTCAGCGGCCAAGTATGTTTCCTGATCAGAACCCAATCGAACACCTACGGGGAATTCTGAAGAGACAAGTTGAGCATCACTCTCCATCCAGCATCCAGTCTCTAAAAGAGGTCATTCTTGAAGAATGGAAAAAGATTGCTGTTGCAAAATGTAGCCAACTTGTTCATTCCATGCCTAGAAGACTTGGTGCTGTCATTAAAAATCATGGAGGCCATAGAAAGTACTAGATGTACAGTTTTTGTTGTGGGGTGTACTCATTTTTGCATCACCCTAAATTGAGTAAAACTGAAAATTTTGTTCTCTAAGTTATATTATTAACCTAACATGTTATATAAAAATTATTTTGTAAACATTTTGGAAATTGTTTTGGTGTTCAATGAGATATTGTTTAAAATGTTAGTTTTCTAAGGGGGTGTACTCATTTATGCTGAGCACTGTATACTGCAAGGTCACAAGGGGTTAGAGTCAATCCCAGGTCACGTTGGTTGAGGGTGGAGCACATTTTCAGCACCTCACTAGTCTATCGTTGGGCTGATAAAATACATTTTCATACAAAGGGTTAGTGGAATTACAGTCATAGTTGTACTTTGTCAGTCTATCGTTGTCCGAGTTTACAGGCCTAGGAAAAATTTGATTTATTTGCTGTAGTATGTTTGACTCTGCATCGATAGGTGGCGATCTACTCCTTTGAACTGGTTACTATTGAGCCACTTCCTGGTGAATGTCTTCCTTCCATTCATATATTTCAAAATGTTGAACTCTAAGAGCTGACAAAACATAAAACAAGTTTCTTTGTCAGTCCACAAGTATGTGCTTGCTCTTGAGGACACCATGGTGTAGTTGTTTCCGGCAGCAACTGCTTTACTTATTATGACGTATCCTAGCTCTGGGTGAAGCCTCAGGAGGAAATTCTTGAGCCTGTGCAGAACGCAAAATCCAACTTCAATCCGATGGAGTGTACATATGCTGGAGTTATCTAACTATGCATCACATTATCTAGGTGTGTGGGTACGAGAAATCCAATTTTGTCTGCTTTCACTTAGATTAAGATTCTTAATCTAAAAGTCCTATCATGGATCCTAAATTCTGTTTTGTCTGACACACTGATAGACACAAACACTTCACTCTCACACTCGTGTTGCCAGTGTATCTAATTTGCATGTCTCTGGACTGTGGAAGGGAGTTGGAGGCCCAGACCCAGGGCTCAAAACCAGAACATTCTTGCTGTGAGGTGTCAAGCTTACCATTGCAACTGCTCCGACTCAGAGAGCTGGCTGACCACTGTGTTCCACCAAAGAAACAGGTGAAGACTGGAGAAGAGAACTGAGATCTTATACTGGCACAATGTTTTTTTGTTAAAGACAAGATGTGCAGGAGAACAGGACTGAAATAAAGGAGAAAGTAGGTCCAGTCAAGCCAATGACATAAACAGAACACACACATACAGAAAGGGGGGACAAACTGGGGTTAAATTTTCAAGATAAAGGCAAGACAAGTGCCTTCTAAATCCTAATACTAACTACTGTTTCCGAATGATGCATAGTAGAATGTGTTTCAGCTTTTCCTGTCTTGCGTGCACAGACATGCTTCATCAATCCAGCTGTCTCCACAAATCGCATATTTTTATACCTCAGGTAACTGAACTGAGTAAAGTGACTTTTACTGCCAGTTTCTGACACCTGCACTTCTTTGATCAAGTACTTCACATTCTTAGATGTGATTGGCTGGTCTCCAGGCAGTGAGAGTGTTGTATTGAAATTGGAGCATTTTAGCATTTTTTCATTAATGTCACTACAATATTTGAGGTTGGTTAGCTTACAGCTCTGGGTTTCATGCATGTTTACAGTTGTATGTTGACTAAGTGAATGATTGTTTTCATCATTTTGTGTCACTTTATTTGCATTCATGCACTGCTCCCCTTCTGTTTGGCATCGCTTCACATTGCAGCACTAAATTTAGATTTGCAGCTCTGGATCTGTTAACATGTAATGTAAAAATAGCAAAGAGGGACACCTGCTCAGCACAGAACAGTTATACAGAGCCAACTGAGTGCAAGTTGGTTAACATGACACTACACTGAACATAGACAGACACAAGCAGAGACTGAGAGAAACAAGTGGACTTCCTTCTTAACTACAGACAGACAGTAAACACATCTTGTAGTTGTCCATAGCATATGCTATTGCACAGCAAGGGATATAGAGAGTCAGAACGCTGACACAAAGGCAGAAAGACACCAGGTAAGTTAGAACCAATTTACTGCACTTAAATTTGTGTAGGATTTTCCTTTGGTTTGGAGTGAGTGTGTTGAAACAGCATTTGAGTCATTGGAAGGGTCAGGGTCTTCTCTGTCATTTTCAAGGAACAGGGTTAGCAGTCTTTGTGCTAATCTAGTGCTAGGCTAAACACTTTCACACACACTCATGTAATTGTTGAAGGCTGGAGGTATGTAAAGTATGTCAGAGCATCAGCACCTCTTCTTTTCCATGGTGTCTAGACACAGGATGACATGTGTTAAAACTTCAACTGCTCCCAAAAGCAACAATTTCATCAGGTTCATTTCCCAGGTGAAAATTGCTAGCTACTGACTCTTCTATCCAATCTAGTGTGTGCAACAGGTATCAACTGAAAACCCATGACACAATGCAGGGGGTGTGTATTACTTTTTCTTGCTACTTAATGGAGACTGGTTTCCTTGGCCACTTGTTCTTTGTAAACATAGCACAAAAGCAAGAATTGTCAGCAACAGTGTTATCTTTATTAAAAAATATCTCAATTATATTCACCAGCAATGTTTTTTTTTATGTCTAAAGCACTACTTTTATGAGTTCCACTGTGAGGTTATGGAAGTGGACAAAGAACATGACTGTGGCACCAGCATTTCAATTCTAAGGATGTAACATCGTACAGACACATTTAGTTCAGATCACATGATCCAGAAAGACAAGCTCATACTAAAATGACTCACATGTTTGCAAGTCTGTGAAACCAACATTGCGAATGTTTAGCAGGAATAAAGTTTCCATGTTTACCTCATCAGGATACACCATCTCAGTGTTAACTGGTATGTCAAAGGAACATGCTAGAAAATCATTAAAACCTTTTTTCAGGAAGTCAGTACAAATTGTATCCGGTCAAATGGAAATTTAGATGACCAACTGCCCACCCATCATCAAAGAATATCCATAAGCATGAATTAAGTAATATTAACATTATTTCCTCATTAGAAAATGTTATTCATCTGTAGTTTGCTTCCTTTGAGGCATATTTGCTGAGTAATATTTACTTTATATGGAGTTAATGTCCTTTGTAGCAGACAGAGTTGAGTTTCTGAAAACACCAAGGGTACTGTTACATGATTCTCTAGGGTCTAATACCCCAATGAGGTGATGGAAGTGGCCTGAGCTAATCTTCTAATTTTAAGTTATCATTTGTATAAAGGGGCAGCACGGCGGCATAGTGGTTAGCGCTGTCGCCCCACAATAAGAAGGTTGCGGGTTTGGTTCCTGGCCTGGGTCCTTTCTGTGTGGAGTTTGCATGTTCTCCCTGTGTCTGCGTGGCTTTCCTCCGGTTACTCTAGTTTCCTCCCACTGTCCAAAGACATGCATGTCTGTGTTAAATGGTGACTCTAAATTGTCTAGGTGTGAGTGTGAGTGATTGTTTGTCTTTGTGTGTTGGCCCTGTGATGGACTGGTGACCTGTCCAGGGTGTACCCTGCCCTTCACCCGGAAACATTGGCTGGGATTGGCTCCAGCACCCCCACGACCCGGAAATGGAAAAGTGGTAGAAAATGGATGGATAGATTTGGATAAGGCATTCATATTTACAAACACAGAAACTGCTGAGTCCTGGAGAAAAGTCTGGGGACTTTATTTTGCACAAGTTGTTCCAGACGATACTAGAAGTTGTGTTATTTAACTAATTTAAACAACAAAAATGTTAGTATGGCTACTAAAACCAGATAGACATATAGTATGTGGAGGGTGTTGTTGATTATTTAAGATCCAGAAATCAACCAAAGTGTAAGTTATGAAAAATTGTGGCTTAAAGTGGGATAAAAAGTCAATTGTGACACTTATAAAAAGATATATTTAAGGAAACACATATAATCTACAATATATAATCTTTTCAGAGCCATTAATATAGACATATGTTTCATGGTATTTTGATTGAATTTAATCTGGTTTTAATCTTTCTGAAAATAGAAACTCTGAAACAGAGACTTGAAAGGCGCTGTAGTAAATTAATCACATTTATGCTATCCTCTCATGATGGTACACTAAAGAAACTTGTTGAATCACTGGATGACAGTTTGACATTAATTTGTTTTAACATAAATAATGTCAATGTTTGTTTTACCTGACAACACTATTTCTTCCTCAATAAAATGCTGATGATGATTTTCTGCGTGGCTGTTATGTCAGTGGGGTTTTCATGTTGTTGACGCTGTTGCCCAGTGAAGCATGTTGCTGTGCAACGTTTAATTTTAGAGTGATACTGGTCATCTTGTGTAAGCTTGATGAGTCAGTCTTAAAATGAGAAATGGACCAGAAGGAGACTAATAGATTTTTGATAGATAGATATATAGATTCATCTGCACTTGTTTAATAATACTGTATATACTCTATATGCTTTCTTTCCAGATATGACCAGTTCTAACCGAGGAAGTCAGGATGCTATGAACGTGTCCAGTATTTCCAAAGAATTTTATGATCTAGTGATATAACATGTTATGCTTTGTCCCACTTAATATTAAATCATATTTCTTCTAAAGTATATCCCAGTATTTCATTTGTGGGTTCAATGTTCATGATGAATGTATCTTTGACTGCATTTGACATTCACCAAGCTCAATACGAGAGGTTCACTGTAATGGGTCACTGACAAGATGCCTGACATCTCTAGACGTAGATTTTTGCCACTGTAGTAAGATTAAATGAATCAACATTAGTAAAATCTATAGCTGTATAAATGGTCTTCATCACTTTTGACAACTGAAACACAATAATGAGAGGACCCTTGTTTTTAGCATAAATGAACAAAAATCCCTGTTGTACACTCATCTACAAATTCAGCAATGCTTTCATATGGTAGTTGAGTAGCACTGAAGAGTTGAGTTGCTACTGATCCATTTCATAGCTTCTGCGCTATTGGATTTTGAACAATAGATGTCCCTTTCACATTTTTCTCTTAACTTCTGTTTTTGGCTTGTTAGTACTCTGATGATTGGGAACAACAATTGTTGGAGGTGTTTGTTTTGACTACGTTAGTCCTCCATTCAGTGGTCATGAGAGCAGTTGGAGCTGTTGTTGAATGACTGTTTTTTTGGAGGCTACGCTTTTGAGACTCCCATATTGAAATGAAAGGAGGCCACAACAGATGATGCAATCCTGATCACATCACACTAGCTACTTTTCCTCCGTAGATGTAAAAGATGGTATCCTCCATCACCATTGCCAGTCTTGGTCAATACAACCAGACAAGTATTTTTGGACAGACTGCAGACCAGTGATATCAGTGGGCCATATGGGCAATGCAGAGCAGCACAGATATGTGATAGTCTTAGACAATGTAGGGTTTCTATCGTACAGGCTTGATCCAAAACTGCAACTAAAACTCACAGATTCTTGATAAGTGCCTTCCTCCCATGGTGGAGGACAGTGTATGGCTGTCACTCCCAGCTGCATATGGCACTTTTGCAGCCAACTGAAGTTTTTATGATACTCCCAGTGTGTCTTCCTTTTTCTATAGCCAGGGAAGATATTAACCTGTCATGTTGATAAAGACTAGAATCAGACGTTTATTTCATTTTATAATTTGAACTTACACATTTTCCTCTCATAATTTATTTTTTGTTGATGTTTACTTATGTTGATGATGTATCAATGTCTAGGGGAAGTGCTGTAATGAAATAAAGAAAACATACTCTGGTTGTTGTGAAAAAACATTTGCAAAATGGATGTATGTATTCCCGGTTCCTGGTTAGAGTCCAGAGGGATATACTATGAAGGAAACTCAACAGAGCCGGGCTTTCTTTGGGTGAGCTGGTTCGATAAAACCGAAAGCTCCAATCACAGATAACGAGTATCAGGACGGTGGTTATCAGCTTGATTTGTTGACCCAGGCTTTCCTCATCAGGCTCTGTGCGTGTTAACATAAAAAGGGGCGTTTAGGCGTCATTTGACGCTATTTCCGCAGAAAAATGGACCGATCACGTGCCGCATATTTTAGCCAAGGAGAGCAGATTATGATAATGGACAGCTATGAAGAGTTCAGACTATTAATAACAGCTAAAAACAACACTGTTGCTGCAAACAAGGCAAGAGAGGAAGCCTGGCAAAAAATTGCAGATTGTGTAAATGCATAATATAATATATATCATTATATAACTTTAATTCCCTCCCTGACATTGTCTCACAATAAAGGATCAGTGGAAATCACTCAGATTAGGGCCAAATCAAAGTGAAATTAATTTGATTTGTCTTATTTGTGATAAAGTCTACGCAATTTTCCAATTGGTGTTCTATTAGTTAGAGTAGAGTAGTGCCAGCAGTGCAAAACGGTCTTGGCAGCAAATCCGGACCAAGCACAAAAATATAATCCAAAGTGGTATGTATTTGCTTTGCATTCATCACTCTTTTAGTGTAATGTGGATGATACACTGCGTAACATATTAAGTGTTAATATTATCTGAAGCAAACAAGAAGAAAAATGAGAGGAGAAAGACTGGAGGGGGCCCCGCTCCAGCAGATTACACAGCCTCAGAGGAGCTGGCCCTTGCAAACAACGAAAAGTGGCCGATCATGGAGGAGGTATTCAATCAGACCCTGGTGCTGGCAGCTCCCAGCAGCAATTCTTTGTCCAGGGTATGTATAAGTGCTTTGGTGGTAAAATACTAAATGCATATTTATTGTCTTCATCTAATTTACAGTTGAAGGAGACACTGTAGTGTTGCTCAAGCCGCCAGCACACACCCTTGCTGACCCCCACAGTGGTCCGGACCAGGTTATGTTTGCAGCATAAGTTACCATGGTGATATAGCCAGTTTAAAAGAGAGCCACCTTCGTGACACGGAAAAGTCTGGCTTTATGCTCAACATACCTCGCTAACACACTAATCTTGCTTCATAGCACACCCCTCAGCTCTAACCAGGAATATGGACTGACTTGTTGCAGCAATGCGAACCAGACTCTGATTAGACTCTGAGTAACGTTTTTAATTTGAACAGTCTAATTTATTGGTCAATGAATCGAAATTTATTTTTGTCTGTGTTTCTTAGGAAACAGGATGTTGTCCAAAAAAGAGGAGCAGAGGTCATTCAGCAACGGGAAGCTGAGAGACCAGTGGGAGAAGAGAGCTCAGAGCATTGCAGATCAACGCAAACAGGAGGCTGAATGGAGAGAAAAGAACTCTGTCAAAGTGTGAGAGTAAATTATTTTATTACTGCAAGACAACAGTTGGCATCAACTTTTTTTTATTATAGAGATCTGGAAACTAGGCTACTGCTAATCTGTGGTGACAGCCTCATCAGTCTAGAATGTTTTAAGGTTTTCTGTCATTCATTTATGGAGAGATTGTTTGAGGACAGAAAAATCCGCAAAACTATGTTAAGCTTCCTAGGTAGAAATTGTTCGCGTTTGTTAGCAAGACATGCCCGCACAATTTCTAGTTGTTTGTGAGAATTGTAAGGACTTTGGGGGGCATTGTGGGCTGCTCAGCCATAACATTGACCACTAACAGGTGATAACAATGATAATCTGGTTACAACTGGCCATTAGGCAGAAAGTAAACATTTTGTGCTGAAGGTTGTGTTGTGATGTCAAGGTATTACAATGTATTGGTATCAGAAAAATGTTCAAATTTAAGGACCTAAGGGCAGCCTAGATGGTTGGGTTACAGCATTTCCAAAGCTACAACTCTTTGGGAAATTTCTGGTCTGCAGAAGTCAAAGCCTATCACAAGTGGTCAAAGGATGGAAAATGTTTAAAATGATAATGGGTCATTGGCAGCCAAGGCTCAGTGATAATCTTGAAAGCTGGCCTTTGAGGTCCTATCCAACAGAAGAGCAACAGTGTGTGTTTAACTTGGAAACACATGGCATTCGGATGCACTATTGGAAGAAGGCAAAGTTCTGGGAAACTGTGAGTAAAAGTGAGTGTTTCTTTGGCACGTAACACTGATCTAAATATTGTTTCAGAGCAAGTTCAGCCCTTCATGGAAACAGTATTCCCTCATGACAATGTCCTCTTTCAACAGGATAATGCTCCCTGCCACACTGCAATGGTTCAGGAATGGTTTGAGGAACAAGACAACCAGTTCAAGCTATTGATTTAGCCTCCCAATTTCCCAGGACTTAAACCAATCCAACATCTGTGGAAGGTGCTGGTGATCTATGGAGGCCCCACTTCGCACTTCGGACTTCAATGATTTGCTGCTAATGCATTAGTTCCAGATAACACAGCTTACCTTTAGAGGTCTAGTTGAGTCCATGACTGAACAGGTCAGCGTTGTTTTGGCTGCAGAAGGGTTACAAAGGCTGCAGGTAGTCATTATGGTATGGCTGATTAGCATATGTTGTTATTTAATTTCAAATTCAGAAGCTTTTGTTAGTTGCTAAAAAACTTGTTTCAGTTGACAAATGAAGATGAAACTAAGGATGTTAATGACTGCAAATACCTATAACCTTGAACTATTTCATATAAAGAGAAAGGGGCCATCACAGCATTAAAAGTTGAACCTGTGCTTTTCTTCTCAAAATGTCTCTTGTGAAGATCAATTATAATTCCTGAATCTCAAAATTTTGTGTTGGCTTAAATTTGATAATACTGACTTATCATTAGAGAAAAACTTCTTTAAAGGATCTCTATCTCTTGTCTTTTCATGCATGCATGTGACACATCTAGGCATGCAAGAATGTATATGTGATGCAGTTAACCCTCAGTATGTAACGCTGGAGCTGAGGCCCTATGAAGCTGGTTTGATTTGTAAAATAGTTGAGATACATGTCATTTGAGGGTGTTTTATTCAGACATTGAACTCGAAAATTCAAATCATTCAAATATATTTTATATTTGAAGATAAAACACAGTAAGATCACTTAAGTTGCATTTCCAACATCCATCATATTTGTATCCATTCTCATTCTAATTATTTAATGATTGATATTTATATTTGTATCTGCAGACTTTTCTCAAAGTGGAATTATCACTGGTCAGTGATTGGTAAAGCTGATGAATCTGACTTCAGAAGAGTGACCACCAGCACAGATGAAAGCAAGCCAAAAGTTAAATTCAAAATTGTCCCTCCTCCTCCCAAAGTCAAACCTGAGCCTCCACCAGCCCCGCCTACACCCAGGAGGAGAGCTTCTCCCAAACGTCATAGGCCTCAACGAAAAGTAGAGGTGGATGTGTTCCGTCTGTGCTGGAAAGAGTCCTGGATGAGCCTAAAACCTCCAAAGTATCTTTACCTGAGGGCTAAAGAGTCCAAAACCAGGATTCCAGGATTCACCACCATAGAGCTGACTAACAACAGGAAGTACAAACTGCAGGTGTACACATCAGAGGCTGAATTCATATATCCAGTTAACAAATGGAGTAAATCGTGGGAAAAGGTACCAAGACTGACACTCACTAGTATCTTCATATTAAAACATACTGGAACCCTGAAACTATTACTGTGAAACGTAAATTAAAATGACTTTTGTCCGCAGCAAAGGGTTCGGGTTAGCAGAAAAAATGGATGAAAAAGTAAAGAATACTCTTTGTTTATGTTAACATGTATCAAAGCGATTGGTCACTAAGTTTGTTGTACGTCATTGGTCATCCATTGGTTTTTATTGGGAAACATGTAGATCTGTTTGGTGTTTGTGACATTGTCAATGGCCATGCCAAAAATAGCACAGAGGAGGTGTAAATGCCATTGTAGTTATCCACAAATATAGGCCAATCAGTGCAACTGAAGCAGTCCTATAGCTGCAGAAGCCCCTTTGGGCCACACCTGTATTACTCTAACTGTTGGTTTGATTGCGCTGGTCAGTGGTTTTTATGCTGGTGTCAAAAACAAGGAGATGTGTTCAAATTGTCCCAGATGGGGGAGAAGTGATGCCTTAAACCCATGCTTGATGTTGCTATAAAAATGGTCAAGTTTGTTTTCCCTCTTGTGATACATTGGACATGTTGGTAAAATTTGGGAAGAACAATCTTTAAATTGGCTTTGCTGATATTACCTGCTATTACAGAAACTCTATTAGGATGGACCTTCTGTCATTTGCTGATAACAGTTAGCAGATAGCCCGAAACTGTTTTGACGTTTTGATGCTATTGCTGTTCCTTGCTTACAACAGAATAAATTTAATTATAGTAAAAGTTTTTGAATCCAATGAGGCCCTATATACCAAATGTCCCAGAGTAGGAGACCATTAAAAACCACATAATGTTCCCTTAACTAATATACTCAGACTTGCTAAATTAAGAGATATAGGAAGAATTTCTTTTCAAACAGAAAATAGCTTTGTGTGTGACTATAATGCATGAAACATTGAGAGAGAGGGATGAACACACTGAGTTCAGTAACCAATTACCTTTTTTTTTCATTGTTTTGTTCACAGGTGAAAAGATCAGGCTGTTTGGAGCTATCTGAGGAGAAACAATTCCAATGGGAGATTTTGTTTGATAAAGAATTGGTTAGCAAATCTAAATTAGAAGCATATTCCCTTCCTGTCTGGGCTGGTACATGGAAGATAATGAACTTTGCCTTCAGACAGCAGAAAAAGGACTGGGATTGTATGTGGCCTGATTATCCGAAGATCTGCTGTGACAAATCTGATAAATTACGGCAATTAGAGGAGCAGGTGGGCATCAACGGCTGTTTTATTGTTATTGTTTTCTGTTTTCTATTTTTCATTTGAGCTAAGACAAAAATGCTACTGCACAAGCATGCCACTAGTTTGCATTGTGGGGTCTGAACCTGGGGCCTCTGTGTGCAAAGCATGCAATCTACACTGAGCTATGCCCCTGGGCTAAATGAAAACATTTATTATGATTCTCAAACAGGATGGGCCCTCAGGTTGGGAGGAGTCATGGAAACAGTCTGGGACAGAACTTGAAGCAAAAAACACTACTGGTGACAAAGAAAGGACAAGAAGCTTCTTGAGCACAGACATCAAAGTGATTGCGAGGATAATCAATGTATTCTTGCCTGATTGGAACAACTCCTGGCTGCTTTCTGCAGCTGCTCCACAGAAAGAGAAAGAACATGAGAAGAAATGGTTATCTTGCTGGGGATTCAGGCAGCAGATCAGGTGGGCCATGCCTAATACCCGACAAATGAGGATGTCTACTACTTATCTACTCCTAATAGTAATCAGATACACTCCATAGCCAAAAGCATTGGACTGTCTACAAACTTCACCTACAGGAGCTTTTATGAGGCCTGTAGGTGGACCAGTCAAGGAATCATAGAATTGCATTAAAAATAAATTTCCCAAATAGTTTTAAAAGCAGGCCACGTGGCTAGGTAGTTCATTCTTCATTCTTTACACCCATGTAAATAGGACTAAATGATGAAACCCCTGATTTCAATGGTTAAGAGCTCCAATACTTTTGTCCATGTAGTGTATATCAGGCTGTGGATCATAAACTGTATACAAAATTGGACATGTACTGTTGGTCTGCAAAATTAAGCCAATCTTGTGGTGCTTTAAACCTGCGTTCTATCTAATTAACATCAGCAGCAAGTCTGTTGGTTGGCAGATTGTATTGAAGTCTTTTTTCTTAAATTTCTGTTAATTTATTACCACAGTAAACATTTTTTAAATAATGGTCCCATGTAGAAGAACATATTAGAACATATGGAAGGGGATGGATTGGGGGTGTGGCTATGCTGTGATTGAGAGACTATGGCACAGATGGTGACTTACCAGAGTAGTGCAGGTCAGATCCACACCTCAATTCTCCTCAACCCAAAAAACCAAGATACCGACATTCAAATAATAAACTCAAAGCCTCATAACAGCAGCTTACATTGTTGTGACTATGAGTTGGTCAAATGCTGTATCACACATTTTCTGTGTTTCTTGCAAAATGTGTCACGAGAATACATATTTTACTCTCATGTTGATATCATCCCTTTTTGATCCACATTAAGAGTTTCCCTTTTTTTTATCCTTTTCATATACACTGCTCAAAAAAATAAAGGGAACACTTAAACAACACAATGTAACTCCAAGTCAGTCACACTTCTGTGAAATCAAACTGTCCACTTAGGAAGCAACACTGATTGACAATCAATTTCACATGCTGTTGTGCAAATGGAATAGACAACAGGTGGAAATTATAGGCAATTAGCAAGACACCCCCAATAAAGGAGTGGTTCTGCAGGTGGTGACCACAGACCACTTCTCAGTTCCTATGCTTTCTGGCTGATGTTTTGGTCACTTTTGAATGCTGGCGGTGCTTTCACGCTAGTGGTAGCATGAGACGGAGTCTACAACCCTCACAAGTGACAGGCTTAGGTGGAGGGAACTGATTTGCTGTGGCAACTCCTGAAGGGGAAAGCCGAAAGGAGAAGAAGAGAAGCTCCAGTACTTCTGTGGCCAAATAAAATGAGACTTTTTGTGAGAAGTTGATTTGACTTTACTGTAGTGACGCAAAAAGATCAAGAGATACGGACAACAAGATAGAGCAAGCTTTTTCAGGGAGAAAAAAAAAAAACAAAAACAAAAACGTCCACCATTACTGCTCGAAAGAATGAGCAGAACTCATGATCAGATAATGATAGAAACTTCAAATTAGCTTTCCCAAACATGGGTGTAAATTTCTGTGTTTGAGTTTGCTTTGGTTATAATGGCTTACACTATTTCTATCTATAAAATAAGGAAAAAATAATATTTTTTCACTTGTTTAATAACCTACTACCCCCCTACGATAGTGAAGAGAAAGCTTAAACCCTGACAACCCCGAGTCGAGACTGGGATGCAGAGCCGCAGTTTAACACGCTCCTCTGAGCGTCAGTCAAAGCGGTTACCTGCCCAGAATAGAATAGAGTCTGTGTCTATGTCTATATCTATGTCTAGGTCTATAGAAACTGTTTCTCTTCCCCGACCACCTAAATTTAGAAAAGTTACTAAACCTAAATTAAACAGTAGAGGAGCTAAAAACAAAATCTTAACTGAAATCAAAACAGCCACAAATTCGGTCTCAAATAACACTGCAATTAAATGTGGGCTGTTGAATATTCAATCACTATCATCAAAATCTCTATTAGTCAGTGATCTCATAACTGATCATCGTATTGATTTAATTTGTATCACTGAAACCTGGTTGCAGCATGATGAGTATGTCAGTATAAATTAATCTACACCCCCCACCCATGTTAATTTTCATGTCCCTCATAACACACGTCGAGGAGGAGGGGTGGCTGCGATATTTCAGTCAAGCTTATTAATCAACCCTAGACCAAAATTTGGCTGGATTTTGGATTTTGGCTGGATCCACTGGAAAGTTGAAAAACCAGTTCTGTTAGTTAGAGTATACCGTCCACCTGGTCCGTACTCAGAATTTCTATCAGAGTTTTTTTGAGTTTATATCAGAGTTAGTACTTAGTACCAGTGGCAGCTGGTGCAAAAGATTTTTGGGGGGGGCGCAATTTACCTTGGCATACATAGGGGTGTAACGGTACACAGAAGTCACGCTTCGGTATGAGCTTGGTAGATTTAGTTTAGTTTCCTCCGTACTGTTTGTGTCCGCCATTTCGCTCAGCTGAAAAAGACCGTAAATGAATTGTCAAATCACGTTAGATTAAAAAAAAAAACACACGACACGATACTGCTCGCTGATTCGCTGCTGATGTTTTTTGGGCGTATATGGGATGCACACAGCTGCGTCCCATGAAGAATCTAATTCAAATCAATTAAAAGAGAGCCTCGGGTCACATGCTTATCAAATGTTCGAGGGCTTACACTGGATTCTGTTTTACCAGCGCCCCTCACTTCAGGAAGTGAATAAAATTAAATAAAACCCATTTTAGACCCAAATAAATATTTAAACAACATTTAATTACTATTGACAGCCACCCACAGAATGAACACCATCTTTTAATAATTATTTGCATCTTAAAGCATGTTTGTTTTTTCTTTTGATTTTCATCTCTTGATTTGTTGGGGGCGGTGCCCTAGCGCCCTCCACTGACCAGCCGCCACTGCTTAGTACAGATAAAATCATTATACTGGGAGATTTCAATATTCACGTAGATGTAATAAGTGACAGCCTTAGTTCTGCGTTTCTTTCATTACTAGACTCAATTGGCTTTTCCCAGCATGTGAATGAACCCACTCACTGCTTCATTCATATCCTTGATCTTGTTCTGACATATGGCATTGAAATTGACAAGTTAACAATCTTTCTTCAAAACTGTCTTCTGACTGACCATTACCTCATTACATTTGAGTTTACTTTAATTGACTCCACAGCATCAATGAATAAATTCGGTTATAGAAGATGTTTATCTGAAGATGCTGTGCCTAAATTTACGAGAACATTCAGTCATCATTTGCAGCAATGCCATGTCTAAATTCAGATGAGGATTTCTCCCATACACAGGTTGATGACCTTGTGATTAGCACTATGGCCACACTGTGTTCAAATCTTTATGATGCTGCCCCTTTAAAAAAGAAAGTAATAAAACAGAGGAGGTTGGTTCTGTGGTATAATTCTCAAATTTGTGCCTTAAGGCAGATGTCACAGAAATTAGAAAGAAATTGGCGTTCCAGCAACTCAGAAGAGTTTCACTTAGCCTGGAAAGAAAGCTTAAAAACGTATAAAAAATCTCTCCGTAATGCTAGAAGTTCGTATTACTCACTAATAGAAAAAAACAAGTAAAAGAACAACCCCAGGTTTCTCTTCAACACTGTAGCCAGGCTGAAAGAGAGTCATAGCTCAATTGAACAACTAATTCCCTTAGCTCTCAGCAGTGATGACTTTATGGGCTTTTTTACAGATAAAATTATAACAATCAGAGAAAGAATTCATCAGCTCTTACCTACATTAGACAATAATCTACTGAATACAGCAACTCCTGAATCAACTGAAACACCTATTTTCCATCTGGAGTCATTCTCATCTCTGAATCTCTCAGAGCTTCTATAGTCTCATCATCCAGACCATCAACCTGTCTATTAGACCCAGTACTGACCAGCCTCTTTAAAGAGATTTGCAATTTAATTGAGCCATTCATTCTAGATCTGATCAATCTGACCTTATCTTTGGGTTATGTACCCTAGACTCTCAAGACTACAGTCATCAAATCCCAGCTTATAAAAACTGAATCTTGATCCAGATGTTTTGGCCAATTATAGACCCATATCAAACCTTCCCTTCATTTCTAAAATCATCAATCATCAAAAAGCAGTTGCAAACCAATTACATGACCATCTACATATGGATGGCTTGTTTGAAGAGTTTCAGTCAGGATTTAGAGTTCATCACAGCACAGAAACAGCGCTGGTTTCCAATGATATTCTAATAGCTCTTAGTGCTGCGTTTGACACCATTGATCATAATATTTTATTACGGAGACTGGAACATGAAATTGAGATTAAAGGCACTGCACTAAGATGGTTCAAATCCTATTTATCAGATAGATATCAGTTTGTCCATGTTAACAATAGCTCCTCCTCACGCACTATAGCCACCTACGAAGTTCCACAGGGCTCTATACTTGGACCAGTCCTCTTCACCGTATATCTGCTTCCCTTAGGCAACATTATCAGGAAGCACAGCATCAATTTCCACTGTTACGCAGATGACACTCAGTTGTATTTATCAATGAAACCAAATGAAGTTAGTCAGATAGTCAGATTGCATCTAATCTTCTAATCAGTCTGGATGGCATTACTTTGGCTTCCAGCTCCACTGTAAGAAATCTCGGAGTAACTTTTGACCAGGACATGTCCTTTGTCCCTCAAATAAAACAAGTTTGTAGGGCAGCTTTCTTTCACCTGAGAAACATTAGGAAATCAGAAACATCCTGTCTGAAGAGGATGCAGAAAAACTAGTACATGCATTCGTTACTTCTAGGCTGGACTACTGTAACTCATTACTATCTGGATGACCAAACAAATCTCTGAAAGGCCTTCAGATGATTCAGAATGCTGCTGCACGAATATTAACAGGAAATAGGAAAAGGGATCACATCTCTCCTGTTTTAGCTTCTCTTCATTGGCTGCCGGTAAAATTCAGAATAGAATTTAAAATCCTTCTGTTAACATATAAAGCTCTTAAAGACCAAACTCCATCATATCTCAGAGAGCTCATAGTTTCTTACTGTCCTAGTAGGCCACTCTGCTCTCTAGATGGAGGTTTACCTGTGGTTCCTAGAGTCTCCAAGAGTAAATCGGGAGGCAGATCTTTCAGTTATCAGGCTCCTCTTCTATGGAACCAACTTCCAGTATCGGTCCGGGGGGCAGACTCTTTAGCAATTTTCCAGACCAGGCTTAAAACTTTTCTGTATGACAGAACTTATAGTTAAAAAGTCAAAGCTCACTTACTCTTTAGCTATGCTGCTATAGGCCTAGAGTGCTGGGGGAAGCACTGAGCACCCCCCCCCCCCCCCCCCCCCCTTGCATGTGCTGACATACTACTAACCATGTTTCCCTGAAGTCCCTGTTTCTCCCTGTCCTCTCTCTCTCTCCATCATCGCTACCCCATGTTCCTGCAATGCCTGCTGCTTCCATATTTCTATGAACTTCATACAGCATCATGTTCCTGTCTGCACCTGTATTGAATATCCCCTCCTCCTGCTCTCTTTCTCTCCCTGCTCTACCCAACTTTGCCCCCCCCCCCCCCCCCCGTGTGTCTCTGTTTGTCTCTGTTTGTCTCTCTCTCTAACCAATCGGTCGAGGCAGATGGCTGCCCCCCCCCGACCCTGGTTCTGCCTGAGGTTCCTGCCTCTTAAAGGAAGTTTTTCCTTGCCACTGTCACCAAGTGCTTGCTCATGGGGAGATCTGTTGGGTCTCTTTAAATAATTTTATAAAGAGTTTGGTGTATGTAAAGTGTCTTGATGTAACTTTGCTATGATTTGGCGCTATATAAATAAATCTGATTTGATTCTACACTCAGTGACATTTTAATTTGTTGAGGTTGTACTGATTCTGAATATGTGGAGCCCTCAGTTTAATTTTTAAAATCACAAATTTAAAGGAAAAAACACAAAAACATGAAAAAAATAAAAGCCTCAATGATATGTGACTGACTACTCAATAAATCTACTATTCATTAAAACATAATTGTCTTTCAAATGTTCCTCAAACTGAAACTCAAATTCATATCCTACATTCACAGATGGTGTAAGGCTTCACTGCAGTCCCATCATCAGCACAGTGACATGATGATGATGAGACGTAAATCCACAAATCTCTTCCTCACGTCACTGCTAGATGAGGACATCAAAGACAGCACGGAATGGACAGAGGCCTGGAGGGCTCCTAAAGGATGGATGCAAGTACAGGAGGATGAATTGGAGGAAGAAGAGGAGAATGACACAGGAGACGATGAGGATGAAGGAGTAGATGAAGAGGAAGAGGAGGAGGAATGTATTGATGCTGATGAAAATGAATATAAAGCACTTGAAAAGGAGGGCAGAGATGTAGCACATCAAGAGAAGGAAAACAACAAAAATAACTACATAGATGAAGAGGATGAAGGAGTAGAAGAGGAGGAGGATGAAGACGTAAGTGAGAAGGAAATGAAAATACACAAAAGAGCTGAAGAGGAGGAACATGAGAAGGAGGAGGAGGATGAAGACGTAAGTGAGAAAGAAAGGGAAATACACAAAAGAGAGGAAGCCAAAGAGGAGGAAGATGAGGAGGAAGAGGAGGAGGATGAAGATGTAAGTGACAAAGAAATGGAAATACACAAAAGAGAAGAGGATGAAGAAGAGATAATTTCAATAAATGAGGAGAAAAGTATAAAAGTGCAGCAAGATGAGGAGGAACATCAGGAGGAAGATGACAGAGGGGGCAAAATAAATGGGAAGGGTGAGGACAATGATGTTCAAAAGGAGGAGGGATGTACGGATGAAGATGAAGAGGATGAAGACATAGAGGAAAAAAAGGAAATACATGGGAAGGAGCAGGACCAGGAAGTACCCAAACGAGAGGAAGATATAAAAATAAACAGTGATGGTGAGGAAGATGAGGAACAAAGGAAAGAAAAAATGGCAAATGAAAAGGAAGAACAACTAGTAGATGATAAGGAAGAGGAAACAAAAGAAAAAGAGGAGCAAGAGGATGAAAAAATAGTAGATGATAAGGAAGAGGAGGTGGAGGACGAGGAGGAAAAAATACATGAAAAGGGAGAAGATGATGATGAGAAAGAAGAAATAGTAAATGAAAACAATAAAGAGGAGGATAGCATTGCTGGAGATGGAAAGCCAGAGGAGAGTGGCGTAATAAATGAAAAGGTGGAGGAACATAAAGAAGATGAGAAGACAAAGGAAGATGAAGAAAACAAGGAAAAGACAAAAGATGTAGACAAGGAGGGTGAGGACAAAGAAGTGGATCAAGAGGATGAAAACCATGAAGAAGAAAATGAGGAGAATGAAGATGAAGGAATAGAAAAAGAACAAGACAAAAAAGATGAAGAGGAAATGGATGAAGTAGAGGATGATGATGAGGATGAAGAAGATGACCACAAGCAGGAAGATGTAGACATCATACCAGATGAAGAGGAGGCGGATGATGAAAAGGAGAACAAAGAAAATGAGGTGACGAATCAAAGTGGTGAAGAAGATGATATCAATGAGGAAGAAGAGAAAGAAATAGAAGACTTAGAAGAAAATGAAGAAGATATGGACAAAGACCAGAGGAAAGAGGCAGGTGATGAAAAAGAGGGAGATCAAAAAGTGGGTGAGGAGGATGGAGAAGTCAATAAGAAAGCCAAAAAGGAAGTACTATACAAAGAGGAGGACAATGATGATGATGAGGAGGATGATGAGGGTGATGAGGAGGAGGGTGATGAAGGTGATGATGAGGAGGACGCGAGTGACAGTGTTGAGACAGTCAACGAAGGGTACAAAGAAGATGACTTCAAAATAGAAAAAGAGGAAGACAAGGAAAAAGAAAAGAAGAAACCAAATGTCCCGCTCCACCTGCAGTTCCATAAACTCAACACCTCCTTCTCCTCTTGGAAGCAGTCATGGATGTTGGCAGTGGCTCACAGAGCAGGAGACGATGATGAAGAGGAGGATGAGGGCGAGGATGAGTTGCAGGCCTGGAGGGATTCATGGAGAATTTGTCGCTGGAAGAAACCGGACGAGAATGAAGTGATGTGTTTCTCTACTGAGCACTGGAGTCAGAGATACATTGGACTGTTGCATGAAGAAGATGAGATGAGTCACTGGACTCTGAGCTGGAAGCTTGTCAAGCCTGCAGCAAAAAAAGAAAACACTGATGATGAAGAAGAAGGAAGAGGAGGAGGAGGAGAGGAAAAGTACTGTTTTGAAATTTTTAGGCTAAAAACTTTACTATCACCACAATAGGCTCAGCCTTTACATCATCATAACAACCACCTTGAACGCAGAACATTCAGCAGTTTGAATAGCATTGGAATTGGAAATCCTGCAATTTATCTTAAAAAGATTGAAAGAAATCTGAATGGTCAAATAATCAGAGAAGATTAGTCAATTAATTTGGAAGAGGAAGACATGACTAATATTATAACATTAAATCAAATTTTCAGTTGGAAAGATTGTCATTTCATTCATAATTTGGACTGACTTCCTACCTTAGCTTTAATTATCTATTATTGAAACTGACATCCTATGTAGGGAGTAACTGATTTGACATTGCTTTCAGTTTTGTATATCTACATATATTGAATGCTGGTAGAAGATTAGCTATAACCTGTGTGATTGTCTGGCCTCGTATGTATATCACCTGCACTTGTTTTAGTCAGGTTGTTGCTTTTTGAGAACTCAGCAAAAGCTTTGGTTTGTGGAGAAGCCAAGAAAAGCCATACTTTTTTTTCCTGTTATCTTGAAATGAGAAGATATTAACCAGGAGAAAACAATATTTTGTTGCATCAAGATAACTGAACAAGTATTCCAATATCTTGAGAAAATTGTTGTTTGTTGTCTCGAGATAGCACGATACAAATATATTTCCAAGCATCATGTTTATCAGCCTCTGTAGGTGTGTACAAATCATCATAACCTCTGAAAGTAAATGTAAACAATACTTAAGGTTTTGTGTAAAGTTTGAGAGGTTTGGCTTCATTAGTAATCTATACTTAGTAGAAGATGAATGAATGAATTACTGTTCTGCTTGTCCGCATCTGGGTTGCAGGGGGTGCTGAACCCAATCCCAGCTAACATTGGGTGAGGGCGGGGTACACCCTGGACAGGTCGTCGGTCCATTGCAGGGCCAACACACAGAGACAGACAAAAGCAAACAACCATTCACACTCACACTCAGGCCAAATAACCCAACAGGTAATTGTGAAGTTAGTCATTTATGTATTCTTTTTGATTCCTACTTTTCTGTTGATAGAAACATGTGAAGCAAGCAGTCATCATATTGAGGTGGTTCAAGCTGGGAATGTGAAGTACTTGTGATTATGCTGAAGATGGATTTGTCACAATATGTAGAAAGTTTTAAGTGAGAAAATGTTTGGTGGTAAAGGCACACAATCCAGAAATTAGTCTTAAGAGTTTGTATAATGATAAGTATTTTTACAGTTTTGTTAAAATATATATATAATTCACAGCAAATTCTATTATGAATATATCTATATCTATATGTATGTATGTATGTATGTATGTATCTATCTATCTATAACTTTACATTACATCACATTAAATTACTGTCACACATTACTGGACATCACTGGATGTCATCAAAGCGAAAATGCCATGTTGGATACTTTGTCAGGCAACCTGTGTTGAGATCCTTGAATACAGGGGAGATAAACAGCTCTGCCAAACAACACAAACTTGACCCCCTCACACTTCTGTCTGAGTGAGATGATACATTGGTGTTATATATATTAATTCAATCATTGCATGTGATTTAAGTGATATTTTAGAGGAATGAGTAAATAGAGGAAATAGTAAGGAAAACAGCACGCTGAGTTTTCTGTTTAATATGTTTCATGAATCAGCCCCCAGAGGAAGACACAGATTTCCTGAGTTGCTGTGGCTAATACCAGTTGACAGCTTTGTACACGGTCCACATTGCTTACTTCTTAAAATAACACAGAATATTTTCCATCTCCTCTGGTACAAATACACCGATAGTGGTTAGTGCAAGGAAAAAACATCAAGCACAAATGAAGCAATAATACTCTTATATTTTTACAACGTATAAACTATATTTTCAATAATGTGTCCCTTCAGAGTGACTTCTGTCTCTGCAGTTCTCCACTTCAATCATTCAGTCTTTCAGCCCTTGGCTTCTTCTTGGCCACTGTGTTGCTCAAAAGCCATATCTGAAAACAATAATAATAGGCAATTTTAGTCCGATTTAGTCAGTTAACTATAACTGACCTATAAACGTGCATTCGTCCTGAACCATTCGGTACAGGGAATTCTGGACAAATACACAGGTGTACCGAACGTACCGAAAGTATTAATACGCTAAAGCAAAGCTGAACGACTCGCCCTCCTTGTTTCCTCCAGGTGACGGAACACTATCACAAAGCCCCGTAAGGTGTTGTCGCGCCATCGTAGCAACCTTGTTTAACATGCAGCATAAACCAGCCTCATTGAGCTTGAGCTACCCAAGCAAATTTGAGTTAAGTCATCCAACAACCTACCTTAACCTAACGTTAGGGTAGGTTGTTAGCACATTTTAGCACAGAGGAGCATGAGGGTCGTATTTTCTGTGTTTTCTATCTTGAAGAATTAAGCATGTGAGTAAGATTTCAAGTTTACTTCAACTTGCATAGTATAGCCAAAGAGGTTTTTTTTTATGTAATTAAAATATACGTTTGAATGTGAAGTTGAAAACACTTACAGTATTTTGTACATGTCTCACTTTAATTGATCTTTATTTTAATACTTATTTTTATTTTCCTACTAAGACCCAGGTATGATTTTATTTAAAAGTAACCATCCTTTGTTCAGGGAATTGTGTTATGTGTAATGTTTCAATTTGACAATAAATTCAAATCAAGATCACGTTTTTGTTTTTTTTTCTTTTTGCATTTTTCCAAAAATGTACCAAACCTTGATTTCAAAACCGAGGTACATACCAAACTGACTTTAGCGTACCATTACACCCTTATGTGTGTCTACTATTTTTTTACTATTTATTTTCACAGACAACATGCAGACAAAGGGAGGACACGCAAACTCCATAAAGAAAGGCAAAAGCAACCATGCAGGTATAATTAATACTAATTTCCCTCAAACATGAACTAAATGTTGAAATAATAAAATTAGGAGAATAATACAATATCAATAAATAAAATAAACACATCATAATTCAATTAGAATATGTTTTAACGTAGGTCATCCTTTCTCGTTTCATTGTAAAGGAAAAACAAAAAAATTACACATTTAAATTGTGATGGGCTAAAATGCTCTATTTTAAAAGTGTTTGCCTTTGATCCTGTGTCAGTATCTTATTTCAGGAGGAATAGCTGTAAAAATGTCCTCAATGTGTTGTCACAAAAAATTTAAAGGCCATTCTATCAAATATTAACAGTGTATGTAAACATCTGACTTATGAAGTTGATGTAAAGACAGAAAAACTGAAACTAATCTTTCTACTATCCTGCCAGTTTACTGATTGACTTCAGCAGTGGATGTTTACCAGAACTGAATGTCTGATAAATTAGGTTAAAATTTATTTAATTATAAGTATATAGACCTCTATTTGTATTTTTGTGAGTGCATTATCGGAATTGATCAGATTTGATTCTTATTCCATTGGTGTCTCTTCTTGTTTTTTGATTCTTGTAAGAAGAGAAATAAATATTGCAGAAATATATTTGACCATGTTTTTATTCCATGAAACAATTCCTCTGAAAAACCTGTTTGACTTTCAACTTTAAACTAATTCATCTACGTCTTCAACAAGGGACAAAGAGGATTTAGGGGAAGAATAAAACATCCAGGATCTTTGGCTATGCGTTTTTCAGCAGTCTCTGGGCTTTCACTTGCAGATTTCTTGTTTTCAGATCAGGTTTTGCCTCCTGCTGCTCACTCTCCTGCTGTGTATTAGCATGAGACCAGACTACATTGTGATCCTGCACAGATTACAAAGTACCCATTTCCACCTCTGATTGTTCCTGTGTGGTCAAACCAGAGTCAGATTGACAGATCTGCATTACTGTGAGGGGATTTTTTTTTCCCAAAAAGCTGAATTAAAAGATACAGATCAACCACAAAACAGAGGAATGTATAGTTACATAAAGTGAATGAGAAATTTTTATTTTGTAAGTCCCAATGTCAGGGCCAGCAGGGCGGCATAGTGGTTAGTGCTGGTGCCACACAACAAGAAAATTATTAATTCAGGTCCCGGGCCTGAGGCCTTTCTGTGCAGACTTTGGATATTCTCCCCGTGCCTGCATGGGTTTCCTCCGGGTTTTTCAATGCATAAACATGCATTTTTAGGTTGATTGGTGACTCTAAATTGTCCGTAGGTCTGAGTGTGAGTGTGAGTGGTTGTTCGTCTCTGTCTGTCTCTGTAAGTTGGCCCTGTGATGGACTGGTGACCTGGAAACGGATAAGCCGTTGAGGATGAGTAAGCGAGTGAGTAAATCTCATGTCACACAGTCGACACATATATCATATGATTCTCATACTAAAGAACCAGCAGTAATAGAATAATCACTAATCTACAAATGTGGAGAAACATTTAAGTGAAATACTCATCGGGGTTTCTTGTATAATGTAAAGATAGAGATATAAGCGATAATTTTCATATTATTCATTACCATGTAAATAAATTAATTGCAACAGTCTGGAAAAATAAGGTAACTGAAGAAACCTTTTCAGCACACTGAACTGGGATTTAAACTTTTAAGATATTTAATTAAATGCTATCTCTTGAAGAGATACAATTTCCAAGGAAATGTGGACTTATAGAATTAAAACAACTGCAATTACAAAGTTCTTAAAAAACCCTATGATAAATTAGTAAAACAATGACAAAACCACAGACCTGTAAAATAAATTTAAGTGTTAGCATTCTATCTCTCATGTGAAGGTCTAAATGCTCTTTCAGTGCATTGTTGAAATAAAATTCTAAGGTGAACTGCTTAAGCTTCTGTTGATTGTGTATTTATCTTGATAGCCAAAGAGTATTTTAATTAAAGAAAACTGAAATTAACTGTTTCACATCTCAGATTCTAGTATTTGTTGTGAAAAATTCTGTATGTGACATAAGGTATAGGGGGATATTTGACAAATGGGTTACTGAACTAGATGTCTTCTCTCTTTCCACAAAAAGGGAAGCATGTTTTTGAAGTTGGATTTCCTTCAGCAGCAGGTTCATTAACATATGAAGACAGGGCTGGGTGGGTTAGTGAGATTAACATACATCTTTACCGAGAGAGGAGGCTGGGCAGAGAGAAACAGGATCAAAGATGGATTAGAAGAGAAAGATTTAATTTTACTTTCTATGTGTGAAAATTTGAAGGTTGCTCCTCAGGGAACATTATATAGAACCATGATTTGTTGACAATTCACACATGCAAAGAGATTCATCTGTTTTTCTGATTTGTTTTCTAATTTTGTACATTGTTGGGTATTTTTTCATGCACTTTTGTTTACAAACACTGCCAAACAAACTACCCAAAAGGTTTACACTGCTGATTCCATCCAAACATTTGAGACAGACCCAGTGTCATATTTTGATACTGAAAGAGTATTTCAATCACAGAAAATCAAATACTGAAATTTAGCTTCTAAATAACCAGGTTGCTGCCCCTTTTCACATTTCATTGATTTCAGTATTTGTTATCAAAAGCACTGCAATGGAAGACTTTATATACTGTAGTTATGGTTGGAAATAAAAAATAAAGTGATACTGAACTAAATTGCTTCTCTTTGACCACAGAAAGACAAGCATGTTTTTGAACATGGATTTCCTTCAGGAGCAGGTTCATTAACATATGCAAACAGGGCTTGATGGGCAAGTGAGATTAACATAGATGTTTATAGAGAGAGAGTCATTCAAATAGAGACAAAGGGAGTGGGATGTGGTTAACACATGGAAACAGACTCACCTGTTTGTTTTTTAATTTTGTAAATTGTAGGCTATTTTACCTGCACGTTTGTCTACAACTACTGCCATATTAAACTTCATAAATACTTTACACTGTTAATTCCATCCAAACATTTCAGACTGACCCAGTGTCAGCCCTCCAAGATATTAGCCATTGATTTTCGAATTGCCATTTTGAAGCTTCAAGTGTGTAGTTTTGTTTTTGGCCATGTAGCTATTTTCGAAACCAGAGGAAAGCATATTAGAAAGTGGAACTGAGGAATCAGGAGTGAGTCTCGCGTGGCCACGCCCCCAACCAATCCCCTGCTTTATGGTCTCCTTTAAATGGGACCACCACTTAAATCAAGAACATCATGTTGTATTGAAGACGATTTGAAACCAGAGACCTACACCATGAACTCTTAAAAATAATATATTCTGAGATAATGACACCACAGAGAAGTAAGGGCATTTTCACACAGACCTCTTTAAAAGCTGACTTCTATTTACAGCCTCTGGAGTCGTCTGATGGTCATTATAAAAAAATGCAGGTTTAAGGTGTTGGCTTCATTTTACAGAAGAACGAACGTCCACTTCTACGTATGAAACTGACGAAACAGTGGGGAAGCGGAGAGTGGGTGGGGTTTGTGGAGCTCCTCCCCTTGGATGAGAATCACCTGGCGAAGAGAAACAGATCTGTAAGCTCCAGGCGTCTCAGGCAGAGGACGTGATGGAGTGAGAAGACCATGGGACTGATGAGGGCTTTCATTACAGTGTGATAATCTGTTTCTGGGACAGCACTGAGACGAAGGAGATTTTTCCCCCCTTAAAAACAGCCGGGGGGAGGGGGTGCATATTTACTCACGGACAATTTTAGAAAACTAGAAACTGCGAAACTGCTTTTTTTGCCTACATTTATCTAATGCGCATCCATTCCCCTTTGGGTTAAAGCCCCGAGGAGTTCACTCAAGGTTCGTGTCGGTAAAATGAACTCAATCCAGCTGCTCAGGTGAGTCAGGAGACGAAATTTACCCGAGAGATTAGTCCTTTAAGTCCATCATGTCGTCTTAATCAAGCTAAGTTTTTTACGCAGTAAAACGTATTTTTTTTCACAGGAGTTTGTTCTGCACGGTGATCTGTCTCTACTGCGTTGCTGCTCTGCCGGTCTCAGGTCAGTCTATCACACAAACACACACTTCTCACGTGTTTGGGTTTGCTAATAAATTAAATTTAAAAAAAAAAAAAAAGTATCGGAGGGCGGTTTAGTTTAATAAACGCCGACAATCAGTGTTTTGCCTAGTCGGAGCCATTACATCAACATAATATATACAAAAATTTTGCCCCAAATATTCTTTTTACCCGTGTTAGTTATTTCATACATTTATAACATGAGAAATGTTGAATGTGTAGAAATAATTTGGCATTTTTTTGTTTATGTTTCAGGCCTCCATAAAATTGTCTTTGTAAGTTAAAATTTTTGTGTTGTTTTATTTCACTTGAAAATTATTTATTTCAGTCTCTAAAATACAGCAATATGATTTGCTAAGTTTACACAAAGAAAAAGCGACATAGAGGACAAAAAGGAGGAAACAGAAATAAAAGATCTTTTATCAGTTACACGCTGATGTTTGTTGGGTGTCCTGCAAGACAGTGTGTCCAACCCCCAAACTGTGTCAACACACAAAAGCACAATGATTTTCCACATTAACTCTGTTTTTTCCCCAGGCTGTGAGGGTGAGAAGTGCATCAAAGGCCAGTCATCTTCACCCTCTCCTTTGGCGGAGAAACCCCAGCAGCCTTCCCAGGACTTCCTGGGTCAGTTTACCCAGGTGAGCTCATCAAATAGTGGGGAGCGTAAATACCACGATGCCAGTGCTGTCCTGCCCTTCATCGGCCTCACAAGCAGTAAGTTCACACTTAGCTAATATATGCTCAGATGGTGGTGATGAACCCAGAAACTCATAGAGACAACAATGTGTCACTGTACCCAAAATTTTGCAGGAATGCAGAAGGACCACACAGCATTCTTTCTGTAACTGAGCCATAGTAGGTTCTTATTCTGGATGTTTCAGGTTGGGGTTAGTTTTTACATTATTGCCAGATATTTGTTCTCACTGACATGTTTGTCTACTGATGTGAAACAGAGGCTGACAGGAATGTGTTGCCAGATGGAGAGTCTGGTTTCTCTCACAGATACAGAGAGACAAAGGCTTAGTCTGAGGGCCTGACTGGGGCCTTCAGATTCTTTAATGGGGACATGCAATCAGCCTGTGTTTAAAAAAGAAAAAATCACTCCATGTGGTTTTTTTTTACACTGATTCTTAGAGTAATATAATCCCACAGCACTAAACATTTCAGTGCAGGGCACAGTGTAGAGCTCTGTGTTTATTTAAAAAAGCAGATGTGACCAGACAGTTTCAGGTGTTTTTGGTTTCAGCTCTATTGCCTATTCTTTTAGGTGCCGAGCAGAGTCGCAGTTGCTGCAAGAATGGAGGAACTTGCATCCTGGGAAGTTTTTGTGCCTGCCCTCCATTCTTCATTGGAAGGAGCTGTGAATATGACCAGCGCATAAGGTGAATGACAACAAATTATATAAATAGGCTGGTTAGCAAGTAGGTCCAGTTTGTAAAGTCGTCACTGTCATTTACCTCAAATGGCTGAATCAGAGCAACTAACTATTAACTTAATTTAGGGCATTTCTTCAATAACAAAAATGTTGCTGAGTATTGTCTATTTCCAAAGTTACATTTCTAACAGGAACTACCATGGACAAAAAATACAGGCTAAGAAACTAAGAAAACTCACATCACCCAAAGCATGATGAGAACATGATTATCCCCTCAACATGTGTTTTTGCTCATGAACATGATTAAAGAGTGCAACTATTATATTATGAGAGCTTCTACAGAACAAAATTAAGAAGCATATATAGCTGTGTTTCCAGGAAATTGTGAATTAAAATTAAGAAACATTGCTTGTTTCCACAATGTGTAAAAAATTGGAATCACTTAGTTGAAGCAGAAACATTGGACAGGAGTGAGGAAAATCATATTAATCAGTACTCTACGATGTAGGTTTGTAATTTGAGCCTTCTCCATTTCTGCAGGAGCTGTGGTCTGATTACTCATGGCGAATGGGTTCAGAAAGGATGCGCCTACTGTCGCTGTGGTTATGGCATCCTACACTGCTTCCCAAATGTTTTCCACAAAGACTGCGGTAAGATGCATTTTGCACACACCAGACACACGTGGCCTGATCCATGACAATCACTGATTAGGGCCAATTTGTTTACATCTTTAAAAAATATCCACCCAGATTCACGTCAGGGTCCTACTATGTGTGAAAGAAATCCAGAAGGACCACCACTCCTTCAATTCAGAATGCAATATGTCAGAACCATTAAGTCCTCTATCTCTCAGTAATATATTTAAGTAGGTTATTAAGTAAATGTACTCTTATTGTTCTCTCTGGCCATTCTGTTTTCCCCCCACGCATTATGTCAAATGTTTTTGGTGGTTCATGCATGCTTTTATGAAATTGATAAATAATTCGTAGGAGAATGTGTTTAATAATGAAGCCATTCTTCATTGTATTCCTTCTTTTTCTTTGCAGATGACTCGGAAGATGTGCATTGGTATCGCTCATCAGCCGTCAGGTCAGAAAACAAATGTTTCCTGTGTCTAACGCTGCTCCTTCTGCTGATCCTCTTTCTCTGATGGTTAAAAAGGACAGGGTTTACTTCACTGAGCTGAGGACTGCTATGTTTCTCAGGCCGGATTGTTTGATAGTCAGGCGTTGTACATTCAACAAAAAAAACTAAGCTGTGCATACCTGGATCATGTTTGAGAGGATGCTTTTGGGGACTGGAGGTTTAATGACTTTACTGAATCCCGGTAAAAGTTAATATTGTTTCAAGGGTTTTTGCACAAAGCTTGCCATGGAAAACTGTTCAGCTGGTGCATTTTAACTAAGTCAGGTTTTCCCAGTACATTTCCAGAAACAGTTATGATACAGAAAATATGGTGTTGATTTTAACAAAAACCCCACCAGAAATCAAAGTGATAAAACCTTAGTATCTAGCTCTCTTTTCAAATATTTATTAGTTTTATGCTCAGTTGCTTCTTCTGAAATCTCTACAAATCTGAAATCTTCAGTTTTTTACCAGTGAACATGGCAGTGAAAGTCCTCTTGTGAGTAATTGTTTCTCTAAACATTTACTTTCAGTGGAAGATTGTCTTTGTGTCTATCTTAAAAAATACAGTGTCTGAAGGAAGTTGTAAATAAGATTTTTATGGAACATGTATTTTTTGTAACTTTAGAATCTGTAACTGAATATGAGCTGTTTTCTTCCTCAGTGAAAGAAGATGCACATTTTATTGTTTTTCAATTTGTGTGTTCTGTCCGTTTGCACACGCTGAGCTAATATCACATTTTGCCTTTTAAATATAATCATTGGTGCATCCTGTGTTTATTAAAGATCTATTCTTTTATGTTTGCTTCTGGGAAAAAAAGCATTTTGATTTTAAAACTGACTGCCTCTCTCTGTGATCTATAGCCATCTTCAGGGGTAGCTGTTATCTCTGTCTCTTATCGCTAAAGTTTCTTGATGGGGTTTGAGTTGATTATCAGCTGCTGTGTTGTCTTAAACAAACACCTGTGTGTTGTTCTGGTATGCCAACTGAAACCAGTGAGTTTTGCTGTGAGTAGCCAAAATAAAAACACCAACTGACTGAATAAATTCAAATTGTTTTGTCCTGTACCAGTTTCTCCAAAATGAGTAACAGCTCATGTTGAAGCAAGAAAAGATCACATCCTAATTGCAATTTGGACTTTACCCGTATAAATAAAAACTTTACCACAGAGACTGGGCCCCTCCGCTCCAATGCCCCAGTAAAAGAAGGATTTAATTTTATTTCTGTCAGATTTTGGATAATATGTTGTCATTGAGCCTCAACCAAAAATTTTTACTTGGAAATGCCTCTGGCCAAAACATATTAACTTGTACTGTATATGTCTGAAATGCAGTAATTTTAAAGTCACAGGCTTCTCTGCAATATAAAAATATAAAATCGCAATGAAAAATGTGAAATAGTATAAGCTGTCAAATAAATGCTGTTTAGTTAACATAGCCACATGGAATGTAACATTCAGTACTCAAGTATGGTACATCTACTTGGCTGACCTGAGTAAATCTGCCCCCACTACAGTCTCAGTTAGTTTGAATCTCAGTTAAACGAAGCACAAACTATTGAGGAGTGTAAGGAGTGAAGGAGAGAAAATGAGGAGGGATTGTCAGTGCTTTTTTCAAGCCACAAAGAATCTTTTCTTAGCTTAGTATCACTGTGATCAGGCTATAATCTCTCCTTTGTTGTCAATGTCCATATCTTAACACCATGTACAATTCTGGCATTCTGATTGGACAGACGAATTCCTTACAAAAACCTTGAAACACTTCCTGCTGTTCTGTCTCCCAACTAATGAAGATTTAAACCTGTTGGCTATGGGTCATCAGAGCTGCTGCTTGTCAATCTCCTGAAGAGGGATGAAGGATTGGAAGAGATTTAAGGAGCTGCAGGTGGACATAGAGGAACTTTAGAAGCCTACAAAGAGAATGAGCAGCAAGAGATTGCAGCATTAATTATGTGAATGACATATGGAATGCAAAAGATATTACTACATTTCCTCATGCCATCATCACCATTGGCAATGAAAATAGAAAATATTATCTATTTTCTATATTTTTCAGATATGGAAACAAGAACCAGAATGTTTAAAACCTGGTCCGATGGTGCCTCTAAACAGCTGCAGGCTTGCTTTGAGTCCACAGACTATGATGTTTTTGAACACCAGGACCTGGAACAGTACATTACAGCTGTTCTGGATTACATCAGGTACTGCACAGACAATGTTACTGTGGACTAGCGCATCTGGATTTATCCCAATACAAAGCCCTGGATGACCAAAAAAAACAGGTCTGGTGATGGGGCGCTGTACAGTGCTGCCAGAGCCAATCTGAAGAGAGGCATCAGAGAAGCCAAGGCTGCCTACAGGAGAAGGATTGAGGACTGCTTCCACAGCAATGACTCCAGACTGATGTTGGTGATGCTTCAGTGGCGGTGGAGCTGAATCGCTTCTTCGCTTGCTTCGAGGCGGAATCACCCACAGCCACCTGCCCACAGCAGCCACATCCTCACGGTGGAGGGGCGCGCTGGGGGTCCTGAAGAAAAAGTGCCCTTTTTTCTGGGGCGATTTTTTTTTTTTTAAGAAATGATTTTCTCTCTCTCTCTTATATAAATATACATTCCTGTTTTGGCATAGCTTCCCTGTGAAATAAATATAAATAAAAAAAACCTCCAAATCGCAGGTCGGGAGATAACGCTCAATGCACTCTGTTAGACGTTCCCCCGCCCCCTCCCCTCTCCCTTCACCCGCGGCTGCGAACAACACAGAGGCAGAGACAGGCAGCAGCAGACCCCAGCCCTCAGCACACTTTTGCTTTTGTTTCTAGTTTTTTTTTACACTTGGAGGTGAGTGGTGATGAAGGAAGTTCTTGAGTTCATAAATGACAAGGCCAAACATAGTTAACGTGTGTCTCGCTAACGTGCACATCAGAGGTGACAAGTAACGAAGTACAAATACTTCATTACTGTACTTAAGTAGATTTTTTAGGTATCTGTACTTTACTTGAGTATTTATTTTTCTGACGACTTTTTACTTTTGCTCCCTACATTTATACACAAAAATATGTACTTTCTACTCCATACATTGTAAAAGCAGGCTCGTTACTTTTTTTTCAACCTCCACAGATGACGACACGACGTAAAAGCATACGTAAAAGACGTGACGAACTAGAGAGGGAAAGAGGGAGAAGAAGGGGGGGGCAGGTAACCGCAGGAAGAAGTTGAGTGAGTGAGGGGATGGTAAAGAGAGATCCGAGAACTTGTACTGTAGCAGCGACATTGAGGCAAGGAATATTGCTTGCATGGAGGAAGGAAGCGAACCGGAGAGTTTTGCCAACGGAGATGCTTCAGAATGCATGCTCATGCAGTACCTCTGGTCAGTTCAATCTTGATTATTCTGTCAGAACTTTTTTCATTTAACAAAATTATCAAAGGATGTATTGTGTTTCATTAACGGCAAAAATTTATTTTTACTTTTTACTTTTATTTTGAAAGTACATTTCAGAGCCTGTACTTTCTTACTTTTACTTGAGTAAAGGAGTTGAATCAGTACTTCTACTTTTACCAGAGTATTTTTTTACACATGTATCTGTACTTCTACTTAAGTACAGAATAGGAGTACTTTTGCCACCTCTGGTGCACATATGAGCTACTAGCTGATGTGTTTGGATTAGCTAAGGCTCTTCATCATGGGCATACAGGCTTATGTACTGGGACACTACAGGTGAATACAGTTAGGTTTATCTCATTATGTCATGTCTAAAACACCATTTTGATATGTCAATTGTGTGCTAATTTGCATATATTTGCAATTGCCACGGCATTGCAGGGATAAAGAATGAAGGAAAACAAATCACCAGAGATTTTCAGTTATCAGAGAGAATATCTTCCCCTGACATGTTTAAATATGTAGAAGACAAGGAGTTTTTTTGTATCTGTAGATTTCTCCTTAATTCACTGAACAGAGGGCAGTTAAACAAATGCCATCTAAATATGTATTTTTTGGAAGTTTTCTTCTATTCAACAACTATGTGAGTGTAAGGGTACTGAAATAAATAGGTAAGTCAGAGATGTTCTATGATTATGAATAAATTAAGCAATTTCCCCTAGGGATTAATAAAGTAGTTCTGACTCTGATTCCGAAATTACAAGAAGTGCCCTTTTTCTGTCTGTGCATGTCCCTGCTACAGAGCCAACAGGTCCATGGAGGACACCATATCCACAGCTCTCAGTTCTGCTCTGTCGCACCTGGTGTGGCAGGGGAATTACATGCAGCTGCTCTTTTTGGACTTCAGCTCAGCAATACCATCATCCCCAACAGACTGGTGACCAAACTGTTAGACCTGGGTCTATCCTACTTTACCTGCCTCTGGATTATGGACTTCCTGTCTAGCCGCTCCCAAAAGGTAAGGTAGGCCCCTACATCTCCACGGCCCTCAGTCTAAGCACCGGCTCCTCCCAGGGCTGTGTGCTGAGCCCTCTACTTTTCACCCGACCCAAGACTGCACCCCCACCCACTCCAGCAATAGCATCCTGAAGTTTGCGGACAACACCCCTGTGGTGGGGCTCATCTCTCGGGGGGGGGCGAGTCTGCATACCGGGACGAGGTGGAGCGGCTGTCAGCGTGGTGCACAGAGAACAACCTGGCCCTGAACACAACAAAAACTAAAGAGACTTCAGGAGAAATATAATGCACACTCAGCCCCTGTTCATCAGCAGACGCTTTCAGGCTTCTGGTTCCTAGGCGTTTACATAAAGGACGACCTGACCTGGAAGGTAAACACTACAGCTGTCATTAAGAAGGCGCAGCAGAGACTGTACTTCCTGAGAACACTAAGGAATAACCCCCTCACACAAAAACTGCTTGTGCCCTTTTATCGTTGGGACATGGAAACAAGTGAATTAAGTGCTGCAAGACATTTCACTATTTGCTTGAGTGGGAAAAGATGCCACCATAGCAACCTATTGTAACTAACTTGAGTTCAGTGACTCATAAAGCAGGAAGTCAAAAAAGTTTTTATTGTTGGATACAAAACTTATAACATATACCCCTTTCCAGAATCCAACTGTCTTTATAGCATATAGAGACATGCTGTTTTTTCTCCTTAAAGTAGAAAATTCTTCTATGACCCTTTTGTCCATGGGTGCCATTTACCTCCAGTCATTTAATTTTGAGCAAACTAATGTATGCTTTGGATTAGTATCATATTACTGATACAGTAGTACTTTACCTTTTGTGTGTTTGTTATTTGATTCTCATCTACCATCTTTGCTAGTGCCCGAGTAAATGAACCAAAGGGATCAATCATGTATCATGCATGTATTTTTGATCTCAGTGCAAGGAGAAGTTGCTCTGAGTTTATTGTAGTGACAGAATAATGACAGAGAGACATGGATAATAAGATATTTACAGTATTAGAGGCTTTGGAGCTGATTTTTAATCATTACTTCTCAACAAATTTTTTATAATGATAGCTTTATATAGAAACCTGTCACAGTCTGTCCTGCCCTGATGGCTCATGTTTTGTTTTCATTTGTGTTTCCTGTTTTATTTTGTTCACTTCTTGTCTCATTTCAGATCCACTTCCTGTCAAGTTTCTTGCCTGTTTGATTGTCTGCCTCGCCCTAATGTGTTGCACTTGTGTCTCATTGTCTTCCCTCTCCTCATGTATTTAGTCTGTGTCTTCCCTTCCTCCTTTGCCAGATCTTTATTTTTTGTGAGAGTTCCAGGGTTATTTTGTACTTAGCTCCTAGTGTGTATCGACCTTTGTTTTGCCTTCTACTCACTCTTTTGCCTGCTGATTCGGATACCTTTGCCTGTTGGACTGATTACCCGTGTACTGACCTATTTCTGATTAAAATGTGAACTCCTCCCTGCCTGATATCCATTTTGTGGGTTCATCTACATTTGTACCTGTTAGAAACCAACTGAGGCATGAATTAGAATAGATTAAATGTGGGTCAAAAATGGTTAACAAGTACAAAACCAACGGAAATACTTTAATCAATCTCCAGGTTTTAATGTACACGCACAGGCTGCTGTCAGCTGTTTTAATGCCAGCAGGGAAAATCACTGTCATTTTGATCAGCTGTTTGAATGGATAAGAACCAAAGTCAAAGTCACTGTCTCTGTGTGACATACTATCAAAGTTTTGGAATGCCTTCCATCTGACTCAAAATTGCACATTAAAATATAATTAATTCTACCCCGCCTGCACACTCAAAGACATACACACACAAACTTTAAAAACAGAGAGCCAAGCAAAAAACAAAACAAAAGAAAGACCTCATATAGGAATACCCAGACAATTTATCACTAAATGTTTGTGAGTGACAACATAGCACTTACAACTACATAAGTAGTTGGTGCAGAATAGGAAAATTAATCAAATACAAGTGGTTTCATTTAAACTCTTCTTGTATGGAGGGCAAGTTACCAAGTTCTGTCAACTCCCATGGTGAATTTCCTGAGTAGTTTTATTTTTATCTGGCAACAAGCCAAGGAACGGTTTGAGCAAAATGTAAGACAGATGGGATAAAATGTCTATTAGCACACTCAGAAATATAAAAACTGCTTTTGAAAAGTGAAAAAGCTATTCTCACTCACAACTTGTCACATTTGGACTATAGGTCAGGACCTCCTGGAGTATTCAGAGTAAACAAGAAACTTGTACTACAAAAAATGGACCAGACTCAGTGACTAACTCCCTAAACTTAACAACAACCTTGCGACCTGCCCTACGTGCCCTAAAGATAACTATATCTAATTATCCCAGTGAGCAGTGATAACTAACATGTCTTTGGGGTCATCAGGTGGGAACCTCCTTTCACCGGTGTTTCGTCTAGTTGGTCCCACGTCACCTCCAGGAGGCTAGACAGTGATCACTGGCGTCCCAGAGTCACTCCCATAATGCCAGCTATCACCGTTCCTCACATCAAGACAATTATTTCAAACAGCACTACCGTCAACTACTCCAACCTCTCACCAACTGCACCAGTAAAATCGGGGTGGGGATACAGACCCTGTTTGGGGTAGGGGGAGAAATAGAAGAGGTGGAGATAAAAGTAGGGATGGGATACAGACCCTGGTTTGGGTAGGGGGTAATGAAAGTATAGAGGGTGCAGGAGGTGGAGGACGAGATACACTAGCAGATTCAGCAAACAAACTCACCTAAACAGTCCTATAATCAGAGGCAAAGACAAGCCAAATAGGGAGTGCTTCTCCCCATGGTCTATCTATCCTAAGTGCTCCCCCTGCTGGGCCCCCAGCTACTATTACTTCTTCTAATCCAGATCCAATGTCTTGATCTCACTGCCTCATCCGACATTTCCTTCACTATTTTCCTCACACTCTGTCCCCTTCCTCCTAACTCCCTCAACAAAGAGACAACAGACCTTGCTACAAACCCTCTACATCCTACTTCCACTGGACAAATCCTAACCTTCCATCCTCGCTGCTCAGCTTCAGCCCCTAAGGCTGCATACCTAAGCTTCTTTCTTTCATATGCTTCTACAACTGATTCCTCCCACGGAACAGTCAGCTCTATGAAATACACTCTCATTCTACTCCTAGACCACAAAATTATATCCGGCCTTTGTTTTGTACAGGCTATTTCCTGGGGAACAACAAGCTTTCCTCCTAAATCCACCTGCATCTCCCAGTCATTGGCATCCTCTAAGCTACCTTGCCTCCTTGCTGTCTTATTAACTTTCTTCTTCTTTAACCTTCTTGAACAAACTGAATTGCAACTCTCTTTGTCTTAGACCCTCCTAAATTTACCTGCCTCCGTATATCTTCAATGCCTGCAGCTAAGCTTTTTAAAACTTGGTTATGTCGCCACGTATACTGTCCTTGTGACAGACTAACCTTATAACCTGACAAGATGTGCTTTAAAGTTGCAGTACCTGAACACAACGAACATAGCGGGTCTCCATTTACCAAGAGTTTTAAGTTCTGGGGAGTTGGCAATACATCATATGTTGCCCCTATCAAAAATCTAATATTACCTTCCTCCATACTCCACAGCTCTTTCCAACTAAGCTTTTTCTTCGCTACACCTTTCCAGTTCAACCACTGTCCCTGCTTAGCCTGAGCCACTGCCTTTGCACTCCTTAATATTTCCTCCTGCCTACGAACTTGCTCCACAACTAGCTTCCTCTTCTCTTTGGTACCTGCTCTACTCCACGCCGGTTTGCCTGGGCCAAGCCCCAAGCCTCCCTGGCCTATTTGCACATTACCCACATCTCTGTATGCCTAAGAGTTGGTTTCACTTCCTGCACTGCCATTCTTGGATTCCATTTTCTCCCCTTGGTTGGGTTTGGAACCACCTTACTAACAACCACAAAGTTCATTCATTTATTAATCTTATACTGCTTATCTGTCTCTGGGTCATCTGATATTTATGAAACACTTTGGTTAGCCCCCGCGACCCGGAAATGGAAAAGCGGTAGAAGCTGGATGGATGGACTTTGGTTAGCTATTGTTATTTTAAATATGCTACGTAAATAAAATTGACACTGACATTGTGGATCTGCTATCAACTTCAAACACCAGCTACTGACAAAGTTGTGACATTAATTTGAAACAAAAATGTAAAATAATCCTGCTTGACTGCTAAATTCTGGAGAATATTATGCAGTAAATAGATCTCCATGAAAGTTCCTATATCTCATTTTGTTTTCCTTACATGAGAGACAAACAGAGACAGATATTGACACACACATACGCCCTAGTGTATTGGGTGTGTAATGTCCAATAAATTCTGGATCAGATCCTGGTGACATATGGTTAAGCCAAGTGATATACACTGCTCAAAAAAATAAAGGGAACACTTAAACAACACAATGTAACTCCAAGTCAGTCACACTTCTGTGAAATCAAACTGTCCACTTAGGAAGCAACACTGATTGACAATCAATTTCACATGCTGTTGTGCAAATGGAATAGACAACAGGTGGAAATTATAGGCAATTAGTAAGACACCCCCAATAAAGGAGTGGTTCTGCAGGTGGTGACCACAGACCACTTCTCAGTTCCTATGCTTTCTGGCTGATGTTTTGGTCACTTTTGAATGCTGGCGGTGCTTTCACTCTAGTGGTAGCATGAGACGGAGTCTACAACCCACACAAGTGGCTCAGGTGGTGCAGCTAATCCAGGATGGCACATCAATGCGAGCTGTGGCAAGAAGGTTTGCTGTGTCTGTCAGCGTAGTGTCCAGAGCATGGAGGCGCTACCAGGAGACAGGCCAGTACATCAGGAGACGTGGAGGAGGCCGTAGGAGGGCAACAACCCAGCAGCAGGACCGCTACCTCCGCCTTTGTGCAAGGAGAAACAGGAGGAGCACTGCCAGAGCCCTGCAAAATGACCTCCAGCAGGCCACAAATGTGCATGTGTCTGCTCAAACGGTCAGAAACAGACTCCATGAGGGTGGTATGAGGGCCCGACGTCCACAGGTGGGGGTTGTGCTTACAGCCCAACACTGTGCAGGACGTTTGGCATTTGCCAGAGAACACCAAGATTGGCAAATTTGCCACTGGCGCCCTGTGCTCTTCACAGATGAAAGCAGGTTCACACCAAGCACATGTGAGAGATGTGACAGAGTCTGGAGATGCCGTGGAGAACGTTCTGCTGCCTGCAACATCCTCCAGCATGACCGGTTTGGCAGTGGGTCAGTAATGGTGTGGGGTGGCATTTCTTTGGGGGGCCGCACAGCCCTCCATGTCCTCGCCAGAGGTAGCCTGACTGCCATTAGGTACCGAGATGAGATCCTCAGACCCATTGTGAGACCATATACTAGTGCGATTGGCCCTGGGTTCCTCCTAATGCAAGACAATGCTAGACCTCATGTGGCTGGAGTGTGTCAGCAGTTCCTGCAAGACGAAGGCATTGATGCTATGGACTGGCTCGCCCGTTCCCCAGACTTGAATCCAATTGAGCACATCTGGGACATCATGTCTCGCTCCATCCACCAACGCCACGTTGCACCACAGACTGTCCAGGAGTTGGCGGATGCTTTAGTCCAGGTCTGGGAGGAGATCCCTCAGGAGACCATCCGCCACCTCATCAGGAGCATGCCCAGGCATTGTAGGGAGGTCATACGGGCATGTGGAGGCCACACACACTACTGAGCCTCATTTTGACTTGTTTTAAGGACATTACATCAAAGTTGGATCAGCCTGTAGTGTGTTTTTCCACTTTAATTTTGAGTGTGACTCCAAATCCAGACCTCCATGGGTTAATAAATTTGATTTCCATTGATAATTTTTCTGTGATTTTTTTTTTTTTTTTTTTTTGTTGTCAGCACATTCAACTATGTAAAGAACAAAGTATTTAATAAGAATATTTTATTCATTCAGATCTATGATGTGTTATTTTAGTGTTCCATTTATTTATTTTTTTTTTGAGCAGTGTACATCTTCATGTATAGTGCTGTATGTTAAGAATAATACTTCCATGGAGAGATGAATAGAAAAAGGAAAATAAAATTGTCCTTACACTAAAAATGATGGTCAGATGCAAAAGAACATGCCAAAGTTTTATTTGGGATAAATCTACTCGAAACACAGGTAGGTCATGCATTTGAGTGAATTTCTTCAGACTGAGAAGAAAAGAGAAGATATCTGGTTAATCTCTCAAAACACTGATAGATTCTTTGTCACCATGCCATGACATATGTTTAGGCTAATTCTGAAGCTCCTTTGTGCCCATTTAGAGGAAAATGGGCCATACAGCAGGGCATGTGCTTAGGCGGGGCTATTCTGTGATGGACAGACTGTACTACAAACAGCAATCAAAACAGAGTACAGAGCAGCTTAGATCAAGCCCAACCTCCTCCTCAGCTCCACCTTCTCCTCTAAATATAGTTTTTTTATGGCAGCAGGTCAAAACAGCTGGTCACAAACCCAAACTCATGGGTGACATTACAGTAATATGTCACCTGTGATGGAATTCATCAGCATCTCTTGCAACTCATTTCCCAGTTTGGTGAACACCCACATGTGTTCATTCTCACCCATTAAAAAAAAAAAAAATTCTGATATTGACTCTGCTTTATTGTTTCAATAAAGCAGAGTCATCAAGTTGTCAAATCAATTAATAGACAAGTCCTGCTACTGACTTCAGATAGACTCTTTTGAAATCAATTTTTTTTTTTTCCATTTTGTGCTACAATGTTTTATTACTGTTTGTATCTCTCTGCTGTTTCCACCTTATAACAATAACATTCATTAATGTAGTATGAAAAAATAGAGAAGCAGAGATTTTTCATCATGCCTTGAGAGTTTTGGATTCTATCAATACATAAATTTTCCGACACACTAAAGGACACACCCAGGACTTGATCAGCTGTTTTGGTCTCACCCCCTCCACCAGTCTGCTGATGAACTTCCTGTTACTCACCATTCCTCCTTACATTTAATACCATACTCTGCTTCTCTGCAATCAAGCCTCCACGTCCCATTTCATTTTGGAATATGAAGGACATAAATATAGACACTCCCCTGTCTTCTGATCCCGGACTATCTTTCCAACCCTGATGAACTGGTAGCACTCTACAACAACAGCTTACAAAGCACTCTCAACTCTCTTGCCCCAGAGAAAACATGGTCTGTTTTCTCCTCCTCAACTGGCCCCTGAAAGCCAAAGGTTGACAACTTGAGCAACTCTACAAAAAGACTGGTCTCACTGTTTATAAAGATATGCATAAAACCCATATTCTACTCTACAAGGACTCTATTGCTCATACCAAACAAACTACTACTCTGGTTTAATCATCTCCAATGAAGGAAACACCAAGACACTGTTCTCACTCCTCAACAAAAACCTCCAGCCACCTAACTCCCTACTCCCCCTATTGTACTCAACTGACACCTGTAAATCTTTAATGCTGTTCCTGGATGAAAAAATACACAATATTCACCAGGACTGTTTTAAATCCACTGCTTCTCTCCCCATTTTAATCTCTCCCACATTGCCAGCCAGTTTCCAGATTTCAACTCCCTGATGCGTCAAAAATCTCTGACCTCATCCTTAAATCCAAGCCCTCCACATGTCAGCTTGATCCCGTCCCCACAAACTTGGTCATATCTTGCCTCTCCTCTCTGCTTCCCCTCACATCTGCCATTATTCACGCTTCACACTCTACTGGCTGTTCCATCCCTCCATAAACTCCAACTGGTTCAAAGCTCTGCGGCCTGTATCATCAGCAAAACCCCCTCATACCACCACATCACCCCAATCATCCGGCAACTCCACTGGCTCCTGGTCAAACAACATATAGAATTCAAACTCCTCCTGTGCACATTCAAGGCCATCCACAACTTCGCCCCTCTGTATTTGTCCGACCTTCTTCACATTGCTACTCCAGGCTGTTCCCTTCAATTCTCCTCCTCCATCCAACTCACTGTCCCCTCTCTCTCTGCATCCTCACATCTGCATTTCTGACGCTCTCCCCATCTTCAAGTCCAAACTCAAAACTCACCTGTTAAATTTACTCACTCACTTTAACTTCTATTACACTCTCCATTGTTTCTTTTATGTATGTTGATATTACTTATTTTTGTCTTTATTCATTGTACAGTGACCTCGAGTGTCTTGAAAGGCGCTTATAAATAAGATGTATCATTATTATAATAGAACAAAGAAAGAAAAAAGAGGGATCCATGGAGGTGAGAGTGATTTGGCTGACAGTAAGATGAGTGGGAAGAGGGGAGGAGTTAAAAGAGGAGATAAGAAGAGAAAGGAGAAGTAGGGAGAATAGAAGTGCAGTTACAAGTGACAGATATGTAAAAAGAATATAAGAAGAACAAACGAGAAGAGGACTGAAAGACACTGATACGGGAAATAAAAGAAGATGTGGGGAGGAGAGAGAAAAAGGGAAAAGAACAAGGCAAAGAAATAAGGAAACAACAACAACAAAAAAATCTAAAGTAAGTAGAGACATTCATCTGGGTTTTCTGTGATGGAGATACTGCTGAAATGGATTTTTAAAAAATCTCTAAACTAAAAATTTAGTGTCACAAAAATTAAAAACTTTTTGCCTTAGCAGAGTGGATTTCAATTCCTGATTGATTGCTGTGTATTTCCTGTCGCCACACGATGAATGCAGCGCGAATTCATGACAAGCAGAAACTGAGGTCGTTCTGGGAGCAGAGGATCACTAAGCACAGCATGCAGATGGACGAGGAGGAGCACCGCATCAGGAGCAGCGCTCTGGCACGGTTAGCAGGAAAATATTTAACAATTTCATCTGAAATATTCAAATCTCTAGGGGGTCATTCTACATTTGTAGTTTCTCATAGAACATTTTTGCAAGAGGAGTGTGAGAGCCCATTTGGACAAATGGATGGATCTTGAATACAAAGATACTGGATATGAAACGCAAACACAAAGTGTTTTACCTTCGAGATAGGATGAGGAGCTCAGACATTCAGAAGTTTAGAGAGGGTTATCAGAGAGACAAGTTTACATCCAAGGAATTGATACTCTTTCTGACCTGAATTTGAATTCAACATTGAGCGATTAAAGTCTTTGTGAGTAAAGTGTGGTGGAAACATGTGTTTATTAAATTATATAAAGTGTGGGTCCAGCCAGATCAGAGGGTAAAAGGAAGATTAAAAATAAACTTCATTATAGTCATCCCTCTTTTTGGGTTATAACTTGATTATCTTAAGAAACACGCCTCGGTTGTGATTATAGCTTGTATGTCTGTCATCACATTGTAGCCTGAGAATTTTGATTAGAAGCAACTCAGCTGTACATTTGAATCCTGGAGATAAGTGTGAATATCTGAGGACAGACAAGCAGATCACTGCAGATTAAGAGACACATGACAGAATGTGTTGACAGACACACAGCCACACACATCAAACACACATGCACACACACACAGTTCCTTTTTTTTTTTTCGCATAACACAATTATCCCTGACACAGCATTGCCTTTAGATCAAATTTCACTGAATGTCTGCATGATTGATTTAAGCCCAGGAGTTATGGTGTCAGAGTTAATATTGGCCCTTGCTAAATTCTGGCTCCCAAACACAAAACGCAATGTTGTCATAGACAAATATCAATGACTTCAGTTGAGTTTAAAGTAATTTATTTATATATATCTATACAGGCACATAGTCAGGCAGCTGATATAAAACAAATACTTTGCACAAAGTACACAAAAGGAAAGGCATTGACAGCTCAAATAAGATTACTGTGTATATACATGAAGGAATCCACACCTACATTTCGAAATAATCAGCTGTCAAGTCAAAATAAGAGACTGAAAACACAAGACTGTCAACATCACTGATTGATAAGTCTCAGAGATCCAAAGCCAAGGATTCTGGAATGACATGTCATTGCCACTATTTGTCAATCAGTGATGTGTTTTAAAAAGTTACATAAGAGCTTAAACTTACTCTCAAAGAAAGGGTATCTGGTATGTGTCTGTGTTCTTAGAGCAACTACAGCAAGGGGTAAAGTAAAAGGGTCATTTGTTGAAAGAAATGTTGTGTTTAAATTAATGTCAGTAAATAAGCCAAAAATACCCATATTTCTGGAGTCATTTACAGAACGTAGACGGTTCTATTGCCAAAAAAGCCCAATGTTTGTAGGTATAGGGGAATTTTTGACCAGTGGAAAAGGGAATCAAGATTCAGGTAAAGGTGGAAATGAAGCTGGAGAAAAGAGTGCTACCCAGCAGTGAGGAATGAAAAAATGTGTTGCAATTGTCAGCAGATTGGCAGTTTTGTCACAGTGTTAATTCAAGTGACAACCACAATGTGCAACTATGATCACTGCAAAAACTAATTGAGTACAAACACATATACACATTAGCCACATGTTGTTAAGCAAAAGCTGAACCCAGAACCAACCAAAGAATTCTGTCAAAAGATATCAAGTAAATATAAAACCTAAAGCGACAGGAAAATGTATGATGGCTCGCAGAGAGAGCTGTGCTAGAGATTTATCCAAACGAATTTACTGTTGTGAGCACTTAGAAATGGGAAATATTACCATATATATATATATACAACCTCATCAGAAGAAGCATACCAGTCTCAATTGAAATGAAGTAATCACTAGGTAACAAAACTCCTGAGGTCAACATAGCTGCAGCCAAAGGTAAACTGCGGGCAACTGTGTAATTTGACACAAAATTTATGATCAGAACATTTTCTAATTTTTTAAACACCCAAAATTGTAACCCTGTAGCTTTTGGAGCAAGTTTCACCTTTTGAGATTTTGCTTAATCACTGCTTCATCAGTGTTCCTGGCTCCATCAGTGTCTTTACCTGCTCTGTCAGTGTCTTTTACTAAATCCATCAGTGTTATTTGTGTGACCACCACCCCAGCAAATCCCAAGTCTTCTTTTCTTTTCCAATTTGACCAATTTGCTTGCGCTTGTGTCACAAAGAAAAAACATGTTGACGTATAGAGGCATCATACAAGCAATATTACATAAATTTGTATGAACTGAAAAAAACGAAATAAGACAAACCCCCCCATCTCCCCACTTCTCCCTCCCTGTCTTTCTTTCTCTTCAGGCTGAGGGAGCAGTGGGTTATCAGGTTGGATCATAGAAATCAGCACCAACAGAGTTTCTTTGAGGAGAGACTCAGACGGGCTCAGAAAACTCAGCAGAACCTCAGGAAGCTTGATTCCCCTTGAAACCAGCAAATCAGAGAAGCAGGTGAAAGAAGCTATGGTGCAGTTGGGTGGAGTTTTGAAATTGTAATATCACAATATCTAGTATTAAATTTTTATTTTTTTATTTTTTTTTAATGTGGAGAAAGTGGAATAAAAAAAGTGTACAATTAGCAATGGTTATTAATTAGTCAATTAGCCCCTGTAAAAAAGTGCAAGATATTATCTTTATAAATTGCAAGTGATTGAAAATAAGTCACTTTATGGCTTAAATCAGCAGTTATTTTCATTCATTCAAAGAAGAAACTGAAACATTAAACTCTAAAATGCTCCCAAAAGGATTTTCTTTGAAAAATTATCTCCATACAGACATTATGACTTACATTTATTTCATGTGCTGCTGCTGCTCCTTTCCAGCATTGATGATGATGGCCAGCACTGGAGTATTGGTGATAACTCTAAATTTTGGAAGCCAATGGAGAATGACATTCAAATAATAATTGTATAAATGGGCCTTAAACCGCCAATTCACCTCAAACCCAAACCTTTGTGTAAGCCTGTACCATAGAAATAGCAAGTTAAATGTGTCACGTGATGTGGATTCTGTTTCATGCATTGACCTGCAAAAAAATCAAATTTTTTAGAATTTTAGAAGAACCGCTTCCATTCAGAATCCAGTCAAGATATTGTATTTATTTCCCCGATGCCTGCTCGTGCATATTCAATACATGCCTAAGGAGCCTTTTGCAAGCACTGGTTTATTATAGGACCGGTTATTATTGCCTGGTGTCACTAATTTGCATAATATCTACATTCATATTTATTCTATGTACTAAAGTCAAATTAACAATCTCCAGTTAATTTAGCATGCTTGAAACCAAAAATACAAATAATAATTTTTCATACGATTGTAAATAAATTCAGGGGTCAAGGGGTGATATAACATTGTAATTTTACATAATTATGTGTTATTAGAGTACAAATGATAATGCAATAATTCAATTTACAATTTCGCCCTTCCTTCTTAACCTGCTCTACAGTGGACAATATTCAAAAGTAATTAGCCAACCATCGTTTTACATTCTCAATTACATCACTACATTGTTACTGTCATTATTATCTCAGCAATTAGATGTTTCTAAGCAATGAAATGTAACTACATATCAAAATAACCTGTTGCAAACACAACCTCAATTTCCATCAAACCTATGAATGAATGAAAATAGAATAGAATAGAAAGCACTTCTCACTGGTGAAAAGGAAAAGAATAAGACAAGACAAGACAAGCAATGTCAATTAAACCAGCATACATGTAAAGAGAGGACATAGTGTATAAAAAAACATCAGGTATTTCCTCTTTAGCATGATTGCATGAATTCAGAACTCCTACCAACTTCTGTGAATTCACTAGGCCTCTGAAGGTGAGCTGTTGTATCTGGCACTTAAACATTAGCAGCAGCTGTTTCAATCCTGAGGCCTTAGATTGAGATCTACAGAATTAGGAAGCCAAGTTGTCATCTTGTTTTTGTGGTTTTAAAGCCATTCTTGCGGCGTGACAGGGAGCAACATCTTGCAGAAGGAGTGCCCCTTGACTGGTGTGCAGCTTTGCCAGCCTGTACTCAGAAACATGCACAAGCAGTGCATCACAGTTTGTTATCAGAACCCCCACAAATGTCTTCAGCAGCTACAGAAGTTCCTCCATTGGATTGGACCATACAAGCCAGCTTTCACTCCCAATGACTATAACACCATTGCTGGTTCACCAGTTTTCCACCAGTGAATCACTTTGATTTATTAGCACAGTAAATGTTTTCCTAATGATTTTATCGTCTCAGTCTCTAGTTTCAAGTCTTCTTTTATACAACATGCTGTTCATTTTTTTAAATAATGGTCCAATTTGGATGTCAATGGTCCATTAAATAGGGTATGGTTTGGATGTGGCTAGTCCATAATTGACAAACTGTACCATGGATGGCAACCACAGATCAGGTCAGCTCCACTCCCACTCCCCTACTTGTTTCACCTTCTTCCCCAAATAAATGGGGGAAACTTGGACCAAATGCAAACAGACTAAGATTCAATTGCAAAAAAAAAAAAAAACAACCCCAAATAAAACAAAACAAACAAATAAACAAAAAACAAACAAACAAACAAAAAAACAGCTGGTCAGCAGCAAGAAGATTCTTGATTTGAATCCCCAGTGTGGGGTCTTTGTGGAGTTTACACACATGATGTCCAAAGACATGCACAGCCAATGAGGGAATTGGAACACTGCTTTAAGGCTTGGTGGTAAATTCGTCTATAAACAATAAATTTGAATATTGGGTAGTTGAATTATCTGTCTGATGTGTGATGCGTGTGCGTTAAAGGAATAATTAAAAATTTTTAAAAAGTCTATGACTGTATATAAATTCTGATAAGTGATGCTTAAAAAGTTATTTTTACATAAAAATGCAGTGGTATTAGTTATTTTGTATATAATACAATTTAAAATTTAATAGAGTCCAACCCCTAAGTCCACGCTGAAATGAACCCCATTTTTTATTACTTTATTGTTCTCTTGTCATTTTCCTGTAGCCCTGGATAATGGGATTATACAAGTTGCTACTAGTAGGAAATTAACTGTGTCTACAGTGAATGTAGTCCTATATTCACATTCCCCAAATTCAGAATAATTTTGTGTGGGAAACAAGAAAGTTGAAGTGGGACTTTTGGATTGAAAGCCGCACCAGAAGTGTAAATGGTGATCAGCAGGGGGCAGTGGTTACCCATGCATCTAGGTAAGGTGTTTGTATTCAGAACCAGAGCTGGCTGAGCTCAGGGAGTTGAGTTCTTCGCATTATCTGCACTATCTGCTGTAATCAGTATCAGTGCTAAATTTAAGAAGCAGGTTCCCATTTGTGAAGATAATGTTTGCTCTGTGATTTTCAGGACTATTGCTCCCAGTCACTAAATATGGTTAAGCAATGACCCCTGTCATAGCACAGGAATTCTTTAAAAATGATAAATTTTTTTTGCAAAAAACACAAATCAGCAACAACAATCAATGGTGTTCAGTGTATATATATATGCAGTGTAAAAAGAAAAAAACTACCATAAAAAGGGACTACGGAACTGCACCTGGGACATATATCTCACGCTGAAAATTCAAAAATTCGATTGTGCGCATAATGACCATCATATTTTCGGAGATGAAAGGAGTATCAGAGCCAAAGAACACCATCCCATCCCAACATGAATGTCCCATTCATTCATTCATCTTCTACTGCTTATCCATTTCTGGGTTGAGGGGGGTGCTGGAGCCAATCCCAGTTCACATCTAGTGAGGGCGGGGTACACCCTGGACAGGTCACCAGTCCATCACAGGGCAAACACACAGAAACAGACAGAGACAAACAACCACTCACACTCACACTCAGACCTACGGACAATTTAGAGTCACCAATTAACTGGGAAATGCATGTCTTAACCACTATGGGGAGTGTACTGTGCTCAAAGTGTTACTGGTTTCAATTTTTAATTTTCAACTGCATATCCATCAGGGTCGCAGGGAGAGTCACTGGTGCACTAACTAAATGGACTGTATGATCAGGGAGAAAAATAATGTGGTTATGTTGAAGCAACATGTCAAGACATCAGGAAGTTAAAGTTCATTCAGAGTGGACAATGATCCCTTTCTTACTTTTAAAATTTTGGCAAAATGAATTATTTGACATCCATGACCACAGTAGATTTTTGATAGACTGCAACTCAACATGGAAATTGTTTAGTCCTTCGTGGCTGGCGTTGCACCACAACACACTTCTTTTGGGATTCATGCTGGCAGAGGTGAAAGTGGCATACATGTCATGGACCAGCTGGTTATTTGGAGCCATCTGGTGTTGGCCTTGTTCTTTGTGTTTCTCTTCCCCATGTTTCCCCCTCCCTCTTGATTGTGTGTGTCTGATTGGAAGTGCAGCTTAACCTGGAATATCCTGCACAGCAGTCCACCACCAACAATCAGGAGCCTCAGCATATTTTCTCCAGCTTCTCACCCTCTTATTGCCAGATTGTTGTTCCTCAAGTTTTGTAGATCTCTCGGTCTACCCTCATAGCAAATCTCCTTATGATTTGTGTCTTTTGTGCCTGTTTCCTAACTCTGGTTCTCTTGTGCTCAGAATCCTCCACCGTCTCCCTCAGCTCCTGCCGAGTGCCAGCCCTAGTGCAACCCCTTTTGCTACACTGGATTACCAACATCCCGGACTAGCCTCCTTGCCTTGCCTGTACCCCAAACCACCTGCCCTGCTCCCTGGAACTCCCATACTAACCTTCAACTGGACATCAACTTTCCCGTCTCTGTGTCTGCTTTTGGGTCCTGATTACCATTTATTTTCACAATTTTGTTATTAAAATCTTGAAAAGAAAAAAAAAACCCAAAACACATTTAACCATTAATTTTGGATCGTAGGAAGGCATTAATGAATGCAGTAACTGTAATAATATTACAGAAACGTAATGAAATTAGTAAAGCATTAAGTTACGTCGTAAATGTCCGGCAGCAACATATTACTGTAATAAGTTACTTTTGTAACATGGCACCCCCGCCAATGACGTTGGATATGTCATTCTAAAACCACATAGGTTCCTTTGCTACTAATCTTTCCTCCCAGGAGACTTTCTACCAGATTTCTTCACCACTTTTCTAGCTCACACTGGGCGAGGGCGGGGTTACCCTGGACAGGTCGCCAGTCCATCACAGGGCCAACATACAGAGATAGACAGAGACAAACAGCCACTCACACTCACACTCAGACCTACGGACAATTTAAAGTCACCAGTTACCCTAAACTTGAAAGTCTGGAGGAAACCAACGCAAGTACGGGGAGAACATGTAAACTCTGGGACAGAAGGCCGGGAACCGACCTCTCAACCTTCTTGTTGTGGAGCAGCAGTGCTAACCACTATGCCGCCATGCTTTAATATTCAGCTTTTATTATAAATAATAGACAAGCTGTTGAATTTAAACATTTTTAAACAAATTAAATGGACACCGAATACAATCAATTGTTTACAGAAAATATTGTACCCTTTTCTTTGCTATTTAATGTGGGACAATGCGAGAGAAGACAAATATGAAATTTAACATGTCATTGTTGCTATTATTACTTTGTTAATAATTATTGGAGCAATAAAACACACCAGAGGAGTTGTCTGTGAAGTAAGATTAAGAAAAAGCCGTGCTTATTTTCATTTGTTTATCTTAATTAAGTGAGAGTTCTGTTCCATCAATGAGGTTTATATGACTTCCCCTGGAGTTACCATGGTAACTTATGACAGTCAATTAGCCTGGTCCAGGGCAGGCAAACTGTTAGCTTACAAACAGCTTAGTTTAGCTGTGTGTCAAAGAATGTAAGATGGGTCGCATGTTTTTCTGAGGCGGTTGCACTCAGTGTTTCTCAGTAGTCACAGCAGGTTGTGAATATTTTAAAAAAGCTTTAAAAATCATGTCACACCACTTACATTGTTTGTAAATTCAATTAATCAGTCAAAACTATGTCCTGTCCATTTATTGATGACCATGTGGCAGAAGTTGCTCAAATAATCCAGAGAGCATTTGGACCACCAGCCACAAAGGTCTTCAGAGATAAAGGGGACCCACTTGCCTTTCCAGATGAATATATGTGGGAAAGATACCAGTTCAGATGGCGTAGCATAGTTTACTTATCTATTATAATGGAACCTCACCTCAGTAAAACCACACGACAGAGACAAGCTCTGATCACTGTGCAGTCTATGGTTGCTGCACTTCGGTTCGTCTGCTGTTGGACATTCATTTATCTACAGTGTTGGAAATGTTAAAGCTCTTGCCAAGGAAATTGTATGCAAGGAGAGAGGGAGAGTTTACTTTAACCCGGTCAAAAGCCCCAGATGTGCTGACTCCATCTAACTGCAAACAGAGAAACACTGCAGTTGGTGAAGAAAGTAAAGTGTGTACCCTTGCCAGTTCTGACCGACTACCTGTGTACTAAACATTTGCTGCTAATAAAGAATTTTTGAACCCATTGCCTGTCCATTTTTTTGTGTATGCCTGCCATCATGATATGCTGTTAATTTTTCATTAGTAGTTTCTATTTGTCAAGGAGTGGTTCCAACTGGTAATTGGAGCATCTATTGTAAATTTGGGTTTTTTCTGAAGGCTTGTGCATGTGCACACAATTCCAGGATGATTGAGTGGTACGAGGGAGAAACACATGGGAACAGAAATGCATGTTGTTTCTTACATCTGATGAAAAGACTGCATACACATTTCATGTTTTTTTGCACAAAAATATTTATACCTATATATACACAGAGTTTAATACATTTGGCCACTGGCAAATGACAGCACAGTCCCTCCATAGTGTCATGCCTAAAGGAATAGACTCCACTGGGCTTGCAAGGACTAGTAACTCACGTCTGCAGGATCCAGCACGATTAGGCTGGAGATGACACTCACCCTGTGGTAAGAGGAGTTGCTCCAACCCTGGCCACAAGGAAGAAGTAGATGCCAGCTGTCGGAGTGTTGCAAACTCTAACCCAGCCCTCCAGCACCAAGACATGGTGGGCCAAGACCAACAGGACAGCGGGGGATCTGGTCTTGGAGAAACAAGGTCTACCTGGCAAAAGGCTACTTCAACTAAAGACTGGCTCATCGTAGAGGATTTCTGCTGCCAAGAGGAAGCTGCAAGGTATGCCAGAGCCATATCCCAAGCCAAGCAGGGCTGCTATGAGAACAGTGTTCAGTGCCAGCATCATTCACCCATATTTTGGTTGGATGCAAGATAAGCCTGGCACAAGGAAGATAAACTCAAACTCAAATCAATCAATAGTTTTAAAATTCTGTGATAATAATATTTTGAAATTACTGTCCCCCAGTGACCCTTTTCCCGTCACTCATCACGGCTCACTTCAGCCGAGATGAACTCTTAAACATGACAGACACATCTCCACTTCTTTTTCCACCATTTTTTACAAACCCCAAAAGTTTTTCGGAGATTTTGGTTGGAGGCGCAGCAGCTCTTTACGGAGTTGCCAGGAGACGCAGACGGGGGAAACGTGCAGGAGCGCTTGTAAAGCTGAGTCAGCGAGGACTACGCACTGCACTCCCGGCAATACACCCAGCGAATGGGGGGGGGGGGGGGGGGTAGGTGAAGGTAGGTGTACCGATGCCACAGTGTTGAAGAAATCATGCAGCAAAGGCATTAACCGAAAGGGGCAGCCCCAGGGGCCCAAGACTTTAAAAGGGCCCAGGGCGGGGAGAGCACAGGCAAAATATCTGTCTTTATCTCACTTTTTGTTAACCCGTCTGCTGGTGCTGCTGTACATTTTAACACACCCTGCCACTATGAGCTGACTGGCCCTCCTCTCATTGGTCAGGCCAAGCGAGGCGGGTCAAAGGTAACGCCAATCAACGTGCTGACATTGATGCGTTTAACGTTGTCAAGGAGACCAGCAGCTTTCATTCAAATATGCAAAAATGGTAACGTGCTAATGTGGATAGCTCAGCTGATGTTAAAATAAGTGATGACATTTCTTTACCACCGGCCGTCGGGACAGCTAACATTAGCAGCCTGAACAGTGAGAAGTTGCCAGCAGCAACTTGCAGTGTTAGGCTGGTGTGTTGGTGGTGTGTTTACTAGTATTTCTCATAAGTGAGTGTGTGTGTGTGTGTGGTGTGGGGGGGACACTCGAATGTTGTTGCCCAGGGGCACAGTGAAGTGTTAATCTGGCCCTGCATGCAGCCCTCACTCTGAGTCCCTTTTCATAAACTGTAAACTGTTTTACTCTCCATGGGAGTTCTCCTCGTTTATCCTGGTCAGTGTGTACATTCCACCTCAGGCCTGTGTAACGGAGGCGTTACAACATCTGGCTGACCAGGTAACAGACGCAGAGAAAAAACATCCAGACTCCCTGCTCATCATCCTGGGGGATTTTAACAGAGCGAACCTCAGCCAAGAACTCCCCAAGTACAGGCAGCACATTAACCCTATAAGACCTACCAAAGAAGAAGTCCGCCAGAGCATACCTTTACAATTAAACATGCTGTGGTGCCATTTTTTGGAGTATATTAATTTGCTATACATCAATACAACCCTTAGATCCCAAATTTTAATAATATGTATGGACCTATGTCCATATTAACTAAATAAGTTGCTAAAAGGTGCAATAAACCACAAAAAAAGAAAAAGAAAAATGCAAAACAGTTGCACAAAATCCTTTCAAACTACAGTAAAGTTATTTTGAGTGTGTTCATTGCTTAATTTCTGAGGTATACTAATTTTTATAGACTGTACCAAAAACGAAAATAAAATGAACATTTTGCACAATATGCACAAAGATGGCATGTTCACAAAAATAAACAATTTACAATAGTGCAATCCAGTGTCTAAATGTGCCAGGTACTTATGAGGATACATATCTTTGTACAAGACCATGTTCATCCATGAAAAGTGCAATAAACAAAAAAAAAAAGAAAAAAGAAAATAATGATAATAAATAATAATGTTAATGATAATGCGTCCACACCCATAAATATGTGTGTGGGAATGTGTATGGAGTATGTGATGAGTCCGTGGTGAGACTCTGGAGTGTTTGGGCTTTGTGTGTATAAGTGTTTTTGTGAAAAAGCAAGAGATTAGACGAGAGCGAGAGAGTAACTGCAGGCTAAGTGTTTATCGCGGTAAAACTACAACTCCTGGGAAAATGACGTCACTTCCTGTGGTAACGCAAGTAGTGTGGCGATAAGTGGCACACGGGAAAATCATGTGATAGTTCATGATTACAACGAGATGACGAATATTCCATCGTAGGAAGTGCTGTAAACAGCTGCAATATAGATTATAATATTTTTGTTGTTAGTGCTTTTTACTGTATTGTTGAAAACCCATTAGCGCGAAGAAACAGTGATCTGGGACAAATTGAATGCCTGGCATTAAAGCGTCACTCCTCCGGTTTCATAGGAAAAAAAAAAAAATTGCTCTATCTTATTTGGTTGCAATTCTTCTTTGACTACGTTCACACTGCAAGCCTTAATGCTCAATTCCGATTTTTCCCATATCTGATTTTTTTGTGTGGCTGTTCACAATATCTTTTCAAATGTGCCCTATATCAGACTCGAGTGTGAACGCATTGCAGCCCTGAACTGACCCGCATGCGCAGAGGAACATTAACAAAGACGTCACACATAGCACACCGTCATACGGAAGTAAACATGGAGGCAACAAAAGTTAGCGTTCATGGTTAAATTTTGAAGTTGTTGTGTAGTGGAAGCCGGCGAAACTGTGAGTAGATATTGATGAAAATAAGGAGGAGAAAGAAAGCCGCATTTTTAATCATGGCTTTTTGTGGAGCAATGGCTGCCTCCAGGGGCAATTCTAGAATCTGACCTTTGGGGAGGCTCAACCCCCAGGAAGCAGCATATAGCAACTCTTGACAAGGAATTATGAGGGTACTAATTTAATCCAGTTTTAAAATTTCTTAGAAAAGGCTAAGATTTTTCATAAAAGCATATATAACAGAGCAGTTAATAAGTAAATATGAGCCAATGCAATTAATGTGGCCAAAAAGATGCTTATTATTATGGCCTTCTTGACTACCTGTTCATGTTCTCACCTGTTTCATTTGTTCTCTCTCTTTTTCTCCCTCTCTATCCTCATCTCCCCCTCTTTGTACTGTCAACCAAAAAGACACAGTAATACAGTATAACAACTAACGACAAATAAATACATGTTAACCCATTAACATGTATTCATCTATTAAATATTGTGTTGCTGTACTACTCAATTGCATTACATTCTCCCACCTGCACTTGGCTGTTTTCTTAAAAAAAAAAAAAAAATGAACGAACGTCCATCTACGGAAGAGCAGACATTTACAAAGGGTTTAATGTTCCAGTGTTTAAGTTGATACAAAAAGAAGAAGAAAATTAAACTTTTTTTAATGAAACTGTTATTAATGTCGATATGTGACTGTACTTTTCAATGTGTTATCTGGTTAGACCATATAGCGTCAGGTTTGATATCTTCGTCTTCTCTACTCTCCTGTTGCCATGGAGATTGAAAACACGGCGGGTCAATCAGCCAGAGTCTGCACAAAAACAATAAAATATCCAAAAATATATGCGTGCTATTTTTGCGCAATCTCTAAATATGAAACCTGACACTATATGGCCTAAGTATATAACACAAACACATACAGTCACATAGCAACATTAAGAACAATCATTAAAAAAACGTTTCATTTTCTTCTAGCTCTTCTTCTTTCACATAAAAAAATACCTGTGTTTCGGCAATAATAGTGCAGTAACCTGTACCAATTCACTTCCTTTAGACTTTCTAACTTGGCGTAAGACATAGCTTCACACAGTGCCATTTCCTATCTTTCATATCTTGCCACTGGGCAACAATTTAACTCTTTGCAATTGAATAGCTAGTTTACCTTGATACGCATCATTACAAGCCATGTGAATTTAAATGTAAGAAGAGGCATCGATAAAATTGTCTTGTGGTCAACTGCCGTTTAATAGACATCTGACAGATTATGTCAAGGTCCTAAAATGAAGTAATACCTGGTCATTAATATTTCAACACACTGCTGCATTCATGCGGTTCTAACAGCTTCTCTGCAGGTTGTCTGCCCTGCCTCTACAGTAGGACCCATGTTTAGTCTTCTAGGGCTGCATTTTTTGTAAAACAGGAGGCACCCACTCACCAATCAGAGACAAGAGATGCTTGCAGGTTGTGCTTGATTTTACTGGCCCGTTTGAGCCTTTTACCATTTTCCCATCTCCAAACAAAACAGGTTTGCGAAAAAATAATATACGAATTGAGGACTAAATGATAGGTTGGGCTAAGGCAAGTTCTGGATGGGCATGAGCCCTCCCCCAAAAAAGGGCTAACCTCGCCACTGGCTGCCTCATCTGTGGAGAGGTATGTGTGGATGCGTACTCGGAGCCAGGAGTGGTGGGATCATGATGTCAATATCTTGACAGAAACAGATTTCATCCAGAATTTCAGGATGTCAGGGCTACTTTCCATTGATGGGCTTCATATTCCCATTATTGCCCCTGAGGACAATCATGTGGACTACTTCAATCGCAAAGGATGGCAGTCTGTTCTTCTTATAAGGTCCAACACCTCACTGTCCCACCACTGACCATCTCTGTTGCCGCTATCTTCCATGTTTGATTTGATCGCTTCTTGACTCCCGCCCCCGCCAGCACAGTATTATGACAACGGTTGCGCTCAAGTGATGTCAAAGTCGCATTAATTCTGACCTGGCTGTTCATAGTGAGGTCACATTGCAAAACATCCAACCTGCATCGCATTTAGAACCACATATCTGAACCTGAATCTGATTTGAAAAGATCATATTCCATGTGACTTGTGCTGTTCACACTGTGAAATCAGATCTGAGACACATATGAGCAAAAAATCTGATTTCGATCACTTTCAAACCAGGGTCTGTATCCCCACCCCGCTTTTACTGGTGCAGTTGGTGACAGGTTGGAGTAGTTGATGGTAGTGCTGTTTCAGATAGTTGTCTTGGTGTGAGGAGCGGTGATAGCTGGCGTTAGGGGAGTGACTCACAAGACGCCAGTGATCACTGTCTAGCCTCCTGGAGGTGTCGTGGGACCAACTAGACGAAATACTGGTGAAAGGAGGTTCCCACCTGATGACCCCAAAGACATGTTAGTTATAAATGCGTCCTGGGCTGGTTAGATATAGTTATCTTTAGGGCACGTAGGGCAGGTCGCAAGGTTGTTGTTAAGGCTAGGGAGTTAGTCACCGAGTATGGTCCTTTTTTGTAGCACAAATTTCTTGTGTTTACTCTGAATGAACTGCAGTGTGAACGTAGTCTTTGAAGCTGCAGTGATGGATCTCAGAAAACTGACTGTGTCATTGTACATCAGTTTCTGTGAGGACTCATGTGTGCAGACCAAAACTTTCTGCACATAAAACAACAACAAACCGTGGTTTAACACCAAACTGCGGAAACTGTGCCAGGCCAAGGAGGAGGCCTACCGAAGTGGGGACCGTGCCCTGTACAAGCAGGCCAGGAACACACCTAAGAGGGAAATCGGAGCAGCTAAGAGGAGCTACACTGAGAAGCTGAAGAGCTAATGCTCAGCCAGCGACCCTGCGTCATTGTGGAGAGGCCTGAAGGACATGACCAACTGCAGGAGCCCATCCCCCCACCCTGTGGGGAACAAACAACTGGCAGAGGAACTGAACAGCTTCTACTGCCGGTTTTCACTTACACTGGTGCTGAATCACCTGAAGGACGTTACAGGACCCTGGCTGGACCCCCTGCAGTTTGCCTACCGGGCAAACAGGTCGGTGAATGATGCGGTCAACACAGGACTGCACTTCATCCTCCAACACCTCAACTCCCCAGGGACATACACGCAGATCCTGTTTGTGGACTTCAGCTTGGCCTTCAGCACCATCATCCCAGGAACCCTCAAGGACAAACTCACCCAGCTCACCGTGCTGGCCTCCACCTGTCAGTGGATTTACAACTTCCTCAACGACAGGAGACAGCAGGTGAGGCTGGGTAGCATCTTCTCCAACATCTGTAGCATCAACACTGATGTGTGTGTTCAGGGGTGTGTTCTTTCCCCGCTGCTGTTCTCCCTCTACACCAATGACTGCACCTCAGATGATCCATCTGTGAAACTTCTAAAGTTTGCAGACAACACAACGGTCATCGGCCTCATCCAGGACGGCGATAAGTCTGCCTACAGGCACGAGGTGGACCGACTGGTCATCTGGTTTGGTCAGAACCACCTGGAACTAAATCCGCTCAAGACTGTGGAGATGACAGTGGATTTCAGGAGGAATCTGCCCACCCTACCCCCCCTCACAATCCTCAACAGAACAGTGTCTAGTGTGGACTCATTCAAGTTCCTGGGAAGCACAATCTCCCGGGACCTGAAGTGGACCCCCCACATAGACTTTGTCAGGAAGAAGGCCAAGCAGACGTTGTACTTTCTGCATCAGCTGAAAAAGTTCAACCTACCTCAGGAGCTGCTGGTCATCTTCTACACCACCATCATCCACTCTGTTCTCTGCACTTCCATTACAGTCTGGTTTGGAATCAACAACCAAGCAGGATAGTAACAGACTGCAATGGACTATAAGGTCTGCAGAGAATATCATTGGGGCTGACCTGCCTTCCATCCAGGACCTTTACAGGTCCACAGTCAGGAACCGGGCAGGTACCATCTCTGCAGACCCATCACACCCCGGACCCAAACTGTTCAGACTGCTTCTCTCTGGTAGGCGCTACAGACCTCTGTTCACCAAAACCACCAGACTTAAGAACAGTTTCTTGCCCCAGGCTGTCTCCCAGATCTCCCCATAAGGCCAACAGACAACCACATGAACATTTGCACATTACTGAACTATTGTACCATATCACACTACAAACATTTCTAATTTCACTGTATATATGTATATATATATATATATATATATATATATATATACATTTCCTTTTTTATTTTTTATTTCTTTTGTCTTTCCCTTGTCCAAGATTGAAATGCTGGCGTTAAATTCCAAGTATGTTTACACATACCTGGCAATAAAACTATTTCTGATTCTGATCTGTATAGCAGTAAAAAGGCTAGGACTTTCTTATTCATTCATTTACTCAGTTTCTATGTCATCATTATGGGAACTATGCTGCTGTGATGCCCCCTCCTACTTAAAGAAACCATTCAATATCATGAAAATAAATAAAGATGACACAAAGCCACAAAATGAAACTATTTATAAAATTAACAAGAAAGAACTAAATAACCAAGATAATATAAGGCCGAGTGACACAATACAATAAAAAGGATATTCAAGAAAATAAACTATGAAATACATAAAATGGAAGCGGATGAAAATGGATGGATGGAAACAAATGAACAAAATAACTGTAACGGGTCCAGCCTTCCTGCTTTGTGCTCTCTCTCTCTCCTTCACTCTCGCCTGTTCTTGTCTATGGCTGACCAGTCCTGGCGGACCAAGTGGACCAATCCACTTACAAGTGGAGACCTCCTGTCAACGGGGGCAGCTAACTCTGTGTGTTTCTGTGCAGCTTGCCGCTTGTTTCTGTATGATGTGACTGTGATCCAGGGTTTTTGTAAAGTCTACTGGGCTTTGATTGTGTGTCTTTGTGGCCAGGTACTGAGTTTTTTGTGGAGATAGTTGTGTTTTTGAGATTTAGGGTGCTTTTACACCAACAGCATTTAGTGTGCACTAAATGAGTTTGGTCTCTTGGTTCGGTACGTTTGCATTGGTGTGAATGCAACCACCGCACTTTGGTGCGCACCAAATAAGCTGGTCTGAGACTTCCCTGAAGGGGGTGGTCTCGGACCGCTCCGTTTCCCTAACTTTGGTGTGGTTCCTCTGATGTGAAAGCAACCAAAACAAATTAGACCAAAACGGTCTAGTTTAATGCATTGTGGGTATCGGGGATTCTGAATTGTGGGTAAAATTATTCATTTTATTTCCTGTTGATCCCATGGTTGACCCATTTGTTTATGTCACTCATGTTCGAACTGAATTGCAGAAAATTACAGACACTTACAATGTAATAGGCGAGGCTCAGCCCCAGGAGCGCAGCGCAAAGCTGTCGCTCCATGCTAACTTATCGAAAGTGGCATGTTTTTCTATGAGGAAGTTGTCTTCGCGGTCTATTTTGGTTCTCTTAGAAATATGCGTATGTGAAACCGAACCGTACCAACGTCTGTTTGCCACATTGTAACATTTTTCTGCTTGGTGCGGACCAAAGAGATTGAACTACAGGTCTGAAAGCACCATTAGTTGAACTAGTCTATTTTGGGAACTGTCAGTTTTGTAACACTATTGAACTGTGTAGGGTGTTAGTTTCTTTTTTTTTTTTAACCTTTGGGCTGTTTTTAACTAGCCCAGTTTTTTCCTTTTCCCCTTTTTACGAGCTGGGACATAACAATAACCCAGAAAGTGATCCGAAAAAAAAAGAAAAAGTTGCAATCATTTAAACTGAATAAAAACATAATGCACAAGATTTGCAAAAAATACATAAAAATATAGAGGAATTAACTAAATGAACATATGAGGAAAGGGCGGACATAATTAGTTCCGCTGTCTAATTTCCATATTTATTAGAAAATTTACTGTGAAACATAATTTGAGCAAATTTACCTATGTGGCAAGGAGTGGTGGACAGCACAATTTTTAAATAAGGGGGGGAACTGAAGATAACTAAGGACGGACCAACAACGCCACCTGGGGACTTGCACCCCAGGATATGAGAGAGAGAAAATTAAACCGGTGTGGTATAGAGAATATAAGGATACAGGATTGTTGACTGAGAGGCAGAGGCAGTCAGTAAAATCAATATTTTATTAGAATCATAATAATTAATGAACCCAAGAAAACCAGAGCTGCTGAGAAAGAAAAGAGAACGCAAGATAAGTATGACAGAAATAATTTTATCAATAGAAATAAAAAAGACAGGCTATGACAAACACTAAAAGTCTAATAACTACCACAAAAGACTAAAATCAGTGGACTGGGGCCTCAGTGGGAGGCAGACTACTAGGTTATGTGCCCCTTCCCAATAGCCTGGGGTGTAACACAGCATAAACCACTACAAACATGCACTAACGGTGCCCCAGTGCCTACTTGCATGCAATGGGAGTGAGGTCTTCACCACAGTACCTAGCCTCCCACCTGATGACACCCAGGCTACACTGAAAATTAAAAGAAGGAACAAAAGAAATTCCCTGAAACACAAAGCACAGAAGGTTAACAAAACCAACAGCCCAATTGATAAACAATATCTTTCAATATACAACACAACGACAAGGAATCAAAAGCAATTAATTAACCAAACTTAAACCTGGACCACGAAAACAAATCAAACTACAGAAAGCAAAAATGGCCAAAGTAACCAAAAACACTCAAATAAACCCGAGTGCCGATAAGGCCAAAACACAGGAAAAAAGCAGGTCCAAAAAGAAAGGAAGTAAACAAACAAACAAAAAAAAAAAAAAAACTAAACTAATGAGAACAAAAGAAACAGAACAACAGCCTTGAGGCAACCAGCAAGAGCATGAACTGAGCCATTTTGAGCCTTTTATACTGCAGGGGGGAGGGTCTGAAGGAGGCTGGCTACTGGCTTGTGGTTCACTACACCTACATTCCTACAGTTACATTATGACTATCAAAAGAACCATAGTAACAAAAATTTAGGTAAACAAAACTGTATATGAGTGCTCATTACTGCAACATAACTCAGTTATATATTGTGAATATTTGGTTAGGATCTATTTGCGTTGGTAACCTATGGTAATTTGGAAATGTGTAGCACCGGTATCACACCACTTACTGTGCCACTGGACCAGTTTTAGGCTCTAAGGAGTGGGGAGCAAAAGTAAAAGACCCAGAGACCACTGCTTTAAATACAAAAGGCTGGCAATTTATTGAATATCATGTAAAACATAGTACACAAAACAAAAATACCCTGCAAGTTCCAGTAGAGATAATAAATGAAAAGGTATTTCACTTTTTCCTTTTTGTTCTTTAGTGTACCTAAGTTATTTTAGTCAGGCTAATTTAAGTTAAGTTAGGCCGGTCTTTTTTCCTAGGTTACACCTATTTTAGAACTTCTATTTTTCTTCCTGAGTTAACTCTTTTCCTCTTTCTTTTACAGGTAAAAGAATACCTTCAGTTTCAGAATCAAACCACAGTGGACCACTATCATTTCAGATCAAATTCAAAATCATGAACACAATTTACAAATAAAAGTGTCACACTTTCGTCAGTTCAAATTCAAATGTGGTTCAATTGTTCAGTTCAAGGAAAAGTTTCAGTCCGATTCAGTTCAATAAAGAAAAATTATTTTCAGTTCTCAGCTCAGTTCAGTTCAAAACAAATCCTGATACTCCTACCACTCTGGCAGCGAGTCACCATGCGCAGAAGATTATGGCGACACGTTAGGGCCAAAAAGCACTCGCATGATAAAACATACATTTGGGCGTATTATATTATTTCACACACGTAGATATTAACTGCGAGCTCGCACTCAGAGGAAACTGCTCCCCGAGCGAGGAAAAAAGTGCTGCGAGCGAGGAGGAATATGTGACCAGCGCACCAAACAACCACTCAAAAATCACCCCGGTCTCTCGAAGCTGATTTATTACTCACGCGAAGTGGATTTTTGCTCTCTCGCTCGAAACTATTGGCACAATGTGAAGTGAATGGCTAATTCAAGATTAATGTTAGCTAGCTCCCATGTCTGGCAGGCAAGTTAACAGGGAATATAACCTATTACGTCAAATTACTGCTGTGCTTTAACTGTAGACTGTTTGTAGGTTACTAGTGAACTGTTCATCTAGCAATTAGCCCTCATGTTTACTTCTCATTAGTTGCAGAACGGTTAGCTAGGCTAAGTGAGGTAGGCGGTACCTAAGGGTCATCGTGTTCCTGACATGAAATGCGGATCCTTACAGACAAAGCGGTCTATGCGTCAGAGTGACTGACGTATGCCTTTAGGAATGGTATTGTTTCAAAGAAGAGGATCTTAGCATCAAAATAAACCCTGTTTGGCTATGCCTCGTATATCTTGTTTTATCATAGGTTGTGATTTACTGTGACTACGCACCACAGGAAATGCCACGTCGAATGTTAGAACATAACGTACCTCTGCACAGTAAACAAGGCTAAGTGTAGAGTTTAGTCATGGAATGTTCATGATAATTGGCAGTTGGAGCAAATGTTCTCCCCAAGTGTACTTACCGCACCTTGCTGTACTATTAAACCGTTAGTCTCTCTATAATATAACAGATTTCTCAGCTAGTTAAGTACAGAATCCTGCAAGGCTTGGCTCTTCAAAAAGGTTACAAGCTGAGTATTATGTTGGTATGTTAAGTTTCTCCAATATGGTGATATATTTCATAATATAGGATTAACCGTTTGTTTGTCTGGATTCTTGTTACAGTCTGTTTTGGCTTTTTGGGGTGTCTGGAACATGGTCCCTAACTGCTATACGTGCAGTTAAGGCTCCCTAATTATTTGGTGAAAAGTGAGTATCCCTAATTCAAGCAGTTATTTCCAGGTTTAGCAACACAGAATTTTACATTTTTTTAACGAAAAAAAAAAAAGACTGAAAAACCGTCCTAAACATAATTTACTATTGTCTAAAATGACATTGTTATACCACTGTATAAATATGATGGTGGTGTTCATAAGTGCCGAAAACAACATGTTCCGGCCAGCCCACTCTATTCCACTGCCACAAAAAACTCAAACAACAAGTAAGACTGGAAGAAGCAGCTGGCTTTAAAATATTAATGTAGGCCCTAATTTGTGACATTTTTGTATCAGTAAGTATCTTCTCTTATCTCTTCAACAATTGGTGTCAGGGTGCTGCTGCTGCTGCACCGGGCAACATAATTCTGCTGTGGCGTTCCACGGCGCCGAACACCCAGTGGCCTTGGCTAAACTTGGCCCCGGAGGATTGTTTTGGTGGTGGTGGTTGGTCATCGAAGAGTCATACAAATATTACAAATGTCACAAAGCTCAAACTACATTAGCATGAATTATGGTAGAAATCCCAACTGAGATTAGGCATACTAGACTGCACGTATACCTATAAAATTGATTCTTGATTCTTCTTTGAATTATGGGTTTGAACTTGAGTTTGAAACTGTTGAACAACCACAGACTGGCATCTAATGGAGATCTGATATTATACTTTTATTTGTTCAGTTACGTACCTGTAGTGACCCACGAGATTGGACCTGTGGGTAAAGGGTCAGATTTTAACTTGAGGCTATCCTACTATGCACAGTTTGCTTACTTGCTTTTTTTTTTTTTTTTTTGCAGTTTTTCCTACGTGGCAGGCCCAAATGAGGTAAATGCAAAGTATTAAACATCCATCCATATAATCAGTTGAATTGCACCCTCCCCCCTCACTTGGAAAATGACAGTGATACTGACAGTTTCTTTTAGAAATCAGTAACATCATGAGTGCCAAGTTGTAGGAAACTGGACTTCTTGGATTTTGAAGAGGTTTCACCTCTTAACCAAAAGGCTTCTTCGGTTCTGAACCTGGTGATGGGAGACCCAGGAAGGATCTCCATCTCTAGGAAGGTCTCCATCACCACGTTCAGAACTGAAGAAGACTTTTGGATAAAAGGTGAAATGTCTTCAAACTCCAAAAAGAAGTCCAGTTGCCTACAACTTGGCACTCATGACCACCATGACCTGGATGAATGTGAATCTTCATAGGCATCAGTAACAAATCATTTCTGTACTTAACACATATGACTTGTGAGATTGATTTAATTCCATAAAATTGACATGACATTTTTAGGTTATTTGTTTGACATTGTTCACTTTTAATAAGTGCATTTTCTCTATAGTAACTCAGGACAATTTGGGCAACATGTGCAAGATGGCCATGGACGTAATGGCCATGATCAGGACCTCTTTGGGCAGTACTAATGGTAAGTTTGTAGAATAAATTCACACTCAACACAAATCTCTTTAGTACTGGGTGTTTATATGTCAACCACCCATATAGGCAATGATGTGAAGCCACTGAATGAATTGTGTTGAATGTATTGTAACTGAAGATCAGGGACAAGGCTCAGGTCAGAGGCAAGGGCAAGAATACAGGGCAGGGCCTTCCATGACACCCATCCAGAACAGCATGAGCAGGTTTGTATGTTCTTGTAGCATGTAAGGACTGCCGCTCTCTCTCTCTCTCTGTGTATGTGTCTATGAACTTGCGTACAGTACATTTTGTGAGAGGTGAAATCAAACTGTCTGGAAGTTATTTAGTTAAGGTCTTGATTTCATTTTGATCTACACATTTCATCCAGGGCTTTCCCTGGACTGTTTAAGAATGGACCTAGGTTCCAGAGGAAAAGACCTGCTGGGAAAACGTCCCAAATCCCTTTCTTTTTATTGGATGCTACTTTGGAAAATACCCCGAAGCCATCTGGAGAAACGGTTCTTCTACAGGCTTAGGCAGAAGACCATAAAGATTGCAGAGGCTTCTGACCATCAGGAGGTATGTGACCTGGTTTTATGTTGTTTTTTTACAAACCGGGCTAAGACTTGGATGTTGTGTACATCAGGGTGTCCCAAATAGCAGCCCATGAACTTGTGCTTACTGAATGTTGCAAGGGAAATTAAACTGAAATTTTCTTTCTCCTACTGACCGCACTTGGGGACCCCAAACAGGACTATGAGTTGATTTACTTAGGACTCTCAGTTTAAGCCTTGAAAACTGTTGTAAATTTGTAAAACTGTAAATTTTGTATTCTTCAGTGTAATTTTAAGTACAACATTGGCCTTTTTAGAATCTTACTTGAACACTTTCATTTCACAGATAGCTGACCTTCTTAGTGCAGTTTATCAAAAAATGCGTGCCCTTGAGGGAGCGTGGATGCTGCATAAAGCTATGGGCAAACATTGCACTGAACCTGTGTATTTCCAAGTTTCTATATGTGTGTTGATTTCCGGTAATGAAACAAGTTATAATTATTCCCAAATAGGGGGCTCTGGTCAGCGCCGCCTTAACTTGGTCTCCCCCGATGAGATGGGCTACACAGGGGCTGGATTGGCAAGGGCCTGGAGAGGCAAAGGATGCCTGTACATAATGCATATTCAACATAGGCTCAGCACTGACCCCCTTCCCTTCACTGCCTTGGAATTCAACGACATGCCAAAGGCCAGGTGTGTGAACTGCAGCCAGTGTGTCCCACTCCAGCTTCTGAGCCTGCACGTGGACACGTGGTATGGCATTCTGATTAAAAAATATATTTTCCAGATTTTGTAGCCTGTAGTTTATGGCAGGTCCATGTGGACTTGCTATGAAATTGCTAAGACTGCTTCAGCTGTGATTCCTGTATTTACTGTTTTTTATGTATTTATTTAATCGCCCCACTCAGGTCATGATGATGATGATGATATGGTAAGCTACAAAACAAATCTTGAATGTTGTCATAAATAGCTGTTATGGAATGGAGACTCTTTTCTTGTGCTTGCTTGTTTTCATTTTGCTGTGAGAATCAGTCTAGCATCTTCCACTTCACCTGTCCCCGTTTTGCACATTTAAATGTGGTGATGGTACACTATATTTATTATATTTATGTATTTAAGGCATTCATCTTTTGTTTGCAGGGGACAACAGTGCATTTGCAGGAGACAACAGAGCCTCTGTCCAGCTCAGACACTCCTGATGTAAAGGTATATGAAAATGTTGTGATGTGTTTATTCTTGAGGTATTATTGTCTCCACCTTTTATGTTAACCATTTAAGTGATTCCAGTTGCAGACTGCATGCCCAATCTGTGGCCAGAATTTTCCTCCCAATGACCTTGAGGCGCATGCAGGTGAGTGTGGAGAAAGGTAACAGAATCTTTCAGCACAGTGTAGTCAATATAAATATATGTCAAGCTATTGTAGCATTTTAGTTAGGAATATCCCTCCAAGCATCTGTCTTTCCACCAATGGATTAATGTACTGACCAGTTGGATTGCATACTTTTAAATTGACTCTGCTGTGTGTGATATACATTTACTTTCAACACTACACAAGTTCTTTTTTTTTGGTTGTCACTGTTGCCATATGATATGTATTGATAAGTTGGTCCTGACCATAACAACATTACTTTCTCTCAAAAAGTCCACCTTTAAACTTTTATATGTGGCTTCTGTACTGAGTTTATTGTACACTTTTTTAAATTTAAGGTCAGAGGAGATGGGTTTCACTTCACAACTTCATACCTGTGTTTTGTTATTTCAGCAAGGCTGACTTCATTCCTTCAACTTCAAAACAAAGGATGAGCATTTATAGGTTTGTACGCTCAAACTTTTGGGGCCAAGTACCTCTTATCATGTCAAAGAATTGAATCTTCTCGTCACTAAATCCCAGGGAGATTGGTGAATTTTCACCAGGTTTGAGATGAGCGTGCCTAGTGCATCAGCCCCCCTTTGTAGCCCATTCTCCACTGAGATGGTTGATTAAGAGGATCCGTAGGCGACACCAGCTTTTAAAGACAGCATTAGCAAAAGCCACAAAAGGTCACTTTAATGATCAAATCATAATTCAATTTATAATCTTAGTCTAAGTTCAGGTACAGGCTATCTTAATAATGTTCTAGTTCTTTCAAGATGTGTTCATCATTTAGTTCATCTAATTCTCCATCCTCCTTTCCCTCAGATGATATTGCTACGGCTGCAATAGTTAGATTTATTGCTTTATAGATCATGATTTTGAGACAACTCAAGAAACACATCATTAAGAAAAGAAACATTAGCACAGCTCCCATTAGGGGCAAGAGGAACTGTAAAATGCTAGCCCCAAAAGATCCAAAAATGTTAGAAAGCCAATTAAAATTGGACATAGGGACAGGGTTTAGAGCAGATTAGAGTAGAGAAAGTAGAAATCACATCACTTAGATTACTTGTAACATCAGGAATCAAGGTCACACAGGATCCATCTGTTAAATTTAGAGTTGCACATAAACCACCACTTTTTGCAAGCAAGAAATCCAACACCTGCTGATGTTTTAGTAAAGTAAGTCTTCGTGTGTCGTTGATAAGTGAAAATCCCTTTATTGTAGCATTAGCAAATCCCCACATGGTGTAAGACAAATGATCAAGATTCAGGGATAAAGCTGTAAGCCCATATTGAGGAACAAAGAAACTAAGTACCTTTGCATACCAAGGCACTTGGCGATTTAAGACTTCACGCTCTGAGGATGAAATTGAAGGTAACAACCTAGTTTTCCTATTAGGAGACCTACTAAAGTCTTGTGTATCATTTGATGAGGGGGTTAACACTTTAGTCAACCGGACCGCACTCACTAGTACTGTTAAATGAACATAATAACAACATCCTGACCAAAATTTAGGAAGGTAGAAATAATAATTTCAGCTTCCGCACATAAACACAAGATCCACCAGTACACTTGCAGCTGTGTATCCTATAGTAGGGCCCTTTGTCTATTTCAACTGTTATATTATTGCTGAAAGTGTGCTTTCCGGGATAATCTCCACCGTACGTAACACAATCTGCAACACCCATAAATATTGTTTTTATTATTTCATTTCCGATACGATAGGGTGGATTTCCCTCTTGAAGACAAAAGCAATATGGTGGTTTCTCAGGTACTCGCACTTGATCTCTAGGGTTTGGCCTATTTCGGAGATCCATTGTTTTATGAAGTGGGATAAGTTCACCATACTTGTTAGTAAGACACTGATGATAAAAATCTTTTCTGATGGTTTGACTCCAAAGTTGCTGACAGTACTCACAAATAACATTGGTTGTCTCATCTTTTCTCAAAGGTCTATCTACTGGACGCAAACAAGTATCTGTACTGGTGCATGATGGAACAACTATAGCCATCAAATCTCTCCTCCCTGGATATGTATGGCGCACCATATAAGTTATCATAGAATAGCATGTATTACCCTCTAGCTCTATTACTTTCAAATCCTCATCTTCCTCTTTACTTTTATTTCCAACGTCGCCTATTGCCTCTGGTTCTGGCAAAGCAAGTCTTTTAATTCGCTCACGTTGTTTCTGCTTTATTACATCATCCTTCTGTTCCTCAGGAAGGTTGGACACTAAATAACCTCAACTTGCTATTAAATACGTCACAAGGAAAACTAGTATAACATTTTTCTTTTTTTTTCCTTTTTTCTTTTTCTATTTACTTTTAATCATGGTATAGGAGCTTTTTTACAGTGAGAAGCATGGATCCATGTGACCCTTTCCTAGACCTTAACTGCCGTTGGTGTAGTGAGCAACACTTGATATGGACCCTTCCACCTTGGAGAATGCTAATGACGTCTTCTCAGATCTTTGACCAATACCCAGTCTCCTGGGTGGTAGGGATGAACTGTCTTTCCTTCCTCCAGGGGTGATGGAAAGGCTGCTTTTACCTGCACAGAAATGGAACTGACAACCTGTGTTAATTGTTTACAACAGGCCACTATAGCCTCATCAACAAGAATTTGATCTGTCAGTGTTCCAGTATATAAATTCTGGCCCATGGGCATTATTCTTCCGGTTACAACTTCATGAGGTGATAAACCTATTGTAGAATGATGCCGTCCTCGCATATACATTAAAACAAGAGGAAGACAGGAAACCCAGTCTAGCCATGTTTCTTCCATCATTTTTGTTAGCTTATTTTTTAGTACTCCAGTAGCTCTTTCCATAGCACCCCCACTTTGAGGGTGGTAAGCACAATGCTGTTTTAAATCGATGCCTAATTTCTCAGCCAGATATGAAATTACATTGTTGACAAAATGTGATCCATTATCCGAAGACAGCTTACAAGAAATTCCCCATCTTGGAACAATGTCTTGTAACAGATGCTTAGCAGTTGTCTTTGCATCTGCATGTCTGCATAGAAATGCTTCATCCATTTTGAAAACATGTCTACAACTAGACAGCAGACAGTATTTATATCCTCTGGCGGGAGTCAACTCAATAAAATCCATCATGAGATGGATTTTTGAAATGGTGAATCAGGAATTGGTGTTGGAAATGCTGATTGTTTTGGAGATTTTTCCCCAATTATGCTGGGCACAAACCAGACATTTCTGACAAAAATTTTCTGCTGCTGTGCTAAACCCTATGGAATCCCAGTTCTTGGCAATAAAATCAACCATTCCTCCCTTAGAAACATGATCTAGTCCATGTGAAAGCTTAGCCATATAAGAATAAAGTTGCTTTGGCAACCAGGGTTTATCATGTGTATCACTCAGAATCACAATAACCCTGTTTTTTCCAAATAGATTTTTCTACAGGATTAGCTATAGATTGAACTTCCTTGAGAGTCATCTGTGGATCAAAAGATACTTGATCAACAGTATTAACTGTCATCTGAAGTGAATATGCTCCAGAGGATGAGGCTGCAGCTTTAGCAGCCGAATCAGCAAAAGACCATGTGCTTGACACTTACAAACAGCTATTTGAGATGGAAGTAAAATAGCCTCAAGAAGATTGTTAACAAGCTTATGATGTAACGGGTATAGGTTGGACCCAATTGCAGCACAAAACACACCAGTATGTTTTTACAGTCTTTAATGAACTCCATAATCCAAACAGCGGCAGCACAGACAGAAAAAACACAGTTCAGGGTATGGGTTCACGGGGAATTGAACCCTGCTCCTCTGTTTCCCGGACAAACACGCAACCCACAGGGCTACAGCAGTAGCAACAGTCCAAACGTCCAGATCTCCACTAAACCCAATAGTGTGTTCAGAGAGAGGGCTACTGGAGAGGGTAGAAAAGGGAAACTCCCTGTTGGAAGGCTGTAGAGTGGGTACTGTGAACTGGGCTGCGTCGGCAGCAGGAAACCCAGCAGCAGAGCAGACACAACCTGAGTAGATGGCTCAGGTAGATCCGGAGTCGGCGGGGAGCCACTCAGCCACAAGCAGACGAAGATCCAAAAACAGGCAGGCAGAACTCGGAGTCCGGGACAGAAGGCGGGTAGGTTTACCGGGGCTGAGACAAAGAGCGTTGGTCAGGGACGAGCCGATCAGAAACCAGGAGGACAGTCCGTTGAAGAGTGCTGGAAAGTCAGGCATAACACGAGAACAATCTGGCAAGGAGTGTCTGGAGAAGGGTGCTTATATCCAGGGTTGATTGCTGATGAGGAACAGGTGAGGAAGGTGGAGCAGACAGGTGAGTGGAGGTGAGTGGAAAAAGCTGGCAGGATACCGGAATGGATCGTGACAAAACCCCCCCCTCAAGGGACGTCCCCTGACGTCCCAAAACAAGGTCCCAAGTACAGGGAGGGGAGGAGCCTCTTCAATACTCCTCAGACTCAGCAACGTCCATGGTCATTACCGGGTGGGTGGAAGGGGTCTGGCGGAGGGGTCCCTCGTCCCCAGACGAGGAGTCCTCAGATGACGATAGTGAGCCCTCCTCATTAGGACCGGGGATGGGAGGGACAGGAGAGGTGCTTGGGCGGGGATCCCCAGTCGATGGGAGGGTTCTGGAGGGCTGGTCCGGGTGCTGCCGCTGGAAGTCTGTAATGAGGTCGGGGTCGACGATGAAACGAGCCGGGACCCAGGACCTCTCCTCTGGGCCGTACCCCTCCCAGTCCACCAAATACTTGAGGCCTCTCCCCCGCCGGGAGCGCATCAGGCGGCGCACTGCATAAACTGGACCCCCGTCAACGATGCGTGGAGGAGGTGGTGGTGGTGCTGCTGGGACCAATGGACTGTCATGTCCTGGTTTTACCTTGGAGACATGGAATGTTGGATGGACACGCATAGAGCGTGGGAGCTTCAAACGCACTGCAACAGGATTGATGACCTTTTGTATAGTGAAGGGTCCAATGTGCTTAGGAGCCATCTTTCTGGACTCTACCCGGAGGGGCAGGTCCCTGGTGGAGAGCCACACTCGCTGACCTGCATGTTAAGGAGGTGCAGGGGTGCGGCGGCTGTTGGCTGCAGCAGTGTAACGGCCCACAGACCGGAGGAGGGTGGAACGGACCCGCAGCCAGGTTCTGCGGCAGCGGCGGATGAAGGCTTGGACAGATGGACAGGAAACCTCCTTCTCCTGGGTGGGAAACAGTGGTGGTTGATAGCCGTAGGCACATTGGAAAGGAGAAAGGCCGGTGGCAGAGCAGATGAGGGAGTTGTGGGCATATTCTACCCAAAGCAGTTGCAAGGACCAGGAAGAGGGATTCTGGGAGGCCATGCAGCGCAGGGCCGTTTCCAACTCCTGCTTCATGCGCTCTGTTTGTCCATTAGACTGAGGGTGGAAGCCGGAGGACAGACTGGCGGTGGCGCCGAGCAGGCTGCAGAGCTCCCTCCAAAATACTGAGGCAAACTGGGGCCCACGGTCTGACACCACATCGACAGGGAGGCCATGAGACGGAAGACATGGAGCAGGACCAACTGAGCAGTCTCTTTAGCAGAGGGGAGCTTGGGCAAAGGCACGAAGTGGGCCATTTTACTGAAGCGGTCCACGATGGTCAGGATGACTGTATGGCCTTCAGAAGAGGGAAGGCCTGTAACAAAGTCCATAGAGATGTGGGACCAAGGGCGGTGAGGAACAGGGAGAGGCTGCAGAAGGCCTGCCGGGGCCTGGCGTGAGGTCTTGGGTTGACTGCAGACTGGGCTGGCTTTGACAAAGTCCTGGGTGTCCTCTTTCAAATTGGGCAACCAGAAGCGCTGGAGAAGGACGTGCTGTGTCCATTGGGCACCAGGGTAGCAGGAGAGCTTAGAGGAATGGGCCCACTGCAAAACCTCGGACCTCAAGGCCGGAGCACGAACAAACAATTCGGCGGGCAGGAGCTGGGACCAGGCTGTCCCTCAGATGCTGCTCTCACCCTCTCTTCGATGTCCCAGGTGACTGTAGCGACGAGGCAGGACCCCAGAAGGATGGGCTCAGATTTCTGCTCAGGTTCCTCCGCCCTCTGGAACTGCCGGGACAGGGCATCGGGCTTGGTATTACGTGACCCTGGGTGGTAGGAGAGGGTGAAGTTGAACCGGGCGAAGAACAGGCACCAGCGGGCTTGGCGGGAATTGAGTCTTTTAGCTGATCGGATGTATTCCAAGTTCTTATGGTCAGTCCAAACAAGAAAGGGCTCTTTGGCACCTTCCAACCAATGACGCCACTCTTCTAGGGCCATCTTTACTGCCAGCAGCTCCCTGTTGCCGATATCATAATTCCTCTCAGCTGGTGACAAACGCCGAGAGAAGAAGGCACATGGGTGGAGCTTTTGGTCAGTGGCAGAGCGCTGAGATAGGACGGCCCCTACCCCCACATCTGAGGCGTCCACCTCCACAATAAACTGGCGATTAGAGTCAGGCATCAGAAGAATGGGTGCTGAGGTGAACCGTGTTTTGAGGGTTTGGAAGGCTTTGTCAGCAAGGGGTGACCACTGGAAAGGCACCTTGGTGGAAGTCAGGGCGGTGAGAGGAGCTGCCACAGAGCTGTAATTGCGGATGAAGCGGCGGTAGAAATTGGCAAATCCTAGGAAGCGCTGAAGCTGTTTGCGGTTCTCAGGAAAAGGCCAGGAGGTGACGGCGGAGACTTTAGCTGGGTCCATCTGTCCATTGTCTGGTGCAACTATGTACCCCAGGAATGAAACTGACGAGGCATGGAACTCACACTTCTCAGCTTTAACATACAGTGAGTTATCAAGGAGACGCTGGAGGACAGCTTGGAGATGATGGATGTGTTCCTCCCTGGACTTGGAAAAGATGAGTATGTCATCCAAGTAGACGAAAACAAACCGGTTGAGCATGTCTCGGAGAACGTCGTTTACCAGGGCCTGGAAGACAGCGGGGGCTTTGGTGAGGCCGAATGGCATGACAAGGTACTCGTAGTGACCCGTCGGGGTGTTGAAGGCCGTCTTCCACTCATCTCCCTCTCTGATGCGAACAAGGTGGTAGGCGTTGCGCAGATCAAGCTTGGTGAAAATGGTGGCCCCCTGGAGCAACTCGAAGGCGGAGGAGATGAGTGGCAGAGGGTACCAGTTCTTGATAGTTATGTCATTAAGACCTCGGTAATCGATGCAGGGTCTCAGAGTCTTGTCTTTCTTGTCCACGAAGAAAAAACCCGCCCCCGCAGGCGAGGAAGAAGGACGGATGAGACCCGTAGCCAGAGAGTCATTGATATAAGTCTCCATTGCTTTTGTCTCGGGTTCAGACAGGGAGTACAGGCGTCCCTTGGGGGGTGAAGTCCCAGGCAGGAGGTCTATGGCGCAGTCGTAAGGGCGGTGTGGAGGCAGAGATGTGGCCTTGGCTTTACTGAAGACCTGGCTGAAATCGTGGTACTCTGGCGGCACCCCGGTGAGATCGGGTGAGGAGCTGGGGCTGGGGGAGTGAGTTGGCAAGGAGGCTTGCTGCAGGCACCGACGATGACAGGAGGAGCTCCATTCCCGAATGGTCCCAGTGACCCAGTCGATGTGAGGGTTATGAAGACGGAGCCAGGGATACCCCAGGATTTGAGGCAGACGGAGTGAGCTCAGGATGTGAAACTGGATTGTTTCGTGGTGGTTACCAGAGAGCAGCAGATGGACCGGGGAGGTTTGGTGTGTGAGGGTGCCCAAAATGTGTCCATCTAGGGCTGAAGCGGGAACCGGCTGTGGCAAAGGAACCCGCCCAAGCCCCAACTGATGGGCCAGCTCCCCGTCAATAATACAGGCATCAGCCCCAGAGTCATTGAAGGTTGCCAAGGTGTGGGGACCATCCGTAAGGAGGAGCCGGGCCTGAAGCAGAGCTCTTTGGGGACAGGGAGACGCTAGAGAGGTTGGGCTCACCAGGGTCTCCCCCATTACTGATGAGCCCTGGCTTTTGCTGGACATCTCGAAATGAAGTGACCTGCTGCTCCACAATACAGGCAGAGGTTGGCCTTACGGCGACTCCTCTGGAGTAAGGGAGGTGCGTCCCAGCTGCATAGGCTCAGGGTCCCCTGTCTGCAGAACTGAAGAGGAGGTGGAGTTGGCTGCGACAGCACCCCCACGGGAGCGGGGTGTCAATGGTCGATGGGCTCCCCCTTGACGCCTTTCTTGTCGCCGGGCCTGGATGTGGAGGTCAATGCGGGTGGCCAACTCAATCACCCCATCCAACATGGTGGGCATATCATAAGAAATCAGCTCATCCTTTATATAATTGGCCAACCCGTGGAGGAATGCGTCGCAGAGGGCTGGGTTGTTCCACTTGCTCCGGCTGGCTCTAGTCCGAAAGTCAATGGAATAGTCGGCCACTGTTCTCTCGCCTTGCTTTAGTCCAATCAGGCCCCCAGTGGCCTCAGGGCCACAGGTTTCCAACCCAAACACCTTGCGAAGCTCTGTGGCAAACAGGTCGAAGGACGCACAGGCTGGTGACCGTCTCTCCCACTCGGCTGTTCCCCATAACTGAGCTTTGCCCGTCAGGTGATTAATGACAAATGCAACCTTTGCTCCTTCAGTGGCGAAGGTGCGAGGCTGCAGAGCGAACAGGAGGGAACAGTTGGTGAGGAAAGGGCCACAGGTCTCTCGGTCACCATCGTAACGCTCGGGGGTTCCCACCCGGGGTTCAGGGGCATCCATAGTTGGCAGAGGGACTGGAGCAGGTGTAGAAGCAGAAGCAGGTGGAGCAAGAGGAGGAGCGGCCACAGAGGGTTGAGGGGCTTGGGTAAGCAGGACCGACAACTGCTGCAACTGTCCAGCTAACATTGTTAGCGCTTGCTCATGAGCTGCTGCTTCCTGTTTGGCTTCAGCAGCAGATGCAGTCATCTTGGCCTCATGCTGTTAAAGAACACCCTCAATCCTTTCAAGACGACTCAGTGGTGTGGGATCATGTGCTGGATCCATCACTGGCCAGATTGTACTGTAACGGGTATAGGTTGGACCCAATTGCAGCACAAAACACACCAGTATGTTTTTACAGTCTTTAATGAACTCAATAATCCAAACAGCGGCAGCACAGACAGAAAAACACAGTTCAAGGTATGGGTCTACGGGGAATTGAACCTTGCTCCTCTGTTTCCCAGACAAACACGCAACCCACAAGGCTACAGCAGTAGCAACAGTCCAAAAGTCCAGATCTCCACTAAACCCAATAGTGTGTTCAGAGAGAGGGCTACTGGAGAGGGTAGAAAAGGGAAACTCCCTGTTGGAAGGCTGTAGAGTGGGTACTGTGAACTGGGTTGCGTCGGCAGCAGGAAACCCAGCAGCCCAGCAGACACAACCTGAGTAGATGGCTGATCCGGAGTCGGCGGGGAGCCACTCAGCCACAAGCAGACGAAGATCCAAAAACAGGCAGGCAGAACTCGGAGTCAGGGACAGAAGGCGGGTAGGTTTACCGGGGCTGAGACAAAGAGCGTTGGTCAGGGACGAGCCGATCAGAAACCAGGAGGACAGTCCATTGAAGAGTGCTGGAAAGTCAGGCATAACACGAGAACAATCTGGCAAGGAGTGTCTGGAGAAGGGTGCTTATATCCGGGGTTGATAGCTGATGAGGAACAGGTGAGGAAGGTGGAGCGGACAGGTGAGTGGAGGTGAGTGGAAAAAGCTGGCAGGATACCGGAATGGATCGTGACATATGATGCTGAATAGACATTCCCTGAGAAGTGAGGAACCCTCTATTTTTCCACAAAGTTCCAAAATCATGTACAACTCCAAATGCATATCTACTATCAGTAAAGATATTTACGGATTTTCCTGCAGCAAGAATGCATGCTCGTGTTAAGGCAAATAGTTCAGCCGCTTGGGCAGAAAGATTACAAGGAAGTCTTGCAGATTCAACAACTTCACTGTCACTGACAATAGCATGGCCAACCTCTCCTTCATTATTTATTTTCTGAGCTGATCCATCCACATAAAAGACCATATCAGGATTATGAAGGGGTACACTGGAAAGATCTGATCTAGGGGTTACGACTTCAGTGATTACTGCTAAGCAGTCATGCGGTTCCCCATCTTCTACTGTTGGAAGAAGAGTAGCTGGATTGAAGATCTTACATCTTTCTAATCTAACATGCGGTAAATTCAGAATATAGTAATGAAGAGTTGATGCTGTTGTAAAGCAAGCTGTTTTTGCTTGTAACAGAATAGCTGCTACAGCATGTGGGACTAAGACCTTTAGTGGCCTATAAGCTACATGATGCAGTAATAGCCATTGCAGCTGCTGCTACGGCCCTAGCACAGGGAGGAAAGCCCCTCACTACAGCTGGAAGCCTTTGAGAATAATAAGCAACAGGTTTTAATCTATCCCTATGTTCTTGCAGCAACACGGCACTATAGAAGCCATTTTTCTCATCCACAGTTAAGGTAAAGTTTCTTGACAAATCAGGGATGCCTAAAGCTGGTGCTGAAGCTAAACCCTCTTTTAGCTTTTAAAATGACTCAGCACCATCAGGAGTCCAAGTCAGTACATCAAGTGCAGTCAAACCAGTCACATGCATCATATCAGAGAGGGGTTGGGTCAGCTCAGCATAACCACAGATCCATTGTCTACAATAACCTGTACACCCTAAGAAGCTCATCATTTGTTTTTTAGTTACAGGCTTAGGTATAGACAATACAGCTTGAATTCGTTCCTTATCAATTTTCTTCTCATTATGTGAAATTTCACGTCCTAAATGAAGCACTTGCTGTTTCTAGGTTAAACTTTCTGAGTGATGCTTTATGTCCTTGTGAGGCCAAATACTTAAGCATTGCATTTGTATCAGAAATAAAATTTTCTTCTGTTGTGGAGCAGATTAACAAATCATCCACATATTGGATTAAAATGCTTTCTTTTAGGAAAGAAAATCCAGCCAAATTTTCTTGCAATGCAGTTGAATAAATTGTCAGTGAAGAGACATATCCTTGTGGGCACCTTGTCCATTTGTATTTTTTCCCTTTGAAAGTAAAGGTGAACCAGTCTTGGGATTCCTTATCAACTGGTACACTAAAAAAAAGCGTTAGCCAAGTCTATAACACTGAACCATTTTGCATTGCCAGGAACAGAAGATAAAATTATGACTGGATTAGGCACTTCTGGTGCTTGGGCGAATACAGCCTCATTTTGTCACACCGTGGTGAGGTCAAGTTGGGTTTTTGTCCTGTCTCCATGTTTTGTCTTGTCATTTCCTGTTTTATTTTGAAAAGTAACTCTCCTCTTATTTCAGGTCACTGACCCTTCCTCGTGTCTCGATCTGATTGCTTTCTGAGTGTTTCCACCTGTTCCCCATTACCCTGTGTTTAAATAGTCTGCATCTCCCTTTTTCTGGTGCCAGTGTGTTTCATCTGTGTGCGTACACTCCAGCCGTTTTGCCACAGCCCTTGCCACAGCATTTGTCTGGATTTTGTGTTCTTCTTCCTCCAAGTGAGAGTTTTGAGTTGTAAGTTTTATATCATAGTTTAGTTCCATAGTTAATATCTTCATAGCCATTTGTTTCCTCCGTGTGGCGTGATCTTTTGTTTACTTACCTTTCATAGAGTAGTGCCTCCAGTCTTCAGGAGTGTTTTCCATTATTTTTGCCTGTTTATTTCTAGTTCTTGTTTTCCTCCGTAGCTGGAGTGATTTTCATTTACTGATAACATTTAATAGCCTATTGTGTTTTTCCTCCTTTTAGTGGAGTGATTATTATTTTGATATTTTTCATACCCACACCGCTTCCCATGTGAAAGAGGGGTGGTTGATAGAGCTAGGTTCATAGCCTGTTTTATTTCTCGATCTTGGAGTCCTTTGGAAGCTAACAGTAAAGACTTTATTGGTGCACCTGAATCCTGCATCTGTGTCCTGAGTCCTAGCTGGGTCGTGACACATTTACTGCACGAATCACGAGGTCTCCAAGATGTGCCATCAGCCTTTTTTATAGGATAAAGTGGGGTTTTGTAAAGAGAAGTACGTGCTGGTACAATAATTCCTTCTTTTAAGAGTTGGTCAATAACAGGCGTCATGCCCTCTTCTGCATCTGGTCTTAAAGGATATTGTCGTTTATTTGGTCTATAATCACTTTTTGGGACTACTATTACTGGACTCGCATCTTTAATTAGCCCTACATCATATTTATTTTTTGCCCATAAATGATCAGGGACTCCATCCAAAGCTGGGTGCAACTGTTCTGTTTCTTGATTTGTTACTATACTATCGTAAACCATTAATGATGGACTTATTTTTGTCAGGTGAATTGTTTTGTAAACCTTTAACATGCAGTGATAAGGAGGAACAGTAATTCCCTAATCAATGTCAGGACTGGTCAGACTTAATTCTCTTAACATTAAATCAATATCATATTCTGTTAAATCTGAGGCCATTTCAAGGATGACATGTGTAATCCCAGGTTTCCAAAACAAGGTATCTTGTTTTTCATTTAACTCAGTAAGCAAGACTACAAAATCCTTGGTAAGCACTATTTTACTACTTTGTAACTGTTCATGATCTTCTAAGCCATTCCACTCTTTCATAAAAGAATTATCCATACAGCCATGTGCCTCATAAACCATACATACATTTGTCTAAGTCGATTCTCTGCAGTGTTTTATTACTGTAAACTTAAAACGCACACAAATCAGATGGAATAGAGGAAGGCTCAATTTCCCAAAAATAAAGAGTCTTAAAGGAAGTGGCATACCATCTCTGTGGAAAGGTCGTCCGAATACTAAACTGTTTCATTACAAACAATGGTTAGCCCTAATGCACATAATAAATCCCTACCAGCCAGGTTTACTGGACAATCCGGGATGATGATGAATGAATGAATTATACTTGGAACATCAAAGTCATCACACTCAACTGGACATGGTTCAGTCACTTTGCACTTTATAGGAGTTCCCAAAAGGCCAATGTACGTCTTACTTGTAGAAAATTGGAAAACACCTGTTGTTGATCTCAACATGGATTCAGTAGCTCTAGTATCCACCAGCATCTCATAGGATATCCCATAGATTTTGATCTTAAATATTGGGAGGTCAATAGATCTATAATAGTGGAGGTGAGAAAACAATTCAGTTTTTTCAGAGTTAACCATTTGAAGTTTTTTTTCATCCTTACTCTGTCCCATTTGGCCGTATGAGGATTCTTTAGATAGTCATGCCCTTTGCAGCTCTTCGTTTCTGTTTCCAAGGGGTGTATTTACGGTCATGTTACCCACTGGTGGACGTGCTCTTCGTTGCCTAGGATTCCACTCTTCTGGGAATTCTACAAGACAGTTCCTGGCAATATGACCCGCTTTATGACATCTCCGACATACTTCAGGGTCATCTCTGTTACCGTAGGGGAAGCTCTTGCCTTGATATTTTCCTCAACCTCTCCCTCGGCCTCTGCCTCTGGCACCAGGATTGTAGTAGGCCAATTGAAGAATCTGGAGTCTTTTCGTTGTCTGCTTAGTTTTCTTCACCTGTTGAGACTTTTCATCTTGGACAATAGTCTCAGCATGTAAGCAATATTTTTTCAAGCCATTTAAGCGGGCACTTTGCTATCCTACACAGTGTCGAACAAACAATGATCTGATTTCAGGACTCAGACCATCCACCAGAGTTTGGATAAACTGTCTCTCCCATACTGAGTCAGTAGAAGTATCTGCCAGTTGTTCATTTCCACTATGAGTGTTTCTGAGCTTTCTGGAAGAGTAGTCATCAAAACTTTCTTCTGGCTTTTGTAAACATGAGTTCCCAGTGGTCATACTGATAACTGGTTTGAATTTCTCGTCTAGTGCTTGACATAGGGCTTTCAGTTGGGCCTGATAGTGGGAAGCATGAGCGTTTGCCCAAGGTATAGCTGAATTACAGTTTGCAGGTTTAACCTCTTGCTAGGCCAGTCCTAATTTTGTCACACAAACATGTTCAAGCTCAGCTATCGTTGGTCCACACTGGACAACCAATTTCTCCAAAGCATTTGCAAATTGTTTTCCATTATGCTTAGGCTCCGGCAGCTTATCGATGATGGTCTACAGTTCAGTTATTTTCCATGGTCTATAAACATGCTGACCACCTCCTGCTCCATCAGGACATTCTAACATGGGTCCTAAAAATTAGCTGTTCATAACATCTTCACTTACTTTGGGTTGGCCTGGTGAAAACTTAGGAGCCAGCTTTGGAGTCCGTGCTTGATATACAGTTCCCTGTCATGTCTTCCCCAAGTCACCATCGTCTGCAGCTCCCGGTGTATTTAAAGCCTCCTCCAACAGCCCAAAATGAAGAGGAGGGGGAGTCACAGGAAAAATGTCCTTGTTCTCAGGTTGCAGTGTTCTCACTGGGGATGCCCCAGCTCCTAGCTATTGAGGTTGTGCTTGCACAGGACAATCAATATCATATAATAATAATTTTATGCACACTAACAAGTACAGTTTTAGGACGACTTGATATCGTTTGATTTGTGTGACAGACCTTTCGACTTGTGGTATCCCATACCCCAAGGCACTCCGTCATGTACTCATAGTCCCATTCTGCCGGCCCCATGGGACTAGGAGATTCGATGAGTTCATGTAATAATTTTATAAGAGAACTATTAAAAGAGCCCTCTCGTGGCCAAGTCGGGTCAAAGTCCATTATCTGGTCACAAAATGGTGATCCAGTAATGTCTTAAACTAGAGCTTTTGGAGTAAAGTTCATAATTCTTTCATTTGCTTCATCTATGCTTAAAGAAACAAATGCGGGCTGTATGCAGCCCTGTCCCGTCACACAAGCACCGCTTCTGTGACGAATTAAGTTTTTACCCCATAAGTCCATAAAGTGGGGCAGATTTGAAACGTTTGGGTTATAAAAAGCTATTTTAAAATGATGATGTAGTAGTGTGGATGTAGTCTAACTTTTTATCCCTATTAGGTTAAATGATGATGTTACCGGGGGACTCGATCAGTTAGTTGTAAATATCGATGTATGTCACCTCCGGCCATTCAGTGGGATCATTTCTCCATGAAAATGAAGGCAAACAGAAGGTACAATGAAAAAGACCCACATATGTGAGTTTTTCATTGTACCATTTTCTCTCCGGTACAGCTAGCATATTTAAATACTCATTTAACATGTTGAAATAATGTTTTAGGCTAACTTCTGGACAGTGTATTTTAAATTGTGCCACCGATTGTTTTCCCCTCCGGTGGGTGTGGCTTTTGGAATATGATGCGTTGTGCTCTGTCTCTATCACAGGACACCCTGAGGAGGATTTTCCTTCAGCCCGAGCACGGACATTGAGTCATATTACTCGTATGGTACTCGTCAAAATTGCTATATCCATACCGGATACTTGTTTCAGCCGAGTTTCAGCCCTAGTAACATCATTGTGTTTTTATGTGCTGCTCCTCCGTCTCTCCTTCTCTGCTGTGTGCTACTCCTCTGCTGTCAGTGTGTATGTTTTGACTGACACACAGTTTATTTCTTTCATTCATTGGCTCTGTTCTCACCAGCGCCGCTTGCTCTATTCATTAACTCTCTAGCTCACTCGGCCACCACCACTCCCTCTTTCTGGATAAACTCGTAACGATACATTGTTTCTCTCACCAGGCTGATGCTGACTTTGTCTTTGCGGCGTGCCATCCTGAGTTCAGCGAGAATGGCTCCAACAAAGAACAGGTGGAAGTGAGTGTTATGAACCATCTACAGGACTTCTTGCAGGAGCTGGAAGCATGTAATTGCCCATTTAGTTTTCTTCTTGTACATTCTCAGTGTACTTAGTTTCTCTGTCCTACACATCTCATGAAGTTTCCATGTAGATTACATTATCATTGTAAGTAGACTTATGTCAGATAGATAGATAGATAGATAGATAGATAGATAGATAGATACTTTATTAATCCCCAAAGGGAATTAATAATAGATTTCCAAATTTTACCTCTGTGCTGGTACAGGTAACCTATGTCCAATATTTCACTTACATGATTGTTTGCTTTATCTGTTTCTGAAAACGTGAACATCTAGAGGTGGGTGACACAGACGATCCAGGTCAACCTGTCCCCCAGTACATTTCTCCAGTGGCTCACAGGACAGGGCCACATTCCTGTCTTACCAGAAGAGAAGAAAAACTTCAGAGTCTCTGTGCAGTTCAATCACACCTGTGACATCCAGTTTGGTGTACATACAGTTTGTTACCCAACAGTCGCCGCATGTAATAATACACGCATAAGCATATGCAAACTTATACTGAAGTCAAACAAGTGATGACAGAGGCCTTTGACCTAGGACAGGAATTTCATCAGGTTTAAGTAAAATGTTGCTGTTTCAAATATGCAGTGCTAGTTAGACTACTGATTGTTTTTCAATGTACACTGCTCAAAAAAATAAAGGGAACACTAAAATAACACACCCTAGATCTGAATGAATGAAATATTCTTATTAAATACTTTGTTCTTTACATAGTTGAATGTGCTGACAACAAAATCACACAAAAATTATCAATGGAAATCAAATTTATTAACCCATGGAGGTCTGGATTTGGAGTCACACTCAAAATTAAAGTGGAAAAACACACTACAGGCTGATCCAACTTTGATGTAATGTCTTTAAAACAAGTCAAAATGAGGCTCGGTAGTGTGTGTGGCCTACACGTGCCCGTATGACCTCCCTACAATGCCTGGGCATGCTCCTGATGAGGTGACGGATGGTTTCCTGAGGGATCTCCTCCCAGACCTGGACTAAAGCATCCGCCAACTCCTGGACAGTCTGTGGTGCAACGTGGCGTTAGTGGATGGAGCGAGACATGATGTCCCAGATGTGCTCAATTGGATTCAGGTCTGGGGAACGGGCGGGCCAGTCCATAGCATCAATGCCTTCGTCTTGCAGGAACTGCTGACACACTCCAGCCACATGAGGTCTAGCATTGTCTTGCATTAGGAGGAACCCAGGGCCAACCGCACCAGCATATGGTCTCACAATGGGTCTGAGGATCTCATCTCGGTACCTAATGGCAGTCAGGCTACCTCTGGCGAGCACATGGAGGGCTGTGGGGCCCCCCAAAGAAATGCCACCCCACACCATTACTGACCCACTGCCTAACCGGTCATGCTGGAGGATGTTGCAGGCAGCAGAACGTTCTCCACGGCGTCTCCAGACTCTGTCACGTCTGTCACATGTGTTCAGTGTGAACCTGCTTTCATCTGTGAAGAGCACAGGGCGCCAGTGGTGAATTTGCTAATCTTGGTGTTCTCTGGCAAATGCCAAACGTCCTGCACGGTGTTGGGCTGTAAGCACAACCCTCACCTGTGGACGTCGGGCCCTCATACCACCCTCATGGAGTCTGTTTCTGACCGTTTGAGGAGACACATGCACATTTGTGGCCTGCTGGAGGTCATTTTGCAGGGCTCTGGCAGTGCTCCTCCTCTTCCTCCTTGCACAAAGGCGGAGGTAGCGGTCCTGCTGCTGGGTTGTTGCCCTCCTACGGCCTCGTCCACGTCTCCTGATGTACTGGCCTGTCTCCTGGTAGCGCCTCTATGCTCTGGACACTACGCTGACAGACACAGCAAACCTTCT